>JAZDUA010000091.1:1341250-2682500 GCA_038098605.1 Gryllus longicercus | reverse complement strand
AGTATTGAGAGATTCTGAGTTATGGCTCATAATCAGTGACGATTTGTTCCCACTCGCCAGGTGTGGCTTCTGTACTTGGGCCGCGTGCTGACGGGCCTGGGCGTGGGCGCCAACATCGTCATCGTGTCGCTGTACTGCGAGGAGATCGCGGAAGTGCACGTGCGGGGCATCATCGGCTCGTACCTCGACATGTCCACCAGCAGCGGCCTGCTGCTCATGTACGTGCTGGGCGCGTTCGTGCCGTACTTCTGGTTCACCGCGGCGTGCGTGGCGCCGGCCGCCGCCACGCTGCTGCTCTTCTGGTGCATGCCCGAGTCGCCGGCGTTCCTGGTGGGGCGCGGCCGCCGAGACGCCGCCCGCCGCGCCCTGCGCTGGCTGCGCGGCCCCGCCGTCGACGTCCAGCCCGAGCTGGACGCTCTTTGCCTCGCCGCCAAGGCCCCCGACGCGCCCGCGGACGCGCGCTCCACTGGCGGCCCGCTCCTCGCGTGCTGCTCCTGGTCGAAGCCGGACCGCGCCACCACCAAGGCGCTCGTCATTGTGTTCGGGCTCATGTTCTTCTCGCAGGCCACCGGGGGCACGGCGTTTGTGTACTACACGGAAGACGTGTTTCGCGCTGTGAATTCGGGTCTGCCCGGAGACATTTGTATGGTCATCGTCGGCGCCGTGTCCATTGTGGGGACGTTTCTTTCTATTATGCTCGTTGATCGTGTGGGGCGACGGTTCATTCTTATACTTTCCAGTATTTGCTTGAGTGTGTCGCTACTCGGGTTTTCCGTCTACGCGCATTTTGATGGCAAAGGGGTTGATCTGACCTCGTGGAACTGGACTCCTTTAGTGTGCTTGGTGGTCGTCATGTTCAATATTTCGTTTGGATACGGACCTATTAAGTACTTCATGATGGCGGAATTAATGCCCACCGAGGCTAAGGGATGGGGTAGTTCTGTGTGCGTGTGTTTTTCCCGAATATTCTCATTTACTATTGCCAAAGAATTTCCTATTATGACTACCTCCTTGGGTCAAGATGTTACGTATGCAATTTTTTGTGTTTTCTCTTTCCTGGGTACTCTTTTCATTGTTCTTTTCGTTCCTGAAACTAAAGGGAAAACTCGAGAACAAATACAACAAGAACTTACGAACAAAAAGCCAAATCAAGAGCGATTGGATAAGCAAGATAAAAGTGAATGTTGAAAGACTTGCGAAGAACTGAAACGACGAACGAGCTCTCTGCATAAATACTTGCATTATTTCCATATTAATATATCGAATTAAGGTCATCAAGTTATTGATATTTGGTTTGCAGAATGATGTAATGTTCGTCTCTTGCTTGTCGTAATTGCATATGGAACCTTTTCCAACTGGAGACAAGTGATGTAATCGCCCATTTTCATATTGGAACGGCAGCCACATCATAAAAAGCAAAGAAAAACATTTTTATGTACTAAGTTTCAAGAAACTGTAAAGTATAAATATGGTCTCGCCAAATGGCATATTTATCGAGAGACAAATCTCCCTCTCCATTCCACTATCAACAAATGTTTGCACTATAGTTCAAATTACATAACACAGTATATATGTACTATATTATATATTTTATAATAATAAACAGTAAAATTATTTATTAATCGTTATTTCGTAATTGTATGTACTTTTAAACGTGGTTCATTTATATTAACCTCGTGCAAATTAATTAGAACTCATTTCACATTTTATATTTTTGTATATTTATTTATCTTTTACCTACATTTACCTTTTTTGCAGTTTTAAATATGATAAGTTGTATTAGACAATTGTACAATGACCTCACAGGTTTTAAGTACATATTTCCGAATTCACTCTCGTAATATCGAAGGGAAAAGATAGAAATATTGTCAAGTCCCGAGCAAAAGTAGAGTTTTGTGAGTCTTTTTGCGAACAGCTATCATGTTTTCTATCGGATTAAGCACAAGATCATTGTTATCCTGAGAGAATACCTTGATTATCTTTGAGGTATTGCAATGAGCAAAATCTTGCTGAAAAATTATGCTCATATTTGGACTCTGTTTCTGCGGCTTACGACTAACTTTCTCATAATTTCGTTATACATATCACAGTTTTCCATACCATCGATTGGTACTTTGTATTTTTTATACCACCAAGTGAAACATTATTACCAAACACTAGGAAAGAGTTGTAAACTGATTGTTACAATTAATTCGAACAGAACTTTTTTACTTTCACCTGCTAGTTATGAATATCCCCAGCATTTGCTTCTGGTGGCGAGAATAATATGGAAGAGGTAATGAAATGTAGACTGTTTAAGTGGAAAACTGCCGCATTATTACAACGTATGCAGCATATCTTTTGACTAAGATAGCTGGCTTTCCTCCTAATTCTAAGGGTCTCTAGGGCATCTACGCATCAACTATCTGTATCATGGGGTGTAGCTACAAATGGGCTTGCTGTAGTTCCAACAAAGCAGAGAAAGTAACATTATTAACAACAAGTAAATTCATTACTTCGTCTACCGCAAAAAGGTATGAGTTCATGTCAAATGACATTTAATGATATGTGAAAACTGCAATGCATGGTTGGGATGTCCGGTTGTGCCTAAGAACATCCTACTGACTACTCAAATGTCAACAAAAGATTTCATATTTTTTTTAAAGAGTTAAAATTACTTTACCTTATTGTATCTTCTGTTGTTTATTTGCGAAGTTGATCTGTTGTGCTAAAAACTAGATTCACACACAAATGTTTTATCTGGTTATTAAGATATTTATAGCCTTGTTAGTGGACTTAAGCAGTAAAAATTGCTTAACTATTGAGCAATAAATTAAAAATTGTAAAAATAATGGAATAGTAATTATAAAGAAAATGAATTAAATCTTGTAAGACAGTTTACTGTAGTGTCGAGTGAAAAATAATATTTTCGACATTCTGACATCATCGTCGAAATATTATATTATTAGCCTTTATAAAGAATATGTAATTCACTCGCACGATCAATCTAAAATCCACATTTTCACACTGAATTTTTCCCGAGAAAAGTAAATCTGTAACCATTCTTAATGGTCGTTTTCTTTATGGTTGGTTGGAACATAAATCGTATTTTTTCTATTATTATTATTATTATTATTATTATTATTATTATTATTATTATTATTATTATTATTATTATTATTATATGGAAGTTTTTCTTTTTTTAATTCATGAAATCACTTGTAAAGTGTGTATTCATTGCTACTACTGCTGGTGCTTTCTATCGAATGAAAATTGTAAGGAGAATAAAAGGATATTATTTACCCACCTTTCCGATTCATTACCGATTACACACGGGGTTCTACAAGTATCGATTTTAAGATCTATTTTATCCTACAAATCGTAAACGATATACAATCGTCGATTCAAACGGAAGAAGAGTTCTCTTCACCGATTATATGAATATTTTTTGCCATGAAAAATAGCAAATAGTATAACATCATATTTAAAAAAATTGGTTCCATAATAACAAATTACTAGTAAACGTAGGGAAATCTGTTTCAGTACAGTTTTCCATTTCAAATTAACCATTGCATATTCCTTGAAAATGATCGATTTGCAATTGACTGATGTTAAGGTTACAACATTTTTGGGTCTCTCAACTCGGTGAAACCTCAAATGGAACTGCCATTTAAATAAATTGAACACAATATTAAGTTCATTATGCTAAGCGTTCAGAATTATTTCATACTCATCTCTCATCCTACTCGATATGTACATTTCGCGAATGGTTATTTCCGGCTGAGATGTAGCATACTATTCTTGGGTAACATCCAATAACTTCCAGACTTTTAGATTACAGAAAAGAATCGTAAGAATCCCATCCCCATGATTCATAAGCTTCTATTAATTTGGAAATTCTTCTATTAATTTGCTTCTTGCTTTGTGTGATTAACGACGTGATTTTTGTTAAAAAGACGTACTCTCTGATGGGAATATACGAGTATTTCCAACCAATGCAGATGGCCGTAACTATAATCGGAACTAAATAAAAAACTGGAGGTAAGCCACTGATCAGCCAGCGATTGGTGGAAAATTAAGCGCGACGTAGCAAACTTTATCCAATAAGACAGCGAGTATTCAGGGAAGGGATACATTTGGGAGCCTTAAGGTTCGGAGGGAGGGGGGAAGTCTAGTGGAGCGAGCCTGGGGGTGCCGGAAAAAGATTTACGTGAGAAGGACTAGAGGTGAGATGGGTTTGGCGTGATAGAGATCTTGAAATTTTTTCATTGTCGCGTGCAAGACACTGCGCTCATTCCTCAGTTCACTCAGATTGAACTGAACTTATAAGTGATTATTCACGAGGACTGGAAAATTCAAGTTATGGATTTATCTGCGAGTTCTTCTGAATTCATCTGAGCCAACCGCAATTACCATAGACTTTGCCACGTCGCACTAAACGGTAAAAAGAAGACACCGAGTGGTGAAAGAGGGACAAGTCCCCCCCCCCCCCCCACTTTGCCGAAGCGGAGGCACTCCAGTCACCGCCTTCGGCGCGGACCTGCGCCCCCCGACGGTGTCGGTCAACCCCTTCCCCTCCTTCGTTTGGAAACCCACTCTTTCAGGCCTAAAATAACGTTCTTCAAGATATATCCATAGACTTGTTTGAATAATGTTTCTCTTTGAATTGGCGCGGCCGCGCATTGACCTGATTACCGATACCATTAACATAATTTTTCCCTAGCATTAGGAGTAAATTTTAATACTAACTTGAAATAAAATTTTCATATGAGCTCATTTTGTCCTCGAAATGGGGACATGTTTTAGTGTATTTCCTTCTGAAATCATAATTTAAATAATGCCTGTTGTTCTATTACCTCCTTCATCCACTCGAAAGGATATCCAGCTAAGGCCACTGAGCTAGCCGACATTGCAGTGTCAACAGCTAACTACAAAAAAATCACATACATTATTTTATAAAACAGTGCCAGATGACTGTGATTTATTTAGTCAAAGAACAGTGAGCGTTCTTTCTACATGCAGGGAGAATCTACGCATTTGCTTTGAAATCCGTTCCGTAGTAGTGAAGGCGAGAAAGTCTAAACAGGATCGTGCGTCCAAAGGCAGAACAGAATATGTACTGTGTATTTCTGATACGTCAACTTCTTTACTTCTTTAGTCATAATCCCGTCAGTGTAGTGCATGCAATAGCTGTAGAAGGAGGAAAGCCTCCTCTGCCTCCTCCGCTGGAAAGTGAAATCCGGTGCTGACCTCCACGTCGCGACGGATAGAGTTTTATTCCCTTGCAGTACCTGCTGCCTTCTTCAGCAAGCATTTACTTATTTTTTCAGTATTTACTTCCTGGAAAAAGTATAAGGTTATTCACGTCAAATTACTTAATTTGGCGCGAGTGAATGTAAATGCTGGGGAAAAAATTCACACTTGTGTCATGCGTGGGGATATGCGAAGTTATACTTGGGTTTTTATTTCTTGGCGCGCGAGGCCTTGTCTTCACGATGGAACATCTCACAGTTTTTCCCGACTTTCTCAGTCGTACCGCTAAATGTCGCGTGATCGCGACCGTGTCGAGCAGTGCTAGTGATCATGCGGCATATAGTGGCACGATTGAGAAAGAAGCTAAATGCCGTTAGAACATGAAGACAGGTCATCTCGCGCCAAGAAATAAAAACCCAAGTATAGGTTTGTTGTGTGTTGTTTCGCGACAATTTCCTAAACGCAAAAATTGACATTTATCCGCTCAAACAGCTGGGAAACACGCTCATTTTTTCCAAATGCAACTTGTGAAAATTATTGAACATCACAACACAGCATTAAATAAGTCGTAACTTCCGAGTATGTCCAAAAAGGAAACTAGCAGATAATATAGCATTCTCACGTTCGATTTTCTACGAACCTGCTCCTATTAAGTATATCTTGGTTGGACGCAATTTCCTTCGCCTCAATACTATATATGTTTAATTCTAAATTGCAATATTGAAATTTTTCTCAATCCGCAATATTTTAATAATCAGAATAACTTATGCACTTTATTAAAGATGACATGTTTTATTTCTTCTATCCAGTGCCCTCGATTGTTCTGATAACCACTGCAAGTCCTTACGAAATTAAAACAAATCCTGCTAATTAGTTTCAGGTGTAATATTGCGAAGAAGTAATTTTTCCATACACGTAAATTCAAGGATCCCACCGCAATTCTTATTACTATTATCATTATCATTATTATTATCATCGTCATCATCGTATAATTATTTTGTTTTTTTATATATACATTCAAGCGAGATACAATTTCTGTTGTTCGGAACACAATCACATTCTCTGACCTTGACAGCAAAAACTCATTGAAGTATGGTCACTAGCCTACTTAAAAATTGGAGTATTTACTTAAGAAATGAAGTTCCATTTTATTCACATGATTTTAAGTACATGCTGGAAAAATAAGTTCTTACTGCGAGTGCGAGTATTTACTATTTGTAAATAGTAATACTTATTACAGTTAAAAGCTAGTACTTAAGTTTTATTCTCCGAAACATAGGTATTAGCTTCTAGTATCCGCATTTACGTACTTGTATTGACATGATTTTTTGATCGTTCGAACAATGTGCTTTCAAACTGCCCGCTAAAATATTACTTTGTTAAACTCTGTGGTTGCGCGATATTAATTAATTAACTATTAACATTATTATGACATTATTTTAATTTTTAAATCATGAAATTCTTCTGATGGTTCACAGCAAACTTATCTTGAGCTTTTGGTCACCATGTAAATTTTATTTCATTTAATGATTAGCGCAGTATCTGATTTGGTTCACTGGAACGTAAGTGAGAATGAACGAATCTACAGTACAGTAAAGATTCGTTTTCTTTTTAACGGATGGCGGTTGATGTCATTTTTAAATGCACGTTTACTGGTGAAGTATTATCTGATATTAACTTCCTTCGTTTATTACTTTAGAACTTTTTTAGAGTTGATTGCTTTCTGAATTGTTGCCACGCTCTTTCAGTTGTGTCGTGGTTTCGCTCTGAAAGTACGGAGTGAAAAAGATTTGTGTGCTTGGACGTGTAACTTGCACGAGTATGCCTTGTGGCAAAGAAAATATTTGCACGAACCAACCGAAGAAACCGTCAGTTCCTGCCCCACGGAAACGAACAAACAGTGCACCTACCAGACAAAAACCAGAATATGGTTCTACAAAGCAAACCGTACCACAAGGAAACGTTAAGAAACCTGCGTAAGTGTGCGCAAGCGAGGAGTGAAGTACTTGTCTGAACATGACAGGATAAAGTTGGACCCGATTTTAACTTCAGAAAAGGTTTCCTCAAATAATTTACATCTGTATTTTGTTATGCACTTATTCGGTGATCTATTAAACACTCCAATACTGGTAAATAAATTTAATTTAATTCTATTGTGTGTAACCTGGGAAATAAAAGTAAAAAGTTATATCATTAGAAATCTTTACCTTTTTTAATTTTAAAACCGTATCTATTGCGTTACCAAGATTGCTGCATAACAAATATTGGTCATGAATTACCATGATAATCATATTTGGGTTAGTATAGGCTCTTAATGTTGAAATGTGTTTCTTAATAAATTTTTCCGTTTTTAATTAATATTTAGTTTGAGGATTAACAGCCTTGACTCTCATCTTGATTTTTATTTGGTATAATACTTTCTCATTCTATTAACCTGAAACTTTCTTTGTGTAACTAATTTATCCAGATTAACCTTAAATTCAATTGCTAAATTCATTAATATTTGTTTGTTTTTTTCCACAGATTTCCGGTGGTGGACAGAGGTCTTTGCCCTTGTGTTCCTGGGAAGCCATTGAAGACTCAGGTGTTAAATAAACCTCAGCCAGTGAAACCTATTGGCACTGGAGAAAAATTTGCGCCAAAAAATACTTGTAGTGTAAAAGTTACTGGTCCATTAAAAGTTCAAATCACAGTTTCCAAACCTCCTGTCAAAGCTAGTCTGTCCTCAGCCAAAGAGGTGCCATCTTCTGGAGTAAATGTCAATTCAAATAAAAAGACACATGTACGATCAGCATCTGCAAAATTAGCATATAGCATCAGTAAACCAGGATTTGTATGTCCCAAGAAATCTGATGGTCCAGCATCGTCTAAAACAAATGTTGATAAGAAACCCTTAGAGAAAACTTCAACATGTTCTAAGGTTCAGTCTAATCCTGTTGAAATCAAACAAAAAGCAGATAATGAAGCAAACATTGCAAATAAAAAATCTACTCAGCAATCAGTAAATGATCTTGCTTCTAAGGTGGCTTCAAAACTCACTTTGCCTTCACATGAGAACATTGTGGCTCAGCCTCAGTCCTGTCAGGTTGGAGTGGAATTGAGTGTTGTAGCTCATAATTCAGAAAGTGAAGTGAAAGAAGATACGAATTCTCTTCTGCTTCCTTCTAGCATTCAACAAGTTGATAAAAAGGCTGAAGATCCTAATTCTCTTCAGCTACCTTCTATCATTCAAGTTAATAAAAAGAATGAAGATTCAAAATCGGAAACAATATCCAACAAACAGGATAGTGTGAGGCAAGTATTTTATTGTCCAAGAGCAAGTTGTATTAAGACAAATATAATATGGTGTTCACAATGATTTGTATGGGTGAGTCAGGGAATCCAGAAGTCAAGTCATGCTCTATTTCCTGATACCCAGAATTACAATCGTGTGTATTCCCAACATGCTTGTTAAACTAGGCCAATGTGAGAGTGCCTTTGTCTTGAAACAATGTGGGCAATGTGGTTTATGCAGCAATGAGAAAACTTTTCAGACTAGAATGTTCTATTAATAATTTTTAAAATTTAATTTCATTAATGATTTTGCCTGATTTCTTCTGATATCATAGCAAAGGAGTAGCATAACATTCCAGTGTTTATCCACAAGAGGTTTCAATCTTATGTTTTGTAATTGAATTCTTTGTTGTAGGGGCAAATGGAAGTTGACAGACTTTGACATTGGGAGACCATTAGGAAAAGGCAAATTTGGTAATGTCTATCTTGCTCGAGAGAAAAAGTCAAAATTCATAGTAGCTCTCAAAGTCATCTTCAAAACGCAGATTCAGAAGGCAAATGTGGAACACCAGTTGCGAAGAGAAATTGAAATTCAAGCTCATTTAAGGTATACCAAAATAATCTTGCTTTTTTTATATTGTCTTTATTCTTGTGTGTTGGTCCACTGTAAAATTATTTTGTTATGTCATTTAACTGATGTGAATTATCTATTTTGTTGCTCTTTCGATCTGAGGTGGAATACATTATTTGCGGTGTCAATTTAGTTTTATGCACGAGTTCATTATGTTTTTTTTGTTTTCTTCCATCCTTTCTTTCCAGTTAATATTGAATTAAAGTGCTCGTTCTGGTGAACAGTAAAGTAAACTATTATGATTAACAAGATTGTTCCACTTATTCATATTTATTGTAATATTTAATTTGTAGCAATGTAATTTAATTTGTTGTTGTAATTATTGCAGACATCCCAACATTTTGAATTTATATGGATATTTCCATGATGATAGTAGAGTGTACATAATTCTTGAATTCGCACCAAAGGGAGAGCTTTACAAGGAACTCCAAAATCAACCAGAAAAGAGGTTTGATGAAATTCGGTAAGTTTTTCGTGGTGAACATACAAGGAAGTTTATTAATTCTTTGTACTGATGCTTTTGTTGGCTTTTGGTACATTTTATAATTGATTGTTAAGTAATTCGAATCACTTTATAGTAAGGCTTCAAACCAGTCCAAATAACTAACTGGTTTTCATTGATAAAATATTTTGTTTCCAGTTTGTGATAACAAAAAAATTTAGTTTTGAAATGGTTCTAAATGATTTTATATCTTTGTATTAAAGTATTTAAGTTTTTTATTAAGTAGTTTGTTTGAACATAATATAGCCTGTGCTTCTTTAAATTTTGTTCAGTTTGTACAAGAATTTTTAGGTAATATTTTGAACACTCAAAAAGAAATAGTCCCTTTATGGTCTTAGGCAACCAATAAAACCAAAGAAAATATCTTGTCTTTTAGAAGTACTTGAAAGGGCTTTGACGTCAATGCAATAAAAAGCGAATCCAAATTGCTCAACATTGAGTCTTTTGAAGCAGGGATGCTACAACTGCACACACTTTAATATTTGTGACTTAAGGAATATTCTAAAATTTCAGAGTTTGATGAAAATCATACCTGTGCCATTTTTTAAGTGTAATTTGCTCTATTGAAGAAAACATGTAGACAAACTTTGAGCCATTTTTAAGAAAATATTTTTCTAAAAATTGTTTCTTTCACACACAATTATGCAAAACTTCTCATATTTCATAAAAAATTGTCTTATTTTAAAAATAGTATAGATGGGTAAAGAGAAGTAATCTAAACTTTTTTTTTCCCCCCCTCCTTTTAAATTGTGGAAGATTATCCAATCCTGTGGATTAAGGTTTCTATGGTAACCCTTGTATTTAAAGAACTGTATTTAAGAACAGATTTCATTAAGGGAAAAGGCCCCTACCTTCAGTATTGTAGTTTTAGGAAGACACTGAAAAAATGTTCAACTTTTGCAATTTTCAACTTTCTTTTTGTAAGCTTTGGGAAGTTTGTTATTCTGACTCAGGCTAGTGGTGGCTGGGTACATGAATTGTGTGTTGAACCTAAGTTCCTAAGTTTGAATTCAATAGTGAGCAAACCTTTTGCGGGGGACCAAGAACAGACAACTCATGTTACAGTGAACTTGTGCCACTGGTCCCATTTTACTTACATTACAAATAAGCACAAGAAGACGGTCATAGTGACAATAAGAAATAAAACATCCTGGAAAAAGAAAATTGTATCGGTGCCATAAATTCTAACACAAGGGAGCTTGGAAAATGACATCGGTCAAGGGACATAATCGCAAAAGTATCCCCTGAAGTACCAGAAGCGGACTAGGAATGGGGACCGTACTGACGACCTTGCACCATTCGGTTTTACTGCAGAAACAAAGGTTGTGTCTTGCATGGGCTGCAACTGGTGGCAGCAATCTTGGCAGCTGGTGACAGCTTGCTTCAATTTCAAGCTTGACGTTACTTAAGATTCTGCAGTATAAGGCACATGGTGTTGTATGTAGGTGATAGGAATCACGCTACTGCCACAGCCTGGCAATAGTCCCTGCACCAAGTCGAAAAGCATTCAATTTCATTAGCTACTTGTGCTAAGCCGCTACATCGATTTTTTTGTTATTAGGCAAGTAAAATGGGGCTTCTGAGAGTAAGATGGTGTCAAGACTGCATTTCGGTACTTAGACACTGAAGACAACGTAGGAGTAAGGAGAGAATGGACTCTGGAGGAATATCTAGAGAAAATACTAATGAAAAATGTACAAAGCATACAATTAAAAATAATTCATATTTTTAAGGTCAAATAAAGATATTAAAGTTTTCAGTTTGATCTGTTAATGTGATTTGCTGTATCTCTCTATTAATAAAATCAATAATTGTGGAGAAATTATATTTAATTTTGACATCATCGGATGTAATAAACCGAAAATGTTGGTCCCCACAAGTGAACTATAAGCAGTCAACTGTAGTATTACCATAATGCAAAGCCAATAAAAATAATGGAAGAAAGTTATGGGAGTTGTAGCACCACTAGTTTTTATTATGTATATCATAGACATTTCTGAAATATTGTATGTTTTTTTGTTTTGTTTTTTTAATGAATCAAAATAAAAAAGTTAGGGAAAGGGTGAATCATTTGATTGAAATCACCTCTATCATACTAGACCCAATTGCATTGTTGGCGAGGTAAGGAATCTGCCATTTAGCCCAGAAAGTTATGGAAAAGTGGGACTATTTGGGACTAAATAAATAAAAGGTGTTGTCCGGTATCAAATACTGACTGGAAGTTCATTGTAAAATTCCTTTTCTGCTCAGTCACTGCAAGATAGATCTGGTAATGATGATGATTGCTACATGATTGAAAAGATCTTAATTTGAAATATATATTTATGCCTTTTATGTGTTATTAGTAGGTATCTACCTTGCTAGCAATTTTAAAATTTGGGACTAGTATTTTGTTGTAGTGAATGGGCAATGCTTATAATGCTGGAGTCTATTAATTTTTAATTCATGATTTTTATTCTTCTCCAGCACTGCTCATTATGTATCTCAGCTTGCTGATGCCCTTAGATATTTGCACAGCAAAAAGGTAATTCATAGAGACATCAAACCTGAAAATCTCCTCCTTGGCATGAAGGGAGAATTGAAAATTGCTGATTTTGGCTGGTCTGTACATTCTCCTTCATCCAGGTAATGCTTTATTTTTTGAGGATGATTTGAATGTTATTCATGTGTTTAAACAATTTCTGAAAAAGTCAGTTTTAAATGTAGCAATTTCTTTCTATAGATTTCAAAAAGATTTATTTGTTTATGTGATAATTTTTTTTTTTTATATTTTGCATTTTGACCATCATTAGCATTTTGTTTTCATACTAGTTTAAGTAATATGTAATTTGTTTAAAAATTATGGGAATGTGCATTTTTATTATTTTCTTGTGGTTTCATGGAAACTTGTAAGAGATACTGTGATTGAGTGATACTGTTTTTAATGATTTGGTTAGCAAGTTTATGAGAGAGAGATGGACAGTTCCTTTCTGTATGTCCATTTTGATCAGATATCCATTGATATTGTTCATATCTTAGTATTTTTCATTAGGTTGTGAATTTATTATACAGTAAACCCTCGATAGCATGAACCCACTTAACACTGATTTTCCCGTAATACAAACAAAACTTAGTTTCTGGCTAGGCATTACAGTAATATGGACAATTATAATACTTGGATAACACACTCTGATAATTTCGATCCCTTGGAATTCATGTTAGAGGGAGTTCACTGTAATATTAAGCCTGTATTAACCCTTTTGACATTCTGGAATCTTTGCTTTTAGTTAAATATTATCGTGAATAATAAATACTTCCTGTTTTAGACGAGAAACCTTGTGTGGCACCTTAGATTACCTTCCTCCGGAAATGGTTCGAGGGGCTACTCATGATGAGAAGGTTGACCTCTGGAGCTTAGGAGTGTTGTGTTATGAATTACTCGTGGGAAAACCTCCCTTTGAAACACCTACTTACGAAGAAACATATGTGCGAATCAGTAGAGCCGAATATGTGTACCCACAATACGTTTCTTCCAAAGCTCGGGATCTCATATCCAAGGTAAGGAATCACTAGTACAAAGACTCGTAGTCTTCATTATTGAATGCCGCTTGAGTTTTTCAACATTTGGAAAAAGTAAAATAACTTGAACGTTGGCATTACTACTGGTTCACCCCACCACCCTCTTAACAGTCAACTATGAAAATAAGATTTCGTTAGTTTCTCCCTAGCTTTCGATCTGCTATTTACAGTGAACTACTGTATTATGAAGAGTTTTAAAGTACCCAATTTATTGTTACACGTGTTCATGTGGAATGTCTCTATAATGCAAGGTGAGTTTGTTACATGATGTCATTCAATTGAACTCATTTATTACAAAGGTGGTTTATCATAATTGTTAATCTCAAATTCCAATTGTACTTCTTATCCTTTGCTTATTTAGGTAATACAGTATTTACCTGCTTGGGCTACAATGAGCTCCAATACCTTGTGAAGGAAGTGATGTAAATGATAACAATAAAAATTGCCTAACATTTATCGAGGTGTATAAATGAAAATAACCACTTGAGAGATTTTGCTATATCTCTGAATATTGAAACACTCAATAATTCATAGATTTTTCTTTTGAACTAAAATGCACAAATGTTTACAAATAAAATAAGCATACTTGAACATCTTGTGAATTTTACAACCTCAAAAGTTAAAGCTTTTTACGCGAGTGCAATTTTAAATTCGTACCGGTTTTTACTACCTCATAAACGTACATATGTATGTTGAGGAGGAAAAGTTATGAAATTCAGTGGAAAATTGATTTAGAGATATCAATGGGAATAAATTTTTTGGGGTTCCTGGATATCGAAAAAGTTGTGTGTGTGTTCCCCCCCCTTTTTTTCTTTTTTCTTCTTCTTCTTCTTTTTTTTTCTTCTTTCTTTTCTTTTTTCTCTTTTCTTTTCTTTCTTTCTCTTTCTTCTTCTTCAAAACATCCAACTGTCTTGTGTATGTGGACAACAGTAGCGCCTAAACTATGCTTAAGATTTTTTTTCAAACTGAATAAAGCCCTGACAATCTGGACTCGCGCCATGCTCTGTGATTTAAGGCTAAATGTGCCGAAAAATACTTGTAAGAAATTTCAACAGAACCCAGCATTGTCACAGGAATTTACTTCACCAATAAAGTCTGAACCAGTGATCTAATTTTCGATGTGTAAATGGCATTGAAGCATTTTTAAAATAGGATTTACTCTGTGAAGCAATTTTTCCAGAAACTTAGGAAAATCTCAAATTTAAAATTGATACTTGAATTTCCAAGGAAAAATTTAAAAATGTGAGCTTATAGCGCAATGGCAACATGATTCCTGAATCCAATGCGGTGTCAATCATGCAAATCGGATGAATATGAGCATCGTAAAGTGAAATTTAGGGAAACACCTCGCACCCCCTTCTCCTCTCCCTTCCACCCAGTTGAGTCACCCACGGGTTGTGGGCGCAGCGGCATGGTCAGCCCAGACAGCATGCTGCGAACCCCGGCAGAAGAGGCCAAAGTTGCGGGACAAGAGCAAGGCAGTCAGTTTATGCTTTTGTCACTTTGCATCTCAATATATTTTTCCCCCACATATCAAACTAGTGATGCTGTAACAGAAGTAAATGGTCTCGTATCGTATCATCTGTAATAGTAGTGTATATTGTTCACATATTTCAGTCTTCCTTCGAATACTGAAATAAAATTGTTTGAGGCATTACTCAAAATATCTATTTCAATTTGGAACTGATTTCAAAAAGAAAATTCAACCAATTTCGTAAATATCACCAATATTACATCTCCCATTTTATTTTACAAATATTTTACTTCTAAGACTTTCGTTATCATTCCACGACTGGAAATAATGAGCAGATATTATGCACAAACTCTTTTATCTTAGGACTCGATTTTGGATGTCACAACAGCATTTGTCTCCTTTAAAGAATTCGCTATCGCTACTACTGATCATTCTTGAGCCAGCAAGTCACAGGTTACGGGACTTGTTCGAAGGATGACCGGGGTGTAAAAATCGGAATTATTTGGAAACGTGCACTTTTTAGTGATAAATTCAGTTCTACACTTCGGTTTTAGGGGATAGCACCAGTAGTGTGATTTGTGAAATAAAATAAACTAGTGAAGTTACAAAATGGCAGAGACTTTCTTGAACTAGTTTGTTCCCTTATTTCTTCGCTCTGGGCTATATTGTCATTTTCCTTAAATTTTAAGAAATTAACGTAGGAGTGTTTCTGAAAATGCAGAACTGCGAGCACAAGTTCTCAGATGTGACCGGATTTTTATGTAATTACATATTTTTTCTTTCTACATACCGATCTAAAAATTTTAATCTTGGCGAATCGTCGCCGTCCCAACACAGTATCAAATTTTTCGTTACATATTTTTACATATTTAGTACTATATTACATACTTTGCTATTTTCACAAAATATTTTTTATTCTATCAATTTTATGAGAAGTATTAAAAAAACACTTATTTCCTACATTGTTACTGCATGCTGTCTACACGAAGTTCGCTTCATGAAGACGTAGTAGGATGTTCTCACAGTCCTGCTCGTCTGTATCAGTTATCTCAGTGGCGGGAAGTGCGTGTTAATGACTGAGATCAGTTTTACCTTCAGGTGTGAAAAGTATCACTGACGCCATGTCTTGTGAACTTTAACCTTAATTTCCGAGAAACTGGCGATTGTAGACGTGTATAATAACTCTTCGCTGAAAATGCTGTACGCTGCAGTCTTTAATATGCTCATTTCCATTGATTTGTTAACATTGTTGCGTTTGTGGAATTACTTCCAATAACAATTTTTGAAAACTCAAAAGATTTTTATGAAAAGAGCTTCAAATTTTGCATTTACAGAAACTCTTAAACACAACAATTATTTCAACGGAAATTCCAATACAGGTCGAGATTTTACTCTTCTATTATATTCTTGAAGTCATTTTTCGGTTCTTCCATTAGGAAATCAAAAAATTGAGGTTGTATGAAGAAATGAGGAAATATGAATGAATGAATGAATGTTTGGGCAGCAATATATGGCAGCTGGCAATAGAATGGGGCATGACCAAAAGCTAGCCCCCAGCCAAAGAAATTAGAAAACTAACTTAAACAAGAAATTCTGTGCCATCCTGTAGCACCACCAGTAATTTCCTATATACTATTAAGTAGTTTAGGTAAAAAATTGTAATGCTGTTATATTCAATGAGTTTGGCCACAGATTTTCTGACAGTAGTTTAAAAAAATCTTTTAAAATACCTCAGAATCATATAATTTTAAACTTAAATGTTTATATTTCATTAAGTACTCGAAGGTTATTTTGTACTTTTCAGGTACTCAAAAGGTATTTTAACCCTTTGCGTATGTTATGCACTGTGTGTTCCCAAGAACTCTTAAAATTCTGTGTGCCGGTCGCGGAGCATGGTCAACTGAGTGAATGATGCGATTAAAGTTCAAAACATGTTTAATTACAAACAAATACTCCCTTCTTTGAAAATTATTGTACTTACTAAGGATTTGTATGTTTTAAATGATGGTTTTGTATGATGTCCTTTGAAGCGTTCTTCTGAGTGAAATTTTGACTGCCTGGAACACATTCCACAGGACATTGCAGTTTCTTTCCTGCCTCCTTCCTGTCTAAACATGAAGTACAGTCCTTATGCTTATTTCCTGAAAATGTATTTATTATGTGCAATTTTCTATTGAGGCGTTCATTTCTGACTTCTCCATCATGTCTCTGATAACACTTCCTCGAAGTAATATTTGTGAAGGAACATTGATATTGTTGGTGTTGTAATAATTGTAAAACAGATGACTGTTTTGTCTGTCACTATATGATGGGAAAATGGCGAAACGAATAGAAAACTGTCAAATGGACAACATTGGAGTGAAAAACAAAAATCTTGATGTTGAGCCCCCACTCAACATAGGAGCGCAGAGGGTTAAAGGTACCTGAACTGTGATGTTATTTCTGTTTCAGTTGTTAGTGGTTGATCCAATGGGACGTTTGTTATTGGATGCTGTTTTAACTCATCCTTGGATTCTTGAAAACACGAAGGCAAAATCTGATGATGTATAACACACACAAAAAGTCTCATCGTAAAATATATGAAGTAGTTTTTACTATTTATTGTTATTGTTACCTTTACCGAATGTGAAATGTCAGTTTGTACTTTTGTAATATGTTAAAAGGTTTACTCTAGATTATAGATATTTTTAAGTCAATTTTTGTACAGATAAATAAAATGTTCAGCAAGTGTTTTTTTATCTCTGTCTCTTTTTCTTTTCTTCCTTACACTAAATTTTCTAGCGTTCTCTAACATTAAACTCGTCACATATTCACATACAGAGGAAGATAGATTTTCAAAAATATTTTTACTATGTTTCTTCTTATGCAATTTGGTGGTGGTTTTTCAGTCACCATCTTTTGTTTTGATACATTCATTAATAAAGTAGGTAGGCAAATTATATAAATAGGCAAGAGAAAGAAAAAAATATTCCATTAAAGGGAATATACTTAATTGGTATTTTGGATACAACAATGTGCAGATTGTGACTACAAATGTTTTTGACAATCGACAAATTGCCTGCCTTGTTAATAGTTTTCAGTTCATCCATTCATAATACTAATCAGGGGACTAATGTTTACACTGGATATTTATGCCTTAAAATTTCGTTTTGGGAGTCTTGCATATGTTTTGTTAGCATAATTTTTAAAGGGGATTTTTTCTTCTCAAAACCTAGAAGCGACGACAAGTGTAGCATTTGTACTGTCGTCATTCTTATAGAAGATTCAATTCAGAGTTCTGAGAATGACTACATATTGCTGAAGTTTAATGTATTAATGTTTGCTTAACTGTTGGCTGATAAGGCTGATAAAAACAACTTTCCCATGCATGTAAATGGCATATCCCTTGCCAAATGACTCCATTGGTTTTAATTTTCAGCATCCTAAAATGTAAATAGTCCGCTCACAGAATAACTGAAGATTATTGATTTATCAAATTTTGTGCCTTCTTTAAGGTTGGCTTAAATACACAATTAGAGACTATTTCTTTAAAGTAAATGTAGCCACGCCAGCTGAATTGTAATTTGAGCCCGCTAGCAATAAAAAGCAGTAAAACTGTTGGCAATGTAATGAACACACTAACGTACTTGTTAAAAATCTCTTGCATACCTTTTTCCCTCTTCTTCCATTTTCATATTAAGAGGGAAAGATTTTAATGAAATGTGTTTATATGTTTTAAAAATGTATAAATAACTTCCAGTGTACTTAAAGAATATTAAATAAAAATAAAAATTTAATTCAGTATTGTAGGCAGATGTTTTTGTAACAATTGAGGCATCCCGTGAGAGGAAGCTAACCCAAAAAATTCAAAACATCAGTTAATTATCATATTCTTTGTGTTCATAATTGATATTTTGAATTTTGTGGGTTAGCTCCTCTCGGGGTGTCTCAATTCACAATACTTTACTGAAAACATTTGAAGTAATTAGATAATCATCTTTGACGGTTTGTTTGTCACTTTCCTTGGTAGTCGCAAAATATTAGAAAAGCGCTCAAGAAAGCTACGTAAAATTGTCCATGTGAAAATACAGGATCGGGTATTGCAATGATTGAAATCGCAATCCAATGAAGTATCGAGAATTGCCAACAATAGAATGTCCAAAAAGATTTAACCTGGAAATTACGTTGTGTGGAATGTTTCTTTGAAACATTCGGCCTCAAAATTTCAAGTTTTAAGGCCCTAGAACATTTTGTTTTGGAGACTTACAACTAGATAGACTTCCACACTGCTTTTGACATAAGATTTTAGAGGTGTTTTTTCAACACTTTCTACGAATTTTTAAAGTTAAAGTGCAATTTGTCAAATATCCATGAAATTATCTTTTAGAGACCTTGTTTATAAAGATTGTTTGCATGTGAGAGCCGTGAAACTTTTCTGTACTAATGAAATAATGTAGGAGAGAATATACAATATACATATTGAGATCAAAACTACAAACTAAATGCATGTTAATAGCAGGGATAAAAACATACGAGACAAGTAGGCATTGTTTGGTAGTTTTCATGAGATATCTGTGCATTTGACAACAAATAAGTGTGAAGCAAAGATTGTATTTAATAATCACCAAGTGCAAAAGTATCTCAGGCAAAGTGTAGAATAATGTTATTCTTGTAATATCAGAGCCATTATCTATGTGATTGTTATTGGCATTGACTTTGTAAAGTGTGTAGGTCAAAACAGTAATTAGGCGTTTGCCAAAACAAAATATGATTTCTACCTTGATAAATGAAGATACAGTGAATTCAGATTGGTGTTCCCTGTGACCAAGTTATACCTTCCTATGTTTTCTGTGAAGGGAAAATGGTATATCTGCTGTAATGTCCATATTTGAAGTAGTTACTTTTGTTTATTTCAGTAACCAGCATGAACACTTTACAAAAAATATGAAGGATATGACAGGAAAATACAAGAACAAAATATCAAAATGACAAAAAAGTCATAGCCTTAAAAAGGATAAGTGTGTTTTAAAAAAATAATATTTGGCATTAGTGTTTAAAAGGACAATTTTAAGTTCTTTCAAATCACTTAAAATCAGGATTGAAAAAATCTATGATGTGACATGATTTATTGTGTCAAAAGCTTTTCTAAGTGGAAAAGAAAAAAAAAGTATATACTGGTCTATTTTTATCATGATTGAATAAATCAATCCTATCAGCATTGATGGTTCTAGGTAGTTTATTAACTCCAAATTTTATTTTTTGATCTAAATATGATTATTTGATTTTATTTATGTAGCAGTGAAATGAATTAAGTCCCTTTTTGAAATTCAATACATTTTTATTGAAAAAAGAACACTTTTAGGAGAAATCCCCAATTGGGGATTACAACATTTCATGACTATTTTCTATGCCTTGAAACACTCCATATGTAGTCCTACATCACATTTTACACATTGTTTGCGCACATTGTTCTTGCAAATGAGACATTTTCTTTGTTTGCCTCCATTTGTCCTCTCAAGGTGTCCAATCTGATTTCTGATTTCTCTTGGTATACAACTGGTAGATGCATCCCTCCTGTAGGATGGTCTTTCTTCTGGCTGTCAGATCAGATAATTCCGACGAATATGCCAAATATGCTGTAGCAACACCTCTTTGGAAAGGCAGAAGGGCAATTTTATCATTGGCCATGCAATAGAGAGCATGGGCATTTACTAATGCAGTATTGGTGATATTTTTAAAAATAGGGAAAAACCATTTTTTCCCTCTAATTTTTGTTTGATACTTATTCACATTCCAATCTAGCTGATCAACTCTCCCTATATTCTTGTTGTATTATGCCATAAGGTGTGGTTGAGGCACCTTTGTTTCTTTTTTCTGATACCTAATTCATTTCACTTAGGAAAGTGTCTCAACTACTCCAAAATTAGTCAACAATTTTACATAATTGTTGTCTTTCCAACCAACACCTAAAATTCCATTCTTGGTGTCAAACATGTAGTCAAAATTTTTTCTCCATCTTTTGTGATGGGACACCCATTCGTCCGGGATATTCACACAGTACCTGTTCCTCTAATGTCATTAGATTGCATTTGAGATGCAGCATTAGATAGAAGTTAGTCGAAAGGTTATCAAAGTAAACCCTGTGCAAATGTGGTATTTTCAGTAGGCTTAGTAATTTTAGTACAATACTTGCTCTAAGGTCCTTTTTTTTAAATTCTTTACATTTACCCTCGTATACATCCATATGCAAGCAATAACCTGTGATGGGTTAAACATATTCAAATAGTTGTAGTTAGAAGATGCATTGGGAAGTAGATTTAAGAAAAAGTACATAAATTCATTGAACAAAGAATATTCTTTATTTAGTTTAAAAAAAATTAAATTTATGAAATGATATTCTTTTAAATTTGTTTATGAAAAACCGGTTTGTCTGTGTTAAGATACTTTATTCATTGGGTATGCCTGTGAGCATGTGTTGTTACATGGTATTAGATCTTTCAGTAGGTCCTACTGACCACCAATTAGCACATGGTGTGTTGATGCACAGGCATTACCTCTACCTTTAGACACTAGATTCCTGACAAATAAGAAAACCATGGACTATCAGGGATTTATATTTTGTTCGAGTCTGAGACACTGGGTGCGACGACCCATGTCCTTTCTTCCCCCTAATGGAACCGACATTTTCCTTACCGTTCATTGCTACACACAAAGGAAAAAATGGAACTGTTATTGAGAAAACAATTGTTTGAAAATTGTGGATGTTCAACACGACCTTATTTGAAGTTTTGTTATTGATGAACAAATTTCATTAAGAAAAAAAATTCTACCTTCACTATTGAAGTTGTTGTAAAATGTCAGAAAAGTTTGAACTTTTACAATTTTGAAATTCAGGAAGTGCAACTAAAATGCGACACGCCATGTCTTTATGCGGTTTTTGCTCTATCAAAGAAAACAATTTAGAGCTATTTTTGAGAAAAAATTTTAAGTGTTGAGGGTTCATGTAAAGTACCCCCAAAAATCAAAATATCAGTTTCATATTCAAGGAGCCGCGACATTTGATCAATCAGGAAATCTCAATTTTGGTGAAAATCCTGCTGTTGGCTTAGCTGCTAACTTAGTTCACAGAAGGAAGGACAAATATGTTTTACCATTAATCGATTTTTCAGTAACAAGGATTCAGTAATTCTTGCATTGCCAGTGGGTTCTAGTAACACAACGTGTCAGAGAAAGTAATTTGCTACAAATAGGAACATCACTTTCGGTAGAGCAGGTTCAGTACGGTACCAGGGCCAGGCAATTGAAGTTTTTTTTTGTCAAAAAATTGCTGTTTATCCCTGCAGCATTACAATAAATTTTCAACACTGCAAAAGCAGGTGAGAAGTTAAAAGGAGTTCGGCAATTCAAGGAGAATTTTGGGAGAGAAATTACATTATCAGTTTCATTTATTTAATAATTTATAATTATTAAAGTTATTTCATTTACACATAACAAAAATAAATTATATAATATTCCTAGAACATTAATAAATCAGTTCCCGTAATAACAATTAAAATGTTCAGTCGTGTATAAAATTCATTTAAAAAATGAACATGTTACTCTAAATCTATGCTACCCAAGGCTCCTTACGTCTACTGAAATGTTTACCTGCCTCCACTCCTGACTTGTACCAGCAGTGACGCAAGTTACTTCTATCATGATTTCAATCTGAAACCCAAGACAGTTTGAAAATGGAAATCAATTGCTGACATGACAAAACTAACTGAAATTTATTTAAATACATATCAGATTTAGCACACAAAACTAGTCTTTTACTCAAAATCTAAGTTTGAGATGCTGGTTTTAATTACATTGTCCATTTGCAACTTTGGCCACAAGTGAAATTCTGTTTTCCCTTAATAAATATGAAGTTCTTTTAATATTTAAAATTTTCAAACAAAGACCCTTCCTTATTAGAGATCTTAATTTCCTTATTCTCAAGCTGGTCAAGTCTATTCTTCCACTTCTTTGACTTCAAAAATTTGCCACCCCATGAGAAACATTTGCTGCTTGAAATTTGATGGCTAATATGCAATTCAAATTTTATAATTAGGAAGGATATTCCATAGAGTGAACTGTTGAAGAGCTCTGGCCATCCATGAAAATTGTGATAATCTGTTCCTACAGAAATTTCATAGCATGCAAATGGCTATGTTGTAGATTGTTTAATTCAATCAGAAAGTAATATTAATAATGTGATAATGCACAGCTATCTTGTAACTAACTAGTGATTAGTTGCTTGGTATGTTAAAAATTTCCCTCAAATTACATATTCTGTTCAAATGGAATTTATTTGATCTGCCGAGAAGGAATTATTATTTCCAAATTTTGCACAGGAGTCAGAAATATTACCTTATGTAAAGCTTGAAAAATGTATCTATTACATTTCAAGGAAGCATATTTGAAGAGGGATTTTTATTTTTACTCTTTTAAGAGATAATCATCCTAAGCTTTGTTTTCTGACTATCTCAATACACACTGTAACACACTAGGAACCGCTTTGCTTTCTGCTTTCTTCTTTGCAGGATCTGGAACAAAGCATTTCCAGAAACGCAATGTTTCATCTGCTCCTGCAGAGAGAACAGTACTTCCATCTGGAGACATTGTCAAATGAAGCACACGGGATGTGTGTCCAGTAAGTTCTGCAACCTACAACATAATATTTAACATTCCAGTTCCTTAATTTTTGTGAACATGAAAAGTTAAATAATATATAATGTTTGTAAAGAATGAAAAAGAGAAGAGAACCATCTGAAGAAGACTACCTTATTCATAGTGGGATATTTCCAGACTATAAGTTCATTATTAGCATATCCATGTGCTGACACTATCTCCTTGTATGTTTTAGACCACAATAATGAACAAACTTGTGATTTTGTGTCAACTGAGTTCAAACAAGTGCCAGAACTACAATTCCAGAATCGAATGCAGCGATCTGCTGTTCCTCCCCCACTTGCTAAAAGGTTTTGTTGCCAAGGGCACCAAGCCAAGGCTTTTACAGCAGCTTGATGCTGACTATAAATATAAAAAGAAAATAGATATTTATTGAAAAACATGACTTAACAGTCAATAGGAGGAAACAAAAAACATGCTAAGATATTACTATCTCAGCAAACACACCGGAAGGTATGAAGTGGTTGGTTACTACTCCTTTGTAACTGGGCAGAAATATTTGGCCAAATATTGAGAACATTATCATTGCCACCACTGGCTAAATAGGAACCATCAGGAGACCATTTCAAGCCACAAACCTAAAAAGAAGAAACACATTAAATACAACTAATATGTTTAATTTACAGAAGATATATTAAATGAAAAGGCTCAAAAATCAATGTTGGGGTATGATATATATGGATTCTCCATGGCACATTATGTGTTTTTTCACCCTGAAGGTTTATGTGCTGTTAATTTTGTTGCATCTCTACTCGATAGCATTGCAGAACAAAATTGAGCTTTATTTTAATTTAATTTCCATTAAAACAACGCTCCCCCTGGACTCCATTGTTGCAGAGCATTGCCGTGTGATGTAGGGGGAGACAGAAAGAGAGAGAGATGGAGACAGATTAGAAAATGAAAAAAATTGGAGTGGTTTTTGAGAAAAAAAATTATATTTTTCAATCGCAAATAATGCAAAAACCACTCAATTTCAAAATAAAAAACTGTACCTTTATTAAAGAGCTAATATTGTACAACAGAGTTTGTTTGAGACAAAAAACTTCATCGCTATGAAAATGTGCCAGGGGCTTCATGTACAGTATCCTCCCTAAATTAAAATAAAGGTTTCAAATTTCAGGGTCCGCGACATCAGCTAGAACGACTGGGGAATATCAATTTTGGAGAAAATCAGCTAAAAGGTTTATGAGCCAGCATTGTGCACAGGTGGATGGATGGACGTTTTGCTGTCAATCGATTTTTCAGTATGAAAGACGCACAGAACATGGATTCTTGCTACACCAATTGTTGGAAATTATTTTTCTACATTTAACAACTGGATTTATTCACTTTTCTCTTCCCAGGGCCTGGCAATAAGAGTTTTTGTGTCCAAAATTCGCTGTTTTCCGGCACATGATTACAATACTTTCTCTTTTTATTGCGAGAATGTAAAAAAATGGGCAACACCAGGTATTTTACTAGTTACAGATGTAACCGAATAATTCACTATATTATTAGTTTTATAATACCTCTTGGGAATGGGCTTGAACAACAGCAACAGCATGCAGCTGCTGACGAACATCATGGTGCACAATGTGTCCACTTCGTGATCCACTGCTGAGAATATGTTCATTCCAAGAGAGAGAACAAACTCTGGAGGTGTGGCCATCCAGAATACGCAAACGTTTCATTGCACTGCAGTCCCATAACTGTAACAACATTTTTCAAGAAATAAAGCAACAGCGTTTAGTGATTTTGTAATAACAAGAGTTTTAAAACAATTCTGTTAAAATTTTACAATCAGCAATATAGAACATATTACAAACTCATACATGAACTACAGGTGTTAAAAATTTCGTTCTTTTACATGACTATTACTTTAATTCTGTAATAAGTCAATTATAGGTAAGTAGTACTAAAAGCATAGTAATATTTTTTTTAGAATAATAGAGCTTCCAATTATCTCCAAAATTTTACTCAGAATAGTTTTTGTTTTGATATTGAAAACAACTCCTAAAAAGTTTTTTTCTTCCAGGCTTATCAATAATTGCAAAAATAAATAAGCATAGGTTTACTGTTGCAAAATTAATTCTTCTGACATCTTTCTCCATAAACTCACATTCAACTGAACTGTTGGTACATTCTATTCAATCGTAGAAAGTGATGCTACTGATTTTAACTTTCTCTCACTTCCTAACATAAGAAGAGAAAGTATTGTAATCGTGCACCGGAAAACGGTGAACTTTTCTTTTTCAAGTATTGTTAGTGCCTAAGGAAATTGACAGAGTTCGATTCAAGGACTAACTGTTAAACACCAGTGTGGGTTAGGATATGAGAAAGCCTTACAATACTCAAATGGAAATATAACGAGAGTTTGTTGATCAACTTTGAAGAAACGAATTTTATCTCATCCTTCTACAGGAAAATTTTCAATAAAACATTTTAACAAAATATGCCTCTAAAGTAAACTTGTAAAATTAATATTGAAGAGTTAAAAAATATATCTCTAAGGATGTGCTACAAAAACTCACACTCACAAAATAACAAGGAAAAATAAAATGAAAATTTCTATGAAGAAAAAAGTAAAATATTCCAATATTCCAAAAAGTCCAAGAAAATGAATTATGAAGAGTAAAGATAATAAAACATGGAACAATCATAGAAGAAATAAAAGAGTTTAACTAAGGACAAGTAATTGGACAAGAACAGAAAGACTGATAAAATAAATTCAACAAAACAATGGGTCAATAAAAGACAATAACAACCATAACGTATAGATCAGAAGAACAAACAGTAAGAAAGAGTTAAACAAAGAAGAGAAACGGTGACATAATATTTTTGGGACATTTGCTAGGAATAACAGAGAGAGAAGTAAAAACACTAGAAATTACATGTGCTAACACTAAAAATGTTACAAAGCAAATAGAAAATGGTCAAACCAGATGGATGTCATGCATCAAGGGAAAGCAAAAAAAATCCCCTTCAATAATTATACACCACAGATCAGGAGGAAGAGGATACATAGGAATACCTAAAATGAAGCAGAGGAAGCAGGAAATGTTGATAGACTAAACCAATTAGTATAGTCTACTGCAAGAATAACAGAAAAAGGCCTTATCACCTTGGATGCCTAACCACTTGCGTGCTCATGATGATGAATGATACTTGGAGTTAGCAATTCAAACAGTATGAGAAGTGAAAACATTACCTTAAAACTTGATTCAACAATGGCAGTAATTATCTTTTTGGAAATATATCTGTTCAAATTATTTAACATTATTATGAGTCATGTTTCATTATGATTATTATGACTATTACTGATGGACAATAGGTCTATCAAAATTAATCGTAATTATATGACAAACTTGTAAAATATACCTGAACGACAGTGGTACTTGTACCTACAGCCAAATATACACCATCAGGGGTCCAAGCCAGAGAGCAAACATACGCATTTCCTTCTAAGGAAAGAAGTTGTTTCACTTCTCCTGTATCTGCATACCAGAGATAAACTTTTTCACTCAAAGCAACTGCAAGAATGTTATTTGAGTTCCAGTCAACAAGGTTGAGATCTGCACAACATAAAGAGGCAAGAAAATAATACCAATAGTTCTGTCAGCAATTGAATTACACTGGATATATGTTCTATGCTTTAAATATTGTCCTCCAGAACTTTAGAAACAAGGGAAACTCTTTGTGTGACTACACAAAGCATCTGAATGGCAATACTTCACATTTCAATAAGCCTTTTTTCCAGCACAAGATTGTATGTTGCCCAATAAAAATTGATAGTGATTCAAGGTACTACAAAGCAATGCAAGTCATGAAGCCTACTATAATACAGGTCAAATTGAGTTTTGACATAAGAAAATTAAGATATCAGTCTAATATTCATTTTCATCCCAAATTCAAACCGTAATGAAATTTCTTTTTCATGTACGAATTGAAAGAATTTAATGAAAGCATTGGAAATAGAATATTTGTTGTTATTATTTATGTTCTGCTTTACCAAATATTTTTTTTTCCAAAATATATTCCAAGAAATAGGTCTTTATATTATTACTAAATACAGTAAGTCAAGTCTAGGAAAGTTTTTTTTTTATGTTCTGATGTATTCCAAACTATTTAACTTATTAAAGAGATGGATAGATGTAAATATTTACAAAATTTACATTAATATTACAAATCAGTGTTGCAGCAATGAAGAGGAGGGAGGCCCAAGGGGCCCCTCATTTTAAAAGAATTGTTTGCAAGTGTTATCAGTGTTTACAAAAATTGTAAAAGGAGACTTCAGTATACATTCGGAAAACATATTTTTTTCATGGCTCTCAAAGATAAATTGAAGCATCCAAAACTGTTTCATACTCATACCAAGGGTTATATAAAATAAATTCTTCTACTATATTTGAAAAGACAGAACATCATTGGCTTACAGTAATCATCCATTAAATCAGGAGCATCCAAAATACGATCTGGTGTCTGAGGAATGAGGCGACTTGGCCGTTTACAAAGGGGCAAGTTCTTCAAATGACTGAATGGTACTTTCAGAGAATTCTGATGACACTGTAACAAAATATATTTGAAGTCGAAACAAAATTATGTATGACATAACTTCGCAAATTATTCAATACATATTTAATTAAAAGTCCAAAGACATAAAATTTTCTATTTTCAGTTCCTCTGTTACTACTACCCATTCTATTAATGATTTTCTACTCAATTTCATCATCCCCAAAATTTTAAATACAAAAATTCCTTTGGGTATGGACATTAAATACCAACTAAATGATTTAAACAAACTAAAAATCAGAATCAAGTAAGTCATTGCATTATTGGGATGAAAAATGTTGACAACAAACCTCTAATGGTGAAGGAGACTTATTTTGAAATACCAAAATCCGCTTATGGCTGATGTCTTCTCCAGAAAGGTTCTGAGTCATAATATTCTGTTTTTCTCTCTGTGTAATGTTTATTTCGTCTTCATGATTTTGTAATTGCTGCTGTTGTACCATCTATAGCAACAAAATTCATTATTTCATTAGGAATTTTCTTATAAAACATTTATGCCCACAATTTGCCAAGTTTTATATTTTTACAGTTTGCTACTTCTCTCCAAGTTTTCCAATATGTCAATTAAAACTTAAAAAGTATATAGTATTTAATTATAATCACAGGCAATAGCAATATACCTGATATTTTCTGTATTGGTTTGTACATATTTTCTTTCTCTTCAACATTAAGAAACTGAACAGAACAGTTGTTGTGCACATATATTTTACCCTTCAAAAATGCTTATATATTAATAAAATTAATATATAAGGTTATTAACCAATTCTGAAGACTCACATGACAGTTCATAAAAAATATCATTATTATAGTTCAAGTAATCTGGGCTTTCTATACTGTAAGTTATGATATTCCAGCAGTGTCTAATTTTTTCCTAAGGTCAAATATTTAACGGGAAAAAATGCTGTTGAATAAACTAAATGAACTGCTGTATATTAATTTTTAATGACAATTCTTCACAGATAGCATTCATTTCACATTTGCACCAATTTTACTATTTATTTTTAAGAAATATTGAGATACCTACCTTAAATTGATTCAAATCAAAATCTATAGCACTTCTGCTAGGAATAAATCTGTCACTGGAGCTGGGGGATGCTGCACCAAGTTTTAATCCTGTAAAATTTTATTTTAAAAAAGTGAAATTCAACATTTCTTAACAATACTTTCCATTCTTATGCATAGTATGTAATACTTTTTATTGAAAAGCAATTCTTTCTAATAAAAATTGTTATTTGTTAACATTAAAAAATCACAATGTGGCATAGTAAAGATTAATGGGAGGTGAGGAGATGGCAATAACTGGTGTCATTAGGAGAGGGGGAAGAGTAGTTTTATCTTAATTCTAAAATTTTTTACACATTTCATAATCATTTTTTAGATGTAGATTTAGATGTAGAAGACCCCATTAGATCAATCTCTTACTAACAAATTTCAAACAAAAGACCATCACAACACTTTCAAATGAAACTACATAATTAAAAATTAATTTCTGTGGCATTTAATTATATTTTTCTTGAGTTTTTGAAGGATTACAATTCTGACATTTTCTAGAGCAGGACTTTTCAATTTATGAGCCATGGACCACATTAAGCCTGCAAAGCAACTTGGACAGTCACAGCACACAAATCCATAATTTTAGTAATTTTTCATACATAAATGCCTGTTGCAAAACCTGGAAATTACTACACTGAATTTTGGTTGATAATTTTTAGATCTACTTAAAAAATTTGGCTCATTGTTCAAAAAGATTGGAGAGACATTCTGGAGATTAACACATTCTAGAGGTAACTCCCTAATATGACTTTCCACAAGAAAAGTCTTCATTTACATATTTGAAGTATGGAAAAACTGTCTTACCTGAAGATGTTTTGGGAGATTTTCCTGGAGTTTTCTTAGGAGTCTTTCTGGGAGAGGAGGTTTTGACTTTTGTTGAAGAAGCTGTTCCTGAAGTATCGGATGAACTTAAGCTGATATTGAAAAAATACAAAAGAGAATAAATAATATTAAAAGGGATGTAAAAGAGGGAAAATGGATTATATGGAAATTGTTATATTTTTATTTTTTCATTTGTCTTCAGAAAAAAAATTATTTAATGTAATTTCTGGGAAAAAGTTTTAATTGATTGAGGTCTTGCCTATCGTCTTAGACAGATGAATTTAAAATTGATAAACTTTGCCGTGAAAGAGCATTTTACTTCAAGAATATGTAATCCTGCTCTTTTTTTCCCCCATTTATGAATTTGTTTTCTATTTCAGCTTGATCTACGGTATTTTTGATTTCTATGATGTTTAATGCAAATATTTTTATCAATCAACATTTTTAGGAATGCCTTTCTTTATATGTGTTGGATAAGTTTAAAAAATTCAGTTTACAAGTACCGTAATTTGCAATTATAACAAACATTATTATATAAATTGAAAATGTCCCTTTTCTCAATGTTCTCTAAATATGTTATAGAAAATTAATAGAATTTATTTATGTTAGCATTTTCTTTATTTGTAATTTGATCTTCAATAATTTTATTCATTTAATATTACTACTAGAATTCAATAAAACTAACAGAAACCCAGAAGTAATTAAATCCTCATATTCTTTTATCACAGTTAAGGGTTAAAATATAAAATGTCTGCAAAACATTGTAGTTGAAGTACAAAAAGTAACAACATAAAAAATAAATTACCTCAAATTGCCAGGCTCAAGACATTTTATCTGCCAGCTTGAACTAGGACTCTGCATTAAATCATCCATTGTCCCATAAATGTTCTTGTCTTTCAAGTATAAAAACTGGTACTTTCTTCACTAATTTGAAAACAAATATTTAAAATTATTGTAGATTAAAAATATTTTATATATTTCTAAAAATGAAGGTAAGTGATAACCTCATTCTCGAGGAAACAAGTAGCTAGTTTACTTTTACTTCAATAAAATTGTATCACAACTTGCAAGTAATAAAAACATGATCAATATAACAAATATGTATGCAGTTGACACTTCAAAATCCATCCATCCAGACATTGGCAGATCAATACTTCAGTAAAATTAAGAATGAAATTTAATTTTTATATCAAACTCCAAAGACCTTTTCAATTACATTAGAGACTTTTACAGAATAAAAAGACAGAAAAAGTTTCATTCCACCCATTTTTTCATACAACCTATATTTAAATGCCAATTGTCACTCCAACAAATAATGTATAGAGTGCACACACCACAAAATACTCGCCAAAAAAAGTTCCGGTGTTAAGTTTTTGTCTCCTAGAATCCAGACCAATTTTCGCCCACTCATGCTGGAAATGGAGAAGTTGCAAGTAAATTTCCTGATATGTATTCACAGGATCAGCATTTAAGAGGAGTAGCAGTAAGACGCTCAGGTATAATTCATGAACGGCCCAAGCAAGCAAATTGAGATTTGAAGTGAGCGCATTGCCAACCAACGACAGAGGAAGCGGAACATCAACGCAGACTTGCCAACCTTGTGTAAATGCACACCGATGCACACAGCACTTGTGTAAAATGCAAACACTCAATCACTCTCCGCTCTCCATTTCAATGGCATTTCCGGGTGTTACCATGGATGAATGATAATCTATGATATTAACAAAGATTAACACCATCCATTGTATTACCATCTTGGAGTTAACCTACGTATTCATCCATGGTATTACATCATGATTTTTCTTATGAATATTATCTAAGGAAATGATAAATAAATAGAATATAGCGTACACTATTTTAAAATGCAAGTGAAGAACTCACGTTGTAAAATATCAATAGGTAATACATTTTGATATTTATGATGACTAGACTGATTTCCGTCTTCACAGTCTCCTTCCATCTTCTTCCCAAGTCTCTTTTGCCTTTTGGCATGTGGTAGAAAGCTGATTTTGAAATTAATATCTTTCTATTCCAAAATGTAAACATTTCCTCTACATTCTTGCATCTTTGTATTTATTGGTTCTACTATAAATTATATTCTTATGTTTTTATTCCTAAACCTTTTCTCTCATGAGCACCCTAAAGTTTTACACAAAAATCTCATTTTACTTGGCTGCATCTTTTCCTCATTATCTTTATAGGTACATGTGTTTCACAACCATAGAGTAGCGTGGGAAGTGCCATAGTTTTGTATAATTTTATTCAAGATTCGGGTCTTTATTTTTTAGGGTGTTGTGAATGTTCCATGTATTGTTTGAAACTTCAAAAGTTTGTTTTCTGTGACTATCTTTTTATACTACACTATAAAATGTTTTTCATAGTCTATGAAGACAATTTGAGTCTGTAAGTTGTATTCCTTCCTCTTTTTTAATATTTGTAGCATAAACATTATCTGCTGTCGACCTTCCCTTCCTAAAACTGCTTTGTTCCAACTCCTAATAAATATAAACAAACAGCAAACATTACAGTTACATTTTTATTAGGTCTGCAACTTCCATTTTCATTTGTATTAATTTGATAGAGGACCAGAAGTGGTAGAGGAATGTAAATGCATCAAAATTATGTGTTATAACAAACTTTACTGTAGTTTTTGTTACAATTGAAACTTTCAACCATCCCTGGTAAAACAGTCACCTGCTTGAAACACATCTGTTAATTTCCTTTTAGATTCAATACTCTCATTTGATTAGAAACATTATCCATAATTTTGTAATCAATACTAAAAGGAAACAACAATCTGCTTTTGAAAATTTAGCCACCATAATCCCTCATGCGTTGGCTGCTACTGACAGTCATAGAACAAAATATTTTTACAACTGAATATCACTCTCATTTCATCAGATATTCAATACAAAAATGGAACATGTTCTTTACAACTTATGACCTAATTCAACAATAATAGTCCTGCTAAGTGTTTGGGCTAGAACACATCTAAAATAATTAGTGAATAATGATTTTTCACTTGCTTCAAGGAAGCTATTGAAATTTTATAGGAAACATAAAAATAAATATATTTTGAAATCTAATCAAGACATCAAAAATAAAATTAAACATAATTTTTAAAATATGACAGCAGAATTTTGAAAAATGAACTAGGACTATTTGGTGAGTCATTCTAGTAAGAAGTAATTTTAGATGTTGATCTTAATAAAAATTAAAGATAAACAAGTCAGTAAAGATAAAAATAAAGCAAAGAATTTAAAGTGCATTGGACAACCAGTGCAGGGCAACCAAGTTTTCTGAAATACAAAAGAAAATAAAATACAGATTCTACCAATATACATTAAAAATTAACATTATCTGCTGATAAAGAGGTTGAAACAGATGTCATTTCTCTGCACTCAGTCTCCAGGCATTTCTGTCTTTCCAGCAGTCTTGAATATTCCTGACTGTCATGGACTCTTCCTATAATTTCACTGTTAAACTTGCTAATTTTTCTCTAATTAAAAAAAAAAATTATTTAAGGTCGCTTTATAACAGCTAGGTCATCAGTGACCTATGTCATTGTACAATTGTATAGACAAACATAATAGTTACAATTATAACTAGAATATGTTTAACTTAATTACAATTTCATAACATGTTATGCTTCATCTAACTAAAGTACTAATGCAATAATCATATCTACATAAGACTATACAGTTCTGTAGTTTCTCTCATTGTTAAACCTATCCTTTTTTGTTCATTTTTCTCAGTATACTGTCATTTTTTGCATTCCTAATAAAAGAAAAGAATGGTGATGTGTGTTTCTTTCATAGAAACACTGTAATTAATTATTTAGTTAATATTATCATTGTCAAATGTCTCCTAAAATAGCATGGTGATTTTTTTTATTGCTACAAATCTGATAAAAATGAAAGAATAAATATTCTGCTTAGTAATCATAGTAAATGGAAAGATCACTACATACATCTACTAAATTATCAGGTGAGCAACAAGGAACCTGTTTCTCCAAAGAAGGTGAAGAAAGCTGCACATTGAAGGAAAAAAATAAAATAAGCAGGAGTGGGAAATATTTTCAGTGAACTAATCAAATACAGAGCAAGTGGGCCTAACTAAACTTCTTAAGAAGAGCCTCCATGATAGGCAGATTTGAACATATCACCATTGAAGGTAGAAGAAAGAGAACTGCCAAGACAGACTATTTTTCACTATATTGAAGGCAAACAGTTAACGTGGTATAGACATATAAGTAAATTTTGGGGGAGGAAAGGATATTGAAAAATATTTTTCTTTACCAGTCAGACAGAAAAAGAGAGGAAGTCCGCAGGCAATTTGGATTCAGGGAATTGAAAGAGTAATGACAGTCAGTATCCTGATTCAGGGAGGAAGATCAAGAATCTTCCTAATTCAGGAAGAAGCCCATGATAGGATGTTGTGGAGACTGAAATACAGGAGCAATAGAACCTGCCCCGACCCACCTGATTATGATGATGAGGATGAACAAATCTGTTTTCATTCCTAACAACCAAATATTATTATTTGTTGTATAATGGTCTTCATTCATCAGTCTTCAATGTTAAAAGCTCTTTTGTTACCTTTATTGACACATTATTTGTCACTATTAATTTTATTAAGTTTGTTGAAGTAGGTAGAATGGGAACTGACTTGTCATCTGGTGACTCAAAGTGATGTGTTTACCCTGGGTTCTGCCCTGGGCTTGTCCTTTATCTTTTATATGCATTTCTGTATTACTGTGGAAGGTCTCTTGTTCTGATGATTTCTTATCTAAGGCCCCTACAAATTCCTACAAAGAAACCTTTCATTAAGGTGAAAAAGAATAATGATGTTTTATGTCAAACAGCAGTTCAATCTATTAAAAAGTAAACTAAGGGCAAGTACAATATTCACTCTAAGGCTTGCAAAGAATCTGAATGAAAATCTTAGATTGACTATTGATGATTGAGATAAATGGCACTCAGACAATTAGAGACAAGTTCCAACTACAGTTTTAAGAAGACATATCATTATGAAAACAATGATTGGTATAAAAAAAAATTATCAATTATTATTTTTAAAATAAGCACACAGAAACTAAACAAAAACTTTAAAGTCTTATGTTTATATTGATCAAGTTTAGAAATCTATGTGTTTTAGTGAGACAGAATATCAGGCTACTATTTAACCCTGTTATGAACTATGATACAGCAGAAACTATTTTGCTTCTTGTTTCTAATAATTTGAACTGTGTAACTGGCTTTGTCTGGTAATAACCCTTACTTTATTAATAGCACTTTTGGCTTTCACCCAAAATATAATTAATGTTTATTTCTCAGTATATTAAAAAGGAAATTATGAAATTTTGGAATCATGTACCAGAATAGGTATCTTTTACATATGAATAAATCAAGAGTAGAATATTTATATAAAAATGTTCCACTATTTTGAAAGATTTTGGTATGTTTTTATATTTACGTAAAATATGAACATTGTTTTGATTTAATGCAAGTGATTTGGTTCAGATAAATTTCTTTTCAATATTCATTGCCCCCATAAGATATTATTTTCACTTTCCAAATCTGTTTTTGTTGGCATCATGTTGTATAATATTTGTTTATATAATATTAATTAAAAATTCTCAGTCTTATAAAGTGTAATTTAATTTTTCCACAATTTTTTAAATATTGCTAGAGAAAAACAAACAAACAAAGCATGATGAAGTTGCTTAGATTTTAATAGTTCTGGTTAGATACTGTTAAGAGTTGTATTTTCAGGAACACTATCCAGAAATCGCATAGAGAGAATGCAAGGACGACCGAGAGCATAGTGTGATAAATAAGGGAATACCTCCTATACTCATATGAAGAGAAGTAGATAATTGAAGATTGTGGAGGATGAAAAAATCTAATGTAAGCCTTACAGTTTATTATTTGCTTTTTTTACCTGCAATATGAGTTATGTTTTATTCACTTATTATTTTAAATAAAATGTTTGTTCCATGTTATATTTAGATATTGTTCTCTCTCTATTTATGTTGAATAGTCTGTTTCATTGTCTTCATTTCTCTTACTTTAAAGTTTCAAACATTAATGACAACTTAAAATGTTTTTTACTTATTTTCTACTTTATTTGATCTAGAAATAATAATAAACAATGAAGTTTGTTTTAGAAGCTATTTAATATAACTTTCAATACCTAGTGATTTTTTCACACTTCAGTACTTTCTTGTGTTCACCATTAGATCATATTTAATCAAAAACATACCCAACAAATCTCTCGTTCAATTTTGTAATTGATATTTCTCTACTTAACCCGTGATTTTGGGGTGTAGTTTTGATTTATCTAAATATAAGTCAAATAATTTCATTAGATCCTTCATTTTGCAATATTATTGTAATGCTATATGTAACTCCAATATTTTTCTCTCATGATATTCACATGCAAGACAAATTCAGTTCTATAATAATAAAAAAAAAAAGAAACAAAACAAAACAATTCTAAATTATAAGGTTTATGACTTAAACAGTGTCTGTAAAACAGTCATTCTGTTTTATAACTTATTAAAATATTACTTAAAATTCATAATAAACTATCAATATAAAATCTTGAAAATTTTGGTAGAATCATGTTTGGAAGCTTTCAACATCTTCACTTTGGCAGGTTTGCCATTGGTTAAAATATTCTCAGTAATAATTTGTCAAGTGTTATCTTCCTGAAAGTGGATAAATATGCAATTTGGCAGAAAAAAGTTGTACTCCTAAATTTCTTGAATTCAGAACTTAAATTATTCAAGGAAGACAGAGATTGATAACCCAGACAACAAGGAATTGTAAAGAGACAATAATTAAATAAAGTTTTATTGAAGATGTTTACAGAATAAATTCCTTTGTGAAACAAAACTTTAATTGCCTATTAATGAAAGTACAGAATTGTGGTGAAATTCTAATTTCAATATAAACATAGGTGTTGGATTCATCAAAGGATAAAAGAAGGAACATCAAAAATGATTTGCCATGGAAATGTAATTTAGGCACTATGCATGTAATCTGTTCCTTTTTAATTCAGAGATTAAGCATTGGCTGCGTTGATGTGTGTTTGATGTTTGTTGTGGCTGTGTTTGCTACAGTTTTCTGAGATATTAATTTTGCCACACATTTCATTTTCAAGAGGTATCATTTTAGTTTATAGGATATTTTAATTTACATGATTTTATAGACCTATTTGATACATATTTTGAAAACATAAATACAAATACAAACATTGTTTTCAAAAGGACAATAAGGACAGAAAATGAATTAATTTGGAGGACAGAAAATCACAATAAACGTAATTAAATGTCATATGATCCCACTCCAGAATAACCCAGAAAGGTTAGTTTTCATCTAGAGTAAATGCAGAAATATTTTCAAATTTCGTACTTCCATAAGCGCACGTGTCGACATGGACAGAATGTCCAACGTGTCGGAATGAAATTAATATATTGAATTACGCGATGCCTACGTAAAATAAAATAAAAATAGATATTTACATGATACGCCAATTGATGAACAACGAAATACCAATTGATGACTCAACGAAAACATTCAAAGGTAAAAGTTTATTTTGTATCATGGTAAGTGCTTTCTCGTGATTTGACCGGCAGTGGCATCCCTGTATGGCATTTTTGAATTGAGAATTTTGTTCATGGAGTCTGTAGCATGGTGTATTCTGTCAAATAGTTAACCTGTACTCGTAGTTTTGATTTTGTATGAATGCGGTGAAGAAAGCTAAATATCGTGTCTTCCTCATCCTTGACGGTGAAGGGGTATTAATCTTCTGGTTATTTGTCAAGGTAAGTCGTGTAAAGAAAAGTTGCCGGCATATTCGAACAATTTTTATTAACTGCATGATATGGCAATGTATTTTGCAAGAAAGAACTTGAATTTTGGTCGTTGTGATTTATGATACGACTGTACAGTTTGGACGAAAATGCAGGTATATTTGTTGGAAGAAGTCTTTTTGAGGTTATGGTTTAACAGTTCTTGGGTGTGCATTAAATGTATATGCACTAATATTTATTTTAATAATTGAAATTACGTCTAAAACGCCTCAGAGTGCGTGCATTGGAGGTGTGCTTAGCACAATGTGTTCACTGGAATAAAAAAATTGCACTAAAATATTTGTTTTCAAGTTCATTAGAGATTTGAAATGAGGTGTAAAAACTTTGTTTGTAAAATGTGATGATGTACTTTACACCTCTTTTTTTCTGTGTGATTTTTTATAGGTACTTTCACTGTATATAATCCTTTTTTGGGGGGGAGTAGGAGTTTATTAACATTTTTTGCTCTCAAGAAAATATTTAGAGCATTATAGAAATTATGCTGTTATATATAGATATGTGTGAAAAGGGCTTGATTGAATGAAATAAATTGAACCTAAAATATTCTGAACGTTAATAGGATCTATAAGAAGTTTTATTGAAATACATTTAATTGAATTTTATTTTATTTTTCCTGCGTGTTTTTTGGAGTATTTGAATGTACTCTTTACTGTAATCATTTGGAAGAAGTCACGTGCAAGATATTTTTAATAATACGATTCTTCATTTCAGCGGTGAATTTTAATTGTAAGGAAAGATAAGGGGTGTCGAATGACCCCTGGAAATATACCGAGGTAGGATTATTTTATAACATTCTTGCTTATTAAGAACTTAAGTTCCGATTACTACTTAGAAATCGTAGCGAACAAATACAGATTAAACCTTCGCGCTGTGAACCAGCATTCAATTGACCTTGGACTTGTCCGCTCTCTAGTGAGAAGAAAATGCACTTCGCCGCAACTGAAACGCTGCTTAGAAGTCAGGTTTTAACATGAGATATTTAACGTGAGATATTAAACATAAATATTCCTCAGCAAAACATATTATTTGCTTGTAAAGTATGTGAAACGCTTCTCAATTTTGGGCGCATGACCCCTACACAAGGATGACGCGCGAAATCGTGAAGCGTTCCATAATTTCACAAGCAAAGAAAATGATTGAAAGTAATGCACTGCATTTAATGAAAGCGATCATGTATTGAAATTTAATACGACAAGATTACAATAAAACAAAACGGAAACTATTCTAGTTGAACACCGGGCGTATTTTATAAATTTTCTGCGCAATTTAATTTTGATGATTGATTGTGATTCCGGGCGCTGCTAAGGTCATTAGTCTCGGTAGTGTGGTACATGTTTTTCCTCGGGGGTGGGGGTGGCGGTGGTCTTTCCCCTACGTGGGTTGCGGGGTTTTCTCAACCAGGTATCTCCCATCACCGCCCCAGCCAGGCCAAGCTCTTTAGCTACCGTCCGGTCTCCCGGCATTTGTAGTAGTGTAGTGCAATTTAGATGATTGATTGATTTTTATGAATATTTTTAGACAAAAAGTACTTCATAGGTTGGCGAAAAATTTGCGAACACACCACTTACTGGGCCATTTGATGTATTATTTATTGCATTAGTAAGTACCAGTCCTTGAAATCTCAATGAAGTTACATGCACCACACTCCAAAACTCTTTTTTCGAAGAAAAAAAAATCTGAAAAAACGAGTTCCAAATTGCGCATTTCAGAATCGCTCGAGCGACAGTTTCTCACAAACTTCTTCAATTTTTTGTATGAAAATGTGCATGTTCGATTAGGTTTTGCTCTTCTACAATATTCTGAAAGTAAAATTTTAATTCTACTATTGAGTTATTTTCACGTCAAATCGTACAATTTGCCCTACTGTCCCAGATTTTTTAACCTTCAGCTGTAGCGGTGTCAACCAATCGAGAGTTTGATCGTCATCACGGTGACGTCATTGTGATGACGTTAAGCTCCCGATAGGATGACACTGTCAACAGTTGATTTATGTCATGCGCCAAGTTAAAAAACAAAACAAAAACGAAGTATAGTCCGAAAAGGTCTGTAGCAAATCTGTTTAGTTCAACGTAACAATATTTTTTTCTAGGCTCAAGCCCAAAATTTCGGGCCCATTACTTTCCCGAATATGCCGTGTAAAGGGGAAAATAAAGTTATTGGAATTTAATATTTGAGTTTTGTCAAATATATCGGCTACTAGCTTTGGAATAATTTGTTTACGTTAGTAAACTATCTTTTTTGTATACAAATTACCGTTTATTTATAGATTTTTCCATTTCATTTGGAACTATTTTTTAAATTTATTTGTTCTCAAGTATAGGAACATGACTAAAGCGTTTTGCAAAACTGAAACGACAACAAACATGTTTTCTCCTACATTTCTTCCTACATTATTAGAATAATGTAGGAATTAGAGCCTGGGAAATAGTGAGAATGTGCAACATTAAACTCAGTTCAACTATCATAATCCTTCCTAGTTAGGTCTATTTATGGAAAAAACCATAAATAGAATTTTCTCCAAAGTAGTTAATATCCCCGAACGATTTGGCAATGTCGCGTTCCCCCAAAGAATATATTCCCCTGAAATTGAAATGAATATTTTGATTTTATGTGAAGGTTCAAGGGCATTTTCAAAATTTCCTTGGAAATAGCTTTCTTAATTTCTTTTACCATAGAGAAAAATACGCTTATAAAAATGGCACAGGCCCGATATTCGTTGATTACGTAAATAGCAAAAGTTAAATAATTGTTTGGCATATGGCATAACAATAATTAAGACAGATTGTTTCTTAATAAAATCGGTTCTCGTAAATTAGATCTTTAACTAATGTCAGGAATTTTATTTTTGAAAATCAGTAGTTTTCGGGTAACTTTGAGCGCAATAGTGATAACTTTAAAAAGTCTGTAAACAAGATTTAATCAATTCTGCAATTTTTTTCTTAATTTGTTTACTGGAATTTCCCCGGAGTTAAAATCCAAGCGTTGTCATGGTATTCTTGCCAGTTCAAGTAGTATTACATTATTGTGTAACCGTTACAAATAAGGGGAGGAATAACGTGATGTTTTAATACCACTATTGTTTTCGAATGAAGCAAAATCTGAAGTACAGAACCATTGACAAAAGGTTCAATAATTAAGTGGAAATAGTATTGTTTTTAGGCTCTCAGAATGATGACGTCACTTATCAATTACACATACGTAGCTGAAATTGTACTTAAATTTCTAATAGTTTTTATAAAGAAAGTTTATTTTTGGAACGTGTTTGGTTTTGGAAAAAAAGTTATATAAAATTTGAAGTTTTATAATTGAAAATTAGAGCCGTCGGTAACCTCTCCTGTTTGTTTTATTTTAACTTCATTCGAAGCAAGACATAATTATGAGAAAAAGAATTTGCAGTGTGTGCCAATGCCTAGAGAGAGATTGAGGTACCTGGAGAAACAAGAAATGACACGTTGGTGGACTTCTTTTTGTACCTCCTCTTACCGGGTCATTTCAAAGTTATCCCTGTTTCACAGTTTTATGGATATCAAAGGAAGTCTTTTAACATGTTCACTTCTGTAAACGTGTTTTTTTAAATATCATCCTTCCGGCATCGTGCACACAGTAAGGGAGGAAATGTGCTGAAACTCAACACCTTCCCAAAGAGAGCGGTCGTTTAGAAAAGAGTAAAAGGAATGGCGATATCGACTCTCCCTGCCTTTTGCAGCCTTCCCCTCCGTTTCTTCTTTCCCCGCCCCCTCCCCAGCCCCTGCCGCACCTCTCTTCTTTTGGACCAGTATTTACGCTGAAGTAGGCTTTTAGTGAAGCATCTGTATCACATGACATTTATCGTTGAAACCCAAATTCGTCCTCCCTTCAGGCCGGAAAAAAAAATTGAGACCTTGGGAAAACTTCTATTTTGAGTGAACCGTCCTTTTACTTTCTTGTATGGGGTTATGGGGTTCTTATTCACTCGGACAACAGGATGAAAACAACGCGAACGAGCACTTTATGGGACCGGGGAACATGCTCTTACCAAGGACTGCACGTTGTCGTCGTTCTGACTCCTGTAATTAAGTAATTGCGATTGCTTTAACTGTAGGGTTAATGAGAACGAAAGTCAGAATTACAACACCCAAACATACTTGAAGGATGCAGGGAAATGGTGATATTCCACAACTCTTTGATTTTAAGAAAATACAAAAGTTACAATTTTTCTACAAAGTGTGTACCTTTGCGGCTCATCATACGTGAATTAGTTAGTTCTTATTTCTCCTGCCTTCACAATGATTTTTTATGATTTATTTGGACAAAGTATAGTAAACAACTGTGTGTGACATACGGGAGAAATGTATCATCTGAGAACATTTTCTTGAGTTCCAGAATCCCTACAGATGCTACAGAAAATTCATTTTCGAAGAAAATGAGTTTCCAATTTCTTCCCCAAACTTGAGTGCCTTCCTATGTACTCAAAACTATGATTGAAATGAAGCACGCAGAAAATCTATATTGCATTATTAAATGAAGTAAGTTTTCGTTCCTATTCTTGAAACAAATTCATCCTTGAAACATAAAAATCAATTGCAGAGACTCATTGTTTTTGATTTTTGCATTATCACAAAAATATTTTATTTCTTGCACTGTACCTGTTGACCCCTGCATTTGATACTACGGCAAATTTTCGAGTTCTCTCTGAATGATTCCACGATTCTGCATTTACTATAAAGCTACAGGGTGTAAGGTGTTGGCACATGGGAATGCGATGTTTCGTTCGTTGCACATCTTGATTAATCAACAATCATTATTTTAATGATTCGCAAAGACTCGCATCCCGAGACATGCAAATGAAGAAATTCAGCTTGACGCGGTCACGAAAAGGTTTTCTTTATTCGCAATCGACTTGTTAATTTATGTTCGGTGAAATAAGCAAGGTTAAAATTGAAATAGGCAATTTCGTATGCAATCAGAAGTGCAGTTAGCCGAAGCAAAAGTTATCTCACGTTCTCCCGTAGAAACATGTAATTAGTAGTCTATGCATTGAACGCCTCGTGGCCTTCCGTCTGTCCCCGGCAGAGGGAACATTGGAGGGAACATTGTGAGGAACAGTCCGAAGCCAGTTGGGAGCTGGTTCGTACTTTTCTCGCGCGCTCTCTGCCTCGTGTGTCATGTTCTCAATAGATGGCTCTGGCTGTGACGTGGCCCGCTCGGCGTGTTCGGGAACATCTGGCTTCATTAATTCTTTCGAGTAACGTAATCCACTTGAGTTAGCTCCCATGAAATATGTGTCGACCGTCGGCCGGAGCTGACAATTTACAGTGTACTCCAATTAATGATGACAGTGACATTTAAGCCTTTTTGCGCATGTTTATTCCTTTTCTGTGCCTTTTTGACGCGCGCACTTCGACAGCGATGCGCGCCTAGCCGAAGGGAAGTGATCCTCACTATTCAGTATTTAAATCGCTTTAGTTGTATTTGGTACGTTGTTCTTTAGTTTCCGTAATGCTGTTCAGTTATATCGACTTAACGGGACCACAGTAACGTAAAACCACTCTTAGGTACCGTCCATAAATTACGTAACGCAAATTTGGAGTATTTTGAATACTCCCACCCCCTGTAACGTACCTGTAATGTGCGCTTAAAACCCTCTAATAATTACGTAACGTTTGCGACAAGATCCCCCTCCCCCCATTTACAATAAGTAACTAATGGCGCAGGGTAAAAAATGGCACAGACTTTCCCGTATTAGTTTTGTACTTTCTTTGTCTTGTATAGATATACAAACTTGCCACATTTGCCAACTGCCATCTATCATCGCCCAAAATACAGTTTTTAAATTTTCTTATTTTTTCGTTTCCTAATATTAGAATAAATTAAACATTATTATAAGAATATTAAATAAAAGTAAAACCTCTTCGAGAGACGTCAAAAAATTACATTTTTGTAATATTTGAAAAAAAGAAAATAAAGCAATATGGTTTTTATGTCAACTTATTGAGTGCATTTAGCACTGTCCCTAACGAAAGTTTAAAGAAAAAAAAATTGGAACCGTTTTTAGAAAATCCTGCTTTGTAAGTTTTTAAAACTGCACGTATTGCTCATAATATTGTGCGAAAACGACTAAATTTTTCAAAAAAAATATCCAAGACCTTAATGAAAGAACTCACTACGAAGAGCAAATTTTATTTGAAGGAAAATCGTTATCTTCAATATTGTAGTTGTAGGAAGACACGGAAAAAAGTCAGTCTTCGCAATTTTCGAAAATTCAGAGTTATCAGTGAAAATCAGACCTATGTCGCCTTGTTAAGAGTATTTTACTCTCTTCTTACAAGAAATTTAAAGACAAAATTTGGGCTGTTTTTGAGAAAATTTTGAAAATGTCCCGTCATGAAAAATGCCCCCGAATTTTGAAGAATGTTTTTCAAAATCTCAAAGTTTCGACTTGAGCCAGATCGGCAGTGGTTTCTTCAATTTGGCAAAAAGTCTTACGCATGGTTTAGGCGTTAGTATTGTGTTGACGGATGGACGAAACAACTCACTTATGAAAAAACAAAAAACAACACCACTTTTTCGGTATCCGGAGACCCCAAAACGTGTATATTCTTTGAAATCTCGAAATCGACTTTCTGCAGCATTCTCCGTATATACGTACGTATTTAGGAAAGTAAAATTCAATAAAGCAGAAACGACAAGTGGTATTAATGGGATTTGTGTTGTATATTAAAATTTATGACAAACTAAGAATTAGTTGGCGATGCTGACTGCAAGTAACAGTAAGATTTGGGAACAACTTTTGAATGAAAGAACGATGCGTAGGCGAGTAAACACGTTACACCCAGTTTTTCTTAAACTATTTTTGACGTAAAAAAAAATTCTGACAAACAGCCGTGCAAACATGCCGTCGTGGGTGACGCATGGGTTCTTTGAGCCCACTGGCCCACTTTAATTGGATTCTAGAATCTACAATAGATCTGTTTTGAATATGTTCTTCGTAATCTAAAATATTCAACCAGTATAAAATGGATGAAAAATATTTGCATTCATTGTAAGAATTTATGACATACCTTTTTAATTGATTATATTTTTATTTAATTTGTTAATATCTGAATGTTTTAGTAAATGACTGAATGAAATTAATTATTTAAGAGAATGTTGAAAAATTTTAAAAATAAATATCAGCATTACGTAACACTAAACTACCCCCGCCCCCCTGTGTAATGATGCCTCAAACCCCTTCCCCCTCTTTAGCGTAACATAATTTATGGAAGACCCCTAATGCTGTTCAGTTATATCGACTTAACGCAACCAGATGACTGAAAAAATAGCCTGAACAGCGGACGTCCGCAAAGAGATTACACAGTCCCCCATCCGAATAGTCGAAACAAATGATATGTACTTAAAAACAGCGAATGAGTACACTTATTCCAAGAAATGGTATTTTCTTGGAATAAGTGTACCTAACGATATTAGTAACAGTTTTATTGTTTGAGCTGTCAAGAGTCAAAGTGTAATATTTGCACAATTGTTGCCCAGTTTCCTTTTTGTCTCTTTTAATATTGTTGTCGGTTCAGTATTTAAATGTCATTTGTGCCAACAGTGAGAACTCTTGTCGATACTATAAAATTATGAAAAACATATGGAGAATAATAACTCTACAATACTTACCGTATTCTACATTCGTAGATACTGACAGCGAGAAAAACTTACTGAAACTCTTCCATTCATAAAAAATATTTGGTGAATAGTTTTTCTGATCATGTTTTTTGTTTGTTTATAAGGGATTTTGGCAGGAAATATTATCCATAATAAAATTCAAAGATCATTTTATTTACGATTATATATCTGAAGCGCATTTACCTCGTTAAACGAAATAATAATGAAAATGAAAACGAAAATAAAAACCCAATGAACTTAAGAGTATACAAAACGAAGCAGTAGAGGAGAGATCATTTTAAGAAAATAAGAAACATTTCCTTTTGATGTTCTCCACAAATAGATTTTCAACAAGGACGGCAAAAGATGTCGCCCTTACTTTAAATCTTGTGTATAACTTTTATCTGTATTGTCTCAAATTACACTTCTTTCCTTATACGTGTTTGAGGTGGATCTTGTGAGATTTTTTGGGTCCAAAAATATACTTGATTTCAAATAAGTATTGCTTAAACTTATTTGCTTAAGCAAAGAATCAGTTGTCTTGGCACACTGTGTCCAATGTTTCTCCCACTTCCTTCGTTTATATCTTACGATTATATCAGTTTCTTGGAAAGTTCTTCAGAATAATCTTCATCATGCAATGTGGGGAAAGGAGAAGCTTTTGTTGGTAATTGCTTTGAAAAATCCTGTAGTGACTTTCTCAGAAATACTCCGCAATATTAATGACTTGCTGAATATGGCGTCGCCGACGTTATAAACTGTTTTAACAGTATTTGCATGTGGTGAATATTTCTTAAATGTCATGCATAGCTTTGTTCAAATAAGTTCTTACATTATCTTGCTTTGGACTTGTCAATGAATTCTTTTAGTAGCTGATAATGTTATATTACCGTTCAAAAATTCCCAACATCCATTGCCCCTCATAAATTGTTACCTCCATACGGGATATGAACTGATAATATTGCAATTTCAGAATTGTAATCGCTGTAAAAAAATACTTCCAGGTACGCATGAGGCGAATAGTTATAATTTAATACAGCTACACTTTTTACGTGTTTTGATGTGTAAAAAATGTCCAGAAAAGATGGTCTGTAAGCTGCTCTTCGGCAGCAGGATATATACTCTTTGCTCTTCAGCGTTGTTATCGAATCTTAATATACGAGTAAGTTCATTCTCAATGAGTTTCCGAAAATCTGTCGCAAATTTTTTGCGACACCCGGAATTACTATCAATCAATCAATCAATCGAAGATGCAACACACGGAGATCTACTCACAATGAGAGAGCATGGTGGGAGGGAGAGAGAGATTCAAGCAACAAGATTCATTCAACAATTAAGTTTAAAATGGAACTGAAAGAAAATCATTCCATTCACTAAACTTTTCAAATCTACATGATTGGTGGCAAATGCGTGACAGCATTCGTAGCAAAGATTGTCCGCTAGGCACCACAAAAACGTACAAACCAATCGAAAACCTCTGGGGAATGTGTCAATGTCCGCTAGCCGCGTTGTCTCCGTCAGGATAAGTTTCACTCTATACTCGTTTTGGAAACACCCCTCTGAATGCGATGCGATCAATACATGGTAATTGGTTTGTATAAATCGAGTAAAATTACAAACAAGTGTTGCGTTTGGGGGATGGGGTGTGGCCTGCATGACGACCTCGTGGATCCGCTACGACCCCGAATGCATGCGTCAACTTGGCCAGGGCCTCCCGCAGCCGTTGTCCTCTCGTGAGGTAAGTCGACTCGCAGCTGATGTAATTGATCCTCGAGATCCCGCGTGCGATCGGAGTTGACGTCCGAATTGATCTCACTCTGCGGACGTCGGATCAGGGGATTTCATTGGCCTTCGGAGTAGGTCCACGTGACGCAGGAAATCCATAGACACACGTGTCCTGTGTGAGGACGTACGTTGTCGTGTTGAAAGACTTGCGACAGGGCGCTGCCTCATGCGCGACAACAGATGAGGACGCTGGCGTGTCCCTGACTTACCGTTGAGCCGACGTGGTTCTCCGGATCACAGCTAGATATTACGTTCAGTGTTGCCCTGTGTACACTACCCATCATGATGAATGCTGGAGTGCCGCTTTACAGCACTGGGATTGCTTCACTTTACATAATATTTCTCAGGATTGAACTTATGCCTCCTCAATCACCCCACTCGCGCCACCTTCATTCGCAAACAAGTGAATTCTAGGCTTCTGGTTTCGCAGTCTCGAAGAAATTCACACTTGGTGACGCGTGGGCGTCACCGCACAAAAAATATACTCTGTACCTGCAATAGCGGAAGCGACCCTAGCTCTTATGCTACGAAACCTCTTAGCTTATTGCGCTACGCTGCTTAATGTCCGAGCTTGTATTAGTCTGAACTTGTCAAAGATTTTAAGAAATTTTATTTCCATAAGGGGAAATCGAACTCAATAGAAAATAAAAATAAAACATAAAAGCTGAACTAGAAAATAGTCGAGATGGGAGCATTGCTCTTCCATTTCCATCCCTGCTTTATATTATCATTTAAACAGCTTCTTTAACGTCGGACCTTTTTGATTTAGTTCGGTTGATCGGGCCAAGGCAAGGGGTGATGTCGCTGGGACATGATATGTGTGACGGAAAGTTCGATTGCTTCCTTTACAACGAATTGCAGGAGGATAGGGTTCCGTAATATTTGGCATGCTCGCTAACCCCCCTCCCCTTACCAGAACTTTCTCGATGTGTGGGGTGCATATCATGTACTTTCTGTCCCATTATTAGTCTGATGTACTACCTGAATAAGTCTGAGGACTACAAGAAATGAATAGAAGACTGCATGCTAACTCACTTGGCTGTTTCAAACTCCAACAAGAGCTGGTATCGGTGACTAATAGACCTACACGGAATATGTTTTGTTCACCGTCGTATCCAGTAGAGGAACTAGGTTTCAGCTCGACAAGAGTCAAATTGCAAGTACGCATGCGTCCGAGCAAGGTTCGTGAGCGGTGCCTGCTCGCGGGGGGCTCTACCCGCCACGAAATGCTTCTTCGGCACTTCAAAACCTTGCTATATAATATCTTTAGGTCTTCTGCCAAATGTTTTTGAATCCCGAAAAATTTGAGACATAGTGAATGAAAACAAAGACTTCCTTCAAGCCCGAATATCATGCTAGAGACAACAAACCAATACCAAAAGAAGAAAAAGATTTTCTAAACAGTGGTTGCCAAACGTATGAAGCTTATGAGCAACAGACCGTTTTTAATCCTACTGTGAGCTCCTAAGCACAAGACAGAAATGTTTTTCAAATATGAACATTTTTTATTGTCTATGAACATCCACTTCTATTAAATATGAAACAGGTTTTAATAAAACTGGATACAAGAAAAATAAATTGAAATGGAATTGCACATTACGAAAAAGAAATATAATTAATCAGAAAATATAAATGTACGAACAGATTTTTCATCAGACTTGTTAATGAGAAGGATGTCACTCTTTTTTTCATTAACTAGTTTTTTATGTTGGGAGAGTAGGTCGGGACTACCATTCGAATACAGCCATCCAAATGTTCATCAGTGAGGTTGATTCTGTATTTGTTTGTGCTCTGTAGAACAAGTCCAGGTTAGCCAACTTTGAGCATGACTGCGATCTACCGAAAATTGAGCCGCGAGCTACTAGTTGTCCGCGATCGACGATCCCAGACAGCTGTCGGCCTGTGAGGGACTTCTGCAACCGTACCTGGCTGCTATATGCTCATGCTATATGCTCATGAGGGAATCACCGACGCAAGGCAAATTGGGGTTGGTTCGCAGTGGTTTTCGGCGATGACTGTTCCAAACAAATATTACCAGAGAACTAAAACAATAGCTCTGCGCGGACAAGCGCTACGATGAACGCGCGCGACGTAGAAAAAAATTACTGCGACGCAGATGCCTGAAGGTGTTAAACATCAGGGAGGTTGTGGTCCCTGGCGTGAACAAGTTCGTAAATCGCCTTTAGATGATTCTTTGATTACTTTTAAGCGACTGCACCAACAACACCCTGTTTATCAAAACACAAATTACACACGATCCTTCCCAACTTGATCCCATTCTATTCTCTGGGTCGATATGCTAAACTCCCATTCTCCTGTCCCATTCCTCAATTGATCACGTATAATCTCCGACTAACCTCGGAGATCATATTTATTTATTTATTTGTTTATTTATTTGTTTATTCATTTATTCATTTATTTACTCATTTATTTATTTACTCATTTATTTATTTACTCATTTATTTATTTATTTACTCATTTATTTATTTACTCATTTATTTATTTATTTATTTACTCATTTATTTATTTATTTATTTATTTATTTATTTATTTATTTATAAGGGTAGGGCATGTTAAGCCCGGAAGGTAGCGGTGTTCCTCCCCCACTCCTCCGCCACTGTTCTCCTCTCCGGTGTCTTTGCCAGCAGGACATTTCTTCCCCCGTGACTCTTAAGCTCCCGGCATATGCGGTAGTGAAGTGCATGTGAGAAAGGGGTGCGGGTAGGCCATGGAAGAGGAGGGAACGCTCGTGCGCGGTCCGTGGCCCGTTTGTTCTAGTACTGTTCCGGCATTCGCCTGGCGTTGTTCGGAGAAACCATGAAAAATTATCAATCTGAGCAGGCGTCCGCTAGAATTTTCTCCTTCAGAGAGGGACTGAATTCGGCACCGGTAGGTAGCTAATCCTGCCGTCGTCGGAACTTGAACCCTGGGCCCTCAGTCGGAGGCACTTTGGGATGCAGCCGACAAACCGCGAGATCCTCGAGACGCTGCTATGAAACTTGTGATGGGATAATCGAAATACAAAACAAAATATTAATTATGCGAATGTTAAAAACGTCTGCAAACTTACGGCGTGATTAATTGTACGAAACAGAAAATATAACAGACAAAGGGGCCGTGTTCGGCTAGTCATGGAACCGAATCGAGTGCTGGACGTAGATATTTCATTTCAACGTCTCGCTTTCACGCACCTGTGACGTGTCAACCAATATATGGGCTCTGCTTCACCTCCGAGTGAGCTAATGTTTCAATGAGTAGGACTTCTGCAACTCTAAAACGATTAAGACAGTGTCCCGGCGGCTGGCGAAAATGTTTTTGTCAGCAGTGACAAGACGGTTCGGATGGCCGAGATCGCTAAGGCAGTAGTGCCATACCGATCTCAGATTGAAGGATCGCGGATTCGAGTCCCACCTCGGGTATGGTTGTTCGTCCTTTCACCCCCTATCATCATCATATCGTGTCATCCTCAGTTAGCAAACCGTTACACGCAATAGTGGTCTCTAATGACCTAGAAGTTGATGCGACCTTAAATAGCAAAAAAAAGTTGAAACAAATACAGCTTCCGGGCGCTCTGGTATACGCCAATGAAAGTTCAACTCGACGTCGCATATGTTTAGGTCAGTCGAGTTTTTTTTTCTTTATGGAACAATAATATTTTTATCTAACTCCTCCAGAATGCACTCCTCCGGAATGCACTCCTCCGGAATGCTGCTATGTCAGATATTTTCCTTTGTGGGGTATTAATATCAACGTGAAACTTTCAAAAAGAAGTTCAAAGCGAAATGTAGTTGAATGAAAATGCTTTTTGAAGTTCTATTTCATTTTTCACCAACCTTTTTATTAAAACCTTATTTCACAAACCTGTTATATTTCATCTGAGCGTTTATACCAGTAAGATCGATATTTACTTATTACAAAATATTAATCATTCTAACGTTTTACATTGGATTTGTCAAAATAGATTTCTTGTATATTCAGTGCCCAATTATTTTTTTATAAACAGCAAACGTTCAGACTAAGACACTGCGTTTGGTTGCTATGCACTTTCTTTGACTCTGTATCGCATCTCTGAGTCCCATCTCTGAAGGTTGCAGAGTCATTTCACCCGAATATGAATTAAAATGTATGTACTTTTTACCTACTGATTCGTAACTAGAAAATAAATCCCTAAACCACTTTTCCGAAAAATGGAGCGTTTGAGAACTTTTTGAAATGGATTTGTTATTACGAAATCTACTGTATTTCACGACATCGTAGAGTAGACTTTCGCGCCGAAGTAGGTTTTGTCACCGAGTAATGCTGTATGCCGCGTCCCCGTTTGGGCCAGTCATAACTCGTCGACAATTTTCTGAGTGCAATCAGAAACCGAAGAGTGCACAACAACGCTATGGAATGTTAATTTGCTTTCTGCTACCACCAGTGTCGAACCAGAAACATTAGGGGACTTAGTATCCCTGCTAGGGCAGGAGTATGTGAACATTTCAAAAGAGATTGATGAGATCTTTTTTTCAGATTAAATGGTTTGATTATCAGCATGAACATTTACGTATTACCAGTTAAACCCCATGTTTCCCGTCGAATTGTACAAGAAATACTGTTATTCCTGATGATTCCCAATTCGCGTTATTTCCCTCTTCTTTCTACGACGTTTATTTTTACGTTAGTACTTGCTATTAGGTACCCTAAACAAATTGTAAATATTCATCGAAATCAGTAATTACTAATGCTTGCTACACGAGGAAAGAAAACTAATTTCTAAAGGATACTGCATTGGCAGGCAAAGGGAAGACACTCGACTATTGTTTTCCTGACACAAAATATTAAAATAAAAAATACCGTTTTCTTGTTATGGATTTCAATTAATCGTATTTTCCTTCCCGCGAGTTATAGGGAACTAAATCACGATACCATAAGCGTCAGTAGCACTGTGCAGTTAGCTAAACTAGTAAGAACTGCAAATTGTATTTAATAGGTCATTCAAGAATGTGTTCTGTGTAAAAATCTAACATTCTTTGTAGAAATAGGGATATAATTTGTTGCACTTATCAGCAAAGGAAGTTAATATTATATTGTTTGAACGGTGCTGGCCAAGCAATAGTTACCGTGCACGGGTATTTTGTTAGAAAAAGAGTAGTGAATTTAGTAGAAATACTAGAATCAGAGTGAGCAAACGATTTCAATTTTCAAAGGGTGTGTACAACAATTTGATTTCGTATGATTGTATATTCGTGTGCAATTTGATATTTGATTTTTTGTATTCTTTGTTCAGTGCTGATATGTGTCATATTCTGGAGAATATACGCACTGTTTTACCTGATTCTGTGTCTGAATGTAAATCTTTCTCATTCCCCAAAATATCCTGTCCCCTTGAGATTTCAAAGTTCAATTAGGGCATTCGATCTGACGGCGGCAACTACGGTGGCTAGCGTTAGTGTGTATATATATATATATATATATATATATATATATATATATATATATATATATATATATATAGATGATTGTGATTAATAACTACTCGGGCAACGTCGGGTACTTTTACTTCATTCGTACTCTGCTAAATGATTTATAAGCAACTGAGAATGTCTTCAATTGACTACTTCAATGATTTATGCCTTCACTATTTTTTGGTATCGTTCGTCAATATTAATATTGTCACTTCGGGAGAGTCGCAAATTGAATATATTTGCGAATGAAAATTCTAACGAAAATTTTATGCTGACAAAACGTTAACAGGGAATAGACTTTTGAAAGCGAAAGTCAATTTAATTTAAAATTATATTTGGCTCCGAATGTTTGTTTTGAACGGTAGTTTTGCAGTGTAGTACAATTCTCGGAGTATACGTTCGAATGGTTTTCTGAATTGTCTCCCTCGCGATGTGCACGCAATCGATCAGAATGACGTCGGCGTTTGTAGTATGTTTAGTCGAGTATTGCATACACAGCAGGTTTCGTCGCATGATGCTTAACGCATTCGTGGCTCTTATGCTACGTCCACTCATTGCATCTTTCCGGCGCAACCCTGGAGTGAAATTGTGTGTGCGATGTTGAAATCAATGTACCGAAAACATCATTATCATCATCAACAACAAATGAATAAAACTTCCCCTAAGTTGAGAAAGAAAATAATCGACTCTGCCGATTCTCGATTAGTCAGCTTTGAACTCTAGATTAGTAGTTCGTGACACATCCTGTTAGTTATTTAGAGATTCAAATTTGTTAAAAGAAATAAATAACTTATTTTTTATTGATACATTACTGCTCGTTATTGCCTTTCATACGGCGCTCGGTGTACGCCGCAGAACTTAAAATCGAGAGGACAGTGATTAACGACTGAAGTATGCAATAATAATGGAGCAATGAGGGTGTCATCTCATTCCAGCTTCAAAGACTCTTTGCCAACACTAAATGTTTCAATAAACATGTTACGTGTCACCTGTCTTGGCATTATTTCCACGTTTTATCCAAAGCTTCGCGTGGATAGGTCAGCTGTCTTTCCGCGACAGGAGAGCGAGCTCACGGAATACATTATTTATTTGCTCCGTCGCCAAGGATTTTCGATAATGCACTGAGCGTCAATAACAAACAACAACTACGAGCTATGCTAAATATCTTCTGCTCCCAGTACGATGCGATACTTGTTCAGTTGGTACTTCTGTCGATTTAACGGTTGTTACTTAAAAAATACCATCTTTTCACGAATCCTCACTTTTGCGCTTGGCTGCTCAGATAGTGCGCCCTGTCAGCAACGCTGCAAAATAGTTCGAAATGTTACATTCTTTTAAACTGCTTTGTTTGGCTCTCTGCTATGGGTTTCGCGTTTTTGCAGGAAATTAGAGAATCTTAATTGTGGATATCCGTGATATCAGCCTCATTTTTGCCTACGAAGGCTTATAATAGTTTATTGGAGGTTAGGAGCCACAATTGAACTAATTTCGGTGCAGATGTATCAGGGTGTATGGAAAGGAAATATGAAAATAAAAACTGATTGAAGATAATAAGTTTATTAGCAAATCAGTAAATATGAATTATTTAAATTAGATAAAAAAATATAATCTCGTATGTCCCAAGGCCTTTGGCTCTATGGCTTTTTGTTCCACTCGCTTATTAGAATCTTCAGAAAGCAGTTGGCGCATAAGCAATTATTTAAAGAGAAATTGGGAAATGCAAAATTGTTTTTCTTTCCAATAGAAGTAAAATGCCTGTAAGAAACGGGTGCACTCCGTGCATTAATGCACGCCATTCTGAGTGCTGGAAAGAACACCAAAGTAGAACTTATGACAAAATACATAACCAACACCTTACGAAAGGCATCGTGACGGGATAAGGTCTCTCAATGCGGCAGGAAAGTTGCACCGGTAACACTTGACTATGCGAAGCAAAAGGCAACGGATACAATGCACTCGAAAGGCAGTAATTTTGACATAAAGTAATTGAATCGTCGTAACTTTCATATCACTATCCCATCGAAACTACTGTTATATATCTATAATAATTCGTCTCTTGTTTTACACATGATCACTGTCCCATCCTCCAGATGATCTATTTGTGCGGAGATCCACCACTTGATCGATTCCTTGGAGATCCACCACTTGAACGAATTGCTTGGAGATCCACCATATTGTCGACTTGCTGGGAGATCCACCCCTTGATCGGCTTGCTGGAAGATCCACCACTTGATCGACTTGCTGCGAGATCCAGCACTTGTTCGACTTGCTGGGAGATCCATCACTTGATCGACGTGCTGGGAGATCCACCAGTTGATCGACTCGCTGGGAGATCCACCACTTGATCGACTCGCTTGGATCTCCATCACTTGATCGACTTGCTTGGAGATCCCCCACTTGATAGACTTGCTTGGAGATCCCCCACTTGATAGACTTGCTTGGAGATCCCCCACTTGATAGACTTGCTTGGAGATCCCCCACTTGATAGACTTGCTTGGAGATCCCCCACTTGATAGACTTGCTTGGAGATCCCCCACTTGATAGACTTGCTTGGAGATCCCCCACTTGATAGACTTGCTTGGAGATCCCCCACTTGATAGACTTGCTTGGAGATCCCCCACTTGATAGACTTGCTTGGAGATCCCCCACTTTATCGACTTGCTCGGAGATTCATCACTTGATCGACTTGCTCGGAGATTCATCACTTGATCGACTTGCTCGGAGATCCATTACTCGATCGACTTGCTCGGAGATCCATTACTCGATCGACTTGCTCGGAGATCCATCACTCGATCGACTTGCTCGGAGATCCATCACTCGATCGACTTGCTCGGAGATCCATCACTCGATCGACTTGCTCGGAGATCCATCACTCGATCGACTTGTTCGGAGATCCATCACTCGATCGACTTGCTCGGAGATCCATCACTCGATCGACTTGCTCGGAGATCCATCACTCGATCGACTTGCTCGGAGATCCATCACTCGATCGACTTGCTCGGAGATCCGTCACTCGATCGACTTGCTCGGAGATCCGTCACTCGATCGACTTGCTCGGAGATCCGTCACTCGATCGACTTGCTCGGAGATCCGTCACTCGATCGACTTGCTCGGAGATCCGTTACTTGATCGGCTTGCTCGGAGATCCATCACTCGATCGGCTTGCTCGGAGATCCATCACTCGATCGGCTTGCTCGGAGATCCATCACTCGATCGGCTTGCTCGGAGATCCATCACTCGATCGGCTTGCTCGGAGATCCATCACTCGATCGGCTTGCTCGGAGATCCATCACTCGATCGACCTGCTCGAAGATTCACCATTTGATCGACCTGCTCGAAGATTCACCATGTGATCGACCTGCTCGGAGATTCACCTTTTGATCGACCTGCTTGGAGATCCACCTTTTGATGGACTTGCGCGGAGGGACACTTTTTATGGACATTTGCGGAGATACACCTTTTATGGACATTCGCGAAAACCCACAACTTGATCGACTTGCGCGGAGATTTACCTCTCGTCGACTTGCGAGGAGATCCACCTCTCGATCGACTTGCTCGGAAATCCACCATTCGTTCGAATTGCTCCTAGATCACCCACTTTATCGACTTGCTTGGACTACATAATATTTTTGGCCTAAGACTACTTTGCTCGTCTGAGTCTGACATTTTTGTTTCAATTCTATTTTTAGCACACGTCCATATAGCTAACCAATAATGAACTCGCACTTACCCCTCTACAATAAGTACAGTTTTTTACCGTCTCTTTTATAAATTAAATTTATTGAAAGAATTTTAACTATCTAACTTTCACTATTTATTTTATTTTACTCCACGCTGAACAGTGATTTGAAATGGATTTCGATTTTATAAGAGTTTAATTATTTAGATTTCCCGGTTAATATTACATTTATTACAATATGAATTAATTTTGCTATTTTAAAAATTACGTTGATTTTACAAACCTAGTTTCGACAAATAACACTTTATCTTCTTTTTTTAATTTTATATGTTGACATGCAACTCTGTACAGAGCCGCAATTTCTGGGAGTTCTGCTGTAATATCCTGTTGTTCAAAATTTGATGGCAATTCTGCAAATTATCAGCCTTTTTACTTTGATAACAAAGAGTCTGCATTTATTGTTCTTATTTACATTTTTTAGTCTTTGAGTACATTGTTGATTAGAATTATCTTTAATTTGTATATTCACAACTTCCGAACTGTATTTTTTGTGTCAATGCTCATATGCATATTGAAATATCTTCAAGAGATCTTCCGTCCTGATGCCGTCAATGGGATGTTCTCACGATCCTCTTGTTAGTGCCCTAAATTATGGCAGCGGGAGAATTTTTGTAATGTTACCCGAAAATCCTATTTGATGATAATATTCTATAATACGATTTATTCAATTAATTCAAAACGTCCATACGTTTGATCGTCTGCAAACTCTAGCGTCTAAATTATCCGTTGAGATTTTCCAAAATCCATATTCCCTGGTCAATCTGTCCGGATTCAAAGTTCTGCTAATTGAAAAACATTCTTTAAATTTTGGAGATACTGTGCATGATTCTCTAGAGATATTATCAAACTTTTCTCAAAAATGTCTTTTGAATTTCTTTTAAGAAAAGAGTGAAATACACAATAAAGATGGCAGAGATTCGAGTTTCAATGGTAACACGGAATTATCGAAAATTATAATAGTTCGAATTTTTTGGCGTCTTCCTAAAACTACAATATCGAAGATAGAGATTTGTTCTTCAAATAAAATTTGTTCTCCACAATGAGTTCAAGGAATGTCATGTACAGTTTTTTGAAGATTTTAATAGATTTTGCGTAATAGTGAATGAAATAAGATAAATTGAAAAGTACTGAAAACAAAAATTATCTCTAATACCGGTTCAAAATTTTGTATGATTAGTGCTAAATGATATTCATTACTCTGTATATGATATAATTACCTTTTCCTGAATGTATTTATTTAAAAAGTACCCATGTATGTTTTTGGTATCTCACGTCGTTAATACTGATTATGTTTGTAAATATTATTCCGCATTTGACACCCATGAGCCGCACCAGCAGAACCCGGGTTGTGCACAGCGGATTTACACGATGGTGACGGCGCTTTGGAATGTTGTGAACCCTGCCTCGAAGAACAGAGGATAGGGAAGGGAGAGAGGGAGGGACAATGAGAGGTAAGGAGGAGGAAGAAAAAGGAAAGGGAGAAAGAAAGAGCGAGAGAGAGAAATAAAAAGAGAAAGGGAGAGAAAGAGTGGAAGGGGGAGAGAAGAGGGAGGTAGGGAGAGAAGGAGAGGGAATGAGAGAGAAGGAGAGGGAATGAGAAAGAAGGAGAGGGAATGAGAGAGAAGGGGAGGGAGGGAGAGAGAAAGGGAGAGATTTTGTCGCCGGCGAAGGTTGTGGCGCGTTTTATAATTCGCAGAAGGTGTTTGCAACGCAATTACTTTCGTATGCAAGAAGTTCTCTTTGTAGCGCGAAGATCCCCGTTCCCGTGCCCTCTGTGTTAATTCCGCGCGATTTCAGCGTAACGATGACCAAATAGTTCTCGTGCTTTGGGTAGGTGTATTTTCTCTTAAACTGCCGCGGGGCCCAAGTGCCGTGGCGCTCTACTGCTTTAATACTGCTATGTAGAATACAACGGAGCTATCCATTAAGCGAAGTTTATACTGTAGCTGTCCCGCGGAAGGGCGGGCCGTGGGTCGGGAGGGAGGAATATTGCAGCAGAGGGGGTCCGGGAGGGGCGAAGGGGCGCGACGCTGCCGGAGAAGCAGGAGAAACGAGCGCTATATGTACCGGGCACGGGAAAATATGCGACATCCAGACGCGCATATACGCAAGGAACGGCCGGGAATATCCTCAGAATTAAGAACGAAGAGAGGACGGGGGAGGTAAATAGAAAAGGAAGGAGGGCAGTTTAGATTCGGATTGAAATGAGGAAGGATGAGAGTGAAGGGAGCTGGAAACTTCGGTATTTTTATTACTGTGAAGGAGAAGAAATATTTATCGTTCAGAATTAAAAAGAGCAGAACGATGCCCTAAGTTTCAAAATCTATTTTCTTTCGTTTCGTAGGTGTGCGTTTCTGTCCTGCAAAAAGCTGAATAACGTATCAAGAAGTTGAAGTTGAAAGATCAGCGTTTCATGAAAAAAATAAAAACGAATACTTCGATTGCTAAATCGTTCGTATATGAATTTCAATATGATTTGCTACACACTTTGCTATCCATACAAAATTTGGTAAAATATTTTGATAGAAACACTAATTTATTGTTATAATAATATTAATTATAAAACTTGATTAAAATGTCTTTAAATGCGACAAACAAAAGCACTTAAAAGCACAATGGCAAGTGATAAAAACGCTTTGATGGCTTTTATTTTACAAAAGTGTAGAAGAAACATAACACTGTTTTACGAAGTGTTACTTACAGAGAGCGCCGTGAAGATGGAAAGTGATCACGCCATTTTGCTGATGTTGCTTTTTTGTATGTACATCTCCCCCCTCGCGTGATGAATCAGGTGCAAACATCATATACAGCGCCATATCCCTAATGCAGTATTGGCCATGCGGCCAAGCACTGAAAATGATATATCAAGTTAAAGAGTCTGGAGTCCAGAGACAATGTATCATCAACATTTTGAATGAGATAGGCCTGCTTGAAAATCTTGGCAGTTTTTTTATGTATGTTTCTCTGTAATCCTCCAATTCAAAGTTTCAACCGAATGTCTGGTACAAAATTGATCTTATTGGGGTTCTGACATGCTATTTCAGAACTAGAGTATAATCAGATTTCAATATGTTTGGAAAATAGAAACTCCTGCATATCGAACTTTTAAGTTAAGTGGTTAATTTCTTGTAAAGATATTCTAATGTAAATAGTCCTCACACATTTTGCAAGTCTACTGCGTAGTGCAAGGGATATGGTACAGTTCATAAGGGATAAGAGTACAGTTTGAGTACCCGTAATCTGTACGATCTTAAACGAGGTACTACTCGAATTTTCAGGGAACTTTAATATTTCTTCTTAACCAGTAGCAGTACAAACTTTGGGACATACAAACTATTCCTGAGCAGATAGCTTCATGTTGTATATGGACACTTCAACCATCAACTTGCTAAACATAATGTGCGTTAGTTAAGTCGTTTCAGCTCTACTGATCTATGTAACCATCAGATCGATGTGTGCTAAAGTAACGGTTCGAATTGATCTAATCTTCCTGTTCGATCATAAGTGCTGATGACTCACGTATGTACTGTTGTGACTCTGAAACAAAGTGGCAATCTCACCACTGGAAACCTTCCTCTCTGCGGTCGAGAAAAGGCGTGCCGCCAAAATTTTTGCTTCTTCAGCAGTTGACTATTTTTTATAATATAATTTATTTTACATTGTAGGATTGTCTCCGCGAAGTTTTGCTGTGCCTCACAGGGTGAAAATGTCCCGCGAAACTCGCACGAAGTTTGGAAGAACGAGGATCGGTTGCTTCTCCATAGTCGCTGGAGATATCTCGATATTTACCTACGTTTTTAAAAGGATTTTCAGTTAAAAGAGCGACGATTGCAAGTCATTATTGAAGTGATTCGAACAAACAGTACTTGAACACTCTGTAGATGATGGACTTACTGAAGGGCTGACAACATGAGAATAAATCCTAGAATCATCGAATACAAGCTCGAAGGGGCCACTTTTATTTTAATGGTGTTGTAGAAATTGTAATTGTATTGTAAAATAAAGATTTTATGAAAGTTATCTTATTTTTATGCTACGCTGAGAAAAAATAACATATTATTACATAAACGTTGACATTAAAGTGTTTTTATGAAAATGGGAAACAATATTTTGAACTGATGCCTGATTAAGTGAATTGTGGGTGCAATTATGAAATAAATGTTCTCGTTGCTATATCAAATTGAATATCTGTTTGGGTCGGTTTCACTAACAGTATTCAGCATAAAGGAATCTATTGGCTCGCAAAAAGTTTTCTTAGTGTGAAATTGTCAGAAAGTTTGGGTAGGGGCTTTGATCAATAAATGTATTTTTTCAGTGTCAGTTACTGGCTTGTTTTTGAAAAAAAATTAATAGAATGATGAACTTATGTAATCCAAAAATGGTATTTTGGGGATAATTGCCTCGTAATACGAGTACGGGCATTAAGGATTAAAAAAAGGAATTTACCCTACCATTAATTAATTGGATTGAGGGATAACGAAATGTTTTCACTTTAGTAGTGTTCTTGAATCCACAAAATACTGCGACTTTTCGTTAAAATAATTTCCTGTATTGATTGATAATTCACCTCGATTGTGTGACACCGCCCAATTTTTCAATTGAACGCTGTTTTTTTACTATTTCAGGAAGAAAATTAGTTAGTGCCTAAAATAGCGGTCGAGTAACAGCTCTCATCTTTTGTTTGTGTTTATTTCGCAAACGAGTTTACAGAAACGTACATCTCTAATTAGCCGAACTGTGTGTCGCAACTTTTATAACGTCCGCGCCGATCGTTACAGCGACTCGAGCCGAGGGAGAGCAGCCCCCAGGGGCTCGTGTGGGACGAGATGAAACGAGCGATGTTAACAGTCCAAGTACACGCCCATCTTTTTTTATCATCTGAAAATTTCTGCGCTTTTCACGACTCATGTTAAAATCTAACGCCGACGGTGGAGTTTTTGATAAGTCTTCTTTGATGTCGCGCCGTCATTCACCGGGGCAGATAAACCTGCATGCGAATTGAAGCGCCCCTCGCGTTCTGTTTGGGAAGCGCGAAGCACGTCCCGTAATGTAATCGTGCATTACGGCAGTGCTATAAGTGACTTAATAGCTCCGCTTCACGGGCCCTCGAATCATTATTGGCGCTACGCCTGTAATGATGGTGTAGTTTCCTGTATGAACTGCCATTTTTAGTGTTCATTCCCCGCTTATCGGATTCATGGGGATGCTATAAGCTTAGCATGATAGTCTTCCTATTGTAGTAGGTTAGTTTGAAATGGCGAAACCCACGTATGAATGTTCGCGGAATTTGAAATGACCATTGGGCGTCGATATTTAATGTTCTCGTATATCGTTTATTTGTGCCGGATTTCCGTTGAAACGATACTGAACAAATGACAAAGTTCTGGATTTGTTGGAACGTTTGCTGGAATTTGGTAAAACAATTCATCCGCATTTTTTTGGAGGTTTACTTGTATTTAATGTGTGTTATACTGCGTTTTCGAAACTTCGCGTAGAATTGAAATAGATTTTTTGGTTAAATCAAGGCAATTACTGGGTTTGATTTGAACTTGTTGGATGACAACGTAAGGGGGAACAATAAGTTGGTTGTTTTTTCTGAACTCAGTATTGTCCATAGATTGACTAATTGAGATGGTCTTCATAAACATTTCGATTTTTACCTCACGCTGACTGAGCAATTAGTCATTAATCCGGCAGTTAATCTTCCTTTCGCGAGATCTTCTTTTGAAGAAATAGTATCGTGATAATTTGAAGCTGACTTGTTTCTTAATTTCTATTATCCTGCTTGAGAACAGTCAATATTATACCAAAATAAAATAAAATATGTGAATGAATTGACTAAAATATTAATTGAGTGCTTGACGTATTTGAGAAGATTTGTTTGAATGTATTTTATCCCTGTAGTTTTGACATTTAATCACCTTCGGAGAGCGTTCCTTGAAATGAAAACATTTGAGAACTGATTAAAAAAACAAAAAACTACTAACTTTGTCTTTTCATTAAGAAATGTACTCGACCATTCTTATTTCTTAAACTTTAGAATACTTATCTCAATGTAGGAAGAAGCGTTTTAGGTAGGTTTGATAATGTTTCCGAGCGCAGCGTGTTAATAATTGAGTTGAAACGCTCGTAAAAGCTTCCTTGACAGTTATGTTTGAAATGTGAGAATCTTCACTATTTACGTCTATTTTCGAGCAGAAGTGCTCGCACAGAATCCAACATTTCATTGCGAAAAGGTGCTTCACATGCAGCAGCGTGCCTTGTGCGTCGCGAGAGCGTGCCGTAAACCTTAGAGAAAAAACGTTCGTTACTGCGTGCAAGACCACTGGTCACGAGTGGTTTTGCACTACGAATGACTGCGGTAATGGTCCACTTCAGCAGGGCTAGTGCCTTTTTATGGATCATCATCTGTAGCTGCCAGTGCATTTTTTGACGGATAAATAAGTTGATATGAAAATAATGATTTTACAAGACGTGTGAGCGCCTCTAAAATAACAATTGAGGGATATAGTGTCGACTGTCATGGACGCAAGTTCGTCGTGTTCAGTGACGTGACGTTCGCAATGCGGGCGGGCCCAGGGAAAAGAGGGCGTATTTTTATTATTTAAGGTAATATATACGTGTGTTTGCTATACTCTTTTGTAAAGCGGGCCCGGATAAAAGTTTTGCAGGAGAGCCTGCACTCATTTCGTTACACTACTGATCGTACTATTCAGGTTTTAAAACCCAATAAATAGCGGCTTCAAGATATTAGAAGTTTGGCGAAACCTTGGGGAAGGTATTTGAGCAAATTCGTCGGTAGTTCTCAAGTAACTAATAAGAAATCCGCGGAAGTGGAGAAGGTTGCGGATTTACCGATTGATTCTGGTTACATGAATTCACGAGTAATATTTTTGCTTTGTGTTTGACTTAAAGTGTTATTTAAATTACCCCAAGATAGAGGCCAGCGGGCAGCGACTTCTGGGGCGTGGGAATACAGCTGCAACTGAATTAGATATCGGCGGTACAAACGATCGCGATGTGTATTTGCGCTGTTGCGGGAACATTGGGGCTAGGAGATTTGTAGTAATTAATCCAACAAGCGAGCATCGCTGCTCGTGAGAACGAGAAATGTAGCTGAGCAGTTCGTACAAGGTACCTCAGCTCTTGCCTCTTTCTACCGTTTGTAGTTCTTACTCAATTTACGATCACAAAGTAATAATTCATTTGAAATTGATGGGGAGTTGCTCAGAAAATAGATTTATCTTTCCGGCGTTTCCGGCCTTTATTGTTCTATTATCTGGCGGTAGGTTGCATATACAATTCTCATGTATCAGAACATCGATTAATGTAGTACATAAAAATCAAAACCACTTTAAGAAGAAACAAGATTTCTGGAAATAGTTACATAAATTCTTCATTACATTATTTATGAAAAGATACTTTCCTCTTGCGTTGTGGAATCACTGATATTCGAGTGTTACCGCCACATGGTTCACAAGAATCTCTCAACAACTCACGAACCATATCTTTCCACCATCATGATTTCAAGACTGTCTAGCTGTTTGTACACTTTATCATGGTGTACTAACGTAATCAATATGTAACATTCACTATCGAAACTAGTTATTTGTTCGAATACAGTATTCCCAGCTAACAAGGCACACCAGGAGAATTATCAGAATAAATTTCTTCAATGCCTTGAAAATCTCACAGATCTTGCACATTACGTAAAGGCGACATGCTCATTGCAATAAAAAAATGGAAAATCCACTGACTTGAGCTGATAACAAACACTCGAATTTAAGAATGTGAGAACAGTGAATTAATCGCTAACTCGCTTTAGGCTGAAGCATATGGTATGAAGAAAGGTAAACTTTACGAATGAGATTTATTTGTCAAGACGAACTGAGAAATACAAAAAATGTTTGCCCTTTTTACAGTACAACTTCAATGCCTGCTGGTTTTAAGACTAAGTTTATTATGCATTAATTATAACAAAACATTTTTCTCACTGTGACGCATTTATTATTGTAATCCCATGTCTTGTATCATTAAATAGTGCTGTTAATGTTAATCAAAACCATAAGTATTATTGTAAATGTAATAATTACGTTATCACAGCTGAACTCTATTACTCCTGCAACGAAGAGGCTACCTCTTACCTGCAATCGCATGTAAAATTCAATTGACACTAACGACAATCGAGGTTGATGCGACAATAAATATGCCAAACAAAAATGTGTTCGTGGGCGAGTTACCTGTCACATGTCTCGGAAGTTGTTTCCTCGTTGAACACGTGTTCAGTCTTGCTAATGTGAAAGTGGTACCTTTCCACAATGGTGATACCCATATTGACTGTTATGATTCGCTTGATTCAATTTATTGGTTGATCGATATTGATTGATCGTTGTATCCCTAAAGGGGAAGAGTCTCCTGCGATCCTGCGTAGCTCTCATTCTCTCTTCAGGGGAGCCAGACATTACGAGATTTTGTACTGTAACAATAGTGTCGGTTTACTTTTACATTACACTATAATACTTTTCTACACACTACCAGTTTTTAGTTTTATTTACTATCACTTGTTCATTATTTGCATTCACTGTCAGATTTACACAGTAAAATACTTTTACGTACTATCAGTTCTCAAGTTGTATTATTTCTGAAAATGCTTACTCTTGTATTGTGTATTTTAAATTTTTACTCTAAATATTTCCTAGCTCTGTTTTCGCTCAAATTTCGTGTTATGTTCATAAGTTGTTCTTTTCGTATTTTCCTGTCTCTTTACTAGGCGTGACCATGCGTTGTAATAAACGATCCTGAAGACGTGGCACTACCTCTCTTTAGGGCCTCCTCTGCTTCTTCTCCCTTGTCTAGGGTCGCATGGTGTTATCGCACAGTTCCTTCATGAGTCTCATAATCTCGCCACGTGCCCTTCCACTTCAATTTCAGTTGTTGAGCCTTGGCTGCTGTGTCCTTAAACCTCTGTTTTTCCATATTTTCTTTTTTCACCGTGTCTCTTAATCGGATGTTTAGGATGTTTCTCTCAAGTCTTCGATGGCAGACGCTTATTGATTTCATATCGTATTGTATGAAATTCCATGCCTGAACTCCATACAATACCGCTGAAAATGTGATTCTATATTTGTATGTTGTATGTATATATGGATGTAGACGAAAATGTGATTGTGGATGTATGTATATAAATTCCCTGTCCATGCTGGGAGGTCTTGTAGGAAATGCCACTTACTGACGTATAATTTTTGAACTTTTTATTCTCTTTGAAGTATATTTAACAGGTAGTTTATTAGTTCAATCACGACCGATTCTGAAAACGCGCGTGTAAGGGTGAGTGTAGGAAAGTGTGTATTTGACAGCTTCAGACATTACATATCAAATCTTCATTTTAGGTAATTTATATGAATAGTGTTTCGTAAATATGAAGCTGTGAGGAGGGAGGCAATTTCTTACGTCCCCCTTGCTAATTCCAGTTCGACGTTTTACTGCGTAGCCTTCAGTTTAGTAATACAGAATGTGTATTGCATTGCGCCATCTTGCCACATGTGTAATACGTAATCTCGCGAGTCTTCAGTATAAATTTCTGAACACATTCCACGGCTGAAACGAGGTTAATTGAATTTATTTCATGCTTACGGATTATTGAAGTATTAAACATAGGATTAAATTTTCCCGGTGCATAACGTTCTGAAGGAAAGTGTGTTTCGTAATATCTAGAGCGTGAAGGAGGAAAACGGTATTACTTTTGCCAAATAAACCGTTTAAATAGTGGTTATAAGATCGTTTAAAGGCTTTACACAGGGCTGCAAATGACTGCACCGCTCGTTCCCTGGCTATGGATGGCGGCGGAGAGAGAGGAGATGAGGACGGAGGGCGAGGACGGGGTCGGAGAGGAGATGGAGAGGAGGAAGAAGAGCCGTTTCTGCGCTGCTTAATGCTGTGCCCGCGCCTTCAACGCCTCCGCCCGTGCCCTCACTCCGCCGCCGCCCACCCACGTGCAGGAGTATATGCAGAAGCCCCGGCCCGCGCCGTCCAATGCCAGATTATTGGACGGAGTACCGAATGTGCTCGATGGAATGAGAAACCGAGTAGCCATAATAGTGTTCATATAATTGTGGAGCAGACGGGTGAGAAGATAACTTTGCCTTGTTGGTGCGGACATAGATGTGTGCTAATTCCTAACTATTACATTTATAAGCAGATACCAGTATAATGTGGGCACGTTGGTTAGAGTTTTTCAAAATTTCTGTGTACTAATATACGATTGCTATGCACGAAACTACTAGTTACACAGAAAGAAGCACATTTTAGTTTGATGTTAAATGTAAAATTTGCTCTTTGTGAGTTCAAAAAAATAATCTTTTTTTATTTAAAAGAAAGTTAAAAACAATTGTTGCGTCTACATAGACGCAACGCATCTGCAAGCCCCTGGGGGAGGGGGTGCGCTGAGCTCTTCGCGCTTATGGAGTAATCCTCCATTAATTTTTGCGCCGGAGTAATTAATTCTTAACATTGTCCGTCACGTCGCGTCACGACTCAGTTAGTTGGCAAGAGGAGCGCCAGGTAGCATCTACGCGTACGCGCCTCTCTTACGCGGCTATCTTACGCGCTCCTGCGTCACTGCCCAGCGGCCAGAATTAGAAAGGAATTAGGATGGGGTTAGAGTTTAGGATACTTCACAGGGGTTGGGCTAGCCCTTTTCCATTTTTATGATATATGTCATATTTTATGATATATTCATTTTATTTTCATGATATATGTAAAGCTTTGAAGATCTCAATGACTTAAGTTGATGAAACAAGTAAATGACCATTAATATATATGATTTTGCCTTTTAAAGAAAGGTTAGGATCAACACTCGTTATAATGAAAAATACTGTAGGATCTAAGATCCATGTGATTGTCATTTATTACCTACAAAGTTTTCTCTTACCCGAGAGCCTAAATAGATGGTGTGGATCACCATGCTAGATGTCCAAGACACACGAGGCATCAACTCAATAGATAATTGCTCGCAAAATATATACGGGGATAAACCACGTGATTACGTCACCCTTTCGCTCAGGTACTGTCTCGCACCCTCCGAGCGTCGCTCCGCTTGGCACCTCGCCACAACGCTGCCCTTTCGCAACACGTGTGCTAAGCGGCTCTTCGCCCAAGGGCCAGCCCTTGGTGCTCGCTCGCTCACGCAGAGGCTAGTGTGGTGTCGTGGCAGCTCGGTGATGGCGCAGACACGACCTCTACGTACAGTCCGTTTGGCAAACTGTACGTGCAGCTCTGGGGTTATTTCCGGTGTTCTACCTCCCGTTACGAAACCGCTCCCCGTACGCTGGCTAGAGCAGACCCCCCACCCCGACGCCTACCGCCTGCGCACTGGCAGTGCCTCGAGGAGTGCACGTCCGCCTCCCGGGCATCTGCTGCTCTCGGTCAGGTGAGCGGCCACAGCCTCCACGCTATTAGGGTGACCGCTCGGCCCTCTTGTTTCCCTTTCGCAGTGCCCCTGAGGAGTTATTTTCTTAATCGGTATACTGTACGTTTGAGGAGCTAAGAGAGGAGGGGGGTATTCTTAATAACTAAAACTAACTTAATTTTAATCTAATTATAGAGTTAATAAGTAAGTGCTTTGGCATATCTAACTTGGAACCACTTTTTTCTTAACAAATTTTCTTAAGTGTTCTTGCTTCTTTTTTGACAACTTTTTATGCACTTCTTCTTTCATTCACGCATCATTCATACTTGTTTCATTATATACATAACTGTTCATTCATCACATTCGCTCACACTGCACTACACGTCACTTGAAAAACGTAACTCACTTTTCCCCACGGAGCCTCTCTACGAGCTCCTTCTCTAGCTGGCCCTTTTCTTTCTCACCGCTCTTGAACCCCACTGTAGTCGCCTGCATTCTGACGCCCGCTGGCACCTTCGGAAGCATAGCTACCAACTGATGACGTTACACTACCCTCTACACGACACTCCTAACTCAGGATATCCGTGATCTCCAAAGAACATGAAATGATACCTTGTTTATCGGTGACATTGGCGTACGCACCCTAAAACAAGAGGGGCAACTATATAAGAAGGAAATAATTCATGTTAAAAACTAGACAATTACTATTACTTTCCCGTATACGTACGTATGTACGGAGTAATATACTGAGTGTAGGGAAAGTTTTATAACGCTGCGCGACAAAACGGCAGATTTTTGGCCAAAAAAAACAAACAACCAACAACAACAACAACTCATTGCCGGACCTTAATAACGAGAAATTGGACAAATCCACTTGGTAATTACAGAAAAAATCTTCTGCAGGAAAAAACCATGCTAACAGGTGAGGTTGCCGAAAACCGAGTTTCTTGCTCCTTAATGACGAAAAACCAATTGACGCCAAAACGTCCATCTCGGTCTGTGAACACCACCAGCGCCTAAACAATACGTACTATTTTTTCCAAAATGAATATTCCCTGGTTGACCAGGTTCCACTCAAGGCGCTGCGATTTTGTTATACTTTCTTCAAAATTAGGGGTACTTTACATTAAGCACCTTGGACATTTTCAAAATTTTCTCAAAAAAGGCTCCAACTTTTTTCTTTAAATTTCTCGTAAGAATGGAGTAAAATACACTTATAATGGTAGCTTAGGTCAGATTTTAACGATTAACTCTAAATTTTCGGAAATTTCAAAATCTTCCTTCAACTACAAAATTAAAGATGTTTTTCCCCTCAAAATTTGTTCCCCACTGTCAGTTCTTTCATTAAGGTCATGTGATTTTTTTTTTGAAAATTTTAACAGTTTTCGCGCAATTTTGCGTGCAATATGAGCTATTTTAAAAAATAACGAAAACAAGATTTTCTCAAAAACATCTCCAAATATTTACTTTAAACTCTTGGTATGGGTAGTGCTAAATGTACTTTATGATATATGACATAAACGCCATGTTGCTCTATTCTTGTTTTTCAAAATTTGGTAAAATGTAATTTTTTATCTTGTATCTCACGTTGTTTATATTTACATTAGCGGCGATTTATTCACATTATAATATTTATGAGTACACTTGCTCTAAATAATGTTTCTCGAAACCTCAACAGTTTTCTGTGAAAACTGGCTCAAAATTCCGCATTTTCAGAAACGCTCAAATACCATTTTCTCATAAATGGCTCCAAATTTTTTCTTCAAACTTTTCGAACGGATAGTGATAATTGCACAATGTAATATGACGTAAAGTTCATTTTGAGGAACTTTTTTGTTTTTTTTTAAATACTCAAATGTAATTTTTTTTAAAAAGATCTCTCACGCAGTTAATTTGCACATTTCCAGCAATTTGTAACAACTATTGTATTTGTAAGTTAAAGTGCTTCAAATGACGTCTAATGCAGTTTTTCAATAACTCAAAACTTTTCTGTGAAAAAGAGCTTCAAATTTCGAATTTACAGTAGCGCTCAAACGCCATTTTCTTAAAACGCCTCCAAATTTTCAAAGAAAATTGCCATTTAGGACGCAGATTTACTGTTCTCTATTATTCTTAAAATAATATTTCCGTTCTATTATTAGTAATCCAAAAGTTAAGAAAATTTCAAAAAATTTACTATGGGTAACGATATTTGGCAAGTCCGAATAGCTAGCAGAGACCAAAGGGAATAGAAAACTAATACGGGAAAGTCTGTGCCATTCTGTAGCATCATTAGTTATTTTATGATTTCAGTAACTATAAATAAGACGTTTTAGTATTAATTCACCGTTATCAAAAGGAAATGCAAGCAACGTCGGCAGCAAGATGACTATAATATTTATAATATCATGTTTCAATGCAACTACGGATATAAGTACGTTCGTGAAAGGTTGTAAATAACTATACTCTTCTTCTGCATTTACATATATAGTTACCATTTTATTCACCCAATTGAAAATAGTTAATCTTAATTTTCTATTGAAACAAAAAATAAAATTATCGATACCATTTTATCTATCGATCTGTGTGGCAATGGATGAGTCAGACCTCTGTAATTCGTTAAAAAATAATTTTATCGTGAGAATAGGCAAGTATGAAATAGTGTAATTGTCTCCAAATGCTTGCTCTGGTGTCGAAGTATGTCAACGGATTGCGTCTACCACATACCATCCTTTCTGACACCATTCCTTCTGTTCGGTTTTGAAAGTTCCTTCTTCCGCTGCAAAAAGGACAAACTGTCATCGAAATATCATTAGGATGTTCTCTATTATTCTTAAAATAATATTTCCGTTCTATTATTAGTAAACCAAAAAAAAAGAAGAAATTTTTTTAAAAAATGTACTATGGGTGACGATAGATGGCAGCTGGCAAGAGTATTTGGCAAGTCCGAATAGCTAGCTGAGACCAAAGGAAATAGACCTTAAATAAAGACCTAACTCTAGCGGTCGCTGGAGTTCCTATATACAGGGAGAACCGTATGAGAGGGTTGTAGGGAGTTTGTGCCACCTCCAATGTTAAAGCAATATCGGTCTTCTGTGCATGCAGTTTCGCACCACTTTAACGCATTTGCGCATGCGCAGAAAATCAATAGTGCATCTGGGGCGTGCACATACTCCCTATTAAATGGCGATGCTGTTCAGATTGGGCTGTTGTCTGTATTCTACTCTCTGAGTCTCTAATGGGCGGTATAATGGTATGACTCTGCCGGAAGATTGATTGATTGATTGATTAGTGATTCCGGGCGCGTCAACTGCTAAGGTCTTTAGTCCAGTAAGTGTTGTGCACGTTTTTATCGCGGGGCACCGCCCCAGCAGGAACAAGCTTCCGACTGGCCTCCCGACATGTGTGATAGTGTAGTGTATGCGAGTGCATGTGTATATAGAAAGAAAGCACACATGGCCCTCTTAATGATATTTCGATGACAGTTGTTTGCCCTTTTTGCTGTCGAAATCACCAAGTTCAAACTGTTGTAAAAATGGAATTTCCGTGAAAAATCCAACTTTTGCTATGTTGTGTATATCGGAGAGAAAAACTAACTGTTAAAGCCATTTTCATTTGTCCATTCTACAAGTTTCGGCGCCTGAGGAACAAGGAAATAATAACGAACATATCTAACCTGTCATCAATGATCTTCCACCGCTGGATGGCAAGATCCGGCGCCGGCCTACACCTCGACTAGCGGGGTAGGGGGAGAGAGGTTTACCAACGAGGCGGCCCTCAGCAGCGTGTTCCGGCAATGTGTCACGGCTTCTAACTCTAATCATATCGTTTCACGCCACATGTGGAAAAATGTATAGTTCGTAAAAATAATTTCAGAATACTGAGTGTAAAGTACAAAAATTTCAGTGCCACTGGGAATAGTGCCACGTGTATCAAAATGAGCCGAAATGGGAAAATAAAATCTATCATTAATTACCCTGGATCGGTGAGATTCGCAACGACTCGGAAGATGGAAATGCCTGGAGAATGTTTGGAAGTAGTGCATTGCAGTGACAACGCGTCCAACTTCTGCTCTTCATTGCTTGCAAGACCTCTAGTCTAAGGCTCTTTCTGGCGTGGCCTTTATTCTAAGAAGATCATCTATTTTTTATCCAAACCATCACTTGTTTAACAATGAGTAGAAGTAGCTAAAAATGTAATTGAAAACTAGGTTTTGAATTCCGATTACTTCTTCATATTTCATAGGCTTTTCATGATTCATAGGCATTTCCATGGGTGTTTAAATGACCAGATTTATGTGAGTGACATTACTTTAATGCAGAAACGTTAGTTTTACACGGTCTCGTTATAATGTTTGAGAATCTGAATTGTCTTTTTGGTAACTTTTATGCCATGAAACTCCAATCGTACATTTCCACGAAATTTTCGTACTAGACTTTTTTTGCACAATTATTTTTGTGTAAGACAAAGGAATGTCACCAATAACAAGTGGAGCAACGTTTGACATTTTACAAGCTCAGAACTGCGTAACATTAATTGAATTAACCGTTTGATGTCAAAGGTTTACGTTTCCTTTTTGTGCCAAATGAATTTCGCAGAGAATTTGCCATGCTCTTGGAAACTGCAAATAAAGTACGGAAAAAGAAAATAGTTATATTTTCTTTGTCTTTCTGGATCTGGCAGAAAAATAATTGAATTTGTTAACTATGATGGAGAATTGTCGGAAATATACGGGCAGAATTTCCGTAGCAGAGACGGTTTTAGGATCAATTAAATAAAGACATTTTGCCCATACCTCTTCATACAATTGAAAGGAAACAACATCTACCAGAAACATGTGTTCTTACAACAATAACGGCAAAAAAAGAAAACTGTTCATTTACTTGTCATAATATATCGTACGTATTTGACCCTAAACTGAGTCCATAGCTCATTTTGTCCTTTCCTTAAAATGTAGCTTACATACTGTTTAATGATAGTTTAATGGATACGATAAAACTACATACAGAGAACTGAGTAACTTCTTAGAAAGATTTACTTCATAGAACTACCAGTGACAGATCTAACATAGCAGCACATTTATCGTTCTCGCCATTGATATACCAACATCTTCATTATCATGGCATCTAATTAAAGCTTATTTCTTTCCGTATTACTTGACATGTAGTACTAATTAAAAAGACAATCCAATGATATACATATTGTCATATGTTACATAGGCATTTGTTTAGAAATTTTATATTTTTGTGCTCAGATTTTCTTGCCTGAGCTCAATCTCTTTAAGCTCGTTATGAAAGACAAAAATATATGTATGGTTCTATTTAAAAAAAAACTTACTTCAATATCTCGTAAAGTACAAGTGATGAAATAGAAATGAATTCATGTATCAAATAGCCTCATTCTCTCATGCACCTCCGTAAAAATGGCATTGTAATAACTTCAACCGTTCAAAACCTGCAGGAGGTGCTGAAGTTCTGGGACTATTTACAGTGTCAGGGAAGGACACGTCGAAACGCCGCAAATAAGCTTTTTAAATACAATTTTAAGCGTATTTTGTTTAATAAACTACTTGGATATTGCGAATGGCTAAGCCGCTATAAGCACTCAAAAGTTGTTTTAAGAAATGCTTTCTAGGGGAAAATGTGCTTTCCAGAAGTATAAAAACACTCTAGAAACATGTAAATTGTTTATTATTTACAAAAGAACTGAATATATTTGTTCAGAAAGAGAAAAATAACAAGACATAAAACACAGTCGAATTGTGTAAAATTTGGTACTATTTTATATCTCAGTTAATTTTTCTTTCTTATCAAATATATTTCTTTCTTTTGCAAATAATAAACAATTTACATGATTATAAAGTGTCTCTATGCTTTTCAATGCAAATTATTGCCTAGAAAACATTTTTTCAAACCAGCTTTTGAGTAGTTATTGCGGTTCAAACAAATATATATATATATATATATATATATATATATATATATAAATAGAAGAGAAGGTTTATATATATATATATATATATATATATAAATAATATCCGTCTGTTATCTGAAGTGTATTGAAGGTAAGCTAAAGCGCCTTGCACATCGATGCCTTGCAGCATTTCGCATTGTACGCGAATTTCATACAGAAGATAATAATTGACTGCCTGGATAGCAGTGGCGTCAATATTGCATTATATGAGTTCCTTGTCGCCCCGCCCCCTGCTTTGCCGATGCTCTCTGCGCCTTTGATGTGTCTTTGCGCGCGCCATCGTATTCCATTCGAACTCTGATCAGAAGTAATAAAATGTGAAAGGAGAAAACGCTGTCTCTACGACTGTGTTTCCATTCACCTGTTACCTTGAGGGACCAAGGAAAGGAGATATTATGTACTCAAGATGCGAGGAAGATGCATTTGAATATTACAGAGTGGTAAAAAAGGCGTCCCCCCGCCCCTTTCTTCTTTCTTCCCCTCTTCTCATCTTTCCTCCTCCGGAGCTTGGAAGAGAAGCACTCTTTGGAATTGGATAGTCCAAGGGTCTGACGCTATGATGAGGCAGTGTAGGTTTTTAAAGGGAAAGTAAAGTGAAGCATGCGTTTTATCCTCGCAGAAAGGAGGGAAAAAATGCTCTGAATGTGCGCGTGAGGAATTGTACGGGTGTGTCGCCTGGAGATGGGGAGGAGATATCCAGAAAAGGAGAAATGAGAGTGGTTAGGATGAAAAGATAACTTGTGAAATGCAGGTGCACCGACGTGCGATCACAATGGGATTCTTTAAGAATTATCCTTTCCTCGAGACGAAATAGTTAAGATTGAAGGCAGAGAAAACATTTCTTGCAAGCGAAAATGACTGCGCTTCGGATTTAATGATACATTGTGCACTGTTACTTTGGGCTTTTGTGAAATAACATAAGTTTTTCCTGTGAGGAAATTATAAAGTTTATCATGATTTGTTACACTTAGTTTATATTCTAGTGGTGCCGCAGCAAATGTCAAATTCTTTGCCAAAATAGTACTTTTTTTTAACGTAGTTAGAGAAAGGGTTTTAAGAAGAGTAACGTATTTAGAGTAAAATGATAAATTTACATTTTTAAAAAAGGTATTAAGAACAGTTACACGTCATATTATTAATTTATTTCCATTCCTCTGGCGATGTACTAACGTTTTTCTAGAAGAATATTACATACATTAAACCGTAATGGCGTTTGAAAAAAAAGGCCGTTCCTCATCTGATTTGTAGTATCATTCGCACCCCACTTATTAATATGAAGTCGCTTGACGCAGAGCAAATAATGCTAGTCATTTCTCACTACGCAGTTGTTTTCAAATCATTTACGCACTGTACTACTTTAAGGCGAATATTGCCATTCGCGAACTACTCTTCAGCCAGTTGGCGGGGTATGTCGCAAAGCAGTTGTTCCATAATGCCTAAGGTGAAATTGCTATTATTAGTGCAAGAATTGTAGTGTAAAGAGATGATCCCAAGTAATGTCAATAGTGAATGGCAAATTTATGACATATTCATGACTAGGGAATTGGCAAGGGAATTGATAGGGAACTTTCCAATGTAAAAGAGATCATAAGACAATGTGAAGTTTAGTAAGGTTTTTCGGTCCATTAGTGGAACTACATTCAAGAGAGTTTAAGAATGCGTCCAATGTTAGTTATGTTTATTATTTTTTATGATATATTCACTGTCTACAAAAGCACAATTTATATCAATTTCTGTCCTCAATGTTTTCTGAAGAGGCCAAATTTATTTTGACGAATCACCAGGAAAAGAATAAAGAAAAAATGTGTAATTTTAGTTCCAATTGCTGAATTTTTAATAGACTCGATACAGTGGTTCTTTTCATTCCTCATGTATTAATAATCTCTATGAAACTCGCATTTTCGGTGTACGCAACCTCCTATGATTGATGTAACGCAACATATAATTGCCAGGCCAGGAGTGAGGAGGTGGGAAGTGATCACGGTAAGAAATGTATATTTTTATTACGAAGTACACCGCTGTCATGGGTGCATACTAGGTAATTTGTTGAACGCTATATTAATTTCATGAGTAGAATCGACTAGTATATGCTTAAAGGAGTGTTTTCGTTTTTCAAGTCGCCGAAGTTTTCCATTCAACCAAATTTCGTTCTTTGTTTCCCTTTACATGAAAGGTATTGCGCCCTAGATGTGTTATCACTTACTCTTACTGTCTTATTTTATTGCATTAATACTAATTATCTTGAAATTAATTGAAAGAATACTTACCTATCGGCTTCGGTGGCTCGGGACATCAACTATGTCACTGAAGTGCAACTGATAATTACATTCTTATCCACCGGCCTTAGTTCATTGCTCCTTTTTTTTATGCGAGCTGCAATCGACCTTTCACAAGCAGCCGTCATTTCGGGTGGCGCCTGCAAGCATGCGAGAGCGGATATCCGACGCCGACCTGTACGTCGTCTTGCGGGGTCTCGAGGTAGCCCTCTCAGCAATGCACACCCTTAGCCAAGGAAAGCTCTCACATTCCGGTAGATAAGTGGTGTGTGCGGAAGGCGCGAAGAGAAGGCAGTGATGAAAAATGAAAGATCGCGCGTGGTCCGTGACCCGTTTGTTAAGGAATTGCTCCGTCGTTCGTGTGGTATTGATAGGAAAGTAGCCAGTCCACAGTTGAGACAAAGACCTAGGTTTTTCGCTAGCATGGAAAGTCTGTCAGTTAACTGTGGAATATTTCGAACACCAAACCTATAGCTTTCGTTTTGAGCGGTAACTTAACATGATGTCATTCTACTGTTGTTGACGGCGTCGCAGTGTGTGTGTGTGTGTGTGTGTGTGTGTGTATGGGGGGGGGGGGCCATTACGACTGCCTCCGTCATCGCCCGAGACACGTGTGTCGCGGCGGCACACGTCGTTCTGCCGTGGCCATTTACACGATTGCGCCTCGACCCTTTTCTTTAATCGACGAGGCGAATTTTTTACTGTCGCCACTGACGCCTTCCGTGCCCGCGCTCCCCGGCCCGTTCCTCCGACAAGCCAACATCAAACAAAATCACTCTCGAATTGTATTTTTTTTTTTAAATCCAGGAGTGTGAGGAGCGCTCACAAAGGAGTCGTATGAATACTGTTCTGTGTAGACGTGCAGTAAAGTTATTCCAGTGTATCGGAATGAAATGTGATGTGTCAGTCCGCATGGACAGCACGTCCGTTGCCGAGTACTTTCCTCCGATAATGCTTTGGCACTTTTGAAAGGGCGTAATGCGTTCGGGTCGGGTCGCCCCCGCGCCGCACGTCCTTCGGCGTGAATGCCACGCGCGCCCGGCGCGGCTTCGGCGGCCAGGGCGAGGCCGAGGCCGAGGCCGAGGGCCAGGGCAGGATTCGGGTGGCCGCGGCGCGCCGCCGCTCTCCACCAACCTGCAGCTGGCGTCCCACAAGGATGTCGTCAAGCCAGCTGTTCTCGGATTTTTTTTTTTCGTATACCAGCGTTATAAACGTCCTTTTCTGTTGCAAGAAATAGTTCATAATGCGGCATTTCACAGCACACATGATGACATATTAGCATTTTAGGCACGAATTGCTGGAAGGTAAAAGGTAAACGGAACAGCCGGCCGCCGTTTTCTCGTACAGATCTCAAATACCCGAGACGTCACAAGGAAGATGTTTTGCAAAATTAAGTTCGATTCTCATATACTTTTATGATGCTATCATACAAAAAATAGGGTGTGCAGCATGTTTATAATGTTGCTTTATTGCATTCGTAAAAATTTGAGAATTCGCTTCTAAAGTCGTTCATTTTCAGAAAATGTATTCGTGCAATAAAGCGTAACATTATAAACTAATTGCATTAACTATTACCTATCCGCCGTAGTGAGTCTTCGGTGTACGAAGTGTCGGTAGACGAGGATTAGATAGGAGCCGAGGCCCGCTTGTTAAAATGGGTGCGCCTAAGACTTTTTCGTTCAAGTTACGTCTATCTGTTCTGAACAACACCAGCGCGTTGCGCACTTCCAGCGCGTTGCGTACTTGCAGACGTTTTTACAACATGAATATTTCCCTGTCGATCTGGCTCGACTCGACTTTGAAATACATTCTTTACATGAAGAAATTTCAAATATCTCAAAAATGGCTCCAGATGTTTTCTAAAATTTCGTGTAAGAATAGAATGAAAGATATTTTTGCGATTATTACTATAAAATGAATTTTTTTGAATTGCAAAACTTGGAAATGATTTCGGCATCTTCCTACAATTGTAATATTGACTAAAGCGATATTTTCTTGCATTGAAAAACAATTCTTTAATACTATTTAATTGTTTTGAAAATATTAGTAATTTTCTCGGAAAATTGAGTGAATTAATGTGTGTTATTAGAAAATATTAAAAAAAGATTTTTTCCTAAACTGCTCCAAATAGTTACTTTAAACTTCATGTGCTGATAGTTCTAAATACACTGAAATGACATAATGCCATTTTCCATTCTTTTTTTATCAAAAAATTACGAAAACGTTATTTTTTATAAGTCTCGCGTCTTTAATATTTACATTCCTGGTGGTTTGTATACATTATTGTATTCGTGAATACAAGTGCTTGAAATGATGTCTTATAACGTTCCTCGAAAACTCAAAACTGTTGTGTGAAAATGAATTTAAAAATTTCGCATTTTCAGAAATGCTGAAAGGCCATTTTCTCAAAAACGGCTCCAATTTTTTCTACAGTTTTTTTTCTCTGGATACTTCTAATGCACTGTATACGATGGCATAAACGGGCTTTTCTGCAGGCTTTTTTATATTGTACAAATGCAATCTCTCGAAACGTTAAAATTTACAAATAAATTTATTTGTTTGTTTAATAGGTTTGTTACCACAGGAACTTCAAAGTATTTGTAACAATGGTTTTTCAAAAATTCTTTCGTTTCTGTGTGTATGAGAAATAAGGTGACACGTTTTTGAAAAAGTTGGGACCAATTTTTTTTAAAAACTGCTGCAATATTTCTCCAAAATCCCTATATTGGAAAAGGGTTTGATTGTCCACGATTTTCCGAAAGCCAGTTTTCGATGAAGATATTTCATATTAAAACACTATAAAAAATCGATTAAACGTGTGCGTGAATTTGCCGGGACCCTGTCTTGGAGAATTTTGATTTATTTCCTGAGATAACGTTCAAGTAATAATTCCGGACGATATTTCACAATCGCAGGGGCGAAATGTGCGTAGAAGAAGCGCTTAATACTTTACGGATCGACGGGTTTGTTTCGAGACGCTGTTTCGGTTCAGAGTCAGCTTGAGTCAGCACAGACGCGTAAAATAATTATCAACGCGCGTCCATGTGCAACAAACATGCGCCCATTCCCAGTATACTACGCCTAAATTCTTCGCGCAAGTGCAAGTCGTAAGTTGTCAAGTTTTGTCGCAATGGGTTGAACGGTACGGCAGCGCATACATACAATACGAAGAAACAAACATTTATTTTTATAATTATATTTTGAACACTCCCCTGCAAAAACTTATCAGAGATAAACATTTTGTTCTCAATGAAATCTATTATTGAAAATTAAATATTAAAAAGATGTCTTGCATGGTTTTTTAATAGAAAGTTTTTCTAAACATACGAGAAATTCTGTGCCATTGTGTAGCACTAGGAGCTTAATTCTCTTTATAAAATTTCTATTTACAAGGTGTTCAGGAATAACACCGAGGTAAGTCGTGTCTTTTTGTATCTCGATTTTTTTTCTCCTTCGTATTCGACTTATTGAGATACTATAATAGGGGCGACTGGTAGAGGTCTTCAGCGTGCGGTCCCAGTATGGGGTTCGTGTTGTGGGCGGAGGAGATGGTTTGCAGCAGGGGTTTCTCTGTTTCCCTTACCCGTTATTCTTCTCCCACCGCACCATCACACTACACCACACCATGTCATCAGCACCACCACCACCACAACCGACAGAGAGCGATGTGGCGTGTGTGGTGACGTCCGCGTAAAAAGAGCGGAAGGAGATCCTAGAGCGAGCGGTTTGATCGACAGGCAGGTCAGTCTCCTTTCTAAAAACGCGTTCGCCCCGGCAAGGAGGGCGCGGTAGGCGACCGTCGATATTGATATGCAAAGCGGGGGTGGCTTGTTATGGCTGGCACGTGGCGGGCGAAGGGATGTCACCCTCTAGTCTCTCCTGCTTCCCAGTGCGGTTCAAGTCGACCGCCTCCACCAGGCGAATGCCGGAGCAGTACCCTAACAAACGGGCCACGGACCTCGCGCGATCTTTCCTACCTCTTCCTTGTCCTATCCTCATCCTGCCCTTACACAGACGCACATGCACTACGCTACCACCCATGCCGGCAGACCGGCCGGGAGCTTACGAGTAGTACAGCTTCTCCCGGCTGGGTCGGTGCCCCGCTGGTGGGAGATAACCACGCTGGCCGACGGTAGGTCGGCGATGGTCCCTGCAATCCAGGGGGAAGACGGCGGCCGCCACCTCCCGAGGAAAAACATGCACTACACTTACGGGCCTAAAGACCTCCTCAGTTGACGCGCCCGGAATCACTAACAACCAACCAACCGATGGACCGCTGCGATGACCCAGTGGGATCATTCCTTGCATGTTATCTAATAGGTCGATTCCTGCCGTCGTCTGTAGTATGCGAATGCTCTGATCGATTGCAGAAAAATCATTCAAAATGGTTAATTTGAACCATTTAGTAACCACAAATTACTATTTAAAGTTTATTGCCTAGTGAACCTTACTTCATAAAATTAATATGCGTTAGCAAATACATGGTAATTGTAGAAAACTGTCTCTTCAGTGTAAGGGATTCAGTGTTTGAAGTGACGAAAGACGACTTTATTTCTAATTTCTGGGAGGACGCATTTCAAGAAAAATATATTGTGATATAAGTGAAATTTTAGTGACTGAATAACGTACTCCAAAATTACAATTGACACAGATGGTTGACGAAATAAAAAAAAAACTTATCATTTAAATGTACATGAGACAGTTTTTAAAATGGGTATGCAAAAGTATTGTAATGGGAAAATTATTTTGCAGAATGTAAATCCATGTGGCCCGTTACAACGTTATCGAGGCTGTTCTACAATGACTACCAAAAGTCGCTTTTGAATTTGGTTGCTGGGGTCCAAATCTGTTCTTCCAAGCGGAATTGAACTGCTCGAAAGGGGATCGCGAAGGGTTCCCTAGGATCCTAGGACATCGTGAGGGTCACGTGTTCTACCCTTTGCTCTGTTTCCACTCAGCACTTCGTCATCAGCCATTCCCCAAACCCTCTTGCTCATTTCCCACCCCTCTTCCCCAGTCACCGAGTGGATATGAGCGTAAGCTCCATTGACACTTTTCCCTTTCAAAAAAATGTTATTTTGCGGCGAACTCAGCTCTCTATCGGAATCGCACCCCAAAGCATCAAAAGACCCGCTCCATTTCATTGCCGGAACGGCTACCGTCACCATTTCCTCACTGACCAATTTTGTTAAGTGCTCAAATGTTATTTATTTCACGATGCAAAGGTAATTGTTTTATTTTATTGTGTTCAACGTTCAGTGTTCAAAGGATGGAATTCGTCCCGAACATTTCAACCTCCATTCTTGGGATTAATACTCAGAATAGCGTCGTAATATTGTCCATGTACTTCAACACCGACGGACACCGCTGGTGTAGCCTTTCATTAATTATAAAGCGTGTAATACCTGCATTTCAATCGCCAGCGAAACGTCAACCACGTTTATTACTACAATATCATTTTTCGAGTTCTGCCAGTATTGTAGTCAATACGCCATTTTTTAAACGCTTGAAACCAATGCTACTATATTGTAGCGCTTCAAACCAAGGCTATAATATCATAGCTTGTTACGTGCTACAATATAGTAGATTAGAATGAACTGCACAATTCATTTCAGTTTAGTTTGAAGAGAATTGTGAATATATTTTAAATGTTTTAAACGTACACCAAAAATATGTAGAACCAGAGAAAATGAAGCTTTTTTTTAATAATGGAGAAAATGAATTATGATACCCACAGAATGTTAACACCTGAGACTTCATGTCTTCAAAAACGTTTTTGTTATGTCTTGGAGAACATTGTTTTCATCTTGTGCTTTTATTGCTATTAAAGATACCTGCTTCTATAAACACATTCTTACGTATGGTAAGTGCGGAACGCATCATACAATTGAATTGAAGAACATAGAGCACATTTACTTTGCAAGCACGCCTAGCGACGCGACGTTCCATGCTGTCCCATGCACTGCCGTCATTTCCTCATTTTGTGCAGCCTTCCACTGTTGAATTGGCGCCTCTCGTTACCGAATCCGTGAAAATGATGTCACCTCTTCCGCCCCCGCCGTTCCTGCTCCGACAATTTTGCCCCCGCCGGTCCATCAAACCTCTCGCCGCAGCCACCTCCCTATCCATTCTTACCAACGCCCCCTCCGTTCGTAATTAGCGATGGCGAAACAATCCAGGTTTTTTAAACATCGATATTTCCCGAAGAATATCGATTTTTTCTGATTGATGTATTTTCCCAGAAACATTGATGTTTTAAAAAAGGTTTATCTATTTGATGATTTTGTACGTGGTAATATCGTTAAACAGCATTTTCACATACGTCTGTATAGAATATTAATTACAAAATTAGGATGACAGAGTGCTTTAAGGCAGAATAACTTTAAACTAACATTTACGTATTATACACTAACATTTACAAATATTAGATACGAGATGTCTTACTACGACGTCTATGAATGAAAGAGAATAAATGGAATAATAGCAAAGCACGATGTCCTTTACTTTTTATTTCCTTATTTATACATTTGATAAACATTGTTATTAACTTATTACTTATAGCACCGCCACCAACGACACCGGCACCGCCGACACCGACGACTCCGCCACCGCCACCGACGACATTGCCACCACTGTTGCACTCACCAATCCTGTGCCCAAGGCTGTCGCCGTCCCCACCATTCTCTACAGACTCACAGTTCGTCATCCGTCTTCGTAACACCGTCCCTACCTCTCTGCCGCCTCCGCCCCTCTGCGTCTATTGCCCTCGTTACCAGCGCCATTCCTGCCCTCCTTTCCGGCGCCCCTACTTTGCTTACATCTCTGGCGTGAACTCTTCTGTCTTGTATCTCGGCGCCGCGCACTCTCACTGCCGCCCTCGCCTTTCCTGTTTCTCCGACTATCACCTCCGCATTGGCCCCTGCCTTCGCCTTTTCTGTCCCTGCCACTGCTACCTTCGCAGTTACCCTTTCCCATACCAGCCTCTCTCATCACCATCTCCATCACCTTCGCTCCCTCCCCCCCGCCACACCTATCCGCCACCACGCACGTGTCAGCGCTTCGCGTAGCGGCCCGGTGACAATTTGCAGCGCGCGTGACGCAGTCCTTAAAAGAAACGTCATTGTTTGCTTGTCACGTCTGGGCATCGCGCGCGGTCCTCATTGTGACAGGAAACGAATGCTTTCCACTTCGGACGCCAGCCCTCCCTTGAAAAAGGACTCTGCCCGCCCCGCCACGCCACGCCTGAATTATTCCGGCGCGAACGACTTAATATGCGGAGGATAAGTGCGGTTTGATGAATACACGTCAAATGTACAGTAACAGATTTAACCCTTTCCGCGCCGAGGCATTTGGGCCCTGTATTCGTAGAGTTCGTTTCACATTTGCTTATGCAAATACAGGTGTCAGTCCCCTCGCCTCCATTTCAGACCACGAAAGGTACCTTATGAATATTATTATTATTACTCGGCCCTCTTCTCGTTCCCCCCGCCCTTGTGTCCATAGGTTTGTGTGGGAAGGAACATAAGCTGTTGCTCTTTATTCTCCAATATCCCTCGCAGCTGGCCGGGTGCTGTTGGGGTTCCGGAAAACCAGTTACCTTTGTGGTCGGATGGCGGGTCAATGCTGCCTGCAGGCAAGGGAGTGTCAGGCGAGGTCAGAGAAAGGACTGGCGGCACGAAATTGATTTGTTGTTGCAATATTGGTACGAGCCAGTGGATTACCGAAAGGTATATGTAGTCTAATAACTAAAATATAGTAAAGGAAACAATGTTACTTAATCTCCGTAATAGGCATTATTAATTTTCTGTAATTGTATTTCTGATTGCATTTCGAACAACTGTTGTGAATAACCATTAATAACAGATTTTTTTTTCAAACATCAGGGTGTTTTAGGAGTTCGAACGAACGTTCATAATCCCGTAAAAATTAGTCTTTATTTATTTCCACAAATTCACGATATCCTGTTTTTACTCCTGGATTTACTGACTTTTTTGAATTGGTTGTGGAAATTGACGGACTGATAGTTTTATACTACCTGGCTTGCATTCATGAACAAATTTAGAATTTAAAAGCTCGAAAATTTACTCTTCTTCTTTCACTGTTGTTTCGGGGATTTCTTCTACTCGAGAGTCATATTGTATTTAGTTCTTCATGCAGTTAGTATTTAGTACGTTAGTACTTTTAGTACATTTCTTTAACAGAAACACGAGCTGAATGTTATTCGCAGGTCATTGTAACAAAATATGCTTAATCCTCCTTTTGGTTTGTTCGATGCATATTCAGGAGCTGCCTTTGTTGTCTTTTTTTCTCACATACCATGTATAACATGTTGTATACCCTTCTTTGAAAATACATCTGGCCAGTAATTTTAAGGCGAATTGCCCATCGTTTTCGGATAAATTTCAGTCGTTCTTATAGTAAATACTTTCATATCCCATGAACAACCGACATCTAATGCCACATTGCAGAAACACAAAAGTCCTCGTATTGAAACACCCATATCTCTCCTTTTTTCTCGAGGTAACGTGCACCGATTATATCTTAATGTTGAACATTTCATAAAAAATGTACATACGAGGAAATGATCTATTCTGCTGATCAGTTATATTATAAAGTTTTACGTCTATCTCGCAATGGGCGAGCAGTCGAAGAATGTTAGATATTCGTTTCCACTCAAATGGCTTACTTCCATAGAATTCGTCCCTGAAGACCATTTAATGTACCGGTCAGTCATCATGGAATTGGCGGGAACCAATAGAAGAAATTTGAGTCGATGCCTGAAGAACGTAAAGCCAGATAGTGTTATTAAGGTCATTCAAAGTATGACTATCATAACAAATTATAGGCAAATGTTTGTCCTTGACTGATGACCGGTCACAGATTAAGGCAGACTTCACTAATAAGCCGTCTATGCTTCACCTTCTCGTTAGCTATTTGCCACATTCCCTAGCGCAATATTTTACCCCTCCCAAGTGTGCAATATTTTATTTTAATTTAAAAAATAAATTTTATTGTTTTTTTCGAATACACTTAAAGTGTATATTCCATATTACAAATTATATTTACTTTTTCAATGTTAGTTTGCTTATAATTCCAGAAAAGTAATGTGATTCGCTACAAAATTTTTCATTTTAATTTTATCCGTAATTGCTTCAAGTAAAAATACATTTAAATTTAATTTCGTGCAAAGAAATTTGTTGCTTGTCATTTCATGAGATCTACACGTGACGACAGACACGTATGTTTGTTAATAATTCCTAGACTGAGATTAATGTTTTTCAGAAATACAGTGCTGTATTTGTTTGTTGAACACTGCTAGTTAGAACAGCGAATATTTTCATTCGCAAGGAAAAATGAGATGCAAAAAGCGTCCGTCGGTGTACAGTACGAATGTGTCTTCTTGGCTGTCTGGCAGACGCCGCGTCCTAGAAATGCGTTTCGCCCTGAGGAACGTCGCATTGTGACGACCGAAGTGTTGGCGTCTGCGCCCGGGGCTCAGCGCCTCACGGGCAGCCAAGTGGATACTGGAACGGAAGCCTACGCTTTCAGCGTGAATGTGCTAAGCTGAAGCTTCCTTCGGTTCTCCTTGATTGATTATTAGTGTTTTCGGGCGCTTTAACTACTAGGGTCACTAGTTCCGTAAGTGTAGTGCATGTTTTTGTTTGAAGTGTAGCGGTGGTCTTTCCCCCTTGTATGGCGAGATGCGGCGCCGACTTACCGTCAACTAGCGGGGTTATCCCCAACCAGGTATCTCCCACCGCTGGTACCCAGAGGGGTACCACGGGACCCGGGACACGCTTTAAGGTCCCAACTAGACTCTCGGCATGTGTGGTGGTATAGTACATGTTAGTGAAAGTAAGGGTGAGTATAGAGTAAGGAAGAGTTAGGAAAGCTCGCGCGCGGTTCCTGGCGGGTATCCGGCATTCGGCTGGTGTTGATTGGAGAAACCACGTAAAACTACCGATCAGAGCAGCCGGCTGCCAAAATTCTCATGTCAGCGACGGAATTCGAACTAGCTGACAATCTAGTGTCGAAAATCCCTCCACCAGGGACTCGAACCTAGAGCCTTCCGGTCAGAAGCACTGCAGTGACACGAGTTGATGCCCTGAGTCACCTCTCCCGGTCTGTTCTCCTTCAGGACTGCGTTGCTGTATAGCGCTTCTTTTACTAGACGATGGAGGGGCATTACATAGTAATGAGAGAGTAATGAAGAAAACAGAAGAAGAAAGAAAGGTGAAAAAACTGAAGGAGTAGAAGGGTGAAGGTTCAAATATTTCATGGGATTCAAGAACGATGCGATTGTAAACCAAATGCGTCCAGCTTCCTAGAGAGTAGAAAAAAAACTGGAGAAGAGTGACGACTTCGTGCAGCTAATCTTTCGAGACGACGGCTGAAAATAAGAGAAATGTACTGCTTGAAGATAGTTTTCTTCCTTCGCACGGCGATGTAATAGAGATTATGCATTACATACGATCACTGTAGGTTTCTTTGCACTGATTGAAAATTGCATTTGAAACAGAACATATATTTTAACGATTTAAATAATTGCGAAGAGGTAAAAAATAACCAAACTCTAAAAGGAACCTAAAGAAGGCACATACTGCATGAAATCTCTAAGAATTCTCGATTCCCATTCTTTTGATAGAGGTGACAAGAGGCCTAGGGGTCTGTAGTAGACCTGCAAAAGCGCTAAGGCAGTTGAGACAAAATTGACTAGCTGGAAGCCCAGTGTGTCAGGTTCCCTCTCGCCTCGATGTCCCTAGTGAAAAGCGCATAGCTATGAATGCCGCGCGTCTCAAGGTTCCTTACGTAACTTTAAATATCGATGAAACAGAAATGATTTGTGGACGGTGATCGGCATCAAAAGAAAAACGTTCTTTTCGCATAGAAAGAGAACAAATTATCTAGCAGTGTCCAACAACATACCAAAATAGGTCGCCTTGGTGACGATGGGGATGGAGCAGTTGCGCTCAATTGCACGAGTTCCAGAGCTGTGGATTCGACTCCGCGTAAGGGAAGGATATTTGTATTTGCGTTTGTGGCAAAGGGGCGTTCTCAGTCATTCCTGTATCACCTGCTGCTTGCCATTACTGGCAATCATGTGCTAAAAACGATCTTATGCGTACTGGGTAACTGGCTGTAAAATATAAAAAGAAACAATATTACCAAGGTACTATAGGTCCAAGTACTACTTCATCGTAGATTCTCTCTTGGGTAAATCGTTCCAGAGAGCAGAAGAATACCGCAAAATCAGCTTTGCTCTTTCAGGCGCCTACAGATGACAGCCTGTTGATTGATTTCTTCCGAGCGAGTCAACTGCTACGGCTATTAGACTCAAAGTGTAGTGCATGCTTTCATGCAGGGGGTAGCGGTGATCTTTCCACATCTGGATGGTGAGATCCGGCGCTGATCGACACGTCGGCTTGTGGGGTTTGCCACAACCATGTATCTCCTACCAGTGTGGCACCGCACGTGGCAAGCTCTAAGCTCCAGACCGGGCTCCCGGCATGTGTGGTAGAGCAGTGAATTTAAGTGTGTGTAAGGAAGGGGTGACGATAGGACAAGGAAGAAGAAGGAAAGATCGCGCGCGGCCCATGGTCCTGTACTGCTCAGGCGTTCCCCTGGCGTTGATCGGAAAACCACGTATCAGAGCGGTCGGCTCTGAATTCTCCTCCAAACAGCGGCCGGGACTCGCATCCTAGGACATCCCGGTCAAAGGCACTGCAGTGACGTCAGTTGACACTCGGAGACACCTAACCGCTGTGACGCTGAAGGGGAAGAGGCGGGAAAGTAGAATCCTGCATTTGAACAAAGGCAATACATACAAACAAAATTAAATGCCAGCAGTTTTTTACGTATGTACAGTACTTGTACGCTACCCTTATTTTTTGTGTGATTTATTCGCCAAACGGATCTCGTTATTTTTCGAATATAAGTAGGAAAACACCTATAGTAATAACTTCATTTTTTTTGGTTCTTGTTGTGACATTCGTATCAAAAACTTCTATGTTCAGTAAAACGTCCCAAAAATAAAGATTTTAAGTGAGCTATTAAAATAGTAATCTCGAAAAGTTAAAAGTTAGTTGCCTATAACTTCAAATTTGATATTTTGTGACTTTCTAAACTGATCCGGGTCCTTAGTCATGCTTTTATTTCAGATTGCATGTTATGAATCTTGCTTGTATTTGTTTTCCTTGTTGCATTTACTGATGAGCTCCTAAAATTTATGAAGCTGGCTTGCTTATTTGAGAAGGTTCAATATATCAACTTCTGAGCAAAATGAAGAAACGAAGTTTTATGATTGAATTATGGGAAGTTGTTCGTAAAAGCTCTCCGCTTCTCAAATGAAAATGGAGGCTCTGAAACTTGAATGTTTATTTCTTATTCAATTGTATTCTTTTATTTTTCGAGTTTGCTGCAGTCGGGATTGTAAAGGGCGGGGTTTGACCATTTTTAGAACGATCAGACAGGATCGTACATCGCGAAGACATTATAAGCAAAGGTACCTGTTCATTTCTTAGTTGCAAGATAGAGACAGACAAAGAAGTTGGAGACATTTCAAGAAATATGTTCTTTAGATCTTCGATTACTTTGTTCCAAAGGCCATAAGAACAGATCTTCCGTCTTGTTTTAGAAATAAATCTGTCCTGTTTACCTTACGACTCGTTTTTGCCTTCATATGCCAAGTAACAGATGGTTTTACTGCAGTCCATTCGCTCTCTTTGTCGTCGGGCGTTCTCTTTCTTGTTTCCTCTCTACCCTATCTCAAAAGTAATATTAAATTTTTATAAGACGAATAAAAAAGGACAAAAAAATAGAAAATTCTTTTTCCCCAGTGTAATATCGGTTTATGGCTTCCATCTGTAAGATTACTTGAGGCCGTTTTGTGAAAGGAAGTAGCAGACCTTTCTGTAAAAGAGAAGGAAAGAGTGATGGAGGTACGGGAAATAAGAGGGGATAAAGGAGACTTGGAACGGAGGAGGAAACGTAGGGTTAGGTTTAGTGCGTTCTGAAAAGAAAAAGAAAAGTTCTTGCTAAAAGCTCTTGTATTGAAGAGGCGCGTTCTTGACAGCGTTACCTCCCGTGTCGTCGTGAGTCGCTTCCTTGCCTTCTGTCCGGCCATTCCCATTCGCCGTCCACGCCTATTCCGGGTCTCGGTTGCCCTGGCGCTCGCTGTTGATTTTCATTGGAATCCGTTTCCGGGAATCGCTCCCTTAGCCTTCCTGTGTACCTGCTGCGACAGCTCTGCGATAACACTGCTCCCTTTGTATCATTGTTGATCAACAAGTAGGGTTCGAGTCCCGACCATGACACATTTTACATATTAATTGTATAGTTAAGCAGAATTCATCCCCGGCCTGACGGCGAATTCTAGACGCCGGCTGCTCTGATCGTTGTGTTACATGATTTCTCGGAACAATACCAGGCGAATGTTGGAGCTGTACTTAAACTACTACCTCATAAACCGCAAGACCAGATGGGAACTTAGAGCTTGTCCCGGCAGAGACAAGCACCGCTGAAGCTAGAACTTTGTAGTAGGCCGTGGAATAAACGGACCCGCTCGGACTAAGTGCACATTTTGCAGATGTGTATTTTTTGAACACCTACGATGTGCTCATGCAAGTATTCGCTGCTTCTTACGTAGGTCACTATCATAATCATTATCTCCACTACTAATGTGTTTTATTCTCTGAATTTGTTACGTTCGTGTCGAGCGGCCTTTTATATTATTGTTATTGATGAATTCGTGTCCTGTGTCCAAACAGTCGAAAATTCACCCTCCGTATTAGAGCCCGATCCGAATAGAGCGAACCGCGGCGGATGCAACTTTTACTCGCCGGGGTTGTGGGTTTCGTTTGAATTTTTATCCGGGGATAGCTCCGTCACGTCGTGCGACATGCATTTAAAACGAAGGTTAATAATAATTTCCTTGACCAGTTCAGGAGTGAATGTTTTCACATTATTATTGTGGCGTGAAAAGCAAAGCCAATCCTTGAAGTATCTAAAAACGCGGGCAAAAACCATGCAGTTATCTGCACTACATTAAAAGTCCAGTGCCCGGGTCAATATTAATTAATGCTTCTCAATTGATCTGGAGGAGAACGTGGCCGGCTGCTCTGATCGCTAGTTTTCCGTGCTTACTCCAATCAACGCCAGGCGAATGCCGGAGCAGTACCCTAACAAACGGGTCACGGACCTCACGCGATCTTTCCTGCTCTTCATTGTCATATCTTCACCTCTTACACACACTTACTCAAACATGCACTACACTACCATATAGACGCCTAGAAGGCCTAATCAATAAAAAATGTCTCAAATGAGTATTTTGTTTATTTAAAAAATAATATGATAGAGAGGGATAGTCCTGTCTGGCGGGGAAGGCGCAGAATTCCGAACATCATCCTATTGAACAACCACCACATCCTACGTTGCCATAGCTAGAACCACCCTTAGGCGCTGCTTCTTCTCCTCTCCCCCCCCCCCCCCCCTCCACTCGAGCTGGCTGGCTGGCTGGCTGGCAGTGGCAGTCCGTGCTCCCCGCGGGCCGTTGGGAAAGTTTCATAATTACGCGATCAATTTTCTATTCTTTCTCCGCTGTCGGTCGTGACCTGTTTGGTTGGCCGGTTCGAGGTGCGTCAGTTCCACAGGAGTTACTACTGCACGTGGAGTGGAAAGTCGCGTTCGCTCGACGCTTTGCTTTCTTGAAGGGGACCGGCGCGGCGCTATTTTCACTGTCGCCCTCGCCCTTAACGTAATGTTCATGCTGTGAGAGAAATTATGGCATTAGGAGGTAACGAGGTAGATTTTTTTAACCGGTCAAAATGCACATTTATAAAGTTGTGTGGTGTTTATTTCTTTACCCTTGAGCAAGACTGCTAAAAGCTTGCATTTATGATTCAAGCGGATTCTTCTAATTAAATAAATGCAAGTGGATGTACTATCGGATGTGAACTGTTGAAAGTATGTTTACAATGTGTCAACTACGAGATTGTTTCACAAGGAAGCGAATGACATAAAGTAATAGTCCTGAATATTAATGTTAGTCGTAAAAAATACAAATGGAAATATATTGGGTTATGGACTATCTCTCTTAAATTTCTAAGAGAAGCACCAGGGAATGTGTCTCAGGGTAGCAACTGATGTCGCTACAGTGCCTATGACCAGGAGTTCCTAGGGTTCGAATCCCGACGGTGACAGGACTTTCGATAGTAACTAGTTAGCTACCAGCTAGAGTCCGCTGTTGGGAAGAGAATTCTAACGTCCGGCTGCTCTAATCGGTAGGTTTCCGTTTCCGGTTTCTCCGATCAACACCAGGAGAATGCCGGACCAGTATCGTAACAAACGGGCCACGGACCGCGCGCGATCTTTCCTTCCTCTGCCTTGTCCTCTTCCACCCCTTACTTACTCACACATTCATCCGCACGATCACACTTGTTGGAAGACCAGCTGGACGCTTAGAGCTGGCGCTGGATGGGGCGGTGCCTAGCTTGGTGGGAGATACCTGGTTTGGGAAAATCACTTGACTTATAATTAATATAATTATTAATTATAAGTCAGCCAAAAAATATTATATATGAGCATAAATAAAAATTCTTTATAAGAATACTTGTCTGGGCCAGACACTGTACCTGTAGCCCCTCTTCCCGCGGGAAAAATCGTGGGTGCGTTACAGATAATAATATACAAAAAATTGAAACAGATTTTATTTAAAATGTATGAACTTATGAAGTAAAGGAGAAACTTGTGCAGCGGAAGATGTACTCATAAAATCTAGAGTTTATTGACTACATTATGAAGTAAAGTTTCATCCAGTTATGTTGGCTCTGGCCGTCTACCTTTATTTTCTAAGCAATTACTTAAATTTGTGACCATAATGCGAGAAAATTTGTTTCCTCTAGTCAAATTTAAAAAATGGAAATAAACATTTTTGCACTATGTTTTGTTATTCAATTTTATTTACTGTTCGTGGATCTCGTTTACAATGATGTTTTAGATAAAAAAGTGTACAGTCTACCTTAGTTCTGCTTGTTTCCATGGTGGGTACACGGTCCTTCACTCACCTAGTTTCCACAGACCAACTGACGACATACACACCACAGCTAAACTTCGATTTTTCATGGAAATTCCAATATCAGAATAGTTTGAACTCGGCGAATTCGTCTGTAAAAAGGTCAACTGTCATCGAAATCTCATTAAGACGTCCTTGTTCGTAACGATCTTCTCGTGTATCTTCACGTGTCCTGTACGAAAATGATTGCTTATTCATGGATGATTGGAGTCTTTTGAAGTTATTCCTTCGTAATGCAGTGAGACATCACGATTCATGTGATAGCGTTTTAGTTCATGAAGGTATAACACGATTGCCATGACTTATGTAACGACCCTCGTATTTTCAGGCAATCTTCAATATTTTATTTTCAGCTCGCTCTTAAATATTTCATATCTGCGCAGGGTTATTCTCGGAAAAAGTATCGTGGGTCATATTGATCGTGTGAAGCACTCTCTCTGGCTCGGGGAGATTTTTTTTGTCAAGATATACAACGCTAACGCATTCCAGGCTTTTGTTTAAACTTATGAAATGAGAAATAAACTTGATTGTAGTTGGGTTACATTTAATCTTTTCGGACAAAGAGTTTTTTGTTACGTGGAGTTTCGAAATAAATTAAAATGTTTTGTTAACATTAACGCAGAACTTCGGAGCTGAAGTTTTGATTGCTTTTAGACATTTACATTTGAAAATGAATTTTTGCATGATTTAAAAGTACAGAATTGCAAAGAAAGACATTTATTCATTATGAACAAACAACTTATTCATTATGATTTTTGTATTTATGCATTTTGTAGTTTTTGAGTTGCAACCTCGTTAATTGGTCGCATAGAAAAGACCCAAACCTTTTGAAATACTATTTGGATTTTAATAATTATTGCACTTTTAGAATACTATTCGTAATTTTTCCTTCTTTTTTCCGTTAAGGTCACTTAGGGGTCACGAGCCAAATTAAATTCCTCTTTAGATCTTACCTCTACCTCATTTTCAATACGCCTTCATCCTTGCATTATGTGTCTTCTTTTTCTCATTGAACCACTTTGTACAGGCTTTTATTTCTTTTGATAACCTTCCATTTTTAACAGTTTCTGTGTAAATGTTAGAGTTCGCGCGAGGAATCTGCGTACAAGGCTGAAGCCACAGAGGAGGGAGATGGCTGCACTGAATGCCGTTTCAAAAACATCGACTTCTGGCTTTTCGACAGTTAGCCTCGGCATTAAAAAAATAACATATTTTATATTAATTTATTCGTTCCCTTGTTTCCCTTAAGTCATTAGCATTCTCTCTAGTGCCAGAAATGATGTTTCACCCTCCTTTTCCCTGTCCATTTCCCTCTCTTTCCCTGTCCTTCCACCCTTTCCCTCTCCTTTCATCCTTTCCACAAGGAGAGGTGACGCAGGGCATCAACTGATATCACTGCAATGCCTGTGACCGGGAGGTCCTAGGGTTGAGTCCCATCGGTGGCAAGATTTTTGACATTCGTTAGTTAGCTAGGCCGAATTCAGTCGCTGTCTGGAGAAGAATTCTAGCGGTCGGCTACTGTCATCGGCAGTTTTCAGTGGTTTCTCGGATCAACAACAGATGAATGCCGGAGCAGTACCCTAACAAAAGGGCCACGGACCGCAAGAGATCTTTGCTTCCTCCCGCTTGTCCTATTATCATCCCCTTACTTACTCTTGTACTCAAATGCTACTAAACACACCTTCACTCGCACTTTTCGAGGGACCTATCGGGAGCTTAGGGCTTGTCGCGGCGGGGGCCGTGCTCTTCTGGTGGGAGGCACGTGGTCGAGGGAAAATCACCGCGAGCTGATGGGGAGGTCGGCGTTGGATCAGCGGACGAAGATCATCGCTACCTGCTGCAGTAAAGCATGCACTACACCTACGGGAGTGATGATCTTAGCTGTTGACGCGCTCGGAATCATCAGTCAGTCAATTTGGTATTTGCTACACTAACAAACGGGCCACGTACCGCGCCCTATCTTTCCTTCCTCTTTCTTGTTCTACCTCACCCTTACTTACACACTTACATGCACTACACCACCACTCGGCCCGGGAGATCGGTCGAGAGCTTAGAGCCTGCCTCGCTAGTGGGGGGAAACCCCTCTAGCGGACGACAGGTCGGCGCCGTCAAGATTACCGCCACCTTCTGAGTGGAAAACATCCACTACACTTACGTGACTAATGGCCTCGGCTGTTTGGGAGTTTGCGAGGGGGAACCAACTGAATAGGTACGGGGTATAGAGGATGCCGCTGCGGGGGCGGGGGCGTGGGAGTGGTCGGGGGCGTGGGCGGTCAGGAGCGAGCGGCACGCGCCGCCGGAGGAGCACGAGGGGGCGGCGGGGGCGGCGGCGGTCGCGGTGTCACTAGGGCAAGAACGCCCCCCGCCGGGCGCCGCGCCGCGCCGCCTCCAGTGCCGCACGGTGGGTTGAAGCGCGTACAGGGCGGACATAATTCCCGTTTCCTAGTCTGCCCAACGTACGTGGGTCAAAGCAGGTGAAATGGAAAATGTGCAATGTTCATGTTCTCCAACGAAGGGCGCGGCGTGGCGCGTGCTGCTCGCTCCTCACCGCCCAAGCTCCCGACCACTGCTAATATTTATTTTATAAAATTGTGGTTTCTGACTATAGTACTTCATACAAATAACACATATTATCTTATAATTTTTGTAAATATTTTTTTAAAATAACGTTTGCTAGTATCATTTACGATTCTTGACTTATAGAAATATAGACTAGCCTGGCATGAAACCTTTACTTGATAATTGAAGTTTAGATATTAATTTTGTAAGATTTTCAATTCAGATCGCCACCAATTGTGTAGCTATCAATTTTATTTTAAAGTAGATATTTTATATTAAAGAAAAGAGGAAGAAGGGCTCGAAGCAGGACAGTTTTCCATTTTTATGGCACTATCTGAAACGACTGATCAAACCAGCTGACCTGTACGAATCTTATCCGGGCCGTGCACAATACCGAAGTACTCCCAGGATCGAATCTCGACCCTGCGGTCCACTTGTCTTTGAAACTACTGATCTACAGTCAGGAATTCCGTTTTATTGGATGAGAGATATTTCTGTCCGCTGTCTTCGCCCAATCCGGGCACAGTGCGCCGCGGCGCTCCGTCGTCGCTCTCCCTCGTCGCTCTCCCGGTCCTTATCGCCCGCCCTCGCCGGGGCTTCTTCGCCCCCGGGATCGAGCGGAGGCGACGCCGCGCCGCCGTCCGTCCCGCGGCGCGAGGTTGCCTGCCGGTCGCCCCACGCCCCCACTGCGCCGACGACGGTGGCGACGGCAGCATCGCAGACTTCAAGCTGATTCAGACGTCAGACGGCATTGCATATGACCCAGGCGCGTTAGGCGTTTGGTCTGGTTTGCTGGTAATGGTGGGGGGGGGGACCTGCCAAGTAGAAACAGGTTTTCGAAAACGCATGGCCCAACGGAGAGAACGGTGTGGAAACAACCTCAATAAATGCTGCCGGTGATGCCATTGCAGCCTCTGACGATGGGGAGATTGTAGATATCTGCAATAGCGCGTTCTTAACTTTGGGGTAGTGGTTTTTGTGATGGATGTAGATGCTGCTGCGAAAAGTCACACGTCACAGTCAGGACTGCAAATGCATCATGGGCACGTGGCGGCTGGAAAGGCGGTGGGTTGCGCGGGAGGGGGATTAGCCGGCAGAGCGCATTGCGCGATGATGACAACTCGGGCTGTGAAACTGGAAGTAACGCTAGTCACACTGGGTCCTAGGATTGACTTGACCTCTAGTTAGGAAAGAAATTATATTCTTTAATGGGAATGAAATAATGTTTCACTTATATGAATAACCGTATGATGAAGTAATCTTCTCATGTAGCCAGTGAAATTTGCTTCAACTTGCGTGACCATCTTCACAATGAAATTTAACAATCCTCCTCCTGACGACCACTCCAAATTTTAAAAAAGCCAACTGCCTTATCGGGTTATTCTGTTACCACAGCGGTAATCATCTTCACCTCCTGCGTTATACCTCTTGTTTTATAGCATTCTAAGACCCTAATTTATTTCATTCCCTTAATGATACATATTAAACATTTCTATCACATAAAGTACATATCATGCATCTCACAAGCCGTATAAAGTTACTGACTAGCGAATGATGAATGAGAAAAATGATGACGAAGGTGGCGATGACGAATGAACTTGACATCGATCGGGAACGTCCAGATGTATTTACACTATGAAAATGAAAGATCTATAATCAGTGATGCAACAAGGGGGGGAAGTACGTGTACAAGACCCCAGTAACACTGGGTCCAGGTACTCAATTTTGAAGAATACGGCAAATAAAGTGTAAAAAATAGCTCGTAAAAATAAAAGCCTTTAAAGCCACAAATATCTGCCTTTTAAATTGGATGTAACACACTTTTTAATGCCATCTCTTATGCCTAATTTCTGAAGTAGTGGTTCAGATTTACGATCAGTTAAAAAACTGTTCCATACTGAGGTAAGCTAATCAACAGAGTTATAGCCACGCATGATCATGGAAATAGTTTTGTAGCAAGGATAGTAAGTGTTGATCCATGTATTCAATTCAATGATGCCTTATTTTACGTGGCGAAACACCGGAAAGCCCTCCTGTACTTCCTTCTGATCACGCAAATTTCCCTTCCCTTTCTCTATCTAGCAGACAAAGAAGGTATCACTCGGGCGATGAAACAAGCGATTTTAAATTTTGCTCAGAGGTTTCTTTTATGATATTTTACATCCAGTAAATGTACCACATGGGACAGCCGGCTTTACTTTCCCTCCGAAGAAAGGATAATTTTTTTGCCCTAGAAATCCATCGACTTTAATCGGGTTTGAAACCGCAGTCTTGGGCATTACAGCCAGTTACGCCAGACTCAAGTATACAGCCACTTACATTATACCAGAACCCGAAGCCGCGATGTGTATATCCGTAGTCTACAAATTGTCTATAGCATAAAGCATATTTTACTCAGAGCTGGCACTGCAACAGAAAGGGGAAGCGAAAATCTCTCGGCCCGATGCGTCTAGCGTTCTAAATCGGGCCCGTGGCGACGGCAGCGGACCGGCGTGTGGTGGTGGCGGCGGAGCGACGCGCTGCGGCGCGCCAGGCCGGTTCACCGCCACCGCCCCCGCCCCCGCCCCCGCCACCGGCACTAGGTCAGGGTCCGCGTGGCCTCCACCCTGACCCCCGACGACCCCCGATCAACGCCATCCGGCCCTGCCCCCCTCCCCCCTCCCTGCCTCCGCCCCTGCTCCGCCGCGCCGCACCGGGCTTTGACGCCCCCGCCCCAGGCTCGCAGCCCGCGTGCGGCCGCCGCCTCCGCCCCCGCACCGCCCCGCGCCGTCAGCAGCGCGCGCCGCGCCGCGCCGCGGTTAAACGAGACCTCCCGCTCCGGGTTTTTGCAGCCGCCAGCCTCGAGTAAAGGGAGCCTGCTGAATTCGCGAAAACATGAACACTTCCTGCCCAGGAAAGCATTCTTGCTTAAGCTAAATCGACATCCAGCATTCAGATAATGAGAAGTTGCTTATTGGATCTTTTAAGAATTTAGCAGGTGTCGTTTGAGCGTGTGTTTATTTATTTTTATATATACATATACATATACATATACATAACATATAATGTTCTCAGGGATTTTCTATGATACTTCAGTGAGCCTGAAAATCCACCGATGTAAGAGTTTGATATGATTTTTATATTTTTTATTCGATGAAAACACGCTCATATTGAAATGAAATAAAACATTCGTTAACTTCCTTACGCGCAACAATACATAGTTGATCCATTTATTTTCTCGTCTGCCTTGAAAGTCATCTGACAAATTAACATACAATAAACTAAAGTACACTTTTTCATTATATAATCACCTTTTCATTATAAGTTACAAATCACAATCGCACAAATTAACGTACAATAATATTCATTCTTCTGTCTTGCGCGCAGTCTGTGCAATTTTAATATTTTGAAAACGAATGACCGTTGTTTGATATTACTTCACTTCTTTTAAATAATTTAAGCAATCGTGAGGCTTGTACACTTCTATTGTTCTGTCCCTTTTGTGATTCCCACTTCCCCTTCGCCGATCACCGACAGCCCTTTTGGTCGGCCAATCACCTTAATTCATCAGTATAATTTATTTGTTCACTGGCAGCGTCAAGGTCCAGCCTCCTCTCGTCTCCACACTAAAAAAACTGACACTCTGAATTTCATATTTAATTTCATGTCCTCGTCATCGCACTGCTACCTTTCCATCACTGAGTTCACGTATTTACGTTAAATTGAAGAACTTGAGTGCCAAAGTCTCAACATATCGCGGTGCTCTTCATATTACGTCCGTGCTACCTAGCGTCTACTTTCATTCTCCCGTTTTGTATCCATAACATGACTATTGCTTGATAGTTTACTAGAGAACATTAGAATATTACTGTTCTTTCTGTGGTGCAGATCAACCTCTAACGCATAGTTGCAAACTGTCCCGATTTTTTGAATTTGTCCAGCGTCTCGGCAATAACTTGGTCGGGACTGCAATTGTCCCGGTATTTTGGACTTTTCATTAAAAAGTTAATTTTTGTTTGTAAAGTTGATTTTTATAATAATTTAAGTTTTTTGAATTCCTATAAATTGAATGCGGATTATTTTGATAATTTCAGCAAGTTATTCCTAAAAACGGTTGATTAAGCCCTATGATGATGCTACTAAACTAGGAAAAGTTGTGTTTGTGCTGCGGCTCTAAAGAGGTTGGCCGACCTGCTAAGCTTTAGCGTCAGTCGTCTGCTTCCACGCCGGTTTCGACAGACGCCCGCGGGCGGAGGGCGCTTTTCCCCCAACTCGCGGCACGTGATCACTCAGCTAAGTAGCTCTTTGTGTTGTGCGAGAAATTGAATGATCGTTGTTAGCCAAAGTTTTTAGCTTACCATGGATGACTGTGAAAGTGACAGTGATATTACCATCAGGGTCTCCAACTTTAAGTACTACTCCACCAAAGAAGGTGAAACATATGTAAATTTCGAGAGGAGTGGAAACAAACTTTTCACTGGTTAATGAATGCAGAATTGCAATTTAAAGCAAGGGACAAACCCTGCAATAAGGACTTTTCTATTAGTCATGGTGATCTAAGTAAAACATCATGAAAAAGGTTTTGAACGTAGAGTTTAAAGATGTTGACCTCTGAAATAAAAACTCAGATAATAATAAATTTCTTCACAACACCAAATACTGCAGAATCCGACAATATTACGTTTTCGAAAACTAATCTCAACATTTCACTGTGGTAAGCGCACTTCAACTTCCCAGGACTTTGCTAACAAATTGTTACAACAAATAATACCAGACACACAAATAGCTAAAAAGATAAGTCGCGAAAGGTCCAAATCTGACGTGATATGTTAGAACCCCTTGCGGAAAAGAAAGTTTTGGATTCTTTGAAACCAAATGGTAAACACCCATTGTTCTTTAGTGTCATAGTAGATACTTCAAACAAATGCAATATAAAGATGTATCCAATACATATCCAGTATTTGGTGTTCGAAAATGGTTGCCAAAATAAACTAGATTTTTTTGAATGTTCAGTTGAAACTTCAGATGCTATAAGTAATATTATTATTGAAACTTTACGTTTTGGGCTTGTAGTTTCATTTAGCAATGTAGTTTCATTTAGTGCAGACAATACAAATCCAGATTTTGATATATACAGGTCAACTTACACATTTCTAATAATAAAATATTAGAAGGTTTTTCGTGGACTAAAATGCTAGTATAAGTTTGTCTTCTGAGGAACGGCTTTTAGGTTAAAGTTGCAAATAATACAAATATCTATGAGCAGATTTTGCCGTGAATAAAGTTTTTGAGAGACCTTGATTCCAAGTAAGCGTTTTTCAAAATTTAAAAAACACAAGAGCCTAACTGTATATAAGATTGTGTCTAAAATGGGTAATAATATTAACCTAGGGAGAAAAAACGAGACGGGATGTCATGGCTGACCAATTCATTTGGAGAATTTTTACCCCTGCCCCAGATCGTGAAGTCATGAGCCGATACAGAGTTTACATTGCCTTTACAATTAATCCGAGTAAGTCTTCGGTGTATTGTAACACCTTTAGTTTCAATTCTCTTGAGATCGACCAATTATGTGTATCTATTTATATCATAACTAATGTATTCAGATGTTGTTAGATTACTGATATTTTCTATCCTTGACGTGAAAGTTATTAATTGTTGAAATGTATAAATAAACTGGCATTTCTTCCTTTATTGTTTCTTACGAGTTTTCGTTTATAAGAGACTTATTTAAATGTTTGAAGTTTTAGTCTTTTAGTCATTTAGTCTCCAATCTTTTCTTTGAATGTTATTTAATTGCTTGTGGTAGGAGAGCTCATGTAAAGTACATATGTAGGAAATAAACATTTTGAATTTTCTGTTTATGATTGCTGGGTGATTCAGTTTAATGTTTGTCAGCACTGTTATTGGTCTCTGGCACACTCTTCTCTCATTCTCTTTTATGTTTATGACTTCTCACACTTCCGCCCTCCTCGTCCTTTTCTGCTTACTCTTCGCCCTCCGGGACGTTAAAACGGAGATCTAATTTTAGCCTTGCTGTGTTACTTCGGTGGAGGGGATCAGGAATTGATTTCTGCAGCCACTGTTCTAGAATAGTCTTGGGATTGTAATGGCTTTCATCAATAACAGAGAAGCGGCATTTATTTCCATACAAATGGCTGGGAGCAGAGGGAAACAATAGGGGAGAGAAGATAATGTGATTGCCTCGTATTTGGTAGGTTCCATTTACTCGGAAAATTCCCTCCGCCAGTACCTTTGACTTTATACTTGGAAAGACGCGCTATTTCCATTGATATGAAAAGAGGGTTACGTAGGAAATGTTTCGTACTGACAGATCTGCACTCTTGTGACGCTGCTGCTCGTAATGCAACCTTCTTAGCTGCATTTTCTCTTGACTTTTACGAGCTTTGCTAGTGATTGCAATGATCAACATTCGACGATTTGTGTTGTAGTGACTGTTTTTTGAAAATTATTATTGATCATTCTTAATACGTTTGAAATTATTTTAAATGTTAACGTGCGTATGAAATGCGATGTCTATTGTAATGTAATTATTGTCAAACTCTATTATTCATATAACAATGATTTCCATGCAATACTCAACTCGCTTTCACTCCCTGATTTGTACCTTTAACATTTTACTGCTTTTTACTGATTCATTAGTTTAGTGTTCTTATAAGTTGCACTTCTTTTAAGCTTTTTTGTGATTTCTCTTTTTAATATCTCTCATATTCCCTTTCGCTTTCAAGTCCTCCATTAGAATGATTAAGAAACGAAAATGAATATCCTTTTGAACATTTCGTCAATATATGTGCGTCACTAGCGAGTCTTGGCACGTACAGCAATTCGCTACCCCAGCAAGACGGAGTAGCTCACCCATATTTTTCCACCGTGTAACAATCGACGGAAATTTTGAATCGCTGCGCATGTGCCAATTCGAAATCTGTCTTGAAGTAGTGACGGAGCCCGCTATTCCATGATGGAAAGACATTAGTTGCTCAGGGGGCCTTCGCGCATCGTATCAGACTTCAGCCAATGAGCTTCAGGCACCAGTTTACGTTACAACACTAACGCGAATTTTAAATAATGCCAGATATCAAAAATATCACCTTGTTACGAGCCGCTGAAACAGATGGAAGAACCTTTTTTTTTAGAATATTGCATCTTTCATACCTTTATCGTGTTATTTTTTATGGTTACCGTTGAAAATTGTCACTTTATGCCACTTTCAAAATGTTTCTCGATTCTTCTCGTTCTCCATTCAACATGGCGGCCAGCGTCAGGTCTGACTTTTCAAACGAAGTGTTCACTTGGTTCGTGCTGCAAACTGGTGCTGTGCAGAATGAGGAAAAATGAGTGCGCCGAAGTAACTCACCCATATCTTTCCACCATGTGTGAACGACGAACGACGAATGACGAACCACGTGAACACAACACGGGCACTTCGTTTGAAAAGCCAGACCCGACGCTGGTCGTCAAGTTGCATGGAGAGTGAGAAGTGTTGAGAAACGTATTAAAAGTGGCGTTTAGTGACAATTTTTAACCGCGACCATCCAAAAATACATATAGCATGATGAAGTTGTAATATGCCAGGGCCTGAAGCTAATTGGCTGACGTCGGAGACAATGCGCAATAGCACACACATGTCTTTCCACCATCTGCTATTTCGCCGGATTTAGCGGCCCCCTTTTATATCGTAATGTATCTTTTATTTATATCGTATGCTAATCGATCACTCGGTTATGCTATATCGAATCCCCAAAAATTTTAGGCACGATGTTTGTTTCCGAAACTTCTAACTATGAAATTCGCAAAATAATCGCTAGACCAGAAAATAAATATTCGGCCGGTTTAGATGAATTTCCAGAATGTTTGTTAAAAGATTGCGCGCCCGCCATTATAAACCCGTTAACTCACAAATTTAATGTATCCTTATGCACAGAAATTTTTCCAGATATTTTTAAAACATCTAAGATTAAGTTGCTTTTCAAAAAAGGCAACAAAAATGAAATTCAAAATTATCGGCCAATTTCATTTTTGTCGGTTTTTTCAAAAATATTAGAGAGACACTTTTACGTACGAATGGAAACATTTCTTAGTAAACACGACGCTATTTCACACTGCCAACATGGCTTTCGAAAATCAAAATCTACGGAAACAGCCACATTTTCTTTTCTTAAAGATGTCGCCTCATTGTTGGATCAAAACGAACCACCTATTGGAATATTTTTAGATCTTTCAAAGCTTTTGACGTCATTGATCATAACATTTTAGTCTCAAAATTACCTTCGTATGGAATTCGTTGTTTTGCTGTAGATTGGTTTTGTTCGTACCTTCAACAACGATCTCAGAGAGTAGAAATACCTTACTGAAATAATGGAACATTATGTACACACCTTTCTGATTCTTTGCCAATTGCATGTGGAGTCCCGCAGAGATCGATTTTAGGTCATATTCTCTTCCTACTATACGTAAACGATATGCCCTCGACGATTAGAAACGGAAGAACAGATCTCTTTGCGGATGATACGAATATTCTGTGTAATAAAGAAACCGTAAATAGTGCGGTAGCAGATATTTCAAATTGGTTCCGTAATAACAAATTAATAGTTAATGGAAATAAAACTGTTTCAATGCAGTTTTCCGTTTCAAATAAACAACTGTGCACTACACTGAAAATGAACGGTGTGCCATTGACTGATGTTAAGATAACATTTTTAGGTCTTTCAATTCAGTCAAACCTTGAATGGAACGTCCATTTAAATGAATTGAACACTAAATTAAGTTCTTTATGCTACGCTTTCAGAATTCTTTCAAATTCAGTCAGCCTACATACACACTGCTCGTTGTGTATATTTCGCGAATGTTCATTCCCGCCTGAGATATGGCATAATATTCTGGGGAAATACAACTTACAGCTCCCAGACTTTTAGATTACAAAAGAGAATTATACGAATAATAAGCAGATTCCACCCACGTGATTCTTGTAAGTCTCTCTTTATTAATCTAGGGTTTTGCCATTGTCTTGTCTCTTCATTTATGAATCAGTGATTTTTGTCAAAAAAGACTTACTTAGGGGCGGGAATATATATTTTCAGCAAACGCCGTTGTGTATAACTACAACACTCGACGTAGTAAGAAAATAAATGAATGAATAAATAAATAAATGAATGAATGAATAAATAAATGAATGAATGAATAAATGAATAAATAAACAAATGAATAAATAAATGAATAAATAAATAAATGAATAAATAAATAAATATAAACGCATGAATGAATAAATCAAAAAATTTGTTCTCAACTCTAGCGGCAGTGAGTGTTGTGAACTGTGCACTACCATAATGCAACATGAATTTTGTGGTATTACTGTGTATGTATATGAAGTGGTTACATTTTTTAACATTAAAATAATTAAATAATATATTATATACACAGATCAGCTAATGAGCAGCTGTAGTCGAACAAATGCAAATCAAGAGGATGATCAAGAGGATTCTGGAATTTCGCACAATCTGTTTCCACAGTTCGGAACTTCTTCCTTTTAGATCGCTTTTCCAAAACCTCTTTCTCGACTTCACCCGCTATTGATATCGATAAAGCTGTCGATTGCTGTAATGCTCTGTCGTGGTAGAGCTCCTTCCTTGGTGGCAAACGATAAAGTAAAATGTAAAATGGATATGTTCGTAACCTCATTTGGACGTGGATCTCGCCCTGATAACGCATTTTACTAGACCGTCCATAAAAATTAATGGTGGCAATGAAACCCAGACGATGAGGATGAAAATAATGGCGTCTCTGAACTTTCAAAATTAAAAGTAATGCTAGTCTTCCTAAACAATAAAATATCTTGAAAAAATGAAACGCGAAAACAATATTATATTCAAACAGAAGTAAGTACTTATGCTATTAGTGCTTAGCTTATAGTTTTTGCCCAATGAATCTGTATAAGCATGGGCAAAAACATCGTGATTTTAGAAAGGAGGGATTGCTTATATATTTGGATTAAAAAGAGAAGGCGGTTCAACGATTGATTGAAACATGATTGAAACATTCAAATACAAAGGGTATACATCTTATTTGGTTATTTCGGCAAGAGAAAAGCTACAAAGCCTTCGCATTTACATCTGGCACACAACACGAGAAACAGCAATTTAATGCTCGTTTCAGTAGGAATGTATGATGAAGATCGAAATGGGATGAAACACACTTTTGTTAGCAAACAATTAGACTCGTCTTATCTTCAGAAACAGTTGCGAGGATGATGTAACGTGCTTATCAACGCTATTGCTAATTAGCTTCCAAGCAACAAGAAACAATGTGGTTTAGAAGTGGCTTGGACAGTTGGGACGTAATATTTCTAGAGCGCCATTGCTTCGTTTTTAAATTTTTGTGGATTGGTTACGTTCTGCACAACGCCATTCAAATGAGGGGTATATTGCATTGAGAAAGAAATCTCTGGCTTTAATAGTGGCTTTAATAGTGGAGGTGGAGGTGAAAACTAGTGGTTCTATAACTGCACATAGTTTCTCGCATGATTTCTAAATTTGCAATTTTCGAAAATTTAGTGACTTCAAAGAAAACAAGACCCATGCCATTCTGTTAGACCCGCGTCCTTTATATCCGTGGGGGGAAAATTTGAAGAGGTGTTTGAGAAAACATCGGTTTTAGATATTGTGTAAATTTTATCCACAAATCACGTGGAAACTACTTGTTTTTACAAAAACATTGTGCAAAACCTTTTTTAAAGAGCTGATTTTTCACAACAGACGTTGTCAAGTAAAAGTGTCTCTCTCCAATTTGAAAATGTTATCTTTTTGCACATTTAAAAAAAACGGAGAGTTTTCCGAAAATGGGACTAGCACCATACTTTCTACTGTTTCTTGAATGAGGAGAAAATTTAAAGAAATAATTATTTTAAAAATTGCCTATATTTCGCGCAAAATTATATGATCTTTACTCCTATTTTCGAAAATTTGAACACGATCTGATTTCAAGATTATCTTGAAATCTTTTCTTTAATTAAGGAAAAAATATCTATCTTCAATATTATAGTTTAAAAGCCAAAAATTACACTTTTGCAATTTTCGAAAAATTTTGGGATTTACCTACAACCTACAACAAGTGTCCTTTATGCTCTTCGAGGACAAAGCTCAATTAAAAAGAAATTGGAGCCACTTTTGAGAAAACGTTGAAAATGTTTTTGAGGCATCGTATAAAGTACCCTCAAAAATCTAAATATCCGTTTGGAACTTCCAAGGTCTGGAGATTGTTCAGGTCGATCCGCAAATATCAGTTTTGGAGAAAATGGACTGAACAGACGCTAGTGTTGACCACATCTATCCGTATCTATCATCATCCACATCTATCCGTATTCATTCGTGTTCGTTCCTCTCTCCTTACACACACACGCGCGCGCGCGCGCGCGCACACACACACACACACACACACACACACACACACACACACACACACACTTATCTTCACTAGAATACCAGGCATGTCGGAAGGTTGGAGCTATCGTGATATGGGTGGGAGAGATAGGTTAGGAGGGAAAACCCAAGAGTCAACGTGTAATTAAGCACCGGATTATACGTTCCAGTGGGAGAGGAATACCACCACTTCCTTATAAGATGCACAGCACTCAAGGGAACATTGACGCGCTGGACACGAAGACAATTACGAACGCCTTCAAGCCGCATCGGAGACCTCTGGCACGATCTTGGCAAGTAATGTGTCACTCCGTTATCGCGTTGGCCAGACTCACCAGCCCCAACCCTCCTGCCTCTCCGCTCCCCACTTTGTCCACGCTCTGCCATGCTACGTCACGCACCACACCGACCCACACGTCACGCCTCACCGCGTCCCGTACTACCACGTCAAGCCACGCGCATCTACGTCCCACAAATCCCCGCCACTGCTCGCTCTGTCCCGCCCCGTCTGACGTTGCCCCGCCTTGCCCTGCACCGCCCAGCACTCTCCCCCGTTCCCTGCCTCGCCTCCTCCCACCACGTCCCACATCGCCCCGCCCCGCCCCGCCCCGCCCCGCCCCGCCCCGCCCCGCCCCGCCCCGCCCCGCCCCGCCCCGCCCCGCCTCACACTGCACCGCACCGCACCGCACCGCACCGCACAGCTCCATTTGCTCCGTTCTACTCCGCCTCCCCCACACCCCTCCCCAAGTCGGCCCGCTCCACCTTGCCCCAGCCCTGCTCGGCCCTACCTTGTCTCGCCCCTCCCGTTCCTCCCCTCCGCGCTCCGTCCCGCATTGCCTCGCTCCGTCTCGCCGCGCCTCACCGTGCCCCGCCCCGTCTGTCCCCGCCCCGCTGCGCCCCGCTCCGTGTCACCCACTGCTCGCCTCGCCTCGCCCCGTCGCGTCGCGTCGCGTCGCGTCACCGGTGCTCGCTCCCAGTTCGCCGTTTTACGAGCCCCGTCAGGTCTTTACAGTTCATTGGTCGCTTGAAAAATTTACGACTTCCAAAACGGAATTTGGCAGCGTGGCATGTTTCTGTTCGGATATAACTGTGAAATTTAGTGAGAAATGTTGCGCTGTATATTGTGCAATTTATATATTTGATACGCTCGTATGTATGCCGCGCGACATGGCGCGTATATGGGCGGGTTATATAAAATACTACGGGTAGTATTTCGGGTTAAGTTTGGAAATCTGATATTGAACGATCGCTAATGGTGTGTATTGAATGACCCACAGTAGTATTTATAGTTTTGCTGCGTGCGACGCGTGAGTTGCGAGTGCAGTGCAGATCGTGAAAGTTGTGTAGTCGGTGGGAATGAAGCTTTCGAGTACAGTTGCGTGGAGATTGTTTCTCACATATTTAGCTTAGTAATTTTGATCTTGCCTTCATGCCTCGCAATAAGTGGTTATGATTTATAATCGGTAGACGTGAGTTTTCGTGTTTATTATGGTTTAAATAATACCGAGCCGCAATTGATCGCTCCAAAACGGGAGTGGATTGCGCAATTCTTGCTGACGTGTGTTTCATTGTGTGATGTGTTGCATTGCGCAAGGATTAATATTTCCGATAGCCTCGATCCATCGCCGACTAATGCGTGGAGGTGTGTATTGCATTCCCTTGAGTCGCGTTTCAGAGAGTTGTTGAGCAAGGTGGGACCAAGTCCTCATCGCTCGCGGCGTTTCTAGTCAACGCCGCCATCGCCGCCACCGTCGCCGCGCGGAGAGAAAACGCCCGGAATAGAATTAAACGAATTAAATAATTATTCCATTCCCCTTGCTGGCGGAGAGGTGGGGAGCGCGCGTAATTCTCGGGCCGTCCCTTTTCGAGGCGTCCTCTCCCTCTCGCTGTGTTCCCTTTCGTTCTCGCTCCCACTTCACTTGTAATGAAGAGCGCATTCGGGCGCGCAACTGATTATAGGCTCTAAAGAATTCTGTATTATCGCGTACTGTTGGCTATCCACAGCACTCATTTTCCGTTCCAGTGCGCACTTTGATGTTGATCTGTAACCTGGAAGAGGTGCTGCCTGTATTGCTGGTTAGCTGTGCACCACTGCCGCCGCCGCCGCCGCCGCCGCCGCCGCCCTCCTCCCCCTCGTCGGTAGTGGAGTAGCAGATCCCGCGTGTGGGTGGGTTCGGGCGTTATTTATTTTTTTCTGTAGCAGCAACCGGCTGGTGCGAGAGATCTGGGAGAGGGCGCAAGCTGGAGTGAGTGAAAGGGTGGGCTATTGTGATAACAATATGTATGTATTTTTTGTTATTTCGGATATTGCCTTTGTAGTTTTTTTTACAGTCGGTTGCATTTCAAGTATCCCTTGTAGCATTTTCATATGTTTGTAAATGTGTCGGATTCCATTATTGCCCATTGCTTCTCTCTAACTCATCTTGTATGTACGAGGCTTTGTACGGATGTACTAGGTGGGAGCTCATTCGTGCGTTGAAAAACGAATGCCTGATCACCGCAATGTTTCTGGGCGTGCTATCTTCAATGCGGTGTATCCTTTTGTAGAGTTTTCATTATCGCATGTGTTTGCATTATTTTATGTATTCAAATGATAGATTTTAAAATAAATTCTATTATTTTTATGTGAAGTTCTAACGTTCTATTTTTTTATCAACTTCAGCATTACTTCATATGCATTTATATTGGTAAAAATAAATTATTTAAGAAGTTTCTGTTTATTTCTGTAGCAGCAACCTAATATATATATATATATATATATATATATATATATATATATATATATATATATGTATACATACACAGCTCTAGTGTTCGGAGTAACCGTGGAATTAGCCTATTTCCAATTTAGACAAGACTATGTGAATGTAGATCAACGTATCATTTCGAACTTCATTCGACTAATTATGGCCTTACGCATGGACATTTGACGAAGTAAAATATCTCTCCGGAAGTAAGGCGTCGTAAGTGTTCCCAAGAAATTTTGATTGCAACATTTTTTTATTTGCATGTCGTTTATTACGATATTACCAGGAGATTTTTCCAGTATTATACCCTATAGATATCACACTGACTATTCGTTTTTGATTCACTTTAAGTTTTCGATTTCAATGGATAGAGCAATTTAAATCTTTTTAAGGTAAATACTTTGGGTTGTGATTTTGAAAATATTATTTTTATTATCCATTCTGAGCACCATTGTATATAAACATCTAAGGTATTTTTTAGTATTTTTCTTCCTTGTGAGCTATCTTCGTTTGTCGTCAATAGCACTGCATCATCAATAAAGCACGCTGTATTTGTTTTTCCGTATTGGGGATAGTCTGCAATAGAAATATTAGAGGTTTGGAGAAAAAAGCGGGAACCCTTGCGTGTACATAGATTTGAACCCTGGTGCACCTTGAACCATAAATATTCCTAATGCGTCAATCCATTTAACTAAAAATTGCAATCTCTTGGAGACAAAATTGTTCAATATGATTTAACCCTCACATGTAGGCCAGTTAATTGCTTCAAAAACACAGTCTGGTGTCAAAACTACCATTTTACCTGACATCTTTTATTATTCGTACTTGAAGAAATTTACAAACCAAAAATCCATAAAAATACTCCGTTTACTTCACAACGCACATAACTTCAGCAAAAGATGGATTTAATCAAGTTCGTAGCGCCTCTACCGGCGTATTTCATCCTCAGGTAAATAGAATGCATGTAAAACGAATCGAAGTGATAACACTGTCTTCTATATATTATCCTATGATCTTAAAATGATTGATCCTATCCTATGATCTTTTATTCTGCCACCAAGTTCTCACACTTAATTGCAGAATTATTAATAAATCTAAAAGAAACGAAATCTGTCTGTCAACAAAACATAATTTATCAAACGGATTTCCACTGTCTGAGCTCGCTGCATACTGTGTTATTGCACTTGCTCTTCCGATTGCAATGATCATGCTCTCTTCAGGAGCACTTTTAAACAAATTTAAAGGTTTTTGCCTCATCGAAAATCTTAGCTGGTCTTTTAATGAGAGCTTGAAATCGTTGATCAGTGTCAAATTGAAATTTTCTAATCATTGTAAAAATATGATTGTTTTGAATTCTTGAAAATTTTAAAATTCCGTTTAGAAGTTCAGGAAAGAAACCTTCGGAATTTCGATGTACCGTTGTTTCTTAACATTGAAAGTTTCGAGGGCAATGAACTTTTCTTAACTTTATCCAGTAGTTTGCTTGTATACATCTACAGAAGATTCGGTAGCAGGTTTCAATTAGACAAATAAGCTGAGGGATTGAGAAATAGATTGATTCTAAGCTCAAAATAAATGAGAAAATGTTCGGGCCCGCATCTCTTGCATCCTAATCATTGTGACAAAATGATATCTAATAGGGATGCCTGTTGAAGTGTGCAGGGCGTTAGTTCTCATTTCAAGAATTTGATTTAATATTCATAACCGTGAACCAAGAGTCTTCTAAAATTTCCTCGTGGAAATCTCTCAGAAAGAGTCTTTATCATCGTAATTCTTTTTTCTTCGTTGTGTATTTTGTAGAGAAGAGATATAATGTAGCAATGTTGTAAATTCTCGTTATAGTTCAAGTAAATTGTTCGTTGAGTAATAAGATTGCCTTCCCGTTAAGTCATTAGGTAAGAGGGATGAAGATATGGCACAAATAACGATTTCATCATTTGCAGGTGACTATCACTAAAGGAGGTATTAATCTTTAATATTTTTTCTCTGAAAGTTGCTGTCACAGACGTCAACTCGTTTATACATTTAGTTATCATAAGTAATTTCTCGAGACCATTGAATATTTCTAATAAATTCAAGGGTTATTGAACGACGAGGGAATTATTTGAAATATGGTAAAGGAAACCATTTTCCTTTACCATATTATGGATTACCACAAGATATCTGCTGCCACCACAGAATTATTTGAAAATTAAAATACACGCGAGGTATTTAATAAGACTATTCCACGAATGAAATGATATTCAATAGAGTTTCAGAATGCTCCAAGAATTAGATTAAGATATTTCGTTCAACGTTCAATATCTCATTAGTTCAACTACGACCATTATTCCTCGTAGTAACGTACTGTACAGCAAACTGTCATTGTCCAATACAAAGATGAATAGAAACAGTTTCCTATGATAATGTTTAACAGCCTATTGGCTGGCAGTGAGGAAGTGGTATTATAAAGCAATATTTTTTAATGTTCATAATGCAGATTAACAGATACTAAAAACTGTAGTTGAATATTACTGTGTTAATTGCCTGAGAGGAATCAATGTAATTCTCTGCGTACTTCAACTTGAGATTCCCAGTTTAAAATAGTGAATATATTCAATAGTGAGTGTGTGCACAGTTGTAACTATATCTTAAACACACTGCTAAACGTGTTATATACTGTTATATTCTTCTTTAGATTTAGATTTATCCAGTGAACAAAAAAAACCAACAAAAAACAAAAGACAAAAAAAACAGTAAAAACTGTATCTGACGTAGGGGGGGTTATCTGCGCACGTTTTCGTGAGTTCCAGAACCCCCCCCCCGTCATTTTAACTATAAATAGTTGAAATGTGAGTAAAAGTTTAACATAAATAAATAAATTTTAAAAATCGTAATATTAGCAATATTTGAAAAATAGTCATTTTCGTTTCTTTATTTCGCGAAGTGGATTTCCTCTACACGTACTGTTTAAGTAGTGGCGGATATCCAGAGGTGCTATGCGATGACGCAAACAATCTCGTCGCGAAGACAAAGACCTAGTGCATCAGCGTTAGGTCGCAACGCGTTAGTGTTTTGTTGCTTCATAAGGGCGTTAATATTTTCCATGTTTCGATCTCTGTATTTTCAACCATTACTTCACCGGCTGCATACAATGATGTACAATCCTGAATTAGGTGGTAGGTATATATTTTTCTGATACTATTTTTTTTTCATTTTAAAAAAGGAGTATTAATCCACCTGTCCCAAGTCTAAAAACATATTTAATTGGTACTTTCGCAAAGACGTTGAAGATCAAGCCTTCAAAAATGGAAGGATATTTCTTTATGAAGTAGGTCTGAGAACACATTTGAAATTGGAAATTGGGTACGGTTTTGCCAGCTATTTGATGAAGGAAGACAGTGAGGGGTGGTTGTTATATTAAATAACGATGTGACTTAAGGATTTCTTGTACCCCTTACATATTCTAACCAACCCACCTTCCACACGACTGGTACCTTCACAACAGCAGCATGAAGCGTAAGCGGGTTAACAAGATTTTGCTCGTGAAGCGAGCTTAAAATCTAGGGAGCAGGATCTTCAGGGTGCGAGAAAGGTTTGAACCCTTGACACAATAAAATCACACAAATTGCACATAAACGAGCGTATAATTTACCCATAAACTTTGTGGCATAAGTTAATGACAAAAAAACCAAGAATAGAATCACACTTTTACAAAAAATGATCAAAAACACAAATAGAAACCTTTACAGCACATTAAATGAATGAACACATAATTTACTCCAAAATTGATTCTCTGAAATAATTATCCTAATCTACACTGGGAATTCCCTTGGAAAATTAATTATATCTAAATTTATGCTATCCTAATTACATTGCACATGAAACCAAATTCAATTTACAATCTCTTGCTTCAAAAAAAATATTACATGCGAAGAGCAAAATGTGTGCAAGTGCACTACTCTCATTTACAATTTAATTGTGACTGCTAATAGCAGAATAATAAATGTCCCAAATAGAATGTTTTAGGCAGGCAATAGCGCATCAAAAGTCTCCTCCTACAATACTGCAATTTGTTGCCACCCGTGTCCTCAATTTCTTAACACTTTCCTATACTAGTCTTCTTTCTGCCGACGCGAACTTGACCTACTTTCCGCAGTTCCTAGCCGTTACCTCGAGAACTCCCGCTTTTGGCCTTGATGGTCGTGCGCTGGTCTCTGCACCGACGTCGCTCGGTCCCAGCTTCTGCGTCGTACGAGACGGGATTCGCCTCTGCCGTCTACGCTGTCTTCTTGCGTCCTCTTCCGTTCTTCCTAGTCGGCCTCTTCTTCTCCTGTCTTCTTGCGTCCTCTTCCGTTCTTCCTAGTCGGCCTATTCATCTCCCTCGACTGCTACCGGCGCCTCTGACTACGCCCACGTTGTGAAAATGTCCCTTGCACTTCCCTGAATACTCGTGCAAGTTCCTCGCTCGTTGCTACTTCTACTTCGTTAAACAAGTACTTTCAATGCTTTTCTCACAACGGGTAACTTTTACTTCCCGTGTTGTTAGTGAAGATTTAGTAAAGTGTTTCTTCAATTATCTCGCGGACGACTAATTAGAACGTCTGTTCGACGCCGAAAACTCCTACCTAGCAGTCGTTGCGGCGGCAAGCAATATCTAAGCTGACGTTAACGAGCGGTGATCAAAATGCTGCTTACTCGACGGACGGCGACAATCAAAAGAGGGCTTCCGCTTGCGGGTTTGCGTATTTATTGTCCGACGCCTGGGGAAATTCTCAGTAGTGGGGCTACTTCCCCTCTCTCAACCCTTCACAAGGAAAACGTTGCTTGCTACTTCGCCTTTGATTAGTACGGGCAACGGATACCAGGCTGCGCGTTTAGGCACCTCCGATTTCTGCGCCTTCTATCATCGCTGCCTGAGGGTGTTCATACATACGAGACGGTGGTGTTATGGGGTTGCACAATCCCATAACGCCACAATATATTGCGAAAAAGTTTCGATTTTTTCAAAGTTTCAGCCGTGTTCTTTCAAAGGCCTTTCATCAGCCCGGAATCTTTGAACTGCGCGTAGAGACCAACTTTTTACCCAGCACCGAGATTCATCATGTTCTATTTTTTCGACGCACGGACGCTAAAATATGACGGACAGGCGAATATCCAATTTGGATTGGTACATCTATTTGCCGAGTTTCGACATTTCTACTAATTGAGTGCTCTTCTACAAAGGCTGCTATCACACTAGCAATTTTTAAATACAACTGCGGTTTTCAATCAAATTATCTGTGTAATTTATTTGTTATGGAGGTTGCGTGTGATTTTAATTTCAATGAATGTGTATCCATTGTATTTTCATTGCTTTGGTTCACTGAGTTGTATTGTTAATTTAATTGGGGTCAGTGTAGATCGCAAAGGTAACGAGAAAAAGTTGTTTCATTTGGTATTAACTTATTATGAAGCAGAAAATATATAATTGTTTATTACATGTGATTGAAATATTTTGTTCGTAATAACAGGTAAAACGAGACTAAGCAAATTGGCATCGTACATTTTCGATATAGAGGCAATTTTCACTGACGCAAACAAATGTTTGTCGTTACTTACAGGACAATATTGTGTAATTGACAATATTTTCCGTAAGTTACATGCTGCTTGCCATCATTATACTCTTAATGTTTTGTAATTTAGAGGAATTGTGTACTCGAGTATGAGATACGTGCATTCTTTGATGACTTCGTTTGCATGCTATTCTAACCCATCCTTAATTGCATTTTTTGCACAGAACTACTTGTTTATTAATATTGTCTAGCTCACTATATCTCCGTTAAACTTCACCAAACTGTTGCCTTTGTATTTATGTTGAATTATGAGCTTGTGAAATTGTGAACTTATATATTCTGATCAGGATTTGCTTATTCTAATTCATTGCATTGTAGAATCATTCCCTTATGTCCGGATTTTGAGAACAAAATGCAGGACATCAGTGTTACAGAAATTAGTATTGCTTTTTTAAGATAATATACTATTTTCAAAATAAAAATAGTTTTAAATTGTTTATCCACATTTTATTTCCATCAATCTGTATTTTAAAGGCCAAAAGTTACTAAATATTTGGAGAACTCTTTAATTTTTGTGAATTATTTGACCATTTGGGATTGAAAAAATTATTTTAAATGATAATGGTGTTGCCACACTTATTCATCAATAAAGCTATGGATCAATAAAATCGCTATTGATACTTGGCGAAAGCAAAATTTCTTTTTTTCCGTTTCTTTTTGTGATCTTTGTGATTAATTGTACTGTTTTCTGGACTAAGTTTAATTTCATCTCCGAGATGCAGTTTGAAAGTGAAGTACAACCCCTGTCTAGCCAGAGGTATCTTTTTTACATTTCAGAAAGTACTTTTCCTCCCCATTACCATTTAGGCTTCCCGGTTCTGTCTTCATTTGCCGACCACCCTCTTTTTACGTTTTCATTCTTCTTTTTGACAATGACCGCTAGCTTTCGGCGAACTTCGCCGAGAAAAAAAATACCGTTCACGACTGCTACCTTCTCTGGCTCGGAAGTTTTGAGTTTATGGATATTATTCATTATTAGGGGCGGCGCAGACGTTTCAGTGATTTGTTCGCCGGGATATTCTGATTAAATGAGAGCGCGGGCTGGGCGCGGACGCGGGCGGGGCCGCGAGGGGAATCGCATCGCAATTGTGCGCACGCACCGCTCTGCTTGCTGCCTGCGAGCAGAATCTGCCTAATACCGCCTCCCGCCCCCGCGCTCTCGTAAGGGGGACGTAAGCCAAAGCTGAACGGAGGGGGAAAGCATTGGCTTCGGGTTTGAATTATTTAATGTGTTGATATTGATCTCTGCAACAAAACATTCAGATCTGCAATCAAAAGGGGTTGGCGAAGAGGGATGGATGCCTCGCCGAGGAAGGGGAGCGGAGCGGAGCGGAGAAATCGCTCCACGCACTTTTTTTTGTGTGTGCGTGCGTGTGCGTGCGTGTGTCCCCTTCTTCCCCCTTTATTGATTTTGCGCGAGTGCTTTTGTTGTGTGTTCCATGTCAAATAATTTCGCTTTCGGTCGTCTGTGCCCGGGGGCCATGTTTGGCGAACATTCAAGGTGTGCGCCGCGCTATCGTTGGAGGATGTTATATTTTCGAAATGAACGAGCCGGTGCAGTTGTCTTATTGTTCGCGTCGATGCGAGTTGTAATGTCGAGTGTCCTGTACGCCGTACCCCGGGGGGGGGGGGGTAATGCACGAGAATGTTTTAATTCCGGAAGGGATACGTTGAGCTGCGGACGTAAATTTCAGACGTTGAGTGGGTGGGTGAAGATCAAAGCCTCGCCTGAAATATGAACTTCAAAAGAATAGGAATTTTTATTGGATTGGATATTTTCTTGCTAAACCTCTGAAATAATACGTCAGAAAAGTTGATACGTTCTCGATGAAAAATAATAAATAATTAACTTAAGAATTTTTTCACATTTTAAGTCGATGTCGGTTAAATGAACTAAATGTAGACCTCAGTAACCGTAATGAATGTGTTCTTGAAAATATGCAGATCGCAGAAACTTCACTAGAGTAGGGGGGATATGAGGTTTCGGGATCAGGAAGTGCTTATCTTATCAGCTTATCTTATCTACTTCCTGTTTCCCTCCCCCACATCCGGTGTAAACAACCGGCGCCACCAATTATAATGGCAGGAAGTGCTTATCTTATCAGCTTATCTTATCAGCTTATCTTATCTACTTCCGGTCCAGCGCCCAACAGTGGATGTCAACAACCCACCACCCCTCCCCCCACCCCGCCCACTTCCGATGTCAACAACCGGCGCCACCCATTATAATGCCCCGCCGAATGTCAACAACCCACCACCCCTCCCCCCACCCACCCGATGTAAACAACCGGCGCCACCCATTATAATGCCCCCCCTCCCCCTCCTCCGCCCACCCGATGTAAACAACCGGCGCCACCAATTATAATCTCCCCCCCCCGCCCACCCGATGTAAACAACCGGCCATTTATAATGCTCCCACCGACCGAGGTCAATGACCCCACCCTTGCGACCTCTGGCGGCGAATGGTGGAAGTGTGTGCGCACTCTGGCGGCGAATTGTGGAAGCGTATGTGTCTGCGCTCTGGCGGTGAATTGTGGAAGCGTGTGTGTGTGTGTATATGTTTCAAAAATGCTCCTGCCTGAAGCGGATTCGAACCAACCTCAATTCCCATTTCCTGTGTGGGAGGCGACCAGCACTTTGGCTCTGAGCTACGGTGACATCTCGAGTCAAGCTGTCTGCTTTGGGCTACTGATAGTACACGCGGTCGGGAGGGCACCGCGCGCTGGCGGCAACGGCCGGGTGGCTGATAAGGGCGGGCAGGGGGCGCTGAGGGTGCGCGCTGCGGAAGTAGATAAGATAGCGGCGGGCAGGGCCCGGCGCGGGTGGCAGAGGACGCGCGCTGTGCAGACTAATGAGTATAGAGATACGCGCGCTCTCTAGGAGCCGGAGAACGAGATGGAGTTGTGAGCGACGTCGGGGCGCGCATTTTGAATGCACTCTATATAAGATAGCCAGCCGCGCGTCTCTCTCTCTCTCTCTCTCGAGAGCGCTGACGCTCACTCCCCCGCTGAAAAGACTTTTATAATAGAAAAAAAGGAAGTCCTAAATGGCGGTGACAAGGAAAAAATAAAGACTACAATTGAAAGAATGTTTTTTGATTTATTGAAAACAAAAGAATTATAAAATTATTTTCTCACATACATTCCACAAACAGTTTTATTGTTTTGACGATCGTTTCTATTACATTTCTCCAAATGGTGTGTTTACATTAAAAACATAGAAAATATCATTATTTATTTTATATTACATATCCTTTGGAAAGAGAGGTTATGTTTGCATGTTTTCATTGAAGTTTCATAGACCTTTCATGGCATTTCAAAACATATTTGCATGCTTAGATATTTTTATGGTTCACACATGTTTGAACATTTTTCAACACATACTGTATATATTTACTGTTCTATCTAATCTATGAAGAACTTAAAATTAGTTTTTACATAATTTGTATAAATATCACATCATTCTTAGATCCTGCATACAGCTGTATTTTCATATTGATATACTACGCTTTATAACCCTCTGTACATAGCCTAGATTGATAAAGCGAGTACAACCTCGAGCCTGTGCTGACGTAGATGGCCGTCAAACTTCGCCACTGTGGACTGGAGGCCGGAGCCATATTTTCGAATGGACAACACAGCGTCTGGATGGATTGACGAACGCGAGCGCTGTCGAAGTGCCGACCGATGATGGAGGTGGTCGAGTCGAGGACAGCTAACGCTTCAGCGCCGTGAGAATAAACTCTTCCGGTTGAGGCGATCTCATTTTACCGACTCCTTTCGCCCCGTATGAGTTGTGGACACTGTCCAGGGGGATGGGGGCATGCTGAGGGAGCATTCAAAGCTTTCTGGATGACGCAATAGCACACGGTCGTCAGCTTCACAGCACAGGAGGTCACCCCATCCCATACCACTTTCTCGTGACAGCCAATCATGTGTGAAGTTTTTTTTTCCTTATCTTCTTCGACATCTGATGATTCTTCCTCGTGACAGCGTCGGCCAACACACATCAACGGATAGGCTGCAGTGTAGTAGGAGCGCTGAAGACTGCTATTGTGGGCAATGATGGTGCGGCGTCGCGGAGGCTGTCCCAGTTCACCACCGCTTCTTCCACGCATCATACGCTTCTTCGTCTGAGTTTGTTCCATGGCGACAGGCGAGTGACGAGTGTTTAGACCTGTCTCAACGTGTTGAGGCCTGTCTCAACGTGTTTGCAAACGCTCCCCCTACTACTAGTTGAAAGTGATTCATCATAAATCTCCCACCTACTAAAAGAGTCTAAGCATAAAATATATAAAAAATTGAAAAATACTACTAAAAGAGTCTAACCATAAAATATATAAAAAATTGAAAAATACTACTAAAAGAGTCTAACCATAAAATATATAAAAAATTGAAAAATACTAATAAAAGTGTCTAACCATAAAATAAATAAAAATGAATGCTAGTCTATCTGAACCCCACCTCCGGGCGAGAGGAGTCGGTCTCTAGAAATCTCATCCAGGCAGCATAATTTTAAATCGAATTTTTAAAATGTTATCTTTTTAATGAAATAAAAATTTATTTTGAATATTTTCCATGTAAAATTTACGAATTGAATTATCTTTAGATAATACTAGAATTGAATTATAAACAAAGATAATTATTAAAAATAAGTATGAAAATGGATTATTATTATTATTATTATTATTAGTGTATTTTCCCAATAATGGAAAACGTTAAGGAAAAATTGACTCGTTTTTGTGGAATTCTAATTAGTTTTTGTGGAGTTCTTAATTTTCCAATATTCTTTCATTCTCTTGGAGAATGCCAGTTTTCTTTCTTCAGACCATTTCGGCCTGTAGGGTTTTGATTTTGGTTGTTCTGCCTTGACTTCCCATTTATTCACTTTGTTGCGGAAGGTGTTTTTGTCTGAGGTGACAGTTATGTCGGCGTGTCGCATGTCTTTTTTTGTTTTTTTTCATCCATGATGTTGTACTTTTAAGTGAGGATAGTTTAGCATTCTTTTAGTTAGTCGAGTATTTGGTAGTCTGTCTATGTGTCCGAAGAATTTTAGTCGTCTTTTCCTGATGTCGACTTCTATGTTCGAGTACTTTTCAGTTGTCTCAATAGACTGTAATCTGTATCCATCGGGAGTGAGTCTCGCACCGAGTATCTTTCTAATGATTTTTCTTTCTTCTTTTTTGAGGGAAGATCAAGTGTAGCGTTAATAATGTCATCAAAATTATAAAAAATGTTTACTTTTACGATAAATTGCCATTGAACATGCAGGAAGAAGGAACATTTATTGTGTGAAGATTTTATTTCATCAAAGAAAAGTTAAAACAGCTCATCAAAGGTACAGTCTGTGCATCTTGAATCCATGAATCTCTTCCCTACTCCTTTAGTGTAAATAGGAGCTACTGTCTCTATTTTTATTCTTCTTTCAACTGTTTTGCTGTTTCAAACCTATTAGCTTTGATCTCTAATTTAACAATGTGTGGGAAAATGACCACTTATATACAATAATTTTTAGCTAAAAAATCTAAATAAATGGCCGAAGCACGTGAAGATCCATCACAGAAGATACCTTGAACTCTTGAGAAAGTTAGAACGCAAATGATTGAATCTCCAGAGATTGGCGTTGCACCATTAAATCTAGTGGCCGGTTTCATAACTAATACCCACTCTCTACACGCATTTCTTCAATTTTTATAGAGTGTTATTAAGGTATTTCCTAGCCAAAAATACCAATTCAATGTAAAATCTGTCAAAGATTTGATCACACTCAAGCTAACTGTGAACGCGCTCCGAGATGCGTTAGGTGTTTAGGTAACCATCATTATTCAAAATGCACGGAACCTAAAACACAAACAAATCGGAAATGCGTTAACTGTAAAAGAGATCACACGGTCAATTGGAAAGGTTGTGAAGTTTATCAGAAACCGATAAAAAATCAAACAGAGCGGTATAAACAGAGACGAGAGGCTTTTAATAACAGAGAATCCCACGAGATTAAAAACCTTGACCGAAAACCAATCCCTCAAAATCATCCACAACAAACAAACCCAACACAATGACCTCCAATAAATCCCTGGTTTTCAAATCCTCAAAGACTTAATAGCCAAGTCCCCCCGTTTTCGAACGCCAATCTCCCTCTACACCAAGGACAGGTAATAACTACAATCATCAACCAAGTAATAAACGCACTCATTCCACAAATACAAATATTAATACAATCAGCCCTCGATAATGGACGTAAATAAAAATCCAGAAACAAACATTCTCAACTGGAACGCGAACGGAATAAAAAGGCAAGAAAATCAATTACGACACTTTAACAAGCCACAACATAAAAATAGCTTGTGTTTCAGAAACTCACCTCTCAAATCAAGTTCTCAATACCAAGTTTTAATATCTATCGCAACGATCGTCTCTCAGCGACGCCCGCAGGAGGAGTGACCATACTAGCGCACAAAGATATAAAACATACGTTAATTAATAGTCCTATGAGCAACGATCTAGAAACTATAGCAATAAAAACCAAACCAAACAACAAAGACACACCATAATATGCCGATATGAACCTCCCAATAAGCTATTCCCTAGAAAAATATAGTCTGAAATTTTTGGAAATAATGATAATATCATGCTAATAGGTTACCTTAATAGCAAACACTGCGAATGAAAATGCAACACAACAACTCCTCATTGGCAAAATTTACTAAATCTAACACTCTCAATTTAAGTATTCTGATCCCAATAGAACTCACCCCCTTACAACAATTATATAATTCCTGACATATTAGCCTCATCAAAAAATATTGATTTTCCCCTAAAAAGTAATTTCTGAACTCGATTCGGTCTCAATAATCATCCTCTCATCTTATTATAAACAACAAGAAGGTAAAATAAACTGGTCTAAATTCAGGGAAATTTTAAAAATGAATTACAAACATCCGCAAAACATTACAAGACTTAGATAATGAAGTAAAACTATTAGTACACTTACAAGGATCCCTCGCCAATTCTACCACATTTCTCAAAATAACAAACCCAATAATCAAATCCCAGTAAAAACCAAATGAAATGTAAACATAATTGAAGGTGCTATTGGCAAATGACGACCAGACTTAAAAAGAAAATTAAACAAACTGACGAGTTAAAACTAATCTAGACCAGCATAGGCAAGCCTTCAGACTTTTCTAAAAGAAATTCACCCGTCATCTAGGCATACATACAATAAAAAGTCAAAAACAATAATTTTCGTCAATAAAACTAGATTCACAAGTGGCAAATTCTGATTTTGAGAAAACATCTCTTATAGCTGCCTTCAAAAGCCATTCAACCCAGTTGAAAACGATCACTTTCATCAACAAATAGAGGAATTCAATCAGAAACCACGATATACAGCTCCAATCAATATAAAGTACCCCATCAGAAATTAAACAAGAAATCAAAAACTAAGACATCAGCAGGGACATTATTTCTAACAAAGTTCTAAAAGAGCTAAATAACAATTCGATAGCAACAATATTTAAGCCAGCATGTAGAATAGGTTACTCCCACAACGATTGGAAAATTCCTTCCGAAAACCAGGAAAGAATCCAAAAGATCCAGCGAACTATGAATTTATAAGCCTACTCCCGTCATTAACGAAACTATTAGAGAATCTGATATGAAAACGATTCATGAAATTCATGACAAACATACATCTCAGACACGCAATTTGGATTTCGACCTAACCACTCCACAGCACATCACTCCGCTTACCGAATATATGGCGCAAGGATGCCAAACAACACCGCAATATTCCTAGACATCACCAAAGCGTTTGACAAAATATGACATCAAGACCTTCTCTACAAATGAAATAGGCACTCCAGACTACTTATTCCAACTGATGAAATGTTTTCTACATCAAAGAAAGTTCCAAATCAAAATGAATCCTGACGCGAGAACAGGGCTGGCTCAAGACCATTATCACCGGTATTTTTCAATTTCCGATTAACCACACTTAATAGATTCGCAAATAGCGTGAATAGCAAAATAGCTTTTTAACGAGAAATAATACATAGATTAAACGTGGTTGAAGACTATCGGCCTGTCAATGCTAGCGGAGCGCGGAATTATTGCATATCCTTGAAGCGAAAAATATTGTCACCAACTAGAATGCCGTGTTATATGAAGTAAATGTTCCATTCAATAGTAAATATCCAAGGAATAAGTGTATGATAGCAAGGAATTATAATTATGAATGTGTTCTATGCCGAATGATAGAAGGGAAGTGTATTCTCGAGGCACGGGTATTACGTATGAACCTAACGTATCAACTTTACCTTTCTAAGGACTTATCGACAGTAGCTGCTTTTTAACGAAGGAACTAAGCAAATACAAAAAACATTGCCATCGAAAGTGTCATAAAACGCATTTTTCAGATTGCAAAACTGTAAGAAACACCATTTCCGACACTTCTGCTGCTGGGTTGTATGCATAAAAATTAAAATGTCTAAACAACCATGTCTTATAAAAAATACAAATATTTACAATGAGCAATCAGTATGATTCCGAAAAGTTGGGGTTTCATAAGAAAGTGTCTGCCACCGGAGAAATTTCAAATTCACTAGCATATAATATACTACCAAGAATGTAGTAATTTTGTACTGAACTATACACAATTGAATGACTTTATGGATTCATTTCTGATTTTTTCTCATTTTCAGTCAAAATTTAGGCCTATGGACACTTTGGGGTGGTGATTTAGGTATAATAATTTTATTTTTATAATAATAAAACGCAAAAATTGCAATTTTTTATTTATGAGTGAAATCTCAAATATGCTACTTACCGCTGTTATTGAACCTAAAGGTTCTGCAATGTTTATGGCTAGAAAAAAAAATGAAGCTTGCAACTTTAGTTGTGCTTAAGCAATTACTCTAATATATTAGAAAATTTTCCATTCAATTCCAATACATTTTTTGCTGCAAATATTTTATGTTTAAAAACTTTCAAGCAATTATTCCCTTGATGCATAGGTCAGCTCAATCCAGTGCTGTTGTGTTTAAGATTCTACTGCAATTTTGAATCAAAGCAGAGTATTCATAGCGGGCTCCTGACAATCCAGTCACTCGATCAATTTTATGGAAATGACTCTTCTAGTGAAATTGTAACTGAGCCAGTCACTCAGACCGTTTGAAATGTATGCAGGAATGTTAAAATCACATAAGTCGCAATGTTTAAAACCTGTTTTTAACGGCATTTCTTGGTTGAGAAAACGGAGTATTCCCCACCCCATGTCCGTCACTTGATCCAGAAACTTTTCATTATGCTAAGACATATTTACGAGACTCTTCGGTAAGGACATGTATTCAAATTTGTTTCAAAACGTTTTTCAGAAAAAGTGAGACAAGATCATAACTAACAGATGTCGCCATCTTACCTGCACAAGACATCGGTTCAAGGAAGAGATGTCTCTACGGTTACCCACCTCGAACATGGTTTCGTAGTTTCCCTTGTTTCTTGTAATTTTGGTATTTGATTCTCTCAACACAGAAAATTCTATATCCCTTTTCCCTGATTTGTCCCTTGCTTAGACTCGGTTGTAAAAAAAAAAAATTTCCTCTGCGACCCTCTTGCCATCGTAGAGAGAATCTTGATTTTCTTTCCTATTTTCTGTACTTCTCCCGCGCTTTCCGTAAGCTTTTCTGACTTTTGGTTTCAGTTTCCCTATCTTTTCATTTTAGTACTCGAGATCTGGGGTCCCCTCGCCCGCCCAGGGAGGAATATTTAAGTCTCCCCCGATTATCAACGTTTATTCTTATCGCTCTCCATACGCGTCACCTCACTTTGATTTCGACGCATCACATCTCGAATTCCCCATCTTTCCAGTCCTCTTCCGCATGCAAACTAGCTTTAACACAATGAAACGTCCCACCCCCGCGTCCATCTCTGTCCCTCCTAAATATGTCATAATCATCGCGAAATATTTCTGCATTAGAAATGTCAGGTTTAAACCGTACCTATTACATCAGGGCAATACTGACCTATCAATTTCCAAAATTGTTTGTATTTATTTATTAAGATTCTACAATTTACCTGCAACACGAACTGTATTTGTATTCCAGGACCATATATTATGCGCTCACGATCAATTACAAAAGAACGTATTAACGTTTTTGATTGCAGACAGAAAAAATGGAGAATAAAAACTAGCGAATCAAAGTCACAAGCAAAGATTTTCATCTTCGAAACTCAAAATATTTCTTTACTCATTCAAAACACACCCATACGATGACTACGATACACCACTTCCGTACCTAAAAATTACATTGGACGCAAAATTAACCTGGAAAGAACACTTCATCAGCACAGTAAAGAGACATTCACAAAAATCTAAAAGCCCTATCGCATACTAAAAATGAAACTTCACTTAGCATCGAATGTGTTAAAATCATTTAGAAATCATTCATTAGATCTTTACCAAGCTCCGTGAGCTCCGTTTTAATACAGGTCGTCTACATCTACATAAATGAACAACAAATTCATCCAAAAATTCAACAATGTGTCATGGTTTAAAAGCAATCGACAACTACTCAGAGAAGTAATAATAAACCCTTCTAGACTACATTTCTAAAAAAATTTCAAAAACTTTCAGGCCCAGAAATACCTTCTGCTGAAACTTAAAATCCTAGTAAAACTTACCGACAACAACAAAGAATTTATCCTATGTCAATTTCAAGATCCCACTAAGTAAAAAGATGCACTTACTCACGTAGTCAAAACGCTATAGACGTAGAGAAGACTATTTTTAATATTTCCAGCACACCTGATTTTTAGAATTGGGGAACGCTTTTTAGGTTTTCTTTATGTAGCGTTTCTTTAGAATATAATTAGTTCATATGACTTTGTGTCATAATTTTGAATGACTGTCTCATGAATTTGTAACATAATTATAATTTATAGGTCAATACTCATGTGAATATTAAAGAAATCCAATTCAATCTGATACAACAAATGTATCATGGAGTCTCTTGAGCAGTTTGATCATTCTATCTCCAAACTAACAATACTACGAGAGATTCCTCTTTTGAATGGAAAGAGATAAAGAATGACGAAGTGTATGCAAATCCTCAAGATGTCATTGCAGCTTAGTAATTGTTAAATTTTCACCGGCAAAAGGCTATTATGGAATCACATGTGGCAAGAGAAGAAATAAAGCTGAATGATGGACTTCTGCGTTCAGTTCCAGAAACACGTAGAGCCTTATGATCCGTTTCAGTTTACAACAAAACCCTTACCTCCATAGCAGAATAGATGAAACTGATCTTGCCGAAACCACTAGAAGACAAGCGTCCAAGATTTAATGACATACTTAAGCAAAGATCTCTGATGGTAAAGTTTGCGCAATACTTTTTCATTCAATTCATTTGCGAATTTCCTTATAAACATGCGTTCAGAATATTCTTACTGATATTTATCCCCTCTCACCAAGCATTCGTACTATGACACTCAGCATGCTGATCATATCGCGTGGACAGGTGAAGTGACCCTGCTTTTCAGTTTATCTTCTGACAATATTTCTTACAATTGATTCATAGTTATTGGAATACATAGTGATATAAAAATACATAGTGCCTGATATGAAAAAGAAACACTGAACTTTCAACTTTGTACTATTGTATTGTAGAAGAAAAACAAATGAACTTTAAAGTATCTGTAATGTCATGATCGCACGTCTTAAAATGTTGTATAACTGGAAAAAATCGATCAATGGAACTAATATAATACATTAGCTTCATGTGAAAATATTAAATACTGTCACCAGGAAATGACAACACAAAATTGCAAATTCATTCAAGTATCCCCCCCTCTCTCTTTCTCGCTCTTTTTCGCTCTGTCTCTTTCTTTCTCTCTCTTTCTTTCTCATTAACAATTTCTCTACGTGCCTTTGTCGCTGTCTCTTGCGCTCTCTCTTTCGACAGGAGGTACCAACTGTAGGTGTTTTGCCTTTCTTCTTGCATTTTCGTGCGACTTATGTTTCTTATAAAAAAAACAATAACTTTTCACATTTATTATTATTTTTCTTTAGAATGCGAATTCCCAAGAGGCTATTATATTCTTCCAAGCTCCTGAAGTAATCAGTCTATCACACGAGTAACATAGTTCATTACACTAGGTGCTGCCTCTCCATTCTCAGACAATACATTCATGACATTCTTTACAAAAATTTATTTTGTTTTTGTTCCTTCTTTCTTTTTAATTTCTCAAAGTACAGTTCAACTTGTTCAATACTGATTCTCAATGAACTTGTATTTTTTTTTCAGCATTCAACACAGTAATACTGAAGAAATTGATTCGATTTCAACATTACACATGTTGATTTTTTCAGTACTTTTTTATTTTAATAGAATAAAATTTATTGTAAATAAACAGCAGCTCTTAGTATAAAATAGCTCAAAATGTAAGTCATAAGGGTATTTTATGGAGAAATTCATGCATGTTTGAATATTTGTTAAGGCGTACTGTATATTTACTCTTCTATCAAGTCTATGAAGAACTTGTTTAAATTTATAAATTGTTTAATTTGTCGCGAATCTTCGGACAACATTTTTTCTATGTCTTTCTCGATGCTTCTCAAGAAGCAGTCTGAAAAGCCCTTTTCTTTCGATTATCAGAAGCATGGGGGGGGGTCTTATCACCGCGGGCGGCGCGCTATCTACAGTCACCCTCGCTGGAGTGAGCGCCCACCCCCGCTGCGCCCGCGTGTTGGAGATGATAGAGGGCGGCGGCGGCGGCGGTCGCCCCTAATGAATAAGAGATTATGGTTGGTGAATGCTTGGTGAGAGGGGATAAATATCAGTAAGAATATTCTGAACGCATGTTTATAAGGAAATTCGCAAATGAATTGAATGAAAAAGTATTGCGCAAACTTTACCATCAGAGATCTTTGCTTAAGTATGTCATTAAATCTTGGACGCTTGTCTTCTAGTGGTTTCGGCAAGATCAGTTTCATCTATTCTGCTATGGAGGTAAGGGTTTTGTTGTAAACTGAAACGGATCATAAGGCTATACGTGTTTCTGGAACTGAACGCAGAAGTCCATCATTCAGCTTTATTTCTTCTCTTGCCACATGTGATCCCATAATAGCCTTTTGCCGGTGAAAATTTAACAATTACTAACCTGCAATGACATCTTGAGGATTTGCATACACTTCATCATTCTTTATCTCTTTCCATTCAAAAGAGGAATCTCTCGTAGTATTGTTAGTTTGGAGATAGAATGAGCAAACTGCTCAAGAGACTCCATGATACATTTGTTGTATCAGATTGAATTGGATTTCTTTAATATTCACATGAGTATTGACCTATAAATCATAATTATGCTACAAATTCATGAGACAGTCATTCAAAATTATGACACAAAGTCATATGAACTAATTATATTCTAAAGAAACGCTACATAAAGAAAACCTAAAAAGCGTTCCCCAATTCTAAAAATCAGGTGTGCTGGAAATATTAAAAATAGTCTTCTCTACGTCTATAGCGTTTTGACTACGTGAGTAAGTGCATCTTTTTACTTAGTGGGATCTTGAAATTGACATAGGATAAATTCTTTGTTGTTGTCGGTAAGTTTTACTAGGATTTTAAGTTTCAGCAGAAGGTATTTCTGGGCCTGAAAGTTTTTAAAATTTTTTTAGAAATGTAGTCTAGAAGGGTTTATTATTACTTCTCTGAGTAGTTGTCGATTGCTTTTAAACCATGACACATTGTTGAATTTTTGGATGAATTTGTTGTTCATTTATGTAGATGTAGACGACCTGTATTAAAACGGAGCTCACGGAGCATGGTAAAGATCTAATGAATGATTTCTAAATGATTTTAACACATTCGATGCTAAGTGAAGTTTCATTTTTAGTATGCGATAGGGCTTTTAGATTTTTGTGAATGTCTCTTTACTGTGCTGATGAAGTGTTCTTTCCAGGTTAATTTTGCGTCCAATGTAATTTTTAGGTACGGAAGTGGTGTATCGTAGTCATCGTATGGATGTGTTTTGAATGAGTAAAGAAAAATTTTGAGTTTCGAAGATGAAAATCTTTGCTTGTGACTTTGATTCGCTAGTTTTTATTCTCCATTTTTTCTGTCTGCAATCAAAAACGTTAATACGTTCTTTTGTAATTGATCGTGAGCGCATAATATAGGGTCCTGGAATACAAATACAGTTCGTGTTGCAGGTAAATTGTAGAATCTTAATAAATAAATACAAACAATTTTGGAAATTGATAGGTCAGTATTGCCCTGATGTAATAGGTACGGTTTAAACCTGACATTTCTAATGCAGAAATATTTCGCGATGATTATGGCATATTTAGGAGGGACAGAGATGGACGCGGGGGTGGGACGTTTCATTGTGTTAAAGCTAGTTTGCATGCAGAAGAGGTCTGGAAAGATGGGGAATTCGAGATGTGATGCGTCGAAATCAAAGTGAGGTGACGCGTATGGAGAGCGATAAGAATAAACGTTGATAATCGGGGGAGACTTAAATATTCCTCCCTGGGCGGGCGAGGGGACCCCAGATCTCGAGCACTAAAATGAAAAGATAGGGAAACTGAAACCAAAAGTCAGAAAAGCTTACGGAAAGCGCGGGAGAAGTACAGAAAATAGGAAAGAAAATCAAGATTCTCTCTACGATGGCAAGAGGGTCGCAGAGGAAAATTTTTTTTTTACAACCGAGTCTAAGCAAGGGGCAAATCAGGGAAAAGGGATATAGAATTTTCTGTGTTGAGAGAATCAAATACCAAAATTACAAGAAACAAGGGAAACTACGAAACCATGTTCGAGGTGGGTAACCGTAGAGACATCTCTTCCTTGAACCGATGTCTTGTGCAGGTAAGATGGCGACATCTGTTAGTTATGATCTTCTCTCACTTTTTCTGAAAAACGTTTTGAAACAAATTTGAATGCATGTCCTTACCGAAGAGTCTCGTAAATATGTCTTAGCATAATGAAAAGTTTCTGGATCAAGTGACGGACATGGGGTGGGGAATACTCCGTTTTCTCAACCAAGAAATGCCGTTAAAAACAGGTTTTAAACATTGCGACTTATGTGATTTTAACATTCCTGCATACATTTCAAACGGTCTGAGTGACTGGCTCAGTTACAATTTCACTAGAAGAGTCATTTCCATAAAATTGATCGAGTGACTGGATTGTCAGGAGCCCGCTATGAATACTCTGCTTTGATTCAAAATTGCAGTAGAATCTTAAACACAACAGCACTGGATTGAGCTGACCTATGCATCAAGGGAATAATTGCTTGAAAGTTTTTAAACATAAAATATTTGCAGCAAAAAATGTATTGGAATTGAATGGAAAATTTTCTAATATATTAGAGTAATTGCTTAAGCACAACTAAAGTTGCAAGCTTCATTTTTTTTTCTAGCCATAAACATTGCAGAACCTTTAGGTTCAATAACAGCGGTAAGTAGCATATTTGAGATTTCACTCATAAATAAAAAATTGCAATTTTTGCGTTTTATTATTATAAAAATAAAATTATTATACCTAAATCACCACCCCAAAGTGTCCATAGGCCTAAATTTTGACTGAAAATGAGAAAAAATCAGAAATGAATCCATAAAGTCATTCAATTGTGTATAGTTCAGTACAAAATTACTACATTCTTGGTAGTATATTATATGCTAGTGAATTTGAAATTTCTCCGGTGGCAGACACTTTCTTATGAAACCCCAACTTTTCGGAATCATACTGATTGCTCATTGTAAATATTTGTATTTTTTATAAGACATGGTTGTTTAGACATTTTAATTTTTATGCATACAACCCAGCAGCAGAAGTGTCGGAAATGGTGTTTCTTACAGTTTTGCAATCTGAAAAATGCGTTTTATGACACTTTCGATGGCAATGTTTTTTGTATTTGCTTAGTTCCTTCGTTAAAAAGCAGCTACTGTCGATAAGTCCTTAGAAAGGTAAAGTTGATACGTTAGGTTCATACGTAATACCCGTGCCTCGAGAATACACTTCCCTTCTATCATTCGGCATAGAACACATTCATAATTATAATTCCTTGCTATCATACACTTATTCCTTGGATATTTACTATTGAATGGAACATTTACTTCATATAACACGGCATTCTAGTTGGTGACAATATTTTTCGCTTCAAGGATATGCAATAATTCCGCGCTCCGCTAGCATTGACAGGCCGATAGTCTTCAACCACGTTTAATCTATGTATTATTTCTCGTTAAAAAGCTATTTTGCTATTCACGCTATTTGCGAATCTATTAAGTGTGGTTAATCGGAAATTGAAAAATACCGGTGATAATGGTCTTGAGCCAGCCCTGTTCTCGCGTCAGGATTCATTTTGATTTGGAACTTTCTTTGATGTAGAAAACATTTCATCAGTTGGAATAAGTAGTCTGGAGTGCCTATTTCATTTGTAGAGAAGGTCTTGATGTCATATTTTGTCAAACGCTTTGGTGATGTCTAGGAATATTGCGGTGTTGTTTGGCATCCTTGCGCCATATATTCGGTAAGCGGAGTGATGTGCTGTGGAGTGGTTAGGTCGAAATCCAAATTGCGTGTCTGAGATGTATGTTTGTCATGAATTTCATGAATCGTTTTCATATCAGATTCTCTAATAGTTTCGTTAATGACGGGAGTAGGCTTATAAATTCATAGTTCGCTGGATCTTTTGGATTCTTTCCTGGTTTTCGGAAGGAATTTTCCAATCGTTGTGGGAGTAACCTATTCTACATGCTGGCTTAAATATTGTTGCTATCGAATTGTTATTTAGCTCTTTTAGAACTTTGTTAGAAATAATGTCCCTGCTGATGTCTTAGTTTTTGATTTCTTGTTTAATTTCTGATGGGGTACTTTATATTGATTGGAGCTGTATATCGTGGTTTCTGATTGAATTCCTCTATTTGTTGATGAAAGTGATCGTTTTCAACTGGGTTGAATGGCTTTTGAAGGCAGCTATAAGAGATGTTTTCTCAAAATCAGAATTTGCCACTTGTGAATCTAGTTTTATTGACGAAAATTATTGTTTTTGACTTTTTATTGTATGTATGCCTAGATGACGGGTGAATTTCTTTTAGAAAAGTCTGAAGGCTTGCCTATGCTGGTCTAGATTAGTTTTAACTCGTCAGTTTGTTTAATTTTCTTTTTAAGTCTGGTCGTCATTTGCCAATAGCACCTTCAATTATGTTTACATTTCATTTGGTTTTTACTGGGATTTGATTATTGGGTTTGTTATTTTGAGAAATGTGGTAGAATTGGCGAGGGATCCTTGTAAGTGTACTAATAGTTTTACTTCATTATCTAAGTCTTGTAATGTTTTGCGGATGTTTGTAATTCATTTTTAAAATTTCCCTGAATTTAGACCAGTTTATTTTACCTTCTTGTTGTTTATAATAAGATGAGAGGATGATTATTGAGACCGAATCGAGTTCAGAAATTACTTTTTAGGGGAAAATCAATATTTTTTGATGAGGCTAATATGTCAGGAATTATATAATTGTTGTAAGGGGGTGAGTTCTATTGGGATCAGAATACTTAAATTGAGAGTGTTAGATTTAGTAAATTTTGCCAATGAGGAGTTGTTGTGTTGCATTTTCATTCGCAGTGTTTGCTATTAAGGTAACCTATTAGCATGATATTATCATTATTTCCAAAAATTTCAGACTATATTTTTCTAGGGAATAGCTTATTGGGAGGTTCATATCGGCATATTATGGTGTGTCTTTGTTGTTTGGTTTGGTTTTTATTGCTATAGTTTCTAGATCGTTGCTCATAGGACTATTAATTAACGTATGTTTTATATCTTTGTGCGCTAGTATGGTCACTCCTCCTGCGGGCGTCGCTGAGAGACGATCGTTGCGATAGATATTAAAACTTGGTATTGAGAACTTGATTTGAGAGGTGAGTTTCTGAAACACAAGCTATTTTTATGTTGTGGCTTGTTAAAGTGTCGTAATTGATTTTCTTGCCTTTTTATTCCGTTCGCGTTCCAGTTGAGAATGTTTGTTTCTGGATTTTTATTTACGTCCATTATCGAGGGCTGATTGTATTAATATTTGTATTTGTGGAATGAGTGCGTTTATTACTTGGTTGATGATTGTAGTTATTACCTGTCCTTGGTGTAGAGGGAGATTGGCGTTCGAAAACGGGGGGACTTGGCTATTAAGTCTTTGAGGATTTGAAAACCAGGGATTTATTGGAGGTCATTGTGTTGGGTTTGTTTGTTGTGGATGATTTTGAGGGATTGGTTTTCGGTCAAGGTTTTTAATCTCGTGGGATTCTCTGTTATTAAAAGCCTCTCGTCTCTGTTTATACCGCTCTGTTTGATTTTTTATCGGTTTCTGATAAACTTCACAACCTTTCCAATTGACCGTGTGATCTCTTTTACAGTTAACGCATTTCCGATTTGTTTGTGTTTTAGGTTCCGTGCATTTTGAATAATGATGGTTACCTAAACACCTAACGCATCTCGGAGCGCGTTCACAGTTAGCTTGAGTGTGATCAAATCTTTGACAGATTTTACATTGAATTGGTATTTTTGGCTAGGAAATACCTTAATAACACTCTATAAAAATTGAAGAAATGCGTGTAGAGAGTGGGTATTAGTTATGAAACCGGCCACTAGATTTAATGGTGCAACGCCAATCTCTGGAGATTCAATCATTTGCGTTCTAACTTTCTCAAGAGTTCAAGGTATCTTCTGTGATGGATCTTCACGTGCTTCGGCCATTTATTTAGATTTTTTAGCTAAAAATTATTGTATATAAGTGGTCATTTTCCCACACATTGTTAAATTAGAGATCAAAGCTAATAGGTTTGAAACAGCAAAACAGTTGAAAGAAGAATAAAAATAGAGACAGTAGCTCCTATTTACACTAAAGGAGTAGGGAAGAGATTCATGGATTCAAGATGCACAGACTGTACCTTTGATGAGCTGTTTTAACTTTTCTTTGATGAAATAAAATCTTCACACAATAAATGTTCCTTCTTCCTGCATGTTCAATGGCAATTTATCGTAAAAGTAAACATTTTTTATAATTTTGATGACATTATTAACGCTACACTTGATCTTCCCTCAAAAAAGAAGAAAGAAAAATCATTAGAAAGATACTCGGTGCGAGACTCACTCCCGATGGATACAGATTACAGTCTATTGAGACAACTGAAAAGTACTCGAACATAGAAGTCGACATCAGGAAAAGACGACTAAAATTCTTCGGACACATAGACAGACTACCAAATACTCGACTAACTAAAAGAATGCTAAACTATCCTCACTTAAAAGTACAACATCATGGATGAAAAAAAACAAAAAAAGACATGCGACACGCCGACATAACTGTCACCTCAGACAAAAACACCTTCCGCAACAAAGTGAATAAATGGGAAGTCAAGGCAGAACAACCAAAATCAAAACCCTACAGGCCGAAATGGTCTGAAGAAAGAAAACTGGCATTCTCCAAGAGAATGAAAGAATATTGGAAAATTAAGAACTCCACAAAAACTAATTAGAACTCCACAAAAACGAGTCAATTTTTCCTTAACGTTTTCCATTATTGGGAAAATACACTAATAATAATAATAATAATAATCCATTTTCATACTTATTTTTAATAATTATCTTTGTTTATAATTCAATTCTAGTATTATCTAAAGATAATTCAATTCGTAAATTTTACATGGAAAATATTCAAAATAAATTTTTATTTCATTAAAAAGATAACATTTTAAAAATTCGATTTAAAATTATGCTGCCTGGATGAGATTTCTAGAGACCGACTCCTCTCGCCCGGAGGTGGGGTTCAGATAGACTAGCATTCATTTTTATTTATTTTATGGTTAGACACTTTTATTAGTATTTTTCAATTTTTTATATATTTTATGGTTAGACTCTTTTAGTAGTATTTTTCAATTTTTTATATATTTTATGGTTAGACTCTTTTAGTAGTATTTTTCAATTTTTTATATATTTTATGCTTAGACTCTTTTAGTAGGTGGGAGATTTATGATGAATCACTTTCAACTAGTAGTAGGGGGAGCGTTTGCAAACACGTTGAGACAGGCCTCAACACGTTGAGACAGGTCTAAACACTCGTCACTCGCCTGTCGCCATGGAACAAACTCAGACGAAGAAGCGTATGATGCGTGGAAGAAGCGGTGGTGAACTGGGACAGCCTCCGCGACGCCGCACCATCATTGCCCACAATAGCAGTCTTCAGCGCTCCTACTACACTGCAGCCTATCCGTTGATGTGTGTTGGCCGACGCTGTCACGAGGAAGAATCATCAGATGTCGAAGAAGATAAGGAAAAAAAAAACTTCACACATGATTGGCTGTCACGAGAAAGTGGTATGGGATGGGGTGACCTCCTGTGCTGTGAAGCTGACGACCGTGTGCTATTGCGTCATCCAGAAAGCTTTGAATGCTCCCTCAGCATGCCCCCATCCCCCTGGACAGTGTCCACAACTCATACGGGGCGAAAGGAGTCGGTAAAATGAGATCGCCTCAACCGGAAGAGTTTATTCTCACGGCGCTGAAGCGTTAGCTGTCCTCGACTCGACCACCTCCATCATCGGTCGGCACTTCGACAGCGCTCGCGTTCGTCAATCCATCCAGACGCTGTGTTGTCCATTCGAAAATATGGCTCCGGCCTCCAGTCCACAGTGGCGAAGTTTGACGGCCATCTACGTCAGCACAGGCTCGAGGTTGTACTCGCTTTATCAATCTAGGCTATGTACAGAGGGTTATAAAGCGTAGTATATCAATATGAAAATACAGCTGTATGCAGGATCTAAGAATGATGTGATATTTATACAAATTATGTAAAAACTAATTTTAAGTTCTTCATAGATTAGATAGAACAGTAAATATATACAGTATGTGTTGAAAAATGTTCAAACATGTGTGAACCATAAAAATATCTAAGCATGCAAATATGTTTTGAAATGCCATGAAAGGTCTATGAAACTTCAATGAAAACATGCAAACATAACCTCTCTTTCCAAAGGATATGTAATATAAAATAAATAATGATATTTTCTATGTTTTTAATGTAAACACACCATTTGGAGAAATGTAATAGAAACGATCGTCAAAACAATAAAACTGTTTGTGGAATGTATGTGAGAAAATAATTTTATAATTCTTTTGTTTTCAATAAATCAAAAAACATTCTTTCAATTGTAGTCTTTATTTTTTCCTTGTCACCGCCATTTAGGACTTCCTTTTTTTCTATTATAAAAGTCTTTTCAGCGGGGGAGTGAGCGTCAGCGCTCTCGAGAGAGAGAGAGAGAGAGACGCGCGGCTGGCTATCTTATATAGAGTGCATTCAAAATGCGCGCCCCGACGTCGCTCACAACTCCATCTCGTTCTCCGGCTCCTAGAGAGCGCGCGTATCTCTATACTCATTAGTCTGCACAGCGCGCGTCCTCTGCCACCCGCGCCGGGCCCTGCCCGCCGCTATCTTATCTACTTCCGCAGCGCGCACCCTCAGCGCCCCCTGCCCGCCCTTATCAGCCACCCGGCCGTTGCCGCCAGCGCGCGGTGCCCTCCCGACCGCGTGTACTATCAGTAGCCCAAAGCAGACAGCTTGACTCGAGATGTCACCGTAGCTCAGAGCCAAAGTGCTGGTCGCCTCCCACACAGGAAATGGGAATTGAGGTTGGTTCGAATCCGCTTCAGGCAGGAGCATTTTTGAAACATATACACACACACACACGCTTCCACAATTCACCGCCAGAGCGCAGACACATACGCTTCCACAATTCGCCGCCAGAGTGCGCACACACTTCCACCATTCGCCGCCAGAGGTCGCAAGGGTGGGGTCATTGACCTCGGTCGGTGGGAGCATTATAAATGGCCGGTTGTTTACATCGGGTGGGCGGGGGGGGGAGATTATAATTGGTGGCGCCGGTTGTTTACATCGGGTGGGCGGAGGAGGGGGAGGGGGGGCATTATAATGGGTGGCGCCGGTTGTTTACATCGGGTGGGTGGGGGGAGGGGTGGTGGGTTGTTGACATTCGGCGGGGCATTATAATGGGTGGCGCCGGTTGTTGACATCGGAAGTGGGCGGGGTGGGGGGAGGGGTGGTGGGTTGTTGACATCCACTGTTGGGCGCTGGACCGGAAGTAGATAAGATAAGCTGATAAGATAAGCTGATAAGATAAGCACTTCCTGCCATTATAATTGGTGGCGCCGGTTGTTTACACCGGATGTGGGGGAGGGAAACAGGAAGTAGATAAGATAAGCTGATAAGATAAGCACTTCCTGATCCCGAAACCTCATATCCCCCCTACTCACTAGCATTATCTTAGTATATTACGTAATCCTAATCCTTTCTCGTAACGGTATACATAGTATAATACGTTAGTTTTTAATTGCCCTTAAGGAAGCCCATATATAGTAATAAATTGCAAATTATAATTTTTTTCTTATTTATAGAATAATGCAAAAGCTAATTCCATCTAAATACGGATAGGTCGTGTTCCATCTAAATACGGGGATTGCGTTTATGTACATTGTTAAGATTTAACTTTTTATCATTCAGTGCGTAAGCATATTCGGCGTTTGCAGAATGATTCAATATTGACATAGCTGAAGTATGACTTTTTACCTTACAATTGGGTTGGTTTTCTCATGGCTACTATTGGAGTGCTCGAATTGCTTTTTGAATTATTTTCGAAGGTTACGAAAATAAACTGCTTGTTCATAATCCCTCGGAAGGTAAGAGTATGAAGACTATTGCCTTTCTTCTGTGTTTGGGTTTTCTTTTGGAATAGCTTACTTTTACTTCATAGAATGCGTACTGTTCGTGTATATTTCGAGAAGTTTCATGAAATGCTTACATTAGTAATATTTTTGAATAGTTCAGAGTAGTACTGAATTTTTTGCTCTGACTTGCACAAAATGAACAGTTACTCAAAAAGTTTAGGTTAGTACGTGTTCGTTTTTCCTACGCGCGCAGTTCTTGGAATTCTAGTGCTTGTGTCTCTATAGAAGCTGGACGGATGGTATTTTACGCTCTCTCTACGTTTCTGTATATCTTGAATACACCGAGTAAGTGGAACACAGCCAAGTACCCAGAAGAGACCTTCAGAAAAACGTACGAAATTTGTATGTTATTAAATCGGTACTGGGCTTCATATTTAGCTTTTGTAAAATCATCCCTCTTAAGTTAATATTTTGAATTTGAGTTGGAAGAAAATGTTATTCGAATTTTTACTGGATCTCATATTTAAACATTCCTTGGCTTGACTTGCTTCAGTGCTCTTATAAAATATTATTTGCTCTTGTTTTCGCAAAATATTTTGTAAGGACACCAGTTAAAGATGTAGTAGTTGTGATGCGGATTGAGTGAAAGTGAGACTAAAAAACGAAAATTATTTTCATGAAGAAAAATAAAATAAATTAGTTATTGCTTCGTTGTTTAAAGCAAACTAAAAGTTTCGTTCTATGCAATTTTGTTCGATGTGCATTAAATAACATTACTCAATACGTTTCTGGCGAACCTAATAGTGTGTACAAGTTACATGTGCTTTTAGAAAGAAAGCACTCATTATGTCATTTAATTTGTAGTTTCTTTTTTGAGACATCAGTTCAGCATTGTTTTGCTTCAATTAGTTCGTAATGGAAACTTGCGATCTCAGATAGTTTTCATATCCTTGTGCACAACTGATCGGAACTCAGTGCAGTATTATCGATTGAAATTAAAAATAACGTAATTTATATTGGTAAAAGTGTGTAGAATTTTCAATTGTGCAAACCATTATATCTTCCTTTACTGCCATGTAAATTGGAAAATCGAGAGATTGTGTAGCCCTCTGCAATTGGTTCATCACTTGTTAATTTAATGTATTCGGAAATAAATCATCACTACTAGTGCTTGCCTGAAAGGTCATGCCTCCCAAATAGTTTACTGTAGTCGAGTACACGCACTAGATGGTCGCTAAGAAGCGATATTTTATAAACTGCATTTTTATCTGAGAAGATACGTTTTAGAAAATGAAAAAAATAATTTTGAGGTATATTTCCAGTATTTGGTACGGTCGTGGTGTTGTGTTCACAGACCCTTTTCCCCCAGACAAACGACCATACGGCTGCAATAAATAAAATTTCTTTATCGCATTCTAAAGGACGGCCAGACTTTTTTTTCTGCAACTCTAGAATGTTTATTTCTGGAACTCGTGTGTTTTTCTGCAACTATAGTGTGTTTTTCTGCAACTATAGTGTGTTTTTCTGCAACTATAGTGTGTTTTTCTGCAACTATAGTGTGTTTTTCTGCAACTATAGTGTGTTTTTCTGCAACTATAGTGTGTTTTTCTGCAACTATAGTGTGTTTTTCTGCAACTATAGTGTGTTTTTCTGCAACTATAGTGTGTTTTTCTGCAACTATAGTGTGTTTTTCTGCAACTATAGTGTGTTTTTCTGCAACTATAGTGTGTTTTTCTGCAACTATAGTGTGTTTTTCTGCAACTATAGAGTGTTTTTCTGTAACTATAGAGTGTTTTTCTGTAACTATAGAGTGTTTTTCTGTAACTATAGTGTGTTTTTCTGCAACTATAGTGTGTTTTTCTGCAACTATAGTGTGTTTTTCTGCAACTGTAGTGTGTTTTTCTGCAACTGTAGTGTGTTTTTCTGCAACTATAGTGTGTTTTTCTGCAACTATAGTGTGTTTTTCTGCAACTATAGTGTGTTTTTCTGCAACTATAGTGTGTTTTTCTGCAACTATAGTGTGTTTTTCTGCAACTATAGTGTGTTTTTCTGCAACTATAGTGTGTTTTTCTGCAACTATAGTGTGTTTTTCTGCAACTATAGTGTGTTTTTCTGCAACTATAGTGTGTTTTTCTGCAACTATAGTGTGTTTTTCTGCAACTATAGTGTGTTTTTCTGCAACTATAGTGTGTTTTTCTGCAACTATAGTGTGTTTTTCTGCAACTATAGTGTGTTTTTCTGCAACTATAGTGTGTTTTTCTGCAACTATAGTGTGTTTTTCTGCAACTATAGTGTGTTTTTCTGCAACGCTAGACCGTTTTTCTGCAACGCTAGTCCGTTTTTCTGCAACGCTAGACCGTTTTTCTGCAACGCTAGACCGTTTTTCTGCAACGCTAGACCGTTTTTCTGCAACTCTCGAGGACTTTTGCTGCAACTCTCGAGGACTTTTGCTGCAACTCTCGAGGACTTTTGCTGCAACTCTAGAGGTGTTCTTCTTGTCGAGCTGTAGAGGGTTTTTCCGGACCTGTTGGGTTTTTCTTCTCAAGCTGTAGAGGTTTTCTTCTGGACCTGTAGGGTTTTTCTTCTCAAGCTGTGAAGGGTTTTTTCTCGACCTGTAGCGTTTTTTCTTATCAAGCTGTACTTTGAGGGTTTATTCTGGAATTTTAGATCTTTTTGGGTGGTTTGTAGTGGGTTTTTCTGGAATTGAAACGTTGCGTTAAAAACAGTTGACCATTGCATTCAAGCCGATCCCTCGCATTCCCTTGCTTGTCCGGAATGGAAGTCTCCTGTTCCCCTCGCGTGGCAGCGGCAGCGGCAGCGGCGGTGGCTCGTCCGATCGATTGGCACGTGTCAACCACCGGTGGCCACGTGGACTGGACCCGCGTCCCGCCCCGCCACGCCGCGAAGCGTCACGCGCCGGCGCGGCGCCCAGCCGCGGCCCGTCTCGCGGCGCGCCCGCTCGTCACGTGCACGGCAGGGCGCCGCGGTCGAGTACGGCGGTGGGAAGTACGAAGCACTTTGCTTTTCAATTATATACTGTAGGTCACTTTAAAAACATCTAAGGTCATTAGCGACCACTATTGATTTGCACCAAAGAGATATTTTACGAATTAGAATACACAGAAACATTAAGTACAATAAAATGTATAAAAGTTCAGATCTTTTTATGAAGATCGGCAATATTAAGATAATTTAAAATTGAATTACAATTTTCAATTAAATTATATATTTCATTTACATCGTTTTTGATGTCTAGATAGTTTCTTAAATTTTGAGAACTTTAACATTCAAGGATAATGTGAGGCGTTGAAAACATTTCTCCACATTTTGTACAGGAGGCTGGAGTAGTTTCTTTATTAGTTGAAAGTGGGGGAGGGAAGAATGGCCAATTCTTAATCTTGTAACAAAAACCTGTTCTTTTCTTCTTAATGTAATGTTGAGATATTTGAGTCTGTTGCAGATTTTCGTATAGCATGGAGTTTGGATGTTGAAGCTTTCCGCTGGTGATCGCTTGCCTTAATAATACACACTTTTAAAGTTGTTATAAAATCATTTAAAGAATCATGTGTACGCTGGTCAGTATTCAGTAAATGGATTCTAACCAGACCTCAAAGGAAAAAATATAGAGGACGGCATGAAGTAAAGTTGGAGGATGTTGTAGAAACTGGATCCAGATCAGTAAAGCATTTTGATGCAGGTTGTTTTGGGACTTTCCTTCAAACAAAGGCTCTACCCCATAATGACCCGTCGTAAAGGGGTCAGGTGTTTGTTCTCCGCCAGGGATTTGTGGGCATGAAATGGTGACCAGGCGTTGAGTTTGTGATAATGATGATGATTGAGATCAGAGTTCTGGGCTCAGGGAACTTAATTTGAAAAAGTCGTCAAATAAATAGACTGATGTAATGCTCATGTGTCCAATAAAAGTATATGCATGCAATATTGCAAGGGCGTTCGCTTCTTGAAAGTTTTAAAATGTGAAATGATCTGAATCCTGTGAAGTACTTGAGATGAATTTTATTCAACAGAAGTTTTGAACGCCGTACTACAATGCGTAATTTAATGACTTGGATCTTCTGCGCCTCTTAACACAATTTACGGAGAGAAGAGAGTCCGTGATAACATGGTAAAAGAGATTCTGGTTTGAAACTCATTAAGGTATAAATATAACATTAAGAAGGGGCGCACTTCCTCCTTTGGGCTTCCAAACAGACGACGCAATTGTTTTAAACAGGATGCATAGATGTTTGAGTATGTACTTTCTGTCTTTCAATTTCGTGTTTCAAATAACGTTCACTACATGAAGTGTTCAATTAGAGTTTTAGTCCGGCCTTATGACACACAGAAGCTTGCACTATGAGACTAGCGTAATGAAAATAAATAGAGGCTAAAAGGAAGATGAAATTTTTCCGGAGCAAGCTCGTAATTTCCTCTGTGAATTTGCTGTCAAATTACATTCATTTACAGATTAGGTCCTACTGGATTAGTGGAACTCATAATGATGCGAATGCCGTTTCAGCCAAGCGAGGCCGAGGCCAGGCGCATTCTGTAGTTAGTGGGCTGTCCGGGAGACGCCGCGTCCTACGCACATGTGCTAACTCTTCGGTCGCCATTTCGCCCCGAGGAAGGTCATTTGCATTGCACTTCCCTCCAAGGAAGGTCGTAGAATGGCGGCCGAAACATTGGTTCCTGTGCCTAGAACGCGGCGTCTCGCGGACAGACAAGTAACCACTGACTCGGCCGCGGAAGCCTAACCCCTCATTAAACGCATTCTGCTATATTACGTAATGTAGGCAAAGCTGGTTCGTGACATGGCCCTCTCACCGCCCGTGCTTCCTATTCCTCCACCACTCCAGAGATATATTCTCACCATATCGTTTATAACCTGATTCGATTTATTTTCTTGTGAAATAATAGTGAAAAATGTACGTGATATACGGAGTGGAAGTATAATCTGCACAACGTTTTCTTGAGTTTTTAAGAATCTCTACTGCAATCTCTCTGCCCCTCAAGCTGTAGTTTGTACGCCAGAAAGAGAATTGTGATGAATATTAATCTGAAAAGCAAAGTTCTAATACATGACCATCAATTATTCGTTTGTGAAAATGGATGATACAATTGATATTTTATTAATTAAAAAAATGTACTTCATTGTCGGCTCCTTCGCCTGTTCGAAGTACCCCAGCGATGACTCGAACACCGATGGAGCTCAACATAGCCATTCACTGGGTGGTCTTCACCAAGATTAGAAAAAAAATCTATTTTTAAAAGATTGTGACCAGAGCTGGAATTCGTCTTTCGATTGGAAGTCTTGAAGAAGCAATCTTGTACGGTTTTTGGAAAAGAATTCACAAAATATTCTCTGAACGCACAGATATAGGATATATCTTCAGGGAAACAATTTTTTTTTCTCAAGTTCATTAACACACACTTTCAAAATCAATTTTGAAACAATCATTACACAAACCAGCCCTGCCAAATACACTTAACTGTTAAGTCTAAACAAGTCTACCCTACTGTTGACAAGCAGAAATAAATACAATGACTGTATTATATACAAATTATTAAAGAGCCTAGAGTGCTTTCTGCAAAATTTAAAGATTACAATCTATTCTCCAGTTATATTTCAATTGCATTTAAAGAATAAAACTGTACCTTTTCAATTCTCTCATCAAAACTAACATTTACTTAATTTAATTCAGAAATTGAAATTTTCGAAATCCAGTGAATGAGATATTGCTGGAGATTGTAATATTTTAACCTCTCTTATAAAATTACATAAAACACGAGATCATAAAATTTTATGAATTTATTGAATTTATTTTATGATATTTATTCCTTGATTTAGCTATCGGCGACTGAACTGTCTCTCCTCTTCACACGGACGCTGACTTTAAGCGCATCAGAGTTGACCCCCAGGAATTGTGGGCTGATAATAATAACTCAGACACGTTCAACTTCCTGCAGTTTAATGGTACAGTTTATTGTAGGATCCAGCAAGCCCAACGAAATCAGATTTTGCTCGTTAAGAATTGCGATACTCCACTCGTCTTCTTGTAGTTATTTCTCAAGTGTTTGAGCTCTGAAATTTCTTCAAGATACAAAAGTAGCGGCTACGTCGGGTTGTCAGCGATGTCTGCCCCTCGCAACACATTTTGGTGCAATCCAGCACCAAGCAATCTCGTAGTATTTGGCAATTAATTATCCACCGAAACCATTAGCATGAATTTGGGACGTAAGATACAAAAAAAAAAAACAAGAAAAAGGTCTCCAAGAAACACAATCAGCATTAGTGCCGTTCCAACTATCTGGCAAAGTTCGCTGCGCCGTGCATAATATCTTACAACGCTGCAAGCATAGCGTAATTTTATTATAATATATTTCATTACGATTTCAATTATGTTTTGCACGTTTGAACATGATGTCATAATCAAGAACGAATTTTAAGCTTCTTCGTAAGCATTTTCAAATGCAAAAGCTCTTTAGTAATATCGTTTCCCTCTCGAACACACTCATACTTCTCATAGCAACGTACCGCAGGAAAATGGACACCGTCTTCTCGGAATGGCGAGCGAAAATTCTGATAAATATTCATTCAGCAGTAAAAAATCGTCGCTGTAGCGTCATTTCAGTAATCTACTGGTGGCTGAGGCACGGGTTCAAATTGTCACAACCTGATGTAGACCACTTTTATAAGCTGTTACTCCATAAACACGGTTAGATAAGTTAAAATAGCTGAAAAAATGGCTTCAACTACAATTATTTGTCCATTGACCTAAGTGAATTAGGTATTAGACGAGATAAAAAATGTATTTATTGTAAAAATAAGTCTACAGAACGCTATACATTTCGTTTTCTTAACAAAAAGCTACATATTTCTTAAAATATGAATTAAATATTGACTGATCAATTTCAGTACATGTGGCTAAGAGAAAATATCGCTTTTTGAGAGCACAAGTTTGAAGCATTGGTGAAATATTGTAATTTTTAGAGGATCAGACCAGCTCACGATTGCTTCATTATTGCACAACTTTCAAGGGCAGAATGGGAAAAATTTTAAACCACCTTCAAAAAAAGTGTCTGGTATTCGAAGCAAGGATGACAAGGACGTATGCTTAGTGTGCAAGTTCATCGAAAACGAGGGGTTCTTGATATCGTCCAACTCGAAAGTCATTCTCGACTAATTTTGAATTTTGCAAAAGGCTCTTAGAATTTCACTTAGTTATTTTATCAGCAAGTCATTCTTTACCCGTCTTGTTTAGATTGCTTTACCAAACTAGTATAATCTGTAATCTCCAAACAGGTATTTTGTTGTTAGTTTTAGTGGTCCATGTTGTGCCCGTAAACAAACGCCGTAGGGCAGGTTATGAATGGCTCAGAGTTTTGAGTAATTCTTTCTTCGAACATGACAAGTTTTGTTATATTTTTTTCGAAGAGCCATGTCTTACCGTCTTCCATTACCACTGATTTATGGATGGTACATATTCTCAGTTTCCGTCTTTCGGATAATATTTTTGTTTAAGTTCGGTTCACCCTTGGAGAATGGGAGTGTAGTGACTGGCGGGGTGGAAGAGGGTAGAAAGATGTATTGAATGGAAAGAGATAAGGGAGGGAGTGAGTGTCCTCTGATATTCTCACTGTCAAATTTTGAACAACATTCCCGTAATTAAACTTGCATATTCCGCGCTTGACTCTACGTTGCAGATCCGTACCGCACAAATGGAAAATCTACGAAACGGACGCTATTTCACTTCCTTCGCACACGCAATTTCGCTCGTATGTTCATGTCAAATCATTTCACGTCAAATTATTTTCAGAATACGTTGACGCTTCGTTACGTACTTTAAGTAGGGCCTTCAGCCCTCGCGATTAACATAACTCATACGCGAGTCTGTTGAATGCAAAAGTACTCGTACCAACACATTTTATTCGATAAAACTCTTCTTATTAATCCTGTGGATGGAAAGACACGGGTATAGAGATCTCGGGCAACGATATTTTAATAGTTTTTGGACAGATTTCACTTCGTCACTTTAAAAATCGAATTGCATCCATATTACTGCTTCGTCGTGTATTATGACAATTCTGTGTACATATCTCTGAACACAACCTGTGTTCACGATTCCTATAATTTCGAGCGACAATTAAATAAAAAATTAAAAACATATAATTGTAATTTACAAATTCGCTCGTTCTCTTCCTAGTTCAACTTTAGGATGTTTATATAACTATGTATACTATAAATTATATCCAAATATTAACTTTACTCTGACGCGCACGAAAATATTATCCGCAATATGCTCTACAAAAATGTAATTTCCAGTTTCTAAGAAACGCTCAGCATAAGCCGTATTTTGTAAACATTCCACAAGAATGAAGATTAGAATCCTTGCTTCTCAAAAGCTATATCTCCTATTATTGTAAATCGAGATTTTACAAAAATATTGATGTGCAGAATTATTATTTGTAAGCATTTTTGTGGAATTCTCTGTCTTATATCGTATGGTGTGTATTGTAAAGAGAAAAGGCAAGTAGGGAGGAAGCAAACAATAGAAGGGCTCAGTAGAAAGGGGCTATCTCAGTGCGTATTGGGGGATAATGACGGTTTAACCGAAACGTCCCTTATATAACTCAGTACAATTTAAAACATTTAAACACATTACACTTGCATATAAATCCATACAGATTTAAATAAAATATTAACTAAAAGAATAATATTTGAAGTTTTGTATAATGCTAATAACTCAATTTCACAAAACATGTGGGATAGCCTATTTTTCTACTGAGCTCTTCTATTCTTTTCAAGGGGGTCAATGCAAAAAACGTTGGGACTCATTGGTCTAGGGGATCACTAAGTAACTGTTAAGTGCAGTTCCTGATGAGGTGACGTTGGGGACAAGGGGCGGCGATGGCAGCAACAACGACTTTGTCGCCCTCCGCTTCCACCACCCACATTCACGCCCGCGCCCTCTCGCGGACAGCAGCAGCAGTCCCGTGGGTCGCTCCACGCCTCGCCTCGCCACGCCACGCCATCCCCTTCACCAGCACGCCGTCCACCACGGCGACGCTAATAATAAAGAACAGCGTGTACATACCGGGAGGCCATTACCAATTACCGAGCAAGTCGACTGGGGCTGCCACAGCCGCCCCCGCCTCTCTTCCCCCTCCTCCCACGCTCGCGCATCCTTTTTCCGACCCTGCCCCAAAAAGGCAAAAAGGAACGCCTGACCATATTTCGCCATCACTGTTAATAAAAATCGTATTAAGATTTATGATGCGCATGCAACAACCCTTTTGTCGAAAAGAATATATATACCGACCTGATAATATGAAAATGGGTGCGAATTGGAAAACTTGCGTTTTTCACGCTTTATTTTCTTAATGCGTAAGGGAATAGCGGCGCTCTCGGATGCGGGGTTTCAAGATTTGTTGCGGACTAGCTTCCACACTTCTGTTTTTGTAATGGTACTTTTCGTTTGGAGAGTGTGCGTGAACCATTATGAGAAAGCGAAAATGTTTGCAACTTTTGTCAATGAATCACGAGTTGTGTAAATAATGAAGTTGCGGGAATGTTTTCCGGGCGTGGCAGGGCTCGGTGCTCGTTTGCTTCATTTTGTGCGTTTGTTCCTCCGCGTCGTACGTGACTTTCACGTGGTGTGGGAGCGGTGACGTTCAACGAGCTTACAGTTTATTTACAGAACTTACAATTTGTATACAGTACGTACGTGCAACTTTGGAGGACCACAACACCGAAATTTCTGCTATATAAGTTCTAAAATATCCTTAAGCTAGTTGAGAATACTTTCAGATTCATTGCCATTGGTAAATAAGTGTTAGGTATTCTGGTAGTTGCTTTGCCTAAGAAAAATTATTAAGGTGTCATCCTGTGTATAAGAACGTGTGTAGTGCAATAGATTAGTGTTTTACTTGGGTAGTACTCAGAGAGATTAAATCACATGCATGATAAGAAAAAGAAATGGTTATTACGTTCTTGTTTTTTGTTTGATTAGTGTTACTCAAGGGATTAATTACCAGACCGCTCCGTGAGTAAACATAATCAGAATATGTTCTCTGTTCTTTTTGTCCCCCCTTTCCAGATATAAATTACACTATTACATGTTGATGAGCTTCGACGCAATTCCTCGTAGTAGAAAGCCTCGTAAAGCAAAGTTGAGCTAATGAGGCAGCCTTTCTCGTATTTTCAAATCATGTTGACACGGCGAGTCCTCGTGTACATTAAAACAGCTCTTTGTTGCTAACATGAGTGGAATCAGGGGTATTATAAAACGTGCAAAATACTTGTTTTTTGCATTAATGTATAATTAATGATAACTGTCTTGTGACAGCGATGAAATGATTTGCATATTAAATGCTTTTTACATGTTCCGCTAGTTTTTTGAGAATTATTGCTGCAATTTTCAAAACGGTATGTTATCTTAACATACGAACTTACGAAAATAAACTGTTTTGCAGGTACAATAATTCACAGAAACGTAGTGAAATAAAATTAATTGGTTGAAGAATAAATTACTGAACAGAGCAGAAATGATTCAAAATGAAGACACTGAAAGGTAAAAAAAATATGGAGGATTAGCTACAGAACTAAAAAAGGATCTCACGACTGAGATGCTCAGGGAAGCAACTGCTGTCACCTCAGTGTCTGATCAGGTGGTCCGCTGGTTCGAATCTCGACGGTGGCGGAATTTCGAGTTTCCGTACAGCTAAGTCAAATTCAGTCGCTGTCTGGAGGAAAATCCTTGCGACCGGCTACTCTAATGGGCGGTTTTTCGTGGTAACTCCAAACAATTCTAGGCGAGTTCCGATGCAATTATTTCCCCTTACTTACACTGTTGTACATTCACTACACCATCACGTGTGTCTGGAGCTTAGAGCTTATTCCATACGGGATGGTGCCCCACTGGGAGGGATGTCTGGAAGAGGCAAACCCAGAAGCCACCGAGTTGTTCTGTTGCGAATCTTACGTTCCAACGCGAAAAGAAGACTCCCACCTTCCAGGCTATAACGTGCACTACACTTAGGGGACTAATATTCATTCCAGTGGCCGGGCCGAGAACTACAAAATCAGAGAAGGGTGAGATTCGCGCGTGATCGATGCTGTCAATTCACAAGGAAAAGCCATCTCTTACTTACTTTCTCGCAGAACTACAGTAGAACCCGGTAATTCCCATTAATTGGGGGGGGGGGGGGTCTGTTCGGATTCGGAAATGCTGGGATTATCCGAAAAAAATGTACCGTACGTGTACAAATACATCTAGTATAGGATTATCAGACAATGCAACGTATCGTGCGATGTGGGAAATTTGGAAAAATTTACAATTCGTAACTCTCTCTCCGATAACAGTGCGAAGAATATACCTACGCGTATACATGCTTTCATACATACATGCATACGTATATGCATACATACAAGGAACCATACATGCTTGCATACAGGCTTGCACACACATTCATAGAGAAGTGTGTCAAGTCTTTGGGTCTGACATCCCAAAAACAAAACAAAAAAAAAATGCAATGTGACGATGTTTTTTTGGAGGGTAAAAATGGAGGGTAATAACGCGATTTTGTCTTCAAATTCGGATTCAGCGCGTCGAAATAAGTAGAGAAACAGGTGTCATGTCCTTGGGCCTGACAATTTTTTCTTTATATGCCTTTGTAATTTAATCAGCTTGTGCTTAGACCATTCCTTCAACCCTACGACTGAGTTAGCTCAGAGCAAGCTTTGCCACTATGGCGACTCTAACCGTGAGGTCCTCGGGTTCGTGTCCCGACGCGGATTTTCGACACCTGATACACAGTTAGGTCGAAGACCGTTGGGGAATTCTAGCGACCGGGCGCTGTGATCGGTAGTTTCTCCTGGTTTCTCTGATCATTTCTTGGTGATCATTCCCTCCACTTCCGTCATATTCTCTCCCCTTGGTCACACACACACACACACACACTAGTACTACACTACTACACAGTGTCTGGTGCTTAGAGGTGAAGCGGTGCCGCCTGGGGGAGATACTTGGAGAGGGAAAGGTCCTGCAGACCGACACCTCGCGACGTGAAGATCGGTGCCGATATCCATCTTCCAGTTGCGGAGGAGCATAGTCACATCATGGAATAAAACGGGCACTAATCACCATAGTAGCACAGTAACGGGACTAATCACCACAGCAGATAGCAAGAACAGAAACGTCAATTCTCTCGTAGTGGCAATTCATTGACGTGCCTCCTCTCCAAGGCGGCGTTCATTCGAGAGGGAGTAGCACGTGAGTACTTTCTCCTCGCAAAGGCAGAAGTATGCCGAACGCCGAAGAGAACACTTTCGCTCCATTTGCGAGTTCGTTGTGTAATGCACTTCGCGTTGCTCCGCATGTAAGACTTCGCGGCGGGAAACGCGATTAAACAGACGAACGAGGTGGTTGGCATCTCTCCAAGCCCTGCGCGCTCTAGTAGGTCTCGCACTGATTTCTTTATTCAATTGTCTTTTGCCCGTGTACGTCTTACAAAGAAGCAGGCTTACCGTGATCCGGAGAGACACAGTATTTTCTTGATGAGAAAGCTTGTATAATTCAGTCTGGAAGAAAGTGTGTCTGAGAACAGATACAAAGGTGCTCGTTAGTGTTTGTTTTTTTCTGGAACACTTTTTATATTTTTTTTTCCCTGGTTAGATATTTTTGCTTTCAAAGGTACGGAATAATACACTTTTCCGAAATATACATAATACTAACATTTTATTAGTTCAACCGCGGAAGGGATCCCCGTATTTGTTTCCAACGCCCCCTCAATATAATTTTTTTTTTGCATTAGTACTATTTTTACATACAGAACAAGCAAAACTCTTTAACAAATTATTATTTTTAATTATTGTTTAAGAACTATTTTTATTTTCTGGTTCAATTTAATATTTTTTGTTTTTAAATTTTGTCATACAAAGATCTTAAATGAAGAAATTGACTTTTAAAATAAGATTTTTTAGATTTTCTGTAACTTATTACTTCTGTTACGTTAACACCTAAAGAACTGAATTGGGGATTTAAACATTAAAAAAACATTAAACATTTAACATTAAATATTAAAAAAAGTTTTTAGTTTGCTTTAATCGGTAATCTTAATATGGTAGTCTTAATAAATCTTTCGGGGAACGAGAAAGGACACGCCGAGGATTACTTTCAAGTAGAGAAGTTTTATCAGAAATTGACGAAGAAAATCGGTATGATGTTTGGAGTCCAATGGATTTATGTTCAGTTTTTTACGGACTTGAGTGTTGTGATTGAATCGTGTTGCTTTCATTATTTCTCTGAAGATTTTATTTTGGACACTTTGTAAAGGTTTAAAAATACTAGGTTCAACATTCTTCCATATTGTTGAGGGAATATTTGTGATGGTGAGATAAGCTAAAATATTAAACAGCAACATTAAACACAACAGTAGTGGTGGCGTTAAACAGTAAATGCAACAAAGTCGGTGATCATAATTCAATTTTCTTCTTAATTTGAATTTCGTTCACGTCAATACGAAGTTCACGAGTATTATGAATACTTCTCCACGAGACTTTCTGAGAAAATTAAAACTTATCAAACTAATTTTGAACGAATAAGGGTGACTTTCAGATATCTAGTTAATATGTTGGGCATATTCATGGCCCAGCCATTGCCGTTTTCAATGCTTTTACTTTCACGCCCTTACTTCGTAAGAAGAGAAAGTACTGCAATCGTGTGTCGGCGAATTTTTGACAGAAAAACCCTTATTGCCGGGTCCTAGTACCGAAAAAGGTGATAAATCGTAATATAATACATAATTTCCTCCAACACGTTGTGTAGTCAAAATCCGTGATTTGTGGGTCCTTGATACCGAAAAATTAGCGACAAAACGTCAGTCTATCTGCCTATGGTCAAAGCTAGCGCCAAAATCGTTCAGCCGATTTTCTACAAATTTGATAGTACTTGATCGACTTGAAGGAACTAGAAGCCCTCAAAGTTTTTCCCCCTTACCCTCCAAACATCTTCCAGACAGCCATGGTGAAGCTAACTCCATTCGCAGACGGGTACGTCTTTGTTGATCATTTCAATCCTGGTTTCTTCCGCTCCATCCTCCCTACTACGACCTGGTTGATCTCGTGCCGCAATCGCCTCCTCGCTCAGCAATAGCTTTGTCCGTTTTAAATTATCTGCCCTTTCGTTCTGTCCTGCTCGACCCCGCCCCGCGACACACGCCTACGCCAGCAACAATGGAGCCTAGGTGGATTGGGAATTGCATTTATATTTGTATGATGCGCCATCTTGTGCTACAGCGCCATCTAGTAGATAGTTACGACGAATTGATCATTATAAAAACCTTTTCCATAAAAGAAACTTAAGATACGCCAAATTTCTTGTAGATCGGTCAAATGATGTTGGAATTTATCGATCTCCAACAAATCATTGGACCTTTGGAGGTAATAGTTTCGAATGAAGATTGGGATTTCCAGGAACGTCGCATTTATTTCAGTTCAGCAAAGTTTTGTGGGTTTTTATGCCCCATCACTTCAAGTACAACTATATAATAAGAGAAAACATTTAGATCAACTAATTACCATAATTACGGTAATTAGTCGATGATGTGAAATAGAAGTCTGTTTTCTCTTACTAAATCTGTGTATTATGTAGTTGTGCTTGGAGTGATGGGACATAAAAACCCAGGAAACTTAAGAAGTAAATTAATTTTAAATTTTAACATTCAAACTGTCGTTTATTTTTATTATTCATTATTATCTTGCAAAGATTAAACGATCTGATATTATTAATTTCTCTTGCGTTCGTTTTTACCAGGAGTAAGAATGAAGAGCTTTGGCGATAACTTTGTACGTTCACTGAAAAATGTTTTTGAATTATTTATGAAATGGCTTCTTCTAATTATTTGTGACCCTGTAGTTACGTTCTGTATGTTTTAGGGATGTTAAGAGATCGCGTTATTTGGTAATTACTGCACACAATTTCCTGTTGTTTCCTGGGGGTATTTAAATATTTCCTTTTCATGTATTCATTTAGTTGTTTCAGTTCGTTTTGATGTTGCAACAAGGGAAATTAAATTAGCCCTTGAGTTCGCTCATAAAAAATGTTCTTGTTAAGTGATGTTGCTCTCCCAAAAGAAAACAATGTGATTATAAAGGAAATGAAAGCAAAGAATGGAAGCGTCTTGCGGGAAAACGTCTTGTTTGACTTTTTGTATTCGACATTCTCCGTAAAATTGAGTTGCGGGTCTACTTTTTGATTTTAGCTCTTCTAATCAGCAGCAGCAATTGGTAGCGGTTTTTGACAGGACTTGAAGTCAGGTTCTAAGGCCTATGACTTACGAAAAAAAGGATACAATTGACAACCTTATTTCTTATTTCTAAAGGAACGTACCTCCATTTCCATTTCAATACAGTTCAACGAAACAATGTAAGACGCTAGTCCATAACGCTGCCAAATATTGTGCTGAAAGGTGCGTTTGTCCTTTGAACTATAATGTTAAAAGTTAATACCTTTGTTTCCTGAAGAAAAAAGTTTCATACAGATACGTCCCTTTGGGAATAAGCTATTTATTTGCCCTCTGTATAGGTCATGATGGATTTTGTTGAATGAACGTTACCTGATTTTAAAAGCAGATTTTATTTTGCTGTACATACTGTACAATTATTGGCATTTCTATTACTAAGAAAGAGCATGATTTCTTTAGCGTGATACAATTATGTTAGGGATCCGTAAAACTCGTGTTAAAGCTACGAAGAGACCTTAACTAGAATTCAACATCAGTGACTGAGAGAGCGATGATCCAGCCGATCGTTTTGTGTGTGCGTGTGTTTGGGGAGCACCGTAGATTTCTATTAAATAACAAACATTTGTGATTGTATTGCGTATTATTTTTGTAGTGTGCTTATGTTACTATAAAATATTATTTTTAAATAATTAAATAATTATAACAAATACATTTTAAAATCACGTTTGCCACTTAAACGAAGGTAACAAACGAAACCTCTAGGTCTCTTCAGGGGTGCATGCCCTCCCCGCGCTAGATCCGCCACTCGCACTGCCTGTGGAAGTGTGCAGATGATTAAAAATGTTCCTTCACCAACCAATTAAGGGATATTTTTTATTAAATTTGAAATACGAAATAAGACCATATTTATCGGTGTCAAAATGGGAAGTGAGAAGTAATACATTTCCTATATCGTCTATAGCCTCCAACCTGGAGGACCAAACTTAGTGAAACCATTTTTGATTTTGAGTATGACTGTGAATTTCGGACAATATATTTTCTATGTATTGTTAGTAAATTTGCAGAAGATAAATGATGGAAAAAATCCTACAAAACGTAGAATGTACTTCACTAAGGTGAATTTTTACTACAATGATTTTTCCAGCAAAAATATATTATATTATGTTTGCAAAAATATACATCTTTTCATACCAAGCATTTTTTCCTTAAATTTTATCAAGAAAGTTTTTTACAGGAAATAAAATATTGTTAATTTTATTTGCATTTTAACGTGCATATTTCAGGATTTTTAGATCATAAACCCATATTTTTTAATACATTTTTCAAGAATTTTCGGCCATAAAAATCTTCTCCCTTCACATTATTAGAGACCAGATTTTTATGTATTTACTTATTTTTACTTACCTCTCTCAAAACCGTAATCGTGGGGAATCATCGCAGTCCTAACGCAATATTCAGTTTTTGTTACAGACGAGTATTTTTTACATATTTAGTACCATATTCAATATATTGCTATTTTCACAAAACATTTCTTATGCCATTAATATTTACCAATTTTATTTCAATTTTTTAATATAAAAAGAAGTATTAATAAAAAAATCCTAATTTTTTCCTACATTATTACTGAGTGCTAATTGAGATGCGCTACGTTAAGACGCGGTCGGATGTTCTTACAGTCCGGCGCGCCTGCTTCAGTTATCTAAGTGGCGGTAAGAGCGCTTCAGCGACTGAGACAATTTTCACCTTTAAGTGTCAAAAGTATCACGGACGCCAGGTTTCGTTACCTTTAACCTTCATTTCACAGAAATTTTGGCTATCGCCGGCGTTAACATTCGGGCAAGAATGCTGCACGCTGCCAGTGATGAGCTGGTCGTAGATACCGTCTGATTGTACAAGGGCTTGTATTGCGTACTGGCTGCTGGGTATCAATAAATGAAGCTTTTATTACTAATGGGAAAGTTGTATGGTGCAAAATTTGCAAGGGATTGCTCTCCAAATGTTTTTTTAAACGTATGTATTATTTTTAAAATTTGTTTTTGCACATTTTGATAAGCATCATGTCCTTTTGGGTAAATATGTTTTATAATTAGTGTATTATAGTAGAACCCCGCTAACCCTAACGCACCAGTTCCGAAATTTCGGATAATCCGAACAAAATTAGGAATGGTGGAAAAATAATCAAAATATATAAAATGCTTATTCGTAGTGTAAAGAAAGAATTTTATAATCACTGCAGAACTGAACAACTAATTATTGAAACAAGTTGTCGAAAATAAACATACAGTTTATTGCACAGGTAACTACGGTGTATATCACATGTTTATGTAGCAGTAACTTTTACTTTCAGGAACTTGCAAAATCGGTAATCTTCTTTTGTCGTAAGGAACTGAATGATGCCATCAGTACGCTACGTTGCATTGTCTGGTAATCCTATCGATGTCGTTGTATATGTGCGGTACATTCTTTCGGATAATCCGAACAGACCGCACCCTCAATTAGTTCGGAATACCGGGGTTCTACTGTATTTATAATGTATCTGATTTCATTAATGTCTTACATATTCGTAGCTTTTGCATTACATAGTTATATTCGTATTTTGGCATTTCGTACTACATATTTTTTTACGGTCACCGTCCTTGAGAGTTGTCGGCGTCGTGTGGGTGGGGCGCGGGGCCCGTCCGGTGGCGCCCCTGGCGGCGCGGCGCGAGCGCTTCGCTGGCCACCCCCGAGAGGCCTCGTGCTCGCGCGCGGGGGAATGGAAAGTGAAATGAGCGAGGGGCCGGGCCGGGCCGGGCTGGGCCGGGGCAAGAATGGTGTGAGCGGTTGAGTAGCAAGGTTGGCGGGTGGGCGGGTGGCCGTTTGCAAGAGAGGAGGGATCGGGGCTGGCGCCGGGTAGAAGGAAATAAGTGGAAAAATGACAAAAGGTTTGTCATGCAAAAAGTTTTTCACTCGGTTATTTTTCCTTTGTTGTCCCGCTGCTTTGGTGCCGTTACAAAAAAAAAGCCAATTGCTGATCGATTAAAGGTTCATCGCAATTTACATGGTTAATGGTTTTTAACGTAACGTTAACGGCGGCGGCGAGCACGCTTGGACGTAATGTGTCGTGTCGTTGTTGTGCTTCACGGTAGAAACTGCGGGACGGCGGCGTTGCGGCCTGGTCTGTTTGTTCACAGTTCAACAAACTTCGGCGCCCCCGCCTCCGGCCCCGTCGCATTTCCTTTCATTTCCCTTTCTCTGTGTCGCTTGCCGCCTCGCCCTCCCGTCGCGACCGCTGGCGCGTGCCCGGGTGGCTGGGCCGAGGCTCGTCCTCCCCCGCCCGCGCCCCCGCCCCCTCCCCCGCCCAGCTCGGCCGGTGCGCAGAGAGGGTGTTCCCCAGGGTTCCCCTTTGGCCCCTCCTCGGAATACCCCCGTCGAGAAAATTGACTTACCGGAAGGTCATCAATTTGCTCCACGTCTCACGTGCGCTCGCGCGCACATCTCCTCGGGGGGCGGTGACAGGGGAGGAGGAAGGGTCGGGCGTACGAGCTCGACCCCGATTAGTTTTTCGTGGACTGGCTGACCTACCTGAGAAGCGTTCGTGTTTTTGACGTAGAATACACATCGTGGGAGGAAGACGATGAATAATGCACGATGTAAAGTCAAGTCGGGACAGTCTTAATGTTCGTTTTATTGAGTATTGGTATTGACGTGCTGCGTCCAAATGACGATGCCTGACCTTTTGTGCGCAACACCCCACCGAAGATGAAAGGGTGAAGTAGGATAATGACCGTTTCTGATTTTGAAATACGATAGTATACCAGTAAATTTAAATCTCAAAGCACGGACAAATTTCATTACAATTTCATTACAAACTTCTAAATTTATAAGACTCTTAATAGTTATACCTACTGTTAGAGGCACATTTCATTAGCTTCTCATAAAATGTAATTTTTTTATAAAATTGATTATTATCAGGAGTGAAATTTTGCATGAAGAAATAAAATAATATTCTTGCTAGCGTGCTTTTTTGCTTATCCTTAATGACCTTGGTATTATTTCATTTGTGAATTTGTGAACTTCAGTAATATTTGAAAGTTGGTTTAATTTGTTATTGGTTTTGATGCGGCGAAGTTCTATAGCGTTTCACGTGCACATGCAGATGGTGTAAAAAATAAATAATTATGAAATGTCCCTAGTTTTACAGACAATAATTTAAGACTAAAAATACAAATGAATCATTAAATAACTTTGTCTTTTATTTTATTATTACAGAACGTTCCAGGAGCGTGAGTTTACTCCCATCTTCAGGTCAGCTAATATTTTTGCAATATTATATTAAATTATTTTATTTAAACTATGAAACTTAAGTCAAATTTTATCTTACGATTATTTCTTGATACATTCACTTCATTACGAGGACATAAAAATCGTGCTCACCTTTACTGTTTTGTGATAACCAGAGAATGTTTTATTACGTATTCGTTTACTATTATTTTACAGAATGATGCATCATCAATGATGCTAATTGTTTCTGTATAATAACATTAAAAATAGATAAGGGTCGTATGACCTCTACGTACAATCTACCAATGTATTGTACTTTGCAGACAGTTTTCACTTTCTAGCAATTTTTACTCTCTTGAGTAAAACTTGTAAGACATGTATTCGATTGGTAATTTTCTCCGCAGCTTCTTCTGTAAAAATTACTAGAGGCATTAGTCAACGCAACGATTAGTGCAGTAATCTCCTATAAATGCGATTTTTTATGGTTTGTCATGCACCTATTTAGTAAAAATGAACACAGGTGCATAAGTGTTAAACTAAACAGGAGTTTTGTAAACATGATTAATAACTTTGTTTTTCCAAAAAGCACTTACCATATAGTTAATTACTGCATGATTAACTGTAAGGTTAAACGTTTCTCTGTGCATATTTGAAACGAACGATTTTAATTTTTAGGGGTACTTTACATAGAGCTTCAACAACATATTAAAATTTTTCACAAAAATAGTTGTTTTTTTTTATTTAACTTTGTCTTGGGAAAGTGTAAAGAACTCTTGAAAATTTCATAGGTCTCTTTTTTGTTAAAATCGCCAATATTTCAAAAATTGATGTTCCATTTTTTCGGTGTTTTCTTGTAACTACAATATTAAAGATTTTTTTCTTAATGAAATTTGTTGTTCACAGACATCTTGAAATACGCTCATGTAAAATTTCTCGAACAGATAAATAGTATCCGCGTAATTATGGGTGAAATGTAGCCAATTTTAAACATATTTTTGTCGAAAACGGCTCATATTTTTTTCAGTAAATTTTCTACTCGTATATACCAAAGGACGGTAAAATGTGGTGCTGGACCCAGTTTTGGCGATCTGTGTGTTGTAAAAGTGCAATGTCCATGATAGATATTATTATTTTAAATTATATACATGCACAATCTTTTAAAAATATGAGAATCGTTGTAATTTTGCAAGGTTTTTTAATTTGCAAATTTGAATTTTCCCTAATTCTTTTGCTAGAATTTCAAAATGTATCACGTTGCAACACAGTAGTGCTAACGTCTCTACACGACAGTTTGAAATTTTGAGAATAATTTCTTATTGTTGAGCTGTATTTCTATGTGGAAGGAACAGTTGGGGATTGTCGTATTTGTGTTGATGTATTAGCTTTAAATGAATTAAATTCTCACGCCTAATGCGCTACGATTGGTAATGAATGATCTTTAGAAGTGATAGCTGAGACATATTAACGTGGACAGAAATTAATATTTTATTGAAACAATAATGACGGCTTCTGATTTTGAAATATGATACCTACTAGTTAAATTACATTTGATGGCTCAGACAAATTTTATTCGTAACTATTAAGAAAATTCTAACGCCTTAACTTGATTCTATTAATTCTGTTTTCTCTCTAATTTGTGTACGTTTCTCCTTCGCCTTTACCACCTAACGTTGTCCTGGTGCACATTTCCTTAACCGACAATGTATAGCCTTAAGTATCATTGAAAAATTTAATTATTCGTTATTCTTTGATTATGATTGTCATGATTGATTCGTTATTCTTTTAATGTCCGGATTAATAGCTCAGAATTACATTTGCCTTTATAACGACTCTTTTCAGCGAGTATTTACTTCGTTTTGTGATTTACATTAGTCTTGCCATTATTTGCCTGTAATTATGGCAACTAGTGCATAACTTCGTGAAAGTAAGATGGTGGGTACTGAAAATCATGTTTTCGAAACAACGAATAATATAAGACCCAGAAAACTTCTGAAAAGTTGTTGCAGGTATATAACGTCTGGAGCGGTATGCAATATAAAAATGTACTAAAGATTAAATATACTTCTTAAAAATAGAATTTTATTTTATTTGATAGTTTGCATATTTCTTTATGCATATCTTTTCCTTAAAGCACCATGTCGTTCCCGAAAGATGGTACTGTTTCGGATATATCAAGTGTATCTCTGCTTTTTTCTAGAAATTATCTTTTACAAACAATGAATTTTATGGATTCGGCACATTTCTTGTATTGAACCGCACATTCGTTAGGTGTTTTCTTTTAGTGTTTTCTCCATCCTTTCGTGCTGCTTTACCATAGTGCAACAGCATCATGTCGACCTCGACAAATTGCGCTCTTTCTGGGAATTCACTTGAATCATCGCTAGTGTATTGGCGAAGTGAAGTGCGGATCTTGTTTGCTCTCGAGGGACATCGGTCGCGGTTGGGAAATCACGAGTGGACTGCATTTCTACGATCCTCGCTTCGATTTCCCCCAGCGTTGCGATGCGGATCTTGGCTTTTACGTCGGTTGTTTGTTAAGTACTTGCTGCCGCTGTTTCGTGAGGTAGTCATATTTCATCGTTAATGGCTTGCGCTGAAGTTGCTTCTTTCTTGTTTTCTTTTGGTTGACCCGCTTCTTTTCATGCAAGTTGTGATGAACGCATTAAGTTTTGTAACGAGCTTATCAGCATATTTCAGCAACTCGTATCTTACAAGTCGTTTTCTTCTTCTTCTGCGTTCACTTAATGCGCGCGTTTTGGCATTTGTGGGCATGCGCGAGAGGTGTATTACAAGATGGCTTCTTTTTTGTGAATGTGTTGTTTTTTTTCGTTGAATGTTATACATAATAAGATTTTAGTCATCATAGGTACTACGAATTCTAAGTACTTCAAATATTTTCGTGTCGCGCCGTTGAATCTCTTTGTCTGATGTTTTAAATGTTTTGAGATAACGGAGAAGTACTAGGTTCGATGTCATACTCAAACACCAGCTCTTCATATATATAGGGATCTTGAATTCAATGTGTTCCCCCTCCATAAAAAGAAAGCAAATAAAATCAAACGAGGAATTTGGAACTGCTCCCTCACTACAGTTAATACACTCAATGAATGACCTGAATAGCGCAATTAGTACATGGATTCTCTCACGCTAAACAAGTGATTGAAATTGAAGCCAGTGCATTCCACATATATTGAGAGATCACCTATCGAGTGATTGAAAGTGAGCAGCTCGGTGAATTCTGGCAAATTCACGCTTTTCATGAACCACCGCATCGGGAGTGAGGAGAGACCGCGTTGTCCCGTCTCCTCTGCACCACTCCTCCCCGGACCCGCTCCCTCCAGCACCCTCGCCCCCGCCTCCCTCTCGCCCTCGCCTTCGCAACACCCCCGTCCCCGCCCCCGCCCCGGCCCCCGCACTCTCACCGCCATCGCCCCCAGCTGCATCCTCGCCTACACCCTCACCTCATCCCCGTCCCCGCCCTCGCATCTGCTCCCGTTCTCGTCATTGCATATGTCCCACACCTGCCACCTGAATCGCTCCCATGTGCTCTTTCCCACTCATTCGCCCTTACCCGCCGTGCCATTCCCCCTGGCTTGACATCCTCATCCTCCCTGCTCGTCACTACCTCGCCCCCCACCGCAAGCCTGACGCGGCCTCACCCCCACCCCGCCCCCATCCCCGCCCCCGCGGGCCGCCGTCGTTCGCCCGCCGTTCGCCAACCCATGAATAGTGCAGGGGGCGTCTCCGGAGGCGAGGGCGATCGGTCGGGGCATTACTATTATCGTCCGGCCGTTTCCTCCTCCAGTTACACTCTCCCCGCCCCCTGGCAGACCGACGGGCACTTATCGCTTTATGTGTCCGGGAGGAATAAAATACCGGAAAAGACTTTTGTTACCCGCCGCAGGCACTCTTGTAAAATGCATGTTAAGGGAATCATATGACACGTACTATCATGGGGAAGTTGCCGATGCCGGGAGCGCTCGCGCGGGGTGGGCTTTTTACTGGTTTCTGTTACTCTGAATATAAATCAAGCGCTCCTGTTGAGTGTTCGCCTCTCAAGTCGCCGGCGTGCCTTCGGGCCCGTAAATTTCCCTCGAGAAAAATTGTCGGGAAATAATGCAAGTTTCAGGTGTGGTGTGCCATGGCAGTATCGTCTATTTAGAGGACGTACTCGACGGAGCAAGGGAGCTTTCACAAAGCAAGTTCTGGCTTTTATTGGGGCAATAGTATCCGTTTCGTTCTTCACCGTGTTTATTCGATGTGAAAGGAGCTTCTTATAGCTAAGTTTCGGAAGTGCGCTGGATACACCTTTTTCTCTCGATGGCATGAAATTTCGAAAGTTGTACAAATAAATAGGTCACCTTCAATTGAAGTAAAAAAAACTGCGCATGCAGTAGACTTGACGGACTTAAGCCATTTCTATACTGGGTAGCTGTATATATATATATATATATATATATATATATATATATATATATATGTGTGTGTGGGTGTGTGTGGGTGTGGGTGTGAGGAGAGAGAGGGGGCTGGGAGCTTTGAGTGTTAGGATTGTGAAAAATAATATAAGATGGCTTGCATTCTAAATGTATGTCTTTATACTATTCTGAAAAAGGGGAGTGGGAGGAATACACGTGACATCTACGCCTGACATGAACTGGTTTAAAAATGTATGTTTAATTAGTGTGTGCTTGTTTTGTGACGGCAGGTTTACCCTCTTAAGAAGTTCTTTCCTCTCCCGTACCATATGGTCTCTTCGCCGCAGCTTTGAAGCGAAGAAGAGATCTGGAGGAGAATACCAGAATCCTTAGGATACTGTAGAATGCAGGCTTTGTAGTGTAAAGGCCTTCAGCCTAGCCTCTTAGTAATGTAATGAACTAGTTTATTTTGGTGATAAATGGCCTAATAAATAAATAAGGTAGGTGGTATGAAAGTTTGTAAAGTAATAGCATTCCGATAGATAATGGTGAAAATTGGTGCTGTATGTGATGCATACCTATTGACCATACTTCCAACCCAAAGACTATTTAAAGACATACAAGCATATATTTATATCGTGTGTTTTACCGCATGTTTTAATCTTGATTGATGAAGTTATAAATCAGGAATATTGAGATCGGCGTTTGTATTGTAGCTGAATACTTTGTCATGTGCAATATCACTTCTTAAATTCAGAAGAGCGTTTGTATTTCAGCTGAATACTTTGTGATCTGCAACATCTGCATCTTAGCTCGATTCCATAGATACTTTTGGTCATAAAAGTTGCGCGATAATCCAACAGACAGATGCCTTCTTGAAACATTTTTCACGAATGTTTTGATCTACTTTGTGGAGATTTCATTGCTATTATTGAAGAGATATTTCAGTTATGTATCATCGTCATGTATACGGTTTCATTGTTTTGTCTGTTTTCTTTTGAAGCACATTTTCCTTTTTCTTGATATTCCTCGCATCTTGAATTCTGGGTCCTTGTTTTCGCTCTTACATTCTGCTCTATCTTCTTTGCAGAAGGGAATTTAAGAAACCACGAACGATGAAACGTGAAGTCATTCTACGGCGGTCTAACAGCCATAGTTCGTGACCACGGCTGAAAGAACACGTGACCAGTGTACATGCTTCGTAGCATCCTTAAGCTGCTTCTCCAGTTAATAAATCATACGTTTTAATAGGAGAGTAGAACACATGCATTTGTCTTCCCCGTTGCTGCCATTGACCTTTCTTTTTGGGTGCGAGGAAAGAAGATTTTATTTTGTGACATCTTGTGGCTTGGATGATGTTGCCGTGTGCTTGCTTCTTTCGAAGCTCATCAGACAGGTGGGTTGGTATTTCGTAGTTGTTGCATTTGTTTCCTTCCCCCTTACTTAGATGGGTATTGGGTTACAGAGGAACATTCTGGATGTGAAATTTAAACTAATCCGTTACGGTACTCCAATGTAGCCTACAGTCTAATGTTAACTATACGGTCATTCGATTTCGAAAGAAACAGCATGTTTTAAAAAAAATATTTATCCTTGACATCCTTGCTGATTGAGAAAAATTAAGATAGTAAGGGGTTTAAGCATTGTGTAGTGTTGCAGAAATCGAAAACAATGTCGGTTTTCTGCACATGCGCAATTATTTTCGCGTCACTATTAAGTTTCTGCTCATGCGCAGAAGACCGATATTGCTGTCGATTGCTATAGAGTGATTAAACGCCCTAATACACTCTTCTGGACTGTACAGGATGATGTATAGTTAACCTTAGCACTTTGTAAGAGCACTTGTAATATTCGTATTTCAATTTGTCTTTTAATTAATTGTATACATAATTATTAAAAGTTAATATATTCGCATGATTATTAGAAAGTGTGTTCAAGAGAGCATTATAGTAATTATTTTCTTTTTATTAACTTGTGAAGACAGGATTGTGGCTGATATTTTTGAATCTTTGCCACTTTACCTTCACGTTAATCATGCCGTTCCAGGATTCGAAGTTAACCCACTTCTCCTTTGAGATGTGTTATAAGTTCTGTTTCTTTAATGTTTCTGTCTGGCATTGTATAGTCGTTTTTTTTCGTTACATCCGCTTTCTTTTTCTCATTTTACTGTCTGTTTCGAGATTCGCTCTAAATATCATTGTTCTCAAGCATGCAATTCGGCTTTTTGTGTCTTCTTTTACACTGTTTTTTTGATGCTTAGCTAACCGATGAAAATTCCAATATTCGTACAGTTATTCCTCCTACAAAAAAAGTCTCCATATTCTTATGGAATCACATTTTGCTAAACCCTTACTCAACAGTGAATTAGATCTGTATCTTCTCAAGATTCTAAGTCTTTATCTTCAGTTTATAATTACATATTTTGAGCGAACAATGGAATGCAGATGTCAACAAATGACTGTTTTTAATGCTCTTGTACCTACGTCATGTAACCATGAAAACCACACAATGGATTTTCATCGTGTGAAAGACCTCTTGTCCTTCGATGGTAAGGAACTCCTGACTTTTATTGCCACGTAAACTTACCGTAGAGTGCTAATGGATTAAAACCATTAGAGTAATTGTAGACACTAAACAAGTTTACAGCCAATGAAAATTCATGCGAACTAGTCTCTTACAACTATTGTAGGTGCTCAAAGATCACCAGTGACACCGACTTCTGGTGCGAGCTTGTGATGGTGGTTCACTTCTCACTTCACACGTACGCTACTTTTATTTATACATGTAGACCGAGCAAAGTGCCTCTGTGCGTAGCGCTCTGTATTCGCCATCGGGAGGTCTGGGTTCGATCACCGGGCCGACTTTTCGACTTGTCGACCGGGGTTTTCGTGGTTTCCCTCAGTAACAAGGCGAACGCTGGTATGGTTCCAAAATCCCACAAACACGATTATTATTATTATTATTATTATTATTATTGTTATTATTATTATTATTATTATTATTATTATTATTATTATTGTTATTGTTATTGTTATTATTATTATTATTATTATTATTATTATCCTATCCCCCCTAATTGATAGCCAAGGCTGTCAACCTTGCCTTAAGTGAGGGATGCAGCTGAAAGGCTGACCCCCATAATTCCACACGTTGATCTCTCCAGAATAGAATACAAATGAGCCTCGAGGAGAGAAATGTGTTGCGTGGTCAATAGTGGCTCGTAGGCGTATTACATATGTAATATGAAAAAACAATTTATTGGCTCCATGAAATATTCATTCCACTTCCACGTGTCCTTGAGCTTTACCATTCTCGCCACAAAAGGCCGTTCAGTGAAAAAAATATTTTTCCTCCCTTTTCTATAAAATAAGGTAATGGAATAGGAAGGTATTGAAATCACCTCAACAACATGATATCGATTTTTCGGTCCTAAAATCTCTGTTAAAGTTTCTTTTTGATTTGTAACTTTGCACACTGTCAGGATTAATATATATTAAAGCTGTTTTCAAAGATGGTTGAGATTGGTGGTGAAGGCAAAACACGCGCAATTGTTTACCTGAAAATCTCTAAAAGTGGATGGCGTATGGAGGCATTTGTAAAACTGGCAAATAAGCTATTTAGATAAGAATTCATAAACACGTTAGGTTGAAGATCTAGTTTTATCATTCTGAGAATTATTATATTTTGAATTTTAAAGGTACTTTACATGAAGCCCTCGTGACATTTGTGACATTTTGTGAAAAATTGCTTCATATTTAATATTTTTGCTCGAATATAGCAAAAAATATTCATAAATTTACACAATAAACAAGAAATTGTCTATCACTATTAAATTCAATTATTTTTGACGAGTTTGGCTACAGATTTTTCTGAGAGACAGTAGTTAAAAAAGTTTTTTATGTTTAAAATTATGTGATTTTGAGTTATTTCAAATAGCTTTTTCACACTACTCCCTGTCAGAAAGCTCTGACCAAGCTCATGAAACGTAATTGACATTTATAAATATGGTGTAGTTATTATTTTCGTTAAAATCTCTGAAATTTTTGCAATAGAAAAAGTTCAAATATTTTTTAGATTTGTCTATCACCTCCAAATGAAAGAATTAGCTGCGTTGTATTGGCGAACAGTATTATTTCTTTATAGTATTTATTATTTATTAACATCTTGTCTTCCTTGAGAGCGTCCGTCTTACTGTGCCACATTTGTTGGAACCGATAGAGTTTGATATCAATGTCGTTCTCGTAATCAGACCTCACGTCGCAGCCAACGTAGTTGAAATGTCTTATTTGTTCCAAAGTTGAATTGTAAATATATATTTTTGATCTGACAGGAATTTCCCTTAGAAAGCCATTACTTTACTTTTTTGATATATTTTGAGGTTGTAATCTTCCAAGATATTACTCAATATATGAGCATTTTTATGGAGTTAATTTTCATTTATATCAATTATTATCTATTACTATCTTAATTATTATTATCTAATTAATTATCTGGTCGTCTGCAAATAAGAGTATTTAAAAAATTCCCATTTCCCAAATAGATTCCCTCTGCACATTTTATCTTCTTAACTCTAAAATTCGTAACTCTATATATTAAAACGTGTTGGGGACAAACTGCACCCCTGTCGTACTCCTTCATTTACTGAAAATATTTTGCTCTTTAGGCGATCAGAACTTATAACCTTTGTCCCATTACATAGGGACTTTATACATGTTATGATTTGCTTGTAATATCCTCTTGTCTCTACTACTTGTCATAGCTTTCTTACCACTCTATCAAACGCTTTCTCAATGTTTATGAAAAGAAGATGGGTTTCAAATTATATTCTCTTCTCTTTTCAATTATCTGCCTCAGAATAAATATATTATCACAGCACAAATGACTTTGCTGGAATCCATGTTGTTCATTTTATAGGTGTCATTCACTAATAGTTTTTAATCTATATAGTTATCCAGGTTAGGAAATTATCTCATTTTTCCAGCTCATGTTTGGGAAATGAAACAGCCTAAGTTTAAAGAAAAAGCTACTATACTTAAATAGTTCTGCGCTCAACACCTCCGTTCCTGGAGCTTTCCTATTCTTCATTTTTGTTGGAGCTGTTGCCATTTCATTCATACTGAGTTCATCTATATCTTCCATTATCTTAAATTTGGTATAAATGTCCTCGTTCGAATCATACACAATTCTAAATAATGTACACACTTATCGTCTTCAATTGTATTAATTCTGGCAGTATATCTTTCTTTACTGTTCAAGTTACGAAGAAGTTTGTACGCAATGTCTTGTCGTCCATAAACATCATGTTCCACTCTGCTTATGAAGTTTTCCCAGCTTTCTCTGTGAGAATTCCTGGCAACAGTTTTAGCAGTGTTACGTTTTCTTTTATATATGTCCCAACTTCTTTTTTCCTGTAGCCATTTCATATAGGCAGTTTACTTTTCTGTTAATGCCTCTTTTATGTCTTCGTTCCATATTCTGAGACCCATCCTTTTTCTATAAATCTTCTGTTTAACCTAGGCTTCATTTCAAGCTTGTTCTAGATATGTTTTAATATTATTCCATTCTTCTTGTTCATTTTCCAATGTGGGCGTGATAGCTAGTAGGCTATCTAATCTAATTTGATGTAGCTTCCGTATACTTGGGTATACATTGAGGAGTTTAACTTTGCATCGAAGGTGGGGTGTATCCACTTTAGGTTTTACATTGCGACCCCCTCTCTTCCATGGAGTCAACAGGGAAATTTTGGAGACAACTAAAAAATGATCTGAACTGATGTCACATCCTCTATAGACATGTACATATTTAATTAATGGAAAAGTCTTGCTATTTGAAATAATGTAGTCAATAATAGATTTTGAGCCTCGACTTGACGAAGTGAACTTTTCCTTGACTTTCTCCGGAAAATGTGTTACATATTTTCGGACTGTTATAGGTAGAGAAATGTCTTATCGAATTTCCATTACTTAAGTGATCACTCGTACTCCCACTATGCCCCTTTGAAAGTGGATTGTTACCCACACGAGCATTCAGATCTCTGCATAGTGCATAATCCGTTTTATTTAAGTTATTCAAGCATTTTTGTAGTTTTCGTAGAACATATGGCTTTCGTCTTTCCTACCTTCTTTTGAGGCATAAAGTCCAATGAGAGTCAAATGTCCTCTGTCGATCTTCAATCTCGTTGTTGAAATCCTATCATTGATCCAGTTATAAGAGACAATTTTGTTCTTCTATGATTCACTGACTACAATTGCAACCCCTGCTTGAACTCGCCAGTTTTGATTTACTTCGCTGAATATAATAACATGATTTTCTAATTCCTTAGTTCCTTTTAATTTAATCTTTTTTCAGTAACGACACTTATAGTTATATTCTTCTCTTTGAGTTTTCTGACCAGTTAAGACTCCTTCAATCGTTTATTATGGTTTAAATGACCTTCAAGATATTCGTGGAATAGGCGGGATTGTAAGTCAGATACCTTTGACTTCTGATTGTTTTTTGATTTCAAATTTGGCTTTATGTGGTATGCCTTTTTTGTCTGGATTTTATCGAAAGGATTTTAGTTTTGAATTGAGATTAATAAGAAATTTTAATTTATTAATTTTTGTGTTGCTTTTTCTTTCTGCTGAGTTAACTGTTTGTTATACTTTTCGTTTAATTTCTCTCTCCAACATTTCAGGTGGCCACAAAAATATGTTTACGTACTCCTCGTTTCTTGGGCTTGTTAGAGCAGTGGTTGTGAACAAAGACAGACCGTAATCGATTTACGTGAGGCGTACGAGTAATAGTAAGCGTACCAGGGCCACACGCAACCCTCAAAGTGGAGGACCAGGGGATTTGATTTCGGACTTCCCTTGTCCTGGGGGATTGGCTCCTCGATTGCAGCGTCCTCCGCGCTGTATCCATATTTAGAGTGCCCTTATTGCTGAGGGAAAGGAAAGGGGATGCAACCTTTCACGAAGCCTTCATCCGCCCTCAAAAGCTGAGACGGTTGACGGACCCCTTGTTTTAGGGAGTTCTCCACTGAAACTGCCGTTGAGGTCCACCTCTCAAGGTCCTCTTTTCCAGTCGAAGTCCTCTACTTTAGGTCTCCTTCTGGCGTTGAGATCCTCTTCTGGAGTGTACTTCTTCGTCTGACCCTTCCCCAACGACCTGTCCCGTAAGGGAGGCCCTACCAGTAGCTTCGCTTCCGCCGGCATAGCTTTCAGGGTTATTGAGGTACTCAAGCCCCACCACCAACGTCAAGGTCACGTACTCCCATGGTGTTTTTTTCATTTCTTTTGAATGAAAAATATCGGGGCCCAAAATACAATGGGGCTTGTGGTAATTTCCCCACCTGCCCCCCTCTTCTGGACACCCCTGCCTTCCTGTGGCCACCATGACTATACCAATCCTGAGTATCTCCGCGACCGACGGTGTGCACGCATCGACCCTTCTTCTCGGCCCAGCGCGTCGTCCTAGTGAAGCGAATCTGCTCGTCCTCGCCTCGTGTAGTCTCTGAGCTCTATTTGTCCTCCTCCCTGACCTCTGTTATTCTAATGGTGTGGGCTAACGTTGTAGCTTCTAAAATCCAAGTTGGCGGACTGAAACTCGGCCCGAGGCTGTGGATTTCTGATGCAAGAGAAATCCTCATGTACCATGTTTCACTTGTGGCATGCAAATGGACTTTGTCTCTAAATGCCCGACAAAATTATATCCCGTAATAACCCGTTCTATCATGATCTCACGATATACCGACGAGACAGCTCAGTTATTACAGGAAGAGACAGGCATCTGGCGATGAAAGCGAGACTCAAATTCAAGGCGTTGAAGGAGATGCCCCCGAGGTTTCTTGATCAGAAGATCCTCTAGACTCGCGACGAGAGTAGGTTTCAAAGGAAACCCTTGTGAAACACTTGAAAAGGGCACGCACAAATGATTGTCCTCCCGGATCTGACTTAAGTGTAAAATTAAAATGAACCAGTGGTCTGCGGCAGCAATAATGCTGCTGAACAGCTCCCAACAAAAGGGTTTAGTAGCACGCACACTGCTCTAGAAGAACAAATAAAATTCTCTCATATAACATTTAAATATTTTAAACAAAAGTCTTCATGAATACTGCAATAATATATGGAAATGTAGAAAACGCATAACTCTTAAACGAGGAATTACACATGAAAATTGAGAAGTCTATAACTGTCACAAATAACTTGAATGGTGGTAAATATTTTATATTAAAAAATTAAATCACTTCAAATTTTTATTGATGCTATTACGCTGATTGCTGTGGCTAATATGGTTTGCTACAAACACCAGATATGATTTTTTACTGTATATTTGTATATTATTTCGATGGTTTTTAATAATTATACAACACAGTTTACTAAAGTGATATTAACTTACTGTGCAATAGAAAAATTGACAAAATTAAGATTAATGAGGATGTTGAGGGAGGGTCAGTGCCAGGAGCATCAGTACTGAAATGGTCACCCCACACTCTTCTTCTAAACAGTCGCGAAGTGGAGCTTTTTGGTCAGTGAGAGCTTCACTGGGAGCAGGTTCTGAATCCAGGACAATCTGATAAAACTGTAAATTGATTTCACTTCTCCAGTCCTCCCATAATGTCTTCAACAATTTCTCAATACCACTGCTCTTTACCTCAGTACCCTTGGTGGTAGCTGGTTCAACCAGTAGTTTTCGTAAGATGCGCTCTGCCGTAAGACCTGCACTCTGCCCAGGCTGAATGACTTAGAACGATCAATCTATTTCTTAAAATACAGCGCATTCCCCATTTTTTGTTGTTTTTCTCAGCATTATTCTGTTCATTTTTCTGATCTCCTCATATTTCATATTTTGTGTTTGCTCCGACTTTTCCTAGTATATGAACCAACCCAAATGTCTGGTAAATTTCGAGATAATTTTGCGATATCAAACTTCCGAATGTCTCCTTGATTTCTGATGACTGGCAGAAACGAATGTCCCCTTACAAGAACTAGTAGTGCTGAACACCATGTACTTTCTCGCCCGCATTTTCATGCTAAATTACGCGAAAGGTACTCAAATTTTCGAAAACTTGTGCGCCACCTGATCTCAAAATCTATCTTTAAGGAACTGAATTCATTAATGAAAAAATATCTATATTTAATATTTTAATTATAAGAAGTCTCCGAATACTTTTAAAACTTTTTGCAATTTTCGAAAAAAACAGGGTTTTTAACGAACATGATATCTATACCATTCTCTTAAACATCCTTAACACTATCAAACAACAAAATTTAATAAAATTTTGAAAAATTGGAAAATCTCCCAGGAGCCTTATCCCCCAAAATTAAAATATCTGTTTCACGTTCCAGGGGCCGCGTCATCCAAAGCGATCGAGGAATATTAATTTAGGGGAAAATCGGCTAAACTGTTTAGTCGCCAGCATTGTTTACAGACCGACGTTTTGCCGTCATTCGATTTTTCGGTATAAAGGACCCACAAAACATGAATTCTGGCTACACCACGTGATAGAGGATTTTGTCTCTAAATTTAGCAACTGGATTTACCCACCTTTTTGTTACCAGGCCCCTGTAAGAAGATTTTTTCTTCGGGAAATTCCTTGTTTATGCGCGTCGCATTAGATAGCTTTCTCGCTCCTCAGATGTCGAGGGACAATGTTGAGGAGATATAGAACGTCTTTACGTGAACAACATGTATGTTCTCGTAATGACCATCGCGCCCATCTCTCAAAAAGCCTTGAACTGTGTTTCGGGGGAGGATAATGAAAATTGACTGTCGTATATGGGTAATGTTAATTGAACTGTCGGGTAATGATATTACTGTCGCAGCAACATTAATATAAGCTGATCAGTATATCCAATAGAATAGTTCCAAGTCAAGAAACATGAAAAGTAGACCTCAAGGACAAACAATTATTTGCACCAAACGTGAGTAAGGGCTTTATACGATATGAAACTAACACATATTTACAAGCTTTATTTACGCAAAGATGGAATGCGAATTTAAACCATTTGATTATATGAAAAGTTACAGCGCTTACGAAACAACGCAATGATGTCATTCGTTTTTGACCCGGAGTGAACATAATTAGATTTGAAAAGATTCCTCTCATATCAAGAATATCAAAAAAGTTACTTTTTCATATCGCAACCTGTGAATAGCAATTATTTAATGGCAGGCGATCTCTTTCTTGGGTCCTGGTTGTTGCATGAAGTCAGCTGTGACCCGACCGGTAGCTGCATCGATTTATTTCTATCTCTGGGCACATTGGACATTGTTAATGTAGATTGTTATACGCGCATAATTCAGACTATCTGACTCCGCACGTCTTCGCCATGTTTTGTCCGTTTGTCATCTCCGATTAACTCATCTTATGCGTCGGCTTCGATTCTTGGCAGGTGTCATTGGGTCGGTGGTCGTGGTGATACAAATTCATTCCCGCACGATGCCTCCCGCGTTACGGCAACGTATTGACCCTTGTGCATTCACAGTTTGCGGCATGCACGTGCGACGATCTCTCCGCAGGGCTGTCGCCTTCAATAGTCGCGCACCGGGGCAGGTGGCTCTGGGCGTCGACATGTCACTGCAGTGTCCGGGAGGTCCTTGGTTCGACACCCGACTGTGGCAGGATTACCAACACACACTAGAGAGCTAGATCGAATCAGTCAGGAGTCAGGAGGAGAATTCTGGAGGCCGCTTGCTCTGATCGGTAGTTTTTCGTGGATTCTCCAATACCAGGCGAATGCCGGAGCAGTACCCTAACAAAGTGGCCACGGACCGCGCGCTATCTCTTTTTCCTTGTATTCTTTTCCCTTACTCATACTTGCATGCAGTATACTACCACACATGCCGAGAGTCTCGGCTGGGCCGGAGCCCCCATGTTCGGAGATACCCGTTTGGGGGAACACCCGCTAGCCGACTAGGTCGGCGCCCGATCTCACTATCCGGCGGGGGAGATCGCAGTAACATCCAGAGAAAAACATGCACTACACGTATGGGACTGAATACTTCGGCAGTTGACGCGGAATCACTATCTAATCAATCAATTAATCAGTCCAACGACAGTCGTTCCCAGGCGTCGCGCCCGGCCCGTGCATAGCCTGGTCCAAATCGTTCAACAATGAGAAGTAATTCATAGAATTTTAAACGACCGTATCTGCGCGTTGCCGTTGTGACGTTCCCTTTGATACCTTGCGGAAAACTTCAAGATTCTCAGAAGAGATTCCGTTAAGTAATAAACTATAATCATTATTGTAGTTTCGCAATGTTAATTTTTTACGACTTTCAAAACTATTCAGAGTTGACCGAAAGTAAGACCTGCATAATTTTAATAACCTAACATCACTCTATAAGGGAGAAATAAAAAGGAAAAAATAAGAGAAAACAGACTTTCGATCCGCTTTTGAGAAAATAGTTCTTTTGCTCTAGCCGAGGGGGGGGGAGATGAATTAAATATCGGAACTGTTTTTGAGAAAAGTTTGTAAAAGTGAGTTTGTGGGATTTCTTGAAAAGTACCCCACAAAATCAAAATATTCGTTTCATATTCAAGGAGCCGCGATGTATCAAGATCAATGGCTGAATATCAAAATTGGAGAAAATTCTGCCGAGGGTTTTGCCGTTTTGAGCTTTGTGTTTGCCAGGGATTTAGCGTTGCTTCCAGGCGGACAGACTTGTCGTAAACCATTGTTTCGGTATCATGGACCGCCAAACCGTGGATTATGTGTATACAACGTGTTAGAGAAAGACATTTATTATAAATTGGTACAGGAGTTGTGCACTGTTTGTCGTCAGAGCTTGAAAGTAAGAGTTTTTTTGTGAAAAAATCGCCATTTTTGCCACAGCATTACAGTGCTTTCTCAATATGCAAATAATATGTAAGCAAGTAGAATGCATGAAAGTAAAAACTCGTTGTAACGGTCCTGAAAACAGTAAAAAACTTGTCATGGTATTGCGATTATAGGATTACTCGCGTCGAAGATCGCATTTCGCATTCAAAGATCTTGCAGCACATCATACTTTTTGCGTGATGCATCATTATCACTACAGAAATTTCTGTGTTTATCAACTCTGTGATATATCGTAACAACAAAACCATACTCTCTGTAAGCAATTACAAACTTCGTTCAAAACTGTCTTGGAAACACGTTTCATCGTATGTGTTTCGTGCTTGAAGAGAATACTGAAACACAACGACCTGTCAAACGCAATTCACATCAAAGTACCTCTCAGAGGGGGAAGGAGCAAAAAGCGATAGCGCGTGCGCCCGACGCAAAGCAAAGGGATTTTTCCTTCCTCCGAGCAACGCGGTCATCGAATATTCGAAAGAACTGTCGATATTCCTTTTTGCAAGTTATTAATATTTTATGTAATGTAATGCACTGAAAGCGCTTCGATTCGGGGGCTGGTAAGTTATTTATTTTTACACTGATACATATAAATTGTTCTGGAGCCGATTCCAATAAATGTATGCCTCGATATATCACACATTTCAGCAGGACGCGATTCTCTCCGTCCCCCTGTTTCCCTTCCAACAGATATGTAACCCCCCTACTGCGTTATACATTCACACCCTCTCCCCCCGCCAGCGCGCTATTCCCTGACGGGTCTCTTGCTGTCTCCCCCAGCGCTCACTGTTAACACTCGTATTGATTTCAATTCCGCGTGGGGAGCCTGTTGGCTTGGAAGCTTTCTCTAACGATCCATACTGCAATGCTGAGCCTTATAGCCTCGTTCACAACAGCTAGAATTAACGGGACCTGACGTGCTGAATATGGTCGCAAAACAAACAAAAAGCCGACCGCGTCCTAACGAGGCACTGACGTTGCACACCTGTGCGCCGGGGAGGGCGGGGGCGGGCGAGCCGCGGATGCAGCTCCGCCGCCGGGCGACACGCCGCACCGACGCGCGGGCTCGTAGCGACATGGCAGGGAGGCGCGAAGGTGTCGTGCGGAGGTGCCGCGTCCGAACTCCTGGAGGGAAGCGAAGGGCTGCGTCGAAAGACAAGGTCGGCCTGGCACCCGGCGACGACATGTGATCGTGTCGCGGCCGCGATTATTAATTATTAATATTATGTTTCCTTCGGAAATGCAATCTTGCATCTATTACATCTTTGTACGAGTTTCCAGTGCGTTTGTAAAGAAGTAAGAACCATCACGAAGAATAATCTATTCGCACTCAATTCCTTCCGTTTTCCCATTCCAAATGTTCAATCAGATCTCGAGGTATAATCGTCTGGAATTTTCTTTTACATCGAAGATGTACCCAGATATTGAAAACTCCTGTACAATTGTGGATATAATAAGATTTGAAGTGATTCGTTCTAAAATGGGTTCCGTTTACCGTGCCTATTGATTGTTTTTCCTTAATATTTACCTCTATTTTTACCTCCGATATTCTCAGAAGGGTTTGTGTTTATGCTATGAATTTTTCGTTGAATGAAAAATATTTTAGGATTTCTTGTTTTAATAAACCACAAACGAAATTCCAGTCTAATTTATGAAAAAGATGGCAAAAGAAGGCAATATAATTCCGTGAAAATCAAATGCGACGTAGGTTCCGTTTTGCACGCTGCCCCCAGTTGGGAACATGCCCGTCGCGCGGCTCTCTCCACGGAATGCAGCTAGACGTGTCTTGCTTGGTGGTTGTGTATTCCTTGAGTATGCTGCAGAAAGATCGTAAAATGAGGGAATTTACGAGTCATATTTCTCAGAAATTTATTGGGTTAGTCTATCTTTGCAAGTAGGAACAAATCAAATGTTAGCGAGACGTGAGATGATGCGAGCGTTGAATATACTTTAGAGCGAATTACGAAGTTTCCCCAAGTTTGCGGACACGAAGACGTTAAAATTACGTCTTCTGGCTCCGGACCAAATATTTAAAGGAGAGGCGTAGCGCGAGAGAGAAGTTGCTAAATGAAATAAATAATCTGGGAAATAATAAGAGATTTTAGGAACTCGTCCTCTTTGTTCATTTCTAAGAATGATTCCTTTCCAATCTTTTTTTGAGACACGAAGATCGGAGTGAATGTAAATACCTTACTTTCCGCGGTTTGTTGTGGCTCCGGTTTCCTTTGATGCAGAGAGCTGTTACATTAATTCTCATTAAAGATCGTAACTTTGTTCTGCTGAGAATATTTAATTTCTCGGCAAATAAATCCCTTTGCAATCTCTGCCCAATATTTGTGACATGGAACGATCCAGTATTTTTCCTTTTTGATTTCTTTTCACTGATGTGTTTTTGAGGAGTACACAGAATGATTCGCATATTTCACTTCTAATACAATAAACTACCTAAACACTAACGGGTTTCAGTTAGAAAGAAATTTGATATTTCTACTCAACCACATTTTTTGATATTACTTTCTCGCTGCTACTCACGCACTGTAGAGAAAGTATTGTGATGTTGCTGAAAAAACGGGGAATTTTCGAGAGAAAACTTAATGCTGGGCCCTGATAACGAAACTGTGGATAAATCATGTTTCCTAATTAATCAATGTTCATATGTGTAATAATTTACTTTCTCTAACACGTAGTCAGTGTCCATATTTTATCGATCTTTAATTCCGAAAACCCGCTTGACGGCAAAACGTCTGTCCCTCTGTCTGCCAGTCTGTGACCAACACTAGCGGCTAAACCGTTCAGCGGATTTTCTTCCAAAATCGAGATTCCTCAATCGACATGGGCTTGAATTTGAAACCGATTTTTGAATTTTTTTGTTATGCACACAATTTTAAAAATGTCTTGGTTTTGATTATACTAAATAGTTTTCTGCTACACTTAAGTACCACGAAAGATGTTGCAATATTTCTTCCATCGTCAAGTGACAGAGTACTCGAGAATTATCTATTTTTCGTAAAGTCGTTTTCAATCGTCTTAGTAAAATGGATGTATTAATTTTATCTTTTGCCATTTTAAATAGCAAATTTCTAATTTGCAAATTATTGTCATGTTCAACTTTGTTCTAATTGTGTAATGCTGAATGGCGCCTTTTTTCACTAGCCCCCAAGGACCTGGCCAGACCCTCCAAAATAGACATACATCTCTGCGCTGATTCGCCTGAAGGTATAATGAAGTGGAAAACGAAACTTCTGTTTTTAAATTATTGGATGAGTTTCTTGAATTATATACCAAGCTTTGCAAAGATTTCATTTATTACTCTTAGGAATAATTTACATAACAAGGATGCTACGTGGCTGTAGTGTTCCAAATCGCATACAATACGATTCCCCATTAGTCTTCGTGATCTGCGAACTGAATAGGCGAAGAGAGAGCGGAGGCGGAGTGAGACGAACGCCGCGCGGTTGGCGGGAAAAGTATGAATTGCTCTCCGTCCCTTCGCAATGCTAAAATATGAATATCATTACCTCCGCCCCCAACCAGTCCTCCTTCCCAAACGGGGACTACGAAAAGTAAACACCCCCTCCCGAGTCCTGCATGTGAAGCGTGTATTGTATTCGCTTTTTATGCGGTGGGCACTTGGAAGTTGGCAAGCCTCACGGGCAGAGCGGAGGGAGAAGTGCGAAAATGAACTATAGCAACACTTGTAACTCGTGAAGTCGCGGAGCGCGCTAGCACTAGAATGGTTATCTTTCCTCGCCTCATTTGCATTTTACTGCCATTAAATTTACATTTGCTGAAATTTAAATCGATATAGAAACATCGTGTCGGAGCATGCGCTGTGGAGGAATGCAGAGGCAGGATGCATGCGAGATAGCGCGTGTAAAATTCAACTACGGTTGCGTGTTTGCGCATGTGCGACGGATTCTTCTTTATTCCTCTTCCCTCTTATGTATTCCGTCTCCTTCACCTCCCCTCCTCCTCCTCCTCCTCCTCCTCCTCCTCCTCCTCCTCCTCCTCATTTAGCATTATACTGATCTTTCGGGAACGTTTTTCTCGGCAAGCTTTCAATTTTTCTTCTTTACGTTGTATGAATATGTCCTTCAAAGATGCAGTTTACTGGTAATTTTCTACACTTTTTCATGGCAGTTCCACTTGGGAGCTCTGAATATGCACATTGCGCAATTGTTTGGAAACAAACCGTACATTAATTACGAAGGAATATGAAGGGTTCTGGTGATCCACGTATTCAATCTACGATAATTGTGTCTAACTTTATATAAATCGAACGAATACGTATACGAATGGAATATTCATATTTTACGAACAGGAAGTTCGTAAAATATGAACATTCCATTTCTTATAAAAAATATTTTTCATGCGACGGTGATATTTGGTCGTTTCATCATTTCCTGGTATCCGTATTCCATGTATACATTTTTTGACTTATTTTATGTTTTAATGGCTTGTTTGTTCGTGAAATAATCACACTCTATACCACTCTGTTTTTTTTATTAAAAGCATTTTCTAGACTTTCAGAGTTCAGTTTACCCTCCACATTTGTATTGTTGACTTAATGCTAATCACTCTTGGTTTGATAAATCATTCGGTATTTCGCCTAAATAGTTGTTCACGATAAAAGTTTGCGATCTTTTGTTTCATGTTGAGAGGTGAAGATGTAAAGTGAAATATAATTCTTTATTCGTCTTCTGTATATTTTCCTCCTTGCCCTTTTCCTTCCCGTTAAGCATTAGAAAATCATGCCATAATTATTTCCTTCATTATAATAATACTAATTAATAGTAATAAATATTTCGAAATTGAAATGATTCAGAAATCTATCATTTAGAATACTTACCGCACTCTTTGAAACTTTCTAATACTGAAAAATTAATCAAAGTAATGGCAAATAACTTACTTGGCTATATGCCGTTCTTTCTTTTAACATCAGGATTTAACTGTGTTCTAGAAATGTGATAGTTGAAAATAATGTAATTCATCAAACAAACATTGTAAGTGCATAAGTTTGGTAAGATCAAAGCTTTATTTCTTTTCTTTTCTCTTCGTACTTTTGCATGATTGTCCTTAAACGAATTCAGTTCACAGTGCAGTTTTTTGATACTTCAGCATTTAGTTTGGTTTAGGACGTTATTTGCATTGTTCTCTATTTATATTCAACGGAATGGGAACGCCTTAAAAATAAAATTCTTGTATATTTGCACCGACGTTTATTGTGGAAATTATATCGATCTTATAAACATTTAGATGTCTCACGTCGCTTCTTTGATAAATTCTCGTAATGTTGTGTTTCTATTCAGTGGAGAAGCTTTTCCCAAATGCGACGGGCTTTCTAGTTTCTTAAGTTGAAAGAAGACCTCACGTTTTTGTACGTTCTGTACACATTATTTTTATCGTTTTGCTTTTTCGTGGGCGAAGATTCGGAAGAAATGTGTTTAGACCAGACATATTGAATATCCTTCTCTTCGAAAAGCATTTCCTTATTTTTTTATTGAAATCATGAGAGTCTTCCTTTAAAGTTTTCACTGGTAACATTTTTTTCAACATTTTCGCCGTTATCTTCTCCACGAACGTGGAAAGACATTTTGTTCATGAGCATGAATGCAGAATTTCTGTTGAATATATATGACACGCGATATTTTTCAGATGTGAGAGAGTACATTAATACAAATATTTGTTTTGGCTCAGTGAATCGGTGTATGAGTGTCTGCTATTGGATCCTAACCCTGTTTCTTTGTCAGAATATTTTCCATTTGTGTTTCCTTTGTGTTCATTTCATTAATGTTCGATATTGAAATTCGTGGAAGACTAAGTAATTGATTCATATTTGTGAACTGTATTTAAATGTAACATTACAAACGCAGACCTATTGTCTTTTCTGCATCCTTCCATTTGCAAGAAAAACTTCATTTAACGAAAAACGCCAATGATTTTAACTGTAGAAAGAGTATCAGTACACATTGTCCGAGTACCGTACACGAGTACCGATGTTCAATGTACACGAACTTCCGTCAACAAGTATTTCTTTCTTAAAAAGGATTTTAAGGAGAAAATAATTATACACATAAGGACCTACTACTTTTATAGAGATGCTACTTCGGAGGAGTTACATGGCATCTGTCTCAACCTGTTCCATCAGCCACCCAGTGAAAGTGACTGGTGACGGTGTCTCTTACCTGCCCGTTCTCGGCGCAGAGGACGTCACCCAGCACCTTGTTCCTTTTCGCAGGCGCGCGCGTTGGCGCTCAAATGAGGCGCAGCTTTCGCGCCAATGGAAATGGCCCCGTGCGTCGCGCTGTTGCCTGTGGCCTTCGTCGTTGAGGATTCCTCATTCGGCGCTGTTCGACGCGCCGATTCCGCCCCCGCGAGTCACACACGGCCGCCGAATTGGAGCGAGTGAGGTTTCTATTTCGGGACCGCGCCGCGCCGCCCCGCGCCGCGCCACGAGTAGAGTGGTATCGACCCGCTGCGTTATTGTGCATGACATCGCCATTTTAATCATGAAATCGACCTCTCCCGCTATCTTAGTTACATGATTTGTAGAGCGGCCAACCAGGCAGTTGGCGAGTACACAGTGCATCGATTGGCATTCGTGAATTACCCGTTTCTATAAATTGTGCTGCTAACGAGCTTTTACGTGCAGCGAGGCTCAAAGCGATGGGGACTAGATTTTGTAAGCGAATGTTGTTGGGGATGGGAAGGTTATTAAGGTCTCCATGTTAATTATAACATAAAATGTAACAATTAGTCACGAAAGTTTATATCCTACTTTTGCCAGAAATAGGACAATAGGTTTCTACGCTTTTGACATAGTATAGCTGGCTTTTTTTTGTCATTTCTTTATGTGCACCATTATCTTACATTCAATTAAAATAGGAAGATAAAACCGGAGTTTCGCGTAAGTACGCTGACAAGGTAAAACTGCTTTTATCCATAAAAAAATATACAAAGTTGACCGCTTCTAATTATTCTAGAATATTAAAATTATTACTGTGTACTAAATTCTGACAACAGTTTTTTATACATATCATTCCGGGAACTTCTCAACCCAGAAAAATATCTCAGAGTGATAAGATTTTGTACGTAATGCGTTGTCATGACAATATTTGGAAGCGACTCCGAAATTCAAAGCTTAGCCGCCTCCTCCCAATGATAAAAACCTTTCCTTCAAATACAACAAACCCTTTTGAACGTATCAAAAACACAAGTAACAGGATACTTCAAACTTATTTCACTAGTTGTTTAAAAATAATTTAACATTTATATTTTCTATATGTTGCTGTTTGATAAATAAACACCTAGATATTTTGCGTTTGCGTTTTCCAAACCACTTATAACTTATTGGTTATAAGGCTTCAAAATATTGTTGAATAAATATTGTAGAATAAGAAAATTTTCGGAAAGAAAATTGGAATAGTTTTTGTGAAAACTTCGTTGAAGCGTGTTTGAATATGTGTGACTTTTGTCTTACATTCGAAAACGTTTGGGATTTCCAGAAACGTCATATGATTCCATTTGCGGTTTTATCTACAAATTTTATTAAACCATGAAATACATCAGTAATGCAAATATTAACGAAGCAACAGAAAATAATTACGAATATTTAAGTTTTGTAAATTCATAAGTTTTAGCTATTATATAAAAAAGTTTAAAGGAAAAAAATGAAAGTCATTTTGAGTTTTAAAATTAAAAGATGTCGCTTCTGTAATTACCACAATGCATTCTTTAACCTCGGAAAGACAGAGGCTGAAAATCACAGATACAACGATATCTGTTCTGTGAAGTGTTTTCTCTCTTAAATTATTCACATCTTTAATCCGGTTTCCTTTTATGGTTGTTGTTTTATAGTGTGGGATGGATTCCATGAACTAGAAAGCCTTATGAAGTAGTCATTAGTATCCAGGAAATCTCGTGACACAGTAATCAATGAGATCTTCAATCACTTGAGGACTTTGTCGGAATTCTGGTCGATTGAGGTGGAATTCGTGTTGAACACAACGGGTTTTCGGCTGGATTTCTCGGAATTCAGGTTACTCGGTATTTTTACATTCCATTGCATCATTTGCCCCATCTTCACCACATGCCCGTTACTAAACTGTTACCTTTCTTCAATCCCTTAATCATTTCTTCGACCGGCATTTTTAGCTCATTGCGACTGTCCCAACAGCGACGTCGATGGGGGAGGGGTTTCCTGTGTACGAGGATCGAATTCAGCCAGAGTAGACTAGAATTTTACGCCTACACGTGTTTTCTACACGTAATGGTCGTGTAGTCTACATGTCTCTTTTTGAGTGTAGACAACATAATCTGTATAGACTATTACTTTTTTCACATCAAATAACTCAAAAAAATGTTATCAGTAGTAATAGTAGAAGCATGTTGAAATGTAATATAAAAAATGTTATTTTCGATTCGGTAAGACAAACAAAATGAACCACTCCTGATGAAAAAATGACAACCCCCGTAACCGTCTCAAGAAAGCAGTAGTGGTTTGTTTCAACTTAAACATCAAACGACTCTGCATCCTACCCTTCCCCACGAGCAATGTCACCAATCCAGTGCGCACATCTCTGTTCATGTGGCCAACCTCCTCGCCCCCTCCCCCCCCCCCCGCAAGAGAGGCAGGCCCAGGGGAGGAAGGCAAAGTCACGACTGTCACCAGTCCCATAAATATTTTGAAGCAAAACAACGTTTACTTGAAATTTAAAAAGTGTTTATTCATAATGATAGTCCTCCTTTGGATGTGATCCAATCAACATGAAGAATTTCATTGGATGAATTGAGAATAATTCTATATAAGTTCTGGCTTTGGGGGCGGAGCATCGCTCTCGTAGATCGGCCACTGCCCCACAGAAAAGTCCATTGTCTTCATAGATTACCTCGTGTACGTTGTCTACGCGTTGCTTGCGTGCAAGACGTAGACTATGGTTCTTTGCGCGTAGACGCACATCACTGAGGTCAGCCGCTGTCTGGAGGACGATTCTAGCGGCGGTTACGCTGGTCGGTAGTTTCCGATGGTTTCTTCTGTCAATAACAGACGAATGGCGGTTCACTCCCATAAGAAATGCGCGCGATCTTTCCTTTCCCAACCTTGTCCTCACCTCTTTCATTTATTACACACACACAGTTCCATATGTGGTCGCTCAACACTACCACATATGTCGTGAGCTTAGGGTTTGTCCAGGCCCCGCTGGAAGAGATACCTGCAGGAGAAATCTTCGCAAGGTAGCATGGAGGTCGGCGCCGAATCTCCTCATCCGGTAGTATCGAGGTGGCACATTGCTACCTCCAGGAACAAAGCATTCACTACACTAACGGGACTAATGACCATGGCAGGTCACGTGTACCAGGAGACACCAATCAAACGCACTCTCACAATTCTCTGGCGCGCAATGATAATGCAATAGACAACGGTTTTGCAAAGGTAACACATGAATATTCCGCGGAGACAAGCCACCCTCACAGTAAATGGAGCTTCCAGAAGCTTCAACTAGCTTATTAAGAACCCGTGTGCAGAACGTGTGAGCCTTAAATCGCTACTAAACCTAAGGCTTGGAATCCATGAAGTCTCCTCTACCAAGGCCTAGAGTGCGAAAAGGTTTCTCTAGCAATAGCAAGGGTTAGAGTGCATTAGTTCTATTCTACCATAAGCCTCCAGTAGACGAAACTTACTTCTCTGGAGGGACCATGTAGATTAGTGCATTTTGGATAACATTAGACATTTTCGCGTTCAGTAGATCATTATTATAATATTTCGAGTCCCGAACCGTTTTGGGGCTCATATCTCTCAGTTTGACCACCGCTGATGCGCATCAAGTTTGGCACATCACCACTAGAGGGATCTCTCTTAGTGTTTAGATCTTAATCCATAATGTGCTGGCAGTACAGGGAAGGATAGATGGGCTCTAGTTTAGTGAAAGGCGAGTGACCTGCGGGCCACAACAGGCAATCTAGCCTCAATCCCTGCATTTAAGCAGCCCTGGCGTAAGGTACTGATTCGTAATCGGTCTTTAATCTGCAATGGCACGACCGATCAGAGCAGCGGGTCTCTTGGAATTCTCGTTGAGACACAGGTTGGCTTTGATGCAGCTGCTAAGGCCGTTTCTTCAACCCAGCCACTCCCGATCCACGAAGCTTCACTTGCGGCCTCCACATACGCATCTGCTTACGATATTGTTGCCTTTCATTTGAAAATTTTGTCCAATTGATTTTATACATTTTTTAATTTCTACATTCTTTGATATCCGAAGAATATCGCAAGGTACCCCCGTTGAGAAACATTTCAATAGAAGGCGGAAGAAGGGTACTGATAATTTCGAACCCAGCAACCTCCAGTTTTCATGACTTTTCAACAGTTTGCTGTGTTGGGCGCTATGAAAAGTAAAGATTTTGAGTTTTTTTTATCTAGGAGTCGACTTTGATCGACACAATTTTATTCCTTCAGGATTCTACTTTCATTTGGAGACATAAAATGGGAGTTTCAATGTTTGTTATGGCAACTTACTATTTATACAACATTTATACTACATGTTGGAAGAAAGCCGTTGGAGGTACTTTCCCCGTAGTATTTTATTCCCCGCCAATATTTTACCCTCAACTCAAATTTTAGAACATAGTGGATATAATTGAATTTGAAACGATCTCCATTATGCATTTTCATGTCAATATTAAATCGTGTTGCAAATTTCTCAACGATTACTCTTTAATTTGGCCTTTGCATCTCATTCCACTTGTCCCGCCACTCCACAAAGGCTGAGAGTTGTCTTTGCTCCAGGCAGAGAGGCGCTTGCTCAGAGCTATCTTTTCCTCGGTCCTACTCTGAGCTTGATACACGAAATCAATCAAGCAATAATGCCTTATTTTACTTGATGAGACTCAGGCGCATCAGGCCAGCACTTCGGTCTGACGACGGAAATTTTGCTATCACCATCTAGCGGAGAAAGAAAATATTACTCGGGCGACGGGATAGGAGATTTTGAATTTAGCTCAGAGGCTTCTTTTAGTCTTGTTTTACATGCACGAAATCTACAACGTGGGACACCCGGCTTTACTTCCTCTCCGACGAATTGTTTCGGCCTCGAAAATCCGTTATTCCACCGAAGACACGAAATGTCCGTGGTTTTCCCCTTTTGACCGGGTGCACTCATTAGAGGAGAATATCAGTTCTACGATTACGTATTACATATATTTCGACCCAACTCGACCCCATGGATATGTTCCATTGCTGCAGAAAAGGCATCGTTTTGAGAGAACTGAAAAAACTTGAACTGAAAAGTGAACTTGAGAACTGAAAAGTCAATTTCCGCACATCAGCTACAACAATTCTACATCCCGAATTATCTACGGACCCGTGGATCATCACACTTCCGCTACCCAGAGCTTAGCACGACAGTTTCTCTTGGGGAGAAACTCACGCTACGCCACTGCCACAAATTATCATTGAGTCGACCGGGAGTTGCAAGTCTGTATGGAAAGCTAGCTTTTTGGCCGCTTCGCTGCGGGCCACCCTGTTGGATTTCGACAGCAGGAATGTCTTGAGTTTTCCATGAAAGTACTTAACTACACGACTTCTTGCCTTTGCAAAGTGAACAGGAGAATAAAGAGAGGCTCAAAATAGGATCCTTCTTTTCTCTTTTCTTACTCCGCACGCTACCCTCCAAAGCGAACGTCTGTTCATCAATTTATTTTAGAAATGTAATGTAAATTTTTATGAAGAAAAAGCAGGCCTAAAATCAAAGTCTCAGATTTATTTCCGAAAATACATTTTTTGCGAGAAGAGATGCATTTTTTTAAGGAATGCCACCTGCAAAAATATTCATACTATAATGGGTGTGTGATCTTAAGTCGTGAAGATAGTGTGGCTACCAAAATAGTTGAATCATGCCAGAGAAAAAAGATCTGGTATGAGTAATCCATAAAATCACTCATCTACGCTTCTTCTTTCGTCCGAAAACTGTTCCTGTGAATAAACCCGCGACTGAAAATGGCCACCGCGGTTTCCCTCTCTTTCGTCCGCGCGCAACCCTCTGAAAAGAATGTCAGTCCAACGATTTATAATACACATTTCGATCCGACTCGCCTCCCCGGCCACGGAAATACTTTCTGCTCTACACGCGCATCCCTTTACGGCGCAGTGCATTATAAATATTATAAACGATGGAATGCGTGTACGGAGACGAGTTATATCGCATCCCGCGGGACAGCCGGCCGTATTATATGTGTACACATACCTTCTCCCTGCAACCGATGCCAAATATTATTAAAGAGCTCATAGGATGGTAACGTGAAGGAAAAATACCTCGTAATCCCACTGCCATGGAAACCGATGAAAAATTCCCGGGGTATGGCAAAAAAATATTCACTCATGAGAATGAAGTGGAGCTTGCTAGCCGTTGGATTTGTGAAATAACTTCGAGAGGAGGATGGGTTTCAGGCAATTCGGTGAAGATAAATATTTTTTTTCTGATTCTAGAAGTGTCATTAAACTATAGTATGCTATTTGAACCTTCGTTACAAGAATAGTTTAACGGCCTGAATAGGAAATGAACAGGTCAACAGACGCGTTTATTTACTATACATTCCAGTTTCCAACTTTCTTTCATAGAATGTAACAATTGTAGAATTTGGTGAGGTTGTGTACTGGGATATTAATCCAATTCAGAAGGCACCTTAGCCGAAGTATTTGGAAAGTAAAACGAAAAATATTCAAATATACTTTTGTATTGTCTTGTCTGTCTTCCACGCCTTTCTTGCTTGTCTGACTTGCATGACTGTCTTGCTTGTCTATTTGCAGGCTTTTCTTTGCTGTCAGTCATGCTTGTATGTCCCGCTTGTGCCTCTTGCTGACTGTTGTTTCTGTCAATCGTACTGACTTATCTGTTTTACTGACGGTCGTACTTTCTGAAATACTCTTTTTCTAGCTGTGTCATGTTTGTCTGCCTTGATGACTTACGTGCCTCTCTCCATTGCTGCCATTCTCTCTGTCCGTCTTGCTGGCTGTCTTGTCTGTTTTATTGTGTGTCTGTCTTGTCTGTCTGCCTTGGTATCTGCCTTCTTTTGTGACAGTGTCTCTTGATGGGAGTCTGCCTGTTTCACTGCCTGTCAATCTTGCTATCTGACGTCTTGATGCCTTGCTGTTTGGCAATCTGTTTTGCTGAAATTTGATAATCATTTCCTGAGAGTTGGGTAAGTGGCGAGGGAGGCATGGAGAATGGCTGGTTATTTGCGCTAGTATTTTATAATAGGTAGTTGATTTTATTGTTCTAATAAATATTGGTTTTGATTGAACTTATATAATTCGATTATATCATTGGTGTAGAACAGAAAAAATAATTACATTAGCTAAAGAACTCATAGTCGAAATTAATTGCAAAATAAAAATTGTGGAAACAAATATTACGGGCATATAACAACTTACATTGTGTGAAAATTGTGTTGAAAATATCTGGGATTAAGTAGATTTTCATTATTATTATTGTAGCATTCCTTGTTTGTACCATAATTGCTTCGTAGTACGTGTCAAAGCAATTAGAACTTGTCTGGAGAGTTTATCATTTATTTCCCATAAGATCCAGTGTCCATTAAAATTCACACATCTTGAAACATTTATTTTTGAGTTACTGCAAAAAATAAATATTGATCTCTATGAGAACACAAATTAAACACTAAAAAGTGTGATCACTTTTTACGAAAATGTGTAGTGAGATTTCTTTCAGTAGTTAAAGGTATGTATTTTTTAAAAAATGGTTCTCTCTTTGTAAGATATATGAATAAAAGTTGAATTACAAATGACTTTTATTAGTTTTTAATTAAATAGTACGTGTGTCTTTATTTCTTGGTGGTGTCTTTTAAGAACATTACTAAAGTAAGTACTATCTAGGGCATGTTTCTTCTCTTAACTGAACCTATTCCGATTACCCCATCATGAGACCCTTACGTGACGCGGCCTCACAAGTTGTGAGTGCATTAAGAATCTCGGACGCTAGTCAGAGAGGGAAACCTTTTCGAATGCTCGGTTCACAGAGTCATTCCCTAAACGGCTGCGCACCTATCCAAATTACCTTTTATTTTATTTCATTTTTTCTCCACAAATTATACTCGTCTAAAGGCTTCGACCAACACCTCGTTATGAAAGAAGACTAAAGATCCAATTGACATCAGCACACCCAAAAGTCACTCACTTTTCACAAAATCGAGGCATTGAAAACTACAAGCACTACCAACTCAAACTATGAGAGAGATAGTTCTGAATGTCCAATCCTCCCCAGGGTATGAAAGCGTACGAAAATTTTGCGATTGAGGGGAGGGAGGTGATTGCAGTAAAGGAAGGGGAGCTAGAGTCTTCTGTAACGGCGAAAGGTGTCACAGGCTTCCAGTTAAAAAAAAAAAAAACTACTTGCGTTAGGCTAATCCGCATGCAATTTTCTGCCCCTTTTCGAGGGCAGTGGAGGAAGGGCAACATGCGAATGAAGTATCTGCGCAATGCCGGGCCGAGGAGTCGGAGTGGAGTCAGGATGAGCAAGGAAGGAAATATTGCATGCGGTCCGTGGCCGGAGGGAACCACGGCAGCGACCGATCAGAGTAGCCGGCAGCTAGGATTACCATGATCGAGCGGACTTCTGCACTCCAACCTCGGCCTCCTGCTATGCGCCTAATCACCTTCACAGAACGCTATCGTGTCCGCTGCGTTTGTTTAAAGGGCAATATTCATTGCGACCGGCAATTTTTCATCTGATCGTCAAACGTCGTACCATATATATCCCTTTGCCGCGTCTTCTCGCAAAGGAAGCACTGATACTCCATCACAAGGCGCAGGGATCGGCAGCGATACCCCGGCCTTTGTGCTGGAACCCATCTGAAAGGCTGTCCGATGTAGCTATTACTTAAGGAACCTGCGGGAATCGGTACGTATAAGGAGGATGTGGTGCATCGGCAGAAAGAGCGAGAGAGAACGAAAGGGTGAGGGGGAAGAGGAGAAATAAGATGAGGTGAACAAATCAAAAGCGGGAGCGGACGACGGAACGTAAAAAAAAAAAAGAGATGAAGAAATTTTCTTTTCGCGAGATATCTTGAAAATGGTACGACAGTAAATTGAGATGGAGATGAAAATAAGAAAATCATTGGAGAGGAAAAGAACGAGAAAGGCTGATGTCTTCTGTACAGGGCGTTTCGGAAGCTTCCGTGTGTCTGCGAAGTGCGGAGGTGCTCGTGAGCCGAGCTGCTGTGTTGCGTTTCAAAGGATTTTGTTAAGGATATGCAATTTGTGAGTCCCTGAGGTGATTACTCGCCAGCGAGAGAAAATAATTGCGCGCAGCTTGGTTTTGTAGAATCTCATTACTATTTGCTCCCACGTCTGGGACTGTAATAAAATTTCGTTGCACTTGTAATTCGTTTTGCTTTTTTGAATTTGTTATATTGCAAACTATTTTTTCTTATTTGCCAGGAACCAGTCTGTCATAAGTCGTTGTATATGTTAATTTTGTTGCATGTCTGAAGCAAAATACAGAATGTTTGACATTGACGGCGCATTGAGTGGTTTCCGTTTTCGCATGCTAGAATAATTAAATATAATATGCGTATTGAAATACAGACCGCAATTTAATATCTATAAATCTCTTACTTTGTTAGTTCTGAGAATATTGGAAAACATATTTATGAAATTCATAATCCAATAAACGTTTAAGTTAGCGTAAAATGTATTAAAATAAATGTCAGTTATGAATTTTTCTTTCCAAATTTGAATGAGGCTATTTTGCCTGTGTCAGAGAACACCATAAAATTACAGCTCATTTTTTTGTTTTTGAATAAACATATCATTTTTTGGGTGGCATTTATTATTGATGATCGGAAAAACTGATAGGAAATGTAAAATGATCATGAAACTTTAACAAACAGTCTTACTCTTTTCTCAATAATAAAATCATTTCTCACTGAAAAGTCATGAAAACAACGGGTATTCTCTGCGAACTTTTGCGCATTCCATTTAAAAAACTGTAAAATTGGGCAAAATATCGACAGACTGTTATCTTCAGTTTCAACCCAGAGTACCCCATTGCTTTTTCTCTCAGATTTGTGGAGGACTTTGAAGCATGAAAATGAATGTGGGTTTAAAATGTAATTAGATGGGGTAGATGTAGTACAACGACATATTCTTTTCAGCTCCACTCTGTTTTAATTTTTTTAATTACTGGCATGTAAAAATAATATTATTTTTAACATAATGAAAGTTTGTATTAAAAAAATTTCACAATTAAAGTAAAACAATTCGCTTGTAGGGCATTTTTTGGTTCCTCCCTTCTCAATTCTATGAATGTTCTGTACGCGCTAGCACAAAGTACCACACCGAGTTACTTTCAATGTATTTTTTCTGTTGTGTTCAACTATAGTATTTTGATTAGGTCGCCCCAGCTTAGCGTAAAGGTTAATTCTCCGCGTGTTCCTGGAATATCCATCGCCCTTCCCCTCCGGGATGGACCAGGATGGATCATTCCCTCACCGCGATGGACCGGGAGAGATGGCTCAGGGCATCAACTGATGTCACTGCAATCCCTCTGACCGGGAAGTCTTAGGGTCGAGTCCCGCTGGTAGCAGGATTTTCGACACTAGCTTGTCAGCTAGGTCGAATTCAGTCATCTGGAGGAGAAGTCTAGCGACCGACTGCTCTGATCGGTAGTTTTTCCCTGGTTTATCCGATCAACACCAGACGAATGCCGGAGCAGTACCCTAACAAATGTGCCACGTACCGCGCGCGGCCTTTCCTTCCTCTTCTATCCTCAACCCTTACACACACTTACACTATCATGCACTGCACTACTACACATGCTGGAAGAGCGGTCGGAAGCTCAGATCTTGTCCCGGCTGGTGCGGTGCCCTGCTGGTGCGGATGCCTGATACCGGGAAACACCGCCAGTTGACGGGAGGTCGGCGCCTGATCGCGTCATCCAGGGAGGGAAGACTACCCCCATTGCCCGAGCAAAAGCATGCACGGCACTTACGGGAATACTTACCGTAGTAGTTGACGCACCCGGACTTACTAACAATCAATCAATTAATCAATCAATCCACTGGGATGGAACTCTCCCCACCCTCGGCTACCAGAGATGAACCATCAAGCTACCTCAGACATTCTGATGGTGGTTGTTAGGGTGAGGAAGCCCGTGAGCCTATCTCCGCTGCGTGTAACCGGTAATCGGGTTTGTGGAAAGGTAGTTTGATAGGTGCTACATGACGAGTGGCAGAGCCCCTCCATCCCACAACATGCAACGTACATGTCCTACGCACGTTCAAACCCACTGTCTTGGTGTAACTCTTCTTTGCGTGTAAGTGCCCCCCATAGCCTTTCGCCATGAAGCAGCCAGAGAATAGAAAGATGGTTGAAAGACGATTCATGGTTGCGAGATCCCCACTGTACCACAACACAATACTAATAATAATAATAGTAGTAATAATAATATTGATTGTATTTTAGAGCTCTTGGATTTGTTTCCCAAATTTTGTGAAAGAACTTGGCTAAACTCGCAGGTATTTCAAAAGACTGGGAAGTGCAAGAAATTGCTTTATTTGGAACAGCCCACATTTTGCGCCAAAGTATTGTAGAGGCACCGTCAGTCCCCTAGATCTGCTCCTTAGGTAGCTGGTTGTCATCTGGAGTAGATTTTATATTCAGCTGCCTCATAACATCACATTTTAACAGATAACAAACAACCCGATTGACAAAATTGGTACTTGATTATGTAACCTCTCTAGAACACAATACTTTGGCTGAACGAAATTCGGAAAGATATCAGACGACGTTGTAGAAAGAGACGCCATCGGACACAAGTGGTCAAGTGTCACCAAAAAAAAACAAGACAAAAATAATCTACACCAAAGTGGTCGAAAGAATGGACGAACGGAAACAAACTTTCTCGGAAATAATGAAAGGCTATTATAATAATAATAATCTAAAAAAAATTGCGTGTCTTGCTCTACGTCTTCTATCTATAGGGAGAATTCGCGTGTGATAATAGTAATAATTATAATAATAACAATAATAATAATAATAATAATAATAATAATAATATATTCCCATCTTGTTTTACAGTGATCATATACTACGTTGTTTCTTGAAATTTCTAATTAATCATAAACAGTTGTGATGGTTGGAAATACTGGTTTTATACATTACGGTCTGTCTAGATCTAAATATTACTTTTTATGTGTACCGTGTTTATATTATTGTTTGATTTTTTTAATTATTACAATAGAAGTTCATGTAGGTATACAAAAAAATTACTAATGGTGCTACAGAATGGCACAGACTTCCTCGTATTAGTTTTCTATTTTCTTTGGTTTAAACTATCTACACAAAGTTGCCAAATACTCTTGCCAGCTGCCATGTATCGCCACCCAAAGTACATTTTTATTTTTTATTTTTCAGTTTTCTAATTATTGAACAAAAATATTATTTTACGAATATTAAAGAACAGTAAAGCGTCGTCCAAAATTGCAATTTTATTTGAAAAAAGTTGTAGCCGTTTTAAAGAAAATGACGTTTAAGCGCTACCGTAAATTCAAAATTTGAAGCACTTTTTCACAGAACATTTTTGAGTTTTCGAAAAATTTCATGTGAAGAACTTTAACTCACATATACAACAGTATTCACAACTTGCTGGAAATGTGCATATTAACGGCGTGAGAGGTATTTTTAAAACATGACATTGGTGTAATGTTTGTGAAACAACAAAACGAAATGAACTTTACGTCATATTAAAGAGTGAAATACTACACTAGATGTTCGAAAAGTTTGAAGAAAAGATTTATACGTGTTTTTGAGAAAATGGCGTTTGATCGTTTTTGAAAATGCGAAATTTTGATCTAGTTTTCACAGAAAACGGTTAAGTGTAAGAGAAACATTTTTTGACAGTATTTAAAGTGCATGTACTCGGAAATACAGTAATGTGGACACAGATCCGCTGATATAAATGTTCGCGATCTGAGAGACAAGTAAAACTAATTATATTTTTGCAATTTAAAAAATGAAAGAATAGAACAAACCGCCGTTTGTTATCTTATGGAGTGCATTTAGCACTATCCCTGCAGAAATTTAAAAGAAAAAAATTGGAGCTGTTTTTTGAGAAAATATCGTTTTTGTAATTTTTTTAAATGGCAAATGTTGCACGTAATATTGCGCGAAAACTATTAAAAGTTTCAAAAATGTACATTACCTTAATGCAAGAACTAATTATGGACAACAAATTTAATGAAGGAAAAACCTTTATCTTCAATTCTGTAGTTATAGGAAGATGATGCCGAAAAAAATTATATTTTTGAAATTTTCTAAAATTCAGTGTTAACCATTAAAATCGGACCAATGCAACGTTTATAATTGTATGTTACTCTATTCTTACAAGAAGTTTAAAGAAACATTTGAAGCCGTTGAGAATATTTGAAAATGTCCGGAGGGCTTCATGTAAAGTAACCCAAAAATTTAAAGAAAGTTTTTCAAAATTTCAAAGCTTCGACTCGAGCCTGATGGATCGGGGTTTCTTCAATTTGGAAAAAATTCTACGCCTGGTTTAGACGCGAATAGTGTTCACAGATGGACAGTTGGACGATTTGCCATCAATAGAGTTTTGCGTATCATAGACACATAAAATAGGGATTTTGACTACACCATGTATTAAAGGATTTTTTTTTCTTAATTTAGCAACTGGACTTATTCACTTTTTTGTTATCAGAGCCCTTCAAGGATTTTTTCTGCAGAAAATCCGCCGTTTTTCGTGCATTACATAACTTTCCTGATACTAGGTTTATTACTCCGTATACACGTATGTTTACGGGAAAGTGGAAATTTAGCGTTATCAGATGCGGCATTCGAACACACTAGCCTTTACTTTGAACCAATTAAAAGCTACCTAGATCTTATTACTTTCAGGAGTATTGCACATTTATGAAGTACTGAAGTTGAATGACAAATTTGGCCTGTCACGTACCTTTCACAAGGTCTTTGAATTAGATCCCCGTATGTATAGAAGAAACTATAGCTACAAAAAAATTACTATTACATTGTTTTATGTTTACTACGTATGATAATTCTGTTTATTTTCTGTTGTTTGTATTTGCAATAATTTAAGCACATTAATATGGCCCATTGTGTACTAACTCGAATACGCTTTTCAGGAAAAGGTGTAATAATCGTGACACCAATATAATCATTAACAAGCTTGATGACACCGCCGAGGCTGAGCTCCATAAACGCTCTACCGGCTTACTTCTGTTATTCATTATTGTATAAATTTGTTTCGTAATAGAGACTGTGACACAGGTAATTTAATTTGATTGTCATAGAACCTTTAATTTACCTACATAGAGACTATTTTGTGTCACCCATTTCTGTACGATGTTGATTGACTTTTTGTATCAGTTACTTCATTAATATCTTCGTATTTTCCACAAATACCCGTTTCACTTAAAAGAAAGAGGTTTCTTTTGGTTAAAAGAGAAAAATGTAATAATGCTTTCGGAAACAATAGTCATAAAAAATAGTATAAGAGAAACAGAAAAATAAAGATTGCGCATCTAAACTGAACTTTTGTAGTTGAATTGAGAAGTTCTTGGTGTTAACATTGAAATGGCACATTGGGGGTTGTGTTGAATACCTTCATTTCTATTAATAGCAGCTTTTGATGACTCCATGACGGCGGGTGTGATACTAAGCCACCGAACTGCTCTATTACATTCATATAAAAATAACAATTTTGGTTGCATTAAATTGCATGAGATTATTAATGCAGGAAATTAGTTTATTTATTTGTTTTAGTGAATAATAGTATAACGTTATGTGGAATGCAATTTTCCCAATTTATGCCATTTTTCTTTCTGTTAGTGCTAGAAATTTAACATTGTGCCAGTTTAGAAAGTACGTGCCACCTCCTCATTTATTCTGTTGTTATCAGTTGCAGTTATTGACTTTATATTTTGCGAAAAAACAGCAAAATATTTTCACATCACTTTCACTAAACCATTCAGGGTTGTTGTTCCATAAACGTTGCAATTTCAAATTAAGTCGGTACATTTTTAGTCTAATCAGGTATTTTGATTATCGCTGGAAAATGTATTCAAATAGCTAAAATAAATGGGTATATTAAATTAAGGATTGTAAAACCAAATAACAGACAAAAACACCAAATAAAATTATACATAAAAGGATTGCATTGTGTCAGTATAATATCATTCTTAAATTTCATAACAACCAACTTTTCGGCCATATTGGTTTCGGCCCATCTCCGTGTAAAACAAAATGATAACATTAAAATGAAATCAATAATTGAAGCAAGAGGGAAAAATAAAATGGAATGTAAAGATAATATGTATGTGTATGATGGTGTGAGAATGAAATTAAATGGCGTGTAAAGATAACAAGATTTACTAAATAACTTTGTATATTAAGCTTCTGGAAGCATATAAATTAAACTAACGCTAGAACAATATTATGTTCATTAGTGTTATAACATTCTATTTTTGCTTCATCCTATATGCTAACAGTAGCAGCACTTACCAAGTGGCCGTGCGTACCTACTTACTAAAAGCTTCGTAATGACAAGTAATTCACAAGGGCAAACTTGTGACACAAAGGTAGAGGAAAGTAATCTTGACAGACAGTGTTTCCAAAATAACCGAAAATGTATATTTCATCATAATAGTAATATTAAGTCCAATCCTCAAATCCTCAAATACGTAAGAATGAATTTTCTTGAACTCTTGTACTAACATTAACCATAAATGATTGTGACCATTACCATTATGTAAATAAAAACAATAAAGTTTTTAAAAAGGGCTTCATATCACCTATTCATATGCCATATTTTGGCCAAAACGACGTATCTGTTGGATCTGCGGTCTTAAAATATATGTCATTGTAAATAAGTGTTACATTTAGGACGACTGCAAAGAAATATAATAAAATCGGAAATAGATTCTTTACTGTTAATATTATAGTCACCTTTTTGCCTTTAAATTCATTATTATCGTGACACGACTCATTAATAATTGTTACCAAGACCTTCAAAAGTATCCACAAAATACATGCATTCCCATTCCGAAGTAAAATGAGCAGAATGAAGAGGAAATAATAACTGGGGAACAACGCGACAGTAGTGGGCTGGCGGCGGCTGTAGCGGTGGAGTGGTTACCGCTTTGAACGGGAAAACTTACGCGCTCAAATTGAAACGCAAGATCGGAATAACGGGTTGAAAATGTCCAGAGAGGCATAGGTTGGGTCAATGAGGTTATCTCTAAGTTAGTTATCCTTGAGGTCAGTGAAGTAATCCATCAAAGACCATCACAATATATCTGAGTTAAAATGTACGAAATTTTCGCTCAGGTTGAGCGAGTACAAAATATGATAAATATTTTATAAATATTCAGAATTTCAAAAAGTCACAAAAATTATATTTTACTATTGCAGCAATTTTAAATGAGAAAAGAAAATATTTCCACTCCTTTTTCTCTTGTTTTATTACTTTACCATAAAATTGTATCCGATACCCTTTCAGTTTATAAACCGATCGACTCTACGTTTAATTGAGTGAAAAGAAAAACTATGTCTGCAGCTGAGGGGTTAACGAATAGCTTAGATTTCAATATGCGAGTTTCAGATATTGCCTTATATTTAACTGTCTTTTGAAATTTTTCTTTGATATGCCATTAGGGTTTAATGGATTACACAAAGCTGGTCACTTCAGCTCCAAGGCACTTTGCGCCTCATTGAAAATGATTGAAGCTACATTCCAACGATATCGAGTGCCAGTGCATTGAGCACGGCGCCAGCCCGTGCGCGCCTACCCACGCACTACTGCTTTCGCCTTTGGTTGTCAAGCGCACCTTTTGTGCTCATCAAGTGGTCCAAGCCTGTTTTGATAGCTTCCTAAATCAGTATAACACTTTTGTTGTTTTTTCGTTTATAAAACGTTCGGTCCGGAAAATTGCTTTTCGGATTATACGGGTCCGGATTTTTTGTTTCCAAAAACAAACTAAAAAGCAAAATCATGTAGATAAATAAAAAGTCTCAATTTGTTGACAATAAGGATTTAATCAAAAAGAACTTGACAAAAATACGATTGAAAATATAACTCACATGGGCGCAAATACACAAGAGGGAATGAAATTTTTAAATTAAAATGAATTCTCTTAACATATTTGTGTCTCTGGGAATTGGTTGAGTGGAAAAGCGTCGAATGCGGCTGGCAGTGAGCGGGGCGGGGGGGGGGAGCTGGGGGTGGTGCGGGGGATGGGGGCGCCCGCGTGGGGCTTTGCGAGAAGCGGCTCATCCCGACTCAATCCGGCACAAGTGCTCCCTCTCCTCCCGCTCCCCCCCCCCCCCCCCGCGCCCTTTCACGCCCGCCACCCCCGCCTTCCCGTCACACACACACACACACACACACGGCTGTGTTAGCTCAGAGGCAGCGTACCCTTGTCTCTGCAAGGGCTCGGACCGGCAGGTCCTACGGTTCGAGACCCGACGTTTGCGAATTTGCGGCCCTTGTTAGATACGTCCGTCGAGTTCTGCCGCTGTCAGAAGAACGATACGGCCGGCTGCTCTGATGGGTAGTTTTCCGTGGTCCCTCCGGTCAACACGACGGGAGTGCGCCAGCAGCACCCTAACAAAAGACCCTACCTGTCGGTCGTATTTCTTGACTTACACTTCCTCCTCATTGACACCCACCCACACCACCACACATGTCGGGAGCATAGAGCTCGTCCCTGGAGGGGCGGCGCCCCGCTGGGAGAGGGGCCTGGAGAGGGAAATCCTCCGCGAGCCGACGTATAGTTCAGCCCCGGGTCTCACCACCCTGCAGGGGAGACATCCCTCCACCTCCCGCAATAAATACATTCACTACATTAACGGAACTAACGACCAAAGCAGTTGGCGTGCCCGGAAACAATCAGTCACACGCACCACGTCGCGCTCCGCTACAGCCTCGCCCCCCCCCCCCCCCGCCTTCTTACCTCGGGCCGTTCCACTCGCAACAACCCAATCCTTTTTGATCCGCCAACCCACGTGTTGGTGCGACCCCACCTTCCCGCTCCGCGCTTTTGCCGATGATGCCTCCGTTTCGCCCTCCTCCCGTTCCACGAGTCAAAGGTTTTTGCCGTTTCAGGGACATTTGTGCTCTTTTGCATCACCTCGCTCCCATCTACATCATTCCTCTCATTTCGATTGGCGTGGTGCTGCTAGGACTGCCGTTCGACCACTCAAGGGGCCCCTGTGAAACACTTAACATGAAGACCAACTCCCCTCCCCCCTCCAGGTCCACTCCCCTCGATTTGGCGTTTGTCTTTCCATACCAACCGATATTAAGGATTTATTACGAAAGAGTTCACTTGGATTGATGCTGTGGCTAACGTTCACCCGCAGTCTTCTGATTTTCTCCAATTTCTCTGCATCCCTGTACAGTCTCTGTCCGTCGTATTTTAAAACAGCTGCATTTGTGGGAGTCCTTTTGGTTAATGGAGGGTAATGTGGGTGAATGCGGAACCGAGATGAACGCCACTCGCATGAAGGAGACGTTACTCGCACTCTTCCAATTGCCAATAAAAATTCGCTCTTTGTATTTAGAGTAAAAAATGCAAACAATCACAAGATAATAAATATTTTTAATGCTCTAACAAACTGTTACGACCAGATAAATCATCAGAATTGTTGGACAAAATTTTAAATTTTGAGTTCAGTAAAGGACATTTTCATTAAGTAGTATATTTTACTACTTTTAAGAAGTGTATTTACTAGTAAAAGTAGCCTAAAGATCTTAATGCAGCTGGCATATTGACTGATACACTCTGTCTTATCCTGCTAAATAGGCTGTTTGGATCTGGTTAAAATAATTTTCTCGCAAAATGAGTGTCACTTGTCTTGCATTTAGACGTCGTCTTGTTTTATAGTTAAAAAGAAAGAAATTCAAGCATTGCGCTCCCTTCTTCTCAGTCAACTGCACTCGCAGCAGTAGGCCGCTTTCTCCACTTTGTCATGCAATGACGAGTTCCTACCGCCCTTCTTCCTCTGTCCCTGGCCTACTGCGTGCGCCTTATTTGGTTGGTGATTCTCTAATTTACTGTTCTCTTTGGTTTTTGACCTCGTTGAACCTATTATATCTTGCACACATCATGTTTCATTTTCCCTTCGTTTTGTTCACCTATTTAGTCTCTTGTGACTGCTTGAATATGTGACCTTTATTCTGGGGGTTCGAATGTTATGATTCTCCTATTGAATATTTTATGTGTTTCTTAACGAGTAATGCATACGGAAATAAAGATTACAGAAGTAAATTCTATGTGTGATTAAAGGAATATTCATTACATGGTCATTTTCTTCTTGTACTTTTTCAGGTCGAGAACGCGCCTCTAAAGAACATTCCCTACCACAAGGAATAGGTAAGTCGATGAAAGAAATTTGTGTTCTGTTTAAAGTACAACTGTTCACTACGTCGCCTTGCGCTTCTTGGCATGCGTGCAGCTGTACTTTTATGCACTGACGCACTTTTATGCCTTAACGCTGCGCTGCTTCAACGTGCTTTGCAACACTTTTCTTTCATGGGCAAAATGTACCCAGTGTCATGTTTTGTTGCCATTCTAGCATTTCTGTTCTATCTTAGCGTGCAATGAAAGGCGCTACAAGGATTTGAGAACTACTCTCAAGCTCTCTAATAACGCACGCTTTATAGTTTTAAGAAAACAATTTTATAAATACCTAGCAAATGCTAACACCTCCATTAATTGACGAAGTTATTTCCAACAGTCACTACTTCTAGTGATGGTACCATGTTAAAGTGACGCATGTGGCTATCTGCGTTTTTGCCGAATAACTTTGCATAAACATTCTTTATGACTTAAATTGTGCATTGCCCATCTTAGCACATTTTCCACAAAAATGTGACATTTTATACTTTTTGTAATTGCGCATTTGTTTGTGAGCCTACGTTAGTACAACAAACATTATCAATGCTGTCGGTTTTTGCGGGGTTTCAACCAGATTACTGACAAATTCTATATTTAAATGTTTTCTGGTGAAATGTTTCTTTAGCCGAGTTTATCTGCTTTTCAACTGAGAAATATTCAATTATTCAATCACTTTTGCATTTATTTTAATTTTTCTCACATACATTTCGCTATATCTTTCTCTTGTCTAGAAAAGAAATATTTGTATTCTTTAGACGTGAAGGCATTAGATATGTTCCACCATTTTGATACATAAGAATGGATCATGTTTGTTATAAAGCTTTAGAAGCATTGATAAAGACGCTAATGGGTGTACTGTTGCTTGTATTCATACTCTTAGCAGAGTAGTAGAATGCCTGAGCCGTCATATTGGAGGGATGTTATGGGCTGTCGGTGGGTGTGTAAAGGGAGGGCCAAGTGAGCATTAGAAAGGCGTGTCAGGCCGCTGAGAAATTGGCATGTCTTTGTTGTCACCTTTACAATAGATATAAAGAATGTCCACGTTCTGTGTCGATCCTTTACGTTCCACAGTCTTGTAATCTCCGCCTCAACAAAAGGCGAAACTTTCTCAACAAGCTACGCTTTGTTGTATATGCAGATGCAAATCTTTTCCATGCGCGTGTATTGCACGCGGCAATAACCGCGAGTGCTCTCCGTTTTTGTTCGCGTCCTATTCAGACGTCTTTACCTCGGCTGCAGGTGTGTTCAAGGTGAGCGACTTCTCGTTGGGGATGCTGAATTGTATGCGAAGTGTAAAGAGAAAGGTGGGATGTAGGAGCGGCAATCAACGCACTGTCACTATTGCCGCAGTGTAATTACGAAATAATACTGGCAGTAGTTCAAAAGCCATTAGCCACACGTGGTTGCGCGAGGTGGAATTGGACTTCCTTTCTGCTGGCAGTCGGCTGAGAGCGTGATCCGTCACGGGTTCAAATGAATAGAAAGATAACTGAAATTAGTATTTTAAATCTAGCATGAAATTAACGGGAAATTTATACGACTTATACGGTCCACAAATGGTCGCTTTATCATCACGGTGTGACGTAATAACCAACACTCTACCTCAAGTAATAAAGAACAATATATCAACCATTAAATGAATCTCATTCGGATGACCTTGTACCTGAAATTGATACAATTAAACTTGTGCATAATTGGGGAATATGGTTTATGAATGTTTTAGAGCCGTTCAGGAAGGATAAATATTTTCCACAGAACATAGCACAACACCCTTTGATTTTATTCGTTGGTAAACGGATTTCAGTATGTTAAGGTGTAATTTTGTTGGTACACCAAAGGCGTTGCACCTCTAAAAAATCGGACTGGATTAAGAAACGATGAGATTTTAGAAAATGAAATCTCCGCGGATTTTCTTGTTGTTTTTTACTGCATGAAGGCAAAATGGAGTTATGAGTTTTCTGTACATGCAATGTAACTTATTTATGTAACTCTGTGCCATGTCGTGAGAGCACAAGAAAAGTGACTGTCAAAACGTTCCCTCAATTCAATCATTATTTTGTAGGAGAACGGTTTTATTCTGAGCGAAGTGTTTTTTTAACATCTATAAAGCTGTTTAAAGCCATTTGAATCACGTCGAGGCCATCTTCAGCGCAATTGGCGAGCCAGGGTTACCTTGAAGCCAGGTAGGGAAATATTTCAATACCATCCCAGCCCTTTTCTCTCCTTGGTCCCCAAGCACCATCAATTGCACTGATGAAGGCTTATACGATATTAAAATCGCATGTGATATTAAAATACAAGGCGAGGCATTCTTGCGTGGTCTTCGCTATATTTGGCCTGTGCCCGGGCAACATCGAATAGATGAATAGGCTAAATAAATATCAAGAAAAAATTACAGGATTCAGCTTTAAACGTTCCGTGCCATTTCATCGCATGGTTTTACACACACACACAGACACACACACAGACAGACAGACAGATAGACAGACAGACAGATAGACAGACAGACAGATAGACAGATAGACATATAGACAGATAGACTGATAGACTGATAGACTGATAGACAGATAGACAGATGGACAGATGGACAGATGGACAGATAGACAGATAGACAGATGGACAGATGGACAGATGGACAGATAGACAGACAGATAGACAGATAGATAGATAGACAGACAGATAGATGGACAGATGGACATATATATATATAATATATATATATATATATATATATATATATATATATATATATATATATAATTTTTAAAACATGTTGCATAAACATCGCTTTTCCGAATTAACCACTCAATCAATCTCAGCAAGTAAGTTGTTGTTGCAAAGCTGGAAATCCTCGATGTCTGCAGTTCACATTTTGGTGTTTGGTATGTAATCATTAATAATATGAAAAATAATTTAAAGTCGATATCCTGCATAACCTGGCGATAAGGCGAGTAGGATCGATGTCAGGTAAGGCAGCACAGGGCGAGGACGGTGGGCAAGGAGCAGGGGAGTTTGGGCAATTCGCAGTAAGGTAGGGCAGAGCAGGGCAGGGCAGTGCACGCCAGGCCAGACTATAGACATTCTTTCTCCTGTCTGGATAGATGAAGATGGGTCAAATGAAACCGAGACTGTGTCACGAGCACTGCGCGGAAGTTGGTGAAGCTGATAGTTGTGTGTTTGGAAGTGCTCTCTGTTGGGAATCAGAAAAGAATAGCGTGAATATTCACCGGTTACGGCCGTGTGTTGTTAGACGTACTCGAAGTGAGGTCAGCGAGTCTCTGCGCGTCCCACTGTTGTGTGGATAGAGGAACGACGACATGAAGGGTGTTTTATGACAGCGCGAGGAGAATCAGGAGATGGAATTCATGGCAGAATGTCTGTTGTATGTATTGAACACTGGGAAAACTTCACAAAAAAGGGGCGTCATCAAGTCCACACGCCCACGAATGTTGAGATGGTTGCACGACAATGCCTATTCACATGCTGCCAAGGTTGTTTTGACTATGCTACGGAGGTTCCTCTTGGAAACACTCACATTCTCCATGCAATCTAAATCTATCCACATGCGATTTTCACATTTTTGGAGTCATGAAGATATGGTCATCGATTTGCTTCGGACGAAGAGGTGCATTCATTATGTCATATGTAACTGCAAACATGTTTCTATGAAGGCATTGATAATCTTGTCTCACTGTGGGATAAATTTATAAATTGTTATGGCGATTATTTTTCAAATAATAAACAGCTTATTTGTTTTGTTCCATCTGTGTCGTTTTCATTTCACCCTCATAAATATCCGCTCAAGTAAAAAGATTCGGTTTTAAACTTCCTGTACGATTTAATCAGTTTCCACTAGTAAATATTGCATACAATACTGCGGTTTGCAATTGTATGCTCCCATTTATAATAATGTGGAGGAAAGTATTAAAATGTTATTGAGCACATAGCTTAATTTATTAATGAAGCTGTGTTGAAACTATTTACATTTTGGAACGAATAGACAGTAGTTTGTTTCCTCCAGAAGTGTTTTTATTAGACGGAAACGGCGGAAATTTCCTCTTGACGTATTCATGAAAATATGGCTCGGGTGTGATCGATTTTGTTGACAACTGGAGCTCGGCTATTACGAACTGTTTTTCAACTTTCTCAATTACCCTTTGTTATATTACGGTTATGTTATTTGATATTGTGTGTGGGTTCATTGTTTACGTTGTATGGTTCTATTAAGTCTACTAGACCGTCGAAAACATGTACAATTTTTTCTCTTCATGTTTGTATTCAAGCTTTTGTGTCTAACAATGTTATTTTGTTGAGTAGACAAAAGGTGCATAGAGAGAACCTATTTATCATGGTGTATAGTGTTGTTACTTGTTGATTTTATACAGGTCTGCTTGTATGGATACACGTGTGTGTGACCGGCCTTTGAGTGGTTAATATTGCTAAACAGATCATCAAGTGTAAATGAGAGTTATTAGCTAGTTATTGTTTTAACATCGACAGCGAGCGCTGGGCTCCGCGATTACGCCACGCGACGCAGCGCAACAAGGCTCGCACGAGCGCCCGCCCCCGCCCCCGCCCCCGCCCCTGCCCCCGCCCGTTGGGCGCGTGCGCGTGAGGCGCATGCGGGCGCGTGCCCCGCCACGGGCTAATCCCGCGATATTAACCTCTCGCCGCGTCCACCGCCGCCGCCATCGCCGTCCTCACCGCCGCCGCCGCCACTGTCATCGGCACCGCCACCACTTATGCTAGCGTTGCCACGCTACCACCGCTACCCTTGCTGTAGACGGCAGTGCCGTCACAGTCACCGTCACTGTCACCACTGCCGCTGTTCCGCTACTGCCGTCACCACCACCGCCGTTACCACCACCGCCGTTACCACCACCGCCGTTACCACCACCGCCGTTACCACCACCGCCGTCACCACCACTACCAACAACAACAACGACAACAACAACAACAACAATGACGTCAATACCCCCGACGCTTCCCTCCCTTTCGTGTCTGACATCCTTGCTTCTCACATACATACACATTTGACTTGGAATAGTAAGCCGCATATTAATTGCCAGGGAAACCAAACAAGAAGGGAACTGTTCAATAAGTAAAGAGTACGTCGATCAAGGAGCGACTAGACAACTATGAATGATAGAAAAGATTGGGAAGAGTGTCAACGGCAGGAATACTTTACACTACTACGTACTACTATCGAATGTTTTAGATTAAGAGTATAAGTCAAAAAATGGATAGGACGTCAGTCCGCTAGTTTATGGAGGACACATCTTTTTTTCCTTTTAGTATTACAACTGTATACAATCACTTAAATAATGCAGTGTCTTACGATTTAGACCTATACTTAATCAAAGAAAGCTTTTTTAATCAACTTTTAACTTTCACTCTTATAACTAATATTCACCGTTCAACACGTCATTTCGGGTTTATATTTTGCGACAACGTCTTTCGTGGTAGCCTCTTTCCATCCTTGCTCATTTCTCTCGCCGTCTATGTGCCTCTCCTCGTTTCTTTCTCCGTGCATTGCCCCGCCGACCTTCCCGTCCCCCTTCACCACTCTCCCACTCTCCGTGCGGCTTCCCCCCTCCCCCCACCGTTCGGTGTACACACCGCGTCGATTGCATTTCAATTGGAATACATTAATTTGATGTCATCCTCGCGTTACTGCTGCTTTCGGTGAGCACAATAGTGCCCCGCTAGTGAAATGGTTTTGTCCCTCCCCACGTGTTTGGGTCGGGTGATGCATTGTATGCTTTGCCAAACGTCGGTAATACCTTACTAATATCTGGCAGAGTACAATGTTTCATACTTAACAGTGAATGCGGATTTCGGGTGTTGTGAAAATGCTGTGGCGTCGTCCAGAATATATATGAAAATTGTGTTTCTATCAGTTGAGATATTGCACAATATGAGACCTTTGTAACGACATCGGTTTTGTGTACTTCCTTTCGTAAATTATGTTCCCCAATCAAGCGCGCGGGGGGTGGGGGGGGTGGAGGCGTGTGTTCGCTACAGTGTGCGGAAAAACAACCTCTCTCAGTGCTGCCGCCGCCGCCACCACCGCACGCGCGCCTCTGTCGCTTTTTCGGCCCCGAGAACAACACGTGCATATGGCCGGTTGCAAAATGAAGACGCAGATAACCCAATGTGTTATGAAGTTCCTGTGAATGAAGTAGATAGTTGAGAGTTGGTACCTTATTAATTAAAGGAATGAGACGGTTGTCACGGAGTCGATTTTTTTACTTGACGCTAGTGGACCCGGCAAAGCATCGCTATTGGAATGTATTACACTTCACATGCTACTGGTTATGCGATTATTAATCACGTTTTACGTTATGCTCTACAAAAATTTAAATAGACGAAAGACTTTCTCGCGAGTGTGGTTCTGTCTCTCTGTCTCTGTCTCTGTCTCTCTCTCTCTCTGTCTCTCTCTCTCTCTCTCTCTCTCTGCGGCTCTGTCTTCCTGTGTCTCTCTCTGCGGTTCTGTCTTCCTCTGTCTTTATGTATCTGTCTCTCCGAGGAGAAATGTCACTATCGCAGGGGCAGAATACGCAATAAAGACCTCTTAATAATCGTACTTATGAGCGGAGGGTTGCATAGAGAGCGTCATGGCATCATGCGCCTAGATGAGATCCGTTGAGTCTACATAAAATCATCGTTAACCCGCGTCTATGTGCTTGACAAAGTTTTATCGCAATCTGATGAACGGTACCGCGGCGCATTAAGCACGATCAAAATCTCGAGCATTGCGTTTTATATTATTTGTCATAAATACTTTACGAAAGATCTTAAAGTTCTGAATATCAGTCAGTCGAAAACTGTTTTGATAAGAGATCACTTAACTCTCTTCCTCGGTACTGAAGAGATCTATGATTTCAGATCAACTTCAGGTATCTAAATATTGAAGTTCAGAAAATCACTGCCGCTTTACGATAATTACAACTATTTTCATCACATAATAGAAGGGGATACTTTGCCTACCAAAAATTAACTTTTCTCTTTCATGTTAGGTGTGAAAAACTCAGAATTGGGATATTCTTAAGATTGGGAAGTGACCGCTTAATAATTATTTCAATGGTTTCACAGATGTTTGTCATGTAATAGCGTATTCATGAACAGTGGCGTATTGTTTCTGAACAATAAAAAAAGAAAGAATATCCGTGTTTATAACCTTTTCATTTCAAAAGTAGTCTATTTCCTCACCTTTGGCACCACTAGTGTGACGTTGATGGGCTGGGATCCGTATCTGATCTAACTTTCATAACTGCTACAATAGGTATGGTAATACTGAAGAATTTTGTGCCTCATTATTTCAATGCAGATGGTGCACAACACGAGGCATGCAGTTGATTACTTGCGGGCGCTAGGCATGGGCGGGCCGGGCGATCACGCGCGGCCCCGCGAGGCAAGGGGCCCAACGGGACGTTTGCACGACGGAATTGGCGGGAAACAATTAGGGAATCATTGGAAAAGAAGTTTGAGACCAAAAAATCCAGAAAATGGTCAGCGTAAGTTTACAAATCGCGGTATAGTAGTTTAAATTTTTCCTTAAATTTTCAATTTTTTTTACCTTAAATAGTTAATTTTAGTAATTACTTGTAAGATAGGATTCTATGAAATTAATCAAATGACGCTAGCATTAAAATACTCTACTGAAACTCAAATTATTAATATTATTTCATGTAGAACAACAAGTGATTTTATTAAACGCTAACTAAATACAACGAATATTTGTTTTACGCTCACTGTGGAAATTGTATAATTCGATTAGTAAATACTTTTACTTAAAACTATTATTTAAAATATATTTCCAAACCCTTTTTCCAGCTTAAACGTTGTAATTTTTGCAATAAAATAACCCATATAGTTTCGTGTTACAATTTCACATTTTCGATTTTTCCGTTTCAACATTGCCCTGAGCCCAAAATTCATCGCCGGCACTGCAGGCTCGACATTCTTTGTGCGACAAAATGCGCTTATGTGGGAATGCACAAAACTGAAGTTAAATGTATCAACTGAGTTACACTGAAACTTTTTGAGTTAAATTATCATTTTCATGTATAAAAATTATGAAATTAAAATTATATTTTTCATTACGATTGTTTGAAATATTGGAGTCTCGTGGAGGACACCCTGGATATAATGAAGAACAATTTAATATGCTGATACATCTTCCGAACGCACATATTTTACTTTCTTTATAGTTCTTAGAAATGCTTCCTTCATTACTCAACTCGTTATCTCAGATCTGTTTCCACGATACAGGTAGTATCGATGCATCAATAGCAAAACTTGATCTTCTTTAATGAATCTTAGCTCTTAACCCATCAGTAGCTCGAAATCATTACGCGTGTGGCCGCATGGATTACAATAGTAGTTCCTATCCTCTAATGGCCTCAATAGAATTTCTAATACATACATTGAATCAAGAGACGTATACTAATTATTACAGGAAGTTCATTAAAATGTTTTAAATTCTTTGCTACTGATTCTATGTGCAAATTATATATATATATATATATATATATATATATATATATATATATATATATATATATTCGTTAATCGGCCGACTAGGACCACGCATGCAAGCATCCTGCATTTACCGTGGCTCAGTTTTTATTTATTATCACGGTGGCAGGTGCTTGCGACAATTCTTTGGGGGGACCAGCATTTAAGCTGGATCCGATTTTTATCCCCCACGGTTGTTAGCCCTGGGGGCATGGAAGATGAAATGATGATATGATGATAATGGGGGTGAAAGGACAACACATACAGACATACACAAATACACCCATGCCCGAGGCGGGACTCTAACCCGCGATCTTCTGGTCCGAAACCACTCCGGCACTACTGCCTTAGCGATCTCGGCCATCCGATCGGCTATGTGCAAATTAATTTTTTGTTTATAGATTTCCCCCTAAGGACTCAATTGGAGTTTACTTTCCATGTCAGCTTATTTCGGATTTGTTTTTTCTTGATATACTTTCCATTATACTATAGCAAACGCAATTATTTGGTCATAATATGTTTTACTGATGCATTGTAATTTTAGCTTTTTTACTCATGATGTCCTATCCTCATCGAGACATTGACGAGTAAGAATTGAGAACAGTTTCTAGATTTATATCAGTTCTCAAACACTGACTTTTGTACAGTTTATTCCAAATCTCTCCTCTCGGAAACACTGCTGAGATCTTAATAATATTCACACATCTTAAGCATGCTTATTAAAACTGACTCCCAAACGTGTTAATGCCTATATTACTAACATTTCTTATCTAATCTTATGTTTACATTCTTACCTACTACACCTACTACATCATCTGTTCTCTATCGTTTCTTTACATTATACTTTCTTTACATTATACTCAATTCTATTGTGGCGTCACCAATTAATTAAGTATAATTTTATGGTGGCATCGCCAATAACAAAATAATTTCTACATCTATTGACAGCTCCCGCCGCGGCAGAAGTGGGTCGAGGGACACTGCCCGCCCGCGGAGGCCCTTTCGCTACGCAGCTGAGCGGAGACGCGCCGCATTCAGGCCCTTTTTTCAGAGGCGACTCGTTTATTGCACTCATAAAATGGAAGGCCGGAGCCCGGTCGGACAATGCACGCCCTTGCGCCCCCTCTTTTGGCACCACCCTGGGAAGGAAGGCGGAGCCCCCCGGAGGGGTTGGCCGGGCGTCAATTAAGACGACGACGCATTTACAACACGTCGTGAACGAAACCTTTCTCGGCCATCAACCGATCCCCTTCCAAACAATGCCCGCCCCCACACCCGTCTTGGCACGCGCCTGGACTAGGCACCCGAATTCCCGCAGGGGCTGTTTACAAACTAAATACAGTAGGCTGTCGATTAGCCCATGCCGACCGTCGAGGATCCGTGAAAATGCGCTCCTGCTCGAACACGTGTCCAGACAGCTGCCAAAAGTTTCTGGAACCGTTGACAAAGGGAAGCGAGCGAGAGAGAGAAGCCGGTGTCAGACAGAGAACAATCTACGGAAAAATACGGGAAAATTGCCACATGATTGGTTAATCAGAATTCTGCGACGCAGCCACCCTCAGCCAATGGGAAGCTTCGCCATGAGGGAAGGGAGAAATTCAGAGCTGGAAACATTTTGGGAAGGGGAAAGGAAGTTCTTTTAAAAACGAGATGCAGAGAGAAAACTTAATCTTGTGATCGGAGCGCGACGGGGGGAGGAACACTCCCAGATATAATATTTTTGAGAGATAATTTTTGAGAGTTACTTCGTGATACTTCTGAGATACTTCGAGATACTTCCAAGATACTTCTTGGTTGCTAAATTCGCTTGATTACTCAGTTACTTACGATCGGGACGCGAGTTTGGGAAAGACTTTCCCAGAGTCGAATTAGTTAGGACGCGACTAGTGGACTTGTCGCGGAGGAAACTCGGGCGGGAGACTACCGGATCCCGCGCCGTTTCCGCATCGGCCCGCCAGCCTTCGCCGCCTCCCGCGTCGGGCCTATTGACAGCCCACCGCGTTACGTCAACGCCCGTGGCCACTCGCCCCACTGAGCCTGCTCGAGCCGACGACATGGGATTGCCGTTGCCTGCCGAGAGGGGACGCGCCGCAGAAGGTCAGCGACCCGGGACTGCCGCCGCCCCTGCTTCGAGGCTGCCGCCTCGGCCCGCCCGCGGAGACAACGCAGCCACTGGTGAAAAACTACGAGACGAAGCCGTCTCGCAGAACAATCGTAACGGCGAGAAATTGCAAGTGGCCGCGCTCGGGCCCTGCAGACCTTAAATGATGAATAGCACGCTTCATCAAAGAATAAGCCTAATATGTTAGCCTTAAGGGAATTAACAACTAGTAATTAAGATAACCAGTTCACAGAGTAGATTTAGTAAAAAACTTGCGTCGCCCTTTGCGACATGTAACTTCCCTGGCAGCTCTTGGTGCCAGGAATAAACTGTTATTTGTTACAAATGACTCTGTGCTAATTCATGACCTCCCAACACTTCCATCCAGTCACATGTCAGGAGCTGAACCTGGCGCCCTCCCCCGCTCACATTAGGTTTGTTTACACTATATAATGAATTATTAAGTAGGGCGCCAGCTGGTCCTTCGCCGCAAACCGCAAATTCACACGTTACGGGTATTCTAATCAGGTACTTAGTACGTGTCGCCTCTACATTCGGCGCTGTGTAAGTTGCCTAGCTATGTTAACGCCTCCGGGATCATGTAAGTACAGGCAATGAGCACTGAATAACCTATGGCTGTTGTACCAATCTGTTGTTTTAAGAAAAAGTGGATGGACATAGTACAATTGTGAGGTAAATCGAAGAAAGGTAGATATGAAATTCCTAATTTTGTCTTAAAGCGTTTCAACAGAAATAGTTTTTCTGAAATCTAAGAGGTTCTCAGAAATTTTGGGAATCCGTTTTTAAATTTAATCTAAAATGTTCATGGACGTTTTCATTGGAAGTTAAAAGGAATTGAGTTATTATAAAACTTTTAGAGAGTTTCTTGATATGTAATCACACCATTACAATTACGAACGCGCAAGCGTGTACACACACACACACACACACGCACACACACACACACACATATCGTATACACCACGGTGAAATAATTACTTTATCTCTGGAATTTCTACTTCCAATATGCTGGGTTACGCGTTCGAAAAAAACGTATAAAAAGACTACAAATTTGTTCGAGAGTCACCTCAGTGTGTTAGTAACCAAACAGCATCTCTGCAATCTGCTAATGGTATTTATTTAACGCAAAAACGACTTAAACAGTGTGACAGACTATGGAGGAGTGCAACCTGTGAACGTTTTCTTGAGCTCTCTGACCTAGATATTTTAATATTATTTATTAAGGTGAGTTAGGAATGCGGGTAGAAACAAAGGTACTTGGCACAAACTGATGAGAATATATTCGGTCCTACTTAAAGAAAACTATTTGAAAAATGAAATGAGCTGCGCCTTACACTATGCAAAGAATCGACTTCCTGCCGCGAGAACATGGAGAACGATTATTTGATTAGCTATATTTCCCACTGAACTCACGAAAGCATACACAGATAGTTAATTTACATTCATGTCCAGGAGCAAAACAATAACACATTACAGAATTTACTCAATAGATCAAGAGGAATTGGACGAAAAATCTGATCGAGTTGGGTAGTCATTAACCCAGATGATGAGGTACAAAAGTTGTTTCAGTAAAGTTACAAATGAAATCCATGATACATAAATACAGAAATGGGGGGTGATAATTCTTTTCCTAACTCGTCCTGAACTTTTCTATTGATATTCGCAAAATGTTATGTAAAAATGGTGCTGCCCTGAATGTGTTTAGTAACTTGTATTTAATACGAACAGAAATAAATGCCTGCTTCACTCCCACCAATGTCCGATAGTCACAAAACTAAACAGAAATTTCATGTTCCGCAATTATCCGCATTTATAATCATATTACAGATTGTCAAAACCGACTCACGCACACGATATCTGAATTTTGAATGTATCTTCCATGAATCAATATTTTAAGTGGTTTCCTTCTATTTTTGTTTTAGTCTGATTAATACTTACTGCCTGGAAACTTCTGGGGAGAAGTCCATAATCCCCAGTTCAAGATACTATTGCACCAAATTTGAGCAATTTTCTTATCTCTTATTTAGCTTTATTGGCTCTAGTTACCTTTAATGAACGACGATATCATTACCGAGAGTTAATGTATAATGATGTAATTACAAAATGTGCTGGCTCATTTAAAACATGGATTTTCTGTCTCGTGGAAATATTTTTTTCCGTTGTTGTCGAAACAAATTTTGTAATGAAGAGAAAGAAATTGTAAGTAAAAATCATAATATGAAATTACTAACTCGTATATTAGTTTCCAGAACGAAATAAAAAGAACATGAACTAGTCAATAGGAATACGATAGTTTTCATTATTAGAATTAATGCTATCATTATGTAATGTTTTCTCTGTGTTTCACTATGAAGAATGAAATAAAAACACCATATTTAATGCTTAGATTATTTAGAACCATTGTAATGGAATTAGGTTGTTACTAATAATATTTATCCTAAGTATTGTGCGACATTGTGTCTGAAAATAAATTTGCCTTCTCTGAGTAAGAATGTAACATGTTAACATGTTGGAGATACCTTTCCTTGGGTTACTGAATGCATATTCATATCGATTTGCCGAATCTTCTCCAAATGAATAATTTTTTACACATTGTACCACCCTCAAAATTATCCATTACTTCCGTTACTTACATTCTATTGCCAAGTCAAATTAAAATAATACGTAGCACATCATCATCTATATCGAAATCATATTTAGTTTGTTCCTGTTCTTGTTAGCATTGAAATATTTCCAGAAGAACTACATGGGAAGCAGGCAAATAAACTGTTCTCAGAGGAGCGTTTCCTTGGGCCGCGCCGCATGGACAGGTCGTTACCCTGCGACAGAAACGGTGCGCGCAGGCTTTGATGCCTCGTCAGCGACACAGTTATGAAACCGGTGACGCGGAATCGATCCCGTGCACACCTGCTGCATCGGGTTGCAAACCACGGACTCGAAGAACGCGAGTTGTCTTGCAATGACGGAACCTTTCGTGGTTAGGAGTCTAAGATACACGAGTAATATTTACTGTTGCAAAAGATATGTAATGAATGTCAAACCCTTTGCTATTGGTAGGCGTTCGAGGTTACCTATGTCAGTCGCCGGTTACTCAACTGTATGAGTGAGTATTGTGGCATCATACGGATGTAATCAGAACACAGACGAGAGTGGTTTGTAAAAACAGTAGATTTCTTTACAATCTAGACCGTAGTCACAAGTAAACAATTACACTGCTTACAATTAACTAGATAAATAGAACTCTTTGCTAGGAGAGATAATTTACGGAACGGCTACCACACCGCAACATATGATCAATGTTCCCTGTTCGGAGCACCGCTCTACCCTGAGACCATCTACTAGTCACGACATTGAATTGCAAGCCCCTTGCCCTCGTGCACCTACTCGCACAAACTCACGCACCACCTGCCGCCGACGCTGCTGGGAAACAAGAAGATCTCGGCATTGTTCTCGTGCACCTATATATTGTAATGTAAACGGGGGAGGGCGCCAGGTTCAGTTCCTGTAACGTGGTTGGATGGAAGTGTTGGGAGGTCATGAATTAACACACCGAATCATTTTTAAACAAATTGAGGTTTATTCCTGGCACCATGAGCTGCCAGGGAAGTTACAGGTCGCTAAGGGCGACACAGGTTTCCTCTTAGATCTATTCTGCGAGCTCATTACTCTGATCACTAATAAAATAATTCCCTTAAGGCTAACATAAAAGGCTTAATTTCTAAAAACGCATGCAACATTCTATCCACCATCTACAATCTGCAGGGCCTGAGCGCGGCCACTATTAATCTCTCGCCCAAAAATGTCCTGCGAGGCAGCCTCGCGTCATAACTTTCACCGCTGGCTGTGTTGGCTCCACGGGCTGGCCGTGCGGCGACCCTCGGATGCGGAGGCGGCGGGCGGTCCCAGGTCGCCGACCTCCCGCGGTGCGTCCCTCCTCAGCTGGCGGCGGGGCGCGGCGACGGAGTCGCCAGATCGTGCGGACTCAGTCGGTCGAGGGGCCACGGGCGCTGGCCGTAGTGCAGTGCGGGCAATGAATGGTCCCGACGTGGCGAAAGGCGGCGGAGGCAGACGGGCCTACGCGGAAGTAGCGCGGGATCCTGCTATCTCCCGCCCGAGTTTCCTCCGCGGCAAATCCGCGGTGCCGTTTTAAGAATGTCTTTGCACTAGTGCCGGCCTAATCAGAATAAACTTCTCTCTGATACTGTCTTTCCCTTAGTCGCGTTCTGATAGTAAGTTCCTCTGCGAACATCAGTCGCGTTCTGATCGTAAGTAAATTTCCTCTGTGGGAATGTCCTTCCCCTGGTCGCGTTCTGATCGTAAGTCCCTTTCCTCTGTGCATCTCGTGTTCAAGAAAGCTCCCTTCCCCCCTCCCAAAATGTTTCTAAATCTGTAAATTTACCCCTTCCCTCATAGTGAAACTTCCCATTGGCTGAGGGTAACTGCGTTTCAGCATTGTAGTTTACCAATCAAGTTGTAGTTTTCGTGGAATTTTCCAGAGATCTCTCTCTTTCTATCTCCGGCCCCCCTCCTCTCTCTCTCTTCCTTTGTAAGTAATCCCAGAAGCTTCTTGCAGCTGTCTGGACACGTGTTCACGCGGTAGCGTATTCTCATGGGCCATAAATGGTCGGCGGAGGCTAATCGGCAGCCTGCGACGGTTAATTTCTAAATAGCCCCATTGGGGATCTGGGCGCCTTACCCGGGTGCGTGGCAAAACGGGTGCGGGGGTGGGTATTGTTCGATGGGGGGTGGCCGATGGCTAGAAAGGTAACGTTCACGAGGTGTCATAAACGTGTCCTTTTCCTAATAGACATCCGTGTCAACCCTTTGGGACTTCGTGTTCCTTCCCCGGGCGCGCGGCAAAAAAAGGGGTGCGGGGGCGTGCATTGTTCGTTGTGGGGTTGGCCGACGGCTCGGCCGGCTTTTACGAGGGGTAATAAACGTGTCCGTCTCTGATGGGGCCTAACTGCGGTCGTGGCAGGCTCTGCCACGTGAGGGGCGTGGCCTGGCGGCCGTTAGAGGGGTCTTCGCGACAAAGGCATCGTCCCTTGACCTACTTTGCCGCGATGGAAGCTATCTCTAGATGAAATTATTATGATATTATTGGCGACGCCACAATAGAATTATTCCAATGTGATTGGTGACGCCACAATATAGGCTCTTCGGCGCTACCTGCCCCCCCATTGCCTCCACCCTACCGCCGCCTTACCACGCCACATCCACGGCAAGTCCCAGTGCGTCATCACTCCGCCCTTTTTTAAACATCCGGCGATGCCCGCCGTCTGCTACGTGCTTGTCTCAATGTTTTAGCGCGACACGACGCTACAGTATCAATTCCGAGCGAATCAACTACTAACGTCATAGGTCACTTAATACGGTATGTTATTTGCCGGGAGGTGGTGGTTCTTCCTTCGTTTGGATGAGAGGACACACTCAGCCGTACACGTCAGCTTGCGAGGTTTTCCTCCTCTATGTATTTCCGCTACCGGCCAAAATGGGACAAGCTCTAAACCTCTGACATGTGTAGTTGTGTAGTGGCATGGCTACCTTTACTCTAGGAAGCTCTGGTAATGGTCGTAATTGTATGTGGGTGCTTGCGCGCAAGGGGAAAGGAGATGGTAAATGTGAGGAAGGAAATATCGCGATTTGTATGTCTTTTTTGAGGTAGTACTGCTCTGACATTTATCTGTTATTGATAAGTGAAACCAAATAATACTACCTATCAGAGCAGACAGATGCTAAAATTCTACTCCAGACAATAGTTAAATTCGACCCAGCGATGAGGTTTCAGTCGAAAATCCGAGACCCTCCTTGACGCTCCTGGAGCTTCCTTCGTGGACAGGTAATATGCATTTACCTTTCACTGTTTCAATAATGATAAGTTTTATCATAACAGATGTATGATGACACCATGAATGATACATGACAGTGGAGGGAGAGCTCATTGGCTGAATCCCTTCCCCTCTCCCCCTCCGGAGCAGATGAAACATATTCACGATTATAGTTTTTACAAATTTTATATTAACGAACATCAATGTGAACGTTCTCAGTGGAATTAGTTACAAAAACTTCATCAACAAACAAAAGTAGATTTTTAATTGAGCATATATTATTTTTTCTTTATAACTCAACATGCAGTCAGCTAGACAACGGCTATGCCAGAATTGAAGGAGGTGATGTTCAGATGGGGTACGTGGTTTTATATCCTGGGCTTAATTATTAAGTAAAATAATAGAAACGTTAAAAGCCTGAAAACGTGTAATGTTATTTTTGGTAGCCGTTAAAAATACAAAGAAATATGCGCTGTTGTCCCCGGAGAAACAAATAAAAATGGCATCATGACAAGTCTCCGAAATGGCACGTCACCGTGTAACGTTTCAAAAGTTGACACCCGCGAGTACTGCTTAAATGCAAGCATTGGGGCCATACATCTCGCGGCAGTTGCAGTATGGCCCGCTCCAGTGGCTCGTGAGCCACTTGCTTTTACTATACCAGAGCCGATCGCGCCCAAATTTGCTCGCTCTTCGTCTGTTTCCCAGCCAAGAAGTAGCGAGAAGACCACTTCTGTTGATTCATCTTGTCTGTCGTCTTGAGCTTTGGTTGTGTTTGTAGCCTATGGTTTCAGCGTTTTTCCTGTTTTCCTTTCTGTATTTCTTCCTGTTTTCCTTTCTGTATTTCTTCCTGTTTTCCTTTCTGTCTTTCTTCCTGTTTTTCTTTCTGTCTTTCTTCCTGTCTCCTTTCCTTTTCTTTCTTTATTTTTCTTTCTTTCTTTTTCTTTCTCTCTTTCTTTTTCTTTCTTTCTTTTTCTTTCTTTCTTTCTCTTTCTTTCTTTCTTTTTCTTTCTTTCTTTATCTTTCTTTCTTTTTCTTTCTTTTTCTTTCTTTCTTTTTCTTTCTTTCTTTTTCTTTCTTTCTTTTTCTTTCTTTATTTTTCTTTCTTTCTTTTTCTTTCTTTCTTTTTCTTTCTTTTTCTTTCTTTTTCTTTCTTTCTTTTTCTTTCTTTTTCTTTTTTTCTTTCTTTTTCTTTCTTTCTTTCTTTCTTTCTTTTTCTTTCTTTTTCTTTCTTTCTTTTTTTCTTTCTTTTTCTTTCTTTCTTTCTTTCTTTCTTTTTCTTTCTTTCTTTCTTTTTCTTTCTTTCTTTCTTTTTCTTTCTTTTTCTTTTTTTCTTTCTTTCTTTCAAATGGCTTCTCAGAAGCCGGGTACAAAAAAGTACAAATAAAAATTGTCAGAACTAGCACCACTATACGTGCATGATCATTCTTTGGCGGATTGTGATTTGGTTCGACCCGACCATTTGGCACACATCGCAAATTCGCCACTTTCACGGTCGCGAAATGACGTTCCGCACTCCAACCTCAATTTCAACTTCAACTACCTCAACTTAAGCCACGCAGGACGCGGCCCTCTACATATCTGCATATCCTTCATGCGCTTTCACGAGAACGAAAGTGAAGCTGAAGATGCGGTCAGCCGTGACCCGTTTTCTTGGAATCGCCTCTGTCCTCCTTTTGGGGGAAGTAAGGAAAATCGATTGTAACAGCCATCATATTAATTTGGAGTTAAATATAATACTTAATGTGATTATGACAGAGTTGGTTGATGACGGATAAAAAGTAATATAATATATTATGTAAACAAGAAATTAACTTCGACTGTGTATTGTTTAATTAAAATACTTGGTTGTCGGATCGCAGTGTTTCGCATCCGCAAGATATTGAGCTAGCAACTCGTCTAATAGGGATCGCACTTTCGACATAATGTATCTGAAGTTCGTGATGGCTTTTATGCTTCTCTCCTATTCTATTGCGTCCAGCGAGGGGACAGAGTACGAGATCGGTCCGACCTTGTCGCTGGGAACAAGTGCGCGAAGTCGATCGGGCGGTATCGCGTTTTCCTCGTGCGTCTTAACGGTTTTAAGCTGCAGTTATGGCTCGACCGCTACCATTTACTTGGCTTATGAATTTTAATGTAGGGCGGAGAAGGAAATGGCTTTTTGTGGTAGGCTTTACCTGCTGTGTGTGTTGCAAGTGTACATATATTTAGATTCCTCCGCAATAGCAATATTACTACAGTTTAAACTCTCCAGCGATTTTACTGCTATCGGAAAACAATATTTTCGATTTTTTTGTACTTTATTGTCATGAAACGGAACCGTGCATTCTGTAAAAGAGATAGCGGGTCTGCCAACATTACCGTTCATCACCAACACATCCTATTTCGAGAACATTCAAAGACAGAGAGCGAAAGAGTCGACGGAACTTCACGTGTTTCCGAAATCGAGCTCCCAACCTGTCTACAGTACACTTCAAAAACATGTGACTGTTGCAGAACAAAAACATCTGGATGTTTATGCTGTACTTACAATTCACGATTCTGTAAAATATGTTAAATTGAAATAAGTGTCATTGAGGGATCAGAGTCCCTGAATTCTTCTTATAAAATAATCTCAGAGTTCAAACAGCTGCTTCAGGATAATATCAACTGCACACCTACTTTTTTTAATCTCAGATCAAGTACCTTGCTTTGCGTTTTCTAGATTTTTTCTAATAAAACTTCTCGTAGGCATTTCCATGTAAGATTAGTCTTCCCTAATTAATTTCAAGGCAACGATAGATGTCTTATTAACATGGTCTATTGGAAATGAGTATCGATCATAACCTGGACGTCCACGGTCGAACTAGATATTAGACCTATTATCTACGCTACAAAGTATGTAGTATATTGCATGTTTGTCATTAAGAATATAGTTGAAAATATGAAAAAATCTTTCCATAGTTTGGATAATTCCCGTGAATCATTTTAATGTAAGTCTATTTTATGTTAGAACTCTAAAAATATTATCAATTTTATCTTTTAAGTTTCTCAAATTTTGTTTTCAAATCAATGTTTGTGAGTAAGACAGTAAATAAAAATAAACATATTTTTTAAATTTAACATCCGCGAGAAAACCAATAAGTATTTTATAGCTGACAATTGGATAGTAAAAAACAGAAAATAAGAGAAGATATAAAAATATATCAAAATGAAACTGATTTATGGGTCATATGAATAAAAATGAGCACTTGCTCATGAGTACTTGCTCCGGAGCAAAGTGAGTCTACTCCACGGCACTGAGCAGAAGCTCCATTTCGTATGAATAAAAACTTCGTATGTCTCCGAAGAACTTACTCATGTCTCGCGAGCATTTGCTCGTCGTGAACAAGTGATAGTGCAGGCTAAGAGTTTTAAAAATTGGGTTCTTGAGCAACAAAGAGGTTACATACGTTACGCACGTCGCGCACATTTGTGCGGAATAAAGAGCAATAGTTTGTTGTCTCATTCTTTAAATTAGAATATGAATAGCAGTAACCAAAAACAGGCGCTAGTGGCCCAGCTAATTTTTACCGAAATGCTAAGTGAATATAAAATTGTTTTTGAAAAGAGCCAGCTTTGGGAAGTACGCTGTGGCCGAAACGAAACATTACAAAGTTTCAAAAAACAGTACCCCGAAAAATTCCAAGTAGAAAAGAGCGATGGCCAATTAACATCGAAGATATGCAATATGAAAACGCGCCTGAAAGCAAACGCCGATAAAAATCGTACCAATCATACATTGTACTTTTCGATTCGGCAAAGATTCTAACAGTCTACATCACGAGAATTTCGCCTAATCTTGCATTTTTTAGTTCGCTATATATGTATATCAACACACGGTAAAAAATCGGCCAATTTAACCTTACTTTTCAAACGTGAGTCTGCTACTAAGGTCCCTCCGAAATTTTGGAGCAAGTGCTCACCCTAGAGAGTAAACGCTTAACTTTATTCATACCAATTCTGAGCATTTGCTCGCCGTTGAGAGTACGCTCAGAGTTGAAGCAAGTACTCAGAGACTGAGCAATTGCTTACCCACTTTATTCATACGAAACTGAGTAAGATCTCGGAAACTCGGAGCAAAGAGTACTTTCTTACTTTTATTCATACCACCCAATAATGCATTACTTTTAAGGAAGTGGGATGTGAAGATTTGACAATAATAGGGAGCTCAAACGAAATAATTATTGTGGATACTGCAAAATATTCTACTGCCAGAAATTACTTTTGTTATTCACTTTCAAGAATCATCACCTATTACAGGATATTTCACATTTTACACAGTATTTCAAGAATCATTACGTATTACCGATATAAAATACTAAAAATAACGTGACATTTGAAAAAAATTGAAAGTATTCCAGAAATTTCGTTTGTAAGTCACAAATGTCATGTACAGAACCTTCCAAACTCGCTGAAGTATTGAATTGACTCGATAAAACATTCCGGGAAATATTTTTATAATCAATGCTATAATTATTATTTTGTATATAACGTAATCCTCATTTACAAAGCAGCAGTGACGTTGGCGAACTGTTTTAACACGAAAGAGTACCATCATTGCATTACCTCACTTTCCTTTCCAAGGTTTATTTCCGTGCCCATGTCCGCGCTTCCGCTTTCAAAGGTCATCCTCCTCCCACCGCACTTCTTTACGTCTTCACCCATCCCACGTCAACGTTACTCCCCACCCGTCGTCGTTTGCACGTATTTTCTTTTCGTCCTTGTCATTCGAGCCGTATTGATCCTTACAGCTTTAGCCGTAAATTTAAGCTTAACCTGTAATTAAATTAAATACGAGCAGAATGCATCATGCTTACTGGGGAGTCTGGGAAATATCAAAGGGCCACCAGCAAGGGGAGGTATCGACCGGGTCAGACGCTGTGTTGACGGGGAGGGAGATGAAGAGGAGGGAGGGGGATATATGTTTAAATTCCCGATCCCTTTCCTCCTCCCCGCCCCCTTCTCGCTTCCATTTCTGCTCTCCATCGCTGTTCGTTGCTGCTCCACTCTCTCTCTCGCGCGCCCGCACCCGTACACATGCAACATAAAATGCTAACAGTCACACACGCAAATAAAATGGAATTATTCGAAAAAATATTAGTTTTTTCCCCAAAATAAAAGATGTTTGTTATGATTAATGTACTGTGCATCGGTGTGCTTGTTTTCAAAAGAGACGCGGGGAAGGGAGGGCGGGGTAGACGCGGGGGTTTGCTTTAGTGGCTGTTTCCAAATGATTGATGCCGATTTAAGCTGGAAGTCTAAGCCGGACTCTAATTTAGATCTGAATTTATCTACAAAAATATCACAAAATCCACTTTCACATAAATAAGTGTATACACACAAAATGCATTAATCAGTTTGTGATCTACTGTTACGTTGGAGGGAGAGAACTTTTTAAATTTTTTTTTATTTCCATTCTCGCGAGGGAGAAAAGGGAGGAAAAAGACATGCGGTTGAGCGAACGAATCTGCTTTTCTGCGCGCAAAGATGGCTGCGCCCTGCGCGTGGAGCCGGAGCGCGTGCGAAGGCGTGCGAAGGCGTGCGCCCGCGCGCGCTGGAGGGCGGTCGTGTCGCGTGGCACGGTCGGCTCCCGCGTCGGCGTTGCGACATTCGATTCAGTTCAGATGAAGTAAATTTGACGACCTTCGATGCGCGGCCCCCGTGGCATGCGGGGGCGAATGTTTCTTTGGAGAAGAGAGCGTGAGCATTGCGATTCATCCAGTCCGTGCAATCGATGTACTTTCACGAATAGCGTTCTGTGGTTAACTTGCTCGGCAAAGGAAGTTGACGAGATCGATAATAGTGCAAGCAATCTTTGATGAGGAGTTTTTGTTGCTGTTTGTTTTGAAATGGGTTCTAAAACACTTTTTGTCTTGTTCTGAATTGTCCTATTTCGGCTGGTCACGAGCTAATTACCGATATCAATAATAATAATAATAATAATAATAATAATAGACAAAAATCCTCAAACAAAGGTACCTCAGTTTGGAAGTTACGAAATAATTTTGTGAAGACAAAAAACTTCAGGAGTAAAATGCAAGGACCAGATACTGGACCACTGACGGCGAAAGAAGAATAAACGCAGAGAAAATTGTGTCAGTACGGAAGCGAAGGCAGGCAGTGGGTTCCAAAGGGCCATAAAGTCACTTCTGCCCTGTCTTGCTCTGTCAGATGCCATTTCCAAAACCATTGATTTAATTTATATGAATGCAAATACTTAAAGCAGTACAGAAAATTTAAAAATATGTTCACGCATTCATGTACACTACCACTAATGTGCATGCAGAGAGGAGTAGTTGTATGTAGCATACTTGCTTGCATAGCTACACACACGTGCATCCTACAAAAATGCAGATATACATGCATTCGTGCTCATGTTCACTCATTCCAGCCGTAAGTACGTGCGTGTAAATATGGAGGGGTAGCTGTCGCACACGCAAGGCGGTGGTCAAGCCGCGTGTGGAGCAGCGCCGCCTCAATGCGCTCGGCCTACACCTCCTCCACATTCCCTCTGTGACTCTGCACCCACCACGTCACGGTCACGTGCTCCAGCCCTTTGAGAAGTGAGTTTCGATTTTAAATGTGGAGGAAAAGGACAAGAGGTATTTCGAAGAGCATTAGCCGCAAGGCGAAGTATATACGTTTTCACGCTTCTATGCCTCTTCTGTTTAATTTGCTTGCCGCGTCTGTGAGTGGTTCAAGCAATACCTCGCAGGGCTCACTGGAATCCATTAAGTAAACTGTACGGGTTCACAGAGGGAGTGGAATCGCGAATAATTAATATTAGCATGTTTTTGACTTTCTCAGAAATATGATGTAGAGTTTGGAAATACTTCGTAAATAGTGATTGGATTGAAATCGCATTCCATTTAACAACTGTAGGGGAAATTTGGTGGTCTGTAGCTGCCAAAACGACACAAAATGACACAAAATTATTTCCCAACACGTCAAGACGCACGCACTTGCCAAGAGCAAACAATAAAATACATACTCTCGACTAACACTACAAAAATGTTTTAACAAAAGCTGTCTTCACGAATACTGCAACAACATTGTGAACGTAGTACATGTTCAGTACAACAGTTCTTTACGTACCAAGACTTTGCAACAAATTTAAACCTTTTTCTATTATTTTGATGGAATTTTGTGATTCTATCTAAGTGAGATACGCTGAATTCGTTTCTGAAATCAGAAAGTTTCTATCGCTCATCAGTTGTTGTAAAAAATTCACTATTTTATTGTATACGTTAGTGATAATGACGAACAGAACAAGTGCACAGCACACTCAAAACGACTTCGTTGGTCGTTTGCGGATATTGACATCTTCTGAACTATCTCTGATGATTGACCAGCAGTATTCACCAAGCATAAATTGCAAAAATTGTGTGTAGGAAATATTGTGTAGAGACAATTACATTTTTAAGCGTCGGCACGAGTTCGAACCTTATGGCGCTTCTGGAAAGCAGTGATACGGCTGACGGCGAGTTAACCAGCTTACCCGAGTTTGTGACGGTGTGGAAAATAATTTTTGCTAGATGAACACACTGTTTATGTAATAGTATAATATAGGAGCAGTTAGAAATAACGCAATATAATGCATAATAATAATAATAATAATAATAATAATAATAATAATAATAATAATAATAATGGTGTAAAATTTGAGTTTGTATCTGTTACAGGGTATCGGCTCCACTTGTCGTTACATATCTCATGATGCGAATCCTCAGTGAGATTAAATGCATTTTCATGGCTTCACATTTGTCAGAAATTTTTTTTTACTGAAATACCTACTTAGAAATGGCACTTTTGTGTTGTTGAGATATGTATGATGATGAAAAAATTGTAGTTGAGTGCAATAACGTTTCGGATAATCACCTAAACACATTAATTCAGACCAACCTACATGAATATAGTTTATTGTTTTATCACTTAGAGTAGTTAATAGATTATCTGTACAAATAGTTATTGATTTTAAGTGTCCTTAATAAAAATCACATTTGTTTATATTTCATTCTAGAACTATGGTTCAAACTGTTGTACTGGAGTACTGGAACTGTTGTATCACGGTTATAGAATGAAACATAAATATATCTACTTTTTTATTACAACCTGTGTTCGTCTGCCTTTTATTAATTCCTGTTTTTATCTATGATTCTCTATAATACCAAGGATTCATAAAATCAATAATTTATTGTTTTATGCCAAACTAGTTTTATGATTGTGATTTATTTTTCATATTGTAAATGGAGCTACCGAAGTGGAATATTAGATGTATTGAAATACGTTAAAAAAGTATATTTCAACAGAATAAATTGGATTCTATGAATGAGGAAAGCAAATAATCGTGGAATTACAAATATTAATTGTATATTTTATCTCCATGTTGATTTTTAATCAGAATTTTAATTTTCACAATTTACATCTGCATTACATTTGAGTACTTTGTCTCCGTAATGACTTTTATTCTGCATTGTATTCATTAGCAACAACAACTTTGTATTCAGTAAGTTGACAAAAACTCCCATGTTAGGTACAATTATGTTGAATGTGTGCAACAGCGTATACGAAAGCCATTTTTTTGAAATTCACTCCCTGACTGCCATTGTTTAGGTGCCTTGCTGAATGCAGGGTATGATAAGGTTTGTTCAGAAATAGCTAATAACCGATGTGAATCACAACACAATTCTACGTCTTTAATGGTCTTATGTTCACAAAGTCTGTTGAATGAGATATAATGGCAAGTATTTTAACATTCTCAATTTTTGATTGTTAAAGCATTACATTCCGTTGTCTCTTTCCGTTGTTTATTGTTCTCTGCTTTTCATTTCTAACTGCCATTTCAGAGTAAAATTCAATTTCATCAACCCTTGTAAAAGAATATTTCAAGAAGAGATGTTTCTCTTGTTTTTCTGAACATGCTTTATATGAGTTTCTTTGTTTTGTAATGTTATTCATTTTTCTTTATTAATTATAATATCAAATGCTATATCAAACTGTGTAAATAAACAAATAATTTGTATCTCTATGTTAATGTTGTCGTGTATTTACTTTTTAGTCTGTGTCACCACATCATCATCCAGGATTTTAAATGTATCTGTATAATCAATATTGTATTAGTAAGGCGTGTACAGAAATTGTAAGAAAACGTCATATTGGATAATGAGTGCGGATAAAGAATTAAAACATTGCAAACTTCGTATTAAGATATTAATTTTTTTCTCCTCGCTAAATATATTTTCTTAAACAGACTGTAGAAATAAATTTGATGTTGAAAGATCTTCGAAAATTTTTATAGTGTGAAGTATGAGGGGCTTTCATAGATTCTTCAGGAAATAACAAGAAGGGTTCGTAACTTGAATGTAATTGTTTTCACCCATTAACGTAAAGAAAAACCAATAAAAAAACTCTGTCAGAACCGTTCCAGCCCATCCAAAAACTTGTGCGGAAAATGTATACGTTCATTGAAATTGAACATTACGTAGTACAGAGAAAGTGTTGTAATGCTGCATCAAAAATTGGCGCTTTTTATCGAAAAAATCGCATTCTGTGGCATAGTAAATTACTTTCATGTGGTCAAGAACTTTCTATAGAGGAAGATGATCCGAAAGTCGGGCAAGCTAACTTGGTAGGTCGAATTCAGCTGCAGTCCGATCGAAAGTTTTCCTTGGTTTATTCGGTTGGTGCCAGGTGATTGCTGGAGCAGGACCTTCACAAACAAACCACTGACCGCGCGCGATCGTTTCTTCGCGAAAAGCGTATCTTCCTCTCCGCTTATGCCACTTAGCTGCAGTACAGTAGCACTCAAGTCGAGAGCTTAGCTGGCTTAAATAGCAGTACTCCTTTGAGAGAGAAACTTAGAGGAAACGCCGCATGCCGTCGTGTAGATCAGCGCTGGATCTCACGTTCCACTCTCTTTTTCACTCTCTCTCACTCACTCTCTCTCACTCACTCTCTCTCACTCACTCACTCTCACTCACTCTCTCTCACTCACTCTCACTCTCACTCACTCACTCTCACTCACTCTCTCTCACTCACTATCTCTCTCACTCTCACTCACTATCTCACTCTCACTCACTATCTCTCTCACTCTCATTCACTCTCACTCACTCTCTCACTCTCTCTCACTCACTCTCTCACGCTCTCACTCACTCGCTCTCACTCGCTCTCTCACTCTCACTCACTCACTCACTCTCTCACTCACTCTCTCTCACTCACTCACGCACTCACTCACTCTCTCACTCACGCACGCACTCACTCACGCACTCACTCATGCACTCAGTCACGCACTCACTCACGCACTCAGTCACGCACTCACTCACGCACTCAGTCACGCACTCAGTCACGCACTCACTCACGCACTCACTCACGCACACACTCTCTCACTCACTCTCTCACTCACTCACTCACTCTCTCACGCACTCTCTCTCACGCAATCACTCTCTCTCACTCTCTCTCTCTCACTCACTCACAAGAGAGTTTATGCACTGCGAAGCGTTTTAGCAATCGACATCACTATCGATCTTTGAGCAGGTTGAGTTTTGCATCGCTTTTGCGCATTGCGCGGAAGATCCAGATTGCAGTCGATTGCAAGTCGTGACGCCGAGCAAAAAACAAAAACGCCCTACCGTCTAAAACGAGCGAATTCCCAGTGCGAACTCCGAGGTGCGCGCATTAGTGTGCCTGTATGCTCGTGCGTGGCCGAACTGTCCGTCCTGCGGTAGGTGACGCTCGCTGCCCGGCGAAGGGGGGGGGGGGGGCAGAGGCCGAGAAGAGACCGACCGGCGCGAGTAGAAGGCAGATAAGGGCGTGATATATGGTCCCTACGTTGCCTCACTGCCAGCTTGCCACATGATACACGACAATTTGAAAGCCTTTTAAAAGGAAGACATCCATAAACCTTAGCGTGTGGCGACCCCCGCCTCTTAGAGGAGGAAATGGCTCGTATGTAGTTGGAAGTTCAAGTTACTTCTTTGTATGGCAGGACGCTACTTTTGTGGCGCTGGGAGACGTTGCTTAGAGTGCTGGAGGGTTTTAAGAAGTCGCTCCTTCTCTGTCTCTCTCTTTTTTTGTCGGGTATGACGTAAAATAGGATTACAGAGTGTCATGTGATACCTTCAGTGTGTGACACTTGAAATTGCAAGGAGCTAGATGTGCGTGTGTGTGTGTGTGTTTGCGTTTGGACCATTAACTTTTGGCTTGTTCGTGTAGTATTCTTTTCATAGCGTGGTAAAAATGTTTTCTTCAAATCAGCGGTTTTAATGTTCCTCCGTTCTATAATGTGTTTATTAATAAGGAGCATTCTTCGGGCACAGTGCCCGGAAGCAGAACGAGTTAAACTATTGTTCCAAAAAATTAGGCATATTGGAGAATTGTTCACGTTCTTTTCTGAAGCGCAAGTGATGTCAGGTATTGCAACTGAACTAATATTTATCTGCGGAATCATTTTCTTTCCGTTCAATGTATTCTAGAATCCACTATTAAATAATTATAATATCTACCATTTAAACTCTTGAAATACTATAAAGTATAAGAGTGTGGAAAATTATGATGCGACACAATCCACGTCGTATATCGTACAGCAACAATATCAGCATTGAAAGTAGTGAACGTTTTGGCAATGTAATTTTTAATTTTATTTTTAATTTTTTTGGAAATGCAATTTAATTTGAGTCTATTGACAAAGCTGAGTATTACGCGTCAATGAGTCACGAGATTAATTCTTGTTCTAATTACTATTACTCGCCTTTGACTTCTGGTCGGCAGCTTCTCTTCGATATGTTTAATATATTTGCGTGAAACAACCACAATATATCCTAATCAACTCCATACTCCTCCTTCTATACTTTGCAAAAGACACAAAACACAGATTAAAAATGAATAATACAAGAAAATAATTGAAAATCTTGCCTTCATTTATAACTATCGCTACGACTCCCAGTCACCTCGATTACTAGACAACACCAAATATGGTCCTTAGCATTTTTTGACCGCACGAGAACCTCCAAATTTTTCTCGTCACAACTTAAAAATGACCAATCTTCATCAATTACCTCAACAACGTTGTTTCGAAACATTTTTTTCTAAATCGCCAGTATTACTATGCGCTTAACTACGGTAGCTACTTTCTCTGAAACTAAACCTGAACCTGATAAAACCTCTCTTTGCATCTCGGTGCAGTGCATCTTGCACCGACCTTGCTTTTTGAATCCCGTCACCGAATTATCGTATGGCCACTTCTGTCTCTCTTGAAAACTGATACAAAAATATATATCCTTGCTATTTAATTTGTGTTCGATCGTTCACTGTGCAGTTTCTTCAAACATACACATAACATATACGTATGCGGCATCTCCGTTTACTTTTGTTTGAAATTAGTTTCTTTAATCTTCTTGCAGGACACTTATTTGTTAATGTTTTCGGCAACGTGAATTGATATTTCCTTTTCTAACTGCTGAACATCTCCTATTTCATTCAAATACGGCGTTGCGCCTTCACAGTCATCGTGCAAAGTGTAGCTGACATTACAATCACAGTGAGTGATCATTAGATTTTTATTTAAAAAAATGCGAGTAGCGTCATATACATTACTGGTGCTAAATTTCTACCTCATATGTTCGTAACACGTATTTGATAAAAACTAATTAGGTAAAATTTGTTAAAACTTGTTTAGTCGTTGATGTAGCGCATAGACTTGCCGTCACATCAAGTAAAATAGTACGAGTACTCGCGAGGAAATTGGTAACTGGTCGCGTACGGGAAGCAACTGTCTGTCTGCCTCATTGTCTCTCTGACGCAGGCGGTAGTGTTCTGGAAAGTCTCAGTAGACAGTAGCACGGCTGCTCCGGTCTATTTCTCCCAATCTAAATGGCGCATTTTAGTTAGGTGTGCATACTGGCGTTCTGTTCTTCGGGTCCGCGACGTGGAATGTATTTGCGCAGGTGGTGATTGATTTGACCCCATTGTTTAAACAGAGGATCGCGTTTGCATGCTCGCTCCTGACGGGCGTATAACGCAGCCGTCTACTTGACAGACGTCGGCTGCTGCTGCTGCTGCTGCTGCTGTTCTCTTCCTCTGCCTCCTTTCGGCCTCCACTCCCTTCCTGCGACCTCGCCTGCGCCGCGCCGCCAACTCCGCCTCTACCGGGCGTTCTCGAGACTCCAGTTCGCGAGCTTCATGTATCTTGTTTGGGTGATTTTGCTGACCATCGTCTGATCTTTTTTTTTTCTTCTCTCCTCTTTTACCTCCAATTTGCTTTCATTCCTTTCTTTCCATTCCTTCCTTTTTTGTGTACTCCGTTTCGGCCATGACGTATCGCTGGTATAGTCATATTTAATGTCGCCTGTTTCACTTCCTTCTCGTATTCTGATCGGTCTCCTTTTCGCATTCATTCTCTTCTTTCGACTTTTGCTTCTTTCCCATCATGTCGTTACACCGAGCCTTCTTCTTTACGTCGGCATACGTCACGTATTTTTTACGTGTTTCCCATTACCGTTTTCGAAATACGCCCTTCGCCGAATTGCCTCGTTCTCCCATTGCTGGAAATTCCCCTCTTTTTTCACCTTCAGCGGCCCCTCGCTATCGATCGTGGCCTACGCCCCCTTTTGCCAATTCTGTCTGTGTTATCTCGTGAATTCGCTGATGCAGTAGACTTCAGCTGTATGGCAGCAGCCACCCCGCTTCAGTTCTACAGTACATGTACGTAGGGGCTCCCATTGTGTCCACGGTTCCATGTTTTTTTTTCAGTCACATGCAGTACCTTCGGAAGTTCCATCTTTCACTCCTTTTGATATCTTCTCCATGAACTTCTAGACAGTTTAAAAAGATGTTCATTTTCGTTCCATTAACCTTCCCTTTTATCAACCCTCGGCGATTTTGATATTAAGTTTTTCATCTATGGCCCGATTTTAGTACTTCCAGCACGGTTACTTGTTCGACCCTCTCGTTCCGTACGTGTGTTTAACACTAATGAAAGAAGGAAGTGTGATATGTGGAGATGTAGTGAGTGATCCGGGAAATTAGGAAGGGGGCCCGGTCGTTTTGACTGCGTGTCGTAGAGACGCCTGCGTTTTCCTTTCGTGGGTTGTGCACCTCTTGCTTTGCTTGCCGCTCTCTCTCTCTCTCTCTCCTGACACCCCACCCCACCCCACCCTGCCCTGCCCTGCCATTCCACGTCCCGCTCTGTTCCACCAACCCATGGCTCTCTCAGCCTCACTCCCTCCCTCCCCCTCTGACTTGTCTCATCGCGTCCTGTCTGATCCCGCCCTATCGAGCCGCGCCGCACCTGTCTCGTGCACTTGTCGTCTCCACCCCCATGGCTGCAACCCGACTCTTCCCACATCGTCGCCTCGCCTCACGTCTTCTCGCTTCGCCTCGTCGCGCGAATCGTACACATTACACCTCCTCCCTTCTGCCCTGTGCCTTCGCCGACCCGCCCTTTCCTCCCACCACCGCCGCCGCTGTCGCTTTCTCGTCTCCGCGCTCGCGACAGTTTCCTTTCGCTCCCCTCCTTTCCTCTCCTTTCCTCTCCTCTCCTTTCCCTGCCAGAGCCCAGCTCGCTCGTCCCCGCCCCACCCTGCCCCTCCTCTCCCTGCGCTCTGCGTGGTGCTGGCGGCACGTGGCGGGGGCGGAGCCCGCGATGCGTCTAGGCAAAAGCGATTCTGCAGACTTTCAACTTGGGTTTTCAACTTGCATTCGTATAATACGAATGGAAATTGGAATTCGGAGCGCAAACTCTATTACCGAAGTTGTTTCCGAGTTCTCTTATATTCATGTTTAACTTAAAGAGCGCTTCTCAATATGATTTTGAAAGCTATAAGTATGGAATCCGGATCCCGTGTTCTGACGTGGCCATGGTTGCGAATGGCCCGTTTTCGCGACGTTTCTGCGCTCTGCAGGCTGCGCTGCGACTGGATCGATGTAGTATTCGCCTACTGGCTGCGGCGTGTCTTAATCACGGGGCGCTTTCTACGCGAACCTAATGCCGCTGACGCATTTGTCCGCGCGCTTGATGCAATATATAGTGCTGCTAATTTGCTGTCTGATATTCAAAAGTTTAATAAGAAATGTGAATACATTTTCTGGAGATTTTTTTTAACGTTTGAAACTCGCATTTACTAGGAGTTATCAAAGTTTAAAGAAATAATAACCAGTATCCATGTTTAAATGAATCGTCGTTCTTTTATTTCTAGTTTACCATGTAAATCAATTCCTTTGCGTTCTTTGTTTTAAAACTCTGTAAGAAACATTTATGTCTGTTCCAGGATTTCTATTTAATATATGAAAACGAGCACAACTTTGAATGTTTTAACCTATATTCGCACATTTATTTTCGCATTTCAGTAAAATATTTTTTTATGAATACAGGTTTCAGGGTGCTTGTGACTTTTTATAAAGATCGTTTGGCGTTTTTGTGTGGTATATGAAGTAAAAGCTTAAAATGAAAGCAAAGAACATGTTTTAAATGCGGCTGTTAATGAGCAAAAAAAGGGATTGTGAGCAGAGCGATTTGCTTTTGTATTTTAATTTCTTAATAAATGTACGTTTTTAAGGTTCATACTTGTTTTTTCACTGGGTTGCTGATTTAAATACATATTTTTGCAACATGAAAGAAAATACTGGTTAACATGATTATACGTAGTATTTTATCTCTGAACGTTCAGGCATTTCCCTTCAAATATTCAATGTTCATTTGAGTTATTTTGATAATCACACTTTATTTTTGAAATTATACCGTAATATTCTGAAACGACCTTCCTTTTCTCTTGTTTTCCATTCACGCTTCGAGACATTTTCATATGCTAATATAAACATTTCGTGTCAGACCCTTTGTGATTTGTTTTGCGTTTTATGTGTTTCGAAACTCTAGGAGACCATCCGCGAAACATTGGGGGCTCAAGTTCAGTATTTTATGTCTTTAATAATTCATTAAACGTTAGGAGATACTTCTTATCCCGAGTCTGCTACAAAGCTGGGGACGTGGATGATTAATATCGATAATGAGCAATTGAATTCGTAATGTTTCTTTTTAACGGCGGTTGGCTGAGGGGGGGAGAGAGGGTTCTGAAAAGACGGGAGAAAATTTGCAACTAGAAAATTAATTTCAGACAAAAGCAGGATTCTGGTATTATTTCAGCTATAAAACAGTCATTATGCTTCTTCTCTCTGTCTCGCAGCGCTTTGTGTAGTGCGGCGCATACGCGAACAAAGTTAAAGAGAGAACCGTCGTCGGCGCTCAAAAGTTTTGTGTCTATGCTAATAAGTTCTTTTGCTTAAAATGGATGGATTCCGTATCGTGAAAGCATTCATTTCGTTCCTAAGTATTGTCTACGTACAAATTTATCCAGAGAGAAGAAACTTTTTGAATGTATTCGCCTTTCTTTCTTCTTTTTTTTCCTGTTAGCCCTTTGAACAAAGAATTTTAATTAAAGTAAGTCCACAATATAGCACTTTAAAACGCACTTTGGAGAAGCCTCATAGAAAACGGAGAAATTAGTGTGTTCTTTTGTGTGACACGCAACAACATTTTAGAGACACAGAAACAACACAAAATTTACTGCCCGGTGTGTGTGCAAAAAGCGTTCTTTTCGCGGAGCCCTAAAGAGCGTGTTAAAGCGTGGTCGGGGGAGGGGGAGGGGGGAATTAGCAAGTCGCGGGGAGCGGAGCCCCGGCGCAATCACCTGCCGGCGCGGCGCGGGGCGAGCCTCGTCTTTCTCGGCGCCATCGCGGCATTTTTACCTCCTCGGCGCAACTCCGTGTGGCCCGCTCCTGCGCCCGCAACGCGATTCGTGGCCTCCCGCCCCTCCGCATTGCGTTCTCTTATTGTTGGCCTGTGGCCCTGTGCGAGGGATTGCCTTGGCTTTTGCTTTGCGGATGAAGATTTTTTTTCCTCGGTATAATCTCTTTACACATATTTAAATAGTTGTGTAAATACTTCGAAATGAGTAGTTTTCATGTGATTTTACGTGAATTATTGACATTTCTTGAGAAAATAAGTATTTAAGAAAAGTTTCCAAATATTTTTCTCTTATAAAACTGGCCCAGCTCTGGTTTTTGTTATTTTCAAGCATTGCAAAACAATTAATATTGCACAACTACAATGTTGATAATGATATATTTTCTTAATAAAATCTGCTCTAAAAATTAGATCTTTAAATATGGAAATGTACATTTTTTCGTATCCAAACTAGTAGAATTTGCGTAATTTTTGTTTAAACTAAAAGTTTACAATTTTTATCAGAACATTTTTTATTCGAACATCAGTTCTATCGAAAAACCCAATTCGACATTGCCTTTTCTCGTGCTTTTAATCGCATACTATATTATTCTATATATTGTTTTTTGTTCATGTTGTAATTGGAATATAACCTGTAATTAAGATCACGAACAAAAATTGTATGCATATTTAAAAACAAGTCCTGTCCGGCCACCTGAATAGTGAAGGTAGTAGTGACGGAGTTGACTCGGCTCGATAAGTAGCGTGTTGGATTACGGCCTCGAGTATGGCTGTGTACTTGTGCGTTGTAGTCATACGGTGGAACTCTTCCAACCAAAATACCTCCCAACCCTCTGCCATACCGGAGAAGATTAATTACTTCCCCCAAATAAAGCTATGCACAGAGCTGGGAACGGGCTAGGGACCTCCGCAGGAGGGGTAGGCTTCGGACCAAAAGGTTGCAGCGACATAAAAAAGAATTAAATTAAATTAATGAATGAACTGACCAGCATGGCCGATGGGGCTAAGAGCGTGTTCCGACTCAGCGTTGGACCGATGAGATGCGGGTTCGAGTCCCGCCTTGGGCATGGTTGTTTGTCCTTCGTCTTTCATGTATGTGTTGTTCGCGTTCTGCTGGCCCCAGATCGGAAGAGCCCGCAAGTGTGTCAGTCTCTAGTGTACGGTCGAATACGCGTCTCATCGTGACGTAAAGGGTAACCAGTTGTCGGCTGGATAAAAGCCTTAGGGAAAAAGAAAGAAAACCAATGAACAAGAAAAATATCTGTCCTGAATCAATGTGTTCTAGAATCAAATGTTTGCATTTAAAACTGAACCATTGGTCAAATTCTGCAAATAACAATATTAGATGTTCAGGTACTTTGCCTGAAATGGTTATGCTTTTGTAGCTCCAGGCCCAAATTAACTCAAACTATCCATGTCCAGAATCCCCCGCATGACTAACCGAATGGAGGAGAGAAATGAAATAACTGACCAGCGTAGTGATCAAATACCGGTTATGTATAGCGTACATGATTCATTGCCCTTTATCTTATGCTGATGAGATTTTTAAGAATGCAAATGTAACTTAATAATTGAAATGGCCATTTCCTAAATTAGATGATTATGCAATTTCGCTGATAATATTTTTTACTTTTACATTTTTGCCAGGTTCATTTAAATGAAATGTAATTTTAATACCAAATCAGCTATCCCTTTTGATTGCAAACGTTGCATGTATACATGTACACCTCGAATTTTTTGTGTGGTCCAGCGTGGAAACTCACTTTAACGACGATTACAACGCGTTTCCTAAAAATTAACATACAAACCATCTGTAGGAGATCTACTGCTCTTTCGTGGCAGCTCTGTTGAATATTGAAAAAAAGGCCACTCGGAGCGAAGTTTTCAATTTCCGTTGGACGCCAGGGGTGTCCATGAAGGGTAGGAAATCACGACAGTTCCTGTATTCCAATGCACGGTTTCGCTGTGGTAGTTGCCGCGTCGAATAGGGAAATATTTTATTCTGTCGCCCTGCGTATACTTTTACGTGTGTTGGCGCAGTCTGCAAAACTGGTTGTGTGCTTTAGGTCGGAGTGTCGGCGTTGCGCTGTGTCAGGTGGTGAGAAGAGATGGTGATGAATCTATTTGGGGAGTGCTATATACTCCTTGTGAATTTGATTGCGGAACCCGTGTGTGTGAACTCGATCCTATCTTGCACATGATCGAGTGTTAGCGTACACGGAACTTGCTTGGGGTGCGTTGGTGGTGGTGTGGATGACTGACCAAGTACTACCGTTCATGTAGATTAGCGGTTCGCAATTTTTTCGTGCAGTCGACCGTAAAAATTCTACGATCGCGGTTCCGCATGAGATAGAATAAAATTCAAAGTTTTCATTAGTTTACAGGGAAAAAAATATTCCTATCAAGAAATCTGAGAAACCGAAGTTATAGCAATCATCATTCATTCTTTCCTCGTTACCCTCCTTATAATCATGACGTTCTGTGATTCGAACCTGAAAATTTTGAATTTCATCATTTATTATCTTGTATCATTATCTTTCACTTCTCTTTAATCAGAAGCTAGGAAATCGGAATTTTTAAATGTTCAGTAATTGAAACATCAAAAACTTGAACTTTTTGAGAACTAATACCATTTCTTTCGTTCTTTCTTTCTTTGAATGAGTTGTATCAACCTTCTTGTCTTTGAACGCTTCCTAACTTCCAGTAATCATTCTTTTAATACATTTTTTTCTGAACATTTACAGTAAACTTCACAATCATTCCAAAATGCCCCATTATAATGCTGCCAAGAACGATCAACAAGGCAGTACCATCATCATAAATACGTATATCTCAGCAATCACCCTATTTCGATATTAACGTTTATCCGAATCTAACAGTAAGATGTTCTATCTACTTAGTGCTTCAACTACTGAATGTGAGACTCATTTCACTTCTGACAAGAAAAATTCTAAAGTTTGATATGATTGTCTACAATTATTTTAAAATTATTTCTCGTCCAAATCAGGGTTGGTTTTTGAAACGTTTTTAGCCAGTGTGCGTATATTATTTAGATTTCATTTGGTTTGAGATAAAAGGTTACGTTTATAATAAATCTTGGCCACATTTTACATTTTACATTTGAAGGACTATTGAAACAAGTACATGTATTATATCTGTTTTATTAATTTCCAAAGCCCGCAGAAATTGAATGAAATGCAGCCTCTGAGCCAGTAAAAGATGTCGTTAGACACCTCGAAACTCGTGAAAATACAAAAAAAACAAAAACAAAAAAAAAAAAAAAATAATTGCTTCGATTTTGACGGAATAATGTGTCATTGCTTATGACACAGAAACATCATGTGACAGCAAGGCACCAAGGACGCAATCGCCCGCCAATTAATATTTGTTATTTACATGTTACTTAATTGAACAGTAAGGTTGTTTGGTAATCTTGAAATGTAAAACACTATCCTGTGAATACATAAGACGTTTATAATGCAATCGCAGCATCCCTTAAGATGGTTATTGTAAAAATATTTCATTTATTGCAGTGTTATATGAGAGCACTTTATTTATTGTTCATGAGCAGTGTGCCTGCTGATTTTGTGAAGTGGTGTTCAGAATCAATTTGGTGCTGTAGGCTACTAGATGTTCTTCTACGCATTTTTGAGCGAAGATGAAATATAATAATCTCCTAAATTTACACTCCTAAAAAGTTTTCTCTCTGTCCCTGAAATATGTTAGTGGTCGTTTCTGTACAGGCTTTATATTTGTTTACAATACAGTTTCTTCGAATAAATCAGATAAATATTTTCTTGGCACAAATCTGTAAGTTTTTGTGCAACTAATCGATATCCAAGATTAGTTTTGAGGAGTCTACATCCATTGTAAATGTAATTGCGAACGTTATTGTTTATCAAAATATTGTTGATAATTTAAACACTATTCTCCGCATGTGTAGAACGTCACAAGCGAGAGATCAAGCACCGAAATTGTCGTTATGAATTCACCTGCAGAAGCGTCAACAATTGCGAAACGCCTTCCGCGAGGGCCTGCGCGTCTAATCAAGGATAAACCACTACCACGCGATCCGATTTGACGGATTCGAGTTGCTACATTGAGCGAGATACCCGAGGCGAAACTATGCGGCGGGAACAATGCACCAAATACATGTGCATAGAATATTGGAAACGCATATCAATTGTGTATGATGTTTCAGTACAGGAAATGTATGACGGCAGCCATCTGTTTCGTACAGAAATGGATAGCGTTTACTGATGGAACAGGTGATTACGTAAATGCATGTTCATCATTCATGGGAACGACTGCAAACGTGGATTGAAAACTGAACTTAAACCTTGCCCAATCGCATGGGTGATCCAGAATATGATCGCCTGCTGCAGCGTACTGGTGCAAGGGCGAGTATTGCTGTCATTTGAAATAAATGCGACGGAAGTGTTTTTATGTCGCGTGTTGAGGGCTAGCAGTTGAGCGCTTAATTTTCTCTATTGATGATTTGCCACGCGATTTAGTGGAAGATCTTTCGACTAAAGCGGTAAAATTTTGTTGGGTAGTGTCACCGATATCTGAGTTTTATTTCCCCTTTGCAAGTTACCTGGCCAAATTGTTTCTATGAGAAGGACCTGTTCAAAACTCAGTGTACTTTGACGATGTATTCGAATTTGTTTTCTTCGACTAAACGATTCATGAATATAGCGCCTTGTGACCACATCGTCAGGTTCATACGTTCGGAAATGAAGTTTTCTGCGAGAACGAATTGATGCGCTCAGGGAATAACGACAGATCCCAAACGACTTCGCATTTTCAATTGACGGTAAACACCTGTCGCTATCACAAGCTGAACTATCAAATTAATTTTGATGAGGCAAAACCCTCACATTCTACCTTCAAAAATTTGTCGAGAGTGAAAATGAGCGTGAATGACAACAGAAAAATCATTATTCTCAAACCGAACTTGAGATGAGCCGTTAATATTCGTGAGAGAGCGTCTACATCCGAGGTCAACGGTTCCGTGAGTTCCGACCTCTCTTTATTCCGGAATGTGTCGGGGTTTCTTCTCCACTGCAACCTGTCAAGCGGGACGAACGGTACTTCGGCGATCCCCCCTTCAAATATCTCTGCCATCGAGGCTGTTCCGGCTGGAAGAAGGTCTGAGCTCCCGACGGGTCTCTCGGAGTGTGATAACACAGTAAATATAATTGTGTTTAAGGGAAGAGAAGGGGACAAAAATAAGGAAGGAATGATCGCACGCCCTTTAATGGTTTGTAAACGTTCAACTCAAATGTTCGCGTGATTTTGATCGCGAAAAAGCACGGAAAACTACCCGTCAAAGCAGCCAGAAGATAGAATTCTCCTCCTAGCATTGGTCGATTTCTTCCTGACAATCTAGCTTTTGCCGAAAAATTGCTATCGTCGGGATATGAACCCTGAAACCTCCGATCAATGATGATGCAGATTCTACCTTCGAGGAACGAAGAAGTGCATTGTTGGATTTATCGTGTCAAAACGTAAATTCACACTTTTTCTCTGCAAGGCGTTTCAGGCAACAGAACGATGTTCTGTTGTAACTAATGTGCCGATATAGCAATGGATGGAGATGCCTTCCAAACAGTTCACAACACTTGCCAGTGGAGGAAATTGCATCTCACTTGCCGCAGCAGTCCAACCGAGCTCTGCGTAGTATTACGAACGAACTTTCGTTTTAATATAGTTTTCGCTTTATCCACGCGAATGTGTTTAGCCTCTGCCTATGAAGTGGCGATCTCTGTTTGAAAATAATTCAGGAACTTCTATTAAAACGTCAATAGACGTGTCTGTTGTATCTGGGAAGTTGATGACAACTAAACTTCTTCAGCGCCTCCGCCAGTCCTCAAAAAAAGGTCTTTGTGATTGATGGAGGTGTTGGTGTTTCGTGTAAACGAAGAATTACACATTTACTCTCTTATTGTAGTCCTTTTCAAGGGCAACAGAGTAGCATTTTCCTGCAACATGGAGACCTTTTTCATTCGCCTTACGTGGCACGAGTTACCACAAATCCATTTGTCATGCCCCGCCGGTACTTCTTTCTCTCCGCACTCTGCACGACATTAGTTCGCAAATTGTGGCTGACGGGAAGGGAAAAAAGTGGAAGGGAGAGGAAAAAAGGCAAGAGAAAATAAGCGAGCTGTGGAATAACGACCGCAGCTCCGTGGAAGTCGCCGAGAGGCTTGGCTGAAAGTGCAATTGGTCATCCGGAAGTTACACTTTCCGGTCAGTTAGCGACGGCGGACAATGAGGCAACCGCGCCATTCATCGGCGCTGATTTCTGATTTCTTCACCAGGCGCACTGTGCAAATCCTTAGGACACGGACGGAGCGCGCTTGGTCGCTTTCGCTCCACCGCAACCGATCCCGCCCCATCCCGCCCCACCACGCCCGATCTCGACCCGTTTCGCCCTATCTCGCCCCATCTCGCCCCATCTCGCCCCATCTCGCCCCATCCCGCCCCATCCCGCCCCATCCCACCCGATCTCGCCCCATCCCGCCCGATCTCGACCCATCCCGCCCGATCTCGACCCGTTTCGCCCTATCTCGCCCCCATCTCGCCCCCATTTCGCCTCCATCTCGCCCCATCTCGCCCCATCCCGCCCGATCTCGCCCCATCCCGCCCGATCTCGCCCCATCTCGCCCCATCCCGCCCAATCTCGACCCATCCCGCCCGATCTCGACCCGTTTCGCCCTATCTCGCCCCCATCTCGCCCCCATCTCGCCTCCATCTCGCCCCCATCTCGCCCCCATCTCGCCCCCATCTCGCCCCATCTCGCCCCATCTCGCCCCATCTCGCCCCATCTCGCCCCATCTCGCTCCATCTCGCTCCATCTCGCCCCATCTCGCTCCATCTCGCTCCATCTCGCCCCATCTCGCCCCATCTCGCCCCATCTCGCCCCATCTCGCCCCATCTCGCCCCATCTCGCCCCATCTCGCCCCATCTCGCCCCATCTCGCCCCATCTCGCCCCATCTCGCCCCATCTCGCCCCATCTCGCCCCATCTCGCCCCATCTCGCCCCATCTCGCCCCATCTCGCCCCATCTCGCCCCATCTCGCCCCATCTCGCCTCCATCTCGCCCCCATCTCGCCCCCATCTCGCCCCATCTCGCCTCCATCTCGACCCCATCTCGGCCCCATCTCGCCCCATCTCGCCCCATCTCGCCCCATCTCGCCCCATCTCGCCTCCATCTCGCCTCCATCTCGCCCTCATCTCGCCCCATCTCGCCCCATCTCGCCCCATCTCGCCCCATCTCGCCCCATCTCGCCTCCATCTCGCTCCATCTCGCCCCCATCTCGCCCCCATCTCGCCCCCATCTCGCCCCATCTCGCCCCATCTCGCCCCATCTCGCCTCCATCTCGCCCCCATCTCGCCCCATCTCGCCCCATCTCGCCCCATCTCGCCTCCATCTCGCCCCCATCTCGCCCCATCTCGCCCCATCTCGCCCCATCTCGCCCCATCTCGCCTCCATCTCGCCCCATCTCGCCCCATCTCGCCCCATCTCGCCCCATCTCGCCCCATCTCGCCCCATCTCGCTCCATCTCGCCTGGTCTTGCCTGCTCTCTCCCGTTATCATGTATTCTCGCCCACTTTCGCTGCAACGACGCGCTGCACCGAAGGTTGTGTGTGAACATCCAGTGATGGGTTGATGGTAGAGCGCATGCGATGGGGGGGATTGTAGAGCGGGTTAAGCGCATTATTGTTGGTGGGGAGTGTTGAGGCGGGGGCGAAGATCCCAGGGAGTGGACATAATGTAAAAATAATGCATGATATTGAAAAACAATCCTTAAGAAGTTGACTGCTTATCAACCTTCTCGCGTAAAAACGTATAAAAAGATCCACTTACTAACTTTTTTTATTTATTCCAAAATTTGGTTCAATTATCGGCAACGTGATGAATGAAGCAATAATGTATCGTATGCCGGAAATAAAATATAGTAATTCACAGCATTTCACTTCCGCATGCGCCGTGAAACTCCTAAAAACAGGTTTTTTGCTTGAATTTGTTTAGAATATTCTAAAAGGATCCGTCCAAAAATAGTGCCAATCGATTCGCTTGGCGGAGAGTTGAATGCACTATTGATTCACCTCTATATGAGCGTTAAAAGTCCGCAAAATCCTTTTGAAGTGCTTCAAATCCTTAATAACACTTTTTCGTAGTGTCCTGGAAGGATCAGAAAAAACGGTGTTTCTCCCTTCTGCAGGACCGGAAACAGAACGGGACTGTTTATCCATAACGGATCCACGCAGGTTACCCGATTACTATGACTTTTTTATTATTTTTATTAAATTTAAGGTTGCATCAACATGCAGGTCATTAGCGACCACTAGTGCATTTAACGACAGGGTAACATTGAAGATGACATGATATGGTGATGATAGGACGAGCACAAATACAACCATGTCCGAGGCGGCGATCCTTCGGTCCGAGATCGCTACGGCATTCCTGCCTTAACGATCTCGGCCATCCGGACCGGCCCTATGCCATTTACGATTTATGAGATAAGGTTTTTAACGAGAACTTTAAATGGAAGAGACATGATCCCCATCTCAAAAATTGGGTGTGATTATAAGCAAAATTTGTTTGTTGAATTGCTTCATAATTTTGTAACTATTTATTTTCTTCCTCATTGAAATATAGACGATCTGTTTCGATGGGTTGTTTTAAGGCATCGTGATATTGACGTTCTGTGAGTTGCGTTAGTACGTTTATTCCTTGGGAGAAAATGGGATTTATCTTTACTAGTACATCTGAAGGTGAGATGAGACAAAGGTCAATCCAATGTGTGAAATATTGCACAACAGTACGTCAAATAATTAAAAACTGAGTTTCCCTGCTTATACAATTTATATAAATAGATTTTCTGTCGTATAAAATCATAAAATATATCTGATCCTTGCAAAAATATCTCTCTCGTTTATGCAATAACATACTATATTTAGAGACTAAAGTAAATCGTTTTCACTGTAATTAGAACAGTGGTAATGAATAATAAAAATATAACATGTGATCAAATATGTTAATAGCATCTGATGTGAAGAAATAATCTAGAGTTCTCAGCATTTTTTAATGGCTCAATTGTAACCGAACCGATTACCTGTGGAATCGGTTGGCGACCCTGCCACTAGCTCAGATCGGTGATGGAAGGAATCGTTACACTGTACGGTGTAAACACAAAATAAACACTTGTTCACTGGTAAAATTCACATTTATTCCTGGGCAGTATGATTAAAATGCCCCAGGGAAGTTACACACTTAAATTTAATAAAAGAATAGCAGAAAATCAGATAAGAGGGGAGAAAAAAAAATGAAAAGTTAGTTTTAGGAGTTAAGCTTAAAGAACTAAAAAGAATTATAGCTAACAATTACAATGGGTAAAATTACTACTAGTCAGTGTGTCAGAACGTGACACCGCATTACTAAAATTTTATACAATAGGGCGGGAGCCCTAACGATACCACTTGGAGAAGGGTCTTTGTGCGGCCGGGGGGGCGGCCGTGGCGCGGTCGAGAGGGTTGCCTGGCGGCCTTCAAAAAAAATTGCCTCCGGGAAAGGCAATGACCTCTCTCGTCGCCAGCTGGGCAGCCGCCTCGTAGCTTCACGAAAAGGCCGCGATGCGTTGCCGCGTAGGCGGTGTCTAGAAGTTCTGGTTGATCTGGCGGATTCTAGAAGTTCTGGTCGAAACTGGCAGTACTAGCTGAGCTGGCCGGATGATCTCAGGAACGGAGTTGCCAACTATGCGTCTCTCTCTGACTTTTATGATAAGAAGTCGAACACAACTTCGGACAGTTTAAAATTCGATTGGAGAAACATTCGCCTTTCTTCACGGCGAAAACCCACCCCAGAGAAAATTCTCTCTCCACTGCAGTCGGCTCACAGCTCAAAACTCGCAGTAAAATAACATAAGTCCCCACATAGGCATTATCGCCCGAATAATTCCCACCCCCATATAAGTTCTTCTCTCCACTGTCCTCAGTCCAATATTCAAGCTCAAACAATAAGAAGTTTCCCAGAGACACAATAGTCTTTCCCCGACGCCTAATATTCTGGCCCCGTCTGATTGATGAAAAATTTCTAAGTCCGGCAGAGGCGAACTTTGCCTCTGGCCGACGACTGTCCCCCCCCGTCTAATGATCTGGCCCCGTCTGATGCCCAAGCTCTTCTGATTTTCTCTCCGTCGAAATCTTATAAGGTAAATTTTTTCCCCCACCCAATTCCTCTTATGTGCCCTAGCTCTTTATAAAAGTCAAGTCACTATTGGCTCTAGGTTGTTGCGCATCACGCTATTTTCAGCCAATCGCCACGCGAGAAGCCACAGAATTTTCCGCCCTGCGTGCTAGCTGCACGTGCACAAAGTTATTTTAATTCCTTCTAGAACATCGCCCCGTGCTTGCATCAGGGGGGGCGCGTTCGATGACAGAAGTATCGCTCTGGGCTCCCCCGAAAGTGGGTGGTCTCGAAATCTGCAGCCGGCTGTGAACACTTGCACAGTGTCTGTCAACGGCAGTCCTCCAAACGGCCTGCTTAATGGGGAGGAGGCGGTAATGGCCTCCCGCGATAAGCGAAATCGCACGTGCGACGCAGTGTTTACCTCCCCAGTCGAGCTCCGGGCTACAGCTGAATCTGTTTACATTCTCCCAACTGCCCCTCAGCCTTATAAAATTTTGTATGACGAAATCGGTTTCGCCACACAATATACAACAATAAACGACTGAAACACGTAGATGAGAGTTTGCTCAATTCATGCCAACAGCTTTTGTCAGCAGTTGAAAAGATGCTGCCATCAAAACTATTTGATTTTACTAGGAAATATTTACTATGAAAATGGTGTAGTTACGAAATACATTAATCATGAATATGGTGTTTTTGACCTTTGGTATAGACATATAATATTTCGGTTAGTGATGCAGAGGTGATAATAAATCGGCCATCAATTTTGTGGATATCCGTAATAATTGCGGGTCACTCAATAAGGACTTGTTGTATGACAAAAACTATCGAAAATGGGCTCTCGTAGAAACTCTCGTTTTCCCTACATTCACCGTCCTCAATGACATTGGTAGTTGAAAATCCTCTAAACTCAATACATCCATCGTTTCTTTTTTTATTTTTCCTTCGTACACTATAGTACTAGGAGGAAAAGTATTGGAATCACTTCAACAATACGACCTCAAATTTTCCGTCATAAAATCCGTGTTTATGGATCCTTTAAGCTGTAACTTCGCACACACATCAGCACGAAGGCCTATTAGTTCTGTTCCAGAGATGGTTAAGACTGATGCAAGTGGCCTAGAGGTACATGTAATTTAGTACTCAACAATTCAATTGTATGGTTGGATGGCAGTATGTGTTACGCAAAACTGTCAGATTAGAATAGTTTGGGTTGGGACTTGGTAAATACGTCTAGTGTTAGATCTAGTTCTGCTGTCCCGTAGACATTTTAATAAGATATTTTAATTTTGGGAGGAAATTAATATGAAGCCTCTACGACATTTTCAAACTTTTCTGGAAACTGGCTGCATTTTTACTTTCCCGTATACATACGTATATACGGAGTTATATACGTACGGGCGGGTTATGTATTGATGGGAAAAATCGATTTCGAAATTTTAACGGAAATGCACGTTTTCGGGTTCCCTGAAACCAAAAAAGTGTTTTTGAAAAACGTCTATCCGTCCGTCCGTCCGTCCGTATGTGAACAACCCTAGCGCCTAAACCATTGGAAGGACTGTTTCCAAATTGAAGAAAAATCCCTCCATTTGGAATGAAGCTCTGCGAGTTTGAAAATCATTCATTAGTTTTTGGGGGTACTTTACATGAAGCCCCTCATTGTGAGACATTTTCAAAATTTTCTCAAAATATGTAATTATAATAATTATAAAAACAGCATTTTCCGAAAAATTCTCTCAATTTTTTTCTTTACATTTTTGGTAGGATTGTGCTACATGCGCTCTATAAGACGACATAAACGCCATATTGATCTATTCATTTGTTTTTTTCGAAAATTACAAAAATGTAATTTTTTGACTTGTTTCTCACGTCGTAAATATTTACATTAGCAGTAATTTTCTCTTATTATTATATTTAAGTAGTATACTTATAATATATTATAATATAAGTACTTAATTAAGAGTACAAGTGCTTCAAATAATGTCATATTTCGTATAAAGCTTCTCGAAAACTCAATCGTTTTCTGTGAAAACTAGCTCAAATTTTTTTCAAACTTTCAGAAACGCTCAAACGCCATTTTCACAAAAACGGCTCCAATTTGTTTCTACAAACTTTTCGAAAAGATAGTGCCGATTGCTCTCTTTCATATTGCGTAAAGTTCATTTCGGGGAATTTTTTATTCTTTTTTAAAAAATACACAAATATATTTTTTAAATATCTCACACTCCGTTAATAAACTCATTTCGAGCAATTTGTAAACACTAGAGTATTTGTGTGTTCATTTGCTTCAAATGACTTCTAATGAAATGTATTGAAAACAAAAAATTTCTGTGAAAAAGTGCTTCAAATTTCGATTATACTGAAGAAAATCGCCATTTTGGACCCGGTTTTACTGTTCTTTAATATCCTTAAAATAATATTTCCGTTCTATTATTAGTAAACCGAAAAATTAAGAAAATTAAAAAAAAAAAACTATTTTGGGCAGCGATAAATGGCAGCAGGCAAGAGTATGTGGCAAGTTCGAATAGGCAGTCGAGACCAAAGGAAAAAGACAACTAATACGAGAATACCTCTAGTTAGATCTTTTCGTGATGTCACGCACTTTTTAGAGTGGTTAGTTGTTGAGTAACAACACTAACAGGAGGAGAAATTTCCGTAAGCCACGTATTCCCACTAGTTATCTCATCTTACGCTTCATATTGCCATTATCCTCAATATTCATTACCGTCTTTATTTCTTCTGGAATAACTTAATCACCCACGAAGTACGAGAACATCTTTATGATTGGATGAGTTCACCCTGAATAGTTATGAACGTCATTAGGCAAATACACAGCAAACGCGTGGTTGAGGTGTGAATGCGTATTAAATATCTTAAGTTTATAAGTAATCAAATCCGTTATTTGTTGTATCGGCCAACTGGCATTTAATACTTTTCATAATACCATCGTGTTAAAAGAAAAAATATATAAATAAGAAATACCTTTTCTTTGAAGAGCAGTACTCATATGCCATTTTTAATTACAACTCTTGTTTGGTAACCAACAACGTTCAGTTAAATCTTAAACGGACACCGACCGTTAAAAGTGTATGTTCGATCCCTTGTTTGGTAGTATATTCCCAATATAAGTACAGTATTACGAAAAATAATTTTTAGAAGTACTGGAAATGCTTTGTCATTATTTCTTTATTCCCGGGCACTTTCATTAAATTTTCGTAATAAATAAATATAATCTTATTGTGTCAGACATCTTAGCTTGTATGCCATTGTCATAACGCTTCTATTACTAAAACTAAAAAGACAGTAACCCTGATATGTCATTGTGTGTCGATGCTCTAGATGTGGATGTGATAACCAGTGAGAAATATATGTACTTTTTTTTTAATACCGATTTCAGTGCATACTTCTAATGCACACCAGAATACAGATGACCATGTTAATTTAATATTTTGCATTTGATGAATATATACCCTCTTTAACAGTGACCAAAAGAGAATTTCAAATGTTAAAAATAATTTATAATACATTAAAACGGTAAGCATTCGCACTGTCATAAAAAAAGAAATGGGAAATTATATTTTGTTTTTAATACGAACTTGGTTTTTTATTCATGATTTTATTCATGATTCGTAATTTCAATTGAGAAAGGATCAGTTCCAGTGAGAATTGTTTTCTAGTCTTCTATGATCTGGTCAGTTTTGTAGGTTATAAAACAAGAACATTCAATTCTCAAGAATTCATTTAAAAGAACAACATTTAAAATGTGAAGAGAAATTAAATGAAGGCAGAGAATGCACTAACGTTTGTATATTCCCATGTTAAATGGACATTTTAAATTTTTGTCCGAGAAGCACACCGTCTAAATGTAGAATTTGTAAAAGTCGCCAGCGGATCAAATCATTGAACACTTCGTTACATGTTTCAGAACGGTATTGAAACGTCTCAACTCGCTTACACACAGCTCGTGACAATGTCTACCTTTCAGATAGGAGGAAAAGAAAACTAGTGGTGCTACAAAATGGCACAGAATCTCCCGTATTAGCTTTCTATTTTCTTTGGCCTCGGCTAGGCTTGCCACATGCTCTTCCCTGCTACCATCTATCCGCCCACAGTACATTTTTTTGAAATTTTATTAATATATATTATTTGCAAGTAGCACTCTCCTTTCAAAAAGTTGGAAGAAAAAATTTGGAAACGTTTTGCAGAAAATGGCATTTGAGTATTTTTGACTACGCGAAATTTTGTGCTAGTTTTGACTGAAAATGAATGAATTTTCGAGGAGCTTTATGTGACATTATTTAAAGCACGTGTACTCATAAATATAATAATGTGAATTGCCGCTAATGTAAATATTAACGATTAGAGAAACAAGTCAAAAATTACATTTTTATTTTCGAAAAAAAACAAAAGAATAAATCAAAATGGCGTTAATGTTGTCTTATAGAGCGCATGTAGCACAATCCCTGCCAAAAGTTTAAATAAATAAATGAGAGCTGGGGGAAAATGTTGTTTTTAAAATTTGTATAGTTGCAAAAATTCCATGCAATATTGCGCGAAAACTGGCATCATTTGTGTTCATGACCTTAATGAAAGGACAAATTATAGGCAACAAATTGCATTTCACGGGAAAATCTCTCTCTTTAATTTTGTAACTGTAGGAAGACGCTGCAAAAAATTAAAAATTTTGAAAATTTGGAAAGAGAGGATTTGGAGGATTTAGAGTTAAACGTGAATATCGGACCTATACCACCTTTATAAGTGTATTTTACTATATTCTTAGGACGAATGTAAAGAAAAACTTTGGAGCCATTTTTGACAAGATTTTGAGACTGTCTCAGTGACTTCCGGTAAAGTACCCCCCAAAACTAATAAATGAATTTGAAAATCGCAGAGCTTCGACTCATACCAAATGGTCAGGGGTTTCTTCAAAATACAAAAATGCCTATGCATGGTTTAGGCGCTAGTGTTGTTCACATGCATGAGGCGGACAGACGATTTGAAAAAAACCCTTTCTCGGTACCAGGGAACCCCAAAACGTGTATTTCCGTTGAAATTTCGAAATCGATTTTCGGTATCATTTCGTAACTTTCTTTATACTATGTATATACATAATGTATACGGGAAAGTAGAAAAATGGTAAATCATATTTAAATTGATACATAAAATATATATTGCAAAGTAATGAAATCTGAATATTTTGAAATTATAAATTTCGCTAGGGACCAAGGTAAGTGTACAGTTACAATTGTTATATTAAATTTCATTACAGCAAAAGTTGTTGAAGTGTAAGGATATATATTTTTATAGATATCCTCATCAATAACTTATTTATTGATATTTCACTAAAAACGATCGATGAGGCAGTTACTGGAGGTCAAATCAGTATTCATTATTGTTTTGGTGTAACTTTATGATACGCATAGCCTTTAGATTTAAATGTTTTGTATTACAATACGGTGTACGTATCATTAAACTGGTTAAAAAACTTTTCTTTAAAAATCCTTTATCAAATTCGGGAAAAATGATATTTATTTAATGTTGGGCTGTAACGATACAGTGCTCCTGAGAATAATGTATATCTGTCTGTTTCTGTTGGAAAGTTCATTTATAAAAACAACAATCGACCAATAACAGAAAGACTTGGAACGGGCCTCCCGTGGACGTGATATACGATAAATACCATCATCGTGTGGTGATATGCTCAAAGAGATATTGTGCTTTCATTGGGCAAGTAGTTTATAAAGTAATTTGTGCAAGTTAAGTGATGTTTTGCAACTTCGTTGCTCAACCCCCGTTATAATTCTCAGCGCAATATCGTAATTGCTAAAGCTCTTCTCATCGCAGTGTCTTACAATCATATAACGTTGCTAGTCATGTTATAAGAGTATCAGAAAGTCAATGTACTCGTGGTGCTAAAATGCCTGTTGTTTCATGCAGCGCATTTGATTCGTCAACTGCTAAGATCGTTAGTTCCGTAACAGTAGTGCATGTTTTCGTCGCGAGAGGTGGCGGTGATGCTGCCCTGTGCTGGCGTCCACCTCTTCGTCGACTAGGGTTTTCTCCGACCAGGCGCCTTCCGGCCCGGACACGGACTAAGCTCCCGACAGCGCCCCCGGCTCGTGTGGCAGTGCACGCAAGTAGGAGTATAAGTAATGAGTGTGGATGGGACAAGGAAGAGGGAGGAAAGATCGCACGCGATGTGTGGCTTGTGTTAGGTTACTACTCCGGCATTCACCTGGAGTTGATCGGAGAAACCACGGAAAACTACCCATCAGAGCAGCCGACCGCTAGAATTCTCCTCCAGACAGCAACTGAATTTGATCTAGCTACGCAGCGTGGGCCGGAAATCCTGCCGCCAGCGTTGGGGGAGGAGCCCTAGGACCTGCTGGGACATCAGTGAATGCCCTGCCACCCAAATCGGACAGCTGTCGCAACACCACGGCGGCCAGACGTGGCCCCGCGCGCGTCGTGTCCCACCCCTGGCGCGCCGCCCGCCGCGGAAGGTTGTTGCGCAAGAGATATCGCCCGGGAGAGGATGAAGCGTGCGGGGCGGGCTGTTTGTTTTAAATATGCATGCATGTATATGAGGACGGGAGAACGGGGATCTGTTATTGCAACCCATTTTTATGTTACGCGCCCGTTTTTTATTTGCTCTTGTCACGGCTGTAAAAACCTCATAATTCATTCTCGAAAAAATTTGTAATGCCCTTGCCCATTAATTTGCCGTGGTGGCTGCACCCGAATCAATCAGGCTCGGAGGTGGCCGGCGGGGTGCGGTCGCGTCTTGGGGCGCTCGACGCTGGGGGCGATTGGACGTGCAGTCGCGCAATGCGAATAGGGGCGTTCTAGAAAGTTAAAAAGTGCAGCTGCATTCTGTGAATGTGTTCGCTTTTTTTGAAGTTTGAATACTCGCGGCGTGAATATAAACAAATGTATGCGATGATTTACGTCGTTAAAGAAGTGGTAATTTCATCCTCAATGTGTAATACACGTGATGGATTTGGTGGCGGTTGAATGATGTGCTCTCCTACCCAGGGATATATTACACTTCTTGGGGCTTTAAATATTGGACATTGCAGTGTAAACATATCCGTTGTTTGTTATTGTGTATCTCACGACTCCTCTTTGTTCTCTGCTTTTAATGGAAGGATTCAGTGGACTTATCAATTTTCCAGAATTTGCAAAACTGTGCTCTTGCCGATGTTCAGGTCGGATGACCTGAGTTTTGCAATACAATATTAAAAAAATTTCAATTTATCACATATCTGTGTTGTAAAACATATCGTATTACTTTCAAGTGCCAGAACTCGAAACCCTACTTTCTAATGTTGATGTATGAAGTTTGGTATACATTGAATATGCATTCAGATATTGTGCAACAAGACCTTCCTATAAAATTAACGACCTTCCTATGTCGTATGTCATCAGTGACTTGCTTGTGTTGTAGGTTCCCCGAAGCTTAAGATCCAGAAAATAAAGAGTAAAAGTTACTAATTGTGATGGCATTAGGTGGAAGTAAAGAGTTGATGGTTTATTACGAATGTTATCTTATGTTTCTGACTTTGTACGACCGCTTATTTTTTAGCTTTTCGTTAATAGAAAATCACCGACGACCGCTTTGTTCGATTTTTATTTAGGGTCCGGGTGTTGTGAAACTAACTTCTTCTCCTCTCCCCTCTTATGTAGAGTGAAGAGTTTCGGAATTTGAACTTAAAAAACATAACGACGATGAAAAAAGAATTAATTCCGTAGTTTTATTATTTTGTTAATAGTGTTTACAATTTCTTATTGGGAAAGTTAATACACCATGAACTAATATCGTCAACATTTTAGGAATACTTTGATATGTCATTTGAATATTTTTCGTAGATAGTTTTTAGATGTCGTAGATAGATTTTAGATGTCACGAAAAATCAGTAACATACTCCCATAAACTACGAATTACTCTGATATTATTTCAGTTCCATTTTTCAAGGAATTTTGTTTGTCTGGGACGTAAAAAGAAGCATGTCCAGATAAGGGTTAATTCACAAAAATATTTTTTGCGCTTAGCTATAGTTTTTCTATGCAAACATTATTTAGAATTGTACAGTTTTACCAGCTTGTTTCGGTGGCGAAAGGGCTTACAGCATTGTAGAATTTGCAAAACGGATGGCTGCGTGTTGGAGTCACGTGTAAGAAGCAGATGTTTTTTTATGTGGCTGTGGGGGATTATCATCTCATTCCACCCGATGATCATTCAAGTCTCACATTCACCCTGCCATCCTTCAGCATGTGGAAGGTGCGTGGCAAATGACCTGCCTACGAAAGAAAGCCTCGTGGCACATTTAAGCTCAGAAATAAGTTGGCCCTATTGCGTCGCAAGTTGTGACTTTTCAAATTTCTAATTAACGAGGTTTTACAGTAGTATGATCGACAGATGACTAGTGGTGGTGATGGTGTGTGTCGCAATCCAATGGCAGTAGGTTTAATGAAAATCGAGGAATGTAAGGATTATCTGAACTTTTGAAGATAACACATCCGTTCTCTGCTATAGAAACATTTGCCGCGAACATTCCATATTTTGCTTCCAGAGCACTTCTGCGCTTAGGGTGACTCAAGCCACCCTCCTCTAGCTACCTGTAGTGGTGCTTAGGGAGCATTTTGAGTTTTGAAACGCGGGATGAGATATCATGTCTCTCTTGTATCTCCGGCAATTCATCTTGCGCCTTTGTTTGGCCGGTACCCGAAATCTCTTTGCGTCATGCGTTGCGTGACCATCTAGGAGCAAATGTCTCGTGTGTAACTTCGTAATAGGAGATTTAGCACTACACACGTATTGAAAAGTGATAATTTTCTTCCCCGTACATGCTGTAGAGTTTTGTCCCTTTTATTCCGAGACTTTCTGTGTAATTCTGGGACCCGCGGATGTTCGCCTGTCACATGATTGTTTGGCAGCTGTAAGAGAGAGGTGTCACATTTCGCAAGCCAATGAGTTTCGATTAAATGGAACCGGAAAGGTCGAGACTCCCGTGGCTCGGGAGGTAAAATAACATCCGCACTCCGACGCGGGAAACATTTGCCGCGCGCGTGTCGTGTGTTGGCCGGAGAGCGACCGCCAGGAGCGCTGCTCTGCGGCGTCGGAACGCGAGGCGCCCTTTTGGGGCTCGGCGCCTCGAAAGAGGCCAGTGCGCCGCGCCGCCCGCGTCGTCGAAAGCAGGAAGCAGCTCCAATCTGTTGTTAATTAACCGTAGCATTTCCACCGCCGCATACGGTTACCTTTTAATGGTCGGCCCCTGTGGATCGGGGCACGGTCGCCCGGGTCTTCCCTTTCAAACGGGAGGGTGGCGCGCCGGTCGGGCAGCGACGAGGTGCCACCTCCAGCTGGCGCGGTGTGGTACTTCACAAACCGACTGCGATGGCAGGGCGGCCGCGGATGCTTAGACACGGAGGCCCTGGGATCAGTCCCCGATGGTGGTGGTTTTCTGCGACACCACGTCCGGAGGAGGAGAATTGAAGAGCTTATTTCCGAAACGACGAATCTTGTTTTCCCTTTGCTTTGTAGTTTTACATATTCTTAAGACGCTTTTCTATCATGCTGTCAGATATTGTATTAGCAATATGAGGTTATTTCTGTGGTAAATGGTATGCGAAGACAGTTGAATCCTATCTTGAACTATAAGATGGGGATGTGAATTCTTTCCCGTCCTGAACAATTGCGATTCACCAAGATACATCGATTTTGAAAGGAGCTGTTCAATTTCGGAGGCTGGTTCCTCTTGCCAATCGCAAACCACTGGATTTCTTCTTCTGCCTTCATCCTTTACGGGACGCAATTTAAATCGTGTATTTTGTGCAAAACTTGAATCAAGAATGTATGTCTTTATTAAAAAAAGTGAAAAAGAATTACGCAAGTCTTGCAGTTTTGGAAAATTCGTGTATTCTAAGAAAAATACTTTTACCTTTCTCTTAACTTATTGGAACAATAAAATGAAACGAACATTTGGAGCTGTTTTTAAGAATAATTGATAATCTCACGTGGATTTCATAAAAAGAACCTCCAAGAGTCTAAATCATCCGTTTCAAATTTAAAAGTTATTATCCTGAGATCAGTTCCAGATTTTTATTTTTCGGAAAAATTGAAGTTTGTTTATATTAATATTGTCAGAGTTTGTATATAAAAAGCACGTTTCCTCAATTAGTGTCTCCAAAAAGTACATTTCCATCAAAATCTCGTAAACGATTTTTGGCATAATCTCATCAGTTTCTACGCACTACGTCTACGGAAATTAGATAGTCAGTTCTCTGAAGAAAGCTCTATCAAAGTGTTCCATACATGGCCGAACGGTAACATTAACAAATTCGTCATCGTTTTGTTCCCAAGTTTTTGAATTGCCATCTGCGACTGCCAACTCTTCGCAAGAACTCCTTTACCTACTTTCATGAAGGCAAGGCGAGTGCCCGATATTGTGCCCGATATTCTTTAGCAGCCGTACCCTCTTTGACTTTCAAATGCAGTCAACAGTGAAAACCTTTAAACGGCAATGAAAAGGATGTTTCGTGTTCACCTAGTTCTGCTTTGCTATAGCTGAAGTAAAGGGTCCAGAAAACAAGGGGCTTATGTATTTTTTTTGTTAAATTTTGGGGTAGAAATAGGCGTGTAAAGTAAAACCATAAATGCTATTCCAATACCTGAAACAGATGCCGCGTTTGAGCGGTGAAAAGAAAACGCCTTAGCGTTTCCTATAGTCACATAACTTTGAACTCGATTTTCTCAATACCACGTTTAGGGTACATACCCTTTGCATTCTAGGTCCCCCAATACACTATGCGCCGTCTGTGATTTTGTTTTCAGTACGGAGCCATTAAGCTTTTTTCCAGAAAAGGAACGTGCCACCTTTTTGAAGACTTCAAACTGTAACTCAATATTTTTTCTTAAAAAAATAGTATAGTTTCTTCACAAAGTCAAAACACCAATTCAAATCACTTGGAAAAACAACTCTTGCAGCCGTACAATAATCCCCTAATCACGTTGCGACAAACAATTTACAAATACGTTACAATTCATTACCATTTCACTTGACTTGCACGATCAATTTAGCCTGCCTTATAAATGGAGGCGGACTCAGTTTCCCTCTTGATGCTTCTGTCACCTCCCATAGGGAGGTATCCTTCAGTAGAGACTTCTGCACAGCCCTGCGGCAGTGCATAAGTGCCATAGCTCCGTTTGTTTGTGGGAACTCTCAGGTGGGAAGAGCCCACGCGGCGGGTTACATTACATAAGGAGGGGCCCCTGTTCTGTATGCTCCCGCTCTCACGACACCACTGACCTCCATAACGTTTACAACCGTAGCGCATGCACGAAAAGGATCGACCTTCACGATCGATGTTATATTTTATCGACCTGCGCGTCATTTGCGAAGTATACAAAAGTTACCGCGCGGCGTTTAGGCGCGTGCGCGGGGCGCTTTGTCGTTTGCTTATTTTTCAAATCGCGCGTGCCACGCCCACCTCATCCAATCGGCACGCGTTTGCAGCCGGGCTCAGCTCTTTTGACCCGCCACGCGCGGCACTTGAGCGTCTGCTCTTGGCATTGTCGCCGCACCAAATCACGCGCGCGCCGCGCACAATGCGTCGCTTTTCAGATGGCGGCCGGGCGACGCCGATAAATGGCGCTGGCTGGTGGTGCTCCCGACCGTTTTGCAAACGGAGCGAGGGTGAGTGTTCGCTGGCGGCCGGGAGTGAGATTATTTTACATGTATCCCAGTCATCTAGCCCCGTTTTGAACGCGAACCTACGTGCGTCGATTTGGCGTTGGCAGCGACGCGCCATCAGGAAGGTCCGGGTGGAGGAGGCATGTTGGTGTGGCGGTTGTTGACGGAGAGGTGGATTGGGGGCGGTTGATTGATTAGTGAATCCGGGCGCGTCGACTGCTCAGGTCGTTATTCCTTAAGAGTACTGCGGGTTTTTATGGCGGGGGAAGGCGACGATCTTCCCGCGATGACGAGAATCGGCGCTAACCTAGCAGTCGGCTTGCGAGTTTTTCTCCAACCAGGTACCTCCGTCAGCGGGGCACCGCCCTAACCGCGATAAGCTCAAAGTTCGCGAATCGTCTCCCAGCATGTATGAAAGTGTAGTGCATGTAAGTGTATATTTACACTTACATAGGGAGGATACGACAAGAAAGAGGAAGGAAAGATCGCGTGCGGTCCATGGCCCCCATGGGTACTGCTCCGACATTCGCCTGTTGCTGATCGGAGAATCCACAAAAAAACACACACAAAAAAAAAACAGAGCCGCTAACCGCTAGAATGCTCTAGACAGCGACTGAATTCGGCATATGTGGCTAGAGTCGAAAATTTTGCCACCGTCAGGACTCGATTCGTAGGAGCTACCTGTCGAAGGTACTGCAGTTAAGTCAATTGATGTCCTAAGTCACCCAAGCCGGTTTTTGAGGGTGGTATTGGTGGCAACAGTGGTTTCGTGGTGGTGATGCTGACGAGAATTGTGACGGTAGCTTTCGTGGCGACAGTTTGGTCGGTGGTATTGGTGAAAGGGCTGGATGCGTAAAATGCGTTGTGAGTTTAATAAGCTGTTTTTTTGTATGATTTTCTTTTAGTTACTTTGAACGGCATTTGCAGTGTGCTTGTTTGATTGTTTACTTTGTCAGGTTTGGACTCAACATACGACGATCGGCGGAGTTCAAGCAAGTTTGCTGCTGCCTCTGCAGCGGCTCTTCATTTCACAGTTTTGTAATTTTACTGAGATCATCATTACCTGTATTTCGAATGTAATCAAAGATAAGATTTCCCTCTTTTTTTGTCAAGCTCTATACGACATTTTCAGCTGACTGCACAGAAATTTATTTCTTTACTGAAAACTTCCGGAGGTCTCCTATAAAAATATTGAGTTAAATCGATAATACGCAAACTTACTCTTCAGTCTCTGATTCATAAAGTTAAAATAAAATATTTTCATTTACTCCGACAACTTATAACTTCCAAGATTTCCAACATCGTTTAATAATCTCGACAGCTATGTTTTGATTTTACTTTCTCGTATACGGAGTAATATACGTATAACAGCGGAAGTTACGTTTAAATGTTAAAATCGATTTCGATATTTCAATGGAAAAACACATTTTTAAAGAAAATTAATTTCCAATATTTTTACAAATAATCACGAATGTGTACCGATATCAATTGTGTTTTAGATGTTAGATTTATTACTAATTCTCAATTAAGTTCGAGATCTTGGTAACAGAATACACTAACTTAATTACAGAAATTAACAACTTTACAAAATTGACAAACTTTACGAATTAACGTGAACATTTCACCAAACTTTCATAGCGCTCCACCTCACCACCCTTCACTTCACCGCACTGCGACTGGCTCAGCTGTAATGTTTTTCTTATACGCTAGTTTCTCTCAATTTCACAACGCCACTGCACATAATTAATAATAATAATATACCTTACATAGTAGACTAGTAATTGAATAATATTAAAGATACTTGTAATTTAAGTATGTTAAAAAATAAATATTGTGAGACATTGTGAAAAAGTCTTATAGACGCTAATAGATAGCAGCTGGGACGATGGTATGCTAAAATCGAATAGCTAGCCCTGACTTGTGATATTACTTAGTTTGAAAAAGTGTTCGTTATTCTGTAACACCACTAGTTATTATTTAGTTTATCAACACATGCAATTCTATCTCATAACAGAAGTATTTAAATAATATCGCTCCCCAAGCGGTTAATAATTACTCGATTGGTAACACTCGACAAAAAGGTTAATAACATCAAAACTGAATGTTTCACCTATTAGATACGCCGAGATCTGGACACAGAATAATCTTGGAAAAACGGAATGTTTTGCTCAACATTTAACTAACGTGTTTCAACTTTTTCCAGCACGTGATCACAGTACGCAAACGTGATTGATAAAGAAGGTAATTTTAAACGTTAAGACGAATCTTCTGATCACTTCACCGGTAGCACAGTTTATTTCGAAAGATATAAAGAATATCAGAACTTTCCATCCTAAACAAAGCACCTGCTTATGATTTTATTACAGAAGAAAATAAAAATCACCAAAAATTATACTCCATATCACTTCAACGTTCAACGCAATATTGAGTCTAGAGTTCTTCCCACAATCTTGGAAATGTGCTAAGATTTTTCTAATTCTCGAACCTGGAAAACGTCTTGTGGAAACCGCATCTTACGGACATTTAGCGTTTTTCCTCTTCTCTCCGAGGTATTTGAAAAACTGTTGAACTGAAACTTGATGAAACCGCAACCTCAACTAGAAGACAGTACATGAACCTCAATTTAGATCCCGAAGAATGCATTCTTCATTCTGCTGTTGATCAAGTGCACAGACTGGTGAATATAATTAATAAATAAATAAAATAAAAAAAATTAATAAAGTGATATTTACTTTATTCCATTTTACTAATGTAAAATGGAATAAAGTAAATATTACTTTGTTAGGTTCCTAGAATAATGCTCACATCCAACAAGGTGGGCAAGTAGGATTATTGTGCAAAGAAGTATTGTTGAAGAAATACTGTGAATACCATATTATGTCCTACTAATATTCTACCTTATTATCAAATTCTTCCAAATTAAATGTAACGTAGTACAATCTGCCTTTCTGTATCTTGGCATTCCTCGAAAGAAGTATATTTAATCCAGTGCTATACGTATATATTATTCACTACTGACTTCCCTAAAACTCTTGGCAGCAGCATTTGCTGACGACACATCAGTAAAAACAAAAAAGTGTTTTGGGTTGTGAGGTAAAAACTGAATATTAATTTTAGACATTAAATTACTTCTTTATAAATCATTCTTAAAGCTTGGTTGGACCTACTACGAGTCCATATAGCTCTGGGACACTAGAAGCATATATAATCTCCAAATCATGAAAAGATTTCGGTCTACAGCATTAAAAAATATTATCAGTGACATCCTCCCTCAGTATGTTCGAAACGATGTGATTCACATTGATTGTATACTTCGACTTCATATGTTTGTTGCAGGCACAGTACTTTCAGAAGACTAACGAACAAGTCCATGGTTGAATTTGTTTTCGAAATCAAACACATATAGAAATGCAGAGTGAATAGACGTTTATTTCTAAATACGTCACTGAGTATAGAGTTTTACGTAATTTTTAAGTGTGCCCATGTACGCGTGGCCGTGTACGCGTGCGAGAACTCTCGCGTGTTAAACCTCTCCCTCTTCCCTACCTTTCCATTTCCATAGTAAGCCCATAATATACCTTTTTCTTTCAAACCGTTTTAAACTTCAGCTCTCGCTCTATATGTGTCCTTGTAACTGTACCCACAACGTATTTTAGCTTAACAGTGCAGTTCACCCTTATCAATACAAACTATTATTATTCAACTTTATTACAGAACAGACAGGTATACCGGTCCAATGAAATAGCATAGAATATCAAGTAATTAATTTAATTTCACCTACAGGTAACATTCTGCAATTGTTCTTTTGAGATCTCCAAAATTCTAAGTTTTAAGACCTTAGAACGATTTATTTTGGAGTTAAAAAAACTATATAGATTACAAGAAACCTGTCCGAGTGTTGCGGATTGCATTTAGCATGGATATTTAGATGCGTGTTTTTAAACAAATCTTTCATATTTCTAAAGTTAAAGTGCAGTTTATGAAGTCTCCGTAAAATTATTTCTTTTGATAATCGTTTATAAAGATTTGTTGCATGGGATACTAATTCATACTACTGAAATAATATTGTAAAGGATTGAATATGTCAAAGATTTTGTTTGTATTTTTAAGGCTAATGTGATTCTACTCTAAAGTGAATGTGAATTCTCTAAAGTATTTGGGTATGTTTTTGAAAAAATCTTAATAAATTAAAAATTTGACAGTAGAGGACTGTCCTACCAAATGGATGCATTTTGGCAAGCGAATAATAAATCTACAATATGGCAAGATTTTTCAATTTGCGAAATCGATCCAAATAGTTATGTTTAGAGATATGTGCAAGAAAACGTTTGAAGTTGTATCCGTCATTATGTTGACTGTTCATTTGTGAAAGCAAATGCATACTAAGTACTATCCTACTCATGAAGAATCAAAGAAACTTAAAAAATTCCATGTATCAATCACAGGTAAATACATAATTGTGCTTTCTTTGCGTGGTTTTGTCTCCAGGGGGACCGAGGCTTCATTTTATGAAGTTAAAACTACAGAATCGTATTACATAAACTTTAATGTTTTATTTTTCGTTAACCATAGTTTGTTGAGTGGCGTTTCGGGCACATGAATTTTTCTCCATCTCCAGGCTACAATGTATATAAGAGAAACTATTATTATTTTTTGTAGAATATAAATAATAAAATATATAAATTGTAGGTAGAGGTCATACACATACATTAAAATTACGGAATAAACTTAAGAGTTTGGAGTCCTTTGTATGTTCAATTTCGTGTAAATGATATTGCATTTTCCCTGCGCTTTCAAAATTGTGAAATTTGTGAGTGCAACATATAATATTTCGACCATTTTTCCTCTTTATAGTATCTCTTGTCAAGACCGAAACCATCGTTCATCAACACTCCGTATAATATGAGGGTATATATTAGAACGTAATTCATTTAAACTGCAAATTACCATACACTTTTCATCTTCCGACTGCGGAATAATGAACACTGCCGTTTATGCAAAATTCCATAATTTATTATATTTCATTTGGAATGCCGTTATTTATCGTGCCTATTTGATTACGTTCTGTTTGTTCATCTATCTCATAGGGATACATGGTCGTTCGTGCGAACTCATTATTTGTTGATACTCAGCATTTTATTGTTTTGTAAATGGATGAGCAAATTATGCTCAAAATTTACAGTGTCAGAAGAATATCGCAATCAAAATATTCACAATTCATTACTCAATGAGTTTTAATAAAATACTATTGTGTATATTCGAATGTTCGTGATGGGCCCTCGATGTATGCGTATTTCAGGAGAGCATCGACAGATATCTCTAACCTTTAGAATAGATGTTTGAAGACCCAAGGAATTATATTCTCTTGAATTTTAAAACAACTTACACCTCAGCAAAAAAGAACTACAAATAAAAGACGCTCTCAAAACAGCATCTAATTATTTTAACAAATACTGCTATTACAAATATTGCAAAATCATAGCATGTTCTAGCTAAATACAAACGCATACTCAAGACACCCGTTCTTCTCCAACAATAATATAAAAAAAGTTACTGATCCATAATAACGCAACCTGTAAACAGCAAATATTTGAAGGCAGATGGCCTCTTTCAAGGAGCTTTTTTGGCTTTTGACGTTTCCGAGTCGTAAGCAGTGATGAACAGAATATGAAAAGTCAGTCGGTACGCTCAGAACGAGAATAGAAGGAATAATGCTTTAAAATATTTGCATTTCTCAGTCATAATGGAAACTGTTTTATTATTTTAGGATTTTTCGTAAAACCCTAGATATATAACGAAATTATACATAAACGGTGTAATTATACATAAATTATACATACCTCTTACATAAACGGTGTCTGCATAGTTATTCCGTCAATGTCTCCGCAAATTGGAAATGAGTAAAATAAGAGTTTACGTTTTTATATGAAATGCAGTTGATCTTTCTTTCAATGACCAGTAAAAACTGTATGTAATGGAGGAGACGTAAAATATGCGCTAGTTGTCTTCAGATCTGGAATGTCTTTCCCAACTTTAAATATTTGAATGATGAGTAAAAGTACCCGCAAAGCAAGGATAGTAACATTTGAAAATGGACATTTTAACTCCCGAGTTATTGAAAATTGTTTGCGTTGGTAGATGATCTACAACATGGAGTTGTTGGTATTTATAAGGAAATAGGTAGCCATACCCTCGGATCTACTACCACAACTAACAACAAAAGAGCTCAACTAAATGTACGTATAGTGAAGCACATCTTCTTGTGTGCAGAGAATTAAGCTACATTTGCGTCCAGGAGCAAAGCAAAGGCTCAGTATTTGCTTAATGGATGAGGGAAACTGGACAAAACTTGATCGATGAGATAATTGACAAAAATATGAAGAACCTTCCTTGTTCCAGGTACTGTATTAAGTATTATTGTAAATTATATAAATTATTATATTATATAATTTATAAAATATAATGTAAACTAATGTATATCAGTATTGCATACAATATATTGGAATCCATACACACACACACACACACACACATATATATATATATATATATATATATATTGTAACACCCCCGGTCGTCTCGTGAGAGAACGCCCGGTAAGCGGCCCTTGTAGCTCAGTCGGTGATGGAAGGAATTGTTAACAAATACTGGTAACATGAAAGAAACACTTTGATCACTGGTAAAATCACTTTTATTCCTGGGCAAAATAATTCAAAATGCCCCAGGGAAGTTACACATTTAAATAGAATCGGAAATCTGAAAATTAGGTGGACAGATAAGAAGATGAAAAGTTAGTAGCCAGTATAAAGCTTAGAAATTAGGAAGACTTATAGTTAGCATCACAATTGTAACAAATATTACAGATTACTGTGTCTTAGCGCGACACCGCATTACAGGATTTTCGCAGGGATGAATACCCTTTTGTGGGCCCGGAACGGGCGCGTTCCCGTCGAGGGGAGACGGCGGCGACCTTTGTAGGGGGGCGCTGCCGAGGCAACGTCCTTGTGCCCACCCAGGCACGCGGGTCAGCTGGTCTGGGTGTCTGAGGTCGTCACCCTCAAAGGCGGCGGCGCGGCCAAGGGTAGGCGGCGGCGCGGTCGAGGGCGCGGCCGGGGCGATGGCGCCTGGCAGTCCGGTTGTCTGATGGCGTCACCACAAAGGGCGGTGGCGCGTGGCTGGCGTTGAAATGACGTCTGGGAGAACTCGCAGAAACTGGTAGACTTGGAGCGGCCGGGCGTTCACGATCTCAGGAACGTAGTGGTCGATCATGCGTCTCTCTGATTTCCGTGATAATAATTGTCGGACTCAACTTCGGACAGTTTACAACTTCTTCGGAGAAACATTCGCCTCACGACGAATTCCCACCCCAGAGAATTTTCTCTGTCTACTGCAGCCGGCACAACGCTCAAAACTCGCAGCAAAATAATAAAATCCCACATAGGCACATTCGCCCGAATAATTCCCACCCCAAGATAAGTTTTTCTCCTAACTGCCCTTAGCCTAGAACTCAGGCTCCGTCCGACGAAAAATTACGTCTTTCAGAGACACGCTGGTCTCTCCCCGATAAATAATTATCCCCCCTAAAGAAGATTCTCTCCCGACTGCTCCCCGTCTAAAAGATCTGGCCCCGTCTGATGCTCTGCACTTTCTGAGATTTTGTCAGTCGAAATTGCATTAGGTTAACTCTTACCCCCCACTCGTTTTTTTCGCATGTTCTGGCTCCTTAAGAAAGTTGCGTCGCTATTGGCCGAAAGAAATGGCGCATTACGTTTTTTTTTGACCAATGGTGGCAAGGGTAGTGGATGGAGTTCCGACTCTTTGCATAACTGTGAGCGTCGAGAATTTTCTTTGCCCTTCCAGAACATGCTCGCACAGGACGGGCGTTGTCCGTGAAAGAATTTGTCGATTTCAAAAGCAATCTCGAAGGTTCATGCAGCTGGCCATGCGAACACGTGCTCCACAGTGAATCTGTCGCCGCCGACCCTTGTAACTACTCTCTTAATGGGCCGGAGGCGGAGACGGCTGTCGCGATAAGCGGGGTTGCGCGCGCAACGCTGTGTCGCAATCTGTTCCCAGTATTACTCAGGGTGGCCGAATCTGTTTATTTAATTTAATTTTCCTAGCATGAAGAAATCGGTTTCGCCACATTGGCCTTCCCCTCCGAATAAAAAAAAATTGGAGTTCGAGAAATTAAATTTGGAAAAATGAGAATTTTTTTGTTTAAGTAAAAATTAAAAAAAATGGCGATACCGGAAGTTAATGCTTTTACTCGTTATTCTAATAAAATTTTATTTACCATTGTAATTTAGGAATAGGATGCTAATTTTAATTGAATCTAACAAAATTTTAATAAAATGATAAACTTAGAAAAAAAATGAAAAAAGTTTAGGAAAAGAGAGAACCGTTTGGTGAGGCCAGGGTGGTTTTGGATTTTCTTTCTGCTTGCCCCAGAAACACAAGTTCTGCGGAGGAATCCACGAGAATCTCAGATCTAATACGCCTAGTAAATGCACCGTATGGTTATTTTCCGTTCCCTTCTTTATTCCCACTTTCATTAATCGTTTTAAATTTTGCACAACTTCCATCTTTAGATTTTCTTCCCTTTCCCTGATATTTTCCCCGTCGATGATACCTGATTTCTCGGATTTCGGAGGAATCCACGATAATCTCAAATCTAATGCGCCTAGCAAATGTACTGTCGGGTTATTTTCCGTTTCCTTCCTTATTATTCCTTTCTTCACTAACTGTTTTAAATTTTGACCAACTTCCCTCTTTAGATTTTCTTCCCTTTTCCCGATATTTTCCCCGTCGATGATGCTTGATTTCTCAAATTTATCACGAATCTGGCTGACTTCTGTGCTAAATTTGGGTTCAATTCTAGTCAATTCTCCGCTCATTTCTGCCCTAATCTCGGTAATACTTCCGATAACTGGCTCGCAGCACGCTTCAATTTTGCCATCACCTGCTTGGAGCTTCTGACTAATTTCTGACTGACTATCCCCAAAATGCGAATTTACTTCAGCCCTCGAACTTTGTATTTCTTTAACCAGGTTTCCTACACTATTTTCAATTTTATCAAATCTAGCATCGAGACGGTTCTGCAATGTCCCAATCTCGCAATTAAATTTTGCCTCCAATCTTTCGAATTTTGCGGCATGGTCAGCTAAGCAGCTGTCCAGCCGGTCAAATCTTTGCGAATGTTTCGAGAGGATTGCAATACTTTCCGAAATTTGTTTCGTGAATGTTTCCGTGAGAGTTTCCTTAACCTCTGCAATCTGTTCCTTATTTTCTGACATTAATTTCATGAGTCTGTCGTTATTTTCAGAATGTTTTTCTGACATTTGTTCTGTGAGGGTTTCTTTCACCTCCGAAACCTGTTCCGTGAGAGTTTCCTTAACCTCTGAAATTTTTTTGTTGCTTTGTGAAATTTTTACGTTAACCTCTGAAATTTGTTTCATGAGTTTGTCGTTGCTTTCAGAAATCTGTTTCATGAGAATCTGGATGAAATCAGGAGTGGTCTCGGGCGGTGATTGTTCCTCTGAACTCCCCTCTTCTGCCACATCGATACCCGATTCGTCCAGCATTTTGGCTGTTTCGTGTGAATTACGCACACGGTTGTCACAACACACGAGGCACAACACAACAACACTCACAAACAAAATACAATAGTAAAGCAAATTGTTACCAGTTCCCAAATTGTTTCCTTCGTAACAATGTCCTTCCATCCATTTATAACAAAATTTTAGTTGAATTTAATTTAAAATTTGGGCGTGTAAAACCTCAATTCTTAGGCCGTCGAGCCCCACGGTGGGAAACGCCAATTGTAACACTACCGCGGTTATTAGGTCATCGAGCCCCACGTTGGAAAAGCCAATTGTAACACTCCCGGTCGTCTCGTGAGAGAACGCCCGGTAAGCGGTCCGGTTAACTAGCTCAGTCGGTGATGGAAGGAATTGTTAACAAATACTGGTAACATGAAAGAAACACTTGGATCACTGGTAAAATCACATTTATTCCTGGGCAAAATAATTCAAAATGCCCCAGGGAAGTTACACATTTAAATAGAATCGGAAATCTGAAAATTAGGTGGACAGATAAGAAGATGAAAAGTTAGTAGCCAGTATAAAGCTTAGAAATTAGGAAGACTTATAGTTAGCATCACAATTGTAACAAATATTACAGATTACTGTGTCTTAGCGCGACACCGCATTACAGGATTTTCGCAGGGATGAATACCCTTTTGTGGGCCCGGAACGGGCGCGTTCCCGTCGAGGGGAGACGGCGGCGACCTTTGTAGGGGGGGCGCTGCCGAGGCAACGTCCTTGTGCCCACCCAGGCACGCGGGTCAGCTGGTCTGGGTGTCTGAGGTCGTCACCCTCAAAGGCGGCGGCGCGGCCAAGGGTAGGCGGCGGCGCGGTCGAGGGCGCGGCCGGGGCGATGGCGCCTGGCAGTCCGGTTGTCTGATGGCGTCACCACAAAGGGCGGTGGCGCGTGGCTGGCGTTGAAATGACGTCTGGGAGAACTCGCAGAAACTGGTAGACTTGGAGCGGCCGGGCGTTCACGATCTCAGGAACGTAGTGGTCGATCATGCGTCTCTCTGATTTCCGTGATAATAATTGTCGGACTCAACTTCGGACAGTTTACAACTTCTTCGGAGAAACATTCGCCTCACGACGAATTCCCACCCCAGAGAATTTTCTCTGTCTACTGCAGCCGGCACAACGCTCAAAACTCGCAGCAAAATAATAAAATCCCACATAGGCACATTCGCCCGAATAATTCCCACCCCAAGATAAGTTTTTCTCCTAACTGCCCTTAGCCTAGAACTCAGGCTCCGTCCGACGAAAAATTACAAGTCTTTCAGAGACACGCTGGTCTCTCCCCGATAAATAATTATCCCCCCTAAAGAAGATTCTCTCCCGACTGCTCCCCGTCTAAAAGATCTGGCCCCGTCTGATGCTCTGCACTTTCTGAGATTTTGTCAGTCGAAATTGCATTAGGTTAACTCTTACCCCCCACTCGTTTTTTTCGCATGTTCTGGCTCCTTAAGAAAGTTGCGTCGCTATTGGCCGAAAGAAATGGCGCATTACGTTTTTTTTTTGACCAATGGTGGCAAGGGTAGTGGATGGAGTTCCGACTCTTTGCATAACTGTGAGCGTCGAGAATTTTCTTTGCCCTTCCAGAACATGCTCGCACAGGACGGGCGTTGTCCGTGAAAGAATTTGTCGATTTCAAAAGCAATCTCGAAGGTTCGTGCAGCTGGCCATGCGAACACGTGCTCCACAGTGAATCTGTCGCCGCCGACCCTTGTAACTACTCTCTTAATGGGCCGGAGGCGGAGACGGCTGTCGCGATAAGCGGGGTTGCGCGCGCAACGCTGTGTCGCAATCTGTTCCCAGTTTTACTCAGGGTGACCGAATCTGTTTATTTAATTTAATTTTCCTAGCATGAAGAAATCGGTTTCGCCACAATATATATCACTGTTAATTTTTTCATTTTGTTGATCAGTAGTGTGTCTAATTGTAAAGAAACACTTATGCAGCAGAAATGATTTTATTTTTAACATAAACTTGTGTACCGATTTTAATTGTTTATTGGCATGTGGCAATGTGTTATAAAGCAACGTACATTTGCGAGTATTACTATATGTCGATTTCTTGTACTGAGCTGTTGATACTGACACTTGTTGAGTGTGATTTCTACGACGCGTGTTGTAATTATATATAATTATTGCATGAATTACGCGGACCTGGGTAGCCGAGTGGCTGGAGCATGTTGCGGCTTCGAGGGCCGCCGAGGTCGTGGTTGTTTGTCCCTTGCCTTTCATGTGTGTGCGTTCATGAGGTATATACAAAGTACCCGTCGCGAATAGTCGAAATCTACATCCCCCGAAGCCGAAAAAAAACAAGAAAAAAACGTATTGCACGAATTATGAGAGCAAGTTTTGCGAGAAGTGGTGGCGTAGCGGGAGGGTGGGGGCATGCCCCCCTCGTATCCAATTTTGTTTTTAATTTTTGTATAAGAACAACAACAACAAACAACAGCAACAACAACAAAGATGCCGGTGGCTCATGGCTTGCGATCTAGCGTTCCATACCTCGACCGCGGGTTCGTTTCCCAGATGGGACAAAAATACATTGTCACTTCGGTTCATACCGCTGGTTGATAATGTTACACGGTATGTCGGGAACGGATTTTCACATAGATTGCACACGTATTCATTGTCCGATTTGTGGACGTACTGTCTTTTGAACAGTTGATAGTGGTAGCCATGTGTCGCCATCCTCGTGTAAACATGCCGCATTTCTTGGTTGGGTTTGGTCCAGCGTGGCGGATCTTGGGATCCAAGGAGTAGAATTCTTCTTCTATTAATTCCATCTTCTGTATTCTTTCCATGATTGCCGCGTTATAGGGCTTAGTATTTGGTAGAAGGAAATGTAGCCTTGTATCTTCTATCAAAAAGGTTTCTGGAGTCGGAGCTAGAAGAGCTAGAGAAGAACTAGTCTAGAAGAGCGTGCTTTGAGGCACAAGCTGGTTTTCTTAGATATGTAGCTTTGATGGTTTGCATGTTTTTTATCATGTGGCCATATTGTCTCAATTCCACGTTATTGGACTAATTTGTGAGAGTAATAAAAAACGATATATGCTCTCATCATGTAGTACATTCTGGATCCACCCTGCTACTGTAGCATAAAAAATCAGGTTTCGTGACTATAGGATTATTACAAAATATCGATTTGGCAGAAAGTAGATACGCTTCCTGTTACATTACAGTAGTATTATATTTCAACATCTGCAACAGCCGGATAATATTTTTATGACGTTGCTACTGATGTGCGCAAATTCTAATAATAAATTTAATAATGAAACTTGGATATGTCGGACACATTTGTTCCGTTTATGGCCTTTGTGAAGAGGCTAGAAAAATCTAGGTTCGTAGAAAACAATGTATCGTCCGTACAATTTTGTTTGCAATTTACAGAGTGAACCACATGATGATGAATAAACTTTCATGATAATGTGCATTGTGTGCCTTTTTTATTAGATTATCAATCCAGTTTACTTTGTTGCATACTGCATTTACATTATAGAATGATTTGAAGAACTCAAAATGCCTGAATGGCGAAAATAGTTAATAATATTAAATTGTTATTTTCTTTGTTGTCTGTGGATGTAACAACTTTGTCAGGCTGTTTTTGGCCTTGATTTATAGACGGAAAAATTCAGTATTTTCGATAGAATAATGAAATGTTTTGCAGAATATAGAAATAAAACAGAAGAATTATATAACATTAATGTACACAAGTTACTATATGGAACCTTGATAAATATCATGAAGCTCCCTGTTAGGAAAGTATGGTATTACTCGGGCAACTTTTCTTGAACGATGGATTGACGATTTCGGGTGGAGTGGGGGTATTAGTTACAAAGTCGGCCACTAGAGTATTTTAAGTAATGCCAACGTCTGAAATGAAAGTCAAAACTGTATCTTGTGCTTAACTTTTTCGGGAGTTTTAGGTGACTCCCTTGACGGAACTGGACTTCACTCAGCCATTTCATTCGATATTGACTCTAAATCAGAACAGGAGTTCTGCAGTATGAAAGCAACTGGTTTTGACTAACTTCTGTTTCGCGCCAACGAAGTTATAATGCTTGGAAGGTTGTCATCAGTGCCCTATGCGAGCTTTTGCCTTCAACTGTTTCTTGCACAAGGGAGGGGGATCAAGGTCATCGTTCAAGAAAAGTTGCGCGAGTAATATCAGAACCCTTTCATGGAGATAAGAGTGATAATGATGGAATAATGTTACGAGATATATGCGGGGACACGGGAAGCTAGCACATGATGTGAAAACGCCTGCAGTGTGCAGCACTGTTATCTCATCGGCACTTCGTATTGCATCAGAACCATCGTCTTTCATTCACGTTACATCGTCATTCCTATCGTCATCATCGTACCATCCGTCATTCAGAGGAGGGCAGTGGCAAAGCACCGTAGGATGTTCCCAGGGAAGATAACCCATAAGCGGCCGACTGGTCACCGGATGTGTGCAGTAGTATTATTCAAATAAATGTGTATAGGTAAGAGGTTTTAGGGAGGTATTAGGAAGAAAGCTCGCGGCCCGTTGGCCCGTTGTTAGGGTACTGCTCCGGCATTCGCCTGGGGTTGTTCACAGAAACCACAGAAAATTACCGATCCGATCAGCCGGCTACTAGAATTCTCCTCCAAACATAGCCTTTTTTCGACCCAGCTATATAGCTAGTGAGAAAAATATATTTTACGAGTAAATCATTTTTTTTTGGCAGGGAGTAATTCTAAGATTTTCATTTCGAATGATAGGGATAGTTATGCCCAAGTAAATGTGTGTAAGAGGTAAGGATAGGGCAAGGAAGCGGAAGGAAAAATCGCGAACGGATCTCGGCCCGTTTGTTGGGATACTGCTCCGGAATTCGGCTGGAATTGATCGGAGGAATCACGGAAAACTACCGATCAGAGCAGCCGACCGCTAGAATTCTCCTCCAAAGACAGTTTTAATTGGATCCAGCTATATAGATAGTGTCAAAAAATGACTCTAGATCATATTTTTTGGCGGGAGTAATTCTATGATTTTTATTTTGAATGTGTTGTGTTATAGTGTCGTCCAAGTAAATGTGTGTAAGAGGTAAGGATAGGACAAGGAAGCTGAAGGAAAGAACGCGCACGGACCGTAGTCCGTAAATTGCTCTTGTCTTGTTAGGGCACTGTTCCGGCATTCCCCTGGTGTTGATCGGAGAAATCTCGTAAAAGTACGAAATTACGTTAAAAATTAGAGCAACCGCTAGAATTCTCCTCCGAACACCAATGAACACAGCCTTAATTCGACCCAGCTATACAGCCAGTGTCAAAAATTGACTTTAATTTTTTTTGTGCTGGGAGTAATTGAAAGATTTCAATTTTGGATGTGCTGTGTCATTATATTTGCCCTCCACCTTCGTTGGTGTTCGACGCGGCAGGCGAGTGCTCCAGCCGCTGCGCCACGTAGTCGGCCTGGTTCGGCGGCTGCTGCTGCACCGGGCGGCGAAGGTCGACGGCCGTTGGCCGCGGCCATCACGGCCGTGATTATAGCCTTTATTTGCATTCGGAACTTCCCTTCCTCTTCATTGGAATGTTAATTTGAAAAAACAAATATTATATTGCATGTTTTATGTTCTCTTGTGTTTTGGGATAATGAGTTTGTGATATTATACGAGGGGGAAAAACAATACGAGCATGAAATCAGTAAAGGACATAAAAAATTAAATGCCTTGGAATGGCATATTATTACATGTTACAACGAAATGAAAGCAAAAAAGAGGCAATATTTATTTAGTTTTCATAATTACTACAAGCATTTTGTAAAACCGTGGCTCGTAGCTCGCAGCAGCGGGAGGAAGCGAGGCGAAAGAGACAAAGAGAGGAAGGTTATGTGTGTTGTAATTGCGTTCGTAATGAACTACTGGATAATTAAGTAGAATATTATATATTACTCTAATCATTTTGGATTTAGAGCGCACAATTCTTGTGTAAGTACGTTGCCAACTTGCATCTCTCTTCGTCGCTCCTCAAAATCGTATTCCGTGTAGTTTATTATGCTGCGTATCTTTGTGAGAAAGGTAGGCAAACACTGGCAACCCGTTCTCTTTCCTTCCAAGTTTCAGAAACTTTTTGTCAAAGTTGTTTGCCGGGGTCTTTTGAAGGAACTTTAGAGGAGAACTTGTTTAAGTATCGTGCGGTGTTTGTGTATCTTGGAAATGTTGGGAGAATTTGTATTAACATTTCGTCCGTTCTTGCGTGCTTCAACTACCGTCAGCGTAGTTTCTTTGTTGTAGTACGTATCATCTTACCGAAAACATTACAAGGCTCTTTCGGACTCATACTTCTTTTTCATTTTAAAAAGTAATGTAATACGCATTCTGATGCTATCTGGAAGCTTTTTAAATTTGTTGCGTGCTTACATAAACAAATCAATATTTCCGCTTTGCTGAAACTACTACTTCGTTTAATTATCTCATGTTTCTGTGTATTTACATTGCTCTTGTTTTGTGCGTAGGTCTAGATAAAAACGGCAGATGAAAATACAAGTCGTATCGCATTACGATATTCGGAGTACATTACTCGAGATCAACTCGGACGATACTTTAATCTTGTCCGCCTGTGTGAGGGATTAGTATCATTTTTCATTTTCAGCTGAATTGCCCAAGAATGTTTCTTGCACGAGGATTGCACCACCCACAAGCTTTTTGCCAGTCAGGGGTTCAGTTTGAAAAGGAATATCCGAAGTAAATAATATTCTTCTCGTACTTATCACAGGCCTAATTTACACGAGGAGGCAGTAGGCATCCGTTTTTAATGGGAACAGTGTGTGTGCTAGTTTCTATTATTTTCAAGGCATTGGATTTCAGCTTGTATATTCATGTTTTTATTTAAGAAGGCGAACGAGGAACTAGTTACCTCACTTATATTTGCAACGTTTTAGAGTGGACAGTATGTAAATTACTATTTGTTTCACAAAAACATTAGTTAGAGCGTTCATGTATTTCTAAGATTTTATTAAGACGTTATTATACTGAAGAATAATCATTTACCATAAGTTTTATTTTGGTACTACATTGAAGCTCAGGACATAATATAACTCGCTTTTCGCCTTATGCGGGTGTATGACATATTATCGTGCTCGAATATTATATTTTATGAAGACAGAATGTTCGAATATTATTTACAAGTTTGATATCGCGATCTCGTACTTAGTGATATCGCTTGAATTAATTCGATTCATACGATATTCATATAATATATCGATATACGATATTCATACGATTCGATTCATATAAAAAACGTAAAAATAACATTGTATATAAGCAATACACGGCGCGCGGCGACGATGGTGTAACGGTTAGCGTAACTGTTATATCCAAGTTGCGGATTGAAACCGTTCGAAGCCGTGGATTTTTAAGAGCAAAAAGTCCTTCGTACGCATTCCTTCGGAGGGGAAGTAAAGCCGACTGTCCCATGTTAGTAGATTTACTTGCATTGAAAGTTCCTCAAGCCTAAATGACGTCTCTGATCTAAATTTGAATCCACTGTTTCGTCACCCAATAAATACCTTCTTTCTTCGCTAGTTGGTGAAAGGAGCGTAGCGAAATTTGCATGATTTGCATGAAAGACGGAAGAGCGGGCGTGATGGCCGGAGTCTCGCCACATAAAAGTAGGCATCAATTCAATTCGATATATTATTTATTTTCCTTAGTAGCATGTACGTACCAAAGTTTCTTATAAAAACGAATGCCAATTTACTGTGCTGCTTTATTCATTAAAGAAAGGCTTCATTGTCAGAATCTGAATAGAATAAAGTTTTAAAAATGTCGGGATTGAGAAGGTGCTCAGTAGATATTTCGAAGGGGGAAAATGGCATTTCTGAGGGGAACGTCCCTTCCGGAGTGTCTCTTTTCAGCAGGCTGGCTGCGTGCTGTCACTGTACTTCCATTTACATGCTCGCTCATGAAGCAAAATGCCCCAGCCAGGCCAATGTAAACAGAGTGTATTTTCCACAAGTAGCACTCCTCGGTGCGCCGCCATGAAAACCCACGAATTATTTGTGGAGCGCTACGTCGAAACGACGTTAAGAGACTCTTTGTTAATGTTTGAGGCATACGGAAAACTAATTTTGGGTATTGCTATCCAGCTTATAATCATGGAAGCTGCTATTTCATTGCTTCCACTGAGAAGTGTTGATAAAAATATACCCGCGAAGCAAGATTCTGTGTTACATTGTTCTATTTTTACCGTTGCTGTTTTAATTGTTTATAATAGAAGAACGAGTAATTGAAAAACATTAGCAATAAACTGTTTATGAAGTTATGCGTGATGTGATGCCAGTGTGTAATGGTGTAATGTAAAATATGTAAAGTAGGTTGTTTGGTGTATCATGTATTTCATAAAGAACAAACAAAAATAACTACAAAGTTTATTTGTCCTCGTATTGGTCTGCTCTTTTTTGTTGTAGTATGACTGAGAACTCTTCTATATTGTGCAATACATTATTTTGTTCATATAATTCAAGTTGCCTTTAACAGCTAAAATACATCATTTATCGTGATGCTGACTGTTGAAAGTCCATATCTTGTCTGAACATCAACATAAATATATTTATTTTAAGAAAGAACGCTTGCACGCAATCGTAAAGTGAATTATTTAAGCTGTGCTGAGTTTTAAGGGCAGAAAGTAATAAGATAAGGCAACAGTATCAATTATTTATAATGAACTTAAAAGGAATTGCCATTAGAAAACTGTCCGTGTATTTTACATTCAATGTGTTCCATCCGGCGAATTTCAGGTGCCGGGAGTTTTGATTCTTAAGGTTTCTTTCTGCAGATGTGCGTTGTGGTACGGCGCAAGCTCTTGGCATAAAGAACCTATCAATGTTTATTTTAATACACAAATTCAATTTCCAGAACGTAACATTTCTGCATTTATGAAACGTTTTCCTTTATATTCCCATCTCATATATTTTTTAGAAAAAAACTTCCTTATGTGTTTCTCGTCGTCCTTTCTTTTTTTGCGGAGCTCGAAATGAAAAACAGAATATTGAAACGGCCAAAAGTAAACTTTCTCTGGAAATGACTTGCGCACTCTTCACAAAACATACACATGCGCGTGCATGCTCGCACAGAGTGAGAGCGTGAAAGGAAAATAACATCATAGAAAGAAGAAAGGGCCGGAAAGAGAATAAAAAATAAAATAAAAAGAGGGATAAAGAGACACGCCATCTCTGTTACTGAAACTGTTGGAAAAGAAAAACAAGGGGAAAAGGTAATATGGTGAATATGTGATGGGAGTTGTCTTTTTTCGTCGGGATAAAAAAAGTACGGAAAAAAGGGAGAAACAGAAAGGTAGACAGAGAAAGAAAACAGATCGATACGTCATTTGACGTGTTACCATGGTAGCATATAACATCCCCCCGCTCTCTTCTCTTCTCCCTTTTTCCGTGCGGTCTCTCTCTCTCTCTTCGCTCTCTGTCGCTCTCTGTCTCTCTCTTGCGCGCAGCATCCCTTCTTCCTTCCCACCACCTTGCCCTCTCTCTGCCCCTTGCATATACCGTCGCGCTACATGTGTCTTTTCACGTGGCTAGGGAATAAATGTGGCGTCGGGAAGAAAAGCTTAGAGTGCGTCGGAGAAGTGAAATGCTTATTCTTGTTATGTCAACTCGCCCGGGGGCGGGGGGGGGTAGCCCTCGTGGCGTCACTGGCACGAGCGGTGCAGGAGAGAGCCACTCCCGAAGATTTCGGAGGAGACGAAGCAGTGGAGGGGGAGGACGAGCGAATGGAGGCAGAGGGAGTAAAGGTCAAGTCCAATGGAAAGAAATACTTCTTTGCCCTCCGCTTGCAATGGCAAAGGCAAACAAACCGGGAAAACTAGGCGGGTGCAGAGCGGAGGCAAGTGGGACGGAAGTAGACCGATGAAGTTAGGGGTAGAGAATTATGTTGGATATTGAAAGCAGAAGTTCCAAGCGGAGAGGAACATGTGCGAAGATTTATGATTTTTAGAGACACTCTGCAAGGTAGATGGGGTAGTTATTAAAAAAGAAGGAGAAGAAAAAAGAAAAGGTAATTAAAATACGGATACGTCAATAAAATACATTTCTTCTCGTAGTAAGTCGGTTTTCTACTATTTTTGGCGTTAAATAAATAACAAGGTTCTATGATTCGGACAACTTGCTTCAGCGACGAATGAATCTTTTAGACATATTATAAATTAATTTACTGAAAAATAAATAATTTGAAGGATACGTAATATATTTGTTTGCTTAATAATATTAGTACTGTTCCCTGCGAACTCTAATGATGAACATTTTCAACGAAAATTCAATTGAATTAAATCAAGACTTTGTTCCATATGTTAAAAAAGTAGTTTTTCTGGATTTTAATGTAAACGTCTGAGTAGTGTAGTATTTTAAAAATACAAATACTATACCTACCCCAAAATTATAATTACAAGTGCTAGTTTTATTTTACATGTCATACTCTGTTACATTGAATGATAATGGATTGAATATAACCCCACTTCGCACCGACTTTTAAACGTCTGCCGACAGCATTGTGAACTGTGAGGAACTTGTCCCATTATTGGTCAAAATTCTGCTTTGAAATATATCCAGTTGCAATCAGTGAAATGCTATTGATAAGAGTTTCTCTTTCGCAACCCTAATTGATAGGTTTTAATTGTGTGTTTTGTCGGAGAGAAGGAACTGTCAACAACTCAAATACACTTTTTATCACCAGAGAGGTATGAAAAAGTTCTTGAGCCAAGAATGTGAAAAAATTTAATTTATTATCCGAAATATTTTATATTTTCTTTTGAATGCATTCTCTTTTACCATCAGAATGTAATTTTATGTGTGGATAAAGGAAGAAATTCTGTTCATTCCATTTTTTTTCAATATCGCATAGAATTTTGTGAAATATCTGCGAGTGGAAGAGGAAATAAAAGCATTGAGGGAGATATGGCAACTTACTAAGAAATACAAAGAAAATATGTATTCATTTTATTTAGAATCTTTCCAAGAACGATTTAAAAGTCGTCTTTTTCCATTCCGATCTCTTTATGATTTTTTAAAAATTCCCTATCTCTGGAGATGTCCTGGAGTCTAGCTAAATAAAAGATTCAGGTCCCGCTCTATGTGTTGCGTTGACTGGGTGCGAGCGTGAATGAGCGAGTGAGGATTGATTTCGGAGCCTCAAATACTGAGATCGTTAGTCCCGTAAGTGGTGTGCATTCCATGCCCGGGAGAGAACGCGCTTCTTCCTGCGCTGAAACTGGGAGAGGTGACTCAGGGCCTCTGACTGGGAGGTTCTAGGTCTCCACTCCCCAGGGTGGTAGGATTTTCGGCACTAGCTTGTCGGCTAGGTCGAATTCAGTCGGCTGCTCTGATCGGTAGTTTACCTTTTTCTTTCAGCAACAGGCGAATGCCAGAGAAGTCCCCTCACAAACGGGCCACAGCCCGTGCGCGATCTTTCCTTCCTCCTCCTTGTCCTATCGTCACCCTCCCTAACGCATATTTACACTAACGTGCCTTACACTAGCGCACATGCCGAGAGCCCCGTCAGGAGCTTACAGCTTGTCCTGGCTGGGACTGCCCCGCTGTTTGGGAGATACCTGTTTTGGGAAACCCCACTAGCCGACGTTGGTTGGCGCCGGATCTCGCCCTTCAGAGGGGGATGGTTACCACCCCCCATGAGGAAGAAAAAATACTCTACACTAATAATGACCTTAGCCGTTGACGAGCTAGGAATAAGTAACACTCCATCAATCCCTTGTTGAAACGTGAGATCCGGCGCCGACCTACACATCGGCCTCCTGGTAATTTCTCCCTCCAGGCCCTGCTGGACTAGCTCACAGCACCCGAGACATACGTTAGGAACCTGCTTGCATGTGCGTCTGTAAGCGGAGAGGATGAGGAAGGAAAGACAGCACGCGGTTCGTATGCAATTTTAGTAGGACACTGCTGTAGCTCTCGCCTGATACTGCTTATACTTTGCTGCTGAACTTTCGCTGCCGTTTTGTTTTGCCAAATGAACAGATTTAGTTTTATAGTTGCCATACGTGTACTGTGGCGTAAGATAATTTGGCTATTCAAATAACTGAGCAGAAAATTTTCGTTTTACAGCAAATACAACAAAAGGAAAATGCGTTCCACAAGTTACAATGTTTTCTAAAGTTTCTTTGGTGCATAATTGTTTTATCCTGATTTTCATTTTGTTTTAAGCATGTCGCCAAAATTCATCACCTCCTTTGTCATTCACCAGTTCCACAATACATGTTTTAAAGTCCTCAAATTAGGTTTGCTTTCTGGATATGCCATTTTAATCCATTGACATCGCGAGTGTCTTCGACGTTACGTCGCTCTCAGAACCTGTAATTAAAAATATCTCCGCGGCTCTTCACGTAAAAAGGTACATTATTGCGCGAGATACAAAGTGAATCCCACCTTGGTGCTTGAAGTTGCTTTTGACGTTAGTAAACGCGCGTAATTATTCAAGTTTAATTGCTTTGCCGGCAGAGAACCGGAGCGGCGGTGGGTTGCCTGCGTGTAGGGTAGGCTTACCCTGTGTGGAGAGCCCTCCTTTGATGTGATGGTTCTGAGTCGTCAGGAGGACACACACAAAAGAGATGGATTTTGAATGGCACGAAGAAACACGTGCTTTTCTTTTCTTTCTTTCTTTTTTATCTTGTCCCCTCCCGCTTTCAAATAAAATATAGCATTTCCTCTCCTTTCATCCCTTGGCGAAAAGTAGCAATATAAAGAGATTCTTTGCCCTGTGTGCCACGTGACGACTACACTGCTGCTTCCCTGGGGCGGCGTGGCCCTCCGTTGTGGCGTCTTTCACAGGTCATAAGGCGAGAGCGTGTGCCGTGCCGGCCGGATTCCAGAATGCCACGCCACGCCACGCCGCACGGGGGCTTGGAAGAGGCAAGAAGTGGGCACAATTTATTTCGATGTGAAATTTCTTTAAAATCAGTCCGTGAGGGGGTCGGGTAGTTACGTAGCGAAAGTGTTACAGAGAAGTTACGCTTAGATAGGACAAAAGCGGCAGTTCTTCAAAACAAGGGAATATGATGTGAACGCCATTTGACGATGCGAGCACGAATGATATCTTTTGAGATAACTTACTCTGCCATGAGAGATATAACCCGTTAAAATCAAAGCCGCATACTATTAGACGTTGTAATGCTTTAAAATGTGAAATTGCATATATTTATGGTTTTCTGGCTTTGGTGGCCCCATATTTTTAATTTAGGGAATGAAGAGATACGCACAGCAAGACATGCCAAAATTAGCCCACCCTTTGACATGAAACATCTTTCATTTAAGCCAGTATTTGGTTGCTGCGTAAATTAGCAGCAACCGCAATTATCAAAAACATGTATTACTAATGCTGATTATGTTTTTACGGCCATACTAAATGCGAACATTTCTTTTTTTTTCAAGTGGGAAAGAAATTCCACGATCAGACATGTGACACTACACGGCAACTTTGTCCCTCTACGCACGGCTCAGACTGCAATTTTCGAAGACGACAAATGTGCATTATTTAAGCATGTACGAATAGAAAAGTTTCAGCGTCTTATTATTCCGGATTGTCTTCCTTTCATTTGCATTTTTGTGAAGGACTGCAATCTTGGAGCAGGTCTTCGTCCGTAATATTGAAGGCATTGGGGCAGTATCAAGATAAGCCACCAGCCAGTGCAATGCTACCATCATCCTTAAATATTAATATTTCGATTTTAGTTGATGTGCGTATCATCTGTCCCTGTTACGGTTCATGCTCTTGAATCTATCGGCTTAAGTAGCTCAGGGATTCAGTTGATGTCACTGCCTTGATGTTCCTCCAACCGAAAGGTCTTAGGGCTCGACTCCCGGCGGTGGTGGCAGGATTTTCGGCGCTTGCTACATCGCTAGGTCAATTCAAGTGCTGTGTGGAGGTGAATTGTAGCTGCCGGCTGTTTTGATCGTAGTTTTCGATTTCGCCAAATAATACTAGGTAAATGCCAGAACAATGCCGTGACAAACGGGCCACAGACCGCGCGCGATCTTTCTTTTCTCTTCCTTTTCCTAACCTCTCCTCTTACTTACGCACATGCACTACACTATTCATCATGTCAGGAGACTAGAGCTGGTTTCAGTTGGGAGCGCTCCGCTGGTGAGAGGTACTTGGTTGGGGAAAATCCCGCAACCTGACGTGTAGGCTGGCGCCGGATCTCGCCATCAGCGGAGGATGATCACCGTCACGTCTCGCGATAAAACGTACCCTACGCTTACGCGAGGAATGAACTTAGCAGTTGGCGCGCCTGGAAACACTAATAAATAAATGAAATCAATTAACATGAACAAGGCATTTTCAGGATCTCAGAATAAATGTACCACACTTCTAGGGCATGTAGAAGGGTCGAAAAAAATGATCATGTTTGCCAATGAACATACAGTGGAGAATTGTATACAATTTAACGGAGTTATATGTTTTTTTACATGTGGTATTTGCTCCAGATTTTTAGGGAATTCCATACGCACGGATGTTCGCCACGTACATGGAATCTCCTTGACGGGGTCAGAACATGACCAGAATCTATCAGTAAATGTTGCTGCTTTAACTTGTACAGGGTGCGGCAGCATAACTTCCTTTTTTCAAAACTCAATAAAAACTATTGTGTGCATCGGAAAATATTTATTTATTTTTTATAATGTAGGTACATGTCTAAAGTTTTTATTTACATTGTTTCGAAGATCAAATCTGTTAGGTGACGTCCCTCATTCTCCATACATTGCGTAAACCGATATCTGGCGTTTGTCATGACTCTTGTTAGCATAGCTGATGTTATGTTGGCAATTTCTTCTTCGATGTTGGTCTTCAAATCTTGTAGGGTTCTTGGACGGTTCACATAAACAAGGGATTTCAAAAAACCCCATAGATAAAAATCACAAGGGGACAGATCGGGAGAGCGTGCCGGCCATTCCAAATCGCCTCTAATTGAGATAAGGCGCTCTGGAAAGTGTTCCCTCAAAACAGCCATCGATGCTCTTGAAGTGTGTGCTGTTGCACCGTCTTGTTGGAACCAAGTGTCCCCCAAATCCAACTCTTCTAGCCGTGGGAAAAAAAAATTCTGTAGCATGTTTACATACCGGTCCGAATTCACTGTCACTGTAACCTCATTTTCCTCAAAAAACCAGGGACCAATAATTCCAGCTGAGGAAATTGCACACCACACTGTGACTTTGGGTGAATGCAAAGGCCTTTGATGCAATTCTCGAGGGTTGGTGTCAGCCCAGTAGCGCATGTTTTGTTTGTTAACCGACCCACACAAATTAAAATGGGCTTCATCGCTAAAAAAAACAATAGCACCCTCGGGAACGACATCAAGAAGAAGCTCACACGCGTTCATCCGAGAATTGAAGTCACGTTCTGTAAGTTCCTGCACTATCGCCATCTTATAGGGATGAAAATGAAGATCATCACGAAGAATTCTTCTCACAGAACGATCGGATAGTCCAAGGGCAGATGCGTGTTTGCGCGCAGAACGCCGTGGTGATCGCAACATTGACGCTCTCACTGCTTCAATGTTCTCAGGTGATCTAACGGGCCGAGGGACTCCAGTTCTTCGTTTTGTCGCACTTGCAGTTTGTCTGAATGTAGTGACCCATGTAACAATTGATTTGCGGTCTGGGACGGGAGCCAACGGGGCTAAATTAAAGCGATTCCGAAATGCACGCTGTGTTGCAATAACCGAACATCCGCTTGAAAAGTAGGCCTCAACGGCAAAGGCACGCTCCTCACTATTCCAACGCATGATGGCGACTGAACCGTGTCGGGACAAAACTTTACAGTACCCCCTCTTGAACGAGACCACTAGCGCTCCGCTATGACATCAACTAACTGAATGGCGCGTATTTTAAAAAAGGAAGTTATGCTGCCGCACCCTGTATTTCCCGTGTAACTTCTTTATGAACATATTTCACGAGCAGTCTTCGTTTTCCTATTTTCAAAAAATGTTTTCGTTACTTTTCTATTTGTAAGTAATAAATCGAAAGTGGTAGGAGTAACAGTCCATATAGAACATTTATTTACTTGCAAGAAACAATGTTCTGCAAACTGCGCAATTTTTAAAAAAAGCGTTTAATAGAGAGTTTTATGTCAGAGTAATGAGGAAGAAAGCCGTAAATGCGGGTCCATTTTTAAGGAAGTGCTCCGCCATCAGCCTGTTACTGGGCAGAGTGTGCCACGAGAAGATTCCGACTCGTAGAATCTACACACAGGTAGTGCTGGAGCTTGTCTCATGTACTTAACTATTATCACATCCCCTAAGAAAAATCCTGATTTAAAGAAATACACGCGTGTTAGAATGATTCTCATAGGTAACAGTAGGAGATCTGCTGTTGTCGGTATCCTGACGCAAAAGTATATAGTTGTTTAAGAACATACTGCAAACCAATGAGAATCAACCTAACACACGTGTATTTGTTTAAATCCTGATTTTTCTTAGGGAGAACGGACAAGAGCATCGTCGGCATCGTAGCAAAAATCCTCATCGCTCAACGAAGCTGTGGTCGCTAACGTCAACGTCTTCAATGCAGTGCGTCTTGGGCCGCCTTTTCGAGATGCGCCGGCTGGCTCCTGGGGCTGCTGCGCGAGTGACGCAGGAAGCAAGTCGGTTGCGAAAGGCGCCTGGCGGTCGGCTCCTGTTCGTCGCGGTCTGCGGCGCGGCGCGGCACGTGCGCTTCCGCGTGCCGCCGGGCCGCGTGCGAGCACACGTGGCGCGCGGCAGGCCCGTACGTACGCAAGAAGAGAAAGTATTGTCACCGGGAAAACGGCAAATTGTTGACGCGAACACTCTTATTGCTGAGCCATGAAAAACAAAACAGTGCGTAAATTCTGTTGCTACCTACAGAAAATTACTTCCTTTAACTCGTTGTGAAGTCAGAATTCACGTTTTGTGGGTTCTTGATACCGAAAAAATCGATTAAGAGCAAAACGTGACTGTCTGTGGTCAGCACGCAGGGGCGGATTAATATTTTTGCCGCCTGTAGGCACATCAAATTTGCCGCCCCCTGTTTAAAATTAATGTTACATTTCAAATTGTATCGTTTCAGTAACAATTCCTCATTAATTTAAACGTTTTAACTTTAAAAGTAACATTATATTTTGCACATTGTTTTCATAAATTAAATTTTTTTTTTTGGATTAGCTAATTTTGGATATAAACTGTATCTTCATAGCAAGTAACGTTCAACATTATTAACGTTTCAACACTGAAACGTTAACATTAAAAGGAAACTAAAACATGACAACTAGAATTGCAACATGTTTTCTTTCGTCAACGGGCCTTAGTTTCATATTCATATATAGTTCTGAAATCATAAGGTATACTCTAATGAAGTAGACAAATAAATAGCTTGTATTAAATATTAATATGATGTTTTTAAAATAAGCTGTTATAGTTTTTAGAGAACCTAAATTTGTTTTAGAAAATATCAAGAAAATTTTGCGCCTTTGAAAACTTGCCGCCCTTGAAAATTTGCCGCCGTAGGCACGTGCCTACTGTGCCTATGCGTAAATCCACCTCTGTCAGCACGAGTGCCAAAACCACCCGATTTTCTCCAAAATTTATATTCCCCTATGTATGTGGCTGATGTCGCAGCCCTCGTGAATTTGAAATCGATGTTTTAATTTATGGAGGACACTTAACATGAAGCTCCTGCGACATATTCAACATTTTCGAAAAAGTAGAACCATTTTTTTATTAAACTTTGTTCTAGGATAGCGTAAAAGACGCTTAAGAGAATGGAGCAGGTCCGTTGAAATCCCAGATTTTTCGAAATTTGCGAAAGTGCAATTTTTTCGGCATCTTCTCTCTACCAGAGCACAACGAAAATAAAGGTTTTTTCCTAATATCTGTTTTTTAGAGATTATGTTATTAAAGTATCTCCAAGTACAATTTTTCGAAACTTTGAGTATTTTACGCATAATTAGCATAATATACCATTTTTATTCCTTTAAACTATTTTCCTCTCAAAAATGGCAAATTTATTTCGTTCTGTCCAAGTTCGCTCGCTCTTCATTGTTCGCTCTGCGTTGCTCGCTCTTCATTGAGCAATGGAAGAGAAACTTCGTTTCTCGCGGCGGTATAAGTCAATGGGTTGAGTCATAGGAATCTAACGAAAATTGCAATGCTGTCAAGAGATGATTTATCATTATAATTTAATATTATAGTCATTAATTTCAATGCAATTGAGAGAGTAAATAAACTTAGAAGTGTTCGAAAAAAAACAATACAGAATTTTGATAAGTGCGTGACCTTAGAGCAGAAGAAAGTAAAGTTAATACTTGAGATACAGATTGCGCTGTCTTCAGAGCAAAACGCATTATCCAATTTGTTTAAGTACACATTCCCACAGATCTGAAATACCCATACTAAAACTCCCTGTGAGAATGAAATAAAAGAAACGGCTTCTCCAAATTGTGTAAAAACAAACGTACGCTTTACGTTATTTCTAAACTTCAGAACGTATCACCCGCTTTCCACGTCTATTTCCGAGAATAAAAAAAGAATATTAAGGGAAGTAATTGTTCAGGCAAAAATAATGAAAAATAATTATAGGATACTTTTGAAGCAAGTAACAAAACTAAAGCAATGTGGAATATCGTAAAAAATACTACCACATCATATCGATACTTAGTAGAGAATGTTGTTTTAAAGGATAATGAAAGAGAAACAAGTAATCCAGAAAAAGTGGCTAATCTCTTCAACCAACACTTTTCTAGAATTGCCGCTAAAACACGAAGGGACTAAAACCACAAAATTCAACTTCATTCTCTTTCCCAAACATTTTCGACACGATGTTTATTTCCGAAACTACTTCTAACGAAATCCTGAGAATAGTCAGTAAACTAAAAAATAAATATACATCTGGTTTAGATGAATTTCCGGATTTTTTATTGTAAACTTGTGTACCTGCCTTTATACACCCGTTAACGTACATTTTAAATGCTTCTTTGCACAGGAATATTTTCAGATATTTTCAAAACAGCAAAAAAGCCACTTTTTAAAAATGGAACAAAAATGAAATTCAAAATTACCGGTCAATTTATCTTTTGTCAGTTTTCTCAAAGATATTAGAGAGACTTTTCTATACGCGAATGGAAACTTTTCTCAGGAAAAATGACGCGTTTTCAGACCAACAACACGGGTTTAGAAAATCAAAGTCTACAGAAACTGGCATTTTGTCTTTTCTTAAAGATTTTGCTTCATCAATGGACCAAAATGAAGAACCAATTGGAATATGTTTAGATCTTTCGAAAGCTTTTGACGTTATTGACCATAACATCTTGCTATCAAAATTACCTTTTTATGGAATCGGTGGTATCGCCCTTGATTGGATAACCTCGTCCCTTAAACATCGATCTCACAGAGTAAAAATTCCGTACTGACACTAAGGACACTATTTACTTATCTTTCCAATTCTTTACCAATTGAATATGGGGTCCCGCAAGGTTTGATCGTATGTCGTATCCTCTTTCTGTTATACGTAAACGATATGCACTCGTCTATTAAAAATGGAAAAACAGTTCTGTTTGCTGGTGACACGAATGTTCTTTGCAAAAAAGAAACAATAAATAGTACGATTTCAGAAGTTTCAAATTAGATTTGTGATAACAAATTAATAGTTAACGAAGGAAAAAGAGTTTCAATGCGTTTTTACATTTCAAATAAGCAATCGCATGCTCCATTGAAAATTAACAATATGCAATTAGCTGATGTTAAGGTAACAAAATTTATAGGTCTCTCAATTCAGTCAAACCTCAAATGGAATGTACATTTAACAGAATTAAACACTAAATTAAGTTCATTATGTCACGCATTCAAAATTCTTTCAAATTTTGTCAGTCTTAATGCAGCTCGTAGCATGTATTTTGCAAATGTATATTCCCTCCTGAGTTATGGTGTAAAATTCTGGAGAAGCCCATCGTGTAGTATCCAAACCTTTATATTGCAAAAGAAAATTATTCGAATAATGAAAAAATTCCATCCATGTGATCCCTGCAAGCCTCTCTTCATTGAGCTTGGAATCTTACCGTTGCCTTGCCTATATCTGAACGAATCTGTAATATTTGTCAAAACTGACTTACTTAACGGCGGGAACATATTTTCTTGGAATGCTGATATTTATGATTACAACACACGTCGTAGAAATCACATTCATCAAGGGTCATATCAACAGCTCACTATCAGCAATCCACATAGAATACATGTACGTTACTTTACAACTCACTGCCAGATGAGATTAAACAACTGAAGTCGGTTTACAAATTTAAGTTAAAAGTAAAATATTTTCTGCTGCATAACTGTTTCTACACAATTAGAGACTATACAGATCAACAAAAAGAAAAATTATGTTTATTTAACACAACAGTGATATATAATAAATTAGTTTACATTTGTATTGTATATTTTTGTTTAAAAAGACTTAATATGCTTATAACGAATAGTGTACCTCAGCTTCTAGATCACTGACCCGCATCTCAATCATGTTTTTGTCCAGTTTTCCCTGATCCATTGAGCAAATGCTAAGATGGCCCCATGTTTTGCTTCTGAACGTAAATATAGCTTCACTATGCGCACGTTGTATTGAACTGTCCTTTTGCTTGAAGTGGTAGGAGGTAAAGGCGAGTTACTATTTTGTTAGCAATGCAGAAAATCAAATCTGCAGTTTTCCACAGCAAACAGCAAAAACGTTTTCTGTAACTCGGGAACGAAAATGTCAAGATTTTCAAATGTCGCTAATCTCGCGCTTTTTTAAATTATATATATTTATATATTTATCTTTAAATTTTACTCATCTTTCAACTATTTATAGTAAAAATGATGGGAAGGGATTTTAGAACTCAAAAAAACGTGCGTAGATTATATTCTTCCCCATACTTCACATACAGTTTTTACTGTTTTTTGACTAAATAAATCTAAAAATTTCCTTTTAGGAATGTGCGAACAAATACTTGTTTTCTGGCTTCTTCTTCTCGACATTTTTTGTGTTTCCCTTAGCAGGTACAGTCGCGAATACAATACGACTTGCAGGACCCGAGAAATTAAAAAGGAAAAACTTTCGTGCTTTAGTTCCGCCGTTGCGCTGTGGAATACAGCCATGGAAGCTGTTTCTTAAGTGTGTTTCTGGAACATTATCAACACAGTGCGTAAAATAAGAATTTAGCCCCCAAGGATATGTTTTGAAATGAGTTTTGCAATTTTGTGTCACAAAACATATTTACGTATTACTTTCTCGTCATTCGACGAATGTCCAGAGAATGTATTTTATTGATGTAGACAGAAGAGCAAATCTTTTTCAAGAGAAAATCTCCGTGTTTTCAAGAGAAAATCTCCGTGTTTTCAAGAGAAAATCTCCGTGTTTTCAAGAGAAAATCGTGGGACCCTGGTAACGAAAAAGTGAATAAATCTTCTTTCTATGTAGTTCATTTTTTCCTCTTCCTCGTTATGTAGTCAGTATCCACTTTTTGTTCTTGACCCCTTCTGTCTTTAGTATGGAAAAATTGGTTTACGGTAAATCGTCTATCCGTCTGTCTCAGACCAATGCTAGCGCTCACACGGTTTCTTCCAAACTTCATATATCCCAATCGATTTGGCCGATCTTGAAGCCCTCCGAATTTGAAATAGATATTTTGATTTTAGGGGTACTTTAATAGAAATCCCAACGATCTTTTCAAACTTTGTTCAAAAATGATTTTAATTTTTTAAAATTTAGATAGAATGAAGTACGCTTATGTAATTGGCGTAGATCCTATTTTGTTTAACTTTCCCAATTTTCAAAATATTCAGTAGTTCAACTTTTTGCAGCGTCTTCCTGCGATTTGGAAGAAATCGCTAAACCGTTCAGACAATTTTATTCAAAGTTGGTATTCGTCGATCGGTCTGATCGAAATTGAGACAATGTTAGTTTGAAACGGATATTTTGATTTTACTTTAGATGAATATTATGAAATTTCTTATAAAGGTAAAGTTGATGTAAAAAGTAAAGTCCCAAAATTTAGCGGTTTGTCTAGAATTATTCCGGGAACGTTAAAAAGCAACTTGAATGTAATGGCCACAATCAGCGTAAGAAAGTAATGTTAAAATCATATAAAGTAAAAGTCATACGGCGGGCTTTATAGATGTGAAGCCTAGGCAAACTCCGCATATTACAGAAATGGATTAGACTGCAGAAATGAGATTTCTTTAGAGCCGAAGAAATAAATTCCCTAAACATCTATTAACTAAAATAAAACGTATATTGAATCAAAGCAAATTTAAAAAAAGCAACTAGTCTAATTCTTTTAAACTCTTGCAAAAGTTGAAAAACATTTCGTCGTCTTCCTACAACTACATTATAAATAGATTTTTCCTTAATGAAATCGGATCTCTAATGCCAGGCTTTTAAATAAGGTTACGCACAATATTTCGGAAATATGTCTAGTTTTCGTGTATTTTTGCGTGAAATATTGACATTTTAAGACAATTATTTGCTCAAAAACCACTCTAAATTGTTTTAACTTCTTTTTCTGGAATAGATATGCTTATAAAAATGTCGCTGGTCCCATTTCCAGTGTACTCGGTGAATATTCGGGAATGAGACCTGTGCCATTCTCCTAAGTGTCTTTTACTCTCTGAGAGGTCAAAGTTTAATGTCTGTAAGTGTTAAAATGAATTTTCATGAGGGTAATTCCTATAGGGACTACATATCCATATTCTTTCTGATGTTTCTTGGCAAATGAGTACTACCTAGTAAATGAAGGCAATTTTTGTCACCATGTACGTACGTCTCCCCCTTTTGCAGCATTGACTCGGAAACGCTCTTAAGACGGCGCGAGCAAAAATCAGTTCATCATCCACCGTCCCCATCTTCCGTAACCTTCCACCCCGTGCACACTACAAATTTAATTTACTTCTAACACAGGTAGATTCAGACGTTCTTAGTAACTAAAATTGATTTTTCTCGTTTACGTTATTATAAGAAAATAAAGCAATGAAATTATGTTATTTAGGTTCTGCTGCTCATGTATTATCATAAAGTCAGGTAATCAAATGTTAAAATTTCGGAGTCTAAATGTCTATTATCAATACACATGTTTTAAAATTGCTATATTTTATTTAAATACTAATTGAAGTATTCTGCGTTGCCGTGGTATTTATTTACGCATTCTTCTATTACATAGGAAGAGAAATGAAATGTACGACTATACGATATTGCATCCCGACCCGGCCCGGCTCAGCTCCTCATTACCAACTACTGTTGTAACTCCAAAGATACATAGCAGAAATAATTGTTATTATTATTATTATTATTATTATTATTATTATTATTATTTTCTTGTGTTCCTATTTATACGTTTGCTTCTTATTGAACCATCTTTCAGGGATATTAAGAATTGCTATCTAGTGAAATCAATTATTAATATTCCTGGAAGGTAGTCCCATACGAAGCAACAGTATGATGATCCCAAGAACACATATAAAACTCATTTGCTGAAGTAGGAAAGTATAAGGAAATGATACTCCTTGCGTCGCTGGAAATGCAGAAAAAACCTTTAAGTGGGAACATTGACACGAAATGGCAAAATATCAAGGAAGTTATGGGTCTATTAGTGTCAGAAACACTAGGTAGAAGACGTAAATACAAACATAGTAAAAATCTCAAGAAATAAAAAGAAGAAACACAAGATCTTGTGAATGATAAGAAAAAAGCTTACTTAACATATTTGCCGACCAACACATATGATCGGTTACAGTATAAAAGAAGGTGGACTGTCGCGAACAGAGAAATTAGCAAGCTAAAAACGGAGAGTTCGAATAAGTACATCTCAGACTTACAACACGATGTACACGGAGCGCAAAATATGGCGTACAAAATAATGGAACATTTAAATAAAGAAGAAAGACAGCTCGAATCTCCATAAGTGAAGACAAATAGTTAACATACTACAAAAACTTGAAGAAAGATCCAGGAGGAGAATTGGAACTTACAGACCAAGGAGGGTCGGAACCCAATTGAGGTAAAAGAATTAGAAGCGGCATTGGAAAGTTTCGAGAACAAAAAAGTGCCCGGCATAGATGGAATCAAAATAGAATCTTTTAAATATGCATTAATAGAAATGAAAGAAAGATTTCTCTATATTGTAGATGTTTGCTGAACTTCATATAAAGTACCAAAAGAATGGAAAATGGCCATGATATCCCCCGTTTTCAAGAAAGGTAAATGAGAAGATACCCTAAAGGGAAATTAGCCTTTTGAACAGAGCCTACAAAATTTTCTTTAAAATTATAACAAGAAAGGATGAATATCATTAATGAAGTTATTCTTGGGGAAAAAACAATGTGGCTTCAGCAGAGGGCGGTGATGTACAGAATGCGTCTTCGTAATGAAATAGCTAATACAGAAGCGAAGGGAATTCAACCTCCGTATGTGCATTCACGTGGCAGATTTAAGATATAAGAGTTGTTGACTTATGGTCCAGGAAAAGTTGTGGGAAATTCTTAAGACACAGGGAATTCCAAACCACCTGATAAAAGGTATGAAAATCTTGTATAGTGTAAATAAAATATGTATTGACATGAAAAGGTCTGTAGATGCGAAGTAAGATAGTTTTGAGCGTAGTAAGATGCACGACTGTTACTTGAAAAACGTTTTAACTACATATAAATTGAATTCTGACAAGAAGATAGAATCAATATTGTAGCGATACCGATTTCCTCATACAAAATTTCATAAGGCTGAGGGCAGTTGGGAGAATAAACATACGGCGTTGCACGTGCAACCTCGCTTATCGGACAGCCATTTACGCCCCCGGCCCATTAAGAAGGTCGTTAAAAGGGTCAGTTGTCGAAAGATTCACTGAGAGGCACGTGTTCGCATGACCAGCTGCAGGATTTCTAGAACGCTCTTGAAATCGACATCCAGGGAATCCCAGAGCGATAAATTCTTTCACGGACAACGCCTGCCTTGTGCAAGCATGGCCGGTGTTCTAGAAGGAATAAGAAAATTCTGTACGCTCACAGTGACGCAAAGAGAGGCGAATGTGTCTCTGCAGGATTTCTATACTTTCCAAAGTTGTAATTGTGAATCATCACGAGTATCAGAAGAATCCGTGATTGGTTACTACGCTCTTGAAATCGAGAGTGACTCCTGGCCGACCCCGCGTTCAACCAGACTACCAGACGCCGTTACAACGCCGCCACGCGCCACCACCCCTTGGTGACGTCACCAGACGGCCGACCAGCTGACGTGCGTGTCTGAGAGGGTGCAAGGGCATCGCCCCGGCCGCGCCCTTTGTGAAGGTTGCCGCCGCCTCCTCGACCGCGCCCTCCCCGGGCGCGCAGAGACCTTTCTTCCAGGCAGTATTATTCAATGGGCATTCGCCCTTGTGTAGAGTTCTGTAATGCGGTGCCGCGCTATGGCACAGAGATTTGTAACTTTTGTATTTTGTCATTGTAACGTTAGTCATATTTCTTCCTAATTTTTAAGCTTTACTCTGAATACTAACTTTTCATCTTCTTTTCTTTCCACCTAATTTTCACATTTCTTTATTCAATTTGCTAATGTAACTTCCCTGGGGCATTAGATTTGATTGCCCAGGAATAAAAGTAATTTTTACCAGTGATCCAAGTGTTTCTTTCATGTCACCAGTATCTGTTTAACGATTCCTTCCATCACCGACTGAGCTACAAAGGGCCGCTAACCGGGCGTTCTCTCACGAGACGACCCGGGGGTGTTACAATTGGCTTTCCCACCGTGGTGCTCGACGGCCTAATAATTGAGGTTTTCCACGCCCAATTTTAAAGTTAAATTCAACTAAATTTTTGTTATAAATGGATGGAAGGACATTGTTACGAAAGAAACAATTTGTGGACTGGTAATGATTTACTTTATTATTGTATTTTGTTTGTGAGTGTTGTTGTGTTGTGCTTCGTGTGTTGTGACTATCGTGTGCGTAATTCACGCGAAACAGCTAAAATGCTGGACGAATCAGGTATCGATGTGGCAGGAGATGGGAGTTCAGGGGAACAATCACCGCCCGAGACTACCGCCAGTGACTTCATGCAAATTCTCATGAAACAGATGGCGGAGAATATAGAAAAACTCACGAAACAAATGTCAGAAAGTGACAAAAAACAATCAGAAAGTGACAAAAAACACTCAGAAAGTAACGACAGACTCATGAAATTAATGTCAGAAAATAAGGAACAGATTGCAGAGGTTAAGGAAACTCTCACGGAAACATTCACGAAACAAATGTCGGAAAAACATTCTGAAAGTATGGAAATCCTCTCGAAACATTCGCAAAGATTTGACCGGCTGGACAGCTGCTTAGCTGACCACGCTGCAAAATTCGAAAGATTGGAGGCAAAATTTAATTGCGAGATTGGGACATTGCAGAACCAGCTCGAGGGTAGATGCGGGGAAATTGAAAATAGTGTAGTAAATCTGGGTAAAGAACTAGAAGGTTCGAGGGCCGAAGAAAAATCGCGTCTAGGGAATATTCAGGCAGAAATTAGCCAGAAGCTCCAGGCATGTGACAGCAAGGTAGAAGCATGCTGCGAAGCAGTTACCGGAAAGATTGTCGAGGTTAGAACAGAAATAAATGGTAAAGTTACTAGAATCGAATCTAAACTTGACACGGAAGTCAGCCAAATTCATGATAAATTTGAAAAATTAGGCGCTATTGACGGGGAAAATATCAGGGAGAGGGAAGAAAAACTAAAGAGGGAAATTGACCAAAATTTAAAACGATTAGTGAAAGAGGGAATAGAGAAGGAAAAGGGAAATAATCCGATGGTAAATTCACTAGGCGGGTCAAGTATTAGATTCTCGTGGGCTCCTCCGCAGAATCTGTGCTTCTGGGGTAAACAGGATGAAAATCCAAAGGTTTTCCTCGACCAAGCAGAAAATTATATGGATTTAACGAAGGCAGTACCACCTGATTTGAAACCCAAATTTATGCAAGAACTATTACGCGGAAATGCAGCACATTGGCTTACTGCACTTTCACCATTTCCGCAAACGTACGAGGAATTCCGTACTAAATTTCTTGCGCGTTTTTGGAACGAACAACGGCGATACGAGGCAGAGAGAAAAATTCTAGAAACAAGGTGGGATAAAAGATCCAATCAGTCTTACCTCGATTATGCCATGGAAAAAATTTCCGCTGTTAAATTATGTGACCCCTCTATTAATGAAAAGAAAATTATTTGGCTCCTAACTGCACACTTTCCTACTTATGTGCAAAATTTAATTAGCAGTGTAGGATGTGAAGATCTTGACCGCTTCCAAGAGCTGCTCGCTCAATTGGACTACAGGACACGGGTAATTCATTACGAGGAAAATTATGACCGAAATCAAGGGAATGGCCAGAACCGGCAACCATGGCGTCGGGATGACCGAAATCGTGGGAACGACGCTAATGAACGGCGCCCGCCCCCGCGTGTAAATGAGAATCGGAACGGGAGCGCAAATGACGGAAACAACCAACGCGACTCCGCCAGGTCGGGGCCGTTAAACTAAAACCGTTCGGACCTTTAGGGTATCGGGGTTCCGAACGAATTGTGTCAGAGGTACCATTTATTAATGTAGTATCCATCAGTTATGCATTTTATGACCTGAACGACGACGCGAACGCGTCCGTCATAGAACGCGCACGAAAATGTCCAGTAGTCGAGTTCCTTATAGGAAATTTCAATGTGTACGCTTTAGTCGATACCGGTAGCGAGGTTAGCGCGATTTCCAAGAAATTGTTTTCAAAATTGCTCAGTGGACAGATTCCAGTACCAACTTTGCCGACGGGTAAATGTTTCGTCGTAGGAATAGGGAAAAAGAAAAGCAAGCCCATTTCTATGCAAGCCCTAATATCAATCAACTTTGAGGGAGTTTCATTCGATGTGCCGTGCTTAATTATTGAAGATTTAAGCTACGATGTAATTCTTGGGGTAGATTTTTTAAGGGAAAATAACGGGATAGTGGATTTTTCTAGAAATATTGTGAGTTTCGGTGAGGGTAGGGAAATTAATATTAAGGATGACGAGGACAGGATAGACATTGGCATTTCATGCGGGTCCTGGGAATTGGGAGATGATGTGCGTGAGATTATTAACGGTTACTCACTAGAAAATGAATTATTAACCGACTACGAGCGCCATCAGCTGAATGAAGTGCTGTTTAAATTTAGAAATGTTTTTGATCGTCCTACGCATCCTATTAAAGACTTTAACTTTCGGATTCGTGTCACCGACGACTCACCCTTTAAAGTAAAGAATTATCCCATTCCGCAGTCTATGAGGGGGGAAGTCGATGAAACAATCAAGAATATGATTGAGGAGGGCATTATCGAAAGAGCTGTGACGGCTTATTTAAACCCGATTGTGGTAGTTAAGAAAAAGGACGGCAAAGTGAGAATTTGTCTAGATGCCCGACGAATTAATGAAGTCACGATCCCAGAAAATGAGGCACCTCAAAACCTCGACGAAATTTTGTGGAAATTTAACAAAACTAAGATTTTTTCGGCCTTAGATTTTTCTAGTTCCTACTGGCAGATCGCGATTCACCCAGATGACAGAAAATTCACGGGATTTCTGTATAACGGCCTGACTTACATTTGGAAAAGAATGCCTTTTGGTCTGAGGAATAGTGGTGCGGCATTTATCCGTTGCCTCGACGAAAAATTAGGATACAAAATTAAGCAGTTCGTCACGCCGTACATCGACGACATCGTGATTTCCTCACAAAACTTCCAGGAACACCTTTGTCACCTGGAACAACTACTGGAATGCCTGTCCGAAAATGATATGAAATTAAATTTGAACAAATCGCAGTTTTGTACTTCGGAAATTTCCTTTTTAGGATACCGTGTCAACACGGATGGCGTGAAAATTGATCCAGAAAAGGTTAAGGCTATTGATCAAATATCACGACCACGAAATACAAAACAATTGAAGGGATTTTTAGGTATGTGCGTGTATCAGTCGAGATTTATCCCAGGTTATGCGATTCTCACCGCACCGTTAATAAATTTGTTAAGGAAAAGGACTAAGTGGCACTGGACTGACGAATACGAACTGGCGTTCAACAAAATTAAAGCGGCATTTCGCAATGCGATTATGGTGAACCACCCGGATTTTTCGAAACCATTTTACCTCCAAACTGATAGCTCAAATGTTGGGATCGGGTGTGTACTCACGCAAATCGGCGAACTTGACACAGAATATAAAATTGTCGCGGTCGCTAGTCGTGTGCTCAGGTCTAACGAACTTAAATTTTCTGTTACTGAAAAGGAGGCACTTTCCATAATTTGGGCTCTCCAAAAGATGCTGGGATATTTAGCTGGAAGAAAATTTTACATCGTAACGGACCATAAAGCCCTGATTTTCTTGAAACGCTGCCACTGCACTAACGCCAGGTTACTACGGTGGGTGCTTTTGCTGCAGCAGTTTAACTTTGACATCAGGCATTGTCCTGGAATAAATAATCCTATTGCGGATTTTCTTAGCAGGCTGCATTACACTTCCAATCACATGATTCAAAATGATACAGTGTATCACATGAACGTGATCAATCTAAATGTGACCCCTATTCCGGAAATGCGGCCCGGAAACCTCCAGAAATTACAGGAGCAGGATGTCATTATTGGCAAAGCAAAATTATTTCTTCAAAATTCTTTAGATCAGTCTGATCCACTCTTCGAAAAATTGAATCAGAATCCCGGGTTAGTGAAACTTTCGAGTAACCTCGTGATGTTTCGGACTAAGGAGCAACCCTGTGAATATCGGATCTGGATCCCGAACGATATCACAGACAAATTGATTATTCACGTGCACCAAAAGCACGGGCATTTTGGCGGGAACAAAATTCTCAAAATCTTAATGACATTTGCATACTGGAAAGGAATGGCAAGGCATGTCAGAGCTACAGTTTCTAAGTGTGTGACATGTCAGCTAACAAAATTCCCCAACAGGCATTATGAAGGACCAATGCATCACATAATTCCTTCAGCCCCAAATGAACTCGCCTGCCTTGATTTATACGGACCGTTACCTACGGCGAGGTATGGCTACAAGCACGTTTTGGTCATAAGTGATTCCTTTTCTAAATTCACACAAATTTATCCGATCACTAGGCCCACTGCGCAAAATTGTTTAAAACGCCTTACCAGGGAATTCTTTCGAACTGCCGGAACGTATAAGAAAATTCTCAGTGATCATGCCTCTCAATTCACTGGAGCACTCTGGAGACAGACACTAGAGAATGAAGGGGTCTCTGCCATTTTCTCTTCTATTAGGCACCCACAATCCAATCCATGTGAGCGGATTATGAGGGAAATTTTCCGCTTGTTCCGTGTCTACGTGACACAGAACCATAAAGAATGGCCCCTACTAATAAAAAATATAAATGAGTGGATCAGTACTGTTGAACATGACTCCATCGGCATGTCACCTTACGAGGCGCATTTTGGAAGAAAACCGGAGCATGCCTTTCCCTTGCTAGCTCGGTTATCCGGACAGCAAGTTGCAAATTATGAAAATCGGTGTAGGATCATTCTGGATAACCTCACCAAGAATGCCAGGAGAAGGGAAGGCATGGTTAAAAATCCTTACCAGTTCAGAGTAGGAGACAAGGTACTCGTCAGGACCCCCGGGTAAGCGACCAGCCCGCGGGCTTATTTCATAAATTTTTCCCTCTTTTCAGTGGTCCATTTACGATTGAAGCCATCCCGCATCCAAATGTATGCCTTCTCAAAGATATGAACGGCTTGCCAGCCGGAAAATTTAACTTTTATAATTTGCGGCCTTTCAAAGAGTGAATTCCTGACTACTAGAAACCGTCGAACTCTGCACACAATTCCGTCATCCACCCCGAGCTCACCGAACATCTCTCAATTTTTTTTGTATTTTTTTAGATTTAATTAGAAATAGCATTTCATTCTTAATTCCCAATGTTAGATTAGATTTTATTAAGATTACGGGTGATAGTATTCATTTCTGGTATCGCTATTTTTTTTTTAATTTTTACTTAAACAAAACAAAAAAAATCTCATTTTTCGAAATTTAATTTCTCGAACTCCAATTTTTTTTATTCGGAGGGGAAGGCTAATGTAGCGATACCGATTTCCTCATACAAAATTTCATAAGGCTGAGGGCAGTTGGGAGAATAAACATACGGCGTTGCACGTGCAACCTCGCTTATCGGACAGCCATTTACGCCCCCGGCCCATTAAGAAGGTCGTTAAAAGGGTCAGTTGTCGAAAGATTCACTGAGAGGCACGTGTTCGCATGACCAGCTGCAGGATTTCTAGAACGCTCTTGAAATCGACATCCAGGGAATCCCAGAGCGATAAATTCTTTCACGGACAACGCCTGCCTTGTGCAAGCATGGCCGGTGTTCTAGAAGGAATAAGAAAATTCTGTACGCTCACAGTGAGGCAAAGAGTTGAAACTTCCTTCACTACTCCCGTCACGATTGGTTGAAATAGCGAAATGCGCCATTTCCTTTGGCCAATAGCGACGCGACTATTATAAGGTGCTGGAACATACGAGAAAATTGGGTGGGGGCAAAAGTTAACTTGATGCGATTTCGACCGATAGAATACCAGAAGGGCAAGAGCATCAGACGGGGCCGGAGGTTTCAAGGCAGGGCAGTCGGGAGAGAAACTTCTCTGAAGGGGGAGCTATTCACCGACCAGAGGCTAGTGCGCCTCTGATGGACTTAGAAAAAACTTCGGTGTGTGCTATTGTAAAAAGGGCTGAGTAGAGTGGGCAGAGAAAATTCTCTGAAGCGGGAATCAGTCGCAAAGAGAGGCGAATGTGTCTCTGCAGGATTTCTAGACTTTCCAAAGTTGTAATTGTGAATCATCACGAGTATCAGAAGAATCCGTGATTGGTTACTACGCTCTTGAAATCGTGAGTGACTCCTGGCCGACCCCGCGTTCAACCAGACTACCAGACGCCGTTACAAGGCCGCTCGCGCCACCACCCCTTGGTGACGTCACCAGACGGCCGACCAGCTGACGTGCGTGTCTGAGAGGGTGCAAGGGCATCGCCCCGGCCGCGCCCTTTGTGAAGGTTGCCGCCGCCTCCTCGACCGCGCCCTCCCCGGGCGCGCAGAGACCTTTCTTCCAGGCAGTATTATTCAATGGGCATTCGCCCTTGTGTAGAGTTCTGTAATGCGGTGCCGCGCTATGGCACAGAGATTTGTAACTTTTGTATTTTGTCATTGTAACGTTAGTCATATTTCTTCCTAATTTTTAAGCTTTACTCTGAATACTAACTTTTCATCTTCTTTTCTTTCCACCTAATTTTCACATTTCTTTATTCAATTTGCTAATGTAACTTCCCTGGGGCATTAGATTTGATTGCCCAGGAATAAAAGTAATTTTTACCAGTGATCCAAGTGTTTCTTTCATGTCACCAGTATCTGTTTAACGATTCCTTCCATCACCGACTGAGCTACAAAGGGCCGCTAACCGGGCGTTCTCTCACGAGACGACCCGGGGGTGTTACAATATAATTTCTTACGTAAATACATGAACCTTCGTAAGCAAGGCCCTTATTTGATTCCCTCGCTCTACAATACGATCCTGCAAGGTAAAAATAGGAATTTAGTGTGTGTTTAGATTATGAGACAACCAATGTTCTGTAAAGCAAAAAACATCTATTTGGCCTAGATCACACATGCTGCTTCGATAAATTTAATTTTATTTGAAAGAGATTGCACATTATGATGCGTTATTTGAATTTTTGTATGTACCTACACGGATGTTTCTCTGCTGCATCTAACTGTAGTTGCAATTTATTTATATCATTTTAATCTTATTTTTACCTACCTATTGTGAACATTTTTTTGTATCTGTATTGCTCTTGAAAGGGCACATACTCAATGTGCGAAACTAAGCAGTTGAGCAACTAATAAATGTATAAACAACTAGAGTCTTAATTCCATATATCTACCTGAGATTGATTATTTATGGTTCAAACCTATTTAAAACTTCTATGAATATTATTATTATTATTATTATTATTATTATTATTATTATTATTATTATTATTATTATTATTATTATTATTATTATTATTATTATTATTATTATCCAAACACGTTTTTTACCCAAATCTGGAATAGAAATATCCGGTTGTTTGCCGCTATCCTGCGATCAGTTTAAAATATGTTGATCGTACAATATTGTACACATTACCGCCGACGTCACCGGTTTTGGTGAGTGTTTGCATCATTTGGAGCATGTTTTATTAGTGTTATGGTTCGTGTGGTGATTAACAGAAATTTACATGTGGTTTTTGTTTTGTAAGCTATGGCTATTTTATAATTTGGAAACAACTTCATGGATCCTTAAGTGTGGGGGAAACAGATATATTAAATGTGACATATGAAGCAAACTGAACACTTTGGTAACCCTTTTCTCTTACCATTCACATCAGCGTGACCCTCATTGAAAGGGGCGAACGATTAGTTTTATGTAAATATTTATTTGTAATAGTTTATTTCTATGTTTTTTTAAACATCATTTTATTTCACATATACATTGCATGCGCGAATTTATATGAAGTATTGAAATAATTATGTAATGCTGCAATTAATGTCGAGGCTTAAATTTCAACACACTTATCGGTGGACTGCGAAATCGAAAAAAGTATCCTTTTATTCGAAACATTATTACTGTCTTCCCGTTGGTGACCAACACTAGCTAGGTTGAGGTTTTCCATTTTATAGTTATGTATATTGTACTTTTTATTACAGTAATTGTACTACATTATTTCGTGCGTTGTAATCGCAGCGGTTCAGCTACAATTAAATAAAATTGTAAAACATCAGTGAATTTGCTAAGGCTAAAGGCGAAACGTGGATGCCTAAAACTTATCTAAACTTAACGCTATTATGAATATATATTCAAACGTGTTTCTTGTTCCCTAAAGTGTGATCCTCAACCATGAATAATTTTCGAGTTCCATTTTTAATGTTCCGAAATTCTAGTTGTTTATATCTCGTTCAAGTTTAACTCGTTTCACTTTCGCCATCTCAAGTACTATACCGTACACTAATGTTGGTTTATCGAATCTTTAGTGTACTCGAGCTACGTATTTGCATGGAATTAATCTAAAAGTACATGAACTCTACGAAGTAAATAATAAAAGTCTCTTGCATTCTATTATACATTTCCACGGAGAGTAAACAGCCATCTGAAGGTGGCGTTTTTTATCGTGTTTGTCATCAGCGGTACAGTATATCGATCCTGGGTTCGTTTGCCGCGTGTATTAATATTGCAATATTGTATTTGGGGAAACAAAGTACGTGGATGTTTTTGTTTTTTACCGCTCCCAGAATAACCTTTTCATCATGATCAAGCTCTTCTCTCGTATGCATGCATATTTTTCGAATTCGCCGTACAGTGATTGTTCTATTGATTCATATAATAAGAGAACGGGCATTCAAACTCTGAACAAAACATAATTTCCCCGATTTTGTTTGCCGTAAATTCAGGAAGAAAAATAGCGAACTAACTGCAACATTTTAAAAAAGTTGGGTGGCATTTAAATCCACAGCTTTCTACTAACATTTTGTTTGAGATGTGGAGAGAGGAAAAATGAATCAATCGTATTAATCTCCTAATAATTGTTTGTGAAATGTTAAAGGAGAGTTAGAAACAGTACACAAATTGCAGGAGGCTAAGTATTGTGGGCAAAGACTAGGAACTTTTGAAAGAATATCTATTTAATTGTTAAGAAAGAATGCGAGGGACGAGCGAAGAACAGGAAGAAAAGAAACTGGCCAAATGTTATTTCACTGAAGTAACAAACTACCAATAACACAGCAATGTGATGTACAAATGAACTCATAGAAGCCGCAACGGCGATAATTGCTATTATTTTCAGGTTTCGCTTTTCTCCTTTCTTGAATACGTACGAATTTATATAATTTATTACTTTATATTGGGTTTAGATATCCTTTGGTGCGTACAGATGTATTACGAAAATATATACATAGTACAGAGAAACTTATGTAGTGCTGCGCAAAATCGAAATACACGTTTTCGGATCCCCTGATACCGAAAAAGTATTTATTTCGTCCGTCCGTCCACCCGTCGTACGTCTGCCTACCTGCCCGTCTGTGAACAACATTAGCGCCTAAACTAGTCAGAGGAGTCGAACTACTTCAAATGTTTTCCAATGAAAACTCTCCAAAACTCAAACGATTTTGTGAAGAAATACTTAAATTTCGTATTTACAAGAACTCTTAAACGATATTTTCTCAGAAAGGGCTGTAAATGTTTTATAAAAAATTGTCATAAGTCGAGATTTTACTCTTCTATTATATTCTTAAAGTCATATTTCTGTTCTACGATTAGGGAACGAAAAACTTGAGAATATGTTAAAACATTTTAGGTGGCGATAGATGGCAGCTGAAAAAAGGGTGTGACAAATCCGAAAAAAAGCCCAGGCCAAATAAATTAGAATATTAGTACAAAAAAATCTGCCATTCTGAAGCATGACTAAATGCTTCCTTGCGTACTGCTTACGCAGTGTAGAGAAAGTTTTGTAATGCTATGGGAATCAGTGGCGATTTTTCGACACAAAAACTGCTATGGTTAGAACCTGGTAATGAAAAAGTGCAAAATTAATTGACGGCAAAACATCTGTTTACCTGTGGTCAACGCTAGCAACTAAATCGTTTTGCCGATTTTCTCCAAAATTGATATTCCCCGATAAATCTGAACCACTCGACGTCCTGCGTGTTTGAAATGGATATTTTGATTTTTTGAGGGTACTCGTACAGGAAGTCACAAAAACATTTCCAAATTTTCTTAAAAATGGCTGCATTTTTGGTTTTAACTTTGTCCTCGGATAGCTGACATAAAGTAAAGTAATGACATGAGATTCATTGAAGGTAAAATCTCTGATTTTTTGAAAATTGCGAACGCTCAAATTTTGTCTTCGTCTTCGTACAACTACAATAATGAAGAGAGAAGTGTTTCCTTTAAGAAATCTGTTCAACATCTTGTGTGTGTTGTGTTGAATTTTTCGAAAATGAGAATTCTTTTGCGTCATTTTTGGTGAAACGGGCAATTTTGAAACAGATTTAAACAACTATTTTCTTAGTACTGGCTCCAATTTTTCTTAATATAATTTTATGCTATTTAGTGAAGAAAGGGGTGTTGGTTTCATTTTCGACAGACTGTTTTTTTAAATTGCAAACAACAAAAGACATTAATATTGATAAGATTCTATTTTTAAAATAAAATCTGTTGTGAAAATCAATTTAAAAGAAGGGTCATGAACATGTTTAAAGTCATTAATAGTTTAGCGTAATTTACTATTTTCGAAATCGCTAAGTCGATTTTCCGCCCTCCAAGTACTAGTCTTTCGGAATATATTAAATAGGAATCGACAGTGGTACCACCGAAATTCTGAGACTACGTTCTCATTGTTGGAAGAAATTTCAGCTGTATGAAACACAATTTTAACTGTCGAATTTGTGATGATACATTAGTTTTAAAAGAATTAGTATGTAGCACCTGATCTATGATTTATTATCAGTTTTACAAATCACTGTTGTGTTAGTATGGACAGAAAGTGGGATATTGTAATGTTCCGTAACCGCTACTACGGCGTGACCGTACGTGCTGTTTGAGCACCACTGGTTATTTTAGAGGACTCCGCGTCGACGAGTTAAAAGATAATTTCTGCGTCTCGCTCTCGTTTTTGTAATTTCAATAAAAACAAATTGTCCGATCTCTCCATCGGTTTACTCAGCGACAAGGATTTTGTAAGGAGGGGAAGGACCGAGAAGTAAGGAATGGAAGAAAGTGAAGTAAACGTAGTGTGCCAAATGGTCATTTACAGAAGATATAAACTGTTAATCACTAATGAAATAAAGTGATGTAAAACTAAAGCGATGGACAAAAGGTAGTTGTACAATTATAGGGAAGTGATATAAACTGCAACATTATATAGTTATTTTCTTTTTCAATTTTTTTTCAAGGTTAGCTTTTGTTACTAAAATATCCTTCTTTGACGCATTAACATATCGTGTCTGCGTCTCATTCTCGTATTTGTTTATAAACAAACCCACACACACCTTCGGCCCCTCTGAGGTTTACATCCCTGACGAACACAAGTCACTGCTCGTTTTCCACCGCTTTTCGTATGGCGTACTGTATCGATAGTGTGGGCGTCGCTGGCCGTATTTCCGATGCGATGCGTATTACCTGCCTCAGGGATAATGCAGACGTATTTTTTCTCTCTGTCGTGTCAAAGCTACTTCACTAATGTGTGGAGTGCATCGCTATTTGCGGCCCCCGTATGCCAGCGTGGACGGAGAGCGCACAGTATTATAATGATCGTCCGTGACAGTTGTCACAGCGTGATCTGTTTAACGAGCTGTCTTGTTCCGAGTGTCAAATGCAATCAGTGGTCGCGACTACATGTCGCCTGTAGCTGTACGCTCGCTTGAATGGCGGAAACATGCTTATTAGACTTCCGCCGTAGCCATTAATTAAAAGCCAAGCGCTTTTATAAACATCAGTAGTGCTTTCGACGAAGCTGCTTTCCTGCCCCTGAATTACCGAAGACCGTTGAGAGAACCGGAGAGATATACTTTTAAAGACTAAAGGAGAAGGGGAGAAGTTTGCTTTTCTCACTAAGGGAAAAGTTAACTCGTAAAGTTAGTAAATAAAAAAGTTAACTCATCAAATTTTTCGAGGGGGGAGGGCCTTGGTTGTAATAATACTCCAACAACGAAAGAACGTTCGCAATGCTTGGTGTATGTTGTAGCACAGCAGTGGACGAAACAAGTTTTATACAAGATGGCGAGATGTAATCAGTATTGGGGGCGAGATCGATCCATCATTAATTTTTTTTGACAGAACAAATGGATGCAACTTTCAGGTGCGGAGTGATTTGTGGCGCGTACCGTTCCGAACGGAAGAACATCGCGTTGTGCGTGTCAGATTTATGTGTTCACGATCTTGATCGCGTGGTACTGTCAGTGGACGTTATGTTTCGCTCATAACATTGACCAAATAGTCGAACGTGTTTTTTTAACGTGCTGTGCGTGATAATTTGCGAATTTCTTACTTGCTTTGCATTGCTTGTCGGTTGACATTTATTTGAATGATAATATAATGAAATGCATTATGCTTCACATTTACCATGTTTTGCATGTCTTTATAACTTTTAATTTTAACTTCATTGATATTTCAGCGACGCAGCTTCCTTTGACGTAAAATTTAATTTTCAACATTCACGACTATTCGTACTTGGTAAGGAGAAATTCTTTGTCACTCGATTAAAGAAAAGATATTCATAACGAACTCGCATTTCGAAGAAAGCTAATTAACTCTATTTTTAAACTAATGATGGTTCACTACTTCCCGATGTGTACCCTGAAACTGAATGTTCGATTCACGTGAAATCAAATATAATCACTAATTTCGACGAAGAGAATTTATGTGCGCTTGCAGTATCTGTTGGTAACACCATTAAACGCGGCAGTGCTTAACTTCCGAACTACACTGTGTATTTGAAAAAAGGGGAAGATCTTTTTTAGCCTCTGGTGGCTATTCATCCCTTCTCTTTGCCGTTTCCTCCCTCGCGCCTTCACTTCCCCGAGACTTCCAACTTTTAATGATTATTATAATAACTTGCACACAAAGTTCTCAAATAAGCCATGACTCACAATATTACGAAGTTCTTATGTGTATGTGTTCGTGCGTACTTATGTGTTTTTTTGGAGTTCCATACTTTACTAAAAAGTTTGCACGATAATCCAAAATCACCATATTTTATGAAGTTGTTTATTCGCGCTGAAGTAAAGTATTACAAAAACTTTGTTAATTATATAGAAAGTAAGGGCGGAGCAGGTACAAAATATTGAACACAATGAAAGGAGCATTGCTGTTCCGGGAAAAAGAATATTGTTCTTACATCTCTTTCCCTGTCCCGGAATATTGTCCTTGCTGAACTAAGAATTTTCTCGATTTTCACTTTTTGTAATTGAGGGCGGTTCATGATGAAATACTGGAAGTCTTGTAACAGTTAGTCACTTGTTATGATGAAAGACTTCGTGGTATGCGACTGGCGTACGTCATGATCGTACGTCTTATTTGTAGAAACTTGATGTTGGGATTTAAGTTGTGAAACTTTGTTAGAGATATTACAAAAATAACGTATGTTTACAACACGGTATTAATGCTATCTACAGTAAAGGCAGTTTTGCCATTTTCTGCTTTTTTTCTTTACCAATTGCTACTTAGCTCTGTTACTTTATTAACTTAATAATTTGGCTTCTCTTGGACCGGTTTCCGTTTCATGGTAATTTATATTTTTTCGAGATGTTCAAGATTTTGACTTGCAACTGATTAGAAGTAACAATTATAAAATAAAGGATTTATTTTGAGATACTATTAGAAATACATCAACACAGGATGATTAATATTATGATTTTATGCAAAATTATTGCGAAATTATTATAGAGTCAACAGTTTCTGGTATTTCTTGCAGTGTTGAGATTCATTGAATCTTCATTTGTGGAAATTAAGATAAAATAGCAAACAGGGCTTGAAAAATACTCCCAAAATGATCGCTTCAGGCGTTCCAGACATTTTTAGGCTGCAGGTCACACGTACGGCATTTTCAGCAGTAAATTAGCATGGGCACGATTTGTAACTTTCATCTATACATTGTCAATAGTACTGTAAGTATTTCGCTTTAACATCAGTTGATGTAGAGAGATCATTTTAGTTTGAAAAATCTGTTGTCATGTAGAAAACTCTGGAGAGAATGTTCACATCTTTTAAGTTTATGAAGGACGTAGCTATAAGATGAGTATCTGCTGCAAGCAGAATTTTTTCTCATGAGAATCCCACTTTTTACGGTGAACTTTAAGCAGTAATACAAATTGTAATTAATGCTTAATGAGTGTTTTATATAATGTATTTAACAAGTGATTTTATTATGCATACGAATTTCAGAAAAACAATTTTAATGTTAGCGTCATAGTACATTTTTCCATTTCCTTTTTCTGGAGTTCTAAATTCTTTTTCAGTTTTTTTCTATTTTTCCCATCAGTCCCATCATCGGGCCCATTGCCGTGCGGGGCCCCTGCCTAGCGCCCGCACGGGTATTGGTCAATTGGTATTAGATGCACTTACACGAAACATGCTACTCGCTGTGGATACAACAAAGTCGATGGAAGAAAGTGCCTGACTTGGATATTGAATGACTTTCGTGACTATAGCAAATTAGTAAAAAACTATATTTGTGATTGTGATGAGGGGCTGACCTGGTGCGCCAGTGATGTAAACATCTCATTCACATTTTTTGTAATTCTGTTTATTTACAATTTGTTTCTACTGAAGTATTAAACATATTGTTTAATGAACTTGGACGAATGGAAATGGTACTCAACAATTGCATCCTTATTTATTTTACCCGTATCGGTACGTCATATCTAGCGGTGTTTGTCGCTGTAGTTTTCACTATTGTGAAAAAAGCTTGGTGATGTCATGGGATGATGGGGGAGGGGGGATGACTACGTCCTTATCACCTCTTTTCTTGTACGTAGGTCGTCACTGGTTTGCTATTGCTTTACGTTGGATCGTTGAGGATAGAGATGGTCCCAGGAAAGGGATGTATGTAGTGGATGTCACGAAGGGTTATAAACCTGATTAGAGTATGGGATAGGTGGTAGTGTGAGAACCCTACGACCCTCCAATGATATGGTGGAAATATCCATGCATTACATGGATCTCGACCGGCAGCCTTCGACTACGCGAACTAGAATATTGCTTAAAGTGTAGACAAATAGATGATTTACTGTTTTATATTATTATTATCATTATTATTATTATTATTATTATTATTATTAGCAGTAGTAGTAGTATTAGTGAATGAATTGGAATCACATGGTTTGCTTGTACATCTGCTCTCTGTCTGCAATCACTATGATTAAACGCAACGCAACTCTTTTTGATCACGAAATACACGTCGAGAAACTTCCACTTTCGTTCATTGTTTTTTGCTGCTATTTATGTTGACGAAAACGCCCTCGGTCTTTGTGTTGTCTCCCTGCTGTCGTGGGTAACATCATGGGAAACTTCTCGAATTTCACTTTACCTTCCAAAGCGAGTTTATAATATAAGTCGCGGGAGACACTGTGATGTCATTAGGAAAACATTAGCAGTAAGAAAAAGAATGGGTGTTATGTAATCTTTACGTTTTGTTAAAGAACAAGACGAAAAACAGTCTTAATTTTCTGAGCCCCTGAAGCTTTCTGGGAGTGAAGTACGTTTATTGCACATGTTATTTATCAACATGTATGTTGTTGTTGTCCATGTACTTGCACATGTTGTTGTGTCTTATGGCTTCGTGATTCTATTTATGTTTTGCCTTTATGATAATTTGAAACTGGAATGGCCTTCGAGGCAACTAAAAACTCGTTTGCTTTACGAGGAGGTTTTTCAGCATCGTTACGTACCTACGAACGTATAAAGATGTTGGAAATTGAGGGAGGAAATTTGAGCTGTTTTTATGATATCGAAAGTAGATGGAGACCTCGATGGTTGCATGTTAAAAACCGAATATATGGCTTTTCAGAATATTTATTTCGCTTGTCAACCTAAGCACTTTTTTCTGTGGTTTTCTTACATTTACGAATGGGCGAGAACATCTATCAACTTTTGTTGGTTGAAATGTACATTGTTCCTCTCATGTTGATTAGAAGAAGGTTTAGGACACTTCTGTTCTTTGTTGCAAAACATCTCGAAAGCGGTTCATCGAGGCGCGAGGGATGTTCGTGCCTCACCTGGCATCTCTTACTCAAGCGGCAGCAACACCAAGCCAATTCGCCCTGTTTTAAGTCGGGGCTGTGCAGGTGGGGCAAACACCGTAAAGGCACTTTTAGTTTTTCGACGTTCGGTTAGACCTGGTGGGGGCTTAGATAACCTGTTATTGAAATAAATAATTTTTGTTGTTTTTTAATAGAAACGTTTGTACACACGTGGTTTTTTACATTGTTACCGAAGCAATATAATCTAATTTTATAAACTAACATTTTATAAAAAAAATAAACACATTTTGCCTTTTATCAGTTCGTTAGAAAATAAAACGGTTTGTGAAAAAAATATTTCATTATTGTATGCGTTCAAAATTATTCATTGAGTGGTTACGTTAGTCGAAAAAACCGAAGAGCGGTGCCACGTTACCTACTTGAACTCACGTAATGAAGCGTCAATTGCGCTCTAAAGTATTTGCTTATAGATGGCGCCCTTCCGCTCGCGTGTAGTTTGCCTGTTTGGTGTTAGCGCTGTCATCGAATGCGATGGCTCCGGCTAAACGCTAACGTCTACTTCACTCATTAGTTGAGCGAGGCTGATAATGCTTAGATAAATTTTAATTTTTGAATATTTTTTATATAAAACACCAAGCAGGCGCTTGCTGTGTATGCCACTATTGTGAATCCCACAGCGATCAGCAGGGCACGCCGTTTGCCATTGGTCGCGGGCGTCCGGCGCTGCAAGAGATCGCTGGCTTGTAGCGCTTTCAATGGATCGCTTTCCAGCATCACGGTCGCCGCTCATATTCAACAAGTAACCTTGTAATAAAATTAACCATTCAGCCCGAGAAGAAATAAGGAAATTGTAACGTAGAGAGGACGATACGGAAAGAGCGCCGTGATCCTAAAACGTGTTTCTGGATAAACATAAAATATATTATTTATTACAAGATTTTTGCATTAAAAAACTGATATCATTTTGCAAATGTGAATCACAATGTGTAAGTAATCGGTCATAAAATGGCATTAGAGGCATAGTATATTTAAGAATAAATAAGATGTATGGCGTTTCGTGTAGTTTCTTTGATTTTAAATTCTTTGAATAAAGAAACTAAATAATAAGTGACAGAATTATATTACATTGTAATTCATGTAATGCTCCATAGTCATTCTAGAGGAGTCGGCGAATAAAGCCGTATACAGGAACTCGCCGATAGACGCCGATAGACGAATGGGGAAATGTAATTAATGTTCAGTGTATTTTATTTAATAAGCACTGCCAAGGAGCCTAGTCCTGACGCCATGAAAGGCGGAATTTGCAAAGGAATTCGCAGACTCCTCCATTCAACCGAGGTAATGTTGCCCCAGGAGTCAGATTTGACCCCACCCGCTTTACTCAACAGTTAACATGTACATCAGATACGGATGCTGTTTGGAATTATTAATTAAGAAAATAATGCTATTTATTTGGTTTATTTACTATAGCGCACTAACAAAACAAAGAATAATATTTCCAGAATAATATTCTAGGATATCCTCATAACTAATAAATAAGTGTCCACCATACCAGCACGAGATGTCTTTTATAAACAAATACAACAGATTGTCATTCAGAAACAAGAATATAATATTATGAAACGAATTTTTTTTTCTTATAATTTAGCGGTGTGTCGTGGAATCACGTTGGGAGCATTTTTGTCCCCAAGCGCATCAAAATCAAATGACTTCAAACCAAGAAAAGTGTACTACACGTAAATCTGGAGGCAAATAGCGTATCTAAAAGGAGAAGTTCATATGAATAATTTGCAATCAGTGTTGCAAATCGTTATTTGTGCCTGGGGTGAGAAAAGACCCGCAGCAGAGTGTAAGGTTTCAGGCGGCGGTGGGCGCAGTGCAGGGAGCCAGCGGGGGCGGGCGCGGGCGGTTCTTTTCCTATGGAGCGGCGTTGCGAGGCGGTGCAAGGAAGTTGGCCAGAGCGTCTTGTATCGACAATAAAGCGCAGTGTTGAGGAAGTATTCCTTAGATGATTGGGAGGGCATTTGCAGAAGCTGCACCAAGAGGTTCAGCCCGTCCCCTTTCTGTGTTCTCGTCAGAAGAGAAGATTCTAAAAAGACAACACGCTATCTATACCATTAATACCTTTGCGTAAGAATCATTGGGTATTGAAGAAATAGTCATGGTTACCTTCGTCTGAACGAATATAAACATTCTCGTTACGGATTATTGGTATATTCGTTATTCATGCTTTTTGCTGCTTTTTGCCGCATCTCAAAGCGCCGAGTCACAGAGGAGGAATGCTTGCCAACGTAGTAAACCAACTTTCATTGCGCCCAATGCGCGTATTACTTAGCTTCTCTACACAATTGCTACAAAACTGCCAGAGGCCTCAGATTCTCAAACAATACAATCTCACCGCGTCTTATGTGGAAAAATCGGACTCCAGGAAATTGCTACAATGTGCAAAGCTTCCTTGCCGTGCAGGCCAGGAGGTGGTGCGATCTACCAGTCACTTATGGAAGCAGTTGAAGGTTTGAATCAAAGAGTTGACTCCCATATGAATTCCTACTTCTTGTTTGAGAGAATTTGCGGGTTTTGGGGGCAAATTAATCTCGAACGCGCAACGTTTGAAATGTATGATCTTTCTTTCGTAAATAACTCAAAGAATAGTCAAAATGAATGAGCTCCTAGCGTGGCGCCTAATTTAATATAATTTGGCCGCCTGTGTGTTCACGCACTGTATCGTGTACGATATGAACCCACTTTTGAGCTTCTGCGCCTGTGCGAGGTTATCATAGTGTCAATTGGTAAAATGATACTCGAGTAGACTTTTATCGAATATAATTTCGTGTCATGAATCCTGTACCATTTATGGCATGTAATATCTATGTGTGGAAAATGTCTTGCTTACTGTAAATTCTCATGACGCAATATGTTTATAGATTGCTCTATTGAACAAATGCTAATAGCGAGGGTGTGGAATAATGAGAATTCAGCGTCAGAAGCACATTCCGCTGACGCAGTTCCGAACTGCTTGCATTTTATTGTAGATTTAGCAAGAAAATGTTGTCCATATCACTATTAAGACTTCAAACGGCACACGTCTCGTGACCGCCTCTATCCCACAACATCAGTTTAAGCTTCGCTGTAGAACAAGTCCCTAACGAGAAAGAGGAACGATGCATATCGAGAGCGCTTGGGCGGTGAAGTGAGGTTCGCGGCCCGCGCCTCGCCTCGCCGCGCCGGGTGCGAAGGAGCGGACAGCCTTGCGGGTGGACAAAGAGGGAGAAAGCGAACGGCCGGCGGGGCGGGGGTGGGGGCGGGGGCGAAGTTGAATCATCCATTCATCCTCGCCGAGAATGACATTCTTTGTTGACTGCGCTGATAAATTTCAGCTTGAGTAATAAAAGAAGTGGGCCAGTAAGTACGGGGCGGGGCGGGGCGTTGATTAATGCGCCCCCGGGGGCTCGGCCGGGGCCAGGGCCGGGGCCGGAGGCGGAGAGAAGGGGGGATGTCGGTAGAGGAGGCGAGAGCGGGGCGCTGACGAAAGAGGAGCAAGTGAGGAGGTGATGGAGACAGTGGAGGAAGGGGGTGAGGGGCCGTGCGGGACACAGAGGGGACGGGCCAAGTCGGTGGAGGGAGGGGCGAGGGCGTGTCGGGACGGAAGAAGTGGAGTCAGTGGAGGAGGAAGCGGGGATGGTGGCTGTGGTGGTTGACGGAAGAGGGTGCAGTGACGGACGCAGAGATGAGGGGCTGTGTAGGTAGAGGAGGCGGAAGAGGAGAAAGTGATTGAGGCGGTAGGGGAACGGGCTGAGGGGCGGTGCCGGAGGCAGATGTCGCTAGAGGACGCGGAGGCGGGGTCGATGGACGGAGGGACGAAGCGGTGGTGTCGGGGAAGAGGAGTTGCATGTGGTGAAGTTCGGAGATGAAGACCGAAGAGGAGAAAGCGGGAACGGTGACTCCGCGGAGAAGAGAAGTGGGAGCGGTGACGGAGGCGGAGGAAAAGACGGAAGCACAGTCGACAGCGGGGGGAGGTGCAGGATGAAAAGGAAGCGGAGACGGGGACGGACAGGGAAGCGGCATGGAGGGGATAAACGGGTGGGACGACCACAGCGTGGGAGCGTGAGCAGCTAAGGCAGAGTAAGGGAGAGAGAGAGAGAGAGAGAGAGAGAGAGAGAGAGAGAGAGAGAGAGAGAGAGAGAGAGAGAGCGCACGCTCCCCTGCGTCACCATAGCCCGCACGTCTTCACCGGGATGTCAGAGAGAGAGAGAGGGAGGAGGAGTTTTGTGACCAACACACAAAGAGGCCGTCTCGCTGCCAGAGTTCGTAAGATAATTCGAGTCGTACACAATTTTGGGATGCTGTGAATATAATTATTCAATTCTGCTACAATTGAAAGGGGAAAATTAAAAAGTAAAAGCACTCTATTTTTCAAATGGAAAATTCACAAAGATGATTAATATTTAGAAGACTTACAGTGATAGAGTATTTGCTGGGAGAGAAATGTGTGGAAACAAAATTCATGAGTAATTTTCCCTTCTATTAATTTTTTCTCTTACATAATTTGGAAAGCGAAAGTTTGAATAACATGCATGCGTTAGCAACGAAATTAATATTTAATGTTGGTGTTTTTAAAACTTACATATTACATTATATCTTCATAAAAATGACTCCCGCTATCCTTATTTTCCTTTGTTTAAAACTTCCCCCGTTAAAGTTCTCGATTTACTTAGTTCTACTTATTTGAATTGAGTTTGTGGAAAACCTTTTTTTTATTTCCACGAACACTAAAACAATAAATACAAAAGAGATCGAAATGTCGTTACCGAAGTTAATAAAAGTGCATTCATACCCGACCTCCTCCCTCGTTCAAAAAATCTTAATACTCTCATTACGTTGCTCGACTCACCACTCCAATGGTTAGAATGATGGAGCAAACACCTACATGTCGCTCGAAATTTGGTCGAAATATCGGAGGCTGGATCAGCATAATCGACGTCAAACACGTCGAGCGAAGTCCTTGGGAGTGTGAACGGGGATTCCCCTGATCCACCGCCTCGTCGATGAGGCGCTGCGCGAGCGGAGCTGGCGGCGCGTGGCGCGCGCGCTCTTCCTGCCGCCGCAATTACCTGCCATCCGTGCGCCTCCCTTCGACGCCCCTTCACGCCCTCGCCCTCGCCCTCGCCCCCGCCCCGCACCCGCTCACATCCCGCCCTGCGCCCCGCCCACCACCGCGGCCCGATCGCCCAACCTTCTCCTACCCACACCTCGCCACGCTCCCCCACGCCCTCGCCGTCTCTCCTGCCCATCCCTTCCCACCTGCGCCCCGCCCACCAGCGTGGCCTGCGCACCCAACACTCCGCGCCAGTGCTCCGCCCACGCCTCGCCACGCTCGTGCCCCTGCCCGCCCTATCGCGGCCCGCGCGCCCAACCCTCCCCGCCAGTGCCCCACGGCCCGCGAGCGAGCGGACGCGACGCGACGTTGTGCGAGACAGCGTGGGCACCGGGCGGCGCGCGGGGCAGGGGTCCCATCGCCTGCCCGGCGATTTCTCGTGGGACGCCGTCGCCGCCACCGCCCCCAACTGGCGCTCCGCCCGTCTGCGTCGACGTCGCCCCTGCCGGCCTCTGCGTTCGCCTCGGCGCTGATCGTTTCCATTGCTTAGCAGAGGCGCAGATCACCTCTGTCTCTTCCCCGACCCATATCCTGCATCACCTCCCCTCACACCGACCAGCACCTAACGCTCAACCGTAGCATCTCTCTCACCTCACCTCCTTTGCTTCGCACCAGATATTCACGTCGCTCGTCTTCGGTCAATCGCCTCTCCTGTTCCACCTTCGGCGATCGTGACAGAATCTGCGATAATACTCATTTCTTCTTCTCGCCCTTCACGTTTTATCCGTTGAATTTTCCACTGCTCCATTGCTCGCCTCTGGATATCTTCCTCATCTCACCGATAATTCCCATCGCTCACGTTCTCGGTGCTGCTTCCAACTTATTCGCCTTCACTTCCCCGTTGACTTAATCTTCCTGTTATTCTATAAGCTACACTAGCCACCAGCTTGCTCTTGTGTTACCATCCTCTACAGATGCTTTTTTTCTCTAGTCGCAGTTGCCTCCACTTGTCACCTCCTTCTTGTCTTCGCTTTCATTAATCCTGCTTGTCCACGTTCATTACCTGTCCATTATCCGTACCAATACCAGTCTGTCGACCTGTCTGTGTCCTATTCTCTCTCACGATCGGCATACTACTTGCACGCCGTCACCAACCCACCTCGCCATTTCTACCTTTCAAACTGATTGTCCGCCTCCTCGATTCTTTTCCCGCTGCATACTTCCCAACCTTTACACCCACTTCCGGCTACTTCATCGCCCGGCTGCGCGCCTTCCTTCCCTGCCACCATTCCCGCCGGGGCGCCCCGACCCTCGCGAACCATCGGGGCGGAATATCTGTATTGTGTGGGCCACGTTTCATTATCACGTGATAGACTGGGGCTCGCTGCGATCAGTTTCTCTACACTGACACCTGACGTACGCGAATCCTGTTGCGCGCGCGGGGCGTGTATGCGGAAGGGTCGGAATATCTCGTAGGAATTTTAAGCTGCACGGTTAAAAAAGTGATATGCGTCATCCTCACATTTTGAAGGAGACTTGACAAGAAGAGCTATTGGTAATCACACGATAGGAGTGATTATGGTTCGGGAAATAACGGGTTGTCAGAGTGAGAGTACCGAGTTGTTCAGGATGGAGTTTTTTCATTACTGCTTTTTCAGTTATTTGCGTGATACTTCCTGTGCCTGATGGTTTACTACGTTCAAATATTCAATGTTGTTTTTTCAGTCCTTTTGTACACAAATGCGTTCACGAATGCGGAGTTATGTAGCACAAATTCAAATTGCATTCTAATTAGGTCTTTTTACTTTAACAGATGCAACAATTACACAGGTGGTTGAAAATAAAATGAAGGGCTTTTTTGGCAGGTAAAATAAGACTCACATGTGGTGTAAGAAGATCGAGTTCAATTTATCGGTTCAATTTGGCATAGATTTATGAAAATAAAATGTGCATATTTGAATTTCAATAGCGTTTGAGAAGGTCAGTGGAAACGAAACAAGTTGTATTTACCAGCGCATTTAAAAAAATGGTCGAACTTCTTCATGCGTTAAACGAGTATAATTTTTGTAACGAATATGTTACAGAACATAAAATCGTAAATCCATCCTATTTCCCAAATGACCTCTATATCGACTTTTCAACATGCGCTCGATTCCTGCAGTTTTTATCATTCGCCAGAAAATGTCAGGTAATTTTCGTCTTTCTCTCATGGGAAATGAAGCAACTCAGTTTTTGATAATTGTAGTAATTTTATCGACACATTTAACATCTGCACCTTCGAATTCGCCGCCCGTTGTCTTAACGTTTCTAACCAACTCACACTTCTATTCACACCGCCGACAATCCAATCCGTTCTGCCTATTTTTTCTTTCCAATTTTTGTTTTCCATTTGATATACATTTTGTTGTACTTGAATTTCGCTGTGATATGAACTCTCTCCACCCGCGAACATTTCAGAGGATTTTGTCAACGTTCAAGCGGAAACAGTTCTATATTTTCCCCCTCTTTCCGCTGGAGTACAATTAAACGCGGTAGGAAAGTGCTTTTCAAAGAGGGGAAAAGACGGGGTGGAAGGATCAAAGGCAAGAGCGACGTGAATTAATCATTTTGGGCGTGGGACACAATGGAAAGTTAAACGTCGAAACAGGGGAACAGGGAAGAATTTCGGAAGCGTCGCCAGCAGTGCCTCTGATGAACGAAGCGGTCTCGTTTCTACGAATAGAATATTTACTCTCGTTTACTTTGGAAAGTGTGTAAACTAGTATCAATTATTCATTTGGTTTTCATCGGGATGTTTACGTAAGAGAAGTTGCGAATGCTTTGTAGTTATGAAAAATAAACAGCTACTAATTTGATAACCATTTGTATCTGCCCCGATGAACCCTGTGACCTGCAGCAAAACGTTGTTCGACTGGTAAATTGTAACGAATAGTTTTGTTATATTCAGATATGAAGCCTTTCATTGAATATTGTCGAATAAGACTTTCAGATTGCAAGTTCAAATATTGATGTGCATTTACAGATTCATGTAAATAGATTATTGCAGGAAATATATATTCACACAGTTGCTTCAGCTAAAAATTATATGACGTCAAAATATTACGTCTCTTGTTTTAATGAAAATACATTTGTCTGTGGGTAATTCAGAAGCAATAACTTATAATTAGTGACCGAATTTATTGCTCTAATACTCAATTAAATATCTTTTTCATTTTTGCAGTAAACAAATCGAAAATGCGCATTTAAATATTTTATATTAAGTGAATATAAAATGCGTTTTATGCCATGAAAGCGGAATTCCTATTATATTTTGCATCCCTTTGTTTCTTTCGTATTTGTGAGGGAAACAACGTGTGCACAAAGTTTGTTTGTGCATTGGCAGTCTTTTTTGTGATTCCATAAATTCAGACCTATTTTTCTCCCCACACAGGAAAATGGTTTTTGAAATTGAAGGTACGTACTAAAAGGTGTTGCCTGTCTGGGATAGCTCACTTTCTGATCGAATTGATTCAGAAATCAAATTTGATTTAATTTGTATAGCACGTTTTATACGAGTATATTTTATATTCATGTTGGTGTGTAGGTTGTGGAAGCGTAGGAGCATAGCGTGGGAGTAGAGGTCATGTAGGTTGTGGGAGCGCTAGTGCAGAGGTATACATGCCGTGGCTGAGATATAAAACTTCAAAATATGTTTTAAATAATCCTCTCTCTGATTTTTCATAAAAATCAATATAGCTAGAGAATTATAAAACATACAATTGTAGTATATTTACCCCCAAATACTGTTTTTCCTTGAGTACTTCTGTCGAAGAAGAGACAAAAACCTACCAGAGCGCCGTTATATCCCCTCTCATCAACAGAAATACGTCTCGGAAGGGAGTTATTATCTGCCTTCCTCGGTAATTTTGCCGATTTTCTGATATATCAGGGTTGCTCGGAATGGCCTTTTGGATAAACTTTGCCATTGTCATCTTATTCAGCTAAGACGACCAAAAATAAAGAAATAAAGGGAAAAGGGTTTAATTTAGGTAATTAATAGCTTATGCGGCTATTAGGATCAATCGACAACCGGACAGCTGCCGAGGCAGATGGGTTCTCGATGGATGGGTGTGGAAGAAACGGAGTTTCGTCTACGCCTGCCTTTGCCTTATGCAGCGTGCCTTGGCAGGAAAAAAAGGAACTTCGAAAGTAAGCTCTTGGACCAATTTAAGCATAGTTTGTCTAATAAACACCTTCGAGATTTCGAATGATTGATCCGCAATAAGCACTCAAAAGTTGCATAGAAAGTAGTATTTGAAACCAAACATTTCCATTTCCAAAACATATAAACACTCTAGAAACATCCAATTCGTTATTATTTTTCAAAGAAATCAAGCAGTGCGATGAGTCTAGCATATAAACACTCCTGAAACATCAAAAGTGTTTACTCTTAACAAAAATGAATATTTGTTCAGAAAGAAAAATTAACACCTCAATAAAAAGGCGTCATATTTACACAATTCAATTGCTTTTTGTCATGTTTTGCAATGAGTTAATTTTTCTTTCTTAACAAATATTCATTTTTGTTAAGAGTAAACACTTTTGATGTTTCAGGAGTGTTTATATGCTAGACTCATCGCACTGCTTGATACGTTCGCGATCATGCGACAACTAGCGGCACGACCGAGAAAGTCGCGAAATAGTGTGAGATTTTCCATCGTGAAGACAGGCCCTCACGCGCCAAGAAATAAAATCCCAAGTATATGTTTACATACTAGGCTTAAACACTCTTAATTATCTTATTTCATGTCTATAATTTAAATTACTACTTTTTCATTTCAACTTTTCAGACCTCGCAATATGGAATTTCTCTATTTTTGCTTTCTCGCACTTCCTTCGTAAGAAGAGAAACTTACGTAATCGTACGTTGGAAAACGACGAATTTTCGGCGCAAGTGTTCAATGTGCTGATGTGAACGATTGCGCATGTCCTCTTCGTTTAAGATTTTTATTTTTAGATTTTATATTACTCGAGCTGTTATTTGGCCGCTGTTGAAAATTCGTGAAATGAGCTCAATAACATTATATTTACTTTTTATTTATGTTCGTTTTCATTATTTTATTCATGCCATATTGAATACACCCCCTATTATTAATATACAATATCTATGTACTTTTAATATAACAAACGACGCGTCAATTGCCATGGCTTTAGAATTGTAATAGTTGACAGCATTAGCAGATGCGACGAAGGGTAGAACCGTTTTCTCCCCGAACCCACCGCTGCAAGGGGTCAAGAAAACTCGCACGTACAGCACATCTTGAGTGGAGTTTCCAATACCGGCCGCTAGAGAGCGTCGACATTGCATTTCGTCGCACATTTGACAATCTTGTCCGTTTTTATCAATTCCCCATCTCGCCCCGTCCCTTTCTGGTCGAAACCACAAAAAAACCGCATTATCCCAACCTCTCTGTCTACGCGCCCTGACTACACCTAGATGGCACAGTACGCGCGCCGCCCCATCGCTTAGCCTTCCCACCTTCTCCCAGCCCCGCCACCTCCCTGCTCCGCCTCCACTCTGCCCCGCCTCCTCCCTGTCCCCCTTCTCCCAGCCTCCCTTCTCCCTGCCCTCTCCCCCAGCCCCCCTCCACCCTGCCACGCCTTCTCCCCTCTCCGCCTCTTCCCCTCTCCGCTTCCTCTCCACCCGCCTGCCTGCCACACCTCTTCCCTGCCGCTTCTCCCCGCCTACTTGGCGCCCGGCATTCTCACCGCACGCCTTCTCCCCTCTCCTTATCCACTTTCGCTTCCTCTCCGCCCGTCTCCTCTTTACCCCACCTCCTCCCAGGCCTACCTCCTCCTCGCCCCGAAAACTTCTCGCCCTATATCCTCCCCTCACCATCCCCGCCCACTCTACGCACCGTCGCCTCCGCTCCCCACCTTCCCATCCTACCTCACTCCTCCCTCACTATTTCTCCGCCCCGTCTCCTCCCAGTCCCATCTCCTCCCGGCCCGTCTCTTCCTGCATCATTTCCTAGCTGTCTCTTTCCCCCTCGTATCTTACTGCCCCGTCTCCGCCGTCGCCTGCGTCTAGCACCGACCCGCCCCGTCCTCTCTACCCAGGCCCAGCCTCGCCCACCCAGCCCCGCCCCGCCCCGCCGCTCGCCTTCCCCGAAAAGTGCTGCGTGGGGCGCTTTCACGGCACTACGTTATGCGAGAGGGAAGTGAACAAAGAATGCTGTTAACTTCTCCTATCGGGCCATCTCTTTGTCAGAAGCTTTGCGTCTTTCTTATCGCCCGTATCTCCGGGAGAATTATATTGGGCAATGGAACTAAAGCATGTAATATTCATGTTTCGTGTGATAGCAAACTTGGCGTTGTTTCTTGCTGGAGATATGCGCCGTATACCTCATTTGAGGTTGTTTGAAACCTTATCAAAGAAGAATGTAGTCGACGTTAGAAATCTTTTGTGACTCGCAGTGATACACTCACTTTCTTAGAGATATCGCTGATGGCATTTGCAGGAGCAGGTAATGGCTGCATGATCACTGAGAGTGAGGGTTTCACTATATACTATTTTAAATGCTTCTTATTTATATCATGCACTGTGTTAATTTACATGTACATGTATGCTTTAGTAATTCTGTTCTCTAATGCATGAAGAATTCAATTTTTGATAATTGAATGGCGAGTAAAGGTGGTATTGAACGAAGGGTCAAATTTAATATGGTATTGACAATATTTAAAACGTGGCCACGGTAGATTATGGTAGAAAGAATTGTATCAAATTATAGTACTACCTCTCTGTCATTTAACTGAAAGTATTGCGAGTTAAATGATCACCACTTGTATAAATTAATATTTGCATGTTCTATGAATTGTGTGTAATGTATTGGCCCTTAACACGCTTGGATTTCATGTAGCTGCACAAATGAAAAAGAACCACGAACAGCCTTGAATCAAATTCCTTTCTATTCACAGTGTACGAGTTCCATGAAGTCCTCTGTAGGTCGGCGTGACCCATCTCAAATTGAATCGGTTGTTCATTTGTTAGGTTATTGAATGAGCAATACATTGGTTGTTAAGCAATTAATGAGAATGCATCGAACGTTATATTAGAGCTAAACCTACATAAACTCTGGCATTATACTAACAGAACTCATTAACTCTGTGTAGATTGTATACGTTTGAGTAATAGGTAAATGAGGTGCATTATTCATTGTTATGACCGTGCATTGAATGGCTGTAATTCTCCTTTTGTTTATTTGCTTAATATTAGTTCGTTTGAAGAATCAGAGAAAAACAGGAAGTAAATTAGTTATAATTGTTCAATCAGATATATGGTTAGTGCTTATTGTGAGTTTACATTATTTACCATTACTTACGTATATTATCTACATATGGATATTATTTACGATTATAGAAGGGGGTTACAGCCTCGCCTCAGGCATGGATATTTGCTTGTGGCATGGTGGGGCCCTCCAACCACTGCGAAACACCTTTCTATCGTCTGCCTTGTAAGCCAGCCGGCCAGGGTGGTACAGGGTCATGGGGATATTTCCCACATAGCCTACGAACGCATTACTTCCCCCATAGTACGCATTACATCGGGACCGTATGGATCTCTCCTTAAGCCATTGCTATTGTGTTGTGGCATGGGGTACATTCCTAGAACCTCGAATCGCACCTTTGAACCTTGTATTCTCTCCTTAATTCCGTCCCCTTTACCGGAAAGGTATGCGAACAATGAGTAGAGCACATGCGCGTTATAACGGCTTACGAATCACAGTACTGTGCCATCTTGGAGTAGTCAGGCTTGCTTCCTCGAGGGGCGCCCAGAAGGGGGGCAACGGGGGCAACTTGCCTTCGGAATGGGTGCCCGAACATTTTCCAGAATCAGGAATGGGAGATGGCAAAGAAGGAGACGTCACAAAAAGAAGCAGGAGGATAAGAGACTCGAGGAGGAGAAGGTCATGCGAGGAGGACGAGATATAGGAGGAGGAACAGGAGGAGGAGAACATGGAGGAGAGGAGGTGGACGCGGGGAAGGAGGATGATGAGAAGAATGAAGAAGAGAGGGAGGAGGATATAACACAGAAGAGGAAAAGACGCAGGAGGAGGGGGAGGAAACATTGGAGATAGAAGAGAAGGACGAAAACGAGGAGAATGATAAAAAAGAAAGGGCGTAGACGGTTGAAGAGGAAAATGAAGAGGAAAAGTAGGAAGGGCTTACTAAGAATGTGTCTTGTAGGAAATGCATCGAATGCAGAGAAGAGTCGAAAAGGAGGGGAATGAAGGCAGGCCTGCACGCCCGTCCCCCGCGCGCCGGGCGCGGCCAGGTGTCGCTGCCTGCCGAAAGCCTACCGTCACGTCTTGCGAAGCGCGCTGCGAAAGGGAATCGGCGTTTGCCACGCTCCGCCTCCTCCGCAACGCAGTCTAAATGATCCGGGACGTTGCCTGCTCTCCGCGGTGGCGGCTTTCTGCTCGGAGTGACAGAGCGCGCGCCAGGCAGAATTCCATAACCAATAGCTATTTTTTGCGCCACCTCCAGCGTCCCCCGAGTTCGGCTGCGGAGGAGCAGGGAGGGGAGGGGAGGGGGGAGAGAGGTTTCGCGCTCGAATGACTCCTGCATCTCAAGCTTTAATTCTAAGTGGAAACATTTTCCCTCTAATAGCATTTGGAGATTTTGCACGCTCTTTAACTTTCCGAACTGTGTACTTCATAACACTTCGTCGAGTTAGCAATGAATAGGCGTGGTCTTGTTGCGGCAACTTTCAATCAGAATGGGATTGAGTGCATCAGAGAATAAATATCGCAATAATTATAGTTGTTTGATCTATTGCCGTTGATCAAAAGACATTATTCACTCAGTTATTCAGAAACATAATTTTTCATTAGCAATTACATTTTACTTGTTTCATCACCAGGAATCATACAAATTTGCATGCGGCTACCAAATATATTTTCTACTCAGAGGAAAATTTAATATAGAATACAATGATATAAAATGAACGTGTTCATAAATCATCATTCGTCTTGGCATGGCTTATTTCTTAAGTGAAATGTTCTGTTATTGGTATTTTGTAGGTTATTGGTGTTTTATTATATGAGAATTGGATAACTGCATTGGACAATATTGTTTCACTCACATATACTTGAGTAACATATTCTACATCCACTGTGTTCACTATGGCTCACTCAACAGCAAGTCTTTTACACACAGTGGTTATGGAACCTCTCAGAAAGCAAATAGATACGCTACAACAGTACATACTTTTTTACATTCATCAAAAAATTCACAGAGTTCAGTGAAAATGAAACCTGCACCATTTTTACAAAACCTATTTGAGTATAAAATAATGGTGAATATATAGTAGTAAAAAAATTTAGTGCTATTTTTGATATTCTTTCTTCAATTTTCTTCACTTCAAGCAAAAATTGCGCGGAGACTACACACATTTTCAACAAATTGTTTATGACTTAGAGTTCTGTTTTTAAAACAGCTTTCATTAAGGAAAAAAGTCTCTATCTTCAATATTGTGCTGGTAAGAATTCGCCAAAAAAAAGTTAATTTTTGCATCTTTGGAACATTAAGGGAGTTGAACGAAACTAAGACCAGCGCAATTTTCGGCGTTCTTTGCCCTATCCGAGAAAACAATTTAATCCAACAATTTGGAGCTAGTTTGAAGAAAACTATGAAAATGTTGAGGCCTCGACTTCGGGAAATTTATGGAGGATATTAATTTTGGAGAAAATCATCTGAGTGCTTTAAGCGGGATGTTGAGCATAGACGAGGGGATAGAAGGGCATTTTGCGTCAACCAATTTCCCGGAATGAAGGACCCACAAAACGTGGACTGCGGCTACACAACTTGTTATAGGACATTATTTACTACCTACTAGAAAGAAGATTTATCCACTTCTTCGTTACCAGAGACCCACATAAAGGTGGAAAAAAATCGCCCTAATTTTGCAGCAATGTGACATTTTCTGTCCTAGCTACGTAGGGTGCGAGAAATACAAGTAATTATTTGCGAAATACTTTCTGACGTTAAATACTCATTTAACACAAAGGTTATCATTTACAGATGTAAAGTAAAATAAATGTCGCGGGGATACGGCCAATCGAAAAATCTGGTGAATAGAAAGAAAGAACTAGGTGTAGATTGTGTGACATTATCATGACATATTTCGTTTTCTTACTCTTGTATTTTTTATTTATATAATTTATTTAACGCCAAACTTTATAAAAAACTGTCGTAGCAAGGGGAAAAAGTGCAATTTGTGCACGCTTTCTTGAGTTCTTGAATCCCTAGGTTCCTTTTGCAACGTCGAATACCTCTACGAAGTGACGCTTGAACAATTACTTGAATTCTCACGTGTCAATTGCATGTTTCATACGATCACCTGTGGTGCGCCTACTCTTCTTTGGCGTAAAATGGAATGCATTGCGTTGCCGCAGAAGTCTGTTGTTCCTAGCCTGTGAAATATTTGGTGGAAGTGATTGATAAACGCCAATAAAAATGTGTGAATATAATTCGTAATGGTGGGGAGTGTAAGGTATCCAGCATGAGAGGCGTGGTGTCTGTTCTGTCCAGGTTTTATTTCTGTCGAAATATTCGCATTGCTTTCCATTACAGCTTGTTTGTGGAAGGAATTGTTGCGTCGCTTCTAACGAGAATCGTTTACAGAGATGTTGGTCGCTTTCACGTCCTCTGCTCCGCTACATCCTCGCGAAATGGAATGAAACCAATTATGGGAATATACTTTCTACATCAGTGTACACAATTCTTTTGCTTTGCTGTATTGACTGTTCTTGATCTTCGTAGAAATCCTCTTAAGGGACGACCCTTCCAGGTCCAAATTATAATAGGACCTTGGGAGAGTACTATTTAATGTACTGCGCCTTTCGATCCTCACGATACGTTTCAGCGCATTGAAAGACACAATGAAAATTTTTATTCTGTGGTGGAAAAAACTAAAAAAAGACCTTACATGGCAGTATTAGATGATGTAGCACAAGAAAGAGCTCTAAATAGTCACGTTATTTTTTCTAAATATAGGAGCAGATTCAATATTTCTCTCCTTTATTTCTATATGTAAATGTTGTTTGACTGCATTTAGAGAACAATGATGGTAGTAATATTAGTATTCAATATTTTCATTAAAAAGGGATATTATAAAAGTCCAAAAAACGTGAATAAGCAATCTTCTCTGCAGAGATGAATTACTGTTTAAGGTGGGAATAAATCAACCGCGAGAAAGTTAAGCCATAAATGTTCAAAATTTATTAAAAGAGGATAGGAAAACTTTCTATTAGTGTGGGTTTCGTGTTGTGTAACCATTTAATGTCTTGAAGTTGAACGCAGACGTAAGAACCGCAGTATATTGTGCTCACAGAAATATAAATGTAATTCACAATGAAGATCAAGACACCGGAAAATAAGCATAATAGTAGTTTGGTATATCAGACACGTTTACGTGCGTGGTATGTATTTTTTTCGGAACCTTGAAGCAATTATGTAGTGAGGCAAAATGGAAAAATACAAACTAACGAAAAGCAAGTTAATTTTACTGTTATGTCTCCTCTCAGTATTTCATGCGTATTGACACTAGCGACTAGAATATAAAGGAAGATCAAATCATCTAAGAAAAAAGTAACTGAATAATGAGTACACATTCAAAACATATCGCATTCGTTCTGCAAACGCAAAAAGAAGTATTCTACAATCTAATGCTTCTCTCTGCATTAAGACTACCGCCTGCGTTCGCTCGATCCCTGCCATAAAATGTCTTAAAACAATATTCGGTCCACAGATTTTTATAGACTGAATATAAACATAAAGCAGGGTATTTTGTGGGTTCGTTTATAGCTGTCTTATTGATGTAGGACTCAATGGAATCTGTAGATATTATATAGAATGTAAATATCCATGTGTGCAGAACGAAATAAAGCGTCTTAAAAATATGCAAAATATGCACTTTTTACGACCGCCGGCCATAAAAAGAAAATACAGAGTAATGCTTCTATTGATTTATCTTACACTTTTACTTAGTTATGCATGTAAGAGGAAGTTCCCACTCAAGAAAACTAGCGCCGCGGCGCAGTAATAGACATCCCCGTCAGGCGCACGAACATCAAACTTTCCCACGACGTTGCACCCAGGCGTGGGTCAATACAGCGTTTCACTAAATATAACTCCACCATGTTTATGGCTGGGCTTCTTCACTTCGCATTACTGTCAACACCAAACGCTTCTTCGGCGTTAATTCATGCCGGTTAATTTAACGCAGAGTTAGAATATGCTTGGAAGCTGTTGCTGCCGTGTTTAGAAAGATCAATTAGCTCTTCTTGTCTTGGGGACAATCCTGCACATTAATTGCTTAATGCACGTGGTTTCTTTTCATAGAACTGAAGGAAGGAAAATTTGTGACTCCCTGACATATTTTATCCTCTCTGTATATTATCGAGTAATGGTAGACGACTGTTTTTGACAATTTATAAGAAAACATCGATAAAGAACGCTCCAAATGCCTTACAGTGTGATAGGGAATTACTCCCCAGTCCTGCATTCAACGATTCCAGATCATGACATAAAGGTCAGATTAGTGCAAACAGAATATAATCATGCATAGGTCGGAAACGATGCGTCCTAGACCCTTAAAACCACGTTTTGTTTCTCGTAGGGACACAAGTTTTGTAGGAATAGATGAGTTCTGAGGAGACACTGGATTTGGGGGTCGGAATTATGTTTTTTTTAAGTAGTATTCTTCAAAATGAGACCTTTTTGAAATTTCTAGTTATTTAATGTTATTAGAGTCTGTCACAACTTGACAATATATTATGTTATTTACTCAATTAATAATGAACACATCTCATTGAAAACATGAGAAAATTATTCACTATTCCCCAAAAATAAAAAACATCAGGTAAATTTTAAAAACTGTATTACAGTTCTTGCGTCAGTTTCGAGGACTAGTTCATCAGGTTAAAAACAAAATACAAGCATACAATGAAAACATAACTAGAGAGAAAAATATTTAGATACAAATTTTGTGGGAAAAATATTATAAATTAATTACAAACCAACATTTATAAATATAGAATACTCAGAATATACTTCCATACTTTTTTATATTGAGGGAGTTTTTCTTAGTTTCAAATTTGCATATTAAAACTCTCTGTTTTGTAGGAGTCAATAACGTGTGTGTTATTTTATTTCGTTAGTTTTTGATTTAGAGACTCATTTTTACATTCTGTAACAGAAAGCAGCAATGGATTTTTTTCCTTCGCCACCAATTGAGCTGTGCACCGATTAACGGTAGAATTTCATACATCAGTGAAGTTTAATTTACTTTCACTGTGAAATGTTACATTTACAGGTATATCATTACATTGTTTGTTTGTTTATTTATTTTATGTCGCGTCAAATACAAAGGTTATTAGCGACATGTACAGAATAACATATTTTTATTATATCATTTCATTGTGTACTCAGTTAGTATGGCTTTTAATAACGGTTTTCTAGATCCTTTATGTAAATTACAGTTCGAACGTAATACAAAAAATACTCTTAATATTGAGAAAAGTTACCTGTGTTTTATTATCAGCTGCAAGAACGTGAAATCTCGGCGTTGATCGGTAAAGATGTCAGATAATTACTAAGATAATAAAGGGACATACAAAGACGACGAGAACAAATATTTGTACTCCCGACGCCTCGGGTCGAGAAGCTACGTTGAACGATGGGGGATGTTGCAGGTAATGTTGCAGTCTCGTGTTTGGAATATTGATTTGCAAACGTTGTGTGCGCGAAGTACGTATTATATTACACTTTACTGACTGAGAACGCATTAGCATATGAGGTCACCGTTTCAAGGAGACTGGCTCCAATTATTACGTTGCTGTTTATCCAATGAAATACATGAACTCGCGCTCTATTTGATAGTTCATGCATTTTGATATGTAAATAATATGTAGCACAGGCACTGCAGCAGCTCATCTTTTGTGTTCTGGGGAATATCATTGGCTGGAGGTGTTTAAATTTCCTTCGTGTTTCTGTTTTACGAATGAGGTTCTCATTGGTTGTTTACGGGAAAACGTACCCCGCCCGAGACCGTGAAAATGAATAATCACTGAGTATTCCGCTTCAATATAAGAAGATCACTACTCAGTATGCTCAGCGTTGTACCCAAGGGGCGGGCTGGAAGGCTCATGGGGCTGCAGCACACCTCCCCCAGATGCCAATGATAAATATTCAAAACGATAGCTTTTACTCATTTTCTTTACTTTTAACGAAAAGCATTTGTTATTGTAACACCCCCGGTCGTCTCGTGAGAGAACGCCCGGTAAGCGGCCCTTGTAGCTCAGTCGGTGATGGAAAGAATTGTTAACAAATACTGGTAACATGAAAGAAACACTTTGATCACTGGTAAAATCACTTTTATTCCTGGGCAAATAATTCAAAATGCCCCAGGGAAGTTACACATTTAAATAGAATCGGAAATCTGAAAATTAGGTGGACAGATAAGAAGATGAAAAGTTAGTAGCCAGTATAAAGCTTAGAAATTAGGAAGACTTATAGTTAGCATCACAATGGTAACAAATATTACAGATTACTGTGTCTTAGCGCGACACCGCATTACAGGATTTTCGCAGGGATGAATACCCTGAATTATATTGCCTTGGTAAAGTTTTCTTTTGTGGGCCCAAGACGGGTGCGTTGCGGCCGAGAGGGCGGCGGCAACCTTCACAGGGGACGCGGCCGGGGCGATGTCCTTGTGCCCACCCAGGCACGCCAGTCAGCTGGTCTGGCGCCTGAGGGCGTTACCATCAGAGGCGGCGGCGCGGCCAAGGGTAGGCAGCGGCGCGGCCGGGGCAACGGCGCCTGGCAGTCTCGTTGAGCTCGGGGTCGGCCCGCAGTCACTCTCGATTTCAAGAGCGTAGTAACCAGTCACGGATTCTTCTGATACTCGTGATTATTCACAATTGCAACTTTTGAAAGTCTAGAAATCCTGCAGCGACACATTCGCTTCACTTTACAACTGATTCCCGCTTCAGAGAATTTTCTCTGCCCACGTTACTCTGCTCTATTACAATAGCTCACACCGAAGTTTTCTCTAAGTCCATCAGAGGCGAACTTGCCTCTGGTCGGTGAATAGCTCTCCCCCTCAGAGAAGTTTCTCTCCCGACTGCCCTGCTTTGAATGCCAATTTTATAAGTCAAATCTTATTAGGTTAACTTTTACCCCCCACTCGTTTTCTCGCATGTTCCAGCTCCTTAAGGTAGTTGCGTCGCTATTGGCCGAGAGAAATGGCGCATTACTTTATTTCGACCAATGGTGACCGGGGTAGTGAATGGAGATCCGACTCTTTGCATAACTGTGAGCGTCCAGAAATTTTCTTTGCCCTTCGAGAACATGCTCGTACAAGACGGGCGTTGTCCGTGAAAGAATTGATGTCGATTTCAAAAGCGGTCTAGAAGGTTCTCGCAGCCGGCTGTGCGAACACGTGCTCCACAGTAAATCTGTCGACGACTGACCCTCTTAACGACTCTCTTAATGGGCCGGAGGCGGAGACGGCTGTCAGATAAGCTGGGTTGCGCGCGTGAGGCCATGTCGCAATCTGTTCCCAGTATTACTCAAGGTGGCCGAATCTGTTTGTTTAATTTAATTTTCTTGGCGTGAATTTCGTTTCAAAAGGTATGACGAAATCTGTATCGCTACATTATATCAATTGTTAACATAATAAGTATTAACTATAAGTCACCGAATACAAATACATTTTATATTTAATTCAAATGAAAAATTCTCTTTAAGAAAACATCCAGTTGGCTAGACACAACTACACCTGTCCCGTAGCCCCTCCAGAGATAAATCCTGCGTGCACGTCTGAATATGCTCGTGTGCTGGGGCCTCGTACATCAGATGACCTATGTCGAGTCCTGAACAGGGAGAGGTAGACCTGAGAGGTTCAGGGCATCAATTGATGTCACAGCATTTTCGACACTAGCTACATAACTAGGTCGAATTTAGGCTCTGGCTGGAGGAGAATTCTAGCGACCGGCTGCTCTGATCAGTAGTTTTCCATGGTTTCTTCGATGCACATCAAGCGAATGCTGGAGCAGTACCCTAACAAACGGGACACGGACCACGCGCGATCTCTCCTATCTCTTCATTATCCTAGCCTCACTCCTTACTTACATACATTTACACTTGCATACACTACACTAACAGACATGCAGGGGGACCAGTCGGGAGCTTGTCCCGGTTGGGGCGGTGTCCCGCTGGTGAGAGATACGGGGTTGGGGAATCCCCAACTAACCGACAGGTAGGTGAACGCTGGATCTCATCGACCTGCGAGGGAAGGGCATCGAGCAAAACATGCACTACACTTACGGAACTAATGATTTAATCCGTTTATTAATCAATCAATTAAACGGTCCCGTGCGTCCACGTCGTACCGACGTAATGCGTGCGTAGCTTTAGGCCTAAGACATTACACTGTAGTCTTTTGCTTACATTTGAAATATAAAATAATACCGCAGAAGTTTTGAAAAAGTGAAACACATGAGTTTATATCCCATGGAATGCAAATTACCAATAATACAATACAAAATGTTTTTTACGTTACATAATATTTACAGCTATATAAATATATTTGCTCACACCAGCTTCTTTAATTACCTTTTCATCAATAATATCCAAATGTATTTGGTGTAAAGAACATTAAGACCAAACTTTACCCCACCTCTACATTTTCTGACCATATCTCAGGTACAGGTTCGTACGTGAAACATTGAGCATGTAAGACGGCTTGCTGCGAACAATAAACCTAGGGCGACGAACGAACACGCAAATCTGTGATTGACGACACACGTTCGCCTTCCCCTCTTTACCCCTCGCACACGTCTCGGATCCGCTTGCAAAGCCGTCGCCCTGCAAGTCCATACAGGTGCACCTCCCGTAAAGACGCCTCAGCGAGTCGCGTCGGGGCGCATCGCAACCGCGAAAGCGTTTGGAGAACGCTGATGGACGCGTCTCCTATTTTATTTATCAGTTCTCCGCAGCCGGCGTGTTACGGGCCCGTGATCTGTATTCATTACGCGGTGCCCGCCATCGCCGGCGCGGCACGGTGCTCTGACTCCCCGCCTCCCTTTCCACGAACGGGCTATCAACTTCAAATGCACGTAGCCCGCTCGCTCCCTCTCTCGGCCCTGCCCGCTCCACTTTGGCCGGCGCGGAAGTTGCCGTTTTGCCCGCCCCGGCCAGGGTTGCCACTCGGCTGGACCAAAGGGGCGCGCGGGGAGGGGCGCTCGATAGCGCAACTTGGTTGGACCTGACGTTCACTCGGGGAGGCGCTCTGAATCTTAGTCAGCGCCGTTAGGTGTACCCCAAGGGTGCTTCGTAAGTATCTGTTTTATGAGAATATAAAAGCTGTACTCATTAATTACTGCATTTTATACATAATTCATTATTACTGTATAGATTGGCATTCAACATCTAATATTGTACGCTTAGATCCATATTTACATTATGCTATAGCATATTGTATTATGCTAATAGAACGTCTAAATTTTCTATCCGTATTAAGCCAATAATTGAAACTAATTTTAATGTATTTTCCTAACGGATTATCACGACTAAACACGCAGAATGCCTACTTGGCTTTCTCGGACAATTATGGAATTATTAATCATTTAGATAATTGTAATAGAATACGTGAGGTTTTCCCGTAGTTTACGAACTCACCGTCGCAAAATGAAGCTTACTGCACGGTTCGCTCTCCCGACCTTAGCGCTGAGTGACAGGTACTGCTTCCTTTTGCCCTGGGAATCCTGGAAATCAAGCCCCGCCCGTGGATGTTTGTGAAAATTGCAACACCCGGAAGGAATGGTGCGAATCACTTACAAATCGGTGCATGTGTAGAAAAGTGTATCCATAAGAAGGTATTAAATTTACATAGAGATGGAGTGTAAGTTGGTCCTCAGCGCCCTCCTTTGTGCGTCAGGTCACGTCAGAGTTACCCCACACTCAATCATTATAGAGCCGTCAAACAACGTGGAAACGTGCAAGCATGTGCCAGAATGCCCCGTCGACTCCAAAGAAAGCAATATCAGCATCTGAGTTTGACCGCGGCAAAACGATCAGTGTCCGAGAGGCGAGTTTTTTCGTACCGTGACATTGGGCTCGAACGGGGCGCGCTGCTACCACAGTGATGCGTGTGTGGATATACTTGATAAAGAAGAGTCGTACACAGCGCAGGTGGATACTGGACCACACAATGTGACCACAGTGTGAGATGAATACCGTCTTGTCTGCATGACCGTAACCGATAGCACGGCGACGTCCACAGTGTTGGCTGGAATTTGGAGCACTGCAACGAGTGTGGTTATGTCTGCGTCGACGGTTCGACGCCGTCTGCTGAAAGCTGCATTAGTGACACGCATGCCACGGATTCTGTTGACCAAAAACTACCATCTCAGTCAGTAATGAGCACGTGAACGTCGCAAAATGTAGCGTTTTCGGACGAGTCCCGCGTTAATTTGTGGCCAGCCATGGCTGCGTACGTGTTCGACGCTACCCTGGTGATCGCAATCTGCCAGCCGGCATTGTTCCGCGCCATGTGTAATGCCACACCAAGTGTGATGGTTTGGGGCGCCATTGGACACTATGTGCGATATCGCCTCGTACGTAAGTGCCGTCCACAAATTACATAACGCAAATTTGGAGTATTTTGAATACCTTCTCCCCCCCTGTAACACACTCGTAACGCGCGCTTGAGACCCCGTAGATAATTAAGTAACGCTTGCGACACTTCCCCCCTTAGATATACAAAAAATGAAAATAAATTATAGCCCAATAAAAAAATTGTATTCATTTTAGCATTTGTGTTGAACATTAAAATTAATGATAGTTTGATAAAAACATAAATATTAATGTTACGTAACACTAAACTGATGCCCCCTACCCCTATGTAGCGCTGCCTCAAGCGCTCTCCCCCTCTCTTTAGCGTTGCGTCATTTATGGACGACCCCTAATGAGGGGGATCTGAAAAGAAACCTTTTCATCAAGGTGGTTTTAGAGGTCGAGGTACTGCTCCTCTTGCCTTATTTTAGCAGGACAATGCCGGACCGCACGTGGCGAGGAACGTGCAGGCGTTCCACAAAGAACGAGGAGGTCCGCTGCTCCCGCGGCCAGCACGTTCCCTGACATGTGGCGCATCCAACATGTCTGGGAGATGATCGGTCGGCAACTTGTTCGTTCTGCTCCTCCTGCAGCCACTGTCGATGCTTTGCGGTCACACATAGAAACCGCGTGGCAAAGTGTTTCCCAGCAGCATATTCAGGCTCTCTTTGAATCCATGCCACAACATCTAGAGCTCTGTTGGAAGCGCGTGACGCCTTCATACCATGTTAAATAATGAAGTTCAATATGCGGGCACAGGTCTGTAATTCTAATCATTTGAATTGTGAATTTCCTATTCTGTGAAATAAAAATGAATTTCATTGTAATAGACTGTCACCATCTTGGTGTTGCAATTTTCTCAACCACTGGTGTGGTTATATTGTGTGTGTGTGTGTGTGTATATATATATATATATATATATATATATATATATATATATATATATATATATACCGTATTAGTACCACAATTTTACTTCAATATTAGCAATTAACTGAAAATTCAAAAGTTGCATTGAAAATGGCACTTTGGTCACATAATTTAGTATATTATGCTCTCCTCATAAAAGTAGTATAAAGAAAATATGTGGAGCATTTATTAGATAGATTTATTAAAGTTTGCTCTCAACTCGCTTTTATTGAGCATGTGTGTTTGTGAAAAAGTATTTCACCAAAAATCACGCGAACACTATTAATATATTGAAAAAAGTGTGCATGTTATCATTTAAATCTGTAATATTGAGAAGTTGATTCAATTAAAGATACTTTTAGCATCAACATTGTAGATTCTAAAAACGATTGGAAAAAATGTACTTTTCCAATTTTGCAAATGCCTGTTTTAATTAAATTTAAACGTATATTTATAAGCGTAAATTCGAACAAAATTCTATTCGTCAGAAACTTGAAGAAAGAAGACCCGATATTGAGAAAATCTTATTTACGTTTTGTTCAATTGACAATTTGACTGAAGATTCGCAAAAACTACTCGTACTGTTCAAACTGCGGGCAAAGAGCAAAATGAATATTTTTTGAACGATTATTTTAGTTCTGATACGCTTTTTAGTAGTTAGTAGTAGTTACTTATGATATTAATTGTAGTCAGCCAGAAACTATCATTTATTTGGGCGAATTTCTCGAAGACAATGTTGTTTTGGAAAAAATTGGTGTCCTACTCCTCATGAAATTCAACATGAGGAATGGGGTATTTTATTGTCCGGACATCCTGCACACGCTGCTCCGGCGCAAGGTATACTGCGAACATAAGCACGATGAATAAATTGTGCTGTGCTATTTTGGAAATAATCTTAGTGCCAGGTTGCTTCCACAATCTGAAGAATATCTTACGGAATTTGCGAGAACGTTTGAAGGTCAGGTGAACAACTGGGTTAGAAAGAATAGTCTCGAGCACATTTACATTTTATTATGTAGTTTTGCATAGGCCGTGTTGTCTTCACTCTCGTCAGCAGTGATTTGCAATGCATTTTTAGGAATCCTTGAAATTATTCATAACGAGCAGAGTAAGGTCACGACATTTGCTGCTCAGTCGAACAAACAGGAGAAAATATATTATTACATCTGGAAGGTGTAAATAGGGTATTTTCTGCAGTTTTGTACTCCGTGAAAGTCTTGGATACGGTTAAATTACAATGAGTTACGGGGTTCGAATGATTTGTAATGTCACATCTTTCAACCTACAATTCTGATTTTACAGTAGCTTTTTGTCCACTGATTGCAGCACGAGTATGTTGTTCTTGTAACAGAAGGAAGCTGGAACCTCGTCATTCCAAACAGTTTTCAAAGTGAAGCCAGTGATGCGTTTTAATGTCTCTTGCATTTTTATTCCAGCTCTGATGTATATTGTATTTGGAGGGAAGTCATTCGAAGCAATGTCATAAAGAGTTGTGAAACTCGCTTGAAGTGTGCGTATAGCGTTCAGTTTTTTCAGAGTTTCAGTGCTTGACGTTGATCACATATCCTGCCCTGTTGTACGTGTGTTGTGTTCTCTCTCCACGGTCTATAGCTATTATCCGTACTTCATTTGACCAGTGATTCTAGAAACCGAAAGCACAATTTCCGATATTTATGCGTTAGTCAGAAATTATTTCCACATATTTTTAACAGATGGATCATGTAGAGAACATTGTCACAAGTGCAATATAACTTGAAACAGTACAAGCATTTATTGTCACACAAACATTGTAATTCAATTGTTGTATGAGTGTCTTATTAACTAGATAACATTTACTATTAGAAAACACTTCATTCTATTTTGATGAATCTTTGTCTTTGATGTGGGCTTCCTTTCTTCGTCAAATTTCTAATTTTTTCTCCAGTATTTTATATTTATCTGTGAAAATTCAGATTTTATTATCGACTTAATTCCGACTTAATTTATTACAGATAATTTTACTCCTTTAATAATTTGACGGATCGAATTAAGATTGGGAAACTGGTACACCTTTCTGGTTTAGAATATTTAAAAAAGCTGTCTTCGTTGAAAAAAATTAAAAGCGCTGTCTTCGTTGAAAGTAAACACTGAGAAGTTTGGTACCAAATTATGACGAAAATAGGATTTTACTATAAGAGCGCAATTTCCAGACCGCATACATAGTAATTTATTTTTTAAGAACTTTTAATATCGCCATTTAAAGAGAGAAGATGAAAAATGACAATATTCTGGACACTGCAGAATCTAAAAGGTATACAAAGTGAATATTCAAAAATGATTTAGATTTGTTTAAAATTTGAATCCGAGACTTTGCTAGAAAATTTGTAATTAGTTTGTGATTGGGATAGGACATCAAAGAACATTTTTTATATTTTCCATTAAGTTTGCAGAAAATGTACTTCTAAATGAAAAACCGTATTCATTTTCATTCATGTTTTTCCTCGCGTAATAAACGGAGCTTTTTCTTGCATAATTTAGCTACGAGTACGGCTTGCATTGATACTTATTATTACTACTTTGAAAAATTGATCTGGCCTGTAGCTGGATAAGTCCTGAGGGCGCACGTACTTGATGTTTTGATATAATCCTTATTTCAAGTTGTGACGATGGATATATTAAGATTGAAGCAACGGAAGAATTTATAACGAACGCGATGACTGGGAAACCAATGCCATTTTTGTGGAAAATGTTTATTTACTCTCCGGGTAAATCTAATTAATGTTGATCACATTCATGGACTGTAACAACAAAAAAAGAAAACTCCATTATCGTTCAGATAATGTATCATTTTACATTTGATACTAATCTTTTTGATCCATGTAATATTTACACGATTTCCATATCTTCTTTTGCGGTGTTCGTCGCTTTCAAAATAGAGGATCTCGTTACAGTGTAGTAAATGGAAATTACATTACTTTTTGCTTCTGCGTAATGTTTCAATCAACAGATACAAAAACTGAATACTAAGTTCCTTTTGAAAGTGCTCGCTCTTTAAAAAAAGTCCCCCTTCATTTCAACTTGGATGTATTGTCACATTCTGTTTGTTTGTTCTGTTTCTCATCACCGCGTGCTCGTGCATACCCAAGAAAAATCCAAGCGTACACAAGTAAAACGTGCTGGTGATAAAACAGGAGATGAATTAATAGAACATGATAGTCGAGGTAACTGTGAGACGAGTAGGGCGTGGCAGAAATTACGTGACTACAATAACAATGGAATGTTGGGGTTTTCAACCAAATAGATGACTAATGATGAGAAAATAGTTTGTCGCAAAAAATTAAAAATTGGAAAATATGAATTGATAGGAAAAAAAACGTAATGATTTGAGTTGGGAAATACTTTCATTTGTTGACCCGACTGACTTAGTCGCAGAGGTAGTGACACCATATGCGTGGTTTTTATAGTGGTTGGCACGTCAGTTTGTGCTTGTCTCGCAACTTTAATGATCATCGTTTCACATCACATGACTCACCATTGTCAGTTTACATCGCAGTGATCATGAAGGTAGTTCATCCCCACCCTCCTGAATATCGACGAGTACGAACATCATGGGGAAGATGCTTAACGAAGTTGTGGGATTCCCTGTGCCCAAGGTCCAAAATTCGCGAAGCGGAAAATAAATTTTGGGCTTCATTTACGGGTAACTGAGTGCCGCAGGAAGCGTCTTGACTTTTGACTAGACAGAATTATTCGTTTGTTGAATAACTCAGGGTACTTGTTTTTGTTGCATAAATGCCATGTTGTTTTATACACATGTGAGTCTTGATTAAAATCTTCTTCTTTAAGGTTGGTACTCACACTTGAGAATTACTCGGTGTGTTCACTGTAGGATCATGACAAGTGTGATATTTGCACATTTATCGTCCACAGAAATGCATAAACTCATGGAAGTCTGTGTTCTTGGAATAAAGTTTTAATGTTATTATTTTCAGTTTTGTGTGTGTCTTTTAGAAATGTGTAAAATGATGTTGTTAATATCATTGATTGAGCTATTGTAGTCGTTGGCATCTTAGATTATTTTAAATGGGATTTTATTATTAGATTAGCTGTTCGACGTCCGTTTTAAAGACTCTTGTTAGTGTGAAGATTCTTCTGTTTGCAGATATTCGTATATCATATGCTGATCATTATAATCAGGTAGTTCATTTTCATTATGATGCCTTTCAATTTATTAGATTCTTCATAAGAGATTGGTAGAACGGCTTTTACAATATTACTTATAGAATTGTAATTGTATTGATAAGTCTGTACTTACAGATTGAAGTCGCTGAAACGGTTGCTCGTGGTGGAGATTGGCTGCGATTGGTTAAAATTGATGTTGTGAGAACTAAATACGTAAGATTGCTGTTGTTGCTGCTGTTGATCTGGTTGTTATTGTTACTGATGTTTTCGTAGATGTTAAACAGTTAATAAATTAGGGAGTTTGCAGTTGCTGCGTTCATAGCCTGCATGATTACAGATTCGGAGTATGAAACGACACTCAAGTCATATGCTCCTGATTTTCAGGCAACTGCTTCAGGCAACTGCCTATAGGAAGGCGGTTGGTAGGTCAGGATTCTGACCGAGCCAAGGTGATGTCATTCACCTGCTGAACATTTGCCCTTTCTGAATTGCCTAATAATCAGAGGAAAATGCCGCATATTTAATCCCATTACACCGACATACGTGGCACAATGTCTCTGACCGGAATGCCCTAGGGTGTGAGTCTCGGCGATGTGAAAGGGAGGATTATCGACACTAGCGAGGTATATAGATCGAATTCAGCCTCTGTGTGGAGAAGAATTCTAGCGGCTGGCTGCTCTCCTCGGTAGGATTTCTTGCATTCTCCGATCAACACCAAATGAATGCGGAACAGTACACTAACAAACGAACCACGGACCGCCCGCGATCTTTCCTTCGTCGGCGCCGGGCCTCAGCAGGCAGCGGGGTAGGTCACCGCCACCTCGCGCGATGAAAACATGCAGTTCACTTACGGTCTACAGACCGCACCCGAAATCACTAATTAATCAATCAACTAATCCCGTTAGAATTTCATCGACAAAAGGAATCCTTTTGGGCTACTTTACCTGCCTCAGAAGGTCGTGACATTTACGCTGACACACAATGCCACAATGCAGCATTTACAAGGACACGTCAGAAATATTTTGTTGCTGCTTGTGCACCTACGCCGCCACTGATCAGCAAAAACCGCGGCATTTCGAGGAGAACTGCGAGCCCGCGGTGCACTGATCAGCTACTTCTCCAAGCGAACTGGAAGAAAGCTTGTCGCTGGTTTTGCAGAATGAAGTAAATTGTAAACAAAATGTTTCTCCATGTCTCTGCGGAAATATTATAGTATGTTATGCTATGTATGATTATGGGAAAAAATCTATGAAGAGGATCGGACTTTTAAAAGGGAAACACAAATAAGATTGAAATTTTGAAGTTAATTAATTTGTACGCCGATTGTAGTCACATTCTCCATATGTATTGTTGTCTATGTTGAAATCCAGTTAAGAATATTTTTGAAAATTTCTAGTGTTTGTTCTTAATTTAGGGTTTTGTACCAGTCAGCTTTCTTGAAATGTATTACGCAGTATTTCGGGAAACTAAATATTTATGAAGTATTTCATACAGGATTATACAGTAGCATCCAATCGGAATTGTTGCCACACTTTTTTTGTAAGCGTATTTCCTGGAATTTCATGAAATTGCTGCGATTAAAAATTTAATTACTTGAAAGTACTTCATCGATATTTTTAAAGTGGAGAGATACGATGTAAATTTTAATACAATTCTGGAATGTATTAGTCGATGGCTTGCATGGGAGTACATGCATCTTCCATTTGACATCGCACGAAGGTGTGATCAATAACTATGAGCATGTTTGATAATGTCCACTGTCACCTGATAACTGCGTTGAACTTCTCGCAATTTATTTTACCTTGTGTATCGCTATGACTGGAAATGCTCTTGAATATAATTTCCATGGAATCGCAAAAATCTGGTTGCAAACCACTGTACGATACGTCTTCTTTAAAAGTTCTTGCAAACAGATGTAGCAAGATCGTATAGTGTTCTAATGTCAAATGGTGAATCACCGTAGCATAAAGTACAAAGTTGTACATTAGAACAAGTTTCCGGGACAGGAATACTGGTCTGCGATAATCTTTCGAATGTAGATTCAATAGATTTCATGAATTCATTTTCGATGTGCTGAATTCAAAACTGCAAACAGTTTAATGCCTCATGCTTTTTTATTATGTGGACTGAAATTTCAAATTGTAAAGAATTTCTCATTTTCAACAATGATTTTGTATGCCTGAATTAATGTAAAGGAAAATCAAATAGGCCTTTTATAAACTTCTAGATGTTTATAATAAATTGCAAATATATCGTCATACGATCACGTATCGTCTTAATTTAAGTACCCCAACATTTTGAAATTGATAATTTATTCCAATCTGTACGAAATAAAAACATAATATCGGAATATATTAGGATATTGAAATGGACAATATGACTAATACTTAGATATAAATAGGCACTATGTCCAAATTCATACAGGTGTACTTGGAAGACGGTAAAGTAAAATTTTCCTTTAATTATTACTTCGTAATAAGCCCAATCTGATATTAGTGTGTCGTTCATGTTTCATTGTATTTATTTCTGAATAAATATTGAAACTACTGATTGGTTATCAAATGGAAATACACATTATTTTCATAAATTACATTTTCAGAAAAAAACCTTTTAGGAGGCACAAATTGAGACAGTACTGAGCTCTGTTAAGATGGTTCACACTAAAAATGAGATGCCTTCGGCCAGGTATATTTGCCCCCCAGACTTGCCTCATAGTTTCCGTTGCCTTTGCAGGGATCTTTGGGTAAGTGCTTCATGGAGTAGTTAGCTAATGCTTTCTTCCAAGGCATTGGGATGACAATTATACTTTCGATTTGTCCTCTAAATATGCCCATTGTTTCGTGTATCCGCTGCTATCTTGATTGCGAAATGAAATTGTTCGTCGGTGCTTTTCTCTCAACAAGGAATTTAATTTTGCTAGGAACGTACAAGTGAAGTTTTCGAGAGATCTTTTTAATATTGTAGTCCTCCAGGCATGCAAGTAATCGATTTTTCGCACAATAAAATGACGGAATTGGTGAATTTTGAACTTGCCTCTTGGTTTTACAATTTTGTTGTTATAAACACTTCTCCACCAGGCCCGTCGTTCATTATTGAAATGCAAATACCAGCGGGAGACAGAAAGGATGAATGGCGATGCGCTTTTGTTTGGATTGTTCTTGACGTTGCGAACCGTAGGGAGAGGTGCCGATAACCGAAACTTCTTTGACAACTTTATTGCACTCACAAACAATTCTGTTCAACATTTCGCTGTATTAATTGATTATTTCGTCTTTCTGGGTGCGTCAAATTGTTAAGGTCGTTAGTTCCATAAGCGTAGTGCATCTTTTATCACGGGTGGTGACTGTAATATTCCCCTCTGGTTGACGAGATCCGATGCAAACCCACACGTCGGCTAGTGGGAGTTTTCCCCCACCAGCTAACTCCCAGCAGCACCTTCCCAGGTGGGACAAGCTTCACTCTTTCAACTATCGCCCTACGTATGTGGTTGAGCAGTGCACGGAAGGTAAGAGGAATGGATAGGAAAAGGAAGGGGAAGGACAGATCTCGCACAGTCCGTGGCCCGTTAGTTAGAGTATTGCTCCGGCATACGCCTGGTGTTGACTGGAGAAACCAGGGAAAACTACCGGTGAAAGCAGCCGATCTCTAGAATTCTCCTCCAGACAGCGGCTGAGCAGCTAGCTGCCAAGCCAGCGTCGACAATTCTGCCAGCGTCGGAACTCGAACCCTACATCTCTCTGTGTTACTAGAAGAAAATGCTTTTTGGCAGGAATGAAATTTCGTTTTTCTCGATAGGTATTTGCTTTCGAAATTTGAAACTATTTACTCTACATATTATCTATGATGACTGAAGTTGAGACTTACAGACTAGAGACTTTTTCAACTTCATATTATTTTATTCTTATTCATACCCATAAACCAAACTTGTGGTGCTATAACAGCACGTACTTTCTCGCTATTAGTAATGGTTATGTAATACTATTTACACCACAATTTCTCTTCGAATTATTTTTTGTAAAACTCATTTGAAATTATAGAACATTTAGTGCGGAAAATAAGCAGTATGAGAGAAAGTAAAATAACTAATCGTTAATAAATAATATGATACGGATAGTGATGACAAACAAATGCGAATAGATCGAAAAATTTATAAAAGTAATTATTAAACACAAAGGTATTGTAATATTCTACAAATATAAAAAAGTATGCATTTTCATGACCGGGAACAAAGAGCAGCCGTCAAAGAGTAGCTTCTATTATTTGTGTGGCGATACATTGGGTAACATTAATCAACAACGACCGTTCATCTATTCGTTTTCACATATAACACAATATGTAACGTAATTTAAAATGAAACAACATAAATATAATAAATAATAAAATGAAATGTGAATATACAAATTCTAACTTGTGTAGCATCCAATTACGTAAATTGGGAGAGGCTGACTGGAGGCTAGCAATTTTTATTTCAAATAGGTTTTCAATAATTTCTAAAATATTAATTTGTAAACATATCAAACGCTACATTATAAGAAACGAACAATGAATATTAAATATGAAATAATATACACATCCTAACTTACGTAGCATCAAACTGACTGAAAACACTTTTAAAATTAGTGTCATGAAGCGCAGGATTTTCAGAGCGGGCCACTAATTTCGACGCCCAATTATTCCAGAAATACCCATACGAGTATACTCGTAAAATTCAACATGACCTTGTTTTAAAACCTGTTTTTGATGAACATTAAGAATTAATATTTATAAAGTGCATTAAGAAAGAAAATTGTATCTTCCTAATTGAGGTGTAGGAAGACGCCAAAAAAAATTTTGAATATTTTCAACTTTCCAAAAGTTAGTTTATTATAATATGAGACTTGCGCCATGCTCTTAAACGTTCTTCAGACTATCCCCTAACAAAATTTAATCAAAAGCGATGGCGCCATTTTTTTTTTAATTTTGAAAATGTCCCAAGGGTTTCATGTGAAGTATCCCCCGAAATTAAAATATCGATTTCAAATGGAAGGGGCCACGCCGTCGGTTATATCTTTCGGGGAATATAAACTTAGGAGGAAATCAGCTGATCAGTTCAGTAGTTCACGGCCGGCCGGACGTTTTGCCGTCTATCGACTTTTTAGGATCAAGGATCCACAAAACGCATTCTGGTAACACCACGTGTTAGAGGATTGTTTTATGAATTTAGCAACTGGATTCACTCACTTTTTCGTTATCAGCCGTTACAGGCCGTGTACTAAGAGTTTTCCTGCCGAAAATTAGCCGTTTTTCGCGCAGCAAGTAGTTCCTTCTTAAGCGCGAGACACAATAAACGCCCACAGGCAAAGGAATCGGCAAATTGCTGAACACTTGCGCGAGACTTGGTCTTGGCCTTACAAGTCCGTGCGCGAGCGAGAGGAAACACCACTGAACTGAGAATATTGCACTAACATTCGTAAACAATCGCGCAGAACCATCTCTTCCCCCTATTACTAATTCTTCTGTATTAAAACGATTATTTGTATTCAAGGGTTCGTCAGGTGACTCAGAGGATCTTGACGACCATTCGGCGTTATTGATTGATTGTTTTAGTGATTTCGAGAACTCAACTAACAGGGTCATTAGTCCCGTCGGTGTAGTGCATGTTTTTGCTCGGGAGGTGGCAGTGATCTTTCCCTGGCTGTATGGCGAGATCCGGCGCCGACCAACCGTCGGCTAGCGGGGGTTTTCCCCCATCAGATATCGCCCACCAGCGGGGCACCGCCTCAGCCGGGAGAAGCTCTAAGCTCCCGACCGGTCTCCCGGTATGTGCACTGCGTGTTAGTGTGTGTGTAAGGGGAGAGGATGGGAGAAGGAAAAAGTAAGAAAGATTTGCGCGTTACACGCGGTTCGTGGTCCGTTTGTTAGCGTACGTCTTCGGCGTTCGCCTCATGTTGATCGGAGAAACCACGGAAAACTACCGATCAGAGCAGTCGGTCGCTAGAATTCTCCTCCAGACAGCGACTGACCTCGACCTAGCCAACAAGCGAGTGCCGAAAATCCTGCCACCGCCGGAGCCTAGGCCCTCCCAGTCAGAGGGTCTGCAGTGACAACAGTTGATGCCCTGAGCCATCTCTCCCGGTCGGCGTCATTAACTGTTTATTATCCTGCCATATGATGTAGCGAGCAAAAACAGCAAAGTTCATAAACAGTTTCTTATTTAAAATTCAACTGTTACAAGCATGTACCAGAGACAATGCCATAATTTTCCTAAATTTCAGGAGATGTACCGTAAACAAGCTAAAGGCCGAGAAGTCCAATAACACTCGCGAAGTTGCCGAATAACTCGTAGAAACATCCAGAAACGCCGTTCGTGTGTCGCCACCAGATCGCTTATCATCGCGTAGAAACTTGTACTCTCGTGTCGCTCGCCACGTGAACTCGCACTGTTCGCGCCCGCAGTGGGGCCCTTTCTCGCCGACGAAATGCTTTCATGGAACGTGTGACGAGGTAAATTATAATGTACTTCAAATAGAAGGGGTTATTATCACATCGTATCGTCCTGAGCAAAAATATGTATTGAGTCGTCACTCGATTTTTATATCCTACCTATGAAATAAAGGCTGTGCTTTATTGATGGCAAGACCAGAAAGTCTTGGTTATGTGCGCTTTGGTTCTGTTTTGATAAATACTTCCATCTATCGAAAAATATGTCGGTTGTTATGTCCGGAAAGTAGTTTTTTTCTATTCTTAGGAAACACATTCCTGTGATATGACTTTGCGATAGCAGTTAATGTAGGTTATTTACACACTTTCAGCTCATTCGTTTTGCATGGTGATTCAAGACTGGAACACACAACATACTCGTAGACATCGAATGTGTCTAGAAAAGACTCGAATTCATGGGTGTGACAATTCAGAAACTTCGTAAGCCGATTGTCTGGGCTGAAGTATCTTTGATTCGGAATTAGACGGAATTACGGATCGGTACTTCACAATCTGCATAGGGTATTGCCCTCGGTAGTGCTTCTTGCTCGTTGTAGTTGCTTTCTGGACAACGAAGCAGTTATTGATATTCGGAAATTAGTCGAGCAGTCCGCCCGTTCTGATGAATGAAAAAGCCTGAGTTGAAAGTCAACGTTGATAGGTACAGTACAACTTTCTGGTAGTTTCAAGAAAATGTAGAAAGTTTTGACGGAGTGCGGTGCTTTTCAGAATGAAATTTCGTTGTTGCTTCTTTAACTCCCTTCAACTCATTTATCGACTTTTCATGTTTTGAGAATTATTCTACTAATCTTCTATTTTAATTGAAATCAACTTTGATAAAAGAGGTTTCGTGAAATTGCTTATATTCGTGCTTTCCTATCTTTGACGGGAAAGAAATAGGATTTGATGGCTTCGAAATAAATAGGAATAAATGAGACAACTGAAAAATCCCGTTACAACACATTGAATTTGATTGTAGAAGAAATATGAAATTCACCTCGCAAATAGTTTCAGGCACCGCGGGCAAATAAACATATCAACAAATGTTGAATGTTTTATAAATGAAGGTGGAAACTGGTTTCAAAATCCCAGTTTATCTATTTCACAATATATTGAAAGGATATTAATGTTTAGTTTTTAATTGGAGGTTTCAACACAATTTTGAAGTTGAATAAGTGGAAGACACTAGATTTTGTGATTTCAAAATATAAAACAATAAACTGGTGACAATAAACGAGTCTGTGAACATTCCCTGATTTTAAACCTTTGCCGATCAAGAGAGAGATACTGGGCGTTGAAATGAGTAAATATTGTCGTATTTAATTGTAAATGCTCATGTAATATTATTATGATCTTTAAATGGAATCACTTGTTAAAAACATTTTGTACGGGTTACAATATAAAAAACTGACTTCAATATGACAATATTTAAAAAATAAATTGCCTCAGTTAAGAAAAAGATAACTTTCAAGCACTCCCGAACAAGCCAGACAAGATCTAGTGAAGTGTACTAAAAAAAGTACGTTTATGTATAGTAAGTGCACAGATAAAGATGCTTACAATAATTTGAAGCAAATGGCGCTTTTGGCAATTTTGAAAGTTCTCAAAAGGGTCTTTCTTGAGGAATTATTTATGAATATGCAGTATTTAATAAAGTAATGGTCAATATTTTATATAAATACTAGCGTACCCGTGCAAGAACTCTCGTGTGTTAATACCCACCCTTTCCCTATCAATTTCCTTATTCTTTCCACTAAGAAGGAAAATTGTTAATGAAACGTGTTTTTGTTAAAAAAATTATAAATGTGTATTGTAACACTCCCGGTCGTCTCGTGAGAGAACGCCCGGTAAGCGGCCCTGAAATAGCTCAGTCGGTGGTGGAAGGAATCGTTAACACATACTGGTAACATGAAAGAAACACTTTGATCACTGGTAAAATCACTTTTATTCCTGGGCAAAATAATTCAAAATGCCCCAGGGAAGTTACACATGTAAATAGGATCAGAAATCTGAAAATTAGGTGGACAGATAAGAAGATGAAAAGTTAGTAGCCAGTGTAAAGCTTAGAAATTAGGAAGACTTATAGTTAGCATCACAATGGTAACAAATATTACAGATCAGTGTGTCTTAGCGCGACACCGCATTACAGGATTTTCGCAGGGATGAATACCCTGAATTATATTGCCTTGGTAAAGTTTCTTTTTGTGGGCCCGAAACGGGCGCGTTGCCGTCGAGGGGAGGCGGCGGCAACCTTCGCAGAGGGCGCGGCCGGGGCGATGTCCTTGTGCCCACCCAGGCACGCACGTCAGCTGATCGGCCGTCTGAAGGCGTCACCCAAAGGGGGGGCGGCGCGGCCAAGGGAAGGCGGCGGCACGGCCGAGGGTGCGGCGTTGTAACGGCGCCTGGCAGTCTGGTTGAGCTCGGGGTCGGCCGGCAGTCACTCTCGATTTCAAGAGCGTAGTAACCAGTCACGGATTCTTCTGATACTCGTGATTATTCACAATTGCAACTTTGTCTGTCTAGAAATCCTGCAGTGACACATTCGCTTCACTTTGCAACTGATTCCCACTTCAGAGAATTTTCTCTGCCCACGTTACTCTGCTCTATTACAATAGCCCACACCGAAGTTTTTTCTAAGTCCATCAGAGGCGAACTTGCCTCTGGTCGGTGAATAGCTCTCCCTCCCAGAGAAGTTTCTCTCCCGACTGCCCTGCTTTGAATGCCAATTTTATAAGTCAAATCTTATTAGGTTAACTTTTACCCCCCACTCGTTTTCTCGCATGTTCTGGCTCCTTAAGATAGTTGCGTCGCTATTGGCCGAAAGAAATGGCGCATTACGTTATTTCGACCAATAGTGACAGGGGTAGTGAATGGAGTTCCGACTCTTTGCATAACTGTGAGCGTCCAGGATTTTCTTTGCCCTTCTAGAACATGCTCGCACAAGACGGGCGTTGTCCGTGAAAGAATTTGTCGATTTCGAATTCACTGGATGTCGATTTCAAAAGCGATCTAGAAGGTTCGCGCAGCTGGCCATGCGAACACGTGCTCCACAGTAAATCTGTCGACGACTGACCCTTTAACGACTTTCTTAATGTGCCGGAGGCGGAGACGGCTGTCAGATAAGCAGGGTTGCGCGCGTGAGGCCATGTCGCAATCTGTTCCCAGTAGAACTCATGGTGGCCGAGTCTGTTTGTTTAATTTAATTTTCCTGGCATGAAGAAATCGGTATCGCCACAGTATGAACTTGGTTCTTACACAAAATCAAACAGAAATAAAAGCAATGCAATTTACTTTGGAAAAACATTTTTAATAAAAATTTGTTCAGTATTATAGAGGTATGTTCTTTGAACAATTCACACTTCCCTAAAACATTTGAAGTTCTTGATAATTAGCTTTTCGCTTTCCTTGATAGTCACAAAAATATTAGAAAAAGTTTTTACACTTTAGAAAGCCACGTCAAGTTTTCCGTGCAAAAATACTGGATCAGGCAAGTACAACCCTACTCTTTGCAATATTATTTAACTTTCCTGGATTTGTTGTGAGAAATGGAAGGGATTTTGGAGGCGCAGGGCACCAGCTTGCTGGAGTGCGAAAATTGAAAAATTATTTGTATACTAAAAAATATTAGATACTTTTCTGACTTCTTACGTCAAGAAAAGCAATTTCGAGTCAAAAAATAATAAAAGTAATATTTTCACCTTTGAGTAATAAATACCATTTGTTACCATTAGAAACAACTGTACTCTTTTACTTCATTCGGTACAGGGGAATGTTACTCAAACGATGTTTACATATTGAATATCTTAGCGAACCGACACCTTAAGTTTAAGACCAAACCTATTATTTAAAATAAGAGTTTACAGCTCGGCAATGATGTACAGACGTCCATATACTACCAACAGTTAAATCGTGCGTGTGAATTGTGATTGATGGCAGTTGTCGAATGACTTGAGCTATTCTAATTTTAAATTTGGTTACTTTTTTAAATTAATTCACTTAGGCTCCCACGTTTTGATTTTTGTTGTTTTGAAATTTTTGTTGTTTTTAAGTTTTGAAAAATGTTCAATATTATAAAAGTACATCTAAAAACAAATACTTATATTGTTGTTTGATAATTTAAAAAATGCAGTAAGAATTTTTTAATTTTTTATACAAAAATTGAATTTTTCAAAAAACCGTCATTTTGACTAGTAGAGACCAAACATTTACAATTGAAAACGCCACCAATCGATTCTTTGATATATTTTCATTCAGAATTAATGCATTTTGGTGTGTTTTGCGAGGTAAATCGACTCCTTTTGAGAAAAACAAAATTAAGTATGTCTAAAATCGCCTTTTATCCATTCAAAATCTATTGCTTGTAAAACAGAAAATTATTATCGTAGAAGACTTAAAGCCGTAAAACCGCTTTGTTTTTCCAGATTTTCTATCCATGACTCTATTCTTCCTTTAATTATTCGCCCGTACAGTCTACAAATTGAACTTGTGACATTAATGCCTCTATAGTTGTCACATATTTCCTTATGTTTTTTTTTTATAAATTGGTATAAATCTGCTTTTTTCCATTCTTGAGGAATTTCTTCTTGACAATAAGACATTTATTAAATTGGTTTACAATAATTTCTTTTATTTATCAGTTCAACCGGAATCCCTCCTGGGCTTCGGGATCTATTATTTTTCATCCCCTTTAGAGCGTTATTTAGTTCTTTTAGAGTTACTTTTGGGATGTCATCCTGTATTTGTACATTATCTGCATTATAACTGATGTATTCTGTTCTATTCTCTCTCAGAAGTTCTTGAAAATATGCTGCCCACTGTTTAATAGTGATTGGTGACATTCTGTATTTACAGGACACATCTGTTTTTAGTTCTTTTATTGCTTTCCATACCTCTCTAGACCAATTGCTTTCCTTTAACCTATTTACTTCATAGCATTTTGTTTCCCAAGCCTGTGTCTTAGCTCTTGCTACCGCTTTTTTAACTCTCCTTTTGATATTACTATTTTATGTTCTATATTTGAGGTCTCCTGAGCTTAGCCATTTTTTATATTTCACTTATTTCTCTCCGATTATTTCCTTCAAATCTTCATTCCACCAGTGTGTTTTTCTTTCCTTTAGTTTGGGCTTCTCACGTAACGCTTCAAATGCTGCTTCATCAATTACTGTTTTTATTTGTTCGTATGGTTCACTTGCTGGCCGATTTACATTTATTTGCTATTTATTTGCCAATTTAAATTTATATAGGAAACTAGTAGAGTCATTGTAAGCTATCCAATTGATATATTTTTGGATTACATGGAGAATGAGTTTCTGGTGTTTTGATCTTTTGGAAGGTAGGTTTGTGAAAAAAATAAATGAGAGCTGTAACTAAATAGTGGTCGCTACCACATTTTGCACCTCTTAATACTCCTAAACCTTGACATTTCAGATGTGTTTTCTGTTTTAATATCACATAATCAATTATTGACTTAATATTCCTGGTAGGTTGTGTCCACGTATAATTATGCATATCTTTGTGTCTATAGAACCCATTCATGATTTTAAGACACATCTGACTACATAAATTTATTAATCTCTCTCCGTTTTTATTACATACTTTTTCTACATAGTTTTTAAGTCCCCCATTATTAGAATTTCCTTACTTGAAGGAATGTCTTCTAATATTGCCATTAATTCATCTTCAAAAGAATATTTTAAAGATTCTGTTGCACCTTCAGTTGGAGCATATGCTGATATAATTACCATAGTATGGCCAAATATATCTAACGACTGTTAGCAGTCTCTCATTGATCTCATTCCAGGTTCTTATATTTTTTCTATATTTTTTCTGCATTGCCACTGATCCTCCACATTTAGCCCTATTGTCTTTGTTTACATCACTATAAATATTGATATATTTGCTGTAGTCTTCAATTGCTTTTCCTTCTTAGTTTCCGTTTATGAACAAATGTCTATATTTAACTTTTCCAACTGACTGAATACTTCTTCATACTTTTTGATAATACCCTGTGCGTTCCACGTGGCCATTTGCATTGTCCGGTTTCGTTGCTTAAGTCGTCTTCTACTGGGTCCGTTTTTAAGGCTGCTTAGAGTTTTAACATGTTTAGATTTTTACGGGAGTGGAGTGTTGGCCCATAGCCCAACCTCCAACCTGGCAGGCTAGTATTTGTTTGGAGTTTTCTCCCCTAGAGAGGTTGGCTCTACGCCTTTGTGAGTCCTCTCTACCCATGGTTTTGTTTCAGAGTTTTCCTTCCCTTGGCCTTTGGGGGCATCACCCCCTCCTGCAAGGCAGCAGGTTGAAGTCAGAAAAGAAGATACAGAAATAGATAGAAAGAGAGGAGGGAGAAAATATGGTATAGAATATGGAAAGAAGAGAGGGGAAAATAATGACTCCCTAGCCCTCGCAACCTAATAGCGTCGGGGTCACGAGAGACCAAGATCGGTCAAATAGGAAAGAATAAAGTAGTATGGCGCAAAGGAAGAATAGCCAAGCCACACTAGTAAAGGGACCACATTTATGACTAGTTGCCGTTTGTGGGGGAAAAGGAGGGACATGGGAACCGGGCCCGAAGGACTTTGGATAGAGGTGATGAAGAAGTACTGGTGGGTCGTTGTGAGACAACCCTACGTCTGGCTCCTCAGCTGAGACCTGTACAGCATTGGTGACCCTACCGGTAACATCGTTTATCGATTCTCTAACCCATCAACAACGCTACCCCTGTATGCCCTCAGCTTCATACGAGCACACAAACCTCCTCGCCCGCACGGTCAGTGCTACTTCAAGGCGGTGTCTCTTGGAGGAGGCACTTGCACTTGATTCGTGACATTACAAAATAATAATACGCAGTACTGCAAGAAAAAGATTTTTTGAAAATTCATTGTAAAGTGATTTGACCGTCTTTATCACTGCACAAGAAAATGAGACCACAAATGAATACAGAAAGATAGTTCTTGTGCTGTTCACACCCTCACCCTTTCCTATGAATTTTGGAAACGATAGTCGATGATGATCAGGTTGCGGAATTTGAGTGAGCACCACTTCATTGCAGTTCTCCAGTACAGAGTATTAAACGCACATTTCATGGAGTATTAATTAATAGTAGTAAGTTCTGTTCTATACACCTACGTGTTACGTTTTAGTACATGGAATTTCACTTTAACCTTATAATAACGGATAATTTATTAATGTGTGTTCACAATGAAAACGTTTATTAAGATTTTTATGAATGATATTCATTGAGATGAGCTCAAAAGAAAGGTACATATCGAATATTTTGCAAAGTATTCTTATTTTGTCGAATGGACTCTGTGGTATTTTACTTTTATTTTCTGAAGTATACGTGATGTTTCAAGAATGTCATCGCTGGATTATATTTTTTCGTACAGGCTGGGTTATAATAGTACCATGTAATTCAGGGCCAGATTTACCTACAAGCAAAAATCCAGTTGGTTAGGGTCCCCATTCATGGGGGCACCGGTTCCCCAAAAAATCATTCGAAAACTATGTCGTAAAATATGTGTAAATCTGAAAAATAAATGTAAAATATGATTGCATTTTTAAAATAATAAGTACATTTTCAAATTAGTTTCTACAAAACTTTATTCTATTATAATGTCGTCTTTTTAGTAAATCTGCAGGAATTTTTCCGCAGGGGAATTCCAACAACATTTTGTGCTTGAGGAGGCCCTTTGAACCTAAGAATGGCGTTGACGGATGTAGTGTTGGTTAAAAAAGAGTGAGATGGCAAAACCGGACTGCTACCATCGTACTTTCTTTCTATGAAATCCCCAAAGAAGTGGCCACATTTGAATATCTCTTCTCAGAATTGAATTGCGTTTTCTCTTCTGTTCTGAGTTGAGAGAAGCATCCGACGCAAATAAGACTCGTTTGCCACGAGAGCGCGCGGCTGCAGGTAAAGTGGGTTCCGTTTACGTGCATTATGTTTACTGTCCCCTGCAGTAATTCCTCTTTGCCACACCCAACGTGCTTTTCGAAGAAACACATTAGTGAGAAGCCGCCTCGTATGTTGTACGAAATACGTTCGGCTCTGTTTTCATTCCACATTTTCATACAGAAAAGGGCACCGGAAGTGGGGAATTGGGATTTTGTATGAACACGAAACGAAGACCTTTTTTGACCTGTGCAACCTGTGTACCTGAGGTTTCAAACAGGTCATGATTTTAGTGCAGGCAAACGGCCCGGCGGTAATAATATCTCGCTCCGTCGGGATTTCAGTAAAATATGCGTGGCGGAAATATGCGGGCTTCTAGTGAAATTTGTAAAACAAATCTTGGTTACGTGAAACTTGAAACTGGTGAGAAAGATTGAGTTGGCATCGGCACTCAATTCGTTACCCGCCCGAACGAATTCTCTAAAACGCTTCTTTCGGTGACATTAAAAAAAGTTAGTAAAAAAAATTTCAATTGTAGAAAAAGGGGAAAGTAATAATGTATATTGCATAATTTTTCCTTTTTGAATAAATTAAAAATTTATAATTGGAAATAAAATAGCCAGTGGAAAAAATCGAGGGTTGATAATTTTTACGTGCAATGTACATTGCAAATGTGAACAAATAACGTTACTGATAATGTCGAATAAATTGATTCAAAGTTCAATTTAACTAAAAAAAATATCAACAAAAAATGAAAAAAGTAAACTAATATCGCTTAGTAACACATAAACTTCTTGTCCTTCAGATAGTAACGTATCTCAAATTTTAACTCTCTTAACTCTACTAACTTCTTAATATTAATTTCTGTGATTCTTTTATTTGTTGCATTCAGATGTAAGATGAGAGTTCAATTATAAGGTTGTTAATGTAATTTGTAAACATGTCCTATTGGTCTTGATTTTAAGATCAAATTTTAAAAATATGTTAAGGAAAGTTTTAAAAATGTTACATTAAGCTATCACACCGTTACATGGCTTAGAGTTATTAACGAAAAGTAACTTACAGTTATTAACGAAACTTTTGGTTTCTTGAGACATCTATTTTTGATTGGATTTGATAAGCCTGGGAACATGTGATAAAAAACAAACAGGTAACTCGCATATTTAACTATATAATATTTCTCGCTGTTGACATTATTTAAGAAATAAGAGAAAAAAGTATGTTTGTTCATGTCTTCTCAGGATGAGAAATTAAACTTCTCAGTTAAACTTCGTCCTGGAGTATACTACAACTTTCCCTTTTCACAACTCGTATTCATCGAGCAATACAATACGTTGCACTGTTTAGTCCATAAATATACTATGAAGCCGTAAGACATCTTTTTCGTAAACTTGCTAAACTTTTCCTTCCTTTGTACATCTTTCGTTGTAGCAGACGCGAGTGCTATAAAGGTTGCAAGAGCAGTAACAATCCTCGAACGTTCTGTACACATTGCACTCTTTATGGCGCCAAGCAAAAATAATGAAAGATCGCAATATTACTTATTTCAATTCATCCGAATGACTACCTTCAGTTTACAAAATGACTCTCAAGGTTGGGTGGTTGTTAGTGATTCGTGGCGTGTGAATTTCTTATGACATTCGTCCCGTAAGCGTAGTGCATTTTTTCGTCGGGAGGTAGCAGTGATATTCCGCTGGATGACGAGATGCGGCGCCGACCTACCGTCGGCTAACAGTGTTTTCCAAACTAGGTATCTCCCGCCAGCGGGGCACCGACCCCACTGGGACAAGGTCTAAGCTCCCGACAGGCCTTCCGGCAAGTGTGGTTGTGTAGTGCATGTAACAGGTGCAGATAGGACAAGGAGTAGAAAGGAAAGATCGCGAGTGGTCCGTGGCCCCTTTGTTAAGGTAGTGCTCCGGCATTCGCCTGGTGTTGATCGGAAAAATCATGGAAAACTATCAATCAGAGCAACCGCTAGCTAGAACTCTCCTCCAGGGAGTGACTGAATTCAACCTAGCAAACAAGCTAGTGCCGAAAATCTTGCCGTTGTGGTGATTCGAACCTAGGACTTTTCGGTAAGAGACATTGCAGTGACGTCAGTTGATTCCCTGAGCCACCTCTCTCGGTATATTTTTCTAAAACTTTTTGTTTTTTTATTCCTACTGTTCAACTCACCCAATCAGTTGATCTTTAATGTTTCTGTTCAGAAAACTAGACAAAGAGTCAACAAAAACTGCACGGGGTAAACAACTTGAAGAAGTGGCAGATCTAGGGTGCTTTAGGGGGAGGAGGCATGGTATCCCTTCCTCCTAAACCAACGTTCATAATTTGTTCGTAATTTCACTGCATTTTTTCAACTCCTGATCGCTTCATATATGAAGATATATTCTCATGAAAAATATACATATTTTCATTAAAACGACTTAATTTTTGTTTGGGTATTTAAAAATAGTCTTCGCCTTCATTTTCAACGAGAACAGTCACAAAAATAAGGAGCACAACGAAAAGCCACTTATAAGTGGAGTGATAGTGAAAAGTGGTCGTGGAAACTGAGAGTGAAGTGATAATTAGTCATGAACAAAAAGAAGGGACCAGTGGGAAGTGAACAGAAAATAAGAGCTATTTGGCTTGTTTAGAATGCTTTACAATGTATGAGGTCTGTGCCCTTCTAAGGGTTGTGAACGTGCTAGTAGCGAAAGAAGTAGTGATTTAGGAGCAGAGGCCCAACTAAGATTACCCCCTTCCTTGCAGAGTTCTTTTCTGCGCCCGGCCCTGGCGGCCTCGAGACCGTACTTCCCGACCGCGCAGATCGTTTTCGCGCGCGCGCATATAACAGGCCGGGTGCCTCCGCGGCGCTTTACAGCCGACGCGTTATTGCCTTTGTGTTTGTGGCGAGGGCGTGCGCGGGCATTTCTTAATCATCTCCGCCTGACAGGGACGGCGCGTCGGCCGGGGCGGAATTGATTCCGCGTGGGCTGGAACAAAGGGTTCGCGCCGGGGGGGGGGGGGGGGGGGCGGACAGAGATCTTCCGCGAGGATGAAGGTGTGACTTGGAAGCGCCGGGGGTCGTCGGGCGATGAGCGAGCGCCTCGCCGCAGGCGGAATGGCTTTGCTGTTTCTGCTTTTGACTTTACAATGCACCCATTGACGCGGGTGATATGGGGAGGTGAAGAAAAGGCTTTGTTATCGACCGGGTACGAGACTTTTCCGTGGCGTTCGCTTGAAGACGTTTACTGAAGACGTGATTGACTTGAGTTACGAGAACTCATATTCGGCATTGCTGGGAAATTCTAATAATTTATTGGGCAGTTATGTAATATGATAAAAACAATACAACATTTTAGAGTGCAAAGAAAATCGTGTGAGTCGCTCTTCCAGAATTGAATGTTCATTTCATTGATGGAATGTTTGAAGTATCAGACATATGTCCACAAGTGCTACTAAATAAATTAAATTTACAAGCGTCATTTTCACCGCGTTGATACGTCAAAAGCAATCATCAATGCAATAGAAAATCCTTTGTCGCTAGTTGACTAAACCGGCAGCATGCCCAATCCGAGAGAGGCTACCCGTTCGCGTGCTCTGCGCCCGCGTGGTTATAACCAAGAACAGCGGCGGTTAATACCAGCGCGTTGGTGGCGCGGGGCCGCAACGCACGCGTTGGCGGGACTTACGCGCAGCATCCCGCGCGCGGCGCTGGGCCGGGCACGTGCCGTCTAATGAAACGGCCGCTCGCGGTGCTAGCGGTGAATGGACGCCGTTGTCGAGCGACGTAAGGCCACTTGCCCCCTCCCGCCCCGCCCCCGCGAGCGCGTGCGGCGGCCCGCTCCCGCTGCATAATTGAGTGCGGGCGAACGGACGGGCACGCCAGCGGTGGCCGGGCGCGGTAAGTCCGACAGCAGGGTGAATTCCGAGGGAGGAGGAGCGGTGAGAGAGGGAGCAAGGGAGTGCAGAGAGACAGAGAGGAGGGGAGAGAAGCGGCGTACAGCAAGGTGAAAGCGGCGGGAGAAGAGGTGGATGAGCAAGGAGTCGAAGGGAGAATCAGGTCAGTTGGCTGGTTAGATTGTTTATTTACTTTTTGCGGACCTGTTTTATCCGGGAATGTGATGGTGTTTCTCCGGCACTGGAATATGAGATTCGGCGCCGACAAACACGTTTGTTTGTGGGGTTTTGCCTTTCTAAGAATCTCCGGCGAGGCACTGCTCCAGCTGGGAGAAACTCTAAGTCTGTGGGACTCGTGGAAATGTTGAAGTTTTGTTGACATTATTCATGGATGAAATAATGAAAGTCATCTTTGTCAACGTATATTTATTACGAGAGCCGGCTTTCGACTTCTGCCTCCCGACATTAGCCGTATTTAGGGAGACTAAAGCTGACGGCTTTTCTGAAGATGAGTCTGAATTAGTATCGCGTTTTAATGTTGAATATACAAACCATGGTGGTTATGCATTAATTTTTAATGCGGAGTATTCAAGTTTTTTATTTATGAAAATGTTAACTGTTTTGATGTTTTGGGGAGAAAGGAAGGAAAAATTGTGCGTGTTTGTTAAAGCTCTGCTTTCGCATTCGCCTGGTGTTGTTCAGAGAAACGACGGAAAACTGCCGATTAGAGCAACCGGTCAGAAGACTTCTCCTTCAAACACTGGCTGAATCCGGCCTAGCTATGTGCATAGTTTGCCGAATATCCGCCTACGTTGTGACTCAAACCATAGGACCTTGCGGTTAGCGTCAGATCGGGCAGCAATGGCAATGCATTCACTGAGATAATGGGTGGGTGATTGGAGATAATTAGAATGGTGGGTGGGGCTGCAGAACAAAGGGGAAGGTTGTGAATGAAGGGAGAAATGGGTGGAGGGTGGTGTAAAAGCAAGGAGGTTGTGTAGTGGAAATGAAGGATGAGCATGGGTGGTTAGCGCGCAGTGCAAGGTGGCAGGAGAGGATGCGATTGGACAGATGTTGTTCAGGCTGCGAAATATTGCTTAGATGAATTCGGAGAGCATTAGCAGAAACTGCAACGTGCATCGCCTTCTGTGTTCTCATCAGTCGAGAGAGGTCTGGAAAAAAGCGACACATAATTAACCAAGATTATTACTTTGCCCAAAGAATAAATGAGTATTGAAGATATTGTCATGGTTACCTCTGTCTGGACAAAAATAAACGCTCTCTTTACGAATTTCACGCTTGATGCTTATGCACGCATTTTTTTCTGCCGCGTTTGGTGGTCTGACGACTCAGAAACTGCAGAAATGTGCTGAAAATTGCTTGCAAACGTACCACAAACTTTCAATGCGCCCCATATGCGTATTGCTTAGCTTGATACAAAAATTGTCGTGGCTCCTATGATTTTCAAACAATGCGAGCTCGTGGTATTACAAAGCGTATCAAAAATGCGTGACCAGAAGGTAGTGGTGGAAAGGACGGCGACCGAAAAAACATGGGATGGAACAGAAGCCGCGGTCAAGGGAAGTACCAATGCAAATTCATTTGTAAACACAATCTTGTGCGTTTACACGTGTCATCAAGGTCCTTCCAATGGCCTCTCAAAACTCTACCTGATGGCAGGGGGCGCCATATCCCCTGAGTCCCACCACGAGTGAGTCTTCTGATGTCTCATCCTTCTTGCAGAATGTGAAAACCACCCAGTAGGCTGATCACATCCCCAATTTTTCAGCTATCTGATCATTGGGACTACTGGTGCTATATGAATGTGCCCTTGTTGGTGTATTTGCTTATAATAGTTGTCAGAGAGTTATAATCAGGTAACAAAGTACATTTGAAATGAGCAAATAATATTTCTTATTTTGTATTATTCTTTTAGTTAATTCAGATCTCTACATTGCTGAAAGTTCATACGATGGTTCGTGACCTTTAAATTGAGTAGTTTAAACTTTCTTGCTTGGATAGTATTAAATTTTGGAATAATAGATGCACTGCCTTTTGGGGCAACCCTTGTTAGGGCTGTAGTACCGTAGCGATCTCGGACCAGAAGACCGCGGGTTCGAGTCCCTCCTCGGGTATGGGTGTATTTTTGTATGTCTATACGTGTGTGCCATCTTTTCATCCCGTACCATCATCTTCTCATCATCCATACTCCCTATCTCCAAGGTTGCTTGGGGGATAAAAATCCGTATTCAGCTAAAATGCTGAGACCTCCCCCCCCCCAGGAAGATCCGTACTTGCGCCTTCTGAAGCAGGATGGTCCAAGTAGCGTATACGCGAAAAATTAAAAATAAAACAATAGTCAGAAATATGCGTATGTTCTCGTTGTCTCGGTTGCTCAGAGGTTTGAAGCAGTAATCTACTCCCGCGGAGCCGAAAGGCTGTAGTTTATAGTCGCACGTAAACCCCATCGCTTCAACACGTGTGGCAGGATCGGCTCCTTTTCTTTCCACACCTTTTCACGCAAGCTGAAATATCCCATTCCCAGATATTCATCTCGCAGGATCGTTCATCCCTCATGGTCAGCCTGCTTTGGTGATTTGTCTCTGTGGAAGGCAGTGGAAATTTATCAGTGTGATCGCCTGGCCAGGAAAGGGGAGGACATAAAAGTGTTTCCACCTTCGCGTACTCTCGGCGTTGTGTAGGTTAGTTCATCATTATTACGCACATAACTCCGGTGGTATTACATTTGTATAATTGTCCCTGTGAACGTTGTACAAAAATTCAGTGGTGGGTTTTCAAGATTATCCGCATAGCTGTCGATTTCAGCAGTAGTGTAGACGAGAGAATTCTAGTAGCCGGGTGCTCTAATCGGTAGTTATTCATAGTTTCTCCGCTAAATACCAGGCGAATGCTAGATCATTTCCCTGGCCATGAACCGTGCGCGTTGTTCGCTTCCTCACCTTACGTTTCCACTCACACACACTAATACGCTTTCCCTTACACGTCCTGCAATACGGCACATGTCGGGAGTTAATCCCAGCTGTGGCGGTGCCGCGCTGGAGGAGATGCTTGGAGAGGAAACCCGCAAGCCGGAGTGTACATGGGCGAGAGCAGCACATCGCCCCTTCCCGGCTTCAACCCCCTCTACTCGTCGATTCATTTACAGCTTCGTTTGACGGATCATCAGCTGTTACGGTGTACGTCCACGTCACTACGGTGACGTTGAACCTGCCGATTGGATGACACCGAAACGTCAACCGAACCTATGTTTGAATGCAAGTGTAATGACCGGAGTAGTTGTGGAGCGCTGAAACACTCGCTGCGAAGCCCTGGCCGTCGACACGGGGGCTCCGCCAGGCGCCGGGGGCCGGGGCGCGCGGGTTAAGGCCGGTCGCCGACGTGCCCCGCGCCGCGCCGCGCCGCGCCAACTCCTACGCGCCGGCAACTGCGGCGGCGCCGCGCAACTTCCTTTCTGCGAGAATTGCTGGGTAATGCGGCAGAGCCCCCGGCTCAGAAGTGCCCAAACGGATTGTGCCTCGCGAGAGTTGGAAGCGCCCCGTGCACTCTGACCGAAGGCGCGCTACGAACAGGCTACGGAACTTGTCTGCTGGTTGAGAAGAGGGCTCATAACCGTTTCTGCTTCTTGGGGGGCTGTGCGGACCACACGGTGGGCGGTGTGAAATTTTTGATCGCAGATAAATTGTGCCTTAAAATGGGGATACAAACTGCATTAATTGTAAATTTAAAAAAATCATTACGTTAATGCATACAAGAAAATATCGTACTCGAGTACGCAAAAAGTGTTCACCAAGTAAAATTAATAAATGTGTGTTGCAATAAGCAAATACACTTTCAGGAGGATCCACTTCCTCTGCAAAAATTTTATTGGAAGTCATTTGTCTTGTCTTTTCAATTTTTCTTCGAACATTATTCTATGTAAATAAAATTGCGAGTAATCTATGTAAATAAAATTGAAGTGTCTGTTATTTCAAAATAACAGTTTTTATAATGCAGTATGGTTAATTACATAATAAAAAAACATTCAATTATTTTTATAAGTGAAAAGTGTGAAGCAGAAACAAGACGATCCACTTCAAGTTTCCTGCTATCTTTAATATTGATATTTCGATTTTGGTTAAAGTGTGACTTACATTTTTCCCATATTTGTTTTGTTCATATTTATGAAGGACTTTGTACAGAGAGATTTGACAAGATTGCAATGCGTAAGCAAGTTTTAGGTGGAAGGTAATTGGTAAATATGAATATGCATAATTTTCTTACATTTTTTGTGATGTGATTGGAGAAATTAATTATTTTGAATTCTTCGCTACTTTCGTCTGTGAATAAACCGAGGTGATGTTTCTTTTTATTCAATCTGCTCGGAACATTACTGTTAACGTGTTATTTTCCTGTTAGATACTTGTTTTCAAAAGTTATTGTCGATTGTGTTGGCAAACACTGCCAGATTACGAAGCTAAAGTTGGTCATACTTTGCAAGTGTTTATATGCCGCGTGTCAGCCGAGCCTAATGACGGAATTCCAGATACCTCACTGTTATTGGCTGGCGCATTGTGTCTCCGATGTGTTTGACCTGGGAGGGGCGCATTTCTCTATCCACCGCCAACGTCATAAACCTCCATTTGTTTTCATTGGCGTGCATGGTACATCCATTGGCACGGGTTGCGGCAACGAGTGGCTAGTATTGTATCTGGTTTAGGGGGTGCGTGGAACTGGTGTAACCCGTCGTGCCCCTTCATTCTGCGTTCAAATTGTGATGCTATCTGCATACGTATTGGTGGGCTTCACCCGATATATGGTCTTTGTACATCTTAAGTCAGTGTCCCCAATGTAGAAGAAGTTTTTGTTTTTGAAGTACAACAATGTACTTCTGTATCAGATTTTGTGAGTGGACGTGGATAGATAAAGAAAAATCTGAAAACTGTACGAATGTATTTATTTTCAATATTTGAAAGATATATCTATCTTTATCTATCTATCTATCTATCTATCTATCTATCTATCTATCTATCTATCTATCTATATCTATCTACCTATCTATGTATGAAAGAAACTCACCTTGGATTGAAAATCATATAGAATAGGGGTAGTTAATACCTTAATACCTCTATCCTATCCGACTCCATTCTTTTCAATCTCACTCTTTTATCCGCCTCTCTTTTACGTTCCCCTTTCTTCGCTCTCTCTCCCTCTCACATACACATATACACAATTTCGTGAATTAACATATGTTATAGATGTTGTTAAAATCTGCGTCTCCGCAAGACTAAATCTTTTGAAATTGATTCAATATTTCCAGTTTTTCTGTACTACTACGTTTTAAACGTCATTTAATTACTGAACCCAAAATTATTCAGCATAAAATTCTAGTTTATTGTTAGGGTGTTCTTGAATTAGAATTTATAAATCGATCATAAATACAACGATCGAAGACTCCAATCTTCAACATCAAACTAATTCTTGAAATATGTAATTCACTCTTTAAGTGGATTTTCATCACGCACTATCTAATACTTCCTTGTATTGATGTCTTCAGACCTTTTGTGTCCTTGCTCAAGTAAGATTGTGTTAATGAACGTCCTTTTTTTTTTCTTACTTTCTTCCGTTCAATCTTTATTTCTTTCTGTATTCCTTTCTTCCATTATTCCTTCCTTTCTTATTTTCGAAACATCCGAGATTACGAATAGTTCTTGCCTTCTTTCTGTCTTTCTCGCTTTCAATCTCTATGTATTTCTTCCATCCTTCCTTCTTTCTCTCTCTCTCTCTTTCTTTTCATTCTTTTTTTTCATTCTTTTCTTTGCATTCTTTTTTCATTCTTTTCCTTGCATTTTCTTCTTTTCATTCTTTTCTTTTTCATTCTTTTGTTTTTCATTCTTTTTGTTTTTCATTCTTTTTCTTTTTCATTCTTTTTCTTTTTCATTCTTTTTCTTTTTCATTCTTTTTCTTTTTCATTCTTTTTCTTTTTCATTCTTTTTCTTTTTCAGTCTTTTTCTTTTTCAGTCTTTTCTTTTTCAGTCTTTTCTTTTTCAGTCTTTTCTTTTTCAGTCTTTTCTTTTTCGGTCTTTCTTTTTCATTCTTTTTCATTCTTTTCTTTTTCATTCTTTCTTTCTTAATTACTTTTGAATCATCAGAGATTCCGAATCCACAATTACACCGAGCATTGTAGTGCTAAAGAATATTGTTAATATTTTATTGTTTACGAATTGTCATAGTTACAAATTCCACGCGCATTTCTAAACGAAGCGATCCGACCGAAGAAACCTACAAAACCTCAAACTTACACACGCACGCTCGCTTAGCTTCGATCTCGCGTCGTCGCAGACAGAAGCGTTACTTGAATATTTTTTCATCGTGTTCATGAGCGCCCTTTTGTTATTTTCAGATCCTAGACGTCTGCATACCACATTTTCCGAGCCGTGGTGCCTAGGTAAGTACTATTTCTTTCATACATAGTGAAAATAATGCATATTAATAATGTAGTATTGTATACTTACCTCTGGTATTTGAACATATTGTATAACTCGACAATTTTTCAACATTTTCATAATTAGTGCTTTGGTATCGTGGAATAATAATGTATTTAAAATCACTTTCAAATATGGTAGAGTGACAACTCTCGAATATCAAGAATTTTTTTCTTCAAAACGTTAATATTTTGAAGCGCATTATTTAATTATCAATATGCAGCGCTTTAAGCTAAGAGCTTCAGAGTTTGGGATTTACCATTTTCGATACTACCAATATTTTTTATTTTATTATAAAAAACTAAGCTTATTTTGTTTCACAAAAGCTGATAGTCTTATATTTATTGTCATTATTTTGTCTGTTTTGTTTCTCCCAAAAATTGCAATTAAAGTGTTGAAAAAGACAACTTCAAGCTCACAAAACGAATTTAGAAATCAATAATCGGCCTCGGCAAAATGTTGCATTTTTGGAAGGCAATTGAACGTATTTGCATGAAAAAGTGCGTAAACCTAAGAATTCCTATCATGTAAAACTAAGTACAGAAAGCATTTCAACCTTCATCGTCTAGCCTCCATCAGTTTGTGAAATTTTAAATGATTTTCCGGAATGATTTTGAGATTTCACCTTGTTTTTATAGAATGCCAATTATTATTATAGTAAAAAATCCATTTTGCCGAAACATCGTCCACCATAATGAATACTATATTTGATTGAGAGAAGACGACCACAGGACCGTTAATCCACAGGTCTGTGGCATGGTCTCACCCTCAGATGTGTAGGAATTATGTAGTCATAATATTATGATGTGATAATGTATTTCCCTCAGTGTCCAGTTATGTCTCAGATAGGGTACTGTACACGCACGTATCCGAGACTGGGCAGAAAACATATTTCTTTCATCTTTTTGGGCAAAAATTTAAAAAAAATATAAAAAAAGTTTTGTTGTTATTTCTGCCATTGTTGTTTACAAATCGCATCAACGTTTAAAAAATGCAAGAAAACCTCTATCAGATCCTAAGCATTGATGTCTCCTTACCCAAGAGTCTTTCACAGTTAGCGAGATGGCGTAGTCGCTCAGAGGAACAGATGCATTTAAGCCAATGCTTTGTGGTACATAAACCCACATGTCTATTCTCGGTTCACGTCCGCTCTCAAAGCATAATGTAACGAGGCAGCTCTAATGTGAGGATTATGATGAAAATGCTCATTGTGTGCTGTAGGGGAGAAAGTCTGCCTGAACGTACGCACATACGGCTGCGAAATTTTAACATAGAGGAAAGTCTTTTGTTCTGGTAATGCCAACGTATGCGAATGAACGATGTACTTGAATGATTGTGCGAAATCCATCATCGTCGTAATTTACAATGTTCATTTACAACTCCGTATAATACTCACTTACTCTGAGGGTTAACAGAATCACGCAAAAAAGGGGAGAGAGTGGGGGGTAACTAGAGAGAAGGAGAGAGACAAAATTATTTGTTAGTTTCGTTTAAACCAGAGAGAGCCGTTGAGTCATAAGAGCCCCGCTGGTGTAACATCATAAGTTCTCATGTTCCCTTGCTTCGAGATTGCTTTTATACATGCGGTTGGGTAGCATCCAGAACACACAGTTGCGGGAATATGGGGAAGTGGGTATTCTGGCAGGTAATACAAGTCAGTACGTTCCATGGACTAGGTCTATCGTGAGCAGAAAAATTGTGAAAAGACATTTTTACAAAGTACATACAAAAAACATAGTTTGAAAAAAGTCCTTGACTATTTCTATATAAGTTATTATTATTATTATTATTATTATTATTATTATTATTATTATTATTATTATTACTATTATTATTACTATTATTATTGCTATTATTATTATTACTATTATTATTACTATTATTATTATTATTATTATTAAAAAGATCCTGTAAATTTAAGGACAGTTATTTTTTAAATGTCTTTATAATATAATTTTAAAAATTAACTGTCTTTAAATTGATGGAATAATTTTTAATAATGGCATTAATAATAATAATAATAATAATAATAATAATAATAATAATAATTATTATTATTATTATTATTATTATTATTATTATTATTATTATTATTATTATTATTATGAGAAGAAGATAATTATTACTGTTATTATTAACAAACAATTCTAAAGCAGTTTCCTAATTTTTCTGTCGTTTCGTTTTCTGGTTGGACAAATATTCAGAATCAATCAATATATTTATATAATCTTATCGAAGAGCTTTTAATTGCAATAATGTTTCTTGTTGACGTGAACAGCAGCATTATTTTTAAAAGTAAGTAGTTTCTTCACATTGATGTTACAGTAGTTGTATTTTGGATTTTAAAAAATATTAGTCCTCTTAAATATAACCGCCTGCTATCCTCGTGGATAAGCAGGTAGTATATCGGAATACAGAATGGGCGATTCGAAATGCGTGTCATTTAGTGCTGACGAAGAATGGCCTAGACAGCCGCTAAACGTTCATGCAATTCACAGAAATAGGAAATGCCGGAATATCTAGCTCAAGAGAAACTAATGATGCTACACCAGCACGAACATTCTCGCAATATTTGTAACTTTTGCAATTTTCGGAAATTCAGAGGGTTGAAGGAAAATGAGACTGCGTGTTTTTAACCGTCCCGTGGGGTATTGTTGGAAAAAAATAAAGAAAAAATTGAAATGTGTTTTTTTTCATATAAAGAATGTTAAATCCATTAATGTCATTGAGAAATGACTAGAAATCATTTTGTAAATTGCATGTGACTATATTTACAAGTAAATTTTGTTTAGAACAGATTTAATTTACAAAAATATTTTAACGTCAATGTACTTTTGTCATGCTGATTGTTTACTCTCTCATTAATATCGTTATTCTTTTACTCGTACTCTCGACAAATTCAATTATACAATATTTACCTAAACCTTTTACATTTAAGAACTAACTTGACGCTTTAAAGGAACATAATTAGGGTTCCACGCATCGAAAATTGACATCAGAGATGTTATTCAACTCCATCATTTTAATTGGCATGAAATAAAAAATCAGACTGTTAACGTTTTCGGCAAATAGGATATATGGCTTATCCGAGATGCATCTGTAATGTTGACATTATGTTTTATGTCAAAGTTAAAATAGAATTTAAAAAAAGTTGGGAATGACCTTTACAAACTACTGCAATTCACAGCGATTTCCCTGAATGGAGTTGCGGGCAGGCAGAACATTGATCTGCGGAAAGCTTCGTAACGAATAAATGAATCTGTGCTTACCCAGGAAGGTTTTTCTTGGGGGGCTTGGTTTCCAGCTTGATCGGCGACGTGGAAACCGATGAACGCACTTTCCAGAACAGTTCTTCTCTAGAGCAAGCGCACTGGTGCGGCGCAAATCGCTGTTACAACGCCCCGTCCTCGCGGTGTCTGCTTTTGTTCGTCCCACGGGGTCTTTGCGCCCCCGAATATTCCTCATCTCGGAGCACTTCTGATGAATTCGCTCGCCGTTATCCGAAAAATATTATTATTATTATTATTATTATTATTATTATTATTGTTTCTCAGCAGCTTGTGCTGGGTTCAATTTGCCCATTCCGTCACGTTAAGGAAAAAGCTCGGCCACTTGGGAGAGAGATTTCACTCTGACCACCAAGACCGATATGGGAACCACATTTATTCAAGAACTCGCGAACTACGTGACATGTTTGCAGGATCACTGTTTCTGCCCGTAATTTAGAAGTCTTTGAGGTAATCCCATTTTTTTTGCATTGCTATTATAAATCCCTCTGTTCCTGGAAATAAAAAATAGTCGTCTGATAGCCATTGCAATGAGGACTGTGTTTCAACATGAGGTTCATGGATATTTTGAAGAAATTTGCCAATCATTGCCTTTTGTTGCAACTATTTATTATAGATCTCTTTGAATAGTCTCTTTTGGTGTTATTCCTGTTATAGTTGCTGTTGTTCCTGTGTTAAAGGCACTCAAGTTTAGTGGAGTATAACCATTATCTGCTTATACAGACATTTTCATTATAACATCTTCACACTGGAGTAACTTTTGTTTCATTTTTCTTTATTAGTTTCTGCAGAGATTTTCAATGTTTACCAGTCCCCTCACTCCTCTTCGCGGTAGATATAGTATTTTTATAGACGATTTTGTATGAAGACACATGGATTTAGTATGCAACCTTCTAGTCAGTCTATTTAATTCAGCAAGATCTTCACACGAAAACTTGAGAATTCTGAAAGAATACGAAAGTGTAGGAATTGCCCAGGAGTTAATTATTATGATTTGGTTTTTACCGTTTAATTTACTGTTCAGAACTTGTGTAACTCTTGATCAATGCTTATCGGTCAGAGCTTTTTTAATGCTGAAATGATCTATTCAGTAGCTTTGGTCCGTACCTAGATATTTGTAAAGTTCATCAGATGGAAATTCCTTAATGTTTCTAATTGGTTCATTGCGGCTTTCGATCGAACATACACCTTATATATCAAGAACCTTTTGCAACCAACTGTGTGGGACAGAATCAAATGCCTTCTGGTAACCTATTTATTAGATATGCAAATTGTGTGTCGTCATTTGTGAACTTATTCCAAAGTAACGGCAACAATTGTGAGCTGATATTTACAACCAATCGATCTTTTGATGCAACCCTTTTTCTCCACTTCTAAGACGTAATAGTTCTCGCAGTGTTTATATATTTTCACCATTAATCAGTGACCTGCAAGACATACTTCCTGTACATATTTCCGAGAAATATGGTGATCAATCTGTCTTGGTGTTGCTAAAAGTCGGCCCGCACAATCTTGCTGATGATGTGATTAATTCTTCCTGCATTTTTCTCAGACTGCACGTGGTAGGTTTGACCAGGTAGGCTTGTGTATTTGAGCTTGAATGAACGAAGTCTTTCAAGTGTGTTCTTGAGCTACTAGGACCAGGCCTTCGATATCTTTCCGAAGGGAGACGTCACGTAGCCAGTCCCAAGTAATAGTATCGATTACCTTTCCTTCGATATTGTAACCACACACACACACACACTCACACACACACACACACCGTGTGGCTGCCCCTATTCACCTGATCACCTGGTTACGGCGATCCAGCGTTGCCCCGACTGCTCAGTCCGTAGACTCTTTAAAGGGACGCGTGATACGGCTTACTCTCGTTCTAATACTGCATTGACACACACGGTATTTTCAAAGGTGGATTTTTCCCTTTGAATGAGGGACAAGGCAGAGGAAGGAAATATCGCGCACGGTTTTCTACTGTAGAAGGCACTACCACTGGTTCATACGTACCCTCAAAGTGAATAAAGCTGCGTTATAATGGAGGAAATCCCCAAAAGATGTTTGCTTCAGTTAAAAAACACTGTAAAACGTGACTTCTATGCCATTTTCAAAACAAATATTCTGAAGCATGGTTAGGTATGCGCCCAGTGCCGACCACTTCTCGCCAAGTCGCCAACTTGAGCACTACGGCCTGCAGGACCAGCGGACACTGAAATATATGGCTGAACAGTGGTGCGTAGTTGGTGTGATTGTTCTTGGCTTTGCAGGAGGCGTCGGGCATTCACTCATATGCAGCACTTTGACGGTGATATTGAAATTCAAACTCTGCATAATGCGTTGCAGAGAAACGAAATACCTTTTGTTTTCTCTAACGAAGGTATTAATGGAATTATTTATTCTGAACAGTTGGACACAAAACCATAGAGAAAACGCCGTACAATAAGCACACAAAGATATCAGGAGGCAAAGCAATTTCTAAACCTCACGAACACTTTGTGCGCCAACTGAAATTCGGACCTACAAGCTTTAGCTAGAGCAAGAGGGAAGATAAATCATAACCCGGCAACATTATGCTGTTACTGTTGCAAAATAATATGTTACGAGATTTTCCTAGTGAAGTACAGATATCGTTGTTTTGGCAACTTACAGAACATTCGCAAACAATCGCGCATCGCCATTAATCCGTCTATTTCTGTCTTCTGCGAAAGTACGTACGGTTCATGCTGTTAACTTGTAACTTCCTTTCAGTAAAGTTTTATTTCTTCTAACATATTTCTACAACTTATTGAACTCTTTCGTGAATGCTCATAAACTGTATCTTATAACTTTAATATGATACGTATAACGAACATTTCATTATCATAACACGATGAATATTTCTGTTTGGAGCTTTTTCTAACAGCCCGTGCGTCATGCGATGTCTCGTCTCTTTCCGCCGCGATATGCGCGCGCGTGCACCTCTCAGGGTAGGTTCGCCGGGCCCCTGCCTCCCTTCGCACCGTATCCTGAGGAAAGGCCCTGTGGTGAGCGCAGAACAGTAGCATGCTGTGTCTTTGCTCCATGCATGCGCGTTGTACATAGCCCAGTAAATTCTTAGGCTGTGTGCGCGCACGGAAGACTCCGATTTCCACTCACGTGCAAGCCGTATAACACGTGGGTTTACTGTTTTGTTGACGCGTTAACAAGCAGAGAAAGTGATTATTATTAAGGAAATATTTATTGCATTTACATTTAGTATGCTGGGGATTATTAGTTTTTCTCGATATTTTAGTTTTAAATCTGATTTTACGTTTATATTATGCCAGATACAGTGAATGAGCTGTTGCGTACACCGTTTGCTCAACTTAACCATATGGAAAAGCGATCAGTTTTGGATAATGGCTGATCTACGTACGAGTTGCGGTTGTACATCGTGGCGGCGAGAAAAATATAAGATAATTCAACCTTTCGTGGTGCGATTCATACAAATGGCTATCAGATAGTGAAGTTAATGCTAAGCTTTATTGAAGGCCATGTTTTTTTTATTGTCAATTAAGAAGAGTTATTGGAATAGCGATGGGTATTGTGACATTAAAAAATTTTCAAAAGCTTTACAAAAACATGAAATGACAAATGATTAATATGTAGTTCCGAGAATCTGAAACGCCTGAAAAAATGTGAATACAATTTATGAATTATTGTCAGAGCTACCCAAACTAGCAACATTTTTTTATAATCTGAATGTCTTGAAATCACGTCTGTGCATGATTCGTTGAAATAATGTATGGAAATGTAATGATATCAGTGAGACATTTGTTTTGAAGAAATTGCATAAAATCACAAAAATAAATGGATTGAAGTTGGGCTGGGCTCATGCCCCTTCCTTGCATCCGCCGCTGTTCAGTATTTTATTTTGCCTACCCTGAACATTTGTTGACAATCCCCCACTGGCATGTATGATAAGTACACACAAGAGAAAATTATTTTTCAATTGACGACTACAGTAAGTGCCGTATCGATAGAATGTTACGAACCTGAGAAATTAACATCTGAAGTTCTAAATATAATATAATAGTTCTAAAATTTAAAAAAAATAAAGTACAACAGGTTAAACCGCCGTTTTTGCATTTTTTCCACGGATAGACAAGGGACTCTTAAAAGATTGGCGGATGTTTCATTCTCGAGAATTTTTGAAAATTACAAAAGTTAGAAATAACACGAAAGTATGTGCTGTTGTAGCTCCACTAGTTTCCATTAAATATAGCAAACCCACAGCATGTAACTTTAATTTTTTTGTGTCCTTTAAAAACATAGCTTCGATCACTGTTGCACTGACCCCGTCAATTTTATTGTAAGAAAGAAACAGAAGTTTCTGCGAAGTGTACTTTATGATATCATACGCAAAATGTGAATATACTACAGGAACTAAACGTTCTTAATCTAAACGTAATTAAACAAAATCGGTACCCCTTTATTATAAAGATAATAGATGCCCTAAACAATGACTAATACAGTATGTACTGACTGGCCGAAGAAGAGTTGAAAGACCAAAGACAAGGTATCTAGTTGACGTGAATGTTAAAAATGGAATGTGATGACGGAATTGGTTTCCAGGCCTAATCCTTGCAGTTGACGTTGATATCGACGAAACCGAAGAAGAAGATGAAGAAGGAAAAAGGCCTTCTGAGACTTTTGAAAAATGTGTATTGGAAATCAATTTAAATTGCTTTGGGTTTCTATTCAAGATCTGGAATTGTGTGGATCATCACTGCAACCATCTGCGTAATTTACCATGAACCGCCACAGGTGCAGCTTTGATGAACTGATTTTCCGCATAGTTGAACTATAAAGCAATTTTTTATCTGGTTATTTATCTGCATGTTTGTAAATATACATGGTATGCTGTTTCAGTAGCTATGCGGTTTCAGTTTTGTAAGAGATAAATGAAAAAATACTACGTTTTAGGATATTAATTATAATTATGAAAACCTTACGTAACAGACGCAAATATGGAAAAATCTGTCATTGTGTAGCACCTCTAGTTCGGTTTGTACTGCCATTAGGAATGCGATTGAAGGAAAAACATTATTTGATATAAAACATTGCAATGTCGTAATGATGTACAGAATTCTCAAACTACGAATTACTTAATGACTTGCATAAAAAAATGCTGCTGAACAAAACCACAGAAAATGGTTTTTCAAAATGTAGTTGGCGCACTGTTCAAGGAGAAATAAATAGCTACATATACCACTACAATAAATAGTATACTTCTGTACTTAGTAAGAATGTAAAAGAAATGCTGCCATTCCGGAACGCAAGACGTGATTATCAAATATTTAATGCGGGTGGCCTCTTCCTTGATGCCTTGCTGTCACATTAGCTTAGCTGTGTTGTAACCAGTAACGCACTGAGTATGCGAATGGGTTCGTTATGCGCAGTATGAGATTATGTGGATTGAATCAATCAAATATTTGAGTTTTTCAATCCAAATCTAAACTCCCATTCTTTTTGGGTTTTTCCTGCGTTCACAAGTATCTAACAAAATCATAGACGCCTTTCGTAAGGACAAACCTGCATATTTTTCTTTCAATTTCTGCTCTCATTAAAAATTAGTGATGTATATTTATCTGTTTTTTCTTCTTCAGAGAACGCAGTCATACGAAACATTTGATACTTATAGAATGCGTCTCGAACTCAAAGAGCTCTTTTACGGCCGGTAGGTCTATCCACGAAATCAATTAAAAATCTATGATGCCACTTTCAAATGTTCTCGAAAGAACAGCGTCAGAGGTGGCCTGCCGCACTTTGCTTCGCAACAACATGGGGCTCTCCGTTGCCCGACTGACACCCGCCATCACATGTAGAGCTGGATTGCAGATTCTTTTTTGTGCGAGTGTGTTTATTACAGTTGGGTACAAATCACACTAAATAACGACATGAATTTTAAACAAAGGGCTCAAACGAATGCAGACTCATATACAATAGAAATTTCATTTTACTGATTACTCTGTTGAAAAGTTATCAAAGGCAAACAAAACATTCAACTTGTGACTATATTTCAACGTTAAATTTATGGACCATGCTATCTTCGGTTCTAAACCATGCCCTTCCAAAAAAGATGCAATAAATTTACCTCGTGGAAAAAGAGAAGAGAGAGAAGGAAAGAACACATATAAACGAGCTCGTTCAGAAATTAATAACTTGGAAAGAAGCAGCTGAAAATAAATTCATAATAGAACAAAAAGCTTGAGAAGACTTGTAGATAGGATAACTGAACGTAACGCATTAACCACAAGAGCTGCCGCAAAAAATAAACTACTTTATTTCTTCGAAGTGAAGAGGGTTTTATCGAGGTCGGTCAGTGTCGAGAGTGCTGTGCGTCGGCTCGTAGGCAAGCGGCCAGCGCCGATTTGTGGGCTCTATCTTTCTTTACGACCCCTGTGAAAGTATCAGCGTCAAGTGTTTATGAATAAGCTTGCCGGGCTCCGCCGCTGCGACTGGACGAAGGGCGGACGGCGGTGGCCTGGCATGGGGGGAGGGGGGGTCATGGGATGGGCGGGGCGTGGGGGCTAGCTTCTGCTGCTGTTGATTGCCAGGTGCGGACCTATGACCACTAGAAGCTTATGTCGTCTTTTCTAATGTCCAAAGTAACTGGACAGTTTTGTAGTATCAAGTACTAAATCATAAAAAGTGTAAATTTATGATATTTAGAAATGGTGGTAAATAAGGAGGAAACGGCACACGAAAGTTAGGAATAATGCAAAAGTGAGGAAGAGTATTGCCTAATGAGATAAGTCCAAAGATATTTATAATTAATATTTAGCTTCAACTGGATAAAGTAATTGGATGTTTTCGATACATCCATACGATCAGGGTAGGGCAGGGTAGGACAGAGCCGGGGAAGGGGGGAGGGCAGCGAGAAGAACAGGACGGGAGGAGGCAGAGCAGGGGGCAGGGCAGTGCGCAGAGGCAAGGCAGTGGCGAGACAGGAGGAATGAGGAGGGCGGGGCGCAGGGCATGGTGGGGGGCAGCGCATGGGGAAGGGCGGGGTGCAGGGGTAGGGTAGGGCAGGGCAGGGCAGAGCAGCCAGTGGCGAAGTGATCCTGCGGTTCACCTTCCACCTCTGGGACCCGGCTTCAATTCTCAATCGATCTTTGTGAAATGTGGCGCGAACCCGGGATGTTGGTATCTTTCCTTAAGATTTCCCCGTTTCCCTTGCCTCTCAGTGAATCGTTGCTTCATTTCATTAAGGCGGCCCAGTTTGAGTGCCACTGAACAATTATGGTTCTGAGATGTTTATTTAGGGTTCAGAATAGGTAGATTTGAGAGTCATTATGTTTGACGATATTGCATAGAGTCTGGTGTACACAAGATACAGAAGAGAAAAGATATTGTGTCTAAAAGATGGGCAGGTTGCGTGCTTAAATATTTCGCAACGTCTTTCCTCGTCGTTCGCCTAACTTCTAGTTTAATGTTCCTAACGTAAGAGACAAAGTGCAGATCATGATATTTGATTTTCCGTGACAATTAACAATTAATAAAATGATAACGTGTTGATTTACCTCTTGTCAACCACGCTTAAATTTCAAGGACAAAACTGTTGTCTTGTGGATAGGTTAAAACGAAGAGACGGCGTGGTAATACAATTTAAGTTTATTGTATTACAAAGATTGACAATGATAAGTATTATTTCTGATGCAGTGGTAATAACGAATTCTCCTTTTGGACTGTATTAAACAGACCGTTCCTATTGAATGATTTCTATGATACCCGTTACTCCTCTCTTCTACACTTGTGTTATTCTCCTAATTTTTTTATTCGCGAACACCTCAATAAAATTCCATACTTACTCGGGATTTGCGTTCATTACCTCCTTGTTGTCTGGTCGGCGACGACTAGTTGGTCGCGGCGTAATTAGACTAGTGAATTCATTCCTACGAAGAACATATAGATTAGTTACTAAAACACACACTCACCTTGGTGTTGAGATTACGCGTCAATCAATATTGAGGCCACTATGATTTGAAGTTGAGTTTCGATTTACGCGTATGAGCAGATTTTCTTTCTCTTATTCCCTCCCTGTCGTGTGCGAGACGACGGTGCCCCGCCGGTACACGTGCGTGACAGTAGCAGTGCGGACGCGTGCGTGCGTGCAGCAGTGCAGACGCGCGTACACACAGATACCTGCACGTATGCGAACGTTCAAACACGCACTAGGTACATTTCGCTGGTACTCTTGTGCGTAAAAGATAAATTAGTGTACTGTGCGTGTAAATTTGTTTACAATCTCCCGATGCTCTCTCTGAATTTACATTTGAATTCTCCGACGGGCCCAATGTTGTGGAGCGCACTCAAATTCGTGGAATTCTGCTGTTGATATTTCGAACGGTGTTGTTAAGTTCCTAAGTAATATGCTGTAAATAGTTAATCATTCTGATAAGTCTGTCAAAAGTGCGTGTGCATATTTATACATATGCGAACTAAATGATTTCACGGCATTAGACTTCTAAAATCTGCAAGATTAACGAAAAAAAAATACTAAAGTATTTCTTAGTGTACTTTAGAGATGAATCAAACCTTTACTTTATATCTACAATTACTTATATTTTATTTGATGTTAAGAGAATTTTTTTTTTTAATATTTCGGCAAAAAATAGGCAATTTTATTCAAAGTTTATTAGATCTCAAAAATACTCTTGCAACGAAACATCTATGTACGACATCATACTTGCTTGCATGGTTTGATTGCCTTCTATGAGAAATCCCATTTATGTATTCTGTAATTGAATTTCAAATTATAGATATCAGTTCTTTTTTAATGTATTGACCGTTTGCCATTTTGTTTCTTTTTTCTCCACAATAAGATCCCAAACCAGCATTATAGTGTCAATTATGTATTTTAATGTGGACGTCTTGTTGAAGATGTCAGTTGAGACCGCCGTTGAGCTGCAAAGTATCATTATGAACGAGAAGAATATTGCTAAGGTTGATACGGGGGAAAAGCTACCTTGGATTGTTATTTTCTTTAATGTTGGAGCACCATAAATTGAATAATAGCGACCAAGTGTATCAAGTCATAAAATTTTGCGACTGTCTTGTTGCTGTTGTCCAAGGCGTTGTCCAGGAGATATTGTGGTGAACAGAATAATGGAAAGGGTTAAGGGCCACTCGAACAATGCTCGGTTCCACCTAGAACGGGTTTGGTGATGAATTATGTATACGTCGACTCAGCAGAACATGTCTCGGCTTAAAAATACCTTCCATTTACAATATATTTTCTATTCTGAGTTAATGCGTTCTTGCATACAAGATCAGCTACCATTTACTTTTTTGTTTAGGGGTACAACAGACCTGTGAATGTGTTATATATCAGCTTTTGTTTTGATCTTGTTTTCATTTCGCGTGTACATTTTTTGTTATTAAATTACTGTACAGGAGTGAGGCAGAGTGGAACTGACAAAATGTTTCAGTATTTTCCATGAAATGCCAGTTATTCTGCTTGGTCATTGGTGTAAAATATTTTTTTTAATTAAAAAGTTTACTATCCTGTCAACTTTGCTTCTTGAGACCATAAAAACATACTGCAGGGATATGTTAGTTCGTGAACAGAGAATTTGTGAAAATGTCTTTCGTTCCTTTGTTAAATCTTACTTATTAAGGATTTTGGCGTCTTGCCTTTCTAAGATAGTGAGGTAGTATTACACATCTCTTGAAGTGGGGTTTGTAAATTGAAGTGCAGTGAAATTGCCTTTATTTTTAGAGTAGGGTCAAACATCCAAGACTTTCATTACGGCTAATATGAATATCTACGTGCTGTGGAAATGGAAATGGGGCTTTCGGGAAACTTATTGTTGCAAGGAATGTATTCAATCTACAATATTACATTATACCCTCAATGAAGTTACAAGCTTATTTGTAACCCTTCGGTCCGACCCGAACTCGCAACACGGAATCTAAAGCGTTAGAAGTAAGTCCGAATATTGTTTTGTTAACTATTGACATTTCCGGAAAAATGATGCATTGATCACTATAGCCTTTTCCCACTCCAATACGTGGAACTGACTATAGTATTGATTCAAAGGAAAGTACAGGAGTGACGACACTAAGGGAAATCGACTCAGAACAGTGTTTATGGAATAAATTGAAGTCACGAGAAATCTGCTTTCCATTGCAGATCTCGCCTGAAAATTCTTGCCTCACAGGCTCTTCTTTGAGATCGGACCCTGGTGTAGAAACGCCGTAGTGAGAAAGTGACTTATTATTACGCGAAATGTACTAAACTTTTTGAAAATTTCTTCATGATATTATTTCAAAATCTATCTCTAAGAAAAATATTTCATTAAAGAAAAGATATATATCTTGACTATTTTAATTGTAGGAAGACGCCGGAAACATTTTGAACTTTCGTTTTCGAAAAATCAGCGTTTTTAACGAACATGAAACCTGTATCATTCTCATAAAAGCCCTTCACGTTATCCAAAAACAAACTTTAAACAAAAACAATGAAGCCATATTTTTGAAAATTTGGAATATGTCCTAGGAGTTTCGTGTAAACTGCCCTCCAAAATTAAAATATCGATTTGAAATTGAAGGGTCCCGACACCATCAAAAGATATTTGGGAATTTCAATTTTGGAAAAAATCGTCTAAACGGGTTAGTCGCTAGCGTTGTTTACATACAAAGAAACGTTTTGCCGTCATTCGATTTTTCGGTATCAAGAACTCACAAAACATGGATTCTGACCACCACGTGTTAGAGATTTTTTTTCTAAATTTAGACACTTGATTTATCCATTTTTTGTTACCATGACCCTGTAATAAGAATTTTTCCGACAAAATTCATCATTTTTTCGCGCTCTACTCCGTAGTGATAAAGTAAAAAGGGAATAAAGAGAATTCTATGAGAAAAAAATTCCCTCCCGCGTTGTTCATTCGGAATATGTTTTGCCATTCGATAATACAGAAAAACGGTTTACGGCGAAACGTCCGTCTGTCATTAGGATGTTTTTCTGGGATAGCCAGGCTGCCTGACTGGCAAAAAGAAAAAACACAAGAAATTGCATAAGTCTTATTTTCTTTGCCTCACTGAATTTTCTGGAATTGCTAAATTTAGAAGTAATTTGTGTAAGTATGTTTGTTGTAGCACCATTTATAGAACCGAGTTTTTCATTTTAATTCGCTCGATTTGTGAGGTTTCGTCTTATATACAAAAAGCGCGCGAAAAAAAGTGCATAGTCTATCATACGTAATTAACAATCATATTACCATGTATGTTTATCATTTTGGTTGGCCACTCGTCGAAAGCATACATGGAATGACAAATACAAGTTGGAAAATCCGATACCAAGAAAAAAAGTGTTATTTTACTGAAAAACATAAGAGTAGAAACGCTCCAGTGACGCGCTGTGTACACTGACGGCGCATTTACGCTAGCAACATTCTGGAGATTATTAGAATCTACAGACCCGGAAAAAGTCGGGCGGTGTATTTCACTTGCATAAAGCAAGTGGATCAGAGTTGCTCTGAATTAGCATTGTTTAAGTCCGTTCAAAAGAATGTTGGTATGAATTAGCTTTCTTTAAAATTGAATTTTATTAGAAGCTTTCGTTTTACTGCGACAAAGCAACCGCGAAAGCGGGACTTCTCTCTAGTTTGAGTGATCAAGGAAGTATTAAGTGTTTCCAGTCGCCTTCTCAACTTGGTCATTAGTCCCGTGGGGGTCCTGCTTGTTATGTGTGTGAGGTTGTGGTCTTCCTCCGCCTCAGGGACGTGAGATTCGACGCCGACCCACATTTTGGCTTGCGTCCCCCCCTCCCAGGTACTGTCAAGCGCAACACCACCTCAGCCAAAACAAGCTGTAAGATGTCGACTGATCCCCCGTTGTGGGTGGTAGTGTAGCGCGTTTACATGTGGGAGTGGGCAAGGGGAGAGAAAGGCAAGATCGCGCGCAGTCCGATTGTTAGGCTTGCTCTGGCATTCGCCTGGTATTGATAGGTGAAATCACTGAAAACTACCGATCCGAGCAAGCAAACGCTAAAATTATTCTCATTCACTAAATTACATCTAGCTCCATAGTTACTTTGGAAGATTCACCATCGACGGGACGTGAGCTATAGGGCCTCCCAAGTCATAGATGATGAAATGTCATCAGATGTTCTCCCTGAGCCATCTCAGCAAGTTTGTCTCTCGGAATTCTCCTGAGCGAGGGAAGCACTCCTGGCCCGACTCCTGCGGCTGTTCAAGTGGCCAACAGATGGCTCGAGATTCGCTGTCTGTACGCACGGCGCAGTCTTTCTCGAAGAGAATCAACTGTCACTGACACGAAACGCGTGGATCGGGAGAGGTGGCTCAGGGCACTAACTGATGTCGCTGCAGTGCATCTGACTGGAAGATCTTAGGTTCGAGTCCCGTCGGGGGAGGATTTACGGCACTGGCTAGGTAGCTTCAAATAGTCAAATTCAGTTGGCTGCTCTGATAGGTAGTTTTCTATGGAGTCACCATCAATACTAGGTGAATGCCGGAGCAGTATCCTAGCAAATGGTCCACGGGCCGCGCGCGATCTGTCTGTCTTCTTCCTTCTCCTATCCTCACCCCTTACATACACTGTTACATGCACTACGCGGCCACACGCGCTGGGAGACCGGTCTTGAGCGTAGAATGCCTTCCAGCTGGGGTGGTGCTTCGCTGGTGGGAGATACCTGGTTGATGAAGACCCCGCTAGCCGAAAGGTTTAAATTTATTTAGACAAAAAACAGTAAAAGCTGTATTTGATGTATATGGGAGATCATTTGCGCACGTTTTCTTGAGTTCCAGAATCTCTTCCCATCATTTTAACTATAAGTAGTTGAAAGATGAGTAATAGTTAAAAATAAATAAATAAAAATAAAATTGTAAAAAGCGCGAGCTTAGCAACTTTTAAAAATGGTAAATAGCTGCAGACTTTTTTTTGCATTGCTAACAAAATAGTAACTCGCCCTTACCTCTACTCCTACCACTACAAGCAAAACGTGAGTTGAACAAAACATGCGCATAGTGAAGTTACATTTGAGTCATTCCACACCAAATCGCACACTCATAAAACATCACTATTTTTGCAACATGAAACGTATTTTTATGAGGTCTAGGGTTGAAAATAGTTGACGTATATTTTTTTTCTAAACCCACCCTTTTGAGAAATATTACCAATCATTTTTTGGAAGGATTAGCAGGCGCTAATGTTTATAATTTGTTTGCGTAAGTACTGTTCCTTCAGAAAAATTAACTTACACCTAAATAAAACTTAAAAAGATGTACTTTCATGTGGTGTGAATATAATTTGTGTTACCTTATTATTTAAATATTTAAAATATATTTTAATTTTTGAAATGCAATTTCTTACATTACGCCGACACTTATATTATTTTTTTTCTAAATACTCGTTTACTTATACACAAATGTTGTATTTCAAAGTTGGACACAAATAAATAACATTTTAAAAAATAGTTTGTTCACCGGAGCACGTCGGCAGGCCTGCTTCCTGCCCGACTTGCTGCTCGAACTACGCGGCGTCAATGACACGACGCATTGCGGCGCCCAAACAGGAAGCAGCCGCGGGACTTGTCATGTTATGAATCGCAGAAACACACACACGGTCTCAAATTAAAGTTTTCTGACGAAATGCAACTATTAAGGTTATTTATAAACAACTGTCACTGCTAGGGAATGCCTGAAAGTGAGCCTTCTTTCTCAGATATACTGAGTCACTTGTGTAAACAGAGGAATACGAGAAACATGTGCGTTGTTGCGTGAAGTTAGTACCCACAGATAGCCTTACAATAATATCAGTACAATTGTTATTTGCATTTTCTTAATATGAAAATCTGCAATTGCAGAAGAAATGTACGTTTAGTTTGTTACAATCAGCTTTCTGGAGAGTTGAAAATTGACTGTTTACCATCAAAAAAGTTATATTATTGGAAAAACGTTTTTTTATATAGTATATATATATATATATATATATATATATATATATATATATATATATATATATATATAGTATATTAATGATACTCGTCAACTGTTGATTGGCACATGCTTGAGGGATGAAGCTTTAGCGGACACTGCAGCAAAACATCACAAAGCATTTTTATTGAATTTATTTTCTCAAAATAATCTCAGGGTCCCATTTTGAAACTTAAAATACTGATGTAAACGTTTTAAAGATTACTATGGTATTTTTCAATTTTTTTAACTGTCGAGTTTTGAGAGAAATTTAAAAAATAAAAATAAAATAGGTGAAAAATACATTTTAAAATATTTGATTGGATACATTTTAAAATATTTGATCGATTCAAATTATACATTGAAAGAAAGAGCATCTTTTGTTCTTAATGTTGCATAATACTAAATTTCTGTCGCAATTACAATACGAGTTAAAAATGATTAACTTTAGCAATGCGACATTTTTTACAAAAATTTTGAAAATTCATATCATTTTGAAAAACTATTTGAAAAAAATAAAAACAAAATTTTCGTTGATACTCTTTTCGGAAAAAAAATAGTTTTAAAATCTGGGACATCAAAGTCAAATTTTCCTTAAGTTTCTGCGATTTGACGTGGAATAATACATTTACTTCCAGAAGCGAAACAAGGGGACATCTCAGCATTTGCTCAATGTATCAGGGAAACTTGACACGGTAGGGCGGCGCCGGATCTCACCAAACAGGGGGGGAGGGATTTCATGCAGTATACGTGCGGAGCTAATGACCATAGCAGTTGGAATCATTAATCCAACAATAAAAACGAATTTAAAAAACAAACTTGTAGCATCACCTCGAATGACAAGGGAAGTATGGTATGGACCTGCCAACGCAGTAGATTAGTTTCTAGGGATCTTCGCAGTAGAATTCGGGAGCGTGGCAACGTTGCCATGTGTATCGAGCTCGTGGCAAGCACAGCATCGCCTTTTCAGCTGAGTCACAATGCTGACGAGCACAAACAATTATTGAGCTTTAGGGGTCTGTCAACGACTGAGTTAATTGAGGTCCATAAGTGATGAATGGTAGGTGGTAGCGAGAATGAAGAGGTGAACGATGATGGAGAAATGAGGGAACGAAAAGGAAGGAAAACACGAGAAAACCTGCTGGGAGTTCGCTTTGTCCACTACAAATTTCACGTTGATTCACTCGAGCCCAAAGAAAATTGCGGGGCGGTCTAGTCCTCTAGAAGTTTTCGTGAGGAAAGTGCGTTGTCGCCAGTGCCTTCCTCGAATTATGACCTCCGTTGTACCACGCGGAAAACTTCCCCGTCCATTTCCCGATCACATTTCTAAACGCGCGTTTCGTCCAACCCGGCCACCGCGACCGCGTCTTCGTTTTCTACAGGAGGCTGATGTAACGAAGTCCCTTCGACAGGCGAAAGCTAGTATCAATTGAAGGATCACTTCTCAACCACAATACCTAACAACCACAAAGAGGATTAATAAAACTGACGGAAAAAAGGCAGCTTTCTTGAGGTCGCGGGCGTCTCTTTTGCGAGAGACTTTGTAGACTGTTCATCAATGTCACGTTTCCAATAAGGGGAGGGCCCTGCGTTGCTGCGTAGCGTACAATTTATACGATGTTTTTACATCCCATTTTGGCCGCTTTAAATTACAACGAAGTCCATATGTCAGACGAATAGACCACGAAGGAAAAAGTGCGCGCGGTAAACAATGACAAACATTTTTTTGGTGATCATTTTTGAACGGGAGATTCAAATATGGACCGAGAGCTTGTTGGAAACTTGTTGAAAGGGACGGCGGTTGCGAGATGGACTGTTTTCATTTGCAAGTATAATTGGCCCTCTCCCCTTCCCTCCCAACAAATGACATCCCAATCACAAGTCTGTGCGCCGGGCGCGCCTCTGTCGCTTCGTCACGGAGACCAATGATGTAAATTGCAGGATTTGCAGGAAAGCGCCCCGAAAGCAAACGCTTGTACGGGCCTCCCTCAGGTTCGCAGAAAAAGTGTGCGTGGAGGTGGGGGATTCGGATAACTCATTCGCAGCTTGGGCGGATCGATAGCCGGTGTCGGATGTCTGTCTCCCTTCCCCTCCCCTCGCTGCACCTATTGTGCCGCCTGGCTGCCGCTTCCATGCGTCTTCTTTGCACTTTCGCGTTGGCCTCTTCAAAGACTATTTGCTGCCTCGCGTTGGATTTTGGTACACTTATTTTCTGTTTCAGTGTTTGACCCTACGATGTCTGATTGCATTTCCGATCACGCGCCTCTTCATGCATTTGTCTTGCGCTTACATATTCAATCCTTCAACTAGTATAAACGTCGCCATTTCAATTTTTTGGGACACGTTTCAACTCTTTACTCTACTATCATTTTTTCCATCTTCGTGCCTACACCAATGCACCCTGGGTTACATTCCAGTCACCCCCCTTCATGTTTCATAATTTTACTTTTTTTATTCTTGCACTACGGCTGTGATTACCTCTAACAATCTTACTTATGGAACTTCCTTGCGCTGTCGTTTTCTTTGTCTTGTGAAGTGTCTTGTGACTCCTTCATTGTTTGTCGTCGTGTACATTATTTTCTCTCCTTGCGATTTTTATGTTTAGACATACGCATCAGTGCTATCTGCTGCCCCTCTGATGGTTTCCATTTTCATGAACGGCGGTTCCTCACGAGAGAAGCGGTTTCCTCGCGTATTTTCTCCTATTTAATGTAATTACCTAATAAATTACTCGGATGCGTGAGAACAAGTATACGTTTTAAGTCGATTATTTTGGGAAACAGATTTTTTTTTAGACTACGCTTACTTGTTCCGCGAAAACGATCGAAATGGCTCTTAGGAGAAAACATGAAATTGAGCCTTAAGACCTGGCGGAGGAGATTCTCCTTCTAACGTGTTTCTAATGTGCCATCTGATGACGTCTCTTTCAACTAGATCAGCGCATCGCTGGACGCCCAGGCGTGAGTCGCATCACACTGCGGCGAAGGGCAGGTCAAGGGCAGTCTCTCTCTCTCTCTCTCTCTCTCTCTCTCTCTCTCTCTCTCTCTCTCTCTGACTCTCTCTCTGTCTCTCTCTCTGTCTCTCTCTGTCTCTCTCCCTGCCTCTCTCTCTTTCTCTGTCTCTCTCTGTCTCCCTCTGTCTCTCTTTCTGTCTCGTTCTGTCTCTCTCTTCTCTCGTTCTCTCATCGTATTGCATGTTGACACGTGCAATCTATTTTTTGGACAGTTTGAAGTAGTTTTCTCAATTGATGTCTTTCTTCCACTAAAGAAATCCGCATGCGTCGCCACTGGTTTCATGTACCTTTTGTGTCACAATCTGCTCCCTTAGTTGCATTTGTAGGCCTTTCGCGCCCGGAGTCATTGCATACTTAGCTGTCCGGACTGAGCCGCGACTCAGTCGATCGAGCTGACGTTTCAACCATCGTGTTGTGGCCTTCTTCAGAGCTATACCGCTCACTTGGTTCACTTCAAACTGTTTGGTCCCTTGTCCTTCCTCTGCCTGCGCCTGGGATGTTTGGCTCTACTCTCGCCCCTTTATGGATCTGTCTTTATGTATTTACTTACATTAAATAATTGTAAAGGTTGTCATTGCCAACAAAAGTATTTAATGTAATAGCAGCTTTCGATGGCTTAGCCATCATCATCAGTTGTCTGATACAAGTAGAAAAAACAAAACATTAGAACGTGAATACAACAAGATTATGATAAAGGTTACAAATAATTTACAAATTTTTTGGAAATAAATTTAACATTCAAGAAACAGGAAGAAAGAAAAAAGTGGGGGGGGGGGTTAAGTCATTAATACTAAAGAAAAGCGAATGAAATAGAAATAGGAAACGTAAAATTTTTTAAACAGAGAAACATAGAAATGTAAGTTGAGCCACTCCTTACCTGCTGGATGGAAGCCACAAAATCGAAAGCTGCTATTACATTAAATACTTTTGTTGGCAATGACAACCTTTACAATTATTTCATGAAAGATGCCAACGATAACGCACCACAACACCTATATTTACTTACATTGTTTCATCTCTGAAATTGTCGCTGTAATGTCAGTTTCTGATGCCTCCTAGTATTCTTCTACGAATTTGACGAATTCAACCACAGTCTGCAGGAGAATTCTAGACGTTTGCTTATTTTATCTATGGTTTTGCAGGGCTTCTCCGATCAATAGCAGATGATTGCCTGAGGAGCATCCTAATGAAAGGAATACGGACCACGCGTGACATGCCCTTCCTCATATTTGTAGCCTCTCTCCACTCGCACACACACACTCACACACACACACACACACACACACACACACACACAAATATACGCTGAATCTCTCTATATAGGAGAGGAAGAACATCCGCCGCCCTATATCATGGTAAACACTCACGAACTACTACTTCGTCTCTACTTAGCTCACTCATTCTTGTCACGTGCTAAGTTTATACTTTTGCACCTAAGTTAATACACGCGTGAAATTACAAAACGGAAGTTTTACATGCGATTTTCGTGCTTTTGAGTACCACGTGTCCGTTAGTTTGAAAACCGGAGATGTCACTAGATGCGCCATGAAGCAGTATCAGATGTACTGCATAGTGTCTACTGCTGTAAAACGAGACGCGATCAAGTGTCTTCGCGAGTAAACATGTTGTTGAATTCTCCTACTGCGGTCACAGAAAGTGTTTACGTTCCATTTGCGCACACCAATTCAGTGTTTTCACTCTCTCCTCTTTGTTTACTTGTTTTCATAGTGTGTCTGATAACAGGGACTCTTTATTCTGTTGGGAATAACGTTTCGAACGTTGTCATTCTTTCTTCAGCGCTTGCCTTTCTTTACAATTTTCAGTGGTAAGCTGCTTCAGATCGGATTGAACCGACGGAATTTCAGCTTTTCGCTTGCCCTTAGAAACAAACTTGAATATGTATGTTAAGTAAATGTAAAATAACACAAATAATGCAGTTGTTCTTCCGAAACTTTGCTTTTGTGATCAGTTCAGCGTACACACAATAGACAATTCAGAAATTGCCTACTTTAATCATTTCAAGAACAAATAATAAATCATTTGAAAAGAAATTTACTTCTATTGCTTTGTTTCTCATGGTGTAACTTTGTTTCTCATGGTATAAATGAAAATGTGGAGCAACAAAGAGTTTTCCAATTTTCATTAGCAATTAACTTCAAAGTTAGTGTAAATAGAACTAGTGGTGCTACAACAGAACATACATTCTCACATTATTTGTAACGACTACGCAATATTATAATGCTAAATGAACCTCCAAAAGTGTTTCCAACTATCAAATATTTTTATGCGCCCTAGAGTTTTAACTCTGGATCTTAGTTAACACTCTAATCAATCACTCTAAAATCAACTTTCCAGGCTGAAAAAGGTGAGCATTGGAATTTGCAATTTTCAAAAACCCAGAAATTTTCATTTACATTATTTCAATATCATTTTTTTAAGAACAGATTGTATTAAGAAAAAAATTCAAACGTCAATATTTTTGCGATTCTTATTGTGTGATTTCAAATTTCGAAACTACAGTGTTTTCCAAAAATGAGATATGTGTTATTTTTAAGCAGCACAGAAAAGAATTGAAATACAAAAAATTTTGAACCGTTTTGAAATTTTTGATCAATGGCATTAATTTCAAATAAAAACTAATCAATTTTATAATAATCTAGTTGATATCCAAACTTTATATCATTAAAAATCCGTAGAGAATATAAGGAAGAAATATTCAATTACGACGCGATTTAACTGTAAATACATTCAATGAAATGAATAGGTAGGCCACAACGCTGTGCAACAATTCTGAAAATATGTAGGAAGTTCATAAAGAACATCAAAGCAGGGACCATACATAGGGGACAAAATAAGGGTCTATCTAGAGCTACTGTAGATGATGTCTTTGCATTGTCTACGGGGATTTTAATTCAAAAGTTCTTTTAATAAAACTTAGAGGTTGGTAAATCTTATTAATTATCATATCAATGTGATAATTGAAGCTCATTCGACTATCAAATATCACTCGAAATCCGTTAGTCGTGTATACAGTTTCCAAGTCAGCATCATCAGTAGTGCATCTGTGAACTGCATCTGTGAACAAGATTATTTCTAAATCTAGGGAATGTTATCTTTTTATATTTCCTTGGTTTCAGCATTATGTCATCTTCAGATTACTGAAGGGTGCATTAATTGCACTCTGTAAAATCAAAACATCAAAAACAGACCTGCTACTTCAACGAACGAATACCTCTCTACTATTGATGAAACTCCTGGAACACTCCATATACATTACAATTTCTTTAGAAATACACTTATATATTTTACATATTGAACTCTCTTATTTAAATAGCTACAGAACGTATGTTCAAAAAACCTATTAAACCAAACGCAAGAATTATTTTGCATTAGTAAATCTGAATTGATACTGTCCACTTAGGTGTTATTTACCATAGTGTTTCCATACAGAGTTTAAGGACCCGGCCGGTTAACTACTCGGCTTAGCTTTGCTTTGCTTTGCTACGCTTCATACCAACATTACGGCATTGCCGTTAAAGGACTAGGTGCATAAATAACAATTTTGGCTTACATCTCTGAAACGAATCATCTAATGTCTAAGATTTATGTCTAAGAATGCGTGGAATGTCTAAGATTTATGATATAATTAAATTCTCTCTATCAATTAACTTTTTTCATTAACTAAAGTAAATATATGAAATGATCGGTATGTTATAGCACTTTCAAAAATACTTCTGAAAGATTGTTTTTTGGAGTTTTTAATTTTAGAGGTAAAAATCAGATTTCCAATAATATGATGTCTTGAACCTCCCCCTGTTTGTAACAACGTGAAGTTTTGTTCAAGTTCTTAGATTTATTTTGCGGAACAAAACCTGAGCTCCTATAAATATTGGTAATACCTACGTTTTACACTGCGTCCGGCTAATCTCGATTTGTAAACTCTTGTATTAAGTTGTTTCCCAGCCTCCTTGGCTGCAACGTTTTTATTTTCGCACTCGTGGCACAGTAGCATAAAAATGTATTTGCTGATCAGTGTGACATGGTTGGTAATACTGAATTGTACACCAATATAATTCACAAATTTTGGTGAGTGTTCGTACCTCTGGTAGCGTGTGTTTGGATCTTCGAGGATGTTTCAGGTCTTCGAGTGTAGGTAACGAGAATTGAACTATCTCAGACGATATGAGCAGATGTTTCTATCTGTCCGTGATAAGTAGGAAACGGATTTCTATGATTTTGCATATGTTTGTCCGTTGCTTCAATGCATAGCTCAGTGAAATTTCTTGACATTAGGTTTCAATATGATTGTATACAGATTGTGTGCAGCTATGTTAGTGCATATTTGAGCATATTTGGCCGATTTTCCCTGTTGTTGCATAATCGAGTAATTATAGGCGCATATTTTGCATATTTCGTTAAAATATAGACTTGTTTATAAAACGTATAATCTATTAATGGAATCTATTGATTTGTGAGCGTTCTTTGATTTGAAAAAGCTAGTGATAGTTTGTGCTTTTCTGTTTCTTGTAGATAAAATACATGTGTAAATGTAGGATATATATTTATTTCATATTTTTTAACCGATCAACAGAAATACAAGACATATAATGTGCTTCACTGAGGTTAATATTTACTTCAATTATTTATCTCGCGAAGTTGGGTAGATTACATTATGTTTCCACAAAAATATACCTTTCATTCCAGCATGTCTCTCCTGACTTTTACCAAAACGTTTTTAGAGGAAATGAAATATTGTTTATTTTAATTGCATATTAAAGTGCATAATTAAGAATTTTTAGGTCATTAATCATATTTGTAAAAGCACATTCACGACTTTTTATGGCCTAAAAATCCTTTCCCTTCTGATAAGTAGAGCATTAGTTATCCTGAGAAAGTTTGAGAAGCGTTTTAATATAACCTTCTCAATGGTTGATTTTAGGCTGCTTTTACAATGGCTGTTAATTTACGATTCTGGTTTCATTCTTCTTTCAACCAATTTTTTATTGGAATTTGTGGATTTGTATCTCTTCTTTTTTAATAGATATTTTCCGATGAGAATTTTGTTTTTATATGATTTCCTTTTATTCTTCTTCTCACATTTCATGTCAAGAAGGATCAGCTAATCAGGGAATGTGATATTCTGCGACTGTGGTCTTCGTAATTTTCGTTGTTCCTCGAGCGCTAAATGTACGGGAATTCTCTGCCACCATCGTGAATCCAAATGCCGACTGCATTGTATAGTAACAAAGAGTAGTTCAATGTTGACAATGTGTATTTTTACAGAGGGAACGCAGGAAGATGATTATAATTTTAATTAAGTGAAAAGTTATGATTGAAAAGCTTTGTAGGAAAATGTTTATTAATATTGTTTTTCTTTTTTAACATTCCACATACTTTATTGAAATATAATATAGGTAGTGAAAATCCAAAACTCTCGCATTGCGGACCTAAATACGAAACTCTCCAAGACACATTATACCATCCATATACATCCTTGAGTCAAATTCTAAAACCATTACGAACAGCGTCTTTTAAAAGTTGATTGAGGTCTAAAATAATGAGTTTCCACAGAAACTACCCATATTTTCAGAATCCAGTAATGAATATTCAGGACAGTGGCTCTCACAAGAACGAGTCCAGCGGACGAGGCCATTATAATAACAACAACAACAACAACAATAATAATAATAATAATAATAATAATAATAATAATAATAATAACAACAGAATTTTCACTCTCTGCACTATGTACAGGATAATTCACCTCCACATTACTGGTGAAGGATCGGTGGATCTCGGAGAGACAAGACACGAAGGAATGTTGCTCTCTAGGCCATTCCAGTCATGTCTCAATCATCAGTATATCTCAGGAAATCTCTCACTATTTTGCACCTGTCCATTATTAGAACTTTTTGCATTTGCTCTATGCAGGAAAATGTTAATTTCAACATTTGGATTACTTGCAGTGTGTGTTTTGATATTAATCTTGCGGTGGACATGATTATCGATTGTATGCCGATATTTTGCAGTCTCTGTTGATGGAGTAGCTCTTGTGACAGCGGAACATATTTCTGAATTTTCAAATAGTACATCGTTTCTAGATTGTTATTGTTGGCGACTGCAAAACCGATGATCATGGCTGTTTCTTCAGCGTGTTTTAAGTTATATCTGGCCAATTTTTTGAAATTGCGGTGTGTAATAATGCTTCTGTTCCATGAAATCTTCCATTCTTCATTTTCCAAGATTCCAGGAGGATGGTATTTGCAATATGGGATGTTAAAAACTCAAATCCGCATTTTCTTACTAATCGTCCGCCAATTAATTTATACATGTTATCGTCCCTACCTTGATAGTTGGTGGGAACCTACACATTACAATCGGGAAAGACATGATTGATGTTTTCATTTGTGCACCAAACGTTTTACATTCATCACTTACTATTATAAATCGTAATTTATCGTTGCGATAACGTGGCCTTGAATAACCCTCATAAAGCCTTCTGTTTCTTGATACAGTAAGCCACATTGCAAGCATCTGATAGATGCGTTAAAATCGAGCTATAATATACTACAGAGAGTGACTGTCCCTATAGTTTCAGCGTTCTTGGTGGAGGCTCGCCGAACTTGTGGCAGTTATGTTTATTGAAGTGAAAACATACGACGGGCGGTGTCACCTGGGTGTCTGTAACCAGTGCCAAACGTAATGCTACGATTTATTTAGTCGTGCACTTGACGTAAATCAGCTTTTGCGGTTTCATCCAATCGGGAGCTTTACGTCGCTACACTGACGGCAATATAGGGACGTTCAAGCTCCCGATTGGAAGAAATCGTGAACAGCTGGTTTACGTCGAGTGCATGACTAAAATCCTAGTATAGAATACTTTGTTTCCTAGAGGGCGCTGCTTTGACTGCAAAAACCATGGCTTCGAATTGCTTCAAAGATGGAGACGTTTGTCATTCTATATTTAGTGTATTCTAGCTCGTTGGTTAAAATACATTCTGGCCTGATAGTTCATTGAGTTATTTACCATATAACCCCTTTCGGCACAACTGTTGCTTCATTCTTTCATCGTTTATTAAGTAGTGACCGTATCCAGTGTCGATGTTTCTGTCCTCTCGTCGACGTACTTTCTCATCAGAGAGCTTTGGTTGGCATTACTGTTGGTTATTTTTGTAATGCCACGACCTCCTTTTCACCTAGAAGGTGGATCCTAACAGCGGATTAAGAATGACGATAATGTAGGTTCTCACTTGTCTATCCGTTGCTTCAAAGTCTGTATGCCTCCATTTTATTAAACCCATTGAGGTGATGACCGGAACAGCATAAGTATGTATTTCCGTGACAATATTTAAGGAATTCAGAGAGATTTTAAGAACATTTTTCAATCTGTTTTAGAATTCTGCGGTTATGCGTATCTTTGGTTCCAAGTGTGATACTGTTCGAGACTTCTATTCTAAGATAGTTACATACTTCATTGAATTCCAATCATCTGAAATGTTCGCTGCCTTGCATTATTATTATTATTTTTATTATTATTATTATTATTATTATTATTATTATTATTATTACTATTATGTTCTGATTACTATTTTAATAACTAAGAGAGTTCTAAGAGAAAATACAAGTTTTTGAAATATGTGGTACCGAACAGTATATTTTTCTGCCATATCCATAGCAAATATTATGCGGTTGGCTTTGAGCCTGTCCTGTTACACTCGCAAAGATTCGTATGATGAAGTTTGAAGAACATGAATCGAAGTTGTTTTGCTTCTAGTATTTTCTGCGAAAACTACCTTCCTTTCCGGCCAATCAGCTCCGTCGATTAGTACGCCAACGACGTTCAATTCAATCGGTACGGGCGCCCCTCTCCACGGCTCGTCCTTCGACGGAAATTTCTACCGCGCACGAGTCTCGAAGGAAACAAAGAGAGGGGGAAAGTGAGAGCGAGAGGGAGCGAAAGGGAGCGAGAGCGAGCGAGAGGGAGCGAGAGGGTGCGAGAGGGTGCGAGTGGGAGAGAGAGAGCGAGAGGCAGCAAGAGAGGGCGAGAGGGAGGAGGGGGAGGCGGCTTTAATGCTGCACGCCAGATGAAGTCAACATTTTTCATGTTTTATTAAAGAGGCCTCTCTCTTCCGTAATTCATGCGGTTAGCAAAATTCGCAACCGGTGCCGCCCACTTCGTGTCTGCGGCGGGATCGTCACTTCGCCGTCGACGTCTTGACTTTCTCCGTGGATTACTCGGCCATGGGCCGCCTGCTAGCGCGATGAACGGTACCCTCTGGGACGACGCACAGGCCGCTTTTTGTCCCGGATGGGCAAAGTGCCACGATGACGTGCGTAGTGCTAGGAGAAGGCCTTCCTACACGCGTTCTGTGAGGAAATGGTTGTGTTGATTCCGTTTCTGTCAAAGATATTATGGCGTGATTTTCTCGCGTTCCCGTACCTTCCGTTCAGGAATGTATGTCCGGTATTTATTTAAGTTATGTAAAACAAATTAAAAACTATGATTTGGATGCAAGGGACTGAGAAGAAAACAGAAGAAGACTCAGCGTTTGCGCAGTAGTTCGAAAGAAAGTGAACGAAACACCCGATCGATATACAAGGTATTAAAAAACCAGACACATGTGGTTGTCATGCGTCTCATGATTAAATGGAAAATGTATCGTCTACGTGATTAGCGCTTTTGAGTAAAAGTTGTTTTATAGCATACGTATTCTCAGGTAACACTCCAAATGTATGTTTTTTTTAAGCTTCTTAAATACAGCTTTTTCGCTTTGCGCATTCTCTAGGCTTCCGTGCAAGTGGGAGTTTCTTAATCCGCGGGAGAACCAACTTGGGTTGCGTGTTTACCCTGTATTGGCCAAGAGCTGTACTGTAATTATGAACCCATGTTTTTATTTAAGATCCGTAAAGATAGAGATTTGTTTAAGTAGATTATGAGTAGATGTTTCTTGATATCATCTTTGTGTACTTTATAGAGTCACAATGAAAATAGGTTTTAATGGAATTAAAGTGAAGCTAGTTTTTCGTTTTTCTACTGGAAAGGTTTGGCGTGTCTTCATTTAAATAAATGAATTTATTTACATAAACTATAATCCTTTAAGCGCGCATTAACGTGATTCGTCGGAAACAGTCCCGCTATTCGCTTTGTTTCAGTTTCTGTTCAGACTGATTGTAGTATGTTCAGACATAACGTGATTGGTTCAGGGCTTTAACATACTACAATATCTTCTTTTTTTTAATCGAATTCTCAGAAATCATGAAATTTTCATGGAATGACGCTTACTTTCCGTAGATTGACTGAGTAGTTCAACCTATTTCTGCACCTGGATTCCTGCATTGAATCACTCGGTGCGCGTTTTCTTTTTAATGTAGAGTTACAGAACAAGAAAGGGAAAATCACCTCTTCAGTAATTTCTTTTTTAACTTTGTTAAATTGGGGAACTCGTTCTTCTTTATTTAAAAATAGTTATTTACATAACAATGCTAATTAAATGAAAATATTAAACGTACTTAATATACAATCGACGGGACATTCCTAGAAGCATATCCTACAAGACTACACAAACCTGACTAGACATGCGTGACTAGACATAGGTGACTAGAAATGCGTCGCAAGACATAAGTGCCTAGACATGCATCGCTGGACATGCATCGTTGGACATGCTTCCGCTAGACCATACAAGGGTTACATATTCGGAACAATACAATAGCTATTCTCTGTTTTTACAGAAACTATGCGTTGAACACGTTCCTGAAAAGTTAATTGAAATGTTTTATATTTACTAAAATCTATACATATATGCTGTAGAGAACAATGGCAAAGAAAACCTGCTGTTCACCTTGCGTTAAAAAGGCAATGCACGTATATTAATGGTCACTGAATTTGTTTGTTAAAGGATTCATCTGTCAGAAGATAGCTGGACATTGCGTTTATATATTTACTTCCCAATTTTTGCATTTAAAAACTCTTCAAACTTAAGAAAGCTTGCTATTTTCACTTCGCTATCACCTCTCACTTACATGTTTGCTCGAAGACGAAATGTCGACTGCTTTCAATAGATCGACTACTACTGACACAGTGAAATAATGATCAAATGAAAGATAAGCATACTTTCTATTAATTTCAAGACATAAAAATTAATTTTTTGTTCTATTAAATCGGTCCCACTGCCTTTCAATTAAATAAAAAATCACGAAATTTGATTTTGTTAAAAATTAATTCTAAACAAAATTCCTTAGCGTTGCAAATGTAGGTAGTATTGCAATTTTCAAATTGTCAGAATTTTTTATGAAAATCGAAAACGCGTCTTACGTATATATTAATAATTTGCTTTTATTCGACCAAAAATTATTTTATAGAATAAAAATTGAGCTTTTAAAAGAAAATTTGAAACTGTTACAATGACTTGGTATAAAATACCCCCCAAAATTAAAATATCGGTATAAAACTAAGAGGGTCAGGAGTTTATTGAAATCTATCGAGGAATGCCAATTTTGGAGAAAATTGGCGAGCATTATCTCCAGAACGGCACAGCTGTACCTTCAATATTCCTGACAAATTTATCAAGTATCACCTCAAAAGTTTCTAATCTGACAAAGTTGGGCGCAACACATACAGCATCCACACAAAAGTATCAAGTGCACAAAAGTATCCGGACACGTGGCTGAAAATAACTCACCAGTTCGTGGCGTCCTCCATCGTTAATGCTGTAATTCAATGGGGTGTTGGCCCACCCTTAGCCTCGATGACAGCTTCCACTCTCGCAGGCATACTTTCAATCAGATGCTGGAAGGTTTCTTGGGGAATTGCAGGTCACTCTCCACAGAGTGATGCACTGAGGAGAGGAATCGATGTAGATCGGAGAGAGCGGCACGAAGCCGGCCTTCCAAAACATCCCAAAGGTGTTCGATGGGATTCAAGTCAGGACGTTGTGCAGTTGTGCAGGCCAGACCACTACAGGATGTTATTGCCGTGTAACCACTCCGCCACAGGCCGTGCAGTATGAACAGGTGCTCGATCGTGTTGAAAGATGCAATCGCCATCCCCAAGTTGCTCTTTAACAGTGGGATGCAAGAAGGTTTTTAAAACATCAACCTAGGCCTGTGCCGTGATAGTGCCACTCGAAACAACAAGAAGTGCAAGTCTCCTCCATGAAAAACACTACCACACCGTAACACCTCTATAATTGTACATGCCTCGATTTTCAGGTACACATTTGGGTGCGTGTCCTCTCCACCTACACAAATCTTAATCACATTTGTAACTGCAGTAATCACTCTTTACCTCTTAAATGAATTGCTGCCCTCAGTTACAATTATATAAAAATATTGTATTTGATAAAGTATGAAAAACCGCATTATTTTACATAAAAACTTGTTTATAATGCAGTAACGAATAGCTCAGGAACTCGATGCGCTTCAATTTGCAGATATTTTCACTTTTAAAACAATGATTTGTGAAGAGCAGAATGTACGCGGGAGTACAATTATTATTATTATTATTATTATTATTATTATTATTATTATTATTATTATTATTATTATTATTATTATTATTTTCTTGTTAGTGACTGTTACGTTTACAACGGCTCCTCGAAAACTTTATTGTACAGCTGTCTTTTATTATGTGACCCGGTGTGTTGCAATGTATTTCGCCTCAGCTTTTTCGTTTTGTGAAATGGAAATGACAGAAATGATGTGCTGTGTCGGCGCTTACGGCTCAACAAAAAGAGAAAGTGGAACACATCTCATCCAGAAATAACGTGGATGAGAAATGAAAAAGTTATATCCCGGTGCGACAGTAATACACAATATACCTCTTCCGTACTTTAACGTTGGTCTTAGTTAGTGAATCTTTATTACCACAAGTATAAAGAACAAGAAATATTGTTTGCTTCATGCGTGATGTATTTCGTTACAATATAAATTATTGAAAAAAAATGTTGAGAATGAGAAAGCAATTAGTTTATTATCCTTTTAAGAAAGTGAAATTGTGGGAAATATATATAAAAATTTCTGAGTGTGAATGAAGTGTCAACATCACTTTCCTTTCCTGTTACATGAGAAGGAATTTTTAATGATTTTGATTTATTTTAACCTAATAGTTAGACTATGTTCATTACCACAAATTTCCACTTTCACTAAAACCGGCTGAGTTAAGGGTAGCAAGTGTTGCCGTTGCAGTGTCTGAGCGGGAGATGCTGGAGCTCGAGTCCCGGCAGGCGTATTTTCGGCGTTAGCTTGAGAGCAAGGTCACATTTAGTCGATGAATGGAAGAGAATCCTAGCGATCACTGCTCTGATCGGTACTTTTCCGATGTTTCTTCGATCAATTCCAGGCGAATGCCGCAGCAGTACCGTCGAAGTGCCGCGAACTATCTTTCCTTGCTCATTCTTCTCCCTTCCGTTCTCCTTGCACACAATCGCGCCTACATGCACTGAGCTACCGCGCGCACCGGGAGGTCCCAGCCCGCCCCAGCGGGGTCGCTGCCTCGCTGCGGCACGCACTGGTCGAAAGGAACACCGCGCAAGCAGGCGCGTGGGTCGGCGTCTGGCCTTGTGGTTCAACTGAGGAGATACCGCGCCAACTGCCAGAACATTACACGTACTACACCTACGGAGTAATGACCACAGCAATTGTCGCCCCTGGAACATTATATAATCAATCAGTCACAATTTTCTCAAAACATGGTACACAAGTGTTGAGAACACAAGACATATTGCAAGTGTTAGGAATCACTTCGATTGTTTATTTTTTATTGTCATTCAATGAACATTTTACATTGTGTTTCTACGATTGTCTTGTGAACGTTCTAGGTAATAAAATGTACTCTACATTGTATTCATATGCGGCCCATTTTCAGTTCCTTTTTCTGTAGGCTCTCGACAGATTTTCTCTATTGATACTCGACATAGGTATCAGATCCCATCCAAAAAATTGAAGAAATTGAATACGTAAAATTTGCAAAGTTCTTCCAATTCTCAAATTTGAACAGTTCTAAGACCCCCCCCCCAGAATTTTCATTTTGGTTTCTCCGTAAGATGAAGATTCCAGTAAAGATTATAATAGTGTCATTCATGAAGACGAGAAAGAAATGTATATTTTCCCTAATGGAGTTCCCATATGGAGTTATATATATAATATAACTCCATATGGACTAGACCAATTGGGGACACCATAAAAAAAAACTCTTGTACGCCTGAATGGTGGATCCATACGTACGCCTTGTACGGAACCTTCGTCGCTTGTTTTCGTTAAAACGGTTTGTCTTTTTTGTAATCACCTCAATTGATCTCCGCGACCTAGAAAACAAGATGTTTGCAAAAAGCGTATTTGTGTGATCTTGCCCTGCCGCGCCGCTATCGTTGTCTATTTTTTATATGTTGTTTAAATCAACGAAATAAACGGATTGAAAGAAGCAAATCTTTGATACCATTGTTTAGAACTAGAAATTCCTGGCAGACTAGGATAAGCATCTCCTAGTGCCGCAGAGATGCAGGAGGCCGTTGAACACTGGTGTATGCACCAGTTAGCAGACTTCTACCGCAGAGGGAGGCGAGTCTTCATCCCGCATCTCTTAACTCCGGTGGGGATTGTGTAGGAAAATAGTGCAATCTGTGCCGTATTTGCTACAATTAAATTTTCCTATGAAATTGTGTTTTATTGTTAATGACAACCTAAGGAACCATGCATATTGAACACGCTACCCACTTCAAATGTCTCAGGACATTTTATTTTTTTCACATTACTTTAACTTTCGAGGAAATAATTAAATGAGGCTTTTGTGGAAAGTACAGAGAGGGCATTACACAAAGATGTAGTATAATGTTCGGTTTGTGCCAAGAGTTACAGAAGTTCACAACGAATCAACTTTCCTGGCGCGTCGAGAAGGCTTCAAGAGACCTTACGTAACTCGTAATGACTAGTTAGTTCCGTGGAACTACAAACCAGTTAACTCTAAATTGTAGTCTGTTTTCGTCCATAATCGCTCCAAACAATAGCTCTGTAAATGGACAACGTTCTCATGAGAGGTTATGTTGCTCTCACTCTTGCTTCTCATTTGAAACCGCAGGACAAAACGAAAACAGCTGAAGCAATGCTTTGGAACACTACTATTTTAAAAGCACGATCTTACCTTTGACCTTGCGAGTGTGGCTGTTTAGTGGGAGATCAATAAGCATTTCTTGCTGTGCTCCTTACAGACAACGCTCAATAACAACTCCATGTTATAATTGAGTTCAATCCAAGAGCATTAGGAAGCTGGCCTTGAAAGTTTTTTAGAGAACATTGCCGAGCCGTAAAGAGTGCTTTTATTTATTTAAGCTTAAGTTTGTGACAGTTATGTAAAAAACTTAGGCAATAATTAACATCTAATCGTTAACTGAAATCAAAGAGCTTCTTTCTAAGTGACTTTTCTCCACCAAACATACTCTTTCAGGAAGGGAACGGTAATGTACACACATTCAGTTTTATACATTGTAAGTACTTGAAGTTCAGGATTCAATGGTATTCGCAATATAGGAAAACCGCAGTTTTTAAACACAATATCTGGCAGAATGATTGAGAATGTATTAATTCTTAAAAGCAAAAAATAAATTGAAGTGAAGATTCTCACTCTCTTAAAAACACCCTTCCTTGATGCAATAAATTGACAGGAATGGCGCATTTTAGATAAATTCTATAACTTATTCTAAAATAGCTTATTACTACTCGAGGACAAATTTAGAGAAGAGCTTCATTGTAGAAAGTGCTAAATCATATATATCGTATAACTGGTATTGCAAACGAGAGTTCCAAGGTATGCAATTAAAGATTGGAAATGCTTTACAGTGTTTGGAGATCACCATCCAATTGAACGGTCAGTCTTACCCTACCTCATTCCAACGATTCTCTCTTTTTTATGTGAAGAATACAAATCAGATCAGTGTAATTCCACGAAGTAAATTAATAGATCCGGCCAATTCTCCAACTTCCGCTGGTATTCGGCGAATGGTCTGTTGTGCTATCTGTAATTCCGTTTGTATGCATAATTCATATACTTTTCGCTCATCAGTTACTTGGTATATGCTTCTAGTTTTTATTGAGTAAATAAAAGGCTGATTTAAAGAAAGGGAAAACACAGAGAAAGGATGTGAAAAATCCCGGATATTATTATTTTTAAAGTGGTCAAATTTGAAGATAAAAAGAAATCTTTAAAACAAAAAGTTCAACCCACGAGAATTGTCAGTTATGTTCATAGTATATTTTTTCGACTACCATTAAATAAATTAATTTTTACTGTGGTTTCCACTGAATAGAAAGAGAGAAAATTAATCGTTGGCGTAGGCTACGAACAATAGCAATGCGACTTTCTGTGAAAATAGTGAACTTGTGACTACGTATTCAGCTTTTGTTTTTCGTGTTATTTAGACTTTTCGTATTGTATATTTTTACCTTACACAATTTTATAATACACTGATTCTTTATGCCCGCCTTTTGAATGCTTTATACCCGCTCCGCTACCAACACAACAAATATGGCTCAATTTTTATGGATTCGATGTGTTATTTGTCTATAAAATGGAATCTTCTAAGTAGTTTTCGGTAATAAGTACAAATGACTCAAGAGTATCGTTTCATTTACGCAATTCAGTTATTTTCCATCCAACTCTGAAATACGTCATATTCCATTTCATACATTTCCGGAAACAAAGTGTCCGTAGCTTTGAAAGCGTTTCGAATATTTCCGAAAGAACTTCTCAATATTCTTCCTAATGTATAAACAAACCTGCCAACTACGTTGCAATAGTAATTACATACACCCTCACTTTTGTTTATCTGACGTCATTGACAGTTGGTGATTAAAATGTTTCTTTTCGATTTTGATGCAAGACAAATTGAAAGATTTTTCGAATTCTCATTAGATTTAGGACTGAAGTAGTAAACCATTAAGTTTTGTATGCATCACAGGCGTTACTTGAAGATTGCCTCGGGCGACTTCCATCCGCTCAGGCCTTTGGGTTTGGAAGTCGCCCTCGGGGTAAAGTAACGCCCTATTTACATAGATAACTACAATGATTTTTTTTTGAACTTTTGACGTTTAGTAATTTTTTTAAAGATTGTAATTATGTAGCTGTACATGCGTGTTGTAATTTTGTTCACAATATTTTCTTCAATGATGATGACGATTTATTGATCTGACATTTAAAAGCAATAGACAATTCTTGGGTTTACGACTGAAAGAAGTTTATTTTGGAGAAAAAAATTACACAAATTGCATGAATTAAAAGACCGCCTTGTGTTGTGCACATATCTACTAACGTTAAATTGACAGCTATTATATTTACCAACCGTTCATCCACTTTGATCTGGACGTGAACGTCAACAATTGATCAAACAGTAGTTTTCGGGGCTGCCCGAGATGTAGCAGTGAGGTCGATGCCTGGGCTCAATCCCCGCTGTTCCACGTGGTTTCGTGTCAGCGGCAACTTTTCTCGAGTTCTCACTTTTCCCCAGCCTGCTCCATCATTCATATCATCTCTTCGTTCGTTGCATCTACCCATCGTATCATATCATATCATTCAAACTTTTTTTGTATGTACGGAAGTTAGGTGACCCATAACGGGTTTTCTTGGGATAAATTATTCCGGGTGGTTTCCCGTTGCCTTCCCTGATATGATGATGATGATGATGATAGGGGGTGAAAGGACGAACACAATACAACCATGCCCGAGGCGGGACTCGAACCCGCGATCTTTCGGTACGAGATCTCTACGGCACTACTGCCTTAGCGATCTCGGCCACCGGATCGGCCGCAGCAGCTCTACCGACTGAGATATCCACCCGCCATTGTCTGGGCGAATAGGCAACGCTGGACTGTTCCCAATGGCTGCGGGGAGAAAATTGCCGGAAGTTGAGCGCTCTCCGTCCGCGAATTTAAGCGTGTGGCGTTCGAGGTTGACTGCTCCTGGCTGCAGGACATTTCCTAACCGTTACGCCCAGATTTGCAACGCTTTGTGCATGGAATTAGATATCGCTCGTCCATGCGTTCAATCCCGCTACACTGCCGAGTCTTAAGCTGTGAAGAAAGGGGCTTACTAATTGCTGTTCGTTTTTCATTTAGTTCATTAGATAACTGAAGGAGAATTGTATTAGATACCATATTACATAGCCGATACGACCAACGCAGTGGCGTGGCGTGTCTTTCTTACCTAGGGATGCTGTCCTTTGAAGCAGTAGGTTGCGTGAATGTAATGATCTGCTCCCTTGCATAATTCAGGATATTTAATTTTTTAGTTGTTAAGTGTGAGAAAAGTATTTATTCTGGTTTTAAGCTTTGCGCCCTTTGAAGAGGCGCAAAACGTCACGGGCCCTCGCTTGAGAAGCCTCTTTTCTTCAGTATTAAAAGCGAACTACTCTAATTTATACTATTGTACTTTACTATGTACTCTATACTATTGTAGCTCAACGGATCATTGGGATTCTCTCTGTGCCTTCATCCATATAATGGGTGATTCTAAAATCGTTAGTCCGGTCAGTGTAGTGCGTGTTTTATCGCGAGAGAGGGCGGTGATCTTTCCGCAGCGACTGGCGAGATCCGGCGCCGACCTACGTTGGCTTGTGAGGTGTTTCTCAGACGAGGTATCTCACTCCATGACATGGCCCCGTCTCACCCGGGACAAGCTGTAACATGCCGACAAGTATGGTAGTACAGTGCATGTGAGTGAATGGGTGTGTGAGTAAAGGGTGGGGAAAGGACAAGGAAGAGGAAGGAAAGATCGTGTGCGACCCGTGACCAGTTTGTTAGGGTACTGCTCCGGCATTCGCTTGATGTTGATCGGAGAAACCAGGGAAAACTACCGGTCAGAGCAGCCGGCCGCTAGAATTCTCCTCCAGCTAGCGGCTGCATTCGGCCTAGCTACGAAGCAAGAGTCGAGAATCCTAAGAGCTCCTGCTCACAGGCACCGCACAGCACCAGTTGCTGACCCAAGCCACTGAAGCCCGCACATGGGGATGCGCCTTGTCATCTACATGTATGCTAGTTGTGTATTTCCTACTCCCATACAGATACGCAGTTTCTCTTTGCCTGCACTCTGCACTAGGGTTTAATGGCGAAATTTCACCTCACCCATTTTTTAAACTACACTCTGCAAAATGTATTCATGAATTAATCTTTACTTAAGAAAGTTAATAACTTATGTGGTTGACACACAAGATAAAGACAATACAGAGTCATAGGATATTCTTTAAACAATTTTGCATGCTTGTGTATTCAAATTCTACATCTCGAGGCCCGGTAGTATTTGAGAAGGGCTCCTGTAGTTGACCTTGGCCTGAGCTGCTGAGGTAGGGGCGTTCGTTTACGTTGTGTGGTACACATGATAGTGTTTCCAAATGCCGAACTAGCAGTAAGCCCCGAGAATATTGACCTTCAGAATTTAATTCGTGATAAATGACAGATCAAGTTGGAATGAAAAGTGAAAAAAAGTCTTTGCGACTTCTAAATACACGGGTAAATATAGAACTTTCCACATGAAAGGTAGCGGTTCTTCCAAAACTTGGGTGCTAGTAGTACCTAGTGATTAGTGGTAATAATACAGCTGATGAATGCTTTCTTATGATAATGATGTGGAATATAATACATGTCCCCGATTATTTCCCTATTTTCAATTGCAGTAAAATCAAGAACGTGATACTAATGACGTTTACCAGAAACCGCGTGTCCGCACTTTGGCGAATCACATACTCTTATTAACAAATGCATTTATGTTCGTAGGAACCAAATCACTGGGAAACAAGAAAAGGGGACAACACTTCTAGCATCTGTTATGATTGTGGGGGGTACGCAATACACGTTTTCTTTTTTTACAATCTGCAAGTAGTACTACCAAAATAATTTCTATTCTTAGCACTCTCCCTAGCCATTGGTTTCACTGCGGAGAGATTTACTTGGCGCACAGTAGTTTACGTAAGATTATTGTTAGAATACCAGTGTTCAATTTCCACAACTGCTTTCAATTACCTGTTTTGGCCGAAATGTCAGATTTCTATATTCCAAGCATACTTTAAGTTATCTGAAATTTCAGAAACTATTAAAAACTATTAAAGAAAGAATTGATAATATAAATGCTAAACGAATGGCATCTCTGCTAAGACTTAGGAAATATCACAACTGCAAAAGAGTTCTTGTGGTGGGAAATTTTTGTAGAGATGCCCAATCAACGTTGGGCATACTGCGATGCACTAAATAAACGTTGCACACACCCGCTTCGTGCCAAGAGACGTTTCTGAGCTTAGGGGTTACCTCCAACCCTGCCGGATCGTTTCTCACGAATTGCTCCAAGACAAACACACACACACACACTCACACACACACACACCTAGCGAGAGTCGAGTCACATCAGAATGAAAGCAAGGACAGCCCCATGAATAGTTTAAGGAACGACTGAATGTACGATACGCTGCCAATCGATAAAGACTGACGTCGATGTGTCGAGTGGAAAAGTCGCGACGCGGGCAGCGCAGATGGCAAGCGGAAGTCCCACGAATGAAAGACCTAATGCTGATACTAGTAAAGAACTCGGCGCAGTGACCTGCACCTATCATCAACTACGTATCAGATGTACGGAAGATTAGAATTAGGAGGGATAGGAAGTATTCATGAGCGATTGGAAGTGTGCGTGGTCGATTGGAAGTGTGCGTGGTTGAGTGGAAGTGTGCGTGGGCGAGTGGAGGTCCACTTCAGGGACACGGACTAGAAGGAGAAGGGGACATTGGCATATAATGGAGAGCTCCAATACCGCAAATTTAAGTCGTGGATGACAGTGTCCCCCTCTCCTTCCAGCTCGTGATTTTCAAGTGCCACTCTGTTTATACTCCGACTTAAACATAGTGGCACTTCAAGGTCACGAGCTGGAAGGAGAGGGAGATATTGGCATCCAATCGTGAGCTCCAATACCAAAAATCAAAGTCGTGACGAAGCTCCGTCCTGCTCGTGAACTTTGAAGTGCGACAATGTTGAAGTGGGTACCAGTACTGTACCAGGCATCTACCAGTGGGTACCAGTGGGTTCAAGTACTGTAAACTCCATGTGAATTTGTGGTTTATGAAATGGGAGTCTGCAAGGTTTTCTCAGGTTTCTTCTGCTGCCTTGTCCTTACAGTCCTCTACATCATCATCTATCACCATTTCACCTGACCCCTTTCATTATTCTTGTACCCATTCGCAGTTAAAAAGCGATATCTAGTGCTGGAATGGAGAAACCGTGCGGAAGAGCCGCCGCTAGTGTCCTCGCACTGAGCCAAACGGTAAACGATAAATTTCATTTACGGGTTCTCTTTTCCATTAAACATGTTTACTTGCCTACGACTTACTTCACTAGTTATTAAATAATTAAAAAAATCCTAATGGAAAATTAAATTATAATTTTAATTATACAACTAATAAGTTTAACACGTTTTAAGCACAAATACTCGTATTTATCGGGTTGAAAGATGGTAGCGAGTGCGCTTATCAAAATGAAATAGTGTGAAACAGTGACAGAACTATTTACGAAAAAATGTTTTATCCTGTAAGTCTGGCAGGGGAGAGGAGCTCTCGAAACGCTCAGTGGTGGCACGCCCCCCCCCCGTGCGCATGTCAGTGTAAATAAATTTATATTTATCTCAAAGATCACTCAATAACGCATTCACTATCCCTGGAATGGACATCAATTCATGTCACGACAGTGCCTCTGACAGGGGGGTTCTGGGATTCCACTCCCGACGAGGGCAGAATTTTCCACTCTAGCTACATAACTAGGTCGAAATCAGTCGCTGCCTAAGGGAGAGTTCCAGCGTTGGGTTGTTCTAATCGGTCATTTCTCCGATCATTTCTCCGATCAACACCAGGTGAATGCCGGAGCAGAACTCACATACGAGCCACATACTCACTGCGCGCGATCTTCCCTTTCTCTTCCTTAACCGATCTTCACCTCTTATTTATACACACGCTCATCCACTACACTAGCACACACGTCGGAAATCCAGTCGGAAGCTTAGAGCTCGTGCCGGCTGGGGCGGTGCGCTGCTGGTGGGAGATGACTGGTTGGCGACAAACCCGCAAGATGCAGGTCGGCTCCGGATTTCACCATCCAGCGGGGGAAGATCATAGCTAATGATCTTGGCAGTTGTCGCGCCTGCAACTGCTAATTATTCACTCTATTTCTGGAACGGACACCAAAGGAGAAGTGCAGCAAGGATCCTAGGCGAGCGGGCGGGCGGGCGGGCGGGCGGCGAGGGAGCGCGGGCGCGTGTGGCATCGCCGGCGAGCCGCTCGCTGATTGACGTGGCGCGGGCGCGGGTCGCCCGCCCGCCCGGCCGGCTGTCAGCCCCATTGAAACGCACCCGCGCCGACCTCGCCTGATTGATGGGCCCCGGCCTCACCCCCCACCCCACCCCCTCGCCCGCCGCCACTCTTCGCCTACACGTATATTAATACAGCGCCCAAGAAAGCTCCCTTGCAAGTTTTCAAAAGCGCCAGCCCGCCCGCGCGCCCGCGTTCGGCGGCTTGATAAGAAGACGATTTTTAAATGTCATTGTTAATGTGACGTTATGCTTGTTATTGACAAGTCATAGATAGTGAAAAGCTTCGCTAAGATTTATTTTTTATTGGTTGGGGCTTGATGCAGATAAACGGCCGCGCGTTTCACCTGTCGTTCCCCCTTTTTTATGGCGGCGTGGCAGGCAGCCTCCCCTGAGTGATTTACATGGCGCGTCGCCCGGAGGTGTCCCTTTGTGTCCTTAACGAAACGCGCCGGTACGCGTGCGCGCCTGGGCGAGGCGGGCGGGTTGAGGCGGCCTGATACGGGGCGCGTGTTATCACGCGGGCAGCTCCCCGATCCCTGTGGAACGCCCGCCGACACCGCAATTAATTCTGTCACGAATGTCTTCCGTTTCCCCCTTTCGCTCTTTTCTTTCTGTTTTCTTTTTTTTCTTCTTTCTTTCTTTTGATTCCGTCTTCTTTTTTTATTTTTCACATTTCTTTCTGCCCCATTTCTTTTTTTCTTTCTTGCTGTTCTTGTTATCGCATACATTTGTTTTTTACCCATTTTCTTCGTGTTTCTCTATTCCTTTTATTTGTTGTTGGTTTTTTTTCCGCGGGGGGTTGTTTTCGAAACTGTGTAGTTTGCGTGCTTGACGCAAGTTGCCTACATTTGGTCGGCTGTGCAATAAGGGGTACACTTAATACATGGTTTCATTGGTTTTCTTTCGTAGGACTCTTGTTTGATATTTACCCTATGTATTGTACATTACTTGTTATTTCTTATTTATATAAAAAATTCTATAATAACACATTTTATGTAAATGCATGAGATTGCATTCGTTTAATATAAGTCTAAATGCATTCTTTTTACTAGTGTCATACACCATCTTTGATTTCGAAGAATTTGATAACATTAGGATGTGACGCTGAAGACTTTCAAAATAATTTTACTACCTGAAAATTAAAATTATTTTCAATGCAACAAATTGGTTTCAAAGATGCGGTTTAATGGGGTTAACAAGCGGTTTAATGGGGGAAAACTGAAAATCTACAAAACATTACATCTTGTGGATGAAATAATGTTTATAATGGAAAGTGAGACTGAGATGTTAGGCGGAAAACTAAGAGCGTGATAAAAACGAGTTTGGGGATCGTCAAAAACAGAACAGTTATCTACGTGCTTTTTGTCTTATGAGTAAGGCAGCTGAAGTCAGACTAAATGTAGAGGTAATTGAATAAGAAAAAAGCTGAAAGATAGCAAATTGAACTGAATTGAGAGATATTGTAGAGCAAAGCTGTAGTTAAAGAAACGGAGAGGAATCTGACATGTGTTGATGCAAAGGGTGAAGCGGTTAATCCCTTGCACAGCGAGAGCCGTCCGCGCGCTCCCCTCCGGGCGATTGCGCGCGTGCTGTCCGCACCGGCCACTCCACGCCCACCACTAGGCGCACGTGCCACCTCGCCCTCGACCCCGCCCCCGCCCGCGCTCCTCTTGTCGCTTTCCCCTCGCCCACACGCCCTCTCTGATCCTCCGCCCACCGCCGCCGCCGCCGCCGCCGTCTTCGTCCCTTGCGCCGCAGATTCGGCCAACCCCGCCCCCGCTCAAGTGGCGTCCGCCGCCTGTGTGCTGGGCTCCTCGTGTGCCGTCTGCAGCGACCCCGTCTTCCCGCGCCTCCTCTCTACGTACCCCCGCCCCTGCGCGCACGCCCACGGAGCAGCGCTGTCATCGCCCCGGAAGCCGGCTGCCTCCGCCACGCGCGCTTCTGGGCATTTTGACAGGTACGGGTCCTAACCCGACGAGGGGGCGCGGCTGCTACTGCGCTAATGCATCACGAGATGCCTTCCGTTACCTGTACCTCTATTTATACACTTTCCTTATCTCGAGTGGAACGTTACAACACAGATCTCTGCCGTAATAGGGGATTAGAACACAAGTGTTCTAATGAACCACGGTCCACTTTCAACCAATGTGCTGTAGCACCTCGTCCACCCGCATCAACTGGGGTCGGGGACGATCCGAGTTAACAGAAATCCTGGGTATCCAGAGAATGACGGAAACACGATAAAAAAACATGGACTTACCAAACACATTTTTAATGACTTTTAAAAATTATTATCGACACACTTTCTCCTAAAACACATTGTACACAATACCCATCGGTAAAAACTAGTCGGTGGCGTTAAGAAAACCCAGAACATCGCCTGAGCGACTTCCTCCTCAGCCCATTTCCCCTCTGACCTGCGGGGGGAGGGGAAGGGGAAGGGGAGGTTTGGCAGATGGGGCAATGAACTTGATAGCTGGCAGATGATTTTGAGTAATGTATCTAGAAAAGCGATTTGTTGTCAGTAAAACAAATCTGCATTTACTACGCTAAATAACATTATTGTCGAAAAGAGGTATCTGGACGTCTGGATTAGCGAATTTCTATTGTAATCAGTGTCGCATTGAAACGAAAAAGTGCCCACACAAAATGCCCTCCTGTCCGGGTGGCCGAGATCGTTTAGCACCGAAGGATCGCGGGTTCGAGACCGTCCTCGGGCATGGCTGTATTGGGTTTGTCCTAGCACCATATCATGTCAACTCCGTTAAGTGTAATACTGGTTGCTAATGACCTAGATGTTGATGCGACCTGAAATAACAAAAGAAATGTCTTCTAATAATCCATGATTTGAACCCTGCCCTGGTCCTCACAAGAAGGAAGGAGAAGGGAAACGATGGATCGCAAATGGAGACTCCTCTGCCGAGAAATACGGAAAACACAGCCAACCGTTATCACGCGTGGGAAAGTGATGGCGACACCACAGTGACGCGATAAGCGCGAATGTGGAATGCAGTGACAGGAGCACGATGCCCAGAGTGAAAGTGCAGTGAATGTAATAGTGGGAGTGCAGGAGTGCAAATTTTAGTTGTATTCACGATGTACAATGCAAATGTAAATAATGAGTATAAATTGGAAATAAAAAACATTAAGTAATTTAGATTTAGGTAACCCCACATTTTAAGCTAGAACATAAGCGAACCCATGTAAATATTATGTGTAAACAAATTACAATTACTATATCAACCTGTTTGTCATATTTCACAGGATAAATCGACCAATTTAAACGAAAATTATAGTTCTCTAGAATTTGCTCGAAGTAGATTAAACGTATCTTACGATATTCGATTAGATATCAAATTCGACTTAATGGCCCCTTTCACAGTTCCTCAATGTGGTAATATGATGTCTTTCGATCTGGTGGGGTGCAAGTTTACTCATAAATATTTATTTTTCTTTCTCAAGAGTCAAGCTCTGATGGCGTGTTATTCATCAAAACAAAAATCTGTAAGAAAATAAAATCAGTGCAACTGGTGAGGTACTGATCGAATAAGTACAATTATTTATATTATGCATGATCCTCTTAATAACAGCAGTGGGATTTTGGAAAAAGATTTGGCAAGCATTCAAACATTTTCAAAAGGTTACTTTTGCTTTTTTTCTTTCTAAAATGTCACATTTGTCCAACCAAAAGGAATTTCAATTGAAAAATCTTCAACAGATTTTCACTTAGATTGTTTCGACATATTTGATGTTCATTTCTTAATGCGAACTCTAAAAGTTATATGTCAAGGGTTCATGAAGTTCGTTGAATTCTATCGTTCTTTTGTCAAACTTTTATTGTCTACGAGTTGATTGCGAATAAAAAAAAATGCTTCCTTCGCTATTTGCAGTAGATTTCATGCGCTTTTTATTGCCGGCCATTTGTAATGACTTTACAGTAATGAATTTTCAGTAATGATTGTTATGACATACTCACGAAAATTAAATATTTGCACGTAACGATGCGTCCGTTCATTAGGGAGGTCATTGGCCAATGCACTGTAAAAATGTGGAAGTGGTCTTTTATGCTCCTTTTCCAACTCATTTACTGAGCGTATCTTTTGTTTCGCCGTTCGTCATTTTCTCCGCGTCTGCCTTCTTCTGCTACCTCTGGCATTTCTGTGGTTTCGATTTATACCAGTTGTTTACCGCCGTCGCCTCTAATTTCTCTCTCTCTCTCTCTTTCTCTCTCTCTCTCTCCCTCTCCCGTTTGTTCATTTTTCATTCATTCTTATTCTTTAGTACTCTAATGGATTCTATATTTCATTGTCACTAACTGAAAATCTATTCATCAAACTACAGCATATTTAGGTCTGTTATTTCGCTTCATATCGATGCGGATGTTTGACGTCATATCCTTTAATTTACGTTTGTCATGCCACTGTTACCTCATTATCTTTTTGTGCCCGCTCCTTTTTCATAATTTATTGCTTTTTATAATCCTTTGTTGTGCACTGTCACTATCGGTGGCGTGTGGACTTGAGGGCGAGCCCGGGGAGCGCAATCCCGGGGGCTCGTGTCCGCTTGCGGTGGACGTTTGTGCCGTGTGGTTGTGTCCCGTCCCTACACATCCTTCTTTCATGACCTCTTCCGCCCTCTCGCCCGTCGTCTGGAAGACCGTGGAAAATCACCACCACCACGCTTAGGCCATAAAAACGACAAAACTCCTCCCTACTTGTATGCAGGCTCCTCTAACCTTAGGTTTGACGAGATCATAATCATTGCATCTGCATCCTTTAATTTCGACCGTAACAAAATCCATGACAGCTCTTTATCCCTTTGTTTGTTCGCCCTCCATCCTGAGCGCTGCGTCGGGTGCCGCCCGCCTTTCCTCCCTCCTTTCCTCCTCCTCCTTCCCCTCCTCCTCCGCTAGCGGCGCTTTCGCGAACGCGCGCGCACTGTCGTAAATTACTCCTGGTCAAGCAGCCGAGTGGGAGAAAGGGAATTATTGGAGGTATTTTATTATGCAGTATCAACTATTAGAACACAACACAAAACGCCATAAAAATAACTTTCCCCGCCCCTTCCCCCTCCCCCCACCGTCGCTCCGAAAATAACGCACGCAGACAAAGCGGAACAAAAAAAAGAGTAGACGGAGTTCCATGAAAAACGTTAATGTTCCCCCATAAACAAAGCTCACATTCATGTTTTTGATTTGTCGAAAAAAAGGAGGGATAGAAAGATTGTTTGAGGGCAGGGTTATGAGGAGTGGAGCAGGTTGAAAAGAGCCGGAGGCAGAAGGCAAAAATATGGAGAAGAGGAGCGATTCGCCGCGAAATATTGGATGGCGCAGAGGCAGCGACGGCAGTGGTGCGGTTGGCGACGGGGACGATGTAGTTTTACTGAGTGGTTGTGTGGTGTCGGTAGATTACCGTTGCGTAATAAAATTCGAAATTTGAAACACAACGCCCATTGGGAAAGAAATTTAAAATTGAATTGAGCTCATGCTATGTACGTTGTACATATAGAACATTGTACCGATCTTAGAAAATGTGTAAATGGGAAAATGTTTTTCTTTAACTTTTCTGTAACTTTTATTAGTTTATAATTACGTGTGTAATTAGATATTATTGTCTTAAATTTTGGCTTACAAAATTCTTTTATATAAATGCAGCAACTTAATCTGAGCATTTCTCTTGCAACTCCAAATTACATCTTCAGTTATTTATTTCGTGTGGGTATATAACTGGGAAACTAATATGTATCCCATTCACAACTAAATCATTTTTTAAATTAATAATAATGTATATTCCATTGAGAAATATTTGTTTTTTGGACGTGGCTGCCGCCGCACTAACAAGTCCCCTTTGGAGTTCGAGGCACACGTTTTTTCCCCTTTGCAGTTCGTTTTTGTTCATCATTCATCAGAGAAAGAGACGTCATCAAACGTTCGAAATCGCCCATACGTTGTATATTTACAGGCAAAATGCAGGACGATCCCCTTCAAAATTCAACTTCACTCTACATTATAACTATTATGCGAAACGATGGATGAAAGTTATGTGGAAAGTGATTTTGTTATGTTTTAGTTGTAATGTTTCATGAGATAGTTCCAATCAAAATGGTGATCTCATTGAAGCTCAGCGTCTGCATTGAATGTGATGTTGATCCTTGAAATGGCAATACGCTCCAGCTGCATGTACACATTGACGATCGCAGCGAAATTAAGGTAGATGCTAATACAATAGTAGTTAGATGCATACAAGTAGGGCGGAACTAATAGGTGATTGTAATGGTTTGGCTCGAAGCGAAGGACGCGAGAGATGTTCTTGGAACGGAACACGCCCTGCGAGACCCAGCGCACAAGGAACATTGTGCGTGAGCCAACAGGATCTCTGCGAGGACGTGGCGCTGAGCACACGACACACTACCCTGCGGCCTCGCGTCCCCACCTACATGAATCTCGCCCGCGTCCTAGCACTGCCCCCTTACACTATTCCTCGCCTTTCGTCCCCGTCTCCCGGCTTCCACGCCCTCGTACCCGCCTCTCCCTCGTTCCCACCCTCTTCTCCATCCTCGTCCACACTCTCGTCCCCGCCCTCGTTCCAACACCCTTCCCCGCCCTCGTCCTCGCCTTCATCCCCACCCTCATCTCCACCGTCGTCTTCACCATCATCTTCACCCTCTTCCTTGCTCTCGTCCCCGCCTTCATTACCACCCTCGTTCTCGCCTCGTCCCCACCGTTTTCCTCGCCCTCGCTCTCGCCTCCGCCCCGCTCTCGTCCCCACACTCGTCCCCGCCCTCATTCCTACCCTCGTTCCCACCCTTGACCCTGCCCTCGCCCCACAGTCGTCTTCACTCTCGTCCCCACTCTCTTCCCGCCCTCGTCGCCGCCTTCACCCGTGCTCTCGTGGCTGCACTCCCCCTCGCAATCATCCTCCCCCGCCCACGCACGTCGCCCTCCTGCAGTCCCGCCCTTCCACCTCCCCTTCCAGCCAGCGCCGTTTCTTGCTAGCGGCACCCACCGCTATCAGCCATCGATCCACTATTTAAAGCTCATCCCTGATCGATAATGTAGACACGGGCTGTTGACCTGACGCAGACGTTGCGTTGGTCACTGCAGGAGTGGGGCAGTTGCCGCCCGCTGCTCTCGGACCCTATTTCTCTCTCTCCCTCTCCTCTCTCCCTCTGCGCCTCATCTCGTCTCCTCTCCTGTTCTCCCCTCCTTTGCCTCGCGCACCGGCCCAATGATACACATGCCAGGAGACGCGCAAAGGCTCCCAGCTTGACGTACAATAGGGCCTCTCCCCTCTTGTAGCGCCCTCTCGCTCGGCGCGCGCCGTCCCTTTCTGTCTGCGTCCTTCACCCTTCGCCCTCTCGGCGCTGGCTGCCTGGCTCCTCCCCCACCCCCACCCCCCACCCACCCGCTCGCTCGCTCCAGACTTCTGCCTGCTGCACAGAAGAGATATTCCCGGCATATTCTGTCATAATATAAAGGGCTCGTTTTGGCAGAGAGTTATAAATCTTACTCTGCTCTACTAAACGGAGACGGAGAGAAAATGGAATAGAAAAATAAAAGTTACACACATACACTGTCGTGCATTGCCTTCGTATATATAGAGGTGGAATTTCTTTTTCCAGAGGAATACAAAAAAGGCCGTGGGCGGAGAAAAACGGTGAAAATATTCAAAGTACAAAGTGAGAAATGAGGTCAGACTATTGAAATAAGTAGTATGCTGAGAAGAACTGCAATAGAAAGTTCGTGAAATGTTGGAGAAAAGTGGTTATGCGATGTGGTAATTGATGCCTTCCGGACCGAAACGCGAGCACATTTGAAAGCGACCGGAACACGAGGTCTGTTTTGTTTTCCAGAGAATTTTCTGTATTGATCAGCACTGAAATCCTTCAGTTTCGGAATTTTGCCGACGGATGTGTCACATCTCTGGATGTTCCGACGTGAAAGTTAGTTTTCAGCGAGGTGGTTCCGCAAGTTGGAGCTCCGGTATCGATTTCCAACATGAGCTACTTGCCTGGAGGGCGCCCACTGCCACACGAGCAGTTGACAGTGCGACTTCTCCGATTGGACTTTTTCGTCGTTTCCTACTACCACTTCTGCGAGATGCTAAAGCACAATCATTTCTTCCACAGTGCCAGATGATTGGCCATTCCCCAGCCACCCGCTGTGACCCATCGCGCAGATTTTGATAGGCGGCTCTATGAGACGACGATGAGAACATCGTTGGGGCGTAAAAAAATACTTCTCCGTGATTGGCCTTCGGTGGAAGACGTAAGCGGGTACATGCTGCTGTGTTTTCATTTGCCAGGTGCGGTTTGCGTTGACATATTTCGTTATGCATTCATTTACACATATCTGGTTATTAATATAATCGAGGCTAAATGGAACATTATATGATAGGAAAATAATAGGATTATGAAGTATATTATAGCTCGTGGGGAGAGCGAATTCGTATGTACGGCAAGAGTTTCTCATGCGTGTAATCCAAACAGCAATTATTACACTGATACGCAAAAATATTAATAATCGTACCAGAGGGAGAGTAATTTATTACTGTGTAACATACTTGGCCGTCCGTTCCAATAGAATAATTAATTTTGTAAAAATTCTCTTAAATCCTGTATAATGCTAATTCAGGATTTACGGGCTGTGCGGGGGATGTGAGAGCAATTTTAAATGCGCGGTTGACAGCTGCAGAAAGCGCGCACGTGGAATTCAATTTCCTCAGGGCGAGCGCAGCGTAAGACCACGCCTTTATTCGAATATTTTGTGGCGCAGATAATAGTGGAATTGTGTGCCAGAGCGATAATATTTTCGCAGCTGTGATAGTTCAGTGAGAATATATCCTCTCGTTTGACACGTGAAATATTTGATTTTTTTTTTAACCAGATAGGGTTTTTTGATTTTTCTATTCGTCTTATCGCACTTTTTACAGTGTGTGATAAGGTTATGTTATAACGACACGGCTTCCCTTGCGGGAGCATTCACTACCTTTTCCTCGTACACTGGTGCATATTGTGGTCTCGTGTTTGCGGTAGTAGCGAAAAGGGACGATGGAAATGATGGGAGAGAAAGCCGGAAACTTTCATTGCGGTCGCACCATTTCGGAAATGAAATGGCTACGAGAAATTAATGCATGAAGTAAAGAAGAAAAATATAGATCTTATGCAACTTCGACCTACAGTTTTTTTTTCGCTTAGATTAAGAAATAGCTTACTATTTGAATTTGTCTACATTAGTTCAGTAATGTACCGAATGATTGCAATGTACAAAAATGTTTGATACGGTACAGTTTCAATCAAATCCTTTAGTTTCCTAGTTCAAGAATAATTCTTAAAATGCATGTGTTGAGATTTTTGCGGCACATTAAACAAAGACTTCTATCTACTCAGCCGACTACATGTTTAATACGGCATGGGAACTTTCAAGCCCAGTATTTCAGGGTTGAATATTTTATAACCTGAGAGGTTGAAATTATTAAAAAAGGCTCGGTCGGAAGAACATAAAGAAGAAACATGTTTCTTGAATGTTTATCCACTGCACGAGAAAAGAAAAACCTTCATTCGGTAGACGCGGAGATCTTCTCCGTGACAAATAACGCTTACACAGAAGACTCATATTTATGGCTGGCATCTTTTTATCTCTGTGTACGTGAACAGAATTTTTGCCTGCATTTCGAGTATAAGATTGATGTCTGTTGATGCTTGCTTGAATTCTTGAAGCCTACCTGTAACATCAAGAGCTAAATTAGTTAAGAAACATTTTCGCTTATAAAGAATTAACACACGATTGGTGTATTTCAACATTTTACTACTATTTATCACATCCTTAAAATGCAAGAACTATATCATCAAGCTACTATTTGTAACATGATGCTTAATTTTCAGACCCTTATTGACATGGATAAAACATTTTATTGAAGTTTATTGCGGTAAATATTAGTAATTAACGAAACGAGTGGGTAAAGGGTGGTATAATTGCATAAGTAGCATGGTTGTTCAAGAAGACGAGCGACGATAAGAGCGAGTTTTCGTATTTACCACAAGTGCAATTATACCTCTTTATCCACGTGTTACGTTCAATTTTTTTCGTTTCCATTTAAGAATAGTTTAAAATTTGAGAAATTCATGCTCATCTTTACCCTTTGACCCATACATTTGATGACGTCATATTGCTTCTGCAAAATTTTAGTAGGCGATGCATTATGTCAGGCGATTTATGATTTGCGAAGCATCAGAATATCATCAAACATTTTCCCTGGCCGGCACCATTGACAGACCTCCACATAATTGAACAGTTATGGAGTGTTTTAGAATAGAGTGTGAAGAGCAGATTTCCAGATCCAACTTCGTTGAAGTAATTTGCGGATGTTTGGGTACAAGAACATTGCATTGGAAACCATTCAGTCACTGTACAAATCTATTCCGCAACGAATTGCACTGTTCTAAACGCAAGTGGTGCCCCAACACATTAATAAATAAATATTTTTTATATGTCAAATTTCCATATTATTTTATCCGTCTCATGCATATTTTATTTGTCAACTTTCGTAGTTTTCGCGTAATGTCCAGTAAAATACGAGCATAATTTAAAAAATATTAAAAAGAAGTTGTTTCTCAAAAACTGCTATAAAAGTTTTCTCATTTATTTTTGAACTGATTGTACTAAATGACAAAAAAATGACAATAAAGGTTTTTGATTTATTCTATTGATATTATCAAATATTATTTAAAACTCATTTTGATTCAAATATCATTACAACAATCATTTTTATTTATTCTGTTGGATTTTAAAAAAATATATCTCATGTGGTTAATGCTTACATTACAGACGTTTTTTAAATACAGTTTTGCATTTTGAGTAGAAGTGCTTCAAATTATTTTCAATGAAGTTTCACGAAAAAGCAAATGTTATCTCTGAAAATGAGCTCAAAATTGCTATGTTTAGAAACGCTTAAACTACATTGACCCAAAAACGTCTGGAAGTTTGCCAACGAACGTTTTTATAAAGGACCAATTTTTTCTTTACTATGGTATTCTATGATAAAGTCATATTTCAATTCTAATGAAAATGTGAGAATTTTTTTAATGTCATTTACGCGGCAACAGATCACAGATCATGAGAGGGTGAGCCAAAACAAAAAGCTAGCTCAGAGTAAAAATATTTAAAAACTATCTAGTACGAAATAGTCTGTACTAGTACCACTTGTTTAATAATATGAATTTCATGGCTCCTTTTTGGTTTTTCCACTACATGGTACTAATAATTTCCACTTGTTTATTGCCTAGAATTGAATTGAATTAATGCCTTATTTTACGTGGCGAGACTCGGGCCATCAGGCCCGCTCTTCCGTCTGACCACATACATTTCGCTACGCTCCTTTCACCAACTAGCAGAGAAAGGAGGTATTTCTTGGGCGAGAAACAGGCGATTTGAATTTAGCTCAGAGGCGTCATTTAGGGTTGAGGATCTTTTACATGCTAGTAAATCTACTAGCATGGGTCAGCCCGATTTACTTCCTCGGGGAAGGAAGGCGTATGAAGGACTTTTTGCTCTTAAAAGTCCACGGCTTCGATCGGTTTGAACCCACCAACTTCAGTGTGACAGTCCCACACGCTAACCGTTACACCATCGCCGCGCGCATGCCTCTGTAACCTGATCTTCAGTCCTAACCATGTGCGAATCACAATTCGACTAAGTCTAACGTGGAATTGGAATCATCAAACCGAATGCTCTCTTCCAGGTCGCAGATTGGAAGATGATAGCTAAAGTTTTGAATGCCGCTAATCTCGTTGATCAATGATTGGGTCAATGAGAAATGGTTATGACATTTTTTTTTACTTTTTGAGTATGAGAATAGCACAGTGCGCTTTCATTAACCCTCTTCCGTTCAGTAAAATCAATTTCCATGGGATGGATCATATATGAACTTCGTAAGCCAATATCGATCTTCATGTGATCGGCAACTATTAACTCAACTTTTTCTCAGAAAATTCATTAGTGTATCTTTCGATTCTCACTCACTGAACCCTTGAAATTTATTAGTTAACACACTTTTAATTGTCACTCTCTGTCAAAAAGCACCTCCTCTTCCCCACTAGATGAGCATGGTGGAAAGTTGTGGGTGGGCTACATAGGCGTACCGATTATTGCTCATTCTGTGAAGCAGTAGTTTGCGTCATAAACCACGTGACCTCAGCACTGACACTTCGTTTGAAAACCCAGTCCAGACACTTGGCGCGGTGTTGTATGGAGAGCGCGTAGTGTTGAGAAACGTTTTGAAAGTGAGATAAAGTGAGAATATTCAACGGTGACCAACCAAAAACAACACGATGGAATAACACAAGACGCAATATTTAAAATAAATGCTTTATATATGTTTTTCAGTGAGTTGTAACAATGTGATAATTTTGGTATGTGGCTGTCTTTAAAATTCTCGCTAAATGACGCGCACTGCCCGAAGTCGTGGACGATGCCTTAATATCTTCTGGACGCGTGTCTTAACGTAGGCCTGCCCTTGCGGAACACCTGGCGCGGCGCGCGCCGCCCGCTCAAGCGGAGCGCCCCCGGGTCAATAGCAACGCGCGCACGCGGCGCTTGCGTCTCCTCGCGCCAAACAGCGCTCGCCGCCCAGGAGGGCACGTACACGCGTGCGTGCGCCGTCCCACTGTCTTTGTCAGCGCCCCGCCCGGCCCCGTCCGGCCCCGCACCCCCGCCCGCGGGCGCCATGGCGCTGGCGCTGACAGTTCTGAAAAGCAGGCGCGACAGCCAATCACCGGGCGGGCGAGCGGGCGAGCGGGCGGGCGGGCGAGCGGGTGACGGCGGACTGCGCGTCATCGCGTTAAGTCGATGAGCTGTGTGGGCACCAGCTTCCTCTCCTCCCCCCCCCCCCCACGACCGCCCCCGCGTCCGGGCCGCTGCGCCTGGCAGTAGCAGCAGCGGTGGTCGCGCTGGAAGAGGAGGCGGTCGCGGGGCTGAGGTGGAGTTGGAGAGGTTGGGTGGAGGCGGAGGCGGTGGTGGAAGCAGAGGAGAGTGCCGGTGGAAGTGGTGGTGAAGGCGGGGCTGGGTGGGGTAGAGGCGAGGTGGGGGTGGATGTGGTCGGGAACGCGGGAGGTGGTGACTGAGGCGGGGGTGGAAAAGGTGGCGGGGTGGAAGCGGCGACGAGGGTAGGAGGCGGAAGCGGTGGTGAGGGTTAGAGGCGGAGCTGACGATGGCAGTGGTAGAAGCGGTGGCGAGGGTGGTGGTGGCCGGGGCGGTGGCGGCGGAGGAAGAGAAACGTCGGCGGTGGACATCTCGCATTTCGCCACTATTTAGCAAATTGTCACGGTCGGGTTCGCCGCTGATTTACATTATACTCGTCGTAATCGCGCGCTCTCTGCTTGAGCGAACGGCGCCGCCGCTGGTGGTGCTGCTGCGGCTGTGCGTCCGATTAGCATTAAGACCACCGCCCCAGTGCGTGCGGCGCCCTTGCCTCCCCGCTGGCGTCGGAGCACCGACGGCGAATGGAGAAAAGTTGCCCTTTGCGGAGGCGATGTGCTGGTCAAATACCGAGGATTGCAGAACTTCGTTTGGTAATTCTAGTTTTAATGCATTTTCGGTTTGATATTCCTGTTTTGGTATCGATATTGGTGAGTCGAGGTCAAGCGCTTTTGTTCGTTCCTTTGGGAATTTCATAATTCTGGAAATAAATTGGTAAATATGATTTTGTATTTGTCCTTTTCGAATGGGTCAAAGGGTGTCTGGCTCTGACCAAGAATGAAATGACAGTGAACAGTATAATGTTGTATTACACTTGCCAGGACAAGGCTAAGATAGCTCTACTATTATTTAAGTAGAATTATTTTATTATTATTATTCACTATTATTTTAGAAGATCCAATTTATTTCCTCTTCCTCGAGGTATTGAGAACTATGCCCTCAAATGTAGTAATAATGGAATTTCTAGCAGTCAGAGCAATGCCACGTTGATTTATTTGCATAGGCGTTCGTCTTTACACAGCTCTCCTGTAAAATTTAGTAAATTTGACATAGTGCCCTTTTATCTTTGAGGTAAAAAATTAGTCTATCTGGCATTGTGGTATCAGTTCTATTCAGTTTGTTTTGGAGTACTGACACTTGATGATCGATAATGTCTATTCTCTCTCGAGTTGGTTCCAAATATATGTTCTAGTCTTCCCTATTTGGAATGTAATGCTGTCTACAACAGTATTAGAATTAAAAATTTAAAGCAGTAAAACAAATATTATTTTTTTTAAATGTACAACTATAATGTGCGAGTTTATACTTTTGCTAATGGTATTGCAACGTGTTTGCTTTCTTCGTAGTAATTCCCTCAGAGCGAAAATGCAACCGACAGTTTCCCTTTACTGGAGGAAGAAAGATTTGAGATTGAAAGTGGGCAGGGGAATGGAATGAAATTGAAAAGAAAATTACATTTGACTTGGGGAAAGGAAAAAAGAAGTCTGATAAATGTGACGTAAGATTGATAGCGATCTCCACTCGACGTTATTCTTCAAAAATATATTTTTGGAATTCCTTATAATAAAAAATTTAACAAAACTTAACTCGGTCATTGTTCATTCACTTTGAATTTTAATTGAACTTACGTGATTGAATATGTGCTACGAAAACCTGATATCTTAAAATGATTGGTTTCCTGAGAATTCTAGGGTTATATTTCGTTCTTTTGTCACTAGTTTGTTATAAAGATGATTTCATTTTTCATTGCTTTTCCTCTCTTGTCGACCCTACTGAGCTATCCTTTTGTGTCATGCTCTGGTGCCGCTTCCTGCACTTCCTGTGCTCCCTTTCGTGCCCTTCATGATGCTATTGTCTCCACTCCCTTCCGTTCATCATTGTTCACGTCCTATTTTTCCTTGCTCGTCTTGGGTTGCTTTTCTGTAGCCATCTCCATGCTGTTTTCATGTTTTTTCTGCGTTTCTCTTTCGTTTCTTGTATTGGAGAATCGATTTTCACTGAGAGAGATTGCCTGCTCTGGAAACCGCTGTACTTACGTGATAAGCTTTTTCGTTGGTAATTTCTTCTCTCTTAATGCAATGCAAGCGTTGTGAGAAGAGGAAAGAGTTGAATGTAAGATTCTATACTTATGCAGTGAAAATGTGTTTAATGTTTGTAATATACGAAGTTTTGGAAAAGTACACATTGTGCGTCGGAGAAAAAGTAGTTGTCAAATATCTATTAAAATCAGCTAGGCAATCATTCCAAAACCTCCTTGTTTTGTCAACAGCCAATTACGGTACTCAGTAACATACAGGAAATGCCAAGGATATTCAGAAAGTTTCACGTCAATGCTACGACTTTGTTTTGATCCGATTGGAGACACTGTAATTTGGAACAAACTATTGACAATTTTTAGGAAATTAAGTTGTTCTCTGTAAATTACAATATTATTTTTTGTTACTTTGTAATATAGTATTGTAGTGGGAAGCAGTTAAACTTTGACTGTGAGAACTGAGATAAATGTAGAATTCTGTGTCCAGACTAATATTCACAAAGCAAATTCTTAAATAGGAAGAACAAAAGCAAACTTTTATTATTTAATGCTTTCTTTTGCATCTGACAAATATTCACTTTTTTGGGCAGGATGGTTAGATATTATGCAGCACAAAATCAATTGTTTGATACATTCGCACTTACACTATTCAATACATGAGACTCATGACCATGTATCAAGGCAGAGTGTAATTATACCGACGGATATTATTTCTGAAGTTTTTGATGTGTCATTATCACTGTAAACAAGTGTGCATTTCTTCTGACAGATTGCTAGAAGGCACATTTATTGTTCCATTTAAGCAACACAGAGTAAACTGGGTTGCAGAATTTCTCTCACATGGGACGTACAAAGCAGAACAAAACTCACATTTCATAGATTAAGACACAGCACTAAAAAGCAATCATTACTCCTGAAACACTCCTTGATTAATTGTCAACAATCTACACGGCATTATGCGGCAAAGACTTACATCTATCGATATACTCATATCTATACTTAGATTTAAACATAGAATCTGTTGACGTAAATCAGCGGATACGGCGTCATTCAGTCGGGAGGTTGAACCCCACTGTAGTACGGATGACACCGCAACAGCTGATTTACGTCGAAGAAGAATGTGTTTAAATTGATGTATACCGATGACCCGCGTTGAAGTACCCCGCGTTGGCGGGGTATTTTTCAGAGTAATTTATTAGACAAAAAGAGGTATTCCATATTTTCCCGCCCTGCCGCGGAACCTTCTTGTAACTATTCTGTTGCATCCCCGCTCCGCCTTGTCCAACCTCTGTCTGCCGTGCTCTCATCTGAAAATACCTTGTCTTCCTCACTCACAGTCTCACTAAAAAACGTTTATTTATTTTTAATTCGGGTTCCTGTCCCCAAAATGTATTCACTTTATAACTACAAATAATAAGCAAATCTAAACAAAAAAATTAAATACATGTACTCACATATTACTTTGTGGAATTTTATATTTTATACCCACACTTTCCAACAGTTGCCAAATTGTCAGACTTATTCTTTTACATATTTTGTCTCGCGTATTATAGAGAAAAGTTGGAAATTAATCTTTGACCTCTATAAAGAAATATATACTTTCAGTACGACTCTATCCAAAGATTTAAATTTGAATAGAAGATTTTTCTTTAATTCGTTCTAGTCTTTATTGTTAGTCACCGCTCTAGTGAATTCATAGAAAAAAATTAAAATTTATTGTATGGTATTCAGGAATGTGGCAATAACATATTCAGAAGTTTTTTATACTAACTACCGCATACATTTTAGCTTATATTTCACGAGCAATTCGGGTGTAGTGAAACTTTTTGAAACAGACTCAATTAAACGTCCATCTCCCCTATACACTGCTCATATTTTGGCGGAATTGCTTCATTTTTCCTTACAACTTGCGGTTTTCAATTTTAACCAAAAACGTATAACTGGAGGCGTTACACTAAAGGAAGTTTGAGACTAACACCATTAACTGCACTTTCTTGGCATGTTTTCACGAAAGAAATGTAAAGTGAAATCAAATTTACAATTATATTTTAAACAATTAATATTTAACTGAAGTACACTGTGTAAAATAATGAAGCACTCACTAGGAATAATATACATTTTTTAAAAGTTCTATTGAACAATATTTGTTGCGATATGATTTATTATAATAACTTCATTCATTAATTCTTCTACTATACGTTATTCTACTAAATGTCTCAGGAGAACGCGTAGACAGTTACATTTCTATACCCTCCGTTCCCTTGATTAATGTTTTCATTATAACAATTGGTAAGCTACCGTTGTTAGTTTGCATGCACTCCAAAGGAGGTTTCTTTCGTTGTAAAAACACATTTTGTGATACCAGTTTAGAGATCGCTCAGAAGAATTCGTATTAAATTTAGGAGAACTACGTAAGAGGAAATATTTTTTTGGTGCGTACCATTGTAATCAGCTTTACTTTTATATCATAGAAGATATTTTCTACCCTCATAAAAGAGAAGTAGTAGAAAGTCTTGGTTAATTGGAAAATAATATATTCTCTCTGTTCATCTGTCTTTAACAAGATTATCTTGAAATCTGTCATTAACTGCAATTAAATTCAACGTCGGAATTCTGTATATTACATTCCAATTATCTCTGTACAGGAACGAAAAAGCCGTACTTCACGAAAAAATTTCTTACCATCGCGCAATACATTCTACATGAGAATCGTGACATCCAATTTATATTAAACATATTCGGTTGCACTCACGAAAGCAATTTGAATTTCTTTAGTAAGCCTTGGAGGCGTAATTAATACACCTTGAAGCTCAAATGTTTACTTCTGATCTATGTAGGTAAATATCGTTCCACCAGCCAAGAAGGATGTGGGTGGTTTCCCGCAAGCTCTTTTTCATTTAAAAAGAAGTTTGCCTAGAATTTAAAAAGTTCAAATGCACAGTACACGGAGAAAGAAAAGCATCGTGTGCGCGTAACGAATTTTGTGGCGATGCAGCGCTCCTTCCTGGTGCGCCCCAGGGCAGCTCATCGTCGCCCCCTTGCACGGGCCATCTCGCGTCCATCGCGGGGCGTCGTTTCCTACAAACGGCGAGGGGAAAAGGACGCCCGCCCCCCCGCCCGCCCGCACGACTGAATAACATATCGCAATTTTTTCTGCCCGCCCGCCTCCCTGCCGCGTGCCTCTTGGCGGGCTCTGAATGGCCGCGACTTGACCGCTGCCCTCGAGGAGCGCCGCTGCCGCGTGTGTATTCGAATATCCGTGTAATAGGGAGGCCGCGCGACCTCTCACGCGGCATAAAACATAAAAGCGAACGGCACAAAGGGAGGAGTAAAAAGAAAAGGGGCTCGGGAATAAAAAGGAAAAGGGGACTGGAGTGGAGTTATCAAATGGATGGCTGCAAAAACCACCGCGTATATACTCGCCGGGAGACGGGACAGGACCGGACGGAATGGGACAGTATGGGATGGTGCGGGACACGCATTGCGGACGAGCAGAGGGGGCGGCAGTTGTGAACAGTAGTTCGACCTGAATCAAGCGGCGTGCTCAATTTATTTATTTATTTATTTATTTATTTATTTATTTATTTATCTACCTATCTATCCACCTATCTAATCTTCAGTTTCTTTGGTCATTGAGGTCCATTTCCGATGACCTAACGGATGCATGATAAGGATAGTGATGTGAGTGACGGTGTAGCTTTGGTGGATAGAGAGGCAAGCCAAACAGGAGAACCCGGAGAAGCTGCCAAGAGCTCCTCAAATTGCACGGAGCTGCACCGGTGAACGAAGCAGCTTTCTCCTTTATCAGACGTTATTAAGTTAATCTGTTGTAAAAAAAATTCATCTTCGAAACAGAGAATGATATATCAGTGTTTTCCACTAACGGGGGACAGTAATCGAAATTGGGCGGAATGTTGCGAAAACCGGAAGAGTTTCGTTATAAAAATTAGGTAAGATTATTATTGGTGTGATTCCCTCAACAGGCGACACCTCTGGTTACAATGAAATTCTTAGTGGATTGGAGATGTACGTTCAAAAAAAGTCGATATGGAGGAACAAAAGATAAACAAATGGCTGGAGATAATGTATAATCTTCGCTTGTTAGTGGTTGTAGTGAACCGAAAAACTGTGAAGTTGACGTCAGAGACAGGTGAAACGCACACGACTAGCAGTAAGCGTTCAGTGAGGCAGAGAGGTACGCGTTGACTCCCGCCCGAAACAAGCTCATGCGGAGTAAGTAGCCGGTTGTGACTCGTAATTCGGAAGCTACGCTCGCAGCGGTGAGTTCGGCCAGGGCCTACGCTGAGGCAGGCTTTGACCGAATCCCGCGCCAAGTGCGCGCACCGAAAAGCTCCTCCCACGCGCTGGGATCGTCCGCGCAGGAGGCCCTTCGAAACGCCGTGAAGGCGGACGAGAACCCCGCCATTTCCTTCAAGTTAAATCATACCGACAAAGGTGGCGCGGGGAAGCAACTGATGGCATTGCAGTGCGCCTGACCGGGAGGTCCTGCGATTCCACTCCACACGGGGGGAGGATTTTCGAGCTACAGAGCTAGGTTGCATTCACCCGCTGGCTGCTCTGATCGGAACTCTTCCGTGGTTTCTCCCATCAGCACCAGGTGAATGCCGAAGTAGTACCCTAACAAGCGGACTGCGGGAGATTTTTCCTTCCTCTTCCTTGACCTATTCTCGCCGTTTACTTACACACACCTATACTTTCATGCACTACCCTACCACACATCACACATGGCAGGAAACCGATCGGGAACTTGGAGCTTGTTCCGGCTGTGACAAGCGGTGACAAGCTGGTGAGAGATATCTGGTTGGAGAAAAATCCCGCAAGCCGATCTGGGTTGGCGCCGGATATCGCCATACAATGGGGGGGGGGGGGGGTTCACCGCCACGTCCAGATACGAGCATGCACTACACTTACGGCACTAATGACCTTAGCCGCACCCAGAATCACTAATCAATCAATTCAAGTTAAATTACAGATTTAAAAATTATTAAGTAAAATTTCAACAGAGTGTTATTACGTGATAGGAGTCCCCAACACGCACCGCACACGGTCTTTCTTTCCACATCCTTGTCCTTCATCTCCTCTTACACACATCAACGAGCACTACGCTATCACTAATGTCGGGAGGCCAGCCCGGAGCGTAGAGCTTGCCGCACCTGTAGCGCTGACCCACTGGCGAAAATACGTGGCGAACTAAGCCCCTGTAAGTCGTGGAGATCGGCGCCGCATCTTTCGTTCTAGTGGTGGAGGAACACAGCCGCTTCCCGCGTATAAAGTTCACTTCTTTACCGGGACTAATGACCATGGCAGTTACACGCCCTGAAGCATGAAAAAATCAACCACTTGGTCAGGTGAAATAACTTCTTTCTTGACCCATCGGCAGTTACGAAGTCCGTGGTTCTGTGATCGGTAAGAAGTTTTGGAAAGAAACATCGTATCAAAAATTTTGTAGACAACGTCTGATAGTTTTGAATTATGTCTTTAGCACCGTCGTGAGATCAATTGCAGTGCGCGAAAAGTGTTAGTTAAAGAGACTGGCGACTGTTTATGGTCTGTGTTTTCGTCGTTATCCATTATTGCGTATTCAATTATGATTTATATTAAATTATTTAAAAACCCTTATTTCAATCTTTATTTATTATATCTGATAGAAACTGTTTTTGTCTACTTTTGAACAAAATTTTTCAAATTCGATATGCTCATTAACTACCATAGTTTAAATATTAATTAAAAATATTTTCATTCTCAAACTTATTTGTAACTCTTAATGAACGTTTGAATACCGAAGTAGTAAAACTGTAGAATATTGTATCTTGTAACACCAAGTCGTCGTCCGCTCATTAGTAGAGTTCCGCTCATTAAATATGCGGGAAAGGAATACGGCCTAAAATATGATCTAATTCATAAAATGTTTAAACAATTCTGCATTTAATTTAATTTCAAATTTTATTTTTTATTGTTATTGATATTTTTGAAAAAATTATTTATATTCCTTTTCTGTAATTGATTTCAATATATCATTAATGTTTAATATTAAACCAATCATAGATGTTTTAGACAATAGGTAACATAAAACTGAATATCATATAACGACAGATACATTGGTCATGATTTTTGTATTCATGAATACGTGATAGAATTTAATATCAGCTCTCAATTATTTCTTATTTTTATACTTAATTTTACTAATTATCTGAAATCATTGTTTCTTTCTCTCTCAGAATAATAACCGTTCCTTTCGCCACTTCGTGAATCGAGTGACTACAGGTAACAAGAACAACATCGACGATCAAAAAACTTCACTAAAATAATATGTGATATTATTTTTAATGGCTTCGAATATTTCCTGTCTGATAACTACGAAAGTTCTGTCTCAAGACCCTCGACGTGAGATGTGGTCCAAGTGCTTTCTGGTTTCCAGTCTGGAATTCTTCGGCGGATTGGAGGTTTTCTGGGTAGCTCAGGGTCTTGCAGGTTTTTTTCCGGCAGAGAAACATGCTTAATGTTCCAACTGCTTTAATTAATCACCAATTAAATTTATCTCATACATGAATTATCTTTTTAATTACATAACAAGCATCATTTACAACTATATTTGGTTATAAGTAAATAGTTAATATCTTTTCTCGGACCGGATAGAATTAGTTGTTGGTTGACATGTGCGTGAGGCTTCGCACTGTTTTCGGAAGGTACACGTTCTGGTTGTTTTTCTGTTCTCCTTACTTTGTGTTTCCGCCTATTGGTGTGTGGAGCAATTTAAGAATTCTCATCTGCCATTGACTGTCAACCTCAAACACAAGTTGGGAAGGACGAGTATGCCACATTTGACATCACCGCCCCTACAAGAGACCGAACAATGACCTAAACTTCAGACGCGCCGTACACAGATGTCTCGAAGTGAATGTTACAAACCTCTAAGCCTTCTAGGAGTAATCGAAGGTGAGGACTTTTATTCAAAGAACATGTCGGAAAAATAATTCAAGGAAGTTGCACATTTGACATCTGCCCCTGACGTGTGGGCAGCTTTTCGTGCACTTCAGTTTGGCTGAAACACGTTCTGACACGTCAATGCGATTTCGTGTGCCTGGCAAACACTAGTGCAAGATGAACCACCAGAGCCTTCGCCAATCAGACAAAAATGTCAAACGAGTAACTTCGATATTCGGAATTTCTCATTGTCATGTAGTTGTCATCTTCGATACCGATACCCCTCATCCCCTAGAAACTTGTAGCATTTATTCTGAGACATCCTATTCAATTCAATAACGCCTTATTTTACGTGGCGAAACTCAGGCTATCAGGCTTGCTCTTCCATCTTACCATGTAAATTCCGGTACGCTCCTTTAACCATCTAGCGAAAAAAAGGGAACTCGTGGACTACGAAACATACTATTTTTAATTTAGCTCTGAGGCTAATTTTAGGCTTAGGGATCTTAAACATGCAGTAAATCTACAACATTGGCCAGCTGTCTTTACCTCTCCTCCGAAGAGTTGCGTTAGAAGGATTTTTTCGCACTTTGTAATCCATCGGGTTCTATCGGATTTGAACCTTCAAACGTGGGTACAGAAGCCCGATACGCTAACTCGTTATACCTACGAAACTACAGAGTTCCTATGTTCTCGTACCGTGTACGCCTCTGTCCATGTATGGGTCCACTGTGTGGGCGGGGCGGAGCGAGGCGGGGAGGATGGGGAGGGGCGGAGGAAGGCGGGATGACGCTCAGAGAGAGAGACGGCGATTTTTTAACAGGGCACCCTCGCCGCGTTGCCCGGCGTCTGTGATGAATGAATAAATAAATTCGTCAGAGGAATGGCGGTATTAATCACTCTGTATAACCCAGGCAGCCAGAAACTATGTATCTTTATACGGAGATCGTCTCGTGCATACATCGCCGCCTTGCGCACTGCGCGGGTAGAAAAATAAAAACATCGCAGTTGCTCTGTCCCCCGTGCCGGACTGCGCCGGGGGAGGGGAGGCTGTGGAGGTCTGAAAATAGACATTTTTCTGCCTTTCGTTTTTGGTTGGATGATTTTCTTGTCATCGCCTCCAGTACATGTCATTTCCGCGGAGGGTAGAAGAGAAATTGCACTTTGCTTATTGCGTGTCGTATGAGATTTTTGCGTTTTGTACCTTCCACGTGTTGACGTGGTGATGTTATATGATTTTTTGTTTTGTTACTACAAATAGTATAAATATCCATTCTTGAAATGAGAGCAATTTATTTCTTACCTTTTATAAAAAAAACAGCTTTTACAGTTTGTGGGGGCGAAGTTACTCTTGCGCAGGTAGCTCCAATAGCAGTGGGTAGCATTCCAACCACTCCCCTCTGGGCGCCGACTAGTGTCTACTCCTGGTCCTAACCTGCAGTTGTTGTCGGACAAAACGCGTTCGCGTTAGGCGGCCTCGAGTTTCTTCCGGTTTTCCTGATTCCACCACTCCCTATTCATAACACAGCCACACAAAAAAATGTTCGTGGCTGGGGATCAGACCATGTTTTCTATATGTTTTTGGGTCGCTGAATCCGAATCTGAAGTCATTGACTTCATCACATCAGATTTCTTAAGTAAGATCAATTATAATTGATAGAGAATTGGTCCCTGACGGGATAACACTCATCACATTGATGTATGGCAGATTGCCTATATCGTTGCCGCCTGATTACTAGCCTTCTCTCCATTCAGACACAGGATTTTAATATTAATTGAGGTTATATGAAAAATATGACGAGAAGAAGTTAAAAACTTCAGATTCGGTTTCAGCGACCACAAAACATAAAGGTAACATGGTCATACCCTTAGGGTATCTTTCATTATTTTGTATTTGTTGTTGAAGTTATGTCAAAAACTTTATTGGGGGGGGGGGAATAAAATGAACACCGGATTCGGATTCAGCAACTCCCAAAACATAGAATACATCAGTGCTCCTCGAGCATGAACACAATTTTTTGTGTGTGGTTGTGTAATCATTACTAGCAATTACATTTTGTAAATACAGGTGTCCTAGACCAGACGAAAAAACCTAGGTGTTCATAATCATAATCTGAGTGTTCGAAAGAAACTTTTTTGTCTTTTCCCTTTAAAATACTCATGGTTACCAACATATCGGCAATTTTCTTGGGGCCATGCACAATTGATTGCAGAGGCTCTCGCGATCAAAATTTGTATTATCTACGCTATCCGGGACATCTCTGTCATGGCGGCTGACATATTTGTATTGTGACCTTCCTCAGAGCTATACTACTGCCTATCATTTTAACAGACATTTATTTGATCTTATTTCCTAAATACGTGCAACAACTTTGAATATCGCGCCATTTTGCCATGAGACATTGTCTCAAGGTTGTGGGTCGAAGCAACCGCTTCAAAAACGTTTTGCGGAGGTTTTAATGATTGCGGCGTACATAATCTTGAGTGTTTCTATTTCGCAAGTTATCGTATTGACTAGTGTTAGCCCAGAAGCATTGACGATGGACCAGGAGGTTACCAAGAAGGACGCGCTCTCTTTCAATGCCTTTGCATTGATTTTCGGAATCGGTTATACAGAGATTTATTCTAAGAATGGACTGCTCTGACAGCTTCTGATTGGCTACTGCAGGCAACAAAAGTGCAGATTATGCCTCTGCGCTCAATTCGACAGTTTGTTCGCTAGCAGTTGTCTCACTTGCAAATGGTTTCGACATCACCTCTTGCAGTGCCATTGTCCGACACTACTTTTCTTTGTTTCCTGAGGAATCAACTGTTTCTTTCTTACAGTAATTTCTCTGTAACATTGCTCCGATCAGAGTACGCACGAGGCCTGCCGGAAAGTAAAGAGAAAATCATTAAATTTTTTAAAATACTTTTTTGAATATAGGCGCTCAGCCATGCAGCCACAAGAACGCTGCGACGCTTCTGCTCCTTGCCATACACATGCCTCGCTCAACTCACCCCAACTCAACTCACGCGAAAAAAGGTGTAGAATTCATTGTGTTTGTTGATTTTCAAATATACTTTTGCCGAGCGACTACTACTGATAAAACTGGTTAAAGCTTTAACCCTTTACCCAAAGATTTTTTTTCTGTCGTATCAGGAACAGGAATAAATAAATGAGTAAATAAATGAATGAGTAAATAAATAAATGAATAAGTGATAAATAAATGCATGAGTGAATGAATAAATAAATGAATGAGTCAATCAATGAATGAATTAAATAATCATCGTCACGCCTCAGTTCGTAGGCAGTTCTTGCAAGAAGAGACATACATCGTTACAGACACATTGTGGGTACAACACTACATCCGTAGTGCTGTCTCTCCGCTGTTCATGCCGAACGATAAACCTAAAGTTCTTGTTTTTGTTTATCTACATTCTAACCGAAAATAATAACACACAATTGGAGAGTCGTTTTTCGTTTTGATAGTTGTTTTACTACTCTCCGCTGATGTAGCTCATGCGCGTACACGAGGTAATGGGTCTAAACCGGGATTCATGGAGAGCGATGCATGTGTTAGGGGACGCGCATCGATTCAATATCACATTTCATTCCCCAATCCACTGTTTATTCTTGGGCCTGCATTGGCGGGTTTGGCAAGATCCTTTGTTCCATTCTTGTCGTTAATAATTGCTCTCTCTTTATTGTTTTTGTTATTTCATGGAAATGGTCATCATAAAACTGATTGCCTTATAAATATTTCAGTGGGTTTCACAACATATTTTATTAAATTTTGATTAACGCGTTTGTTTTTCTCCATAAAGCGACCGACGGAACGACAGTGTGATAACAACAATCATATTTTCTGCGTTGTCGTTCTATAGTTCGAATGGGAATACACCCTCATTCGATAGTATCTAGTTATATATCTAACAGCATTTATGGAAGTTACCAACACTTGACGTAAATAAAATGAATATGAAGAAGATTTTGTTGAAATATGACCTTTTTTGATAGAGGAAACAAAACAAAGGAAATGCAGTTAAATGTAAAGCCAGAAGAAAGTTCGTTCATTTCTTATTCAATTTATTAACGGACTATATGATATTGTTTAATGACTCAAAAATAGGTAGAGGTATTTACAAGCACTTGCGAGTCTTTAATGTGTGCCCTCGATCCTTAGAAAATATAGAAGCGGGAAAATATGACCATTGAAGTGATACATTATCCATTATCCAAGAATTTCCATATATCCAAAACTTGAATTTTATTTAAAAAATATATATTAATGCAAATAAAATACAATATTATTTTTATTATTTTTTATTTACAATGTCGCGAGAACGTTCTTCAGCCGTGATTCAGTTGGGAAAGTGTTTAGTCTTCCGGAATACTTTCTTTGGCGTTTTCTGCGTGACAACATGCGTATTCAATGCGACTTTCTTGTCAATGAATTTTATTATAAAAACTGTAGCACTGGAAATTAATGAATCGAAATGTACAATTTATAATTAATTATAATTTTTATGCATGTATTTTGTCACTACGTGTATATATACTCATGACAAGTCAAAATATCTGAAATATCGTATCGAATAATGAGTTAACAAAGCTCCGTTAATTAAGGATTATTGATTGAAATATAGTCTGATTTGACTGTAAATATAGAATGATATATAAGTGAACATGACCGATTCCTTTTTTGTATAGAATGACGCATTTAATAATGTAAAATGTAATAGTAGTCTTTTCCTATTTGTCAACGTTAGTGCCGCCGGGAGAGGTCACTCAGGGTATCAACTGATGTCACTTCAGTGCCACTGACCGGGAGGTTCTAGGTTCGATACCTGACGATAGCAGGATTTTCGGCACAGGCTAGTCGAATTCAGTCGCTGTCCGGAGAAGAAATCTAGTGGCCGGCTGCTCTAATAATAAGCTTTAGCTCCCATCAACCCCTAGCAAAGGGGCCACGCATCACGCGCGAACTTTCCTTCTTCTTCCTTGTCCTGTTGTCACCCTTCGTTACACACACACTTACATGCAGTACGCTGTCGCAAATGTCGGGAGCTTAGAGTTGCCCTGGCCGAGGCGATGCCCCGCTGAGAGAGCCACCTGGCTTGGTATACCCTGCTGGCCGACGGCGGTGAGTCGGCGGCAGATCCCACCACCCAGTGGGGGAAGTTCACTGCCCCATTCCCAAGGGAAAACATCCGTTGTGCTAATGGAACTAACGCCTTAGCAGTTCTCGCGCCCGGGTTTACTGATCAATCAACCAACGAATGTTGCTCTAGAAAGATTTTGCAAATTTTAATTTTGTTGTTTGTGAAAAAGCTGCCGAAATGTTTAAAAATATACCATGACTTTTCGTGAAACTTCCTTTTTTAGACATAGTGAAGTGTCTGACATTTGCTTTGTCGTAACGATAAAAACAATACCACTTTCGCGTCAATTACGTGTATATTCTTTCTCTTCCTGGTAATTTTCGAATCGTAGCTCAAGGATGAGAGCACTGAATTACTCACGTGATCGGAAAAGGGGAAATTTTTCCAAACAGCTGTGCCGAATAGAACAGCATTTGGTTTGAGAAGTATCCCAGTCTTTGATACACACTTGAGGTCACAGAGAAGAACTAATAAGAAAATATAATATTAAAATAGTTTCGTTTCATCTTTTCCTGAACGGTAGCTAGTCACTCAGCACATAACATGTAAGTCCCGTAAAGTAACAGGGAGAGAGGAAGTTTTCTTGTCGCAGATAAATTCGGCTATGAAAAATAAAATGGAGTATGTGTAATTTGTAAGGATATTGAAAATGTTCTTCTGTGTATTTCTTGAAGACTTCTAGTCTCCAGCTCCTTCCGTCTGTGAACACAACCCCAAGAGACACTTGCTCGGTCGCTGTGTATTTTCCCTGTCGCAATAGTACTGCGGATTTTATAGATTGTGACGTAACAGAATCTAATTTTTACAAAATCATGTAATAAAGCATAAAGTTGTTGGGTTATATGGTGTTTGACATTTCGTTCATCATTGCGCCGGCACACTTAAATAGCAGACATGGATCTAAAACCTTATAGTAAACTTATTTCAAACAATAACAAATTGTATCTTTTTAATTGTTAGATTTATTTGACGTGTAGGAGGTGTGTTTCGCAAGTACGCAGGAAGACAGGAATTGAGAAACGAGGTAAGTTGCACGACCTAAAATCTCGAGAAAAGAAAGGGCGTTCTTTCGAAGACTTGATTCTGCTTTAAAATCATAGCTTACTATGCAGTAGGTCACTGAATCCATTACGTGGCGGAGAAAGTTCCCTTGTTGAATTAATAACTAGGTCAAGTAATAGCAATTTATTTGATTGCATGACTATCGACTTAGCTCTGAATTTTGCAAATGATCAATATGAACACTTAAGGGTACAATATCATTACATGGATATGCTGAAAACGCTTCTCTTTGAAACCACTTACGTAACAAAAAAGCTCATTCAATACCACTTTATTTAGAGCGTATGGATTCGAATGCTATTCTCATTATTGCACAGAAAAGGAATTACGGTTTCCTTCCCGAAAATTCGTATTTTCAAGAATTTAAGTAAGGTTTGCCGGGCTTCTAATATATTAAACACCATGGCGAAAATACTCTTCAAACCACTTCTGAATTTCACGAGCTTCTTAGTATTGTGTAAAAATAATAATAATAATAATAATAATAATATAATAATATAATAATAATAATATAATAATAATAATAATAATAATAATAATTTATAATATATGGTGGAAAAACTTCACCGCTACGTAGTTATGCCTAACTCGACTGTTCAATAAGACTTGGATCCAATTGTATTCTCAAAGTATTTGGCTAGGGATTCAAGAATTATTCATCATTTATATTGCAAATACGTTCGAAACGGCGCAATCTCTCTCTAGACTGGATAGAAAGGAAAATCGCCTTTGATTCGCTACCACATTCATGGTTTTTAACTTTCCTGCATTTATATGAGATCGTAGATTTCTTAATGATCTGCGTGTCAGGATGGAAACCTGCTTTTAATACGTGACGGAAAACATTATAGTTCGACGTGGAATATTTCAAGGAGTCGGCTTAGGTCCCCTACGGTTTTGTATAGTACTTCTTTAAGCAGAATGCCCAGACAATCAGAATAGCAGACCTAGATGCTTGTATCTCGCAGAAGCTCTCCACGGGTGATTTGAAACTTAATAAGAGAACACTGACACAACGAATTCGAACTTGTCAGAAGTTTCAGCTTTGTAGTTTGTGTGGAGTTTGAAACAGGTAAATGCGCTACTTTACAGAGTGAATGCTGGCAAGTCCAAACGACCAACAAAATGTGCAATTATTTGTTGGCACAATTATTAAAAACTCTCGGAAACGAAAACGACTGCAATAGCTGGGAATGCTATAGACACAGAATTTGTGATTCAGATATTAGGAACAAATTTGTACAGAACATGTTATACAGAGTAAATAAAATCTGCAAAACATAGATAAATTTAAGAATCAAAATCTCCACTATTAATTCACGGGCAACGTATACAGTTGCGTGAAAAATGGATGGATATATCCCTAGAGACAGAAAAATATAATTACACATACAGGGCATTCTCTTAATCATTCTCAGAGTTTAGTGCAAATACTGTACGTACCTCGTAGTAAGGCAGGAAGACGACTCCATAACTAAGAGGCTCTATGCCGACAGCAAGAAGAAAAGTTACGTCGGTACTTTCTATCCATTAACTCCTCTGTTCACAAAGCTATCTGCCATGAAAGTGAAGATTCATTTTGTCCTGCTCATTGAATCAAAGATTTTGAGTGCCAAGACATTGTGAATGCTTGGTAGAGAAACGAACTTTGCCATACTTCTTTTTGCAACTTGAACTTTGGATAATATTGCAGGAAAAGCTCAAGGGAGTGGCTTCGAACCGGGAGCCGCTTCGGCGAGGCTGAAAAATTCTGTTGTAGATTTACTTCTTTAATTAACGTCAAAAACAGTTTAAATCTGTGTGTGACGTGCTACCAGCAGGAGTGGATTCTGTGCATGTTTTCCTAATTGGGTCTATCTACGCTAAGTTGAATAGCAATTGAAATGAAACGAAGTTCAAATATAAGTTGAATTCTGAATACAGAAGAAAATGAACATTTTTGGGAAAAATGGATTAGAAAATATTCGCTGTAGTGTAATTAAAGTGTTTGCAAGGGTAAAACAGCTCCAAGGAAAGGCGATAATTGCGCTGCGATAAAGGCGCGTTTTGTTCGACTTTAATTTCCTTGTTTCACTGCTGCTTGAACTTGGGAAGTTTTCATCCCACTTTTTCCACCCAAACACTCTGCAAGAACATCAGTTAACATGCAATAATTCTGTCAAATATTGCCACAATGAAGTACCGCAAGGTTCAAATAAGTACCTAGCAGTTTAATCAATAAAAGGTTTTTTTGCCTCCTTTCCTGGGTGACGTATTCGGCTGGCTCAATTATAGCTAGAACGTTGTGTTCCATTCTGTGCATTTTTCCATTTTCACGCATATCCCTCAATACTTGTCGATAGTTTAAATCAGGGTCGTCCACCTGGCCGCCCGGAGGGCACATGTGACCACCGAGCCTCTAACTGTGGTCCGCGAAAGGTTATTAGTCAAAAGTGAAAGCCCTTGCTTCCACTTAAGGTAAGGACATTGTGCGCCTAGCGAACGCGCCCTGCTGGGCAAACAGCCTCTTAATACGAAGAAAGATGAAGTTCCGATTTAAGAATTATTTTCTAATAATTTCAGAAATTCAAAATCATCCCAATATGTTTCTTTGCGTTATGCGTTGTACGGTTTGCTATCACGCACGCCCCTCCCCTTTTAGAGCAGCTGGGCAATCTGCAGAGATCAACACTACGGGGAAGTCGGGTGCGAATCGCTCGAGTAATGGAAGTACGGCCCGCAACCACAATGAATGTTTTAGTGGTGGCTCTTAGAGCTTTACAAGTTGAACATCCCTGGAGGAAATACAAACGAAAATTGTACAAAAACCGTTGAATCATGCAAGAAGCGAGCGCAAGTTTCGGTTGCCGCCGGCAAAGGGCATTTCGAAAGGCGCCGATCGCGGGCATTGCACGGCGGCGGGCGTGTGTGGCGCCTCCGGAGCCATATGGCGGCGCGAAGGCCTTGGGAGGCGGGTATTCGGGTTAGCGGCCGCGCGGGGCAGGTGCGCCCAGGGTCGCCCGGCACCACTTCGCGCCGCCCACGCACGCCGCTCCACTCTGCCCGCCGCCAGCCGACCGGCCAACGGCCAACAGCCAAGGCCGCGCGCCCCCGCGCTTTAGTCATTCCGTTATTGCTATTATTATTATTATTATTATTATTATTATTATTATTATTATTATTATTATTATTATTATTATTATTATTATTATTATTATTATTATTATAAGGTAATGGCGAGGGGTGAAAGGACTGGGATGATAGGTTCGTGGGATTTTGGAACCATTCCAGCATTCGCCTTGTGACCGAGGAAATGCACGAAAACCCGTTCAGGATGGCCGACACAGGGGTCGAACCCGGACCTCCCGATTGCAAATCCAGCGCACTGAACCACTTCGCCCGAATTTATTATTATTATTATTATTATTATTATTATTATTATTATTATTATTATTATTATTATTATTATTATTATTATTGTTGTCGTTGTGGAGAGAATTTTCATGCTCTACAATTTCTTAGAAAATACTATTAAAATATGTATTTATTATCTGAAAAAATCCCAAATATGCCCTTTAGTATGCAACAAAAATTAACATTATTTCATTTCCTGTATACATTTTTTGATATAATTGAGGAAAAGCATGCTTTGATTGAAAAAATATATTTTTGTACAAACTTAATACAATCTAACTTACTTCGCGAGGGAAATAATTGAAGTAAATACTCATTTTAGTGAAGTACTTTGTATATATTGCGGCATTTCTTCTGCCTGGTTTAATGATATATCAATAAACATCCTACATTGCCACAAGTATGTTATTGTCTATAGAAAAGGAAGAAGAATAAAACCTTTTCACTAAAATATGAAACGTTTTAGAGATACGCCTATATTATAAAGAAATATGCGCCTAAAGTTGTGCGAATATGCATCAACGGGAAAAATAGGCCAGTTATGCACAAATATGCATAAATGTATTAGTTTACACAGCATCCAATTAACAAGTTTTAAAAGATATTTCACTTATCTATGCCCTGAGTGATAGGGTGGTCATGGGTGAAAGGACTAGAATGATGATGGGAGGTAGCAGATGGAGCGGTGGGAGATGATCGTGGCATTTTTTAATCATCCTAACATTCGCCTTATGACTGAGGGAAACCACGAAAAAATTTGGTCAAGATCGCTACTCTGGAGATCGAACCCGGCCCTCCTGATTGCGAAGTCAGCGCATTGCGCTCTGAGTCACGTCGCTCGGCTTGATTCCATCAGTGGGTGTTTATGGGAACTTTCCGGCCCCCCAGCACGACGGCAGTGTTTGCGGTTAATGCATGTTTAAATGACAGAGCAGCGTCTCTGTGTGGGCGGTGGCGAATGTTTCATACCAGCTGGGTTGAATCCAGCCGCTGAGTGGATGAGAATTCTGGTGGACGACTGCTCTGATCGGTTCGACTTTCCGATTAATACCAGGCGAATGCCGGAACACTACCTTAACAAGCGAATCACGGACCATGCATCTTTCCTTCCTCTTCCTTGTGTTCCTCCTTCCTTGTTCGCTCTCTTTCTCTCTCTCTCTCTCTCTTTCTCTCTCTCTCTCTTTCTCTCTCTCTCTCTTTCTCTCTCTCTCTCTTACACACACACGCACACACACTTCCATGCCACACATGCCGGCAGACCAGTCGGGAGCGAAGAGGACATCTGGGTTGGGGCGGTGTCTCCTGGCGAAGGTACGAGGCGGAAAACCGCGCAAGGCGACATGTCGCTATGCGCCGTTTCTCACGTTCTATCGCAGAAGGGACAGCGCCACCTTTCAGTTACCCGAAAGTGGCCCGAAAACACGCGGAAACAACAATTACTCAATCACCCTTTAATTGTCATTTGTTTGTAGTGTGATTCCACGTATTTCGGACTCGGTTTCGCGGACCACGGTTTTGGGAAAAGGGTTTGAAACTGTTGTAACTGAAATTAAATCTTCATACAATAAACTTCCGTAAGCAGTGTAAGAAGAAAATGAAGTGGACCGAATTATAATTTTGAACGCAATTGAACATTCCAATTAATTTCCATCAATTCCGTCACTATCATTTTGCTTTTCCATTACAACAGAATATCTTCACGTATCTCTTGCTGCTCTATGACAGAAGAAATAAGACTGACTTCGCGTTATAGATTTCATTAAGCACCCCTTGAAGTGGATAAAGGTACAATTCATACATGTTTAACTGACAAATAGTTTTGGGCAAAGAAATTGCATTATTGGATTGAGAGATAAAGTTGAAAAGATAAACTACTCCAGTCTAGCATCGTGTGTTTGCCTCGTTTTGCTATATTCTTAGCATTAGTGGCCATTGGAAGTATTCTACTACACAAGTTAAGTATAGCTCATGGGTTCCAAAACTAGCAAACTTTGAAAGTTGTGAAATAAACTTGTTTGAAAATTTAGCAATTGAAGTGAATTATAGGAGTCACCGGCTGATTCAAAATTCTTATTTTTCGACTTGTTGCAGCACATGCATGATTTGTACTCGTAAATTGAAAACCAATGTAAAACCCGAATATTTTGAACTACCACCACGAAATTGCGTGCGCCAGAGCATTTAACCAACAACGAAATGCCCTAACGTGTCACAAAAACTATGACTTTGCATTTAATGGCGTGCTTTAGTCAACAAATTACATTTCACATTATCAATAAAGTCATAGACCTGAATTCATAATTATACACCACTACAGAGAGGAAATTTGGACATCAATTCTTAGCAAAACTTGTCGTCTTAAAACCAGGCTCAATGTTGTACGTTTTGAGACAGTCTAAATTAGATTCTTTATTCTTTTATTATTTCCGGCTTGTTTCTTTAACCACATTTCGTTCAATTCATCTTGCATCACTTATTTTAATATGAAGTGCAGTGATTTATTTCTGTGAAAGTAATATTTGGAAAGTATAGAAAAGGATTCTGTTACAGGACAGAAATGTCCACAAATAATGAAATAAAAAATCGTAGGAAAAATATTTCTCCGCCTCATCCCGCGATGGGAACGTGCGGGAACTACTCATTCGGGACTAATGACCTTGGCGGTTGACGCGCCTGCAATCGCCAATGAATCGATATTTACACCGGGAAAAAAAGAACCGTTGGAGTATACCAGACCCCTGATACTGTAACAAGGAAACTTGTTACAATATCATAGATCTGCTATACTCAACGATTCTTTTTTTTCGGTGTAGTCTTTCGCGGAAGACCCCCGTGTCGCTGACAGGATCCAAAGCTCCCTCCCGTCCCTTTGCCCTTCGTCCTTTCCGCCCATCCCTCGCCCCTTCCTTCCCGCGGCCCTCTGCGCCCTTCCTCCTCTCCCCCCCCACCCCCTCCGCTCTCTCCCCCGCACCCACAACCGGACAAAAAATGACCGATATTTCTTCGCAACGGTACATTTCACAAGCCATGAAAGTTGCATTGATGATAGAGTGGGAGTCATTACTCGTCAAAAATAGCTTCCATTAGCTGTAATGATAAGATCATGACGGCTGCTTTTTTCCCCGCGTAGTCACGATCGCGAAACCGGTACCTCAGGAGAAAGTGATCGAACGGCGCTCGAGGTATCGCGGATGCGAAAACCGTTATCGCGACCGCAGTTACTCGATTTCGATTTTCCTCCTCGCGCATTGTTTCTTTGTCACCCGCGGCGCCGCGCTTTCCGGCTAACGACTTCCGGTGCGTGGGAGCGATGCGCGCCGCCCTCTGCCAGCGAGCAAAACGCCGCGGACGGCCTCTCGCGGGCGCCTGCCTGCGGTCGAGGCGAGGAGGGCCGGCCCACATTACTGCTTGACCGATTGGGTTTCCTGTTCGTCCCTATTGACGGCAAGAAATACATGTAAGAGTGTTTATGTACAAATTAATTATAACATCGTTCAATTAGCCACAAAAATTCTAAATGCGGCAGTGATGCACCGTAGTGTGTTTAGCGTACAGACTGAATACATTAGTTAGCCTTACTATACTACAAGTGCGTCAATAAATACTTTAAAACGCGTTTCTGGAGACTAGCAAATATACGATTTAAATAAAGTAATAAATAGTATTAAATTATAATTATTGTAGCGGAAAAATATCTAATGAAGTATGTTCTCACACAATCTATACCAAATACAGATATAATAGTATTACTATAGAATAATGTCATAGTATTTTGAGTGATAGGAAGTGGTAAATTACGATAGTATTTGTTTGCCAAAAAATAATTCCATCTCCAAAAAGTACACGGAATATGGCATCTATCTTTTCCAAATTCCTTGTTTCATCCTTGTTTTAACACGAAACATTTGGGTTGAAAGAATGAATGGAATCGAATACAACGGAAATGAAACCTAGCATTCAGAAATTGATCCTCATAAAGGAGCAAATATAATACTTTTTTGTGGTGCGTCATTAAGTGGATCATTGTTTGGTTCATCTCCGTTCTTTGATTGTTGATCGGAACACTTTGCAGGAATATGACACTAAAAAATGAAGACAACGAAAAAGAAAGAAAAGGAAAGAAAGGGAAAAGGAGGTGAACAAGGAAAAGCAGCTTCTCGACAAGGAGGTGCAAGAGAGAAGAAAAAAGGATGAGGATACATTTAGGACATGATACAGAGTGTACAGTGAACAAATGCATTTCTGATTTCACGTCTGATCCTGAAGGAGGATGTCAAACTCACTTCACTCAAAAAAAGACTAATTTACAAAACTGTCAGTTATTATTAGCCAACGCATTAGAATCAACTACACGCAAGCCATTGGAAGGGGTTATTTCATATAAATTGAAAATGAATCCTACCTGATCCGTTCTTGCCATCATCATCACCATACTGAGAAATAGTTACACAGGTCATGTCGTTTCAAATACGCAGGTCTTTCATAATATTTGACGGGAGTATGATTGGTTTTCACGTCTTTGAAGCTATTTCATGCTATAATAGTTGATTAAAGATTGAGTCCTTTCAGTGCTGTAACAAACTGATATTGTTTTGTTTATATCCAAGTATGTAGGAATGTGTTTTTGCGTTGTGGAATTTGAAAAATATTGGATACATTTCTAAGACCCTTCCTTCAAATAGTCAAACATTGAGAATTTTCGGTACGTAATAAATTACCGGAGTAACATATCATTGCTTTTCATTATTTTTCTTTATGATATTTCACACAAAGTGTTTCGAAATTTAAGAACATAGTATTCAGAATCAAATAGTTAGAAATGCAATGTTTTTCGTTTAGAAGGAGTCATAATCATGAAAATCATATCTAAAGAAATCTATATCTGTAGTAATACACAAAAATCTGCATTCCTGCAGTAAGCGTTGACTATTTTGCCAACTGCTGGCAATTGTAAATGTATTTTTTTCTTCTAATGCACAAAACGTTATATTGCGGAAGAGCTCTCAGAAACTCGTTGCTCAGAAACGCGTTTTCACTTTCTTCCCCCCCCCTTTTTTTGTCTTCATTTTTTAGTGTCATATTTCTGCAAAGTGTTCCGATCAACGATCAAAGAACGGAGAATCAAAGAACATTGGCAGTTACTGTCACATACATAACTTGGATTCAACGTGCTTGCATACTTTATTAAGTTATTGGATTTTGCCTTTGTCTTCCACGTCTCTTAACATGCTATGCTATTATCATCCATAATGTAATATTTATGCGACCCCACGATCACGCCCACATTCCAAATGCTAAACATTTACCTTCGCCACTGCCCTAATGCGGTGTAGTATACGTGATTGGAGAAACGAAACTGTATTACACCACATTTCTGTTTTTATACCATAATTTCACATGTAGCAAGAGGGCTCTAAAAGAATTTTAGCTGGCCTCTTTTTTAAGTCCTTGATCCTTGAAACGTCGGCAGTGCGCATGCGTGGTATGGTCCCGCCAAACGGCTTTGTTCCGGGGTCAGCCGCCATTGAATGAAGAGTGAGAGAGTAAGTTTCCGCCATCCGCGCGCGCGCGCGGAGATTGTGCTGCGGAGAGGTGAAAGAGCACAGAGGGGCGTGCGTTCCTCTTCGCGGGGGAACGGCGGGGCAGGGGAGCGGTTTTCGCAACGAGAGCCCGAGGAGGTGGAGGAGGAGGAGCGGTAGCGCAGCGCTAAGTGATTTACAGCTGCAGTCGCGACCCGGCGGATTCTGCGCATCGCGTCAGTGATAACTTGGCTGGTGAAATACGCTACTTCATTACGAAGAACGCGGCGGACCGTAATTTACGAAGTATTACACTTTACTGGGCGACTTGCGCAGTCCATAGCAATGGAGGGTCTAGGTGGGAGATCCGGGGGATTGAGCTGTACGTGCAAAGCGGCTCAGATTGCCAGAGTCGGGAAGGGCAACAACTGGAGTGAGACATGATGGTCAAGTACATTCCTTTCTTATTGTTGTTTTGTTTCTTTTTTCGTCTTCTGGTACCTGTTTGTATTCATGATTGACGTACTGGCGAATTGTTTTCGATTATTTTGTACATAATTACAATAACAATAATGTGAGAAACCTTGAGCAAATTAGTGTTATCCCTCGTACTAATGTACGATCGAGGCGGATTTAGGAGAATGAAATGAAATAAAGTGAAGTGGAAACAGTCTCAGGTTACCTTGTCGACAGAAGATTTAGGACATGATGTTCACATGTAATTCTTTCTTTTTTTGGCTTATTTCTTCCTTATTCTAGTCGTTTTCATTGTTGTTTTGAAAGTGTAATTCTTTCTTGTTCACATACTTGAATAAACAAAATTACGTAATGTGAGACACAATTTGAACAAATTATCGCAATCGGCAGTAATGGAGATTTTAGGTGGGAGAGCCGCCGATATTAAATTGAAAGTTAGAGGAAACTCACGTTTCGGGAGTGGGGATGGACATCAGCTGAAGTGACACTTGAATTTGATGGGAATTTCTTTTTTATTTTGATTTACATTTTCATTTTATTTTTTTGAATTCCTTGCTACGGTACCCGTTAGCATTCGCTGGCGATATGCAGTTGTATTCTTCTCGCCAAGTTTGTTGTCAAGGCCGAACCACAGCCTCGTGCTGTAGGAGGAACCGTTTGAGCAAATTAACGTAGTCCATCGCAATGGGACATGTGGAAGGGAGAACTGACAGATAGAGCTGTCGAAGAGGGGTCTCTGGAGGCTGTGCGACGGTTGAAGTGAAATTATTCGGTATGACGGTTGAAGTTTTATATATGAGAAAATCATATTTTAACCCTAGATTACAAACGAGAAATATACCGAACATTATTAGAAAGGCGTATTCTGACAGACTACTTTTCGTACAAATAAAGAAAAACTAAGTTTTACAATGAAACAATAAATTTAATGGATTGAACATGTATGATATGGAGTTACCAAATACATTTGAAATGTTTTTATAGATACATATAAATAACTTGACTCCCACACCAGGCACTTGCAGGGTGCGGTCCACACATGGCTTTTGAGAAGCGTCCTCAGTAGTACCTCGTCAAGCGACCTTTGCTATGATCGCATTAAGAATCACATTAAGAATGCTAAATGTTCAGAAAAAATCTTAAATGCTACAAGCCAAGACGTTCGTATTCATTATTCTCAATATTAGCCAGTATAACGTCAGAAATATCACTGATGTAACTACTGGACGACACGTGTTCAAACGGTGTACACCGGAAATAGGCAAGCGCACCACGTCACGTGCATTTCACTGACTGTTCATACAATGATGGTACGCAAGAGTTTCACGAACGGGAGAGTGGGGAAGGGATGGGGGATCTTTCGGCACTAGTGGCATCGTCTGGCATACGACGCCTTTGCAATCTAGGGTTAGAGGAAGTAACTATCGCCCAACGAAACACTTCCTCCAGTGGAATTCGCATCGAAATACGCTTAGCCGTCCCCGAGATTGCTCCGGACCAAACAAACAGATTAAAAACAATTGAATGAGTTTTTAAATCAACTAAATGAGTACAAGAGATGTTGAAGCCGTGGATTTTTAAAGTGGGAAATCTTTTGCACTGACCTATGTTGCAGATTTACTGCATGTAAAAGATCATCAAGGATTAAAGGAATTCATGTCGGGCATTTAGTCGTCCGAGTGATACCTTCTTTCTCTTCTAGATGGCGAAAGAGCGTGGCTTGGTCACGCAAAATAGCAGGTCTGATAGCTTGAGCCACGGTATGTAAAATAAGGCATCATTGATTGACTGATACATAATCAAGGCGATTTATACCTATAGAGGGCCTTGAAATGGAGGTCCAGCTATTCTCACAATATACCGACACTTTTGTTGCAATGTCTTTCCAATTAAGACGATAGCGAAAATCTGACGATGCATCCTTAAAGACCTTTCCGCCAACACAACCATCAATGCTTTTTAGAACTCAGCCATTCTGCTTGCTCCACCGATGAATGTAACAATCTATGAAAGCTTGCACAATTTCATGCATGTAGAAATATCGCTTGTAAATAGGGAATCCGTTCCTCTCGGAAAAGGTTGCCAAGGCAGGAACGCAAATGATGCAGTTATAATAAACGAGTTATTTCAGTCGACCTTGCGCAATTGCGATTCGCAATGCGATAGCCCTCTCCGGCCATACATCTATTATCCTCTGCGTGCCGGGATTACAAACGCCAAGCAAAACCCTCAGAATCACGTATGTTTGCGTGGCAACGTTTAATAAAGCCACGATGAAGTGCACGTGAATTCTCGGCTCTCGTATCCCTTCTTCTCTCCCGTCTTCCTGTCCGTTCCTCCGTTTCGCGTGATGCGTGTACGCAAGCACATCTGGCAACGCTGCATGCTGAGCATTCCACGCCGCCGCTGCAGCGCCCTGATAGCGCAGGTGAATGCTCCTTATCGCTTGCTTGCGGTCGGATACACGAACAAACAGCGTTGTTGGCTACGGCTCACCACTCCGCCGTCTGCGCTCCAGCCAGCGGTAGATCGTTGCGGGGTCGCCGCTCCGTGCTTGACACTGCTGTTGAAGGGGTCAGGATGCTGGGCAGCGGGACGTTGGACGAAACATTTTAATAGTATTACTGTTTCCTCTGAACATCATGAGTTAGCCTCAACTGACCTTTCTCATTCAATATTGAAAAAGGACTTTCCTCCGCTCAGAAATGGCCAATATACTATTTGACAGTTCATGGAAAGGGCTAATAGCTTGAATCCTCACTTTTAAAATAATTCATTTCCCCTCCGCTGGTGGTGTATTACAGTTTATTTGCATATAAATTTGAGCTTTGATGATTCATGAGAGTTAACACGCAAGGAGAAAATAGCACTAGTATACAGTTTCATTTTTGACATGGAAATAATAATTTACTCGAACGATGTTAATTTGTTTGATAATCTTCTGTTTTAGAAAAACAATCTATATGTGTGCCAAGATGGGAAAACTTCTCACATCAATATTCCAACAGATATCTTTTTTCTAATTTCCTTAACAAATTCCGAGCGAGGTGGCTAAGAGCGTGCACCGACTCAACGCCTCTGTCCAAAGGGTCAGGGATTCGAGTCCCGCCCTGGGCATGTGTTGTCGCGGAGGGCCTGGCGTTCGGAGGAGACCGCAAGTGTGTTGGTGTATGTGTAGTGTATGCTCGAATATGTATCCCACCGGGGCGAAAAGGGTAACCGGCTGTTGGCTGGAAAAAGCCCTAGGAAAAACAACAACAACAACTAAACAAATCATTAAAACAGTACCAAAGTAGACGAAATAGAAAGTGATTTGAGTTCGCAGTCTCGCTGCTTACATTAGCCTATGTGTTGACTGCTGTAGTTTTTGTGTATTCTAAGCAAGACAGTAACCTCTAACCCAGCTCGAGATAAGTGTTGCTAAATATGTAGAAAAGGCTTTCAATAACAAATTCTCTCTGCCCACCCCTACTGGGCATTAATACTTCTTGAAACAGGTTTAGTAATATTTTTATCTCCTCGTTGGAATGATTCCTAGAGACACACGAATGTGTGGGTGTATGACGTAAAAGTAAAAGGAAACTCTCGCCGATGCTTACGAAAGTTTCCTTTGAGAAGGCAACTCACGCTGAATTTATGCAGACTGAGCTGAACGCCTTGCCCGACTTTTCCCGAGCAGTTACATGTACGCGTGGCCCCTAGAGATCTCAGTAAATTGGATCTGCTCGTAATGTTAGATCCACTTACTGTTCTTATTTTATTACATTTGCCTTGCGTGAACCATTTGAAAGATCTTGTTGTGTAATTGTCATTACATTATGACTTCAGTTTCGATTCTCACTTAGTTACAATTTTCATCCCGCTGCTTTGATTCTCTGCGGAAACATTGTCTATTGATAAAAGGGAAAATTCCACAATCGGTCACAAGGAAGACGCTAGAGGGAGGTTTCTGTTCGCTGATTTTGGTTGAGGAGATACAATTTTTTCTTCTGATACTGACCCAATACTTTCATGTTGTTCACACATTACATGTTTAAAGAATATTTCTAAGAGATTGATTTACATGATTTCTATTAGAAAATATAACAGCGATGAGTAGATATCATGTAATAGCAATAGGGAGAAGAAATTAAGTTATTATCCGCGGTTCTGAAAGAAAAGATTACCATTACTTTTCAGAGCTAGAACCCGACACAAGGCACAATGTGTGTGTTCAAACAAAATCTTTAACGGGACGGGCTTGTAAAGTCTGTATTTCTGACATGTGTGTCAGAATACAGTAAAAGTTTTTAATAACGAAGTAATAATGTTCTTTAAGTTATTCATTCACTGCTTATTTTTAATACGTTAAATTTGAGTTGGGGTCTCTTTCCACGAATGCTTGTTGGAGATTTTTTTACGTTTATGATTTCTGAAATAATATTTTTATTTGAAAAGTACTTTCCTGATTTATCTTCTCGTATAAATATATATATATATATATATATATATATATATATATATATATATATATATATATATATATATATATATATCATTACGGCATTGAATTGTTATCTGGAAGAAGGTGAGAAAATGTAAAGTACCAGTGTTCCTCGATACAAAGAGTATGAATCTGACCTTAAATTGTAGTACTTATCGACACGAAGGTTTAGTTCAGATACCTGTTTTACCATTTCTTTTCGTATCAGATTGTTCAGAAAAGTACGACCAATCAGGCCCACGTCATCCCTAGAGCATTGCACAAGGGCGCCATTTGTGAAAGGGCCACAAAAACGTTTTTTTGAAGCTCTGCATTATCTGTCATTTTCGTGTTTTAAGCAAAGGATGTTTACTCTGTTGTTCGCAAATATAAAACTCTTTTAATGTTAAATTATTGATTGACCGAAAAAATAAATACACTATTTACGTAAAAGTAATACAATTCTCGGAGATGTCATTAATTTCGCATTATACGAGTAGTATAATTTCGGTTACTTTCAGTACTCATGCGGCAACTGCGTAATCGCCGCTCGAATTCGCAGTCAAAGGTCGGTATAAGCTAAATAAAATCTATGCAACAAAATTTAAAATATTAAAACAGGGGGGCGGCAAACAAAAATTTGCACAAGGGCACAAATGACCTTATCGCGGCCCTGCGATGAACCTCCGATCAAGAAATGACGGAATACGCAACGGATATGCGGGTGACGGAATGGCTAACCGCCAGCCGGGATAGCCGAGGTCGCCAAGGCTGAAGGGCTGCGTTTGCCTCGACTCGAAGGATCGTGGGTGCGAATCCAGCCTCGGGCATGGATGTTTATGTGTGCTTACGTTGTCCGGACGTGTCGTGTTCCCCCTACAGGTACTCCAATGTAAACAATGATATTGGTCGGTACAAGACCTAGTAGTTTTAAAGCGACCTCGCTAACCTCCCCCGCCGCCAACACTGGGGACCAAAGCTCCCACATGTTTACCTACAACTTTACCACAATGTATCTGTGTAAGAGGAGGAGAGTCTAAAGAATGAGAAAATAAATATCCAGCGCTGTTTGTGTCTAGTTTCGTAGCACACTTGCATGGTATTGAATGGAGGAACTATCGACCAATGTATCCGGCCGCTAGAATTGTGAGACAGTTCCTGAATTCGACCTTGCTGTACCTACCAGTGTCCAAAATGCGCCAAAATTGGGTGGCAAACCTTAGGACCTCCCGATCAAAGACGCTGCAGCGGCAAGGGCTGTTGTCACTGAGCCTTCTTAGTCATCCGATTGAAACTGCTCCCCAGCGACATCCTGGAAACGACTGGTGAGGTGTCCGGCCGTGACAGATCTGCGGCCCGCACCGCGCTTGAACCAGCGGATTGGAAGGCGGGAAGCCAGAGCATCCTGTGTGTGAGGTGGACGGACTTCCCCTGCCCCTGGGGCGCCGCCTCGCCCATGAACGGCGCCCGCAGACGGCGAGCACGTGCGAAAGCGCGCAAGTGGGCGGCCATGGCCTTAATTAGAAACCGGCCCCCTGTCCACTTCCCCGGTCCCCTCGCCGAACCTGCATGATTTGACCCCCGCTGCGGCCGACTCAGGGCGTCAACTGATGTCCCTGCGGTGCCTCTGGCCGGGAAGATATACGTTCGAGCCCCGACAATGTCAGGATTTTCGACTGGATGTATCGAATTCAGGAGAATTCTAGCCACTGGCAGCTCTGATCGGCAGTTTTCCGTGGTTTCTCCCGTCAATACCATACAAATGCCGGTTTAGTACCTAACAAATGGGCCACGGACCGCGCGCGATTTCCTTTCTTTCTTTCTTTCTTTGCCTTATCCTTACTCTGTACTTGAACTCTGACATGAACTACGCCACCTCACGTGTCAAAAGACTAGAGCCTCTCTCTGATGGGGGCGATGGGGCTTCTCCCATGGTGGGAGATATGTAGTTGAGGGGAAAGTTGGTCGGCATCCGATCTCTCCATCCATCGGAGGAAGATCACCGCCTCTCTCGAGGACAACACATGCACTACCCTAACGGTACTAATGATCTTAACGGTTGACACGTTCGTAATCACTAATCAACCAATCAATCAGCGGCCCTCGCCACTGCAGTGCGGGGGGGGGCAGGTGGTGGGCGGTGGCCACTGGAGCGGGGCGGTTGGTGGCAGTCAGTGGGAGGTGACATTTGAGGGTGGCGGGCAGTGGGAAGGGACATGTAAGCGGTGGGTGGCAGTCAATTGGAATCTCCGTAAATAGGCCTATGTATTCAAAATTTTCTTCTTTCAAAAATTTTTATGAGGATTTTTCTTGAAATGTTGCAATATCTATTAAAAGCAATGAGTGTTTTTTTTAATTAATGTGATTCAAAAATATATGTAGTGCGTGAGCAATGGAATTCTTAATTCGGTGCGCTAATATTACCGAATCTATTTCTTGCTTCTCTTAGGAGCATGTCTATTTCTCTACTTTTATTACCACTAGTGGACCCGGCGATTCTTCTCTACTGCAGTGTGTTTCTCTTTAAAGGCTACTGGTCACATGATTGTTAATCACGTTTTATGATAGGCTCTGCAATAACTCCATTAGATGAAATACTTTCTCGAGAGTATGGGTTTCGTCTGTGGAACATGGTTGTCAGGTATCCTAATGTTAAAACGTCTCCCCCTCAAGTTTAGGCGTTCTTTCTTTATGTGACTGTGTTTGGGAAATTTGATTTACTTGTCCGAGATAACGTCCGAGTAATATTGTGTGTTAAAATTGTGATCGATGTTTCGCAATCGCAGGGGCAGAATCTGCCACCATACACCAACACGGTATTAATACTTGTCGGCATGGCAGGTCGCCAGGCGTGCCAGTACGGGGGCGCTTGAGTACACTGAGCAAGTCTCCAACAACGCTCCAATAGGTCAGATTTAATTCAAACTACTCTTTAAATACCCCGATACTAATAAGAACAAAGTGTGAAAATTTCAGCGAAATCAGAGTTTGCATGTATATTCGACAGGCATACGCACATTCTCTTTTATTTCTACATAGATATAACATTGAATATCTCTAAATATTTGCAAAATTCAGTCATTCTTCTGTAAAGTATTGAAAATGCATTATTTATATAATTTTGTATGGTCTGTGCCGCAACTAGCAATGACATTACACCTTGCCACTGTGAAAAAGGTTGGCGGCGGGCAATGGGGAATTGGGGATATAAATAATGGTCTTTGGTCAGAGGCAGCGCTTCCTTTTATACTAATTGCCATTTCCTCATAACGTGTGCTTCAAGACCATACTTGAAACTAATGGACATTGATTACAATGTACGTTAATATCCATTAGTTATTCAGAAAGTATCGATCTCTTAAGTCGATCATTAAAACAAGTAGTTCTATTATCTCAGAATTTCTAATATACTTTCAACAACGATCAAGAACTATGCAAACTGACAAAACATCATTTCATTTTCCGACGTATTTAAAATAGAACTTGCAGATACAAAAAGAGAAATCTTCCTGATTGTCAGTTATATTTGTATCGATAAAAGGCATATTCGCTATTTTTATGACATTTATCGGCAAATAGCACGACCTTTCATAACTTGATTGGTTACATCATCAGGTTACTAAAAATTATGGGAAAATATAAAAACACTACTATATGTCCAAATGAAAAAATTAATTGAAAATTAATTATATTTATCAATAGTGGATACTCCTTTTATTGATATATGTTTTAAGTCATTAATTCTCACCAATTCTCAGTTTGTGCTCCGCAATATTTTATTCATAGACGTTCCAGTTTGTTTAAGCTTCTTCCCCCTTTTCGAGAAACACGTTGCATATTGTCTTCGCCCTTGAAACCGTTACTTCTGTATGATAATAACAAAACGGAAAGAAAACGATGTATATTACATAAAATGTAATAAAAAGCCTACAATTGTCTTGGCCATGTCAATAAACAGAAGAACTCGTTTTCCGTTCTATGTATTTAGTATTGCGTGGGTAGAATATGAGTAACTACCTTCGGGGGTCCCATAATCATTGGGATCAATCATTTATAACTGGGAATTGTGTATGATAGAAAGGAGACTATAGAAGAAATAGTACACACGCAAGTAAAGCTTTTTTTTAAGGCTTACATTCGATAGTGAATTGGGTTATATTACGAGTTAATTGGATTGCCAATGTGTGTTTTGGTGTAATATTTTGTATTGAAAATGCTAAATGACTAAAGATATTGTCTGGTATCAATTCAAAAAAAAAAAAATCATCATCAAAAAAAAAATGATACCAGACAATATCTTTAGTCATTTATCATATAAAAAGGTATCTACATCACCAACAATCCAATTAATTGAAAATGCTATTTGTGTTGGGTGATTTTTTTCCTTCATCCTGTTTGGTAAATTTAGGATAATATATTGTACATTTTTGGCAACCTTGCTGTTTATCGATGTATTTTTTCACATCAAAATACAATACATATTCAATTTGCAATGCTGTTTTTAAACAATAGCTATAAACAATAGCTCACATGGTGTTCCCAGAATTGGTTTTGAGCGTTTAGGCGTCGGACGAAACTACGTAATTGGTATATGCTTACGTATATGAATCAAGAAAATTAATACGAGTCCAAACATCAAAATATATAAAATAGGAGTCATCATTGTAAATTCTATTCTCACAATACTACTACAGTGTAATGTAACACGTACGTACGTTAGGCGACGAAAATCTCGTCGGATCCGGGTGCACAGAACGACAAACTAATCGCGAACAAGAAAGCGCAGCAAACAGCGCTAGAGGACTCCTGACTGGAAATTTACCATAATATTGTCTTCTGAGTTATTGAATTGCTTCTCGAAAACAGCAAGAAGACAATGTCAGACTTTTCGCATACTTTAGCACACTTTTGCTCACATGCGAGAGTGTGTCTATGGTGCTCGATTACGCTTCGTTATATTTACTGCCATGGCCGCCTGCCATTCTGTTAAGCCTTGTCTCTCGCGAATTATTAAGGGAATTTTCCTCTCGCTGCAGTTGCGGCCACACGAGCGCTGGTTGCCGACGCTGGTTGACAGGTTGTGATTTCATACATCGCTCTCGCTGCTATATGAAATTGTTGTACAGTTGGAAGGACTACAGAAGAATTCTTCGTTTGAAATGTATAATATAATGTATTGTTTAGGATATGTAACCTGAATTATGTAGTTATGAAATAATGTAAGTAAATATTTCACTTATGATTTATGTTATATTTCAACATAACCTATTAGTATTGTGAATTGTTATTTTCATATTTTTAGATGCCGTATTATTGTGTACCTTTCTGTAAAAAAAGAGAAAGGAAGAAGCCAAAATGTAAGTTTCCATGACGTTCCTGTTAATGAAGAGCTTGTAAGAAAATGGAGAAGACGAAAAAGTATGACTCCTCCCACTTTAGAGGACCTCCTGAGAAATACTCCACAATTAACGCAAGCTCTACTGAATTCACTACAAGAATGGATGCACCAACAACCGCATCTTCCTAATCTGGAAGATTTAGATCTCATACCAATGTTGAATTGTTGTGACTACGACCTGGAACGGACCAAGGAACTTTTGGTAAAATACCTCACATTACGAACTCATGCCCCCGAGATCTTCAGATTCCGAGACCCAAGGTCGCCAACTATTAGAGACCAGATGAAATTCCATTACTTTGCTGTCGTTGGTAAAGACGCTTCCGGCAACACTATAATCTGCCTCGGATTGACAGACGAAGATCTGAGTACTTTCAACGCAGAAGACGTGACATTCCTTGGGATTGCTTACGCGGAGGTAGTGATTAGGAATGATCCTACTTGCCCCGGCTACATCTTCGTGGTTGATACTACTCACTTCAGGCCAGGTCACCTCGCTCGAATCTCTTTGTCCCTGATAAAGAAAACACTGATGTTCTTACAGGATGGATTCCTTGCTAGCATAGTCGCGATTCACGTAATAGGGTTGACTCCCGTTGCAGATAAATTTATGAACATGATCAAGCCGTTCTTGTCAAAGGAGTGGAAAAAGAAAATGTTTTTCTACCGGAAGAACTTGGAAAGATTATATGTAGTCCTTCCAAAGAGGTTGTTGCCAGAGGATTTCGGCGGCATCCTTCCTCTCTCGGAATATTTCTACAAAGAATTCGTGGATCAGGTGCTAGACAACGTGGACTGGTTGAATTCATTAGACATGCATGTAATAGACGAAAATTGCCGACCAGGAGGAGCGACAGGTTCACGTGATATATTCGGAATTTTAGGTTCTAAGCTCTTCAAATGACATTGAAAAAAGTGATGTAATCGGGAGGAGACCTCCCGAATAAATCAAGATTTTTTTTGAATTGTAACAAAGTACGCTTATTCTCTTCTTCTTAGAGTAGAAAGCTAAAAATGTTACACTCATGAAATTCACCATTTCATTATCACACAAACAAAAAGTAAATTGAATTGTGATAAATATTAAAACTTGAAATTATTATCGAGGCAAATACGTGTATCTTCGTAGAATATTGAATGTGTATACATACAATACCTGCATTTATGAGTTGATTTTGGCTGATAAATCAGTCTAAGCATTGTTTGAAAATATAATTTTTTTTCCTTTCTCGCATACTACTATTTACATAGTATAGAGAAAGACATGTTAATGCTGCAGTCAAAATCGGAGACTTTTCCACAGAAAAAGTCGTATTGTAGATCTCTGATACCGAAAAATGTGGTAATTCGTGTACCTACATGTAGTTAATTACTTCTTGTCTGAATCTTAATCTACGATTTGTTGGTTCTTGATAACGAAAAATTGGTTTGTGACAAAACGTAAGACAGACTATTCGTTCGTCTTGTGTGTGAACAACGCTAGCGGCTAAACTGTATGTAGGATTTTCATCAGAATTTATGTTCCCCCGTCGACACGACTGATGTAGCGGGTACTTGAATTTGAAATGGATATTTTATTTTGAGGCTACTTTACAGGAAGCCTCAATGATAATTTCAAAGTTTTCTCAAAATGGCTCCACCTCTTTTTGTAAAATAGATTTTCAAAAAGGTTTATTTCCGATTTTTGTTGATTGTTTTATTACTCCTTTAAAATTATGTTTTGTTTTTATTTGGTAATACAAGAAGAACAACATAATAAGAACACCAAAAACATCAAATTAATTCTTGTGAACATGTACTTAATTGTACAATTTGATAAATTGGTCAGTGACACTCCAGAACATGCATTTTTATCTAAAGTGCTTGTTTTTTCTTTGCTTTCTGCACTAACCAATATCTTGTTCGCTATTTGAATCTTGTTATTCACCGATTCTTCGATGTATGGCTCGGCTACAAATGTAGACCGCCGTCCTCCATGACGTTTAAGTGTAGTGGTATCACCACCATTATCTGCGAGAAACGTCACGGATGTTCTTCTAAACGAATGCCCAGAGGACTTCCTGCACTTGGTAATTTTAAAAAAGTTGCATATTTCTTGGTATATTCACAAATGTATTTATACTAATTAGATTGCAGCTGCATATGCCATGATTGTAAAAAAAACGTTTATTGTGTTTAGCATGTGAGGGTCTTATGGAAATGTATTTTTACAGACTTCAACATAATTAAATTCTTCACTGGATACGATAGTAAATAATCTGGGCTTGTAATTTTTTGTCGCTTTAATGTTCACTATCAAAACAAAACCTTCCTCTTTCACAGCCTTGATGCAGAAATTGTACAATTCGAGACGTCTACAAGCACCAAATATGCCAAAAATAGCAACAATCTGAAAATCATACTCGTTATTAATACAATACACCAGTTAATAAATAAAACTTAACTATTATTGCAATTGTCATTATTATACCTTCATTAAAAGAAAAGTTTCATCATCAATGAAACAAATGTAACAAATGTGTTTACAAACAAATGTAAGAAATGTGTTTACATCTTGTTGCCTTTATAGGTTGATATCCCACATTTGCTTGTTTCATAAGTAAATTTACTTAATGAAAAGTTCCAATATCAATGTTGTCTTTGATCTTTAGCATTGCCTTTAATTTGGAATAATGTCGAGACTTTACATGCTGTGGACTTAATGTTTAACAAAGCATGCATTAAATTAACAAACGTCTTTATTGTAACATGTGCATTATACTACCTTAACCAACCTGCTCCGACAGATACGAAAGAAGAACAGCTTCGCATAATAAATTTGCATGTTTTTCATCCATCCATTTCCTAAACTTTAATTACTCTTTCTTTTGCAAGACTTTTTCGGTATCAAAGCATTTTCTGCTTTTGCAGCTTCTTCCGCAATTTCTCTGAGCAAATCCATTATGTTTGAATCGTAACTTTCAAACTAATGGCCATTTGTAAACAAATTAGTCGCTTAGGTAGCATTCATAACGTCATAACATGAATTCGAGAACTACTGCAACTACGAATTACAACTTAACATCCAAATTAATTTCGCTTCCTTAAATCATTATTAATACTGTTATACAAAAAAATAGTGTATGCAACTCGTTTATAATGTTGTCCATTTTTGCACGGATAAGAAGACATTACCGAATGAACAACGATAGGAGCGAGTTCGGTAATATTACATAATATACCATTACTGGTTACATAATACTTAACTACTAATTACGGGTTACTAATTACATAATATACCATTACTGATTGAAATATTTTACATATCACGTAACCATTACCAATAATGCGAATAAGTGTGTGCTGTTGCAACTCCACTAGTTTTAGTATTGATTTTCGTCTGGTGATTACGGAAAAATTAATAATCCAATCTGTCTTTTGTTACAAACGTCTTAAAAACGGCGTAATTAAGTATTTTCCTAGTGTCTTTGATCATCACTTTTTTAAGAATTAATGCCTGTTCTTTCAAAAAGTAAATCTTTATAGTACGTTGTCTCGTGTTTGCCAAAGATTCCGTCAAAATGAGCTGAGGGAATTTACCTGTATGAAGTGTTTCTCCACGAACGTAAAAGTGAACTCATTCGTTTGCAAATGCGATAGTAAGGAACTTGCGGTGACTGAGATAACGGAGTGCATTGTGGAACACTTTGCTTACTGTGTCGTAAAATTCTCTTGGTTATCATTGCCGACTCTAAAGACGTTTTTAATACCGATACTAATGGTTGGCTATTACCTGGACAAACTTTGATCTTTTAATAGGGTTCAATGCCTGTGCGATTAGAGTCTCTATTGTGTGCATGCACCTATAAATCTCTCAGCTTGTTGCTTTTTATTTTCTTTCTTCCTCATGTTGTAGTTGCTTTACAAGTTCGAATTTTTCATCTTTGTGAGTTTGAAAGTAATGGAAATGCATTAATGTGAATTTTGTGAATTTATTTAACATTCTATGTATTCTTTACGATATAGTTACTTACTTTTACATCATCAGTTGTGACTGAACTTTTTACGTTTTTGTTTTGAAATTTCAAGTTCTATATGATTTTATCATTTATAAATAACAAATAATTATATCGTGTTTTCAATGGAGAAGACTTTTGGTACTTCAGTAAGATTTCCAGGAAATACTGGATTCAAAACAAGTTGCATCCTTGGGAACATTCCTCGTTAAGTAAATCATTATTTCAAAATTGATAGTTTTTTACTCTAACTCCACTTCGAACTTTCACCAATCCTAGCCCGGAGCTTTACTTGAATCACAAACCCCCGCTACTGTGCGTGAATACATGCAGTTAGTTTTGTACTGAGAAGCGTTTTTGTGACATAGAATCAGAAATAGTGAATATAATGTGCCGCAGATTTCGAGCACATCCACCGGGAGAGGTGGCTCAGTGCTGCCACTGGTGTCCCTGCAGTGCCTCGAACCGGGAGGTCCTAGGTTCGAGTTCAGCCGCTGTCTGGGGGGAATCCTAGCAGCCGGATGCTCTAATCAGTAGTTTTCCGTGGTTTCTCCGATCAAAACCAGGTGAATGCTAGAGCAGTACCCTAAGACGCAGGCCACGGACCGCGCGCGATATTTCCTTCCTCTTCCTTGATCTATCCTCACCCCTTACACACACTTACACTAACATTCCCTGCCCTATCATACATGCCCGGAGACCTGTTGGGAGCTAAGAGCTTGTCCCGGCTGAGGCGGTGCCCTGCTGGTGGGAGATACATAATTAAGGGAAACCCCGCTCGCCCGCCGCCTATTGTAGGACAGCGCCGGAATCCCCATTGAGGGAAGATCATAGCCACTCCCGACATGCACTACGCTTACGGACTAATGACCTCAGTTGTTGACGAGCCCAGAATCGCGAACAACGAACTAACCAACCATTCTTGTGCTAGGGAATTTGTGTTCCTAGATCATAACTTTTACTTATAATAATGGTCCAAAAAGTTATCATTTTATAGATTACGTAACTCGGCAATCCCTGATAACGTGGGTTGTGGATGGTTGCATAACTGTGTATTCTCCAGGGCAAAAACTTCAGATCTCCTCTTTTATTCTCTTTAGTACACCCATGGTATATAATTCCCCATCCATCAATTAAGGAAGTTTGTGTCAATGGTAATATCAAATAATTGTCTTATTTTTTAGCATATTATAAACACGTGTCTCAGAGTAAATATTATAAGCATTTTGCGCGTGGAAAAGTCGAAAATGATCACTTTTTGCCAATGAACAAGTGATCACCATTGTATTCTGAGTCAATCTGTATAAATGACATGTGTTTGCAGTAAAGAGTTGGACGAAGTATTTTGGACTCCCATTATGTGACGACGAACGTAACTTGAGTTTTAAGCGTACTCGCCAATCTCATCCATATTTTGTGAATAATAATAATAATAGTAATAATAATAATAATAATAATAATTATTATTATTATTATTATTATTATTATTATTATTATTATTGTACATTTGGGTAGTGATGTGTAATGATCTAATTTGAGACACATACGTGACAGCGAGAAAACCAGTTTACAATATTTACCGACTCTTACCGATGGAATAGCTTTTACAACTTAATTGATACTAACTTCTTTGTTCGTATTTCTGAAATCGATCATTTTCAACCACAAACATTTTTCCCTAAACGAATTTAAAACTTCCGTGAAACGAATGTATCATGACCTACTCTTATAACTGCTAACACGCACGTGAGTGCCTATACAATTTCGATAAGACCCCTATTCAACGTAAGGTTTTACAGTAGTGCGGTCTACAACTGGTTGCAGGAAACGTTGTTTTGCGCTTACCTGAATTTAGAATTCCCCAGCTCTTGCGACCGCTCGAATAGTGAATGTCACTCGCCAGACAGTAACCGCGATTCCTGAAGTTCGTGTGAAATGTGTTATCAGTACTCAGTTGGGCGTGCCGTACCGTGCGGCCGCCTCGTTTGTCGCCTCCGCCCACCCACGCCGTCCCGTCCTCCCCTCGGGCAATTAGGACTCCCGGTTGCCGCGCCGCGCGCAGGTCGTGTAGCCGTCGTCGTCGTAGTCGCGGTGGTCGCTTGGAAGCGTCGCGTGGTGGCGGGGAGCATTCGATCCCGTGCGCCTCCCCACCCCCCGCGCTGATTGATTTGCTGCTGATGAAGCCGGGAGATTCGCGAATGTTGTCGGGCGCCCTCGACCCTCCCCAGTGAGTTGCCTACTTCCGTCCGCCGACAGCCCCCGCCGCATGTTGCCAGCTGGTCGTGCGCCTGCTTGTTAAGGCCTCTGAGCAATGTGGGCGTGGCTAGAGGCATCGTGGTTGTGGGAGAAAGCACGGCGCACGCATTAGAGGGTGCGCAACATTTTGAGCGTGGTTTGTGCTGGACCAACTGCTGCCTGGGCCACGTCGATAAAAGAGCGGTGCAGTACTCGTACCAAGGAGGTCGTTTCGGCGACATGCCGGCATGCCGGCTTGCTACTTCTTGATACTGACGTGAAAGTATTCTGGTGCGTTGAAGAAATGAATTGTTGGCTTAGAAGCTGTATGTTGCTTTGCGCGAAATTACTCAAAAGCCGACAAAGGAAATGATGAAAGGTACCTATTTTTAACAAACGAAGTTGAGGTACTAATCAGTTCATTCATATTATTTTGTAGGATTAATTTTTCTATCAGTATTTCCTGTGAAAACTTATATTACGCTTTTCTGGGATCAAATTTTATTGTCAACATTAAATAATTAACGCCTCTAAAGTTTTGTATCAGCACCATCAGCATTTTTAAAATGTTCAATGTCTGATGCCAATTTTAGAAAAACCAAAACTCCTGAATTATTAAAAAATTCTTCTTTGCACTCTCTCCGGAGTTCACGTTTTTAAATTAATCTCTCAAAATGTATTCATGAACGTAATATTTTTCTGTTTAGTGAATATTGAACCTCATTATACGTAAAATTCCCATTCATGGTCCACCTCACGCTACGCCAGACGTCAAGAACTCGAGAGAATAGATACGCAGTGAAACAGATTTGATTTTGACTGAGGAATGAACATATTTGATTGTGTTATTCGGCCTTTTCTCTTACTGCACGAACCGACTGAATTCTCAAAGTCAGTGCGTCATCACTTCCGACGCACCTGACGTCATGCGACAGCAAGGCTACAAGGAAGCGGCCGTCAGCCATTAATTACTTGCTGTTCAGTGCTGCAGTGGAAGAGGCCGACCAGGGTGAAGCTCCTGGGTCTGAAGGGCCTCGGAAGCGCGCCCCCGCGCGCGCACGGCCCGCTCGTGTGTCTGGTGGAAAAGCTTATGATGTGTCCCCTTGAGGGACGGACTGGGTATCTGGCACGGATAGTCGAAATCGGCATCCCCTGAAACTGGAAAACGCCCCTGGAAAAAGTGTGGCAATGCAACAACAACGTTTTTGATATTCTTTGTAATGATATTTGGTTGATTTTATGTAAAAAAAAACGCTTTGATGTATGAAGTACAGTGTACTATGATAGTGAATTATTCGTGAAGACAACGTTGTTTCAATTATTTAATTTATTGCTGTGTTATTTTAGAGTATTTTATTTGTCGCTCATGAACAGAGTACGTGCTACTTTCTGGAAAACCGTTTTGTGTGGTTTCTTGCAGCAGCGTTTTTGCTACTGTAGACCGCTAGTGTGTTAATGTTATTAATTTAATACAAAACATGAATTCTAGGATTTCTATTTGATAGGAATGCTATTAAATTTGTGAACTGCGTATTATTGTTGATTTTTGAAAATATCGGCAACATTTAAAGCTTATTACAGTCGGTTTCGTAATTTTATTTTGTATTTAAAATGATCAGTATGAAATGTTATAAAGCAAAAGAGATACGGTATTACATTGCATTGGCTTTAAAAATATTTTGTTTCATATTGTAGGCTGATGCGATTTCAGATAAGGTATATTTTGGGTGTAATGAATCTCAGTATGCATCGCTGTCATTAAACTGGCACTTGGTCATATTGCAGTGAGTTTATCTTTTATTTTGTTTCGTTGTTATTAAACGTTGATAACGCGTTTTTAGCCGAGATGTTTTAAATCACAATGGATTGCAATCACATAAACAATTTTGAATAATCGATATTAGTTTTCACCCCACAATTTTCGAAGCATAATGCACGAGCAGAAGCTCATGACATGTAGAATGAAGAGTGCTTCGATGTGGGATATCCTGGCCCTACTATTTATTTATTTATTTATTTATTTATTTATTTATTTATTTATTTATTTATTTATTTATTTATTTATTGTTTGTTTGTTTGTTTGTTTATTTATTTGTTTACTTATTTATTTACTTATTTATTGATTTATTTATTTATTCGTAAAAGAAAAATTATTGTGTGTGACTCACGGGGGAGAAGTATAAACTGCCCAAGTTTTCTTGAGCTCCAGATTCCTCCCCACTCTTTCACTATAGTTGAATGATAGATGAATGTACTAACAAAATGTAGTTTGAAACCTAGAAATGTTCGCTTCCGAGTAATACAAAATGTATGTGCCTCGTTAAACGAGCTACCAATTTCATTTTATAGTATTTCCAACACAATAGCAATACACACACCCAGCTCTATTCTTACCACAACAAGCAAAAGCAGAACTCAACAAAACTTTCGCATACTAGGTTTGTCAACAATGTTTTCAGAAAGTCATGAATTAGCGGGAGGGGACAGAAAGTTTTTGAAAAGTTGGTAAATGAGCGCGATCTTATTAATAAGTACGCATATCTATAAAGAATATTAAAACTCAGCTCACTTCGAACTGACTCAATCTTCGCTGTATTACGTTCATCGTTGCAAACATTATGCACAATCCTAAAAATTATTTTGGTGCGTGCATTAGAAACCGGGAATGATGCGTAGTATTGATATAATTTTAGTAGATTTGAAGATGATTTCCTAATGATAAAAATAAGTTGCAATCTTGATTAAAAACTAGCCATAATAATCTCCAGAATTCATTCATTTAAAAATAATAATTTGTTTTCATGCTTTCGTTAAAATATATTTCCATGCTCTTCAATTTTTCATTTTTAATTAAAAATCAATGAATCAAAAATCAAATGTTATTTTAGCCGATTACCCCTACGTACAGTTTGCAATACTTTTTGAAAGAAATTTATTCAAAGGATTGGTTATCAGTTGTTTATGACATTCCACGCAATCCTGCCGTCAGACGTTTCATTGAAAATGTAATATTACTTCGAAAAAATGCAAGTGTGTCTACAGACTGAACTTTTCTCACATTTGGAAGATGATTTTTTTCATATGTAATAACACTCGAAGTTCTGTGTCTAGCGGGTAAATTCACGATTCGCATAGCGAAATGTGAATCTGCCATTTATCACAGCACTTCGAGTTACATTTAGTGTGACTATTTCACGATTTAACACAAAAAAGGAATCGAAGAATTAACATCCCAGGAATTACAAAAAGATAAATAGTAATAGTTTATGGTAATAAAACATTCAAAAACAATTTTAACAAATTTACATACAAAACATTTATTAACAACACAATTATTGCAGTTGTAGAAAGTTCATTTTTCCATGTCTTGCTATTATGTGGAAATATTTGAAATGGAAATGAATTAGAAGCTGGATTCGTCAATTTCGAATGGATTGAACACACGTGTGTACTCATTAAATTGTTTTTGTGAATAGTTTTGGTTCCAACGTTTTACATGGTTTCGACATCATATTCTTTGTACTCTGTACCATCTAATTGTTGCATATTAATTGCCTAAAATATATGTAATTTCTTCATTTGTTTCTGCTATCCTTATGTATTTTCTTTCTTCACAAAATTCCTTAAATTGCTTCCACACACATTTTCTGTTATCTTTGTTGCTTTCGGGACTAAATATTATATCATATATTCTATTTCCGTCTTTTAAACATAATAAAAACGACACATATTTTAATTATATTGATGCGTATACGCTATTATAGACCTCAAACAATTTCTATTGATAACATCAAAATGGTAAACAGTGTGATTACAGCGGAGAGAAAAAGGTAAAGAAAATAATAAATTTATGGCGATAAACATCTGGGATTAGTTTAACACGGCAGTGGAAACGTTGGGTCTGTCCCACACAGCGACATCTTTGAAGCCATCTATCAAGAGAACGAAATTATTTCTTAATTTATTAACCAGCCTACCTTCAAATTGAATCATCTTGAACAGATGATGATCATTAGTTTGAGTTTATCGGAAAAACGTGGTGTGCTATTCCCACTTCAAGTTGTTGGTGGGTCCATCAGATCCAACGTTCCCGTTTACGTGACTTTTTTACATGGCCAGCACATCCAAAATTTATTTTAACGCATTAAATCCGAATGATATCGAATTAATAAATAAGCTGTTAGAAAAAAGATTGTTTATTAAGTTCTCATGACATTGTTGATATATTATTTGAACTACAATGTTCGCACTATGCAGATTCTGAACATGAAATTGATTAAACTAAACCTGAGAATGAAGAAATTAAACTTGAATTATTTGTAATATATTCATTTCTTTATCTGTATGCGATCTAATTTTTATAAATAAAGTTGGGGTTAAATTATTTTAAATTTTTGTAGGTCACAAAACACTTTCTCGTAAAGGTCAAGAAAACAAAAAGGTCGAAAAAATTATCGTAAAAAATATTATAACACATTATATAAAACTAATTATAATATATTATATAAAACATATTGTAACACATTATATAAAACATTACTATAAAAATGCTTCCATTATGTTTGTTTTAGCCATGCAGACATTTTGTTAATATTGCATTTATTAATTAAATACTACAATTTATTTTCTTTGATCTTCGTTCAATTTCAATTTTGTTTCTTGCCAATAGTTGGGGACATTTAAAAAATTGGGAAACATTTTGTGCTTGATATTCGATCTATGATCTATTATTTGCATCCTTTACTTTATAATAAACTATTTGTGTAATGAATTAGTGTATTAAATAGGCTCTAATAAGAAGCGGGTCTATGACATCCGACGTTCCCACTGCCGTCAGGATTTTTCACGTTCCCCGGCCGGGTTAATTTGAAAATATTCTTGCTTCTTATTGGATACTTATCACACGGACAGGCAAGAGTTGAATGGATAAAAATATTGAAGTCTTGTTAATTGCAAACATTGCATATTTTACTAAGAAACTAGTTTTCATCTTCCATGCAAAAATCGGGTATATAAATCAATTTGTTATGAAGATTGGCGATATTCGTGTACGAGAAGCTCTGCTCACATTGCCGTAGTCTGTTATCATGTTATACAGAAAATAACAGTCTTCATATTTTCTGTTGTAACCAACGAATATGCTATTGTTTACGTGTGGAATAACATGTTTTGTCACGGATTTTGCTACTTCAAATACAGAATTAAGTAGAAAACTGGCGTTTAAAATACAGTAGCAGTTTTCTCGAACACTGTTTCGCTCTTGCTGATAATCTCCCAATTAAAGAATATGTACTCGTACCGTTAAAGAATTTCAATGTGGATTGGTAAAAATTGAGAGTGTGTATAATATTAGAATATCGTCAATATACAAGTGAAACTCACATTCTAACATAGTTTGCAATACACAATTTGTAGTTGATTCTGTGAAATTTGTGTGCGCAGAATATTTTACTAGCTAGGAGATAAAACATATTTTTAACATGCAATTATATTACAGTAAGTTACACTGCTTTTAAAAAATATCAGGTCGAAAGATAGATGTGTTGTGCTCCTTTTCACTGACTTGCGAGTGTGTTAAAAAATGAAATATTCAGTAATTTAGAAAATTCGAACTTCGAGATTTCAACGATTTCATTAATGAAAGTATTCATAATAGAAAAAAGTGACTTAGGTGATGTAAATAACCAAAAAACTTTCGCTTGTGTACCGTCAGTACGAACAAAATTGTTGAAAAGCCGAAAAATTGGAATCTGTATTTTGATTCAAAGTCTGGAAACGTGAGGCTTAGCTCATTCCCGTTATTTGTAGCATTGGTGGGATATTATCGTAACTCCGCTTGGACGTTTCCAGTGATCATGATTTCCCTTGTAAAAGTTACCGAAGTCGAAAGAGCATTCTACGCGAGGAGGCTGCTACGGCGCCTTTCATTCCTCCTCGCTGCTCTCTTCATGACCGCGCTTCAGCACGAGGGGGAAGACACTTTATTTTCTCTCCTCGTTGCACGACTGCAGAGCACAGCTCCAGTACTCGTGAGAAAACGGCCGAGACCAGGTATCGAGGTCATTCGAACCAGTTTTATTTACAAGGACTTGCCAGCAGTGAATCAATTACCCGTCAAATACTGTCGACCGGTAACACAGCAGCCCCCTGAAATACGAGACTGAAAACAAATGATATCTCAAACCGAAGTACCTCCGCGGAGGCGCGGCAAAAGCTCCTCTTTGCGGTGGAAGGCGAAAAACGGCTGCACTCGGACGCTGCAAAGGACTCTCGCGCGTCGTGCGCCGGCTTCGAACCCCCGCGCCCCGCTCTCGATCCCACCCAGCGCGCTCTCCGCAGCGCCACCTTTCAACCGTCAGCGTCTTCTCATGCTCCGATGCGGGTTCCGTGGTGTAACGGTTAGCGCGTCGGACTGTTATACCCAAGTTCGCGGGTTGAAACCCGATGGAAGACGTGTACTTTTAAAGGCGAAAAAATCCTTCGAATACGTTCCTTCGGAGGGGAAGTAAAGTGGGCTGTCCCATGTTGTAGATTCATTACATGTAAAAGATTCTCAAGTCTAAAGGAAGCCTCTTAGCGAAATTCAAAACGCCTGTTTCGTCGCTCGAGTGATACCCCCCTTCTCTGCCAGAGGGTGAAAGGAGCGTAGCGGAATTTGCGTGGTCAGGAGGAAGAACAGGGCTCGTGGCCCGAGCCTCGTCACCCTTAATAAGGCATCATTTAATTGAATTGATTCAAACGCACTGTGCCTTCAAGATCACGAACTGGAATGAGGGGGGGGCGCTGTCATCCGGGAGCTTTAGTTCCAAACATTTAAGACGTCACGATCGATGACAGCGTCTTCCTTTCCTTCCAGCTCGTGATCTGGAAGGGACACTTTATATAAATTGGATTAATTGTTTTGTCTTAGTTGACACAATACGTCTCTGTACCCTGTTGTGCGTTCAGCGCTGGTATGGAGTAATCCTCCGTTGCTAGTTTTTTCTTAGGTCTCGTCACTTCGCAGTCAGTCAGTGCCCTTTATCCCTTCGGCCAGGGGCTTACCCCGGTTAGATGTGGGGGTTCCTAGACGGTTACCCAAGCAGAAACCCGCGAAGCCTCGAATTCGCTTAACCCCCGGCACTCCGTGAACCGGTTAGTCAGTTCCGTACCCGAGCTTCAGCTCCGGCATTGGCATGGAATTAATTGAAAGGAAGAGTGGAAAAGGACTCTGCGATCAGTCGGTCTCTGGCACGCTAAACCTAGGGTTGTAATTTGGTAATTTTTCTCCAAAATGGGGATCTATTTTCGTTGTAGAAAAGTAATGAGGAACATAAATGAACGGGGAAATGCTTGGGGAAATTATTTTCATCCAGAGTTGAGATAAAAATATTATTTTCTTAACTATTTTTAATAAAAAAGAAACAATACTTTATGTTCTCTGTTATGTATCAAAAACAGAAAAGTAAATAACGGGCATAGAAAAAGAAAAACGAAGATATAGGGTTTCGAAAAGTTCACAGAACGATGATTGGGTGATTTAGCTTATTTGAATTTAAAGGGACAGGCAATGGAATCGTGAGGGACAGCACATGCCCTTGGTCCGTAATTTACAGAATATTTTTCGTTTAAAAGTTGGGGAATTTTGCTTCATTGGGGTCATTATTTGAGGAAGTTTCGCAGAAGTGGTAGGGAGAGAGCTCGCAGCACATCTGGCAACCCTGGGTCAACCGCACAGTGGCGTTGTCCCATCTACGAAGCTTCTTCGTGTTTAACACCGCAGTTAAAAATCCAGCCTTCCTAGACGAGCGGACTGTATGAAAAGATTGGGAACTTGCAATAACATGCCCATTTTCATTCAGAGAAATATATAATTTAAAGCAGACGTGTTGAATTGCTTCAGTCACGTGTCACGTTTTGTTTCCAAAATTAAAAAGAAATAAAAAAGGTAGGGTATGTTCGAGTAGGTGAGGTAGCTAAAGCAGGTTTGTCGTTGGGTTGTATTCTCACCAAATACATATGTAACTATTTTATCCAAATTAATCAGTAAATACGTAGCAAGCAATTTAAATAGCAACACTGTTTTAGGTGAAGATAATTTGTTTCCAATAGTTTATTTCGCAGTCTTTTTTAGTTTATAACGAAATACAAAACTTAATATAAACCAGAGCGGCACCGAGATAATGCTCCGCGCGTTTGATTGGAATCTCTATATAACGGAGGTTTGGCGTGGCTGCTAGACCCCAAAGTTGAATGTTATAACTTGATAACAGATTCTTTTCGTAAATAATTTTCAGGTAACAGGTTTTCAAGTTTGAATGATATCCTTGTAGATGGTTACGTGGGTTTGGAGGTACTTCTCTGTCTTCCTAGTGGGTTTGTAAGCTTCTTGTTGGCTGGTATGATACCAGATAGGTCGTCTGTCTATTTGTATTCCTAGATATTTCACAATTTCCCACATTATTAATATTTATAATGGAGCATTTTTGTGTTCTTAAGGCAAAGGTTATGTGAACTAATTTGTTTCATGTGAACTGAATTGTTTATACACATATGTCTGTTGTTAGTCTATTCTCCCATGAATAAAAAATGTTCTTGTTTTTTTCTTGATACTTCGATTGGATCATCGACCTGCCTTGGGGTACTCCGGGTTGATTTTGAAAGAAGTTATATAATTCCTTATAATGCTCAATTTGGAAAGAGTGATGGGAGAGGTAATATCTGAGGATACTGACAGATGAATGTATTAAGGAAAATTTGATTTTAAACAGGGGCCAATCATTCCACCCTTTGTGAAATAAAGCCTGCTGGGTTGTATTACTTTTTGTACTTTACTATATTTGAGTATTGTTGTCAAAAGACAAATTGGTGTTTTGGGGGGTTGGTTGCTATGTGAGGTCGTAGTTCTGCTTCTATTAGTTTTTCATTTAAGTTAAATGGTAATATACCATCCAATAAAGGATTGGAAGGAATGAATTATTATTTTGCATGCTTCTCCACCTTTGCATGATGGAAATATGAATGTCAAAGTAGCCTTACTATAGATGCACTGCGAACGAAAGGGCAGCTTCGAGTAGCTTCTTGGAGCTACACAACGGTCAGCATGTGGATTGCGATTGGCGCATTGTGCGTGTTGTGCAATTGTGCTTGCCTGCATGACGGGGGGAAGTTGCTCAACGGGAGTCGGAGATTGCGTAGGATGGGCAGCCGTCAATCAACATTTTAGCGGAGGTTTCGTTTTTCTGTTTTTGGGTCCCAGAGCAGCGCCCTAACAACCCAGGGACCGCGCCCGAGCGTTCATTCCCCATCCTGGTCGCCTTCTCTCCTCTTAAACCCAAACACACATTAATTTATAGGCATTGTCACCCATGTCGGGAGCTAACAGCTTTTCCGGACTGGGGCGGTGTCCCTTTGCGGACCTGGAGAGGGAAATACGCAAGCCTGTGTGTAGGGCAGCACCTGATCTTATTTTCCGGTGGTGAAGGAGCTCCGGCACCTTCCAGGGTATAACATGCAATGCTGTCATGAAACACAGCCAAAGTAGTCAACACAATACTTTGTAATGCACTCGATTTACAATGAGAGAGAGGGAGAGAGACAGAGGGGGGAGGGGGGAGATCAATGCCATGGAGGTACCAAATCCAAATGGGGACCACCCTCGTCTAACCAGCTCCGCTTTTTGGAATAACGACGTGGGTGACGACACACAGTCAGAGGTCGTGACCTTATTTCAGAATCCATCTTTAAAAAGCACGCTTCTATCTTCATAATTGTAGTTGTAGGAGGACACCAAAAACTATTTTGAATTTTTGCATTTTTCGAAACAATCCGAGTTTTCAACTAAAATGATACCTGCGCCGTTCTCTTAAACACACTTCACACTATCCAATAACAAAATGTAATCTAAAATGTTGGAGTAATTTTTTTGAAAATTATGAAAATGTCCCAGGGATTTCATGTTAAGTACTCCCCAAAATTAAATGTCGGTTTAAAATACAAGGGGCTGAGACATGAGCAGAATCAATTTGAGAATATCAATTTTGGAGACAATCGGCTGAATGGTTTAGACGCTATCACAGTGCACAGACGGACAGACAGACCTTTGGCCGTCATTCAATTTTTCTGTATCAAGGACCCACAAGTCATGGATTCTGGCTACACCACGTGTTAGAGGAATTTGTTTCTAAATTTAGCAACTGGATTTATCCGCTTTTTCGTTAGAATGGCCTGTAATAAGAGTTTTTCTGCCGAAAATTCGCCGTTTTGTCGCGCAGCTTTACATAAATTTATCTCTACTGTGCAAGTGGTACCGAGAAAGTAAAAAGTTCAAGTTGTTTCTTTGCATCTTTCTCCTCATTCGCTTGTCAACAGTGATATTATTTTCTCAACATTGCTCGCTTCTCGCGCGTGGTAGTGTCAGTAGATAAGTCGCGAAATTCGTCGAGAACGACTGAATCACGTGACTTTGGGCAGGTTTTTTGCCTCCCGAGGCAAGTCCCTTTTGTGAGTGTGTTGATTGACACATGAGTGGCCGACGTAAATATTTCGCTAATTGCCCTACTTTCTAAAGTGGTCTTCGTGTACGGAGTAGTAGAGGGAGTGAGTTGCTGCTGGTGATATAAATTATTAATGCTATGTCTATCTCGTACTAGGCAGAAACATGTATACTGCATTGATCTCTCGTCACTTGGATTTCAAATCACTCATGTTATTTTATATGTTGGTTGTTAATATTTTTGGGATTTATGTCGTTAATTATAAATTAGTATATTGATGAAATGTATATTACTTACCAAAACACTGTTAGCTTCTAATACTGTTTGAAATCTAGATTAATGGAAAACGTTTTCGTTAAATGTCTTTCGTGTCCTGGTAAATAGCATGAGATATCAAACTAGTAGAAACTTTCGTTTCGGAGCAAGGCATTGTCTTGATTTTGATTTCTTTGAAGTGACATCCACCAAGATCAGGGGCTTTTTCTCAATGTTACAGTACAGTGGTGACACTGTGTTACGGTCTTCGGGAGTTTTCGAGCGCACTGTATCTTGACTAAGCTATGTGAGGCGGCGTCAGCGCTACAGCAAAGATATTGACATCTGTTTATAACTTCGCGATGGAAACGCCACATACTGACCTGGATTGATGGCATACTTTACAGCACACATGAGGTTCCCAGCGAGAAATCCCTCTCACGTTTACCGAGAGTTATATTGAGTTTGTTTAAAGCAAGTACCTCGGAACGTCTTTTGCTACGTATTGCTAAAGAACATTGGTGTTTAATAGCTACTTTTGAATGTGTTAATAAATTTGTGATATCTCCTCCTCATTCTTGGACGAGGAGAACCGGGATGCTTCCATTCATTGGATTGTCGTTTCAATTTCGGTTCTTGCGACCGACCCCAGGTTTCGTTTATAGTGATGATTCGTCGTAGAAAGTCGTTGCCTTCCCTTTCGTACCGCGTGGCTCAACAAGTCGTGTGCGACTGCCAAACGGTGCCGTTGTTGCACCTCAGAAATTTCATGGGGTTTCCAATCCGCTACAGTGCGCGGGTAACCCTGAATGTCGTGCAGAATGTGGGGCATACTCCGACATCTCCTGTCTCACCCGCAGTCCATCGGCGATCAACATAAAGCAACAACGAAGCAAGGAGTTGAACTGTATTGTTCTCCACGTGGGGTAGTCCTGTTTGGGCTAATCTGAACGCTTTAACCCGTTGTGCAACTGTGGAGTACGGCAACTTTGCATCACCACATGCTTCACGCAGTCCCTGAAACACTCTTGCGTGCCTCTTCAATTTTGAAGCACGAACTTGCTCCTCCTTTCCCTTACCTTTACCTTTGTAAACATGACGTTAGGGCGTTTGCACTATTACCTTGAAGTTCAACGATTTACACACTACAGAAGACTGACAGAGCACTGCACTTCCTTTTGTCATCACAGATGGAAGTATCGGTTTGATGTTATAGCGATATTCTCATTACTTTTTATCCAACATATTTATAATATTCGTAAAGTCATACTTCAATTCTAATATTACAGAACATGAAAATTGAGAAAATGTGAAAAAACATGCATATTTTTGATGTAACATTATTTTCTCAACACGCATGAAACTAAAGAAAACCATAAACTCTCAGGTGCAGTACGGTCAAATGATTAGGTCCCATGAGACATGGACCTGGAGGTGTCTGGAAATACCTGGACCCTTTGTTGGTGGGTACTAAAGCCACGTAAGACACAATGTGGTCAGTTGGGTTTGAGGCGTGAGGGATATTCCATGTCCCTCGTATATTACTTGTACATCATAATTGTTTGATAATCGGTGGGCCTGACATGCAACTGCGTGCAGTCTCTGTGTTTAGCTGAGGATCTCGATTCCACAACCATACGTGTGGTACAAGCGAGGTGGGGCCAAGGAATAAAGACACAGGACCCAGATAGCTCTCTGCGATATTCAGGGTGCGCGGAGGTGCTCTGCACCACACCTCAGAGGAGCGGAAGGTATTACGAGGGGCCCTTGCAGTCGTACGGGCGCCGAAGAGAATAGGAACTTAGTAAGAGGAAAATATTAGTTCAAATTTCAGCACTTTAGCATTTTTAGCAGTGCGTCAAGTATCATTGGCACGTGGAGGTGTAGGCGAGACAAATTCGCTGTCATGTCGTGGTCTTACTACTCGTGTGGTGAAAATGCGCTCTGCTGTTGAACTGCTAATTCCAATGACAATGGTGCGCCTTAGCCTAGATACATGTTCATTTTGTTTCATTATGTATTGCTGTTTGCCTGTACATATGCACATATATGTTTATTCATAGGACTTGTACTGTATCGTTGTGCAATGCGTTGCTCTCTGAATAATAATAATAATAATAATAATAATAATAATAATAATATTATAATACGCAATTTCTACTTTTACGCAATACTTTTATTAATACGCAATTTCTTCGCCAGGATGCCGTTAGAAGCGTTTCCATTATGTACATCGTTTGACAATCAATAGGACACATATTCCGAAGATTTTTTCATTGACATGTGTGTAACTGTGAAATGTAATACTACAAAGCGTTCGCCGAGCGCCTATCCCAGTTGTTTAGAATCAGCAGGACATGATGCTTTCAACAGATCGCAGGGCCCGTCAATTCCTGGAACAGTTAAAACATTTATAAGTTATGTTACGTAGCTAAGATGCAAAAGTGGATGACAGTTGCGAAACGTAAAATACTGTAATTGTGAGTAAATCGCACAACTGTGACAAGGTGGTGAAACATTTATAATTATAATTATTCATATTGTTATTATTGTGTTAACTTATATTAGAGTTAACTTATATTCCTAATAAGCATATACTAAAATTTAGTCATTTGAAACTAGAAAAAATTTCCATGCAATAAGTACGACTGCTGCTGTTTCCCACGAATCCTTTTTTCATTTTTTTCACTTGATTGTTTTATAAAACGTCCCATTTGGAATCTGAAAACTCTAGCATATTACCTGCCAGAAAAGATCTAACGAAGTTAATTTTGAGGAACACTATCCCCTATTTGATGTCTGAGGGTGGTAACTGTACCTCATTGATTGCTGACGTTTGTGTCTATGTCGTTAAGAAGACTAATTTCATTAAAATGCGTATTCTAGAACGTGTATTCATTTAGTGAAAATAAATAGAAAGGGTGGAAGTGAATATAATAGAAAAAACGATCACGTGGGACATCTTTCGCGTGGTGTTCGCTTATTTTATGTATTTCATCGGCATATTCAGTAACGAAATATGTCCCTAGCAGGCCTTACGCATTGTTCCCGAGGATTTTATTTTGAATATGTAGATGATTCATCACCACGGATCTATAATGTAGTTGTGACATATCATATAATATTTTGTGGAATCCGAAGAACCGTGTAAAATGCTGACTTTCCATTTGTTGGATTCGAACATTCTGCCGATTCACAGCTGTCATTTCACGTCGTTGAAACAAGGTATGTGTTTTATCATATGCATTTGACACTGTGATTGATGCACACGTGCATTTCATAAATAATGCTCAGAATATACGACTGCGATCTTTTTTCCTCCTGCGTGATCATGAACCGTTACCATGTAAATAGCAACAATAAAATATGAGTCGTACATTGCATTGTCCGTTTAATATGGTGAATAATTACACTACATTGGCACTGTATATGCTTATAAATCATTAAGATCGAACGATTTGTATAAAATGACTCTTTCTATACCGGCGAGATTTCTACAATGGACAGGAAAATTATTTTCTAAATACGTTGGATGAGATAAGTTTCAGGAAATTAAATTATCAAACTTCCATGTAATCCTCTTTATTTCCTTGGAGAAAATCTCTCTAAGAGGCTAAGATTTGTGAGTTTCTTCTGAGAAACAATTTTTACTCTCTAATTTTAATTTTATCTCGCCAAATTCCATTAAAGATATGATGAAGTGCTGCTTTACTCGTTTTCTATATTGATCAGGAAAACATTTTGTAAAATTCGAGAATGAAACTGACGATACGAGATAATTGAAAATGTTGCAATTGAGATTGAGAAGGATAATGATGTACAATCAGTGAGTGTTTGCTATTACAATTACACATTTTTACATCATTGAAACAACAGATAATACGTGTTTCTACTCTCTGAATAATTCTATCATTTGATGGCTGCAACCCGTTGATAATGACACTCATTACAATACAGATTTCGTTAGCATACAGGTTCTTGGTCAATCACAGAGAAGTTTATAAACTATGTAATGTCACGTAATCATTGGGAATCGTTCTAGGAAATATTCACTCGATTTTGTACATTAAAATAGGATTTAATATTATATTATTTTTGTCAGTTGTAATTTATTTTATTATTAGTAATTTTACGTGGAATATTACTGAAAATATATTGAATCGTAATTTCACTTTGATCCTATTTGACTGAAGTAGTGATAGTTATGGAAGGGTACATTTGACTGGCGCCAAGAGCAGAACGCAACTCACTTTGTGTTATATGCTGCCGCCCTGTGGTTGCCATTAAAATCCGGCCAATGTTTTTTTGTTCAAAATGTCTAGTGAATCAAAAGTGGAGTTGACACCTACAGAAATAAGAGAAATAGCGACAATGGCGACGTCGCAGCTACTGCCGCAGCTGTTGTTCTCTCTCGCAGGCGGACTGGTGAACCAAAACCACCGGAGGCAGGGTAGGGTAGAGCGCTGCCTTCATATCGACTACCAGGAAACGATTCTGTGTAAAAGATTAACTAATACAATTTACCATGAGTCGTCGAAAAAGTACCGTATGAAATTCCACGTATTGTATTCTCGTGTGAAGTTTACGATACTCGCTCGTATCATAATATCACACTCGGGTATTAATACCCACCATTACATTATCGTTTCTTAATGTACCATTGTAATATTGATTCGAAGTAATTGCGTAGATTTTTTTACCGACTGGATTTGCAGGGGGGAGTAAATTATCATTACTATTTTCACACTTTTTATTATATTTGGCAATTGTTGTGACGTTTGTACATCATCTCGTTCAATGATTGAAATAAGGAAGGGCAGTACCGTTTATACATATGATGGACGCAACGCAAGAAACCCTTTTTGTGATGGGTGGAACTTCGTTAAATGTGAGGGCATCGTTTCTTATCGTTGGGGTTGTCTCACACTCAATAAATTGGAATCATTATATGATTTATGAATGTTTATATGTACAGTGCGCCAGGAAATTATCTCCGCACCGTGTCGAATCAGGGGTCTTACTAAAATTTACACATGTTGGTAGCAACCAGATCACTACCATGTCGGCAGCGTATAAGCGACTCTGACAGTTCTGTCGCCAAGACGGTACGTCATGTGACCTACCTTCAAGCACTCGCACGAAGTCGCGGAGAAGGTAAGGTTCGGCTTTGGCGAAAGTTATGAACATGATATCAAGACGTGTCATAGCCTGGCAATAAGTGTTGATGTTTTGAGATTTAATTTGTTTGGGAGGAAGGTAGTGTCGTATTCATAGTAATGTGTGGCAACATCTCACTGAACCGTCAAAGTCGCTTATACGCTACCGGAAATGTAGGAAGCAAAGCGGACGACAGTTCCAGCATATATTATGATTGTGGTGAGTGCACAATTTGAGCTGCAGCTCGTACTACCGACATTAGTTCTGTTGCAAGCACTCTCACAAGCAAGATTCAACTGCAGAGGGACTCCTGCGCGCTGTATTTCGAGCAAGGAATCAGATCCTTTGGTCGACCCTTCCATGTCGGCTGCTTGGTCATGTTACCATGTGCATATTTTTGGGAGTAGAAAATTTAAAAGGACTTCTAGAAGATGTTAACGTTTAACATATCGTTGGTAGTAATGCCAAGTGAACTCTAATATATGTTTTCACTCGTAAAATAGTTGGGGAAATAAATTATTTCATTTGCAATACTTACAGGTAAAATAATATAGAAGAAGGGCTTGAGGCAGTAACAAGATGAGCCAAGGGAAGTCTCCCGCTGTTCGTAAATGTTGCAGGTCAGACACACCCAATGATAGTCAACATTTTTCTCATCAATAGCCAAGATGAATGAAAACTTGTCGGTGGGTTCGCAAATTCTTCGAAGATATTGATGAATTATTTTTTAAGGGCGTTATTTGTGAGTAATGCATATTTGTTTCTTTTGTCCCTAACAAATCTATGATTTCTAGTCACATGCATATTTTAATTGCTCCTACTAATTGGCTCCTGTTCCGAGAAATCCGTTTGGTATTAGCATTGCGAAGAACATTTCCGAGATTCAAACGCAAATAATGAAGTATTTTTTCTGTCCCTGTACTGGTAGATGCAATGTCGTAACCATGACGTATGAAGTGTCTCTCCTACTTTTTGAATGAGGAATATAAATTATAAGAAAACAAAACCCACAATGTAACAGAAGTAAGAGTGACTTCCAAAGATTTGCGAAGTGTACAATCTCCATTAACTTAGGTTAGAATATATGTAAATATTAACAAGAATGCGAACGTGCGAAGCAGAGTTCCAGGGACTGAAAGTAACTTCGCTGGCAAAAAGTTTGTTCAGTAATGAGGCGCAGAACCCGCTTCAAAACTGGCAGTATGGTTGACCTTAACTTTGATTCTTCAAAATATAATCATGGATAATTATGTAATTCACTATAAATTATTTCACAATGAGGTGAAATTAATACCTATTTAGCATTAAATGGATGTGTGTAACAAGTAGTTTCGACATCGTATTTTTAAGTGATTTACAGTTAGTTTGTGTGACCGCTTTAAAACATCCCACATATTGAGGATGCTGTATTGTTTATATTATAGGGTTTAGTCGTACTAACGATCTTCTTTGGGTAGGAATTCCAGGTTGGTAACTTTCATCGCCTTTCGAATCGTTAATGAACTGTAATGGAGAAATTGTGAAAGAAAGGAGACCGCAGTTGCTTCCAGTTTTTCCACTTCCGCATTCATATCTGAGAGAGCCCAAGAAAAGGAACACATGAGCACAGCCAGGACCTTTACGTAACACAGAGCGAAGAAATGGTGTCTCAGATTACATCCGGGAGTACCTTTCACTTGTCAAATGTATTTTTATTGCTGAGGCCTTGACCATGTCTTTTGGATCAGTATAATACAGGTTAGTTTACTCTTACGAAAGTATGTAATTTTGAAATTATATCAGAATTATTACAGAATTGTACCAAATATACGAATGCTTAGCATAACTATATTGAAAAAGTCCTTACAGGAAAACTTCTCTAAATATGGGCATTTTCTCTTTTATTTATATACGTTTTTATAATGTATTTACGTTGTAATATGGAAGAAAATCCAATATAGCTTCAGAGGAATATTTAAGCATTTTCTGAGATTATTGGCAATTGGAAAAATGACTGTAAAATATTCACTTTAACACACAAGATGCTTTCGTAGGGTTGCAAATTTTTATTCCATATCATCAATATGATATGTTTTTGTAATATTTTGGTGAAATCATCCAAAATATATGTAACTATACTAATTATACCTATAGTACATTCTCAAATATTCGTTCTAGATTGCTTTCCCAACCAGGTACAATTTTTTAAAAGTGTATGCATCATTATTCCTACAAATGCATCGTGGTGATAATGTAAACTACTATCGTATTTTGAATAAACGAGAGATAAAATTCTTTAGAGAGTTAAAAATATTGTTCATAAAAAGAAATAGAAATAAAATACTTAGATCATATCGTATTGTATGGGATTTTTTTCCTTTTGAAACCAGAAATTTATCTAATAAAACAAATATGATTGTTTGTTTGTAAAATTGAAAAGAATAAATACATTCTCAGTTTGCTATATTCGAAATCATGACATCATTATTTTGCATTATTAGTATGTGCATATATGCACTCAAATTTTTGGCGATAAGAAACTAGTTGTAGTTTCCCTTAATTTACAGAATGGAATTGGCTGTAAATGGCTGAAATTGGCTGTGATGTCTGGAAGTGACAAATGTCAGTTGTATGATACAGTATAGCATATGAATTACAGATGATATGTAGATATAGATAAATGTGTGGTAAATAAAATATAGTAGCTTCTCACGAGGCGTATTATGCATTGTTTTGTGAGTATGCGTGAACTCATTACCTGGCGTGACGAAGACGAACAACTTCCATCCAGCCTCGCGTCCCTCCGCACCACTTCAACGTCTCTGGCCCCAGCGGCGTCGCGCTGCAACCGACAACCCCCCACCCTTTACCCGCGCCCCCTCGTCCGCCATTGTCAGTGGACATGCCCGTCGCCCCGCACCCACCTTCGCCGCCATCACTCCTTGAAGCCGAGCCTCGCATTCATCCCCCGCTGGCGCCCAGCATCACCACTCGCGGCCGCCCCGCCCCGCCCCGCCCCGCCCCGCCCCGCCCCGCCCCGCCCCGCCGCGCCCCGCCCCGGCCGTAATATAATCCACCGCCCGGCAGCGCCCCGCCCCGCCCCGCCCCGTGATCTCCAACCCGCTCGCGTTCACGTGCGCTCGCACGCCCACACACGCACGGCCACGGACCTCGCGCTGCCTTCCACACATCTTGGCGGCGGCGGCGTGTCAGCCCCGCTAATGGAAACGCACGGCCCCGGCTCTCTTCGCACGCGGCATGAGGCACGGCCCGCGCCCTCCGTCGCCGGCGCCGCCTCCGCAGCGCTGATGGCGCCGGTACGCCCCACCTGACGCCGGACCGCGCTAATTAACCCGCGTGGGCGCGGCTTCCAATCTTGGGATGCCCTAGCCCTAGCCCTCTCCTCAGACGCGTCTAATTGGGATGAATAGGAGGGGTTTTTACATAGGGCGCCGCCATATTTCTTAATACGGTCCTCCCTCGAGTATGCGCCCCCGGCCCTAATGAGTGGGCGAGCGCGTCACGCGCCCTTGGTGCGGATTCGCTGCTTATCTTCACTACCGCCCTTCCCCCTCCCCCTCCCGGTGGACATCTGCGGCGGGCGGCTGCTCCCCTTCGAGACGCGCGCGCTCGTCACAGGACGCTGCCCCGCCGGTGGGTGCTTGGAGGCTGGCTGGCTGAAGTAACCAGGAAAACGAATTCTAACAATAGGCTAATATCTGTATGTTTAGAACACTAGAGGCTTCGGTTTTAAAAGTAAATTTGAGCCTTCTACTCAACCAAATTTCGTAATTTTAGCTTTAAATGGAAGGAAGGGGTCCCAGTTGTGCTATCCCTTCCTCTTATTAATCACTTATGGGTGTTGGTATATACAAGAGCGGTTAACGCCGACGCAGTATGGTTGATCTTCATAAAAGTTGACACATCTACGTTTGTTTGTTTTTTTGTTGTTTTTTTCTCACCCGGAAAGTTTATGTGCTATTGATTGTGTTGTAACTCCACTAGATGGCGCTGCAGAACGAAACTAAATATTCTTGTTAAATGCAATCCACAACACTCGGCAGCATTTTAGAATTTATATTGTTAAATAACTCCTAAACGAAGTGTTCTAGGATATTAAGAACTTAAATTAGAGCCCAAAGGCCTCAACCAATCTAGAGGATGAGATCTTGAACATTATATTACATTCCAACGCTTCTTGATATTACCCTACCTGCTCAGAGACGTTCAGAAACTGCAACTAAATATGGATGAGACAGACACAGACAGAAAGAGAGAGAACCAGAGACAGACAGACTGAGACAGGGACAGAGAGAGACGAATAGAGAGAGAGAGAGACGGAGAGAGTGGGAGAGAGACGGAGTGAGTGGGAGAGGGAAGGAGAAAGAAGAATTTGAAGGGCAGATCGTGGCCTCCCGGGATCCGCTAGTATAAGCTAAATTTAATAATATAAAATTAATAAAATGTACGCTTGCCCGCAGTCATTAGATCATTACGTCGTTTCGTTGTGCGATTTGCATTGGATATATCGAAGTCAGTTGACGTTTTGTCGACTAGTGTGAAGGAACTTGGGAGATTATAGCTCGCGAAGCGATTTTTTTATTTGGAATGTTGAGTTTTTGTTAAGCAAATATCAGTGAGTGTGTATAAACACAATGTCCGGCAATTAGCGGATACACGTGTCACTTTACGAAGTATTTTCAGTGAATCCGTTGATACTTTGCGATTTACGTAAAGGTGAATAGCCAATTTTACTGTTATAGTGCATTATTACAACATTCACGTCCAGACTTTGGTGAATACAAATCGTTTCAGTGCTTATTCAGAACGTTTGACTCTTGTGTTCTGAGTAAATAGTTGCAGAACTTGTGACCCTCCCTCATTATTTTATTATTCCTGGAGAATAAGTACTGAGCGACATGAATCACTGCTCTGATCCACCGATGCTCTGAAGTCCATAATGAGGATTGCATCGGACAAGAAAACGTGTAATGTATCCTTTTTAGAATAGTAAGTTTGAAAAATATTTTCGTAATAGGTACAAACTATGTAATTGGAACGTATACAATATTACACATTTCACGTGTTCTACGTCAGCAGTTTTGACCCGGTCTTGATGACAGTCAGTCAAGAGGGTGTCGTATCTTATTAGATGTTGAGTTGCTGTATTCATCTTTTCTTGGGGTGGGGGGGGGCCTCCTCTTCTTTGCTTTCGAGATGCCTTCTGCACAGAGAGGGAATCGGTGGTACGTGGGTAGTGATTGTATGTATCTGGAGCGTGGTTTGCCTCTAGAAACCTCCTCCCACGTCGGTACAAGGGAAGAGGAATTGGATTACGTCATTGATTGAATTTTGTAATTTAACTTTCTCTCTATGAGTCACATCTGACAAGTGGTATATAAAGAGCGTTTTATCATAATGACGGGTTTCGGTGTTGCTTATCGCAGACATAAGGAAACTGCTTACTTTACCGTCAGAGGAATGTGGCATGACGTACGTAACCGGTTTAATAGCTTGAAAATCTCTGTTGTTTTCTGATGAGGCTGTAGATTCGGCTGAGATTTATAGACGTGGCAAGGCATTCTTTGCCGAAGAAAGGCGATCGACCACAAGGAGTCGCGACCGGCCGTGGGTCTCTTCAGAATGTTGGAGGTTCGTGCACTCCAATAATAAGCATGACGTCGCCTGTGTTAACATCTCGAGAATGAAGGCCACTTGCTATAACGTCGAGCAGCTACCAGTGTCCATGGGCTGTATATATCGATTAACTGCGTTGGCGTACTGCCGAGAACATACGTCGTCGAGAATTATATTTAGAAAAGCCAAACGACAAAAACAGGAAATCTCGTTTCTTTTTTATATCTGCGGAGAGACTGCGTTCTTAATTCTTGGCAAACAACTCTGGGTACATTTGGGAAAACTTTGCAGTTTCATCCGAATGATGGAAGACTATGTGGAAGGTAAAAATGAAATTAATAAAATGTTTATACGAAATATTTTTTCTTGTTTGTCGTCTGCTGAAATACGAAAAGTGAAGAATTTATGCGCCTTTCACATTTTCTATCTCCGTGAAGTAACACTTGCAATAAAAGAACTGTGATGCAATCCCACTTTTTCGATTATTATTCATGTTACTCCTTTTCTTATTAAGATTGCCTTTACTTCACCTTACGTATCTTCAGTAATCACCTTAACCATCTTAAGTATCACACTACAACCAAAATTACTAGACGTTTAACTTTCATTAATCCTATTTGGACAGACATGTTTGAGCTTAATTATTTTTGGTACACTGCTAATTATGGTTTTGGCATTAAGCTAAAAAATAAAAAAAATCATTTTCCTCTATTGCACTAATCATAATTGTTTTCTACATACAAAGTTATTTATATTGCTGAAGTAGGCATGATTTTTTTCTCACTACCCGTTCTTCTAACAAAAGTTGTGAATTTTTTGTGATAATGCGAAATGTATTCCATAACAGTTGTATTTAATTCTTTATAATAAACTCCGAACTTACCGATTATAAGTGAATAAAGATTTGAATAGGCACGAGATTAAGTATTATGAAGATGGAGGTAAAGTTTCTCATCTTGAAATGAGTTTGCACTGAAGTTTTGCGCGCTGTATAATAAGGTTAAGAAAAGTCTAGTCTACCACCATTCAACACGAATATTTCAGCGAATAGAACTCCAACGAATAATTCCTGACGTCGGAAAGAAAAATGGTCCTGCTTATTTCTGAGGTCTCAAAAGTTGAACATACATTTTCAACTGAATGGCTCTCTGTCTCCTTTTATTGGAGCCTTGCAGTTTTGGGAGAGTTGCGATATTTTTTTGTTGTTCTAGCAGATCTTTTATCGCTAACTTCGATTGCTTCTTCTTTCGTTTCGGCTTTCAATTCCCGGCGTTATCTTTCTCTTCTTGTTCGTTCCCGCGTTTGAAATTGCATTCCCGTGTTTTTGATTTCTTTGTGGTGATTTATTTCGCTCTCTGGTCCGGCCTGCCTGCAAGAGATGAACCGAGATTAGTGGGCCCGAGAGAAGAGAAGGGAGGGGGGGGTGAACGGAGACTCCTAATTTCGCGCAGCAGTCTCTCAAGTGGAGCGCTCTTCGATCGTTCTAGAATCTAGAACAGGGGGCGACTTTCATCAGAAGAGTCCATTGTGGAGCGCGTCACGAATGAAAGGACGTTTACCGAGCGGGGAGCCGTTCGCTGCTCTAATGAGTGTGGGCAACCGGCTGCTGTTCCGCAAAACGCATTAATCGTGTAATCACGTTTGCTTGTTCGTTAAAGGTCTCGTTGGATTTTGGATGTTGTCGTTGAGTTGGCGAAACTTCATGACTTAAAATTGATAGTTTGGAATGAAGTGGGCTCATTCTGTCAGGGGGGCAGCGAAAAACTTGTCACAATATCATAAAAGCAGCAACTTCTTTTAATTTTGAAATATTTTATTATGATGCGGACTAATTACCTGGGTATAACATTTTAGTTTAAATTGAGGTATTGTGCTTACATTGCATTAAAAACTTCGAATAATTTGAATTTTTCGGGTTCACCGTGTAAGTTCAATTAATACAATGTGCTTTCGCTGTTTTGCTGTTTATGATGAGAAGTGTTGCTTTGCTGCGCGTACGACGAAATTGGGTTTGCGAGACTCTCGGAGCGAAGTAAATAAAACACTGTGGAATGACACAAAAGTGAACAATACTCCTGGGACGACGCGAGTGAATTTGACTGCATTATCGCTTATTGTGAATTATCCTAAGACTATAATAGACTTCAGTTTACGAAACAATTATATACGCACTTCATACGAAAGCGTGTTTGGCATACTCATTTAAAAATGACGGAGTCGCTCCCATAGTTTCCTCGCGAATCATCCGTTTGCCAGAGACGCTCTTATTGTCCTAGTTAATGTAAAAAGTCGTAGACATGTGTTGAGAGGAGCAGAGAGGCCTTGGCAACAGCACAAACATTTTGAGAGGACCCGTATCCTTACGCAATTGAAAATTTTATTTCCGCAAATAAGTAAAATACCTAATTTCCTCCTTCTTTAACGTGATAATTTTGGAACTTGCTTTTCGATAGTTGGAGAAGATGGTCCTGATATCCACATGACCGAGACACTTCCACTAGGCATTTCGCCATGAGGAAGGTCACTGAATGACAGCCGGAACATTGGTGGCTGGGCCTAGGACGCGCCATCTCCCAGACAGGTTAGTAGTTATTGATTGGTAGTTGTTTGTGGTTTCTCCTAACAACACCAGGGAGGTGCTGGAGCAGTATCCTAACAAACGGGTCTCGGACCACGAGCAATCATTCCTTCCCATTCATGGTTCTGTTCTAACCCCCTTACTTACAAACACACTTACATTCACTACACTACTACACATGCCAGAAGACCAGCCGGGAAGTAAGAGCTTGTCTCGGCTTGTCCCCGCTGGTGGTGTCGTATATCACTGGCTTGCAGGGTCAGTGAGATACGCCATCTCCGGGCTATAACACTCACTACACTCACGGGATAATGATAAAAACTGAGCGCACGGAAAGACCAATAATTCACTCACTCGGTCCATGTTACGAATCTCGAATTTCAGTATGTGATTATGCCACGTGACCACCAACATATTACGAAGCGTTCTGTTTGCGTTTGACGTCTATTGGAGGGGCATATTTTCTCCGCTTTTTCTCCCTCAGGGTCCTAATGAAGCCATTGGAGAACAAAGATGTCGCGGCGCCGGCCCCGCCTTCAATATGAATGAGGCCACTGGGCTTGTGAGCGATGGCCCCCGGCCCGAAACAAGAGCCTATGAGTTGTGGGGCGGCAGATGGCGACCGCCGCGGCTCCGCCTCGCAAGAAACGCGCGCGTCCCCTTAGGAATGGTAATGCTAATAAAGGAACACAACAGGAGGTTTTTAATGTTCATGGTTAATTGTATTACTTTCAATACATGTCGGTTGTTTTGGATTTGATTGAATGGTAACTGAATCCGGTCGCGTCAAGGTCATAGGTAGCGTAATTGCGTGCATGTTTTCCTCGCGAGGTGGTCAAGATTTTCCGGATGGTGAGATACGGTGGCGACCTCCCGCCGGCGAGCAGGGTTATCCCCAACCAGGTGTCTCCCCCAGCGGAGCACTGCCCCGGGCGGGGCGAGCTTTAAGCTCCTGAACTGGTTTCCCGGCGTGTGTGGTAGAGTAGTGCATGTACGTGTGCGTGTGTGTAAGTGCGGTGCGAGTGCAGGAGCTGAGAGCTTGCGCCGGCTGGGCGATGTCCCGCTGGTGGGTGGTACCTGGTTGGGGAAACCCCAACAAGCAGAGGAAAGGGCACTGCCATCTCCAGAGCAAAAACTTTCATTACACTTACGGGACTAATGACACTGGTAGTTGACGTGCCGAGAATCACTAAATAATCAATCAATCAAAGTCGACCTGGCTCTGTAGCTAGTGTGAAAATTCTGCCACTGACGGGACTCGAATCTAGGAACTCCCGGTCACAGGCTCTGCCGTGACATCAGTTGATGAGCCCTCCCTGTTGTATCATTGAAGAATTATTTAACTTGGTTGGAAAAATCATTTTTGTTGGTCTAATGTTTCGAAAATTGCACCAGTAATTTTTTGTGGGCGTCTTCCTACAACTATAATATTGAAGATACAGATTTTTCCGTGATGTTATCTGTTCTTTAGAGACAGATCTTGAAATAAGCTCACGTACAATATTTCAAAAATGTGAGTAGTTTTCGCATATTTTTTCTGAAATATAAGCAATTTTTATTTTTTTAATACAATTTTTCTCAATAAGGCTCCAAATTTTGTCTTAGAGTTTTTCCTCGTTATCTATCAAAAGGCGGTAAAAATATTATGCTAGTCACATTTTCCGTGAACTCAAAGTGATTGTCAAAAAAATTTCACAATTTTAACATTTCAAAAATACAAAATTGGATATAGAGATTTTTTGCTTTAAACAAAATTTTGATCCTATTCTCTTTTCCTTAAACAAAATTCTTAGACAAAAAGATATTTTCTAAAAATCAGCTCTTTAATTTTTTTTTAAACGAATCGTTTTCACGTGATGTTTAGTTGAAGTTAATGGAAATAAAAAAGAACATTATCTCCAAACTGTTCTAATTTGTTCTTTAATTTTTTCCAGGATAAAACAAGAATGTAGTAGTTAATTTAATTCAAATAATACCAGAAATATATTGTTTTTTTACTAGTATTATGATGACTGTATGTACATTTCTGTATAATTTCAGTATCTTAATCTTTGAGGTAATCAGTTTATTTATTTCCAAATAGTTTAATTAATTCTAAATAATGAGTAAAATAGTTATATAGTATTATACTTCAATCACAATATAACATTACATAACTATTTTACTCATTATTTGGAAATATTTAAACTGTTTAGAAATAAATAAACTGATTGTCTCAAATATTAAGATAATGAAAATATACATAAGTACAAGAAAGTATGTGCTGCTTTTGCTCCTCGTTTTCTGTGCCGAATAATAATGTTATTCAAAGGCTCAGTGTGTTTTGTAAATAAAATGACGCCTTGCTTCTGAAAGATAGTAAAAGATGTCTACTTTGTTGGATAGTGACTGTCCTATGGAAAAGAAACTTGTAGTGTTAGCGGAGATTTAATTTGTTTTCTGGCTTTTCGATCTTAGTGAGTAAGATTGGAAAACTTTTGATATTGTTAAAATATCTTTCTCTTCTGAAGATTACTTTGTTAAGAATACTATTCTGAGAATGTTTAGAAGCGAGGGGAGAAAATTAATTAAGGTATTGTTTTAGATTGTCTCTAGTACTAGTAGGGGAACACAGCAAGACAAAGTTCTCTCCATTTAATCTGTTATATGCTAACTTGCGATGAGTTCGGAATATTTGATCGACCAATTCTCTAGAAGTATGAAACAAAAGGTCTTTCAGCTTTTATTCTCTATTATACGAGAATGTCCTAAAATCGTGCTTGTGTGACTATTTTTCTGCAATTTGAGTGAAAGTACTTGCTCGAAAAATTGAGTGTAATCTTTGGACGGTAATTCAGTTTTGGTGTTATACTTGTTTATGTTCTTCAATCTTTTTTTCTGAACATTTTAATATCAATTTGCGTAAAAATAATATGCGTACACTATTTTAATGTACAGTAATATTGTACGAATTGTTGAGAGTATGAGCGTAACATCATTTGAATTTAAAACTATCTGAATTTAAAACTTATGTTCTTAATAGTATTTTGACGGTGTCTTCCTGCTGTTAATATATTTTACTGTATCTCTATGTTAATAAAATCAATAATTGACGAGAAATTCTATTTAATTCCGACACCATCGGATATAGTGAATCAGAAATATTAGTCCCCATAAGTTCACTATAACCAATCGACTATACGACCTATACGCAATCGACTCTATTGTAATTGGAATCTGCTGGGAACCTGAAGAATGCAGCTCTCTGTTCTACAATGTAAATAGAATTCTGCTGTTCAGTTATCATCCAACAATTCTCGTGTATTAACATATTGCAGAATGGTGTCGTGGTATCGACTGTTGTAAATGTTCAACTATTCTTTGACATTGCAGACATAATTTTTTCTACCTATCTTTTCTTTCTATAATCTGTGTGAAAAGATTAAATTAATAGAACCAACTTCTGTGTTGTATGGTTCTAACACATGAGCAATGGAATCTTCTGCGGCTTCTCGATTGCCCCAGTCGCGGGATTTGCTTCAATTTTGCGGAAGCTGCAGATTTCTCTTGCCTTCCCACTGGGAATCGAACCAGATCCCTGGCTCATGGAAAGTCGGCACCCTACTCATGTCCCATTGGGAAGCCCTTCTGTCATATACTAGTATGTTTAACTGTTACCTTCTCTTTACCGTGAATAGATGGAATATGCGGTTTTTATTCATTTACTATTTGTGCATGTTAAATTGGTAACAAATAAATATGAAATAATGTGTGGGCCTGCCTGGCCTCTAAATCTTCCTTCATGTTGACCAACGGGGAACTAATCCCTAATGAACCGCGATACTCTGCCCATGTTGTGGACGGAATGCGACGTAATTGAATAGATACATCCATGTTGGCGACGATGACTGGCAAACTGACGGGCTCATCTAAAGAATTCGCCTCGTCACGGGCCAGAGTGATCAGCTCTGAATTACGTCCCAGATCGATCTGCATTTCGAACATTCTGTCGGAGAACACATCGAATTAAAAAAAAAAAAGAAAAAAAAAGAAAAGAAAAGCACTTCATTCCATCAATGTTGTCAGTCTCGCGGTGAAACGATAAAGCCGATGAATTCAGCAAACTCTCTATATCATTTTGACTGCAGAAAATAGATGCCAGGATTAAACTCGTGCTACACGCGTTGCGTTGTACCGAAATAGTCTTACAGGACAGTTGTCAACGCGTTACACGCGCCAGGCGGGCATAGAGGCGCGCGTGAAACGCCACTGAGTAAAAAGGGGAGGGGGTGGGGGTGGGGGAGGGGCATTGGAGTGAAGCGAAGCGTTTGAGACCGCCCGAACCCTTTCATGTCGCACGGAAGTGCAGGTCAGCCGACCACCTCCTGCGCGCGCCGGTCTGATTTGCAACTTGCCGTTGCCACGACCACTGGCGGGAGGGAGCACAACTACAAACGGGGGCAGATTGTCAATAAACGGCAAATATCACCTTTGTAACTTCAATGGACACGAGTCATTAACATGTGCCGTTGCGAAATGAAATGTTTTGTGGAATATCTGTAATGCAGTGTTGACACAGGCGCTGTGTTGTAGCAAATTGGCCCATGTATTCCAATAGAGGCCTTACTAACTGCCGTCCCAATTTCCACCTCCCATTTTCGAGAGCGATTCGGCAAACTTTCCACTTTATCAAGTAGCGTGAATAGGTCCCCGAGGCTGGAAGGGCGAGGAAAAGGTTGAGTAATTACTTCAATCCTCCGCGGCATTGTATAATTCGCGTGGATGTAATACACCATATAAATTTAGATGATGTGTCGTATTTTGAGCTAAAAATAACAGTGGATTCAAAACACAATATCCTTCTCTACTAAATCAAGTATTAAACCGTACTCTATTGTGTAATTCTGCTACTAAAAATGATATATTCAATAATAGCAAACAACTACATATCTCGCCCCGCTTTTATTCTTGCTGCTTCATTCCTCTCTCGCTAGTCTGCGCCAGCGAGGAACCAAGTGCAGTAAATCACAAAATAATTGAGCAGTTTTAGTGCCCCTCTCTCTTTCTGCTCCTCTTCCTTCTCGTTCTCTCTCTGCTCCTCCGCGCCCTCCCCTTACGCGCTACTTTTTTCTCGCTTTGCTGCCTCCGAAGTCTCACCCCTCTCCTCCCCGTCTCCTCCTCTCCTCATCCCTCCTCCGCCTTTTCTCCCCCTCTCCCCGCCCCGCCCCTACTTCCCCTTCCCTCCCCTCCTGCTCCCCTCCACGTTTCTTTCCCCCCTTTTCGCCTCGCGCCTCCACCCCCGCACGCTCCGCCCCGTGTTGAATGTGTAAATCTAGAGGAAGCGACAGGAAATGCATCCCATTTTCTCCGCGCGGGTTTTTTTTTTTTTCCGTTCAGTGGAACAGCTTTTCCGTGGAGGCAGAATATAGTGGGGAGACGTCATGAGTAGGGAACAAGAATTTCGTTTCTTGCGAGATTTGAACGTATTGAGGGCGGCGGCGGCGGCGGCGGATGCGGAGGGCAACCGAGGTCAATGTGCGGTGCAGTTTAACTCCCGCGCTCTACCCTTGGAATACGGGTTTAGCTGGAATCTAGATAGTCATGTACATTGACATCGTTTTCTCCAAAATTATTTTCATTTCAATGATAAACTACCGGACAGTAGATCTGGTGCCAGCAGCTGATCATTTAAATGAAAATGATTTTGGAAAAACGATGCCAACTTGTGCATCTGTGTAAAAAAACAACTATAACTCACCGCTTGATCAGTAACTGTGGTGTAAGAGGAGAACCAAAAGACCTGTATTTGCGTAGCTTGTTCACCATCCTTGACATTTTATTCCGCAAACGGAAAATGATTGATTGGAGAAGTGCTGAATAATTACACAAGTATGAATTGCAAAAGTTGGGAAGTCGCCGTGCATTGCGACTTTTAATTTTCATGAGAACGCCACGTTGTTTGACAACCATGAAATGAAACGGGACGATGAAACGAGTTTACATAAAGAGGACGGTTACCGTAAACGCAGCTTATCAGAAATATTATGCATTTTACAATGGAATATATTACAATAGTTCACTCAATATTTAGTCTGTTACTAAGAAAATGACAGTTATAAACTGTTTTAATTAAAACACAACTGGCTGGTTTATCAGGCTGGTTTGAATATTTCAGACCATCTCTATTTATATCCATCCAATTCATGATTTCCTTTTAATTCTATTCATATTAAATTGGTAGACAATCATATTATTAGGTTGACAATTCTACCTCAAATGTTAAAATTATTTTTCTCCTATAATAATACACTAAATATTACTGCTTGATATCAACAAAATTTTCAATGTCTTTCATTAGAAATTTCGGGGCGAATTAAATATTCCTACTGGCGTTTATTATTTGAAGACCAGATGAACTTGCTATTCTATTGTCGGAATGAGTTGTTGACTTCGTTTCTGGAGGAACGTCATCTTAATCAGTTTATTAACCACGAAATATTCTACTTGCAGAATAATACACAATTGCTAAGTTGCAAATAAATACATTTACGTCATTCCCCAAATTATCTCCCTGTTTTATTTTGAAATTTTAAAATGAATTTTAAAATGAATACGTTCATGTTGTTTCCCCTGCGTGTAATTTTTGTAATATTTTGACCATTAGTAAATCATTCGGTAACATATTTTATATTTCATTCACATATTAGGACCTAACTTGGTATTGTAATTTCAGCTTCAGTTAGGACTTTCTTAGCGCTATCTAGGTGTTTTTCACTGCTTTATACTACTTGTCATATGTATGACAGTACATCAATGCCAGATAATTTTATTTAATTTTCGTCAAAAAACAGTTAAAAATTGTATGAAAAGACGTTAGGTCTGAGCACGTTTTCTAGAGTTTCAGAATATCTTCCTCACCCTTTCATTAAACATAGTTGAATGATGAATAAAAGTAACAACAAAGGAAGGTTAGCAGTATTTAAAAATTAGATATGTTTGCTCCTGGGTAATAGATAATTTCTTTGGATCGGTAAACTAACTTCAGATTTTATTTTTGTAGTATTGCTAACAATATAGCAAGCCACACCCCGTATAAGTTCTACACAAGCAGCAAAAGGAGAGCTCGACGAAACGTTGGCATAGTGAAACAACATTTATGTCCAGAAGCAAAACAGGGAGCCACCTGGAGTTTTGCTCAATGGATCAGGGAAACTGGACAAAAAACCTGTTTAAGATAGTAATCATTGATCAGATATTGAAGTGCAGGCCTTGTTACAGGCATATTACATGCAGATTCATTTTTGACTGTCATACGCTGCGAAGCTGTCATTGCATTAAATAACATGACATTTTATATTTACATGAAGTTTTATATTCATTGCTTGTATTGAATATTTTCATGGCATCTCGAATTGAAGTAAATGTTTCTTCTGTGTATGACATAAGTGTGGCGGTGGTCGGATTCTCACTTATAAACGTTCATCACGTGTGCAAATATTTATATTCCATCATTGTTAACACCGTATGCTCTGTTTACCCACCTTCGTGTAGAAATCACGCCTGTGGCCACTTACCCAGAAAAGGGGGTGACCAAAATTTGCAATTCTCCTCCCTTGCCTGGACTCGCACGCAGTGAGCGTAGTGGCGAGCCCCCACGCTTCCCGGCAGCGACTCGCAACGCCGTTTCCCTGGCATGCATCGCGCTTCGCAGCCAAGCAGTACATAAAGAGGCTCCGGGGCAGGGGGGGGGGGGGGTAAGGACTTCCGCGATGCACTTCCCGGTGTTGTTTCCCCGGTAACAGAGGCGCATCGCTGGCGGGCAGGCCGGCTCCCGACGCAATGCAACGCGCTAGCGGCGGAGGCGGCGGCGGGGCGGGGGAACTATCCGAAACAGATATCTGGCAACCTCTCTGGTCATTTCACCGGCGCGCTCTTAAGATGAGAGGAGGAGCGAATGCGGGAGGGGGGGGGTAGGCACCCCCCTCACGATCCCCCCTCCTGGACGGCGAACGAGCGGGCATTAAGGAAAGCTGTTGGAATTCGCTAGTTGCCATGGCAGCCCCGCGTTGCCGCCGCCACCGCCGCCGTTATCCTCTTTGGTGAGGATGGAAGCAAATGCGGCGCGTGGCTCGAGGCTCAGCCATTGTGCCTCTCCAATTACAAAAATGGATCATTTGCCTTCATAACGGCTAACTTTATTTCGGATCTCGGGTAAATCATGTTCATCATAATTTTTTTTCGTGCTACTTTCCAAGGATAAACTGCATTAAAAATACTCGTATCTTGGAACTTAAATATCCTAAGTGTAGTTTAAATTAATTGAAAAATTGTAATGTGCAGATTCTAAATTTGTATTTATTAAATAATGCACATTTTACAAACTGACAATGTTCACCTGAAATTGGAAGTAGAAACAAAACAATTTTATTTATCTTTGTCTTGTATTTCTTTTTGAAATATATATTATAAAAAAACGTATTACATTGTAAGGATTATAGGGTGTATGAATTGATTAATATTTTGGAATGTTAATTTTGAAATCATTTGAAGTAGTTTAAATTGTTTGTTTTTTCCAATATAGAACCTGAAGATGGGATGGAAAAAGATCCAGAAACGTTATTATCCTTATGTAAACGTTTTGTAATAAAAAATTATGAGAAGAAAAGAAAAAATATTTTTGCTTCAAATATTGGCCAAACACGTATATATATAGATATATAGAGATATAGATATATAGAGATATAGATATATAGAGATATAGAGATATAGATATATAGATATATATATATGTAAAATTTCTTTTAATCTACTTTATTTTTCTTGCGAAGGACTGTAGATGGATTCTTTGATCCTCAGTGTTCTCGAGTTACAAAACTTGAAATGTTTTAACTAAAGTTTAAGAACGAAGTGATGAAGAAATGTGTATGTTGTACTAAATCTATAGTACACGAGAGAGTCTTATTAGTATGTACGCATAAACTTTAAAGATTATTGAATACCTTCTTCCTAATTAGTAGATTAGTTTCGGCTCGAGATTGTTTGAAAAGCTTTGTATGGCTTCCGAAATACTGAAGCCCTTTCAACAATAGTATCACAATTTAATTTTGTGCAGAAAGTTTTCTTGACCCATTACGAAGTTAGTACAATTCAACGAATTGTAAAATAAAAACCTATTCTCGTAAAAAACTTCATATTAATTTTCTTCTCTCTGAGATACACTACCGTTTCTTTGGAATTACGTTTATGTGTGTTGGAAAATTGTCTATGATCTATCAATCTTCTATGATATAACTTTAGAATTGAAAATCGCAACTGAAGTAAATGTTATCTGAAAAATCAAATTTATTCCCAGTCAGCAAGAGCTATTATCATATAATGGAGTCATAATTTGTGCCCGCGGCATTGTCTGCCACGAGACGAAATGTAATTCATTTCTATCAGGCATTCTCTTTTGTTTCATCTGCCCGCCCCCCTCTGCCCAGAGGATCTGTTGCCTCGCGTTTATCCCCCTCGCCGCGCATCTATGCGCCCATAGGGGAGGGAGGGCACCGCGAGGGCCCCGTGGCCTGCGGTTCGCGCCTTCTGCTCGCGTCACGACTTTCATTTGGAGTTGGCGTCTCCTCCATTCCCTCCTGCCTCGCCTCGCCTCGCCTCGCCCTTTAAAGTTCATCCCTTTCATCTGCCGTCCTCGTCTCCTTTCCTCGAGCGCCATCCAGAACTTCTACTCACTCGTGTTTCTGTTGCCCAGGAAAAACTTCGATTTCCTCGAATGGTGCCGTAAAGCAGGTTATATAGCTTAGTGGAGCGGAATGGCTGTGGGACGGGAAGCCGGTGTGGGCGAGAGGGGCTGCGAAGAATTGAAGTTACTGCTGGAGAGAGACGAGCGAAAGAATAGAGATAAAAAGCAGTATAATGGAAGTAAGGAAATGGAAGCCAGAAAAAAAAACGAGAGAGCAAGTAATGACTCAGAAGAAGTGATCTCGGTAATAGTTTCAACATGTATGACTGTAAAGGAAGCAACGGGCTTAACTTCCAACTTTCCGTAATGTCCCTCGGCTGCTCACATCTTTTCCCCCTGTTTCCGAGCAGGGGAAACATGAGACCTTTTTTTTATTTTTATTTTTTGCGCCCGCGGCCAACTTTTTTAACGCAACAAATTCCACGAAACGAGTTATAAGCAAGCATCTGTGAAGGTATACCAGAGGCGAGGCGTGCCCTGTTCGCCGTTTAAGGTCGGGTGGTCGGCGTGAATACCGGCGACGACCGTCCTGCATCACTATGGTCCAGATTGGGGGAAACTGGATGAAAATATCTTCCTTCATTAATCGTCGATTTTCTATTGAGTGAGTGAAGTGATTCTTTTTCGCAATATTGAGATGGAATTTTTTTTGTCGAGACGAATAGGTCGAGAAACAGCAAACCATCGAGATCGTGGAACAAAGAATAATTGCCCTGGTGAAATATAGTTTTTTATTCTACGGTCGTATAAAAATGTTTTAATTAGGATTCTTTATTTCTTTCATCCTTACTCTTCATAGTTAGCGAAACAATACACCAAATTCATTCACCATCTTAGTGCAAAATAGTAATTTATGATACGAGTGGGGAAAGTAGCATTTTATTTTGTGAGTAGGAAATGTTGCGACACGAGGCCAACAATTCACTTAATTGGGTACATTATTACATTAAGCTCAGTAGCCGATGCGGTCAGGTGAAAGTATTTGTTTTCTTTATTGCATTTACAGTTTTATCTGAGCATTTGAACATCGTCTGAATTTTAGGACTAAGGCTAAAAACTGAACTTTGAGCAAGCTTTACATGACCTGAAAGCAACCGATTTTACTGGTGACTGCCTGAAAACGTTTTTTTTTTTTTTTTTTTTTTTTTTTTTTTTTTTTTTTTTTTTTTTTTTTTTTTTTTTTCAATGCGAGGTGACGATTCTCAGATGCCTTAAGAAAAGAGGAACGTGTGTTTTTGAAACTACAATTCCACATTTTTAAACACCTTAGAAATAATAAAATTGGCAATTGTAGCTTCGTACTTTGCTGGTAGGCTCTGAGTTCGAGTCCCGACGGTGGAGAAAAATGGACACTAGCTCAACGGTTTGAGCAGCTAACAACAAAGGATTCGGATTCGGCTGCTGTGGTCGATGCTTTCGTGGTTTCCCGTGGTCGGTGCTAGTCCTAGCGCATGAAATGGAGACCTGGTCTCAATCGCACACGCGATCGCCCTGGCGGGGAAATAGACACTCCCGGCGGAGTGCCCAGTTTCTGGCTGCTGTTCACGTTGTTAGCGCCGAGGTGGGAGCAGCGGCCATGCGCCTCCTAGTACAACAACGCGGGTGGTCCCCAGTTGGGCCACGCAGTCATCGTGGCGATGCTCGATACTCTTGGGAAAAGGGGGTGGATTTAAATGAAATCTTTTTTTTTCTTTTCACTTTAGAACACTGCCTTTTAGTATAGACATTAATTTTAGGTTATGACAAAAGCAAATTACCCATTTTTATACGGCATTTTTCGTCGATTTGGACTAGCATATTTACGAGATGCAATAAATGTTCTCCTTACAATTACTCTGTAGCCTATTCGATTTTCTCGCTGAGAAGGTGTAATGTCAGCCGCGGTAAGTATGTAATCTAAAGATCCTGTAACTCCTATCAGAGCGATTGTCAGGTCAGCCTATTTCGTGATAACTAAAGGCAGAGATTTCCTGATAAAGAACGGTTAAAATTAAAAGTTTGCCAGCTGAGTTCAGCCTAACGAAATGAAGAAACCTCAGTAGCAAATCCAACAGCTTGAGTTGTTCATCTGAACTGGGTTTGATCAAAGGTTTTATGCCATTTTCCTTTGTTTTTAGGGCATTTTAAAAACATCTTAAAACAATTTTATTGTTCATTTTTTGGTGATGTTTTATTTCAAAATTCGCTCCTTCTCATTGAGGACGGTCATGTCCCGACGCTTGTGAGTAGTGTGTACATAAGCTTCGTGCAAACGAGGCGGGCCCACGCAGGATGTGGGAAGATTTCCTACGTCGGGTTTACCCGTATCCGGATACGAATTTGATGATATCCTTTACTCTCGCACAAGGTGTGCATTTGGCCGAAGACTAAACGTCAACCCTGGAGACTCGTCCTGGTGCTTAAAAGGCAGGTGAATCCAATATGTTAAGATCAGTTCCAGTCGCATGTCAAAGCAGAACCTCAAACAACGCGCCAAGTCAGTCAGGTGGTCCTTCCTTGCTTCGTACCTTAATATGGAACTGTACATGAATAGTACTTTACGAAACGATGATGAAATGATGGGTATTAATAAAAGTGTGATATTATAATACGAGCAAGTATCGTAAACTTCACACGAGTGTGTTAATACCCAATACGTCGAGTTTCATACGGTACTTTACAACTTACGGTAAATTTTATAAGTTAAAATTTTACATTTAATATTTTCGTGGTACTTGATATGCAGGATTGAGCCAAGACCACCTAGCGCACCGCTCCTCTGCCGCAGATGGCTTTGGTTTACCATTGATTTAGCCAAATAGGACCAAAGTGAAATTACGATTCTATTTCTTTTAAATAATCTTTCACGTAAAAATACTAATAATAAAAGAAATTAAAACTGACAAGCATAATATAATATTAAATGCAATTATAATGTACACAATAGAACGAAACATATAATAGAACGATTCTTAATGATTAATTGTGAATACTTGTTTTGTAACTTCTCTGTAATTGGTCAAGAACCTGTAAGATAATGATATCCCTATCGTAATGTGTATCATTATGCAATGGGTTGCAGCTATCAAATGACAGAATTTTACAATGGGAGTACAAAAAGTGGGTATATGGGGGTAGAAAAAAATGGGTAGAAAAGTAGATGGGAACAGGAGTTGGAGATGTAATGAACGCGTTTATAATGATTCTAGAACATTTTCAATGATAAGCAAACCTATTTTTTAATTTGTAGCGACTTCGACTGAAAACAGTTTATAACAAATATAAACTAAATATGTTTAGGCCACTAGTAAAAAGCAGTTACGTTTTGTGCATGGACGGCCAGCTAAAAGTGCAATATTTGGTACTAGTGCTAAAAGTAGATACTCAAGTGTTAATATAGATTTGTGAATGCTACAAAGAAAACAAAATACTTTCGTCTTACAACATAAGCTACTAAAGACCTTCATTTATTATTAAATGATTTATATACTTGAATTAAAAGAAAATGAAATCCAGTTAGGCTATCTAAAATATGGTGTATGACACACATGGTAAATGTGATTTTATTTTGCTCGTGCGTTTCCTACTCGCAAAATAAAATGTCACTTTTATCACTCCAACCATAAATAACTATTTGTAACAAAATTAGAAAGTTAAAAACAATTATGAAAAACATGGAACTATATAATATTACAGTATACTGAAAATTGTGGACACGAAAATTTTTTGACGTTTTGACTAACTGGCTATTTTTTTTTAAATCCATAAATGTACACAATATTGCCAAAAATAAGAAGAGATTATATAAGCATTAGGTTCTGGTTATTTTTCCCATTTATGATTGTAGTTTGAACTGTTAAAAAAATATTTTTGTCCCCGTGTTCCGATCGTCTGACCACCGTGCGCGGGTACTCCCTCCTCTGGTGGGCAGAGATGGCCGGCGTGCTGCCCGAGCTCGCGTCAGCTAGTTTCAAAAGAGCCTTCGGTTGTAAATGGCGAAACGCGGGATTGGGCGACCGCCCCGCCCCGACCGCCCCCGCGGGCCAAGGGCGAGTGCGCGAGTGGGGACGCCCCCCCCCCCCACCGGCTTCACCACCGTCCTCGCCCCCACAAACGCCTTCACCTCCACCTTCATCTCCACCTCCACCCCCTCCTCCTCCTCCTCCGTCTCCCCTTCCATTTTCACAGCCGCCTCGGCCTCTACCTCCACCACTGCCACCGCTTCCTCCTCCAGCTTCACCTCCATCTCCACCTCCTCCTCCTCTTCCATCTTCACCTCCATCACCGCCACTGCCTCTGCCTCCATCTCCGCTTCCACTTGCACATCCACTAGCGCACCGGCGAAGGTGGCTCAGGGCATCAATGATGTCACTGCCTGGGAGGTTGCCTCTGACTGGGAGGTCGTAGGGTTCGAGTCCCAACGGTGGCAGAACACTAGATACAAAGCTACGTCGGATTCAGCCGCTGCCTGGAGATGAATTCTAGCGGCCGGTTGCTCTGATCGGTTGTTTTGCGTGGTTTCTCCGATCAACACCAGGCGAATGCCAGAGCTGTACCCTAACAAGCGGAAAAGTAACCGCGTGCGATCTTTCCTTCCTCTTCCTTGTCCTATCCCCACCCTTTACATACACACTTATACGTACATGCACTTAAGACCAATCAGGAGCATAGAGCTTGTCCCGGCTGGGGAGGTGCTACGCTGATCGGCGATACCTGGTTGGGGAAACTCCTCGCAAGGCGACGTAGGCCGGCGCCGGCTCTCGCCATGTGGGTGAAGAGCCCGCCCCCTTCCGCAGGATTAACCGTGCGCTGCACTCACGGGGACGATGCCCTGCGCATTTGGGGCGCTCGGAACCACTAACCCAGCGATCCACCCTCCTCCGCCTCCATTTTCAACTACGCCTCCGCACCAACCAATAACATTTTGGCTGGAAGTGACCACTCTTTCTTATTAGGGAAGTCGTCTACACCCTTACGTTGTCTCCCTTCTCGTACTGTATTACCCCTTACAAGTCAACAATATTAACGAATGTGGAATCGAGAAATAGGGATCATTGAATTGAGAAGTTGAGAATACATTTTAATCGTTAATTTTTCATTTTTACAATTTTAAATAGTAACAAATTCGTGTACTTTGATACTTTTTTGGTTAGTTTTCTCATGTAGTAGAATCTAAATTTCGTTCCCATAGAGGATTTATTATTTATAACAACTTTCGAAGCCAGTCAACTGTGAAACAGTTCTTGCCAATAGCACATCGTCTGGTTTGTGGTAATTCCTTATACTTCATTATTCTGCTTCGTTAATGGTTGTATCTGAAATACATACTTATATAAGATACTCCTTACTTATTTAGTTATCCTGTGGCTCTTTCTGTGGCGACCCTGGGACTACCAGTCTCTAAACGTAGAGATTTTTCCAACAAAATTTCGTGACATTCCCTAAAGAAACTATGTCAATATTTACTCTGGGACGGGTTTGAAATATCTGACTGCAATTTATTTAAGATATCCATTTAGAGTGTAAATATTTTTCATAACTTTCGAATGACGTAACCATGAAATATTGGAAATATTTGGGAGCTTTCCGTTTCTCTCTTTTCCTCTGGCAGCAGTTTCAAAACCCCAACGCTGTCCCTAATTCATCGGCTAAAGAGCAGCACTGGCTAAGCACATTAACTTCATTTTGAGCTCTTTCTTTGTGCGCATTGTAAAACCTTTCCACAAAGTCATTGGAATATTGTGCAAATGCCATCAGAACAAATTCTGTCTTGAAAGCATAGTCCTGCAAATGCTTAAAATGCATTCATGTGTGCTTTGTAGATTGTTCCCCTAACTGGTCATCTACGTTTCGTCGCGTACCGCGCTGACTTCGCAGTCGGGAGGGCTGGTTTCGATTCCCGAGCCGACCATCCTAACCGGCGTATACGTGGTTTCCGTCGTCCATACAGGCGAATGCTGCGATGATTAAAAAAGGACACGATCGTCTGTTCTCATCATCCTCTCATCTCATAATTCATAATTCAAGGCTTAACAACCTTGCTTTTCCAAGGGATACAACGGAAAAGCTGATACCCATAATGACACACGTTAATCTCTCTCCGGGATAGAATATGAGTGGGCTCGGAAGAGCACGTGTAGCGTCAAAAATGGCTGATATGCAAATAATAATAATAAAATAATAATAACAGTAATAATAACATAAATAATAATAATAACAGTAATAATAATAATAACAGTAATAATAATAGAGATAATAATACGTATTAATTCCCACAGTTTAGGGGTTTCTAATTATAATTACAAGTACATAACTTACATTTTCTCACGTTGATTTGTTGGCATACTTTGTCCTATCGACAAGTGAGACTCGTTAGATTTATTTCTCATTTGTGATCACGCACGAAACCGCACCAGAATGATCATGTCATTTAAGAGAAAGTTAATGATTCAGAATGCTTTTCTGAAAGGACCTCATTTGCTCAAAGTATTAAGTTTTATTTTTACAGACGCCTGAATGCTCTCAAAGTCTTGACCGACACAATAATTGTGTGATTTTTTTATTTTTTACTTGCCCAAACATTGCACTGGTGGTAAATCGTCCTTATTCAATATTTTATTACAGTAATGCTGTCCATTGTACAATCCCTTTTGTAGTTTTTTTTCATGCCTTTATTTATCGTTGTTCAAACGTAGATGACCAGGTGGGGATACATTGATGACTTGCAGTTTCCATTGATTCCTTATGTAGATCAATTAGAAAGATATAACCGTTGTATTATACAAGCCGTCGTGACATACATATTGCACTGTTTTATGAACAATAATTGCCAGGTACTAAAATGATACGTGTCATGATTTTGTATCCAATATAAAATGTAAAAACCTGTTTAGTTTCAATGTATCAAAACAGGCATTTATCAACGCACAAGATGGTATTCTGTCTCTATATGTTTTATTTTCTTGTGACTCTGCATGCTACACACTGTTCAAAAAATCTCATTGTAACTCGAAGCAAAAAGAAAATGAGAAAATACTTTTCTGTCCAAATGAAAAGTTAATTAACTCCTTCTGAGAATTTTCACTCTGCTGTACATTTTCACACGTGGCCTCAAGGTTCTTCTGTAGCAGATTACTGTATCACGTATTGGAATGTTCATATTTTAATAGGTCACTGTTCTACAAGAAATGCATTACTGCGGTACAATGTCACGAATGTTGGCAGGTTTCCGTGGAACAGAATGTTGGATAGGATGGCTCTCAACCTTTCCGGACACCCGAACCGCTTTCATCATCAGAGTACATTTCGAGTATCATCGATCACCTTGTGGCTTCAGTGGTATAACGGTTATCGTATGAGGCTTTTGTCGGTTTCAAACTGGATCAGAGCTCTATATTTTTAAAGGCGAGCAAATCCTTCGGAGGGAAATTAAAACCGGCTGTTCCATGCTGTAGTTTTACTACATGTAAAAGACCCTCAAACCTAAAAGAAGCCTCTGAGCTAAATTCAATTTTTTCTGATTCGTCGCCTAATTGATACATTTTTCTCCGCTAGATGGCGAAAGGAGCTTGGCGTGGTCAGGCGGAAGAGCGGGTCTGATGGCCCGAGTCTCGCCACGTAAAATAAGGCATAAATTAAACAAAAGGTTGAAGAAAGGTTATCTAACTATTAATCTATTGGAGTTATCTAACAAATGATACATATATCTGCTGTAATATGAAAAGTATACCTTCTTATTCTAAATAATATTTAATTATTTGAATATAACACGCAGTATTGATAAAACAGCCTTCATTTTGAAACAACGCCCATTACAAACCCTAACTCTGGGTCGTACTGCATGCATTTTCAAATTTGATTTTACATGAAAGCACAACATTCGGAATTGTGTTTTACTTTCTTGCGAACTAAAACACATCGTGTTTTTTTCGTAGTATAGAAGATTTTATGCAATTCCTCAAAATGTGATGTCAGAGTTTAGTCGGAAATACGCATTTCGAGATGAATCTTGATACCGAAAAACGTGCCTTGCACATCGCTTCCTCTGTCCGACCGCCTTTCCGTCTGTGCGCTTGGACGCTGCCCTTTCCGCCGGCCCTTCCGTTCATCTATCACTTGAAAACACTGGAGCCTAAACCATACCCATGGATTTTCCAAAAACAGATGTTCTTCTATCAATGTGGCAAATGTCCGGACTCATCAAATTTGAAATAGTTGTTTAAATTTTGGGGGTACTAATCAAGCTAGTTGTCCCTAGGATAATTTCTGAAAATGTGTTGAAATTCTTTCTTTGAAATTTTTACTTCAAAAGAGCAAAATAAGCTCATAAAAAGACGTAAATTCGAGTTTCATTGAAACTTCTGAAAATTCGAAAATTTAAGACGGTTTCGACCTCTTCTCGAACAGGTTTATTGAAGGTGGAATTTTTTAAATATATGAAGTCCATACTTCAAAATTAAGTATTTAAGTGAAGTTAAGTACAATATTTCCAATACAAATTAGTTTTGGAGTGATTTCGGTCCAGTAGTGATCAATCGTGACTTATGCAATTTTGAACGTCGTTTTTGTTTATTGGTAGGCAACACATCGTGCACATGAGTTTTCTCTTTGCCTGTTTCACTGTACGCATCTGCACCCGTAACTCCACGATGGTTAAATAATAATCACGAGCACAATGTTCAATTTCGTTTGTGCAACACATATTCATTGACGAAAATGATATCTTCCCTACATAGCCTACAAGCTTGTAACATTTTCTCCATATTTTTCAAACACATTGTGTATTTCTCAATATTTTTAAAATATGAGACCTATTGATTCGGTTCACATAACAAAGTGCTCTCATCACGGTTTTTTGTGTGTATGAGTTGTCGATGCACATAGATCCAATGTTGAATTATACAAATCTGAATTATTTTCATCACTATATTTTTTTTTCAGGTACGTAAGCTGACAATCAGTTAAACAATATGTGCTCCTTATGTGAGTATATAAATCGCTAAAAATTAATTATTGTCCACTCACTGGAAAGTAATTTCCTTGATTATGAGAATACTTTATATTCTGAGTTTGTTATAAGAATATTTCTGCTCTGAACCATTTAGAAATTGTATTTAAGGTAATGGAATACTATTCTCATATCTGAAAATGTTGGATTCATTGGGAGCGACATTTCAGATAGATAAGTGAACATTCAGAGGTTTCAGACCAAAGAATATCCAAAGACGAATTATTATATCCTATTCTGCCTTCAATGTGATGGGTAGTTGTGACTCATATGGAAACTAACAACGACCTTTCCTCTTCACGTGTTTTGGGAAAACAGAATGACGTCGGGCGTGTGTTCTTAGTATCAATGTACATTAAACCGTCGAGATTTCGTAGCAAGATTATAAATTCCGTTCCTCTTTTCGATAACCCTTGTGTAAAATAATGTTGCTAATAGTGTTGACCGGGCGCGTGTTCACATAGCTCCCGTCAGAATAAGCTAAGATTAATAATTGCGCATGCAAGCACACAAACATCAACAATTGCGCGCACTTCTTCTCATTTACCATACATTGCCACTCATCTTTAAAATGTATGAAATTGTGAAAGCCCTTGAAAGTTCCAAGGAAATACTTCATTAGTTCATTTAATATAGTTACCTAATAGTACAGTTTCTTATCCTCTCTTTAAATTATTTGTGATTTCGAATATTAGAACTAAGTTTGTAGTACCAGAATTGTGCGCATATGGGCTTGGTCGAACTAGAAAACTCATCTCCAACGATTATCTTCGTGTTACAAGTACTGTAATTCCATTGTCTATGGGCGATGGGTCTATGCAGTTGCTGTTTCATTCTTTCACTGTTATTGATTGCATGCTTGGGCTCAAGCACGTTGTTGGCTTTGGCGAACTTGAAATGTGAAACGTGATAAAGTAAGTTCTTGGAAAAAACCGTTTGTCTAAGATATTTTGTTTCCATTCTACGAATTATTTTTTTGTTTGTGTTGCCGCGAAATTATGTGAAAATACGTAAAATAGTCTTTATTATGGATTCGTTTTGTCGCCTGACTCAAGCTCTTTACAGAGAAGGAAAAACATTGTACAATATTTATTTTCTTCTTCGTAAATATATGGATCAGTTACAGGGAAAGAGTGACTGCCAGTTTATATCTCTCTAGAATTGGTTGTGTTCATGGTTAATATTACATCTGCACATAATGTACGTGCCTTATGACTTGTTATTTTTATTAAAATTCATGTGTGTTGGTGTTTGCGCGTGTGCTTGTGTACGCGCGTGTGTGTTTTTGGTCTTGTGTACGTACACGTGTGTGTGTGCGTGTGGGTGTTAGTACGCGTGTGTTTTATCTTCCTTCTCCATTTTCGCATCATTTTGTGACGAAACATCTTTACCTTTTTATCATTGTGATTGAAAGTCCCATCTGATTAGCTTCTACTTCTGTAACTGAATCTGTGAATGTATTATTACGCGTTACTCTTCAAAATTACCACTTCTTTTTTATCATTGTGAAAATCACGACCATTGATGAATTATAAAATGTGTTCACGGGACTGGTTAATATGGATAAATAGGCACAACTATCTTTTTATTTATCCGTATCACCCACATTATGTATATATATATATATATATATATATATATATATATATATATATATATATATATATAGGGGGAGATAGATAGATAGATAGCAATGGAGTAACGTGCGACCGCCCGTCCGTCTGTTTGTCCGTTCGTTGTCTGTCTGTTCGATCGTCCGTCCCTCACTTCCGGTGAGACTGCAGTCGGCCAGTCGAGACGAAGGAGGTGTCGTGCGACGTGTCTCCATCTGGTGATGACGGGTCATTTTCTATTTTAAGAGGATTCTAAGAAAAGGAAACGCTTTTTGGGTGATTTACTGCAGCAACAGAGAAGATCAATAGCTCATTCCATTTGTCTCTACAAAACCAATGTATTGGCACAATTCACAACAGGTACTTTCTAGGATTATTGGAAGAATTGTTGAAAATCACGTGTTTTGGATGGTTTGAATGCACCAACGGGAACATTAGGAATTACTGTACTCTTTTTCTGTTACTTTCATGAATCATCGCCACTTTCTTCATCGACTATTATTAAACCTAATTTTGTAAATGAGTTAACAAAAAGGTATTGGGGAGTGGGTAGGACAAACCTACAATGCGTTTTGAGGAAGTTTAAAGCCACAGAGGTGATCACATTAGCTTTTTATCACAAGACAAATTGATTAGCTGTATTTTGGGCGGAACTTTCCAAACTATTCTGGAATAAGTGTAAAAGAACATGCTTTTGAGGATTTTAAAGCAGCTGCAGTACTGAAACGCTATCAATTACTACTCGTACCTTGCCTTTCCGGCTCAAAGTGAATCTTTACGATTAGACTCATAACACTGACGATAGTCTTTCTTTGCGTAGGAGACAGTTAAACAATATTTTTAAAATAAATTGCGTCGTTTTTGTGAATCTTCCGAATTGGTAAATTCGAATTTTCGCGTTTCATTTCCTAGAGTCTTTCACGCAATACCTATTGCTATTTTTTTCAGGTAACGCTCATCATTACATATTTATTTTATTTTATTTTATTTTATTTTATTTTGAGCTGTTTCTTTCTTGTCTACGTACATATATACCAACTACTAACGTAGTATACAGAAAGTTATGGTGCGAAAAATCGATTTCAAAATCTCAACGGACACACGTTTCGGAGACGACTGAGGCCGAAAAAGTGTTGCGACTTTGAAAAGATTTACGGAAGGTTTGGGGGTACTTTACTCCAAGTCATGTTTTGGGGTCCCTTGATACTGATTTATTTTTTCTTAACGTCCATCCATCTGTTCGCTTATCCAAGACTGCCTGCCTGTTTGTCTGTCTGCCTGATTGCCCGTCCAAATGTATGTACGTGTTTTCTATAAAAATGAGCTCATAATTGCGCATTTTCAAAAACGCTCAAACGACATTTTCTAAAAAACGGCTCCAACGTTTTGAAACAAAATTGGCACATTTTCATATTACTGTTCTATAAATGTATCAGTTATACTTCGGTTCTAAAAAAGCTGAAAAATATATTTTATGAGCCGATAGGCAAAATGGGAAAATGGTGAGGCCAAACCCCAATCACTAGTTTCACTAGTTTTCTTTTTTAATATACACTTTTATTCGCATATTTTTGTACACTATTTTCTAAGACTATCAGTTTTTTGTATCTAAATTCCTCTGGAAAGACACAAACGTGTCGAGTAACACGTACCGTCGAGTGCATTTAGAAAGGAGACAATGTATATGACCTCCAGTGAACAATAGAATTTCCTTTCTACATCAGAATGAAATAGGATGCAAAAGAGAAAATGACTTCCCTTTTCACGGTATCAAGGTTAATGTCCTTTTTTGTAAAACATATTTTAGTGTATATTTTCGAAAGTGCAACTCTACTTATTCAATGAATTATTAGAACATATAAATCTCGTCTTTACTAATGGATGGCGCGCCCCAAAGGAAATGATCTCGGCTGACAGAAATTCCACGTCTTGCAGACCACGAGGCACGTGTTCGCGGCGCGATTTCCCCGTATTCCCGCTAGGACGCGTGGGCGGCGGCGCGGGGGCGTGAGAACGCTGTCGCCGCCTGGAATGCGTGTGGGAGGGTGACACAGTGCGCCGTGCACATGATTTGTTTGTCCTTTGACATTTTCCTCCCGCACGTTCTGAGCGCTCTCTTTTACGGTTACTCGGACAGATGGTTCCCTCATGTGGTGGTGTGTAGTCGGTTGCGTCGCAGCACAGAGTAAATGCTGTGCTTAGTTGTCCTTGTTCCTTGAAAGTTGTTGTGAACGTAGTAAAACTTCATACTGTGATTGTTTAAGAGGTTCTCTTCTGTGGGGATGTTTATTCAGGTATTTTATGAAAGAAAAAAACAAGTTGTGCTACAGAATAACACAGAAGATTGACCGGGGAATATTTATTTTGGAAAAAAGAATTCTAGTGTATGTTCTAGAGCTAACGACTGACTTTTAAAAAACTCTTTTTCGGTATCAGGGGACCCCAAAATGTGAGTTTTCGTTTAAATTGCGAAATAAATGTTCAACAGCGTTACATAAGTTTTTCTATAATAGTGTATTACTTTATATATACGTAAGTATACAAGAAAGTAATATTTCAAACGAAAATTGAGTTCAAATTGGGGAAATATATTAAAGACATCTATGAAACGGGCGTAATTGTTATACTGATCCGCGAAGCGTTATATTAGCCACACTGAGGTGACAAAAGTCATAGGCTGGCTCTTAATGACGTGTAGGACGTTGTTTTACCTTGCGAAGTCCAGTAAGTCGACGTGCCAAAGGCTCAACAAGTCGTTGAAAGTCCCTTGCAGAATTACTGCGCCATGCTGTCTCTACAGCCGTCCATAATTGCGAAAGTGTTGCCGGTGCAAGATTTTATGCATAAACTGACCTCTCGATTAAGTCCTATAAATGTTCGGTGGGATTCATGCAGGCCGATGTGGGTGATCAAATAATTCGCTCGTATTGTCCACAATATTCTTCAAACCAATCACGAACAATTGTACCCCGGTGACATGGCCCAAAGTGAAAAAATCATTTGTTTTCAGTGGAACATGAAGTTCATGAATGGCTGCAAATGGTAGCTGATCATAACCATTTCCAGTTAATGAGAGATTCCGTTGGACCAGACGACCCAGTCCATTAAAAACAGTCAACTCCATTATGGAGCCACGACCAGCTAGCACAGTGCCTTGTAGACAACTTGGCTTTATGGCTTCATGGGGTCTGCGACACACTCAAACCCTACTATCAGCTCTTACACACCGAAGTCAGAACTCATCTGACCAAGTCACGATATATCAGTAGTCTAGGGACCAATCAATATGGTCAGCCCAGGAGAGGCCCTGCAGGCATCATGGCAGGTATGAATCATTTGAGTACAAAAGAAAACTCTGTTAATGCAGTTCTTTCAGTACTTCCTTTTGTACGTAATACTACTGCCATCTGATTATTTTCATATTGCTATCCCATAACTTTTTTCACTTTAGTGTATAAATTGTTATTTTCAGGATACACAGATGTTTGTAAATGGGGTTATAATTTGTACACTTTTCCCCGGGTGTGTGAAAGTGTTCATTTCAACATAAAGAAGGACAGATGTATTTGTCGCTAGTGTGTTTCTTATTATTTACAGTATAGTTCATACTGTTTACCTACTGTCCTTTAATATATGTAAGGGGTTAAACATACAAGGAGAATCCGTCATTACAAACGATCGTGCATTTCATATCGTGCATAAATTGCAATCACTCTATCCATCTTGTGTGGATAAGACACAGCCAGTGACATTGTCAATAAAGATGATGTGATGTGACATCTATTTTATGTGGTGATTACGGCGGTGCTGAACGTATGGTAGACAAAATTCATAAGGTCAGATGTCGATGCGCTGATGAATGATTTGCAAGATCTTATGGACTATACGAGAGAGGGCTCGGGATTGTTATGACGACTTTATAATGTTTCTCCTGATGAAGGGTTGATGAAAACCTCTACGCCAATTTAACGTCCCATATTTAACTTAAGCTCAAGAAGATCCCTATTAACTAACGCGATTAATTTTTACTGTTTTACTGCTCATTGACAAAAAACGATGAAACCTTCGTCCATAACACATGATGCATGATGACATTAGTCCATAACTCACTTGATGGGCCTGGGGTTGACAATGAACTCTATATAAGATCTTTTGGTTAATTGGGCTCCAGGAAACTGGCTCGCTAATTCCATCCATATAACGGAGGTCAATACATCTATAAAAATACATTGAATAAGATTGGCGAATGACCGGCCAGGAATTTTCGTCACTATTGCCGATATATCGTTATAACGACATCTTAATAAGCGATAACTCGTGTATAGTGAATTTTGCCCGAATTCAGAATTATAGTGAACCAGTTTTGCAACACTCGTTTTTACTTCGTTTCTTAGGCTAATTCTTTCCACGTTATCAATTTTGTACATAAACTCCAAGTATTGTCCGTTCTTGTATGAGTATATTGCTTCCTTGAGATGAGAGACAAGTCTTTATAAAAATATATTGAGTTTTGACTACACATACATTCATCCCTGGTTGCACTGAAGTGATAGAAAATGAAAAATTCTCAAATGGTGTTGCCTTCAATGAAGTACAGACTACCAGATAAACATGCGGTTCTGGAAGCCCGAAGAGGGCTCTCTGTGGGCTTCATTTTCACGCAAAGTTTTCGTCAATACTTTTATGGCCGTGCTATTCAGAGAAATTATATTTAACAGTCACGACAATCACCTGCTTGAAGAAGCCGTGCATTCAAATAGTATTATAATTTTGCATTGCCCAAAAATTTAAAAATTAAGTATGTTACGGATTTATACACTTAAGTAAACTCTACGAATGAATGAATGAAACTCTTGAACAGGGTAAACGCTGAGAAACAGGGAGAACGTATTGTTGTATTTGTGTACTCTTTAAATTTTTCCCAATATTTTTGTTTTCAGTAATGTAATATATTACTGTCCCCAGTCTCTCGGCCATGAGATTAAAGGGGTTCATGTGGTTAGCAAGAAGACATCCCTCCACTGCACATTCTGGTCTTCTTAACCTTGGAGTGGGCTTTCTCATCGACACACAGCAATAGATACAGCGACATTTGCATGGAAAGCGCACAGTTATACTTTTGCACAGGCAGGGAATCGAACCCGGTGTTGCGGCGTGCGAAGCGAGCACGCTAACCAACGTGCCACGGAAGCCGTAATATGTTACCATGTAGTTTAATTTAAAAAGTGGGAAACCATTTAGTTTTCCGGGGTACCAGGAACCGTAAAGAAATTCCATCGACTAAACAAGCAAATTAATAACGCGTTTAAGTTTAAAAATTGCGGGAATATATACTGCCCTGGCCGTGACAGCATATTTTTAGAACGTCAGCATTGTGTATCCTGACGTTAGAATAATGATAATGGTAATCTCTCACAGACTGCGCATCTGCGCGTCTAACCACTTTCTAAACAACGTGAAATACAACGCCAGAAGCGTGTTTGATCAGCAATTTCGCCTCCCGACTTCCGGCACTTTACAATAGAAGCTCCTATTCAGAACGTGTACTCGTGTAAGCACACCCGGGATTTCTCGGCTCCTCCTGCTTTGTAAGGAAATGGAAAAGTAGGGTACAGCTGGTGCGGCGCGACGTGCATCGATAGATATCGCGGAGAAGGTTGGCTGGCGGTCGTGACGCATCCGTAATGCGGATGTCCCGCCACGGCACGCCACGGCACGCCACGCCACGCCACGCCACGCCGTACCACGCCGTACCACGCCACGCCACGCCGCGCCGCGCCGCGCTGTTTAGTTTTCTGCCGATTTATGCGTGAATTTGAAATTAGTAGTATAGATATAACAAGAATAAAACAAAATAACAATCAAGTGACAAAAAATAATGGGTTAGGTAAATGGTAATTGTAAAAAGTAGTACGTACTGTAATGTAATGCTTTTGGTACGTTGCTGCTTGCTTGCTAGGCCCCGCTTGCACCCACAATGATATAGGCAGGCAGGGCGTCGCAGTTAAAGCAGCAAACGCGTATTACATTACAAATTATTTAGATTTTATGGGTCCTTGGGAGCTAAGTCCCTTCAGAAGACTGCAGGATGGTGGATCAGCACAAGTGAAAATGAAAGACAGAATATGTTTTAGCAAATGTCGAAACAAGAGTCCTTTACTTGCACAGAAATGAAGTTACACAGAAATGAAGTTACATCTAAGTTACGTGGAGACCTCCGTCCAAGTGAACGGTAGCTCGGAGCGTCCCCCCGGGCGGGGCCCGTGGGCGTATTTTATAGTACTCAGAGCTTTGTGTAATCATACGCTTCCGCTTGGGTTGCACGTGGCCTCCCTTCCCCAAACATGACGTGGCCGTAAGGCGTTGAATCGCCTCTCTGTGCTTGTGCCTCTGCGTCGGTCATATCGTCCGTCACTTTAAGGGCTTACTCCAGACGCTGATGGCGGCCAGCTGGTGGTCTCATGTCGCAAGAGCCCACGTGCCTAAACATTCATACTAATGGATACTTCCCAGTTAATGGATATTTCCCAGTTGATGGATATTTCCCAGTTGAATGCGTTATGATCAAAAGCTCCTATAGAATTTTATGAAGTATGATTATAATCATTACAGTTATAATCATTACAATTACAATTATTACAGTTACAATCATTACAATTACAATTATTACAGTTACAATCATTACAGTACCGTAATTCATTAGAAACATCCCCCTAACGTGGAAATATAAGTGTATTTTAATACAAAGTACATATAATGGCACAGAGTTTTTTGATGAAGTAGAATTTAGTATAGTCGGAAAGAGACAGGAAGGCAAGAGAGAATTGCTGATGCAGAAAATGATGTAGTATATGAAAGAGTGCAGTCATGCAGTCAGTAGTATTGCTATCATTTTAACATCAATTACTTCCTCTTCTGTGTATTTGAGGAGAGCGGCTTGTGGGCGAGGGCGACTGCAGAAGTTCACCGCGAGCAGTTTGGTGCGACATCTTGCATTTGAGCCACGCTGATGCGAAATCCTAGGTGGAACGCTGCGTGAAACAATGGATTCCCGCGCCCAGCGTGATGAGATTCGCGTCTTGCACACACGTGATGAAAGGCAGAGTTAAGTGGTCGGCCCGCTGGGCACTCGCCTAACCGCGGGCCACCGCGTGGCCCTTTGCTTGTCGAGTGTCACGTTGTTTACAAAGATTTCCGGCGCGCAGATATTCACATTAACAGTGTACTAGTGTAGGAGGGTAGGTGCTCGGGCGCGATTGCCTCTAGTCTAGTGAAAGATGAGTGTCACGTGGGATTCTTGCTTCTGAACTGGCCTGTCCTAGCCCAGTGAGCGCCGCGCCACCGCTTGTCCTTTGAGGTCCCCTGTCTCTCACGCCTGCAGACACACAGAGCACACTCGAGGCCTCTTGAATCAGTAGAGTGGCCAAAAACCCACGCCACAAATGGCATTTTTATTCTTATTAGGACTCTGCCATCGAGAATAAAGCGCCATGATGAGATAAAGAACTTGTGGGGAAATTGAGGGGAAGGTGCTTCGAATGTCGGATACTGTCGGACTTCATTCGTTGCCGAAGAGGTTAGACTTACATTTGACCCGGCAATAAAATGCCGGGAAGGGATCATTGGGGTCGGCATGACTGTCCGCTAAGAGGATGGGTGTAGCCCAATGAAAGCTGGGGAAGACTTGGGGATAAAGTACCAACCAGTCATTCCCCTGGCAGTTCACCTTCATGAAGTGGACATTACTAAAATCCTATCAATAGTAGTTGGAGAGATGCACAGCTATGCAAGACGGGGCGATCTACTGACCATCTCGTTAATTGCTATCACATGCTCTTCACCTGACTTGTAAATTACGATGGTGCAATTTAGAATTGATGTTATAAATTGATAAAGTGTACGTGATTAAATCAAACTGATAGTGTCAGGAGTGACACATTCTCACTACTCATCAACTTATTCATTATAATTGATCGTTCATATCCAACTCATGTATTATAGGAGTAAGCCTCCTTCGTCAACGCTCAAAAATGTGTATGACAATAATCTACATGAATTGCTCTTTTATCTGCTGAGTCATGATTCTTCCCAAAAGTGATGGGTTGGAGTCATAACGCCCCAAACGATTTCTTCCCTGGTGCAACGTTCGAGTTATGGGATGTAACTACCTAACTGATCTTAGAAAATGTAATATAGCTCATTGATGAAATGATGAATGTACAAAATAAAGCAAACAAGCAATTGTGAACGCCATTATCCCAAACCTCCTTTGCTACCCACATTTTGCCTGTCGTAGGAAAGTATGAAACGAGTTACTGGTTGTTTATAACTGGCTTCTTTTTCGTAGCCCGAAATTGCCTCTGTGCTAAGCCTGGGGAACGCGGTATGTGGCGGCTGATAGTTTCCCCTCCGTGGCGGCCACCTCGCCTGCGTCCCTGGAATGAGGCTCATAATGGGGCACGGAACAAAACGTTTATGTAAAGAAAGGGCTTCCATTATCTTAAACGAAGCACAACAGCATACAGAATATAATTTCCTGGGGGAGACGACCTCGTATGATTGTGACCTCGAGGCGGCTGGAGCCGTCGCCGGCGCCAGCCGTCATTCCCTCTGTGCCGCGCCGTGCCGTCGTACCAAGCTCAGTTCAGTCTCGCCTGTGCTTAAGTTCTGGGTTTCTTGAAAAATGCGTACTCTTGAATGGAGTGGTAGGGATTGTAGAACAGCGATCATGGTTGTAGGGTTGGTGGAAGTTGGAGCAGATGGGAGAGACTAGGTGATTGTAGTCAATCTACGAACTCTAATTGAAGTAAGCAGTTCTGAGAGTTTGTTGTTTTTTAATAAAATTGCTGGTTTTATTTAACTGCTTATTATGTATTTCTCGAAATTGTAGATACTACTTTTTATAGATAAAAATGTGGAGAGAGTATGTGGAATATTTGTAACCCACATTATAGTTGCACAAGAAAAGTTTCATATCTCAAAAATCTCATTTTCCAAGAGAAGTGAGCAGAGACGTTTATTTCGCAATGAAAGGCGAAGTATTTTTCTCTACACGTATTTCGGCTGTCTTGAGAACAACCATTGTCAACTTTAGAGATGTACAAATCTATTTTCCAAATATATTTCTTTACTTTACTAAAACGACAGGATCTGATACATTTCCCTTCTGCACTGACAATGTGTGAAGGAATAAGTGAAAGACGTAACCCACAATGTTTAGTTTCTCTTGTTGAACGTAACTCAACCCTTTCAAGTATTCTGTTGCCATTTTCCTCTATGTGGCAGGGGAGCACGTGACTGATGTCATTCTCTCTCCCTTGATAAACGTCCGCCAATTGTGAATTTAAGTAAACATATCTCAAAATTGTATCAGCGTTATTTACGAATGATCCCTTCATTATAGTTGTAATAGAAATAATATTGCTGAGATTCAATCTAGGAATATGTGGTAATCAAGTAATGGATTTTATTTCGCTTAGACAAGTGAACAAAATTTCTAAAGCAAGAACTGTATGATTCAGAAATGACTAATGCTATGTGTGACTCATGGTATTTCTTAATCGATTCGATAAAATAAGGTGGCGTATGATTTACGTGGCTAAAGCTTTCTGGAAACGTGAATCACTCACCTTACCAATGAATCATCGAGCTTTCATATGTATTCAAACCTTTGGTCCACAATAATAATATTTCATTATTATTAATGCGATTGACACTTGATTAACACTGCCAAGTGAGTTGAAGTCAATCATATTATTTTTTTACTCCTAGCATAATTCCGAAGCTTCATTATTTGAATCCTAAGATATTCGTACATTTTCAGAACATTGAAACACTTCAAATATTGTTTGCATTTTCAAAGATATATTGTCGTCTGTTGTCGCGTTAATAATTTTATAAATTTTCTGACCATGTTTCAAAACTTTCACAATAATACTATTTTTTAAGTAATGCATTTAAGCTCTGAGTAAATTACTGAAAATTAGTATTAATGTGTCTATTTTGAAAAAAATGTTCAAACCATTTTTAACAATAATTATCGGCATTTTATAACCGAGGTTAATTTAACTTTTATTCCGCGTTTTTTTCTTTTTTTTCCCCACTAGACGTGCAGTCTGCAGTGGCTTTATCTTCATCATTAACATCCTCAGTCGTCTATTTGAAGGCCACCCTTCTACTCCTGTACCTGGTCGAATCTCGACAACCACACAACAGATCCGACGACGATTGCTAAGCCTCCAAGAGCTTCTTGTCTAACGAATAACAACGTAGAGTGAAGGCCATCAACCTCGGGGACGGGAGAACCTCTTGAGAATTAGGGCGGGATGAACGTACACTCCGTCCCATTCTCGCCCGCCCTCGTCGGGTGGGGGCGGGCGGCCGCCGCCGGCGTCGCGACGCCCCGTAACCCGGCTATTGATTACAGGGTCACGAAGGCGTCGGGCCCGGCAGGAAGTGCCGCCCCCGCCACTGAGACCGCCGACGCCGTCCCCGCCCCCGCCACCACCGCTCCCGCCATCACCACTCCGTCCCCCTCTACCGCCGCAGCCGCCGCCGCCGCCGCCGGCAGTGTGTGATGTCTGAGGCGCCTCCGCGGTTAAGGCTGCTCCCGCCGCTGCGGATGGGGGCGGGGCGGGGCGGGGGCACCGGCGTCAACCTCTCGCCCACGGCGCCACCAGCGGTGGCAGCAGTGGCGGCGCGCCTGATAGGCGGCCAGTGGCTGCACAGCGCCCTGTAGGGCGTCGTACCCAAAATCTGGCCAAAAAAGGTCCTCAGCACACATGCATTGAAACTAGTACTTGTCTTCGCTGTTCATGGATGGGGAAAGTGTTACATTGAGAAACGCCTTCGGGAAAATAGGATATGCCGTACCCGGAAGAATTCGTGGACATACGAAACAACTAGGTTGTGCATAGTAAACAAAACAATGGGGCAATATGAATCAATATATTGCCATTTCGAATGTTGAGAATGATGTCAAGAGTGTAGTATGCATGCACTTTACATGAATTCGTACAAAAAGTAATGTAGGAAAATCATACGAAAGTCTCCGTGGCTTATTTGTTTGAACTCTTCTCGTAACGTCACTTTGTCTATCATCATTTTCTTGGTAGACCAAAGTGTCTTTCAGTACTAGTTTCGTAAGTAACTTTTTTTTAGTCAAGGATTTTAAAGGGAGGAATGCTGGACTTGGTGGCTGGGGCAAGGAGATTTGAGCGTCGTTCAAGTAAGCGGAGATGAAGGCTGTTGGTTCTAATACTGCGAAATGCTCTCACCATCTGGTTGTAGTGTGGTTATGTCTTTATTCAATCATAACCAGGATGTTGCCACTTTACCGAAGGTATGTATACCGACGCCCGAACTTACCCGCATGGAAATGAAACCACGAGATGTGATGCTCGCAAACCACGTCATTAAATACATGAGACTCGCTCGCACACGCGTTATCTGCGTCGTGTCGCGACGGGTACTGATGTTGCTGTGTTTTCAAGACACCCTGAGCGTACGTTTGGTTGTTGTTTTTGGTCCTGGCTCCCTGGGTCCTCGTATTTTGGCCGCTTACGAGAACCCTGCCCCATACTGCCAGGACGCGGCGCGGCACGGCGCGGCGCCTTCTGTGGCTGGAGGCGGGGCGGTGGCGACGGCGTGCAACAGGTGGCCCCATGGCCCTTCGCCCCCGGGGGCTGGCCCCACCTGACGCCCGCACCTGTCGCCGCTCCTCCCGCCCCGCCCCTCGCCCCCCCCCCCCCCGCGCCGGGCGGCGACGGCCGGGGCGTCCTCCCAATCCTCAGTGTTCCGCAAGGTCCCGCACTCTGGCCGACGCGCGCCGCCCACGGAATTTCTCTGCCCATTTGCGAGGGGCGACGTTCGTTTTCGGGGTTGGTTGGTTGGTTGGTTAGTGGAGCTGCTTAGACGCGTTGGAAACATACGTGTTACTCGGGCTAAGGAAAGTTGTCCTTGTGGTTGGTTGTTAGTCATTCCGGGCATGTCAACTACTGAGGTCATTAGTCTCCTATGTGTAGTGCATGTTTTGCCCTGGGGAAGTAGTGGTGATCGTCCCCGCTAGATAGCGAGATCCGGCGACGACCTACCGTCGGCTAACGGGATTTCCCGCTACCAGGTATCACCCACCTGTGGGACACCACCCCAGCCCGGACAAGCCCAGTCCTCAATGTTTAATAAATATTAATTTTTCCTCTTGAAGAGCATTTCGTGGAAGTAATAAACTAGATGAATTTATTGTTACAATTCTTCTGAATGCTTGGGTAAACATCAGACAGAGAGACATCCATCTCATTTCCATCCTTAATTGTTGAGAGGATCATTATCTTCCAAGTCGTCTAACTTTTCTTCATGTCCCTTCATCATCTTTTTGTTTCTCTAGGCCTGCCATTATCATCTCAGCATGCCTTCTGTTGCGAATCTTCTGAACCTTACGTTCTCGCAACAGCGTTTGACGTTTCCGGAACCGTTTGTAACGCCAACAACTAAATCAGTTGCAGATGTAGTACCACTCACCAAACATCGCTGTCGGTTGGATTCTCTCTTGAAGTAGTTTAAAAAATCACACTTAAAGTTTCTAACACAAAACAAGTATAATGTTCATGAATTCCTACATCGGCAATCAATCTGCGATTTTACCGTCTACATTTTCACTTGGAAATCTTCTTCTTTATGGTTTCACTAATGTTAGAATTTTATCTGCTATTACCCGAAGTCGCTGCTACTTGGGTTTTATCTAGCTGCTTTCACATGAATATTCAAAAGGCCTACACTTAGGCGTCCTCTCTCTAGGGACCTCAACCAACATCTCTGAACAACGCCGCGTCCACGGTAATCTCCGATCCACTGTTACCTCAGCTTTTCTTTTTCACGAGATACACACGCCTCCCTCCAAATGTATACATTTATAGTTCAACACCTCTCTATTTCGTGTGGAATCTGGTCAGCAGACGTCGAAAGTGACATTGTCTGGACGTACTCTACCAATGCTTCCTGTGTCAATTCTTGACAAAATATTGTATTGTAAATAACCATTTTGTTTCGGTTCTTCCACCCATTCAGTTAATGGTTGAGTATCTTCGTTCGGGGAAATTTACTCCATTCTTTAAAATTGTCTTTTCAGTAAGTGGGCATGTCACATATTTTCCAACATCACTTTGTTTTATATGAGTCCGCAGACGTTGATGTTGCATCAGTAAATAGCATTAGTGACAGCTTTAAATATTCAAACATAATTTGTATTTTATTTATTAATCATTTAACATATTCTGCAAGCCATTAACTTTTTTCATATAATACTCGTAGGTTATTAGGTAGGTTTTTTATTACTCATTCGCAGGATTTGTACCGTCGTGTGGACCATTTACTCCCACAGATTTTACGTCTTCGCTCTTACTTCGTAAGAAAAGAAAATGTAATCGTTCAACGGGGGAGGGGGAACATACACTTCCCTGCCCATCTGTCTCCCTGTTGGTCTGTCTCCCTGTCGGTCTGTCTCCCTGACGGTCTGTCTCCCTGACGGTCTGTCTCCCTGTCGGTCTGTCTCCCTGTCGGTCTGTCTCCCTGTCGGTCTGTCTCCCTTTTCGTCTGTCTCCCTGTCGGTCTGTCTCCCTGTCTGTCTGTCTCCCTGTCGGTCTGTCTCCCTGTCGGTCTGTCTCCCTGTCGGTCTGTCTCCCTGTCGGTCTGTCTCCCTGTCGGTCTGTCTCCCTGTCGGTCTGTCTCCCTGTCGGTCTGTCTCCCTGTCGGTCTGTCTCCCTGTCGGTCTGTCTCCCTGTCGGTCTGTCTCCCTGTCGGTCTGTCTCCCTGTCGGTCTGTCTCCCTGTCGGTCTGTCTCCCTGTCGGTCTGTCTCCCTGTCGGTCTGTCTCCCTGTCGGTCTGTCTCCCTGTCGGTCTGTCTCCCTGTCGGTCTGTCTCCCTGTCGGTCTGTCTCCCTGTCGGTCTGTCTCCCTGTCGGTCTGTCTCCCTGTCGGTCTGTCTCCCTGTCGGTTTGTCTCCCTGCCCGTCTGTCTCCCTGTCGGTCTGTCTCCCTGTCGGTCTGTCTCCCTGTCGGTCTGTCTCCCTGTCGGTCTGTCTCCCTGTCGGTCTGTCTCCTTGTCGGTCTGTCTCCCTGTCGGTCTGTCTCCCTGACGGCCTGTCTCCCTGTCGGTCTGTCTCCCTGTCGGTCTGTCTCCCTGTCGGTCTGTCTCCCTGTCGGTCTGTCTCCCTGTCGGTCTGTCTCCCTGTCGGTCTGTCTCCCTGTCGGTCTGTCTCCCTGTCGGTCTGTCTCCCTGTCGGTCTGTCTCCCTGTCGGTCTGTCTCCCTGTCGGTCTGTCTCCCTGTCGGTCTGTCTCCCTGTCGGTCTGTCTCCCTGTCGGTCTGTCTCCTTGTCGGTCTGTCTCCCTGTCGGTCTGTCTCCCTGTCGGTCTGTCTCCCTGTCGGTCTGTCTCCCTGTCCGTCTGTCTCCCAGTCCCTTCGTCCGTCTCTCTCTCTCTCTCTCTCTCTCGCGCGCGCGCGCGCGCGCGCGTTTTTCTAGTTTAGAGAAACGTACGGTTATAAAAATGGCGCAGAACTCAGTGAATGCTTGAATGAAAAAGTGAATACTTTTTTATATATTTCAATTTCCTTATGCATATAACTAAAACAATCTTTGAAGTATACGTTTTGAACAATTTTTAAGGAAAGAAATGATTTAAATCTAATGAATGTTGAAAGTGAATAGAGGAATCATGAGAAAGAACAAGTATATCTATACTGTTCATGACTATAGCTAGAAATGTAAGTAATCTAAATATTAAATATGTGTATATGGAAGATAATAACCTTTCTGTTAGGAGGTAATAACAAATTTCCGTTTTCTTTCTAGGTATATTAGACAAGTAAAAAACAACATAACTCAGGGTATGTTTCTTCAGTATTGCTGCATTTAATTGCAGAATGGTGCGCCTCTTTCGGCACACGCGTTGTTATTAACGTGTTAGCTTAGTAAAAGTATAAAAATTCAGTTGATGCATATCAAATATGTTACGATTCATTTCAAGTGTAAGTTTGTAAGTGTAACCGTTTGGTCGATGTAATTTTACCTGTTATTTAATGACTTGCCCTTGAAATCCTAGGAATATAGCATCACGAGGTCAAGAAACAATACGAATTTCTTTTAAGTTTTTAACCAGCTCTTAACTAAATTTCACAAAGAAATCTGTAGATACTTCAGTAGCATCTATCCGTAGTTTTATTGACCTCCGCCTTTATCGCTAGCTGTATGCGCGCGCATCTCTAACTAGCCAAAAAACGAGCTGAGTTGCGCTACTGTACGAGGTATACTGTCATAAATCGCCGAATGCAGGTTTTGATTGTTCAATTTGCGATGTCGTACAAACGATTCTATTGTGTTCTGTAAATAATATGTTATTCGTATGTAATTGTTGATATAAAATGCTACTCATATTTAAATGTTACTAATAATCATATTTAAATGATAAAAGGCGAGCGATTTGTTACTTTATTTTTAGGCATTTATAAGACGACCTTCAATTCTGAATGTTTAATTTATAGACTTATTTTCTTTAAAAAGCTTTCGTTGCTGTTATTTACGGTATCAGTATTCCAAAATTGGCTTCGTGTAGCCAAGGCAAACTTGTGTGAAATTATTGTAGCTTGTCTGTGTTATGTGCTGTGACTACTGTAACAGTTTTAGATTAGATTAGATGTATTAATAATTCTGCAATTAAGTTTGAGAACGTGGCAGCAGAATACACTAATAACATTAGAGAACTTAACAACTTTACAAAATTTACAAATTAACGTGAACATTTCACCGTGCAATCTTTCATAGCACTCCACTTCACCACACTTCACTAAACTTCACCGCACTGCGAATCACTAAGCTGTAATGTCTTTTGATTGATTCATGTTTCATTTGAATAAACATAAATAAAACATTATTTGTATTTGCTTGGAAATAATTGTAGATTCGCTCCGTAAGCACTTTCGTCGAATTGGTAGGGACTTTTTCAGGAGAGTTCTGCTGTATTAATAGGGCGAGAATTTCAATATTATGATAATACGTAATCTTTCCCGTAATCCAGAAAGTATTTGCTGCTACGGTCCCACTACTTTCTTCTTCCCTCAAGCAATGACTCGTGATGTGGAACCGAGACGGGAAGAGTCGGTGGGTGGAAACGTGAGCGGAGCATTAGGATGATCGTGTTTCTCGTGGCGGGGATTCATTCCTCCGTGTCGTGTGTTGTCTCATTTCTGATCGTGTGGGAAGGGCATTCGCTGGGGCAAAGCCCTTTGGGCTTCTCGCTTCTGCGCCCTTCGCTGCAGACTCGTCTCGGCTCCTGGGTATTTCTCTCGTTAAGATTCAGCGTTAAGATGGGTATACTTGTAGCATTGCGTGAATAATGTTTGCAGTTGACCTTACATACCGAAACAATAAGGAGCCTCAGCATTCATTTCAGATTTTAATTGAGTATTTCTGTTTGAAAACACAGTAATAATGACCATTGTTGTGTTAATTTGGTGATCATGAAATGACACAGGAGTTGAAAATATTCCCAAACAACTAGACCTTTATATCCTATATATAAGGGAAATCCTATATGGAATGTGTTGTTTTGTGTAGGATTGAATTATGAAATGTTTGTGCGGACTCTACGATATAAAATAACTGCTGAAAATGTTCTTTGTTAAATATTAATAATAAGTGTTTACATTATCGAATACTACTGACTTTAGTGAAAGTTTTGAAATGCTTAAAAAGATGATAATACAAATATTTAGAGATATGCTCGTTTTGTGAGGTCCTGTTAGCAAAAAAATGTATCAAATCGTTTTGCCGTGTGCCTGCCTTCTTGTGTGGCAGTCTATCCTCTCGTCTGTGTAACATATAGCATTAGCGCCTAAATCGCTCATAGGTTTTTCTCCAAACTGGATGTTCCCCCACCAACCTGGGTGATCTCCCGGCCCTTCGAACCTCACATGCATGACTTCATTTTGAAGCAGCATCTCTTAGGAGTTTATCAAACTGTTTTCAAAAATCTCTCTTACTCTGTGATTTTTTTAGCGCTACTGGAGCAATGTGAGCTTACAAAAATTGTGCATGTCGAATTTTTATTATAATCTTCGAAATTTTGTTAATGGCATAAGGTCGTATTTTTTACATACCTCTATAACAACATTGTGAGGCACGCGGCCTGCTGCTGTGTCACATGGTCTGCTGGTGTGTCACGTGGCCTGCTGGTGAGTCACGTGGCCTGCTGCTGAGACACGCGACTGCTGCTTCTGTCAAGCGGGCTCCTGCTCCCTGGCTTACAAATGAGGTCAAAGGTCTTATCAAAGATAGAAGGTCTGCACAAAGACATTTTAAAGCTACTAAACGAAAAAAATGAAAAGGAGTAGAAAAACTTAAAAATTTTGTAAAACAACAAATCAGAAACGGTGAGATTCGGTATTATCATAGTCTTTTCCAAACAAATTCCAGTTCGAAGGGAGTTCGTTCGATGGAACGCGTTGAAAAACGTAGGAATTTGCAAATGGAAGTCAAATGACAGTTCATTAGAAATTCCCTTAGATGACGTAGATTATTGTGCTTCTGCTGCACATCCAATAGATCCTATTATTAAGGAAAAGACACTACACTTTTTCAAACCGCATGCACACACCCGTGATTTCTATATCAACAATGGTGATTGCCAAGAAGGCGAAAAACTAGTGAAGGCACTCACATCAAATTGAAATGGCTGTGACGATACGAATATAGCGGCAAAAAATGATTTCAGAAGACACTGTTTCAGCACCTACACATAATAAACTTTTCTTAATAACCGGATATTTTTCCCAATTGTGGAAACAATCTTACATACGTCCCCTCCCGAAATGTTTAAATTCGTTAAATCCTTGTGACTATTGACCTACCAGTATATTACCAACATTATCCAAAGTACTCGAAAATATTGTACGTCAACAAATACACAAGTATCTCGCCATAAATGACGTTCTCTATAATTTTCAATGTGGTTTGACGGAAGGTAGAAATACGCAAATGGCTTTGTTACGAGCTACCGAAGACATTGGCCAATCCCTGAATGATGCAATATAACAATTTTAACTCTTTTAGATTTTAGCAAGGTCTTCGATCCAGCAGACAATGACATGCTTTTGTCAAAATGTAAGTGCCTCGGTTTTTCTGATTTTACGCTATCATGGGTTTCAAGTTATTTTAGCAATAGACAACAGTTTGTAGCTGTTGAAAATACTTTCTCGTCACCTAAGCTAGTTTTACAAGGAGTGCCACAGGAGCAGCAGGCACAAACACTAATTAGAAGGCAGACATGATAACATTCTTAACTCGAAAGATTATCGAAAAATAATTATTGATTTCGTTAAGGAAATCAGTATTTACAACAGCATTTAGAGGAACTACTTATTATACTTGTGTTGAATGTACTGTCTTGAATGTATTGTATTGAATGTATTCTATGTATCGTATTGTATGTATGCATTGAATTGTTTGTATTGTATTTTCGTACTGTTTATGATAATTGATATGGTTCTAAATTTCATATTGTAGTTGAAAAGTGTATTTAAATGCTTAGTCGCTAATGACCTTGATGTCAATGCGACGATAAATAAATTTAAATTATAAAAAAACTTGTTTAGCAACATTTGAAAAACTAGATACTGTCGCTCTCGAGTTATAAGAAACTTATTTGCATCGGTAGACAAGCTAAGGATTTGATTGTATAATATTGCTAACAAAATATCCACCCCTACATCCGGCTCTACCCCTCCCACAACGCGCAAAACAATAATTGAACTAAGCGTGCGCATAGTGAAACTACATTTATGTCCAGAAGCAAAACAAGGGGCCACACTCAGCAGTTACTCAATTTACTAAGGAAACTGGACGAAGAATGTTATCAAGATGGGGTCTATTATTCGAAATTAAATGATTAAATGATGTTACGTATATTCGGTTTCAAATTATTAGTAGTGTGAAGTAATTTTGAATCAAATAGTGAGACGTTTTCAAAAATATCTAGTAATTCAAACTTCGAATGCTTTAAAGTTTTTCGAGTCCTTACGTAGATGGGGTATGTTTTGTCGCAAGATACAGATTCTTAGGGTCTTTGGACAAAATAAATATTACAGCGTACGTAATCTATTAGCCTCAATTCCAGAAATACCATAGAGTTATCTCTAATCTAATTCATCATGAGTTTCATATCAGCGTGTCATTATATAACTTTTTTGTCTTTGAAAAGTAATGCATCAAATATCCCGCCTGTGATTAATGATAGTCTTGCAATTTGAAGTTTTATTATTTCGTGTTTATCTCATTCATTATTTTTCATTATGGTATCCGTCACAACCAATTTCCTAATGTTCCTGGAAGTCATTACTCTTGAATTATTGTTGCGCGCTTCAGACGATGAGTAATTTGTCCGGTCGGTCGATTACCCAACGGTCCCTCTCTTCTCCTCAGACTCAGTTGCGGGTACGACTCCACGAATCTGAGTGCGAGTAATAATTGCAAATGATTGTGAAAAGGCTTTACAGTGAATGATTTCGGAGAATCATCTCTGACGTAACACGAACAATTTGCATTGATATAATCTATTCTGGAACAGAAATGTCTCAACTTCATTGAAAATTCTGGGCGATTTGCGTGCAACCTTCGAATCACATTAGAGAAATGTATCTACTGGAATAGAAAAGTGAAGTAAATAGAAGGCTTTAGAACTATTTTTTGAGCTTGGACAATAACGCAGTAAGCCGGCATAAACATTTTAATTTCACATTTTCGCTTTATATTTATGTAGCACTCAAGGAATGCATTTTAGGCATTATTGATTAGTGTGTAGTAATTACTATAACTTATTTTTGTAAACAGATTCTTCTTTCTTTTCAGCATTTTATCATATCTGACCAATCGATCATTAAGTCTGTAATTGCTCGTTCTTATTAATTTTCTGTTACTCAATTTAATTATCAACTTGTTTTCTAATCTACTTTTAATTTTTTTCGAAATAATTTTAATTCTTTTATTTAGTTTTCTTTATGCACAAGATCACGAGCATTGCATGTAGCAAGTTTTAATGTATTTTCTATTCCAAATTGTTTTTTTTCTTTTGTTTGCTATGGTTGTCATTTTGATCAACTGATGCCCATTCTCATGATTTCGGATTGTTTTATACTTTTGTACCATATCTAAAGACGTTCATCAAGCCGTCAAAAACTGCTAAATAAATGAATAAACATGTTGAAAAAGTCTATACCTTTTATTTATACAATTAAACTAGCTAAGAAATTGACTAGAATAAATAATTTATTAAGTTGATTGATGAATATACTTATTGATTTCAATGAGTAATTCCAAGAATTAATTGATTAGTGATTCCAGGCGCCAACGGCCATGTCGTTAGTCCTGTAAGTGTAGTGCATGTTATAATCGCGAGAGGAATCTGCGATCTTCCCCCACCTGGATGACGAAATCCAGCACCGACCTACCCGTCGGCTTACGAATTTTCCCCCTACCAGGTATCTCCCACAAGCGCATCACCGCTCCAACCGCGGCAAGATCTAAGGTCCCGATTGGTCTCCCGACACGTGTGGTGCATGTAAATGTGCGTATTTGTAGGGTAAGGAAGAGGAAAGAAAGATCGCGTACATGCCGTGGCACGTTTGTTCGGTACTGCTGACCTTTATATATAGTGTATATTAGTAATAAAAAGGAGGTCAGTAAGAGGTAATTTATATTTTTAAAGGAATGTACTCGTATGTAGTATTTTGCTCAATTGTAATAAATACTGTAATAAATTTGTTTCATAGCCTGAAGAAGACAATATATGTCGTGTATTTGAAGATTTATTTAATAATGAGAATGTGAAAAATTTCATTTTCGTTGTTGTATATAAGCCATCAAAAAAGGGGGTCCATAAGAGATAAAGTAGAAGAAAGCGTTGCGGGGCGGGGGGCGGAGTGCGGGCGGAGCGGAGGAGGCTCCGGGTGACGCACGCGTGCGCACCCCGCGCATGACCATTAGCCCCCGGCGGCGCAGGCGCCCGTATTTACGCGCGCGTCACTCCTATCTGCGCCTGTCCCAAGACGTCCGCCCGCGTGTTTGTCAGCCGGCGCGGCTATCGCACGGCGCGCCGACGCCTCGCCGCACGCTCCCCCCTCCTCCTCCTCCTCGCCCTCCTCGCCCTCCTCTCGCGAGAGGCTGGCGGTGACGGCGACGGCGACGGCGGGGGAGGAAGCGAGGATTGGCGTAATAACGGGGCCGACCCTGTACGAGTAAGAGAACCCGCTTGTTTGATACGTTTGCAGCCATGTTTATGGTCGCGAATTTGCGACATTCAATGACATCATTGTTTATATCGCGAGAGCATTGAAAGTTGTCGATAAATCCCCGACTTGCGAAGCGAGGAGGGCATTTATCTGAGAATTTCCAAAGCTCAAGTGGTATTTAATAGGGCTATTCCATGAGTGAAATTACGTCCAACATAGTTTAAAAATGTGTCAAGTATTGAGAACAACTGAGAGCTATGTTAAAATCCAAGTACATACGTGGTTTCTTGGACATCGATATTAGCGATCATTGTATACCGCCTCCTACCATTGAGGAGTCAGTTTGATTGGGCAGCGCTCTCTCTACTCACCGACCAATTGCTTTCGTCGACACTAATCACTAGAGCGCGGATTTTAATGAAATGTTTTTGCTTTTCTCCTTAAAACATCGCCTTTTTGTGTAGACATTATTGTGTAGAATTTTACATTATAACAAAATGAAACGATCCATTTTTATACATTTTGTTTTGTTTTTCATTACTCATCGAATTCGGCTAATAATGTTTTTTTTCCCGTGTTTTAAAGCATTTTTTCTCATTTCATCGATTTTAATATCATCTCAACAGTGCAACGCAAGTTCTACACAGAATTCCTGAGTAGCCTATTCGATTTCTTCGCTCAGAAATTGTAAGGACAACCGTTGTGAGTATGTAATCTAAGGTTCCTGTGACGCCGTTGTTCAGAGCCAACGTCGGGTCAGCCGATTTGAGCGATAACTAAAGACAGAGATTTCCTGGTAAAGAACAGTCCAAACCAAACGTTTAGATTTTGAATTCTCTTGAAAGAAAGGAATAACCCTCGATTACATGAGTAACACATCGAACATCTTGAGTTGTTCAAGTGAAATGGGTTTAATCAAATTTTTATGTCATTTTCTTTACCTGTAGTCATTTTTACAGCATTTTAAGAGCATGTTATTGATTATTCTTGGCGATGTGTTAGGTCATTAAAATCTGCCTCCTAATAATAACTAAGGGTAATCCTGCCCACCATAAACTTTGGTTCACTTCTTTTTTCCGCCTACCCGCGTCTCATTCTCACATCTCCCTGTCTTCGGCATAGACCTATGCTAGGGGTTGGAGGGGGTGCGCTCCTGTCCGTCTAGTCAACGCGTGTCCTCCTTCTTTGTAGTGAAGTCTTTTGACGGCATGTCCCATTAATTACCAGGGGTATCGCTCACGATAATACAGATTTCCCAGAGATATCGTCGTTCGAACAAAACACAAACGCAACAAAGCGCGACGTTCCAATAGAATCGTGTCTCTCCGGCTGAGAGCGCTCGGATCTTGCAAACAGAACTACCCTATGCTTTTATGTAAAAGCTGTTTTGCGCTCTTTACGCTTTCGTGACGCACGTTTCGCATCGCTCTTCTTTAGCAGGTTGACTTTCAAACGATTGCTTCTTCATGCAGAAACGTTTCGCGCGTCATCTACGACACGGAAAATAATACATACACACACCAAGGAGTAATAATAGATTTAATGATTTCTCAACACTTTGAAACCTGTCTACGACGCATCTTTTGTGGGGTGGGAAGTACTATTTTGAGCAAAAAGCAGTAAGAAACGGGGCTATTTTGCGTGAAAATGACCTCATGACTGATGCTCTCGCAGTCTGCCTAATGCGGAATCGACATTGTTTTTAGAGAAGTGTAGCTGGTGATAACATAAAATCGGAATTCGTTTCTAATCGATATTCCTCGGAACGCTTCGGCGGAAAGAACGCAACGACAAAATACGCAACGGTTCGGCGGAATAGTCTTGTAGATCAGTTTCGAATCCTCTCGGGCATTAGACAGGACAATAAGGAGTTCAGAACACTTTTGATCATCCAGCCGTCCCGCGGGAAGCTCCCTTCGAAGACTGGAATTTGATTACATTGTCATATGTCAATGAGGAGAGTTTGATAACTTAATGTTATCATATCTCGCAATAGACGTTATTGAAAATCAAGGACAGTGTCATTGAACAGTAACAGACATAGCGTATTTGTCAATTTCACTGCTATATTTTGTTGCCGATTTTGGGTTTTAGCCCTTATTACTTTATGGATATAAAATCGAATAACGTTTAATACACAATAAAAACGAATAATAAATTTCACTATGTTTAATAACGAATAATAAATTTCGAAAAGACGTGCCACTGAAGTGCACGCCATTGAATGTATTTGGGGAGACATGACGGATTTTCCTTTCTCCTTAAGGGACTAGCAATTCCTTTCTGGAAAATCTTACTCCAACATTCTCCATGAACATAATGAACACGCTTTTGAATAGTGAACGTTTCGGCAACGCCCTACAAGATTATACCTGCTCTGATGTAACATTCTTAAGGCGAAGAGGTATTCTGTTAATAAAGTAGTGAACCTGAACGTCGAGAAGCACTGCCATGTCGTTCGATTGCCCCGCACGGAGCAGCAGCGCGTTGCGAATCTCGAGTTGCCCACCGGGACGCCAGCGCAGTGACCTTTGCGCCGCGCCCTCCGAAGGTGGCAGGGCCGGCCACGCCCTGCCTCGCTTGGCCCCACTACCAGGTTGCCAGATATAACCAGCAATTTAAAACCAAAAATCAATATTTTAAATAATCCTTTAGAAATAGACAACGCCGTAACATTACTAAACAACATAATACATACAGCAATATCAGAAACGCAGCCCTCAAATACTCAATCACATAACAAAATTAATCACTCCTCCCTACCGGTAGAAATCAAAAACATAATACGCGTCAAAAACAGTACCAGAAGGCTATGGAACCAAACCAAAAACCCACAAATAAAAGCAGAACTAAATATATTAACAAATATAGTTAAGAAATCAATAAAAAATCATATGAATCTCAAATTCCAGAACAAGATAAGCTCCTTAACAGCACAAAATAACTCTATTTGGAAATTCACCAAACAAATACTAAATAAGAAAACAATAATTCCACCCATCAACTCATCGAGAGGTAAATTATTCACCCCAACCGATAAGGCTGAGGAAATTGCGAATTACTTTGAGTCAACTTTCACACTCAACCAATCTCAACCTCACCCGGATCACAACACAATAATACAGTCCATAAAACTCCCAAACTACGGCCCATATCACAAAATTCATTACACAAACCCTAAAGAAATAAAACAAATCATTAACTCACTCCCTATAAAAAAAAGCACCAGGTCATGACAAAATCAATAATTCAATAATAAAACATTTACCAGCCCCCGCAATTGCATACTTAACAAATATTTACAATTCATGCTTCAGAACAAATCATTTCCCATCCACATGGAAGCATGCCATCATTCTACCTGTTCCAAAGCCAAATAAAAATTCAGCCAACACCGACAGCTATCGCCCGATAAGTCTTCTACCATCCCTGTCAAAATTTTTCGAAAAAATAATACTTCAACGCCTTAAAAAGCATCTACAAATAACAAAAGCTATCCCAAGAGAGCAGTTTGGATTCACAGATCATTTATCCACACAACATCAACTCCTCAGAATCACAGAACATCTCAACACAGCATTTCAGAGAAAACATCACACAATACTCATATCACTCGACATATCACAGGCATTTGACCGAGTCTGGCACCAGGCACTAATTTATAAATTAAAGAAAATAGGCACTCCACATTACATCACCTCAGTAATTCAAAACTATTTATGCAACAGAACCTTTGCAGTAACAATCAACAACCATCTTTCAAACCCCAGGTTAATCAAAGCAGGATTACCTCAAGGTTCCCCCCTATCACCCACACTGTTTAATCTTTATGTAGCAGACATCCCCAAAGATGAAACAGTAAATATAGCACAGTTTGCTGATGACACACTTATCTTCTCCTCCAGCCACTCTCTAATCAATATCAAAAATCACATACAATTGTATCTAAACAGTTGACAATTACAACTGTTGATACAATTGTATCTAAATAGACAGTTGGTCATCTAAAATAAAAATAAAATTAAACCCAAACAAAACTGCAGCTAAAATATTCACTTTAAGACCATACACTTCACCAACCCCAGTCACATTAAATAATGAGCCCATCCCATGGTATCCTCCAAATAAACCCTTAAAATATCTTGGACTGCACTTGGACACCAAAATGAACTGGAAACAGCACATAGACATCAAAATAATCCAAACCAAAAACAAACTGCATCAATTAAAATCTCTAATAAATAGAAATAACTTCCTCCCATACAAAACAGCAATAACCTTATTCAAAACAATTATCAGACCTACCCTCCTTTACGCATGCCCGGTATGGATCAATGCTGCAAAAACAAACATCAACAAAATCCAAATAGTCCAGAACCAATTCCTCCGCACAATCACTAATGCACCCTGGTTCATTTCAAACCATCAATTACATAATGAATTCAACCTCGATCTCATCATGCACCACATCACCTACCTATCCCACAATTTCTTCTCAAATTTACACCATATCCAAACACTTTCTTCATTCAAACTTTGCAAAAACCCCATCCTTCCCACTCGCATAAAAAATTAATACCCATTCCACATATTTTGTAAATTGTTCTCAGATCTGGAATAATTCTTATGAGGTGCCAATATGGTCCCCTCAACCTCTGTAGTAGTATTAAGTTAGGATAAGTATAGGATAAGTTAAGCTTTAAGTCATCAATACATATGTAGAGTTATTTAAAATATTGAACTATGTACAAAATAATCAAATAAATAAATTAATAAAAAAAGCAGGTTGCCACGCTTCTCACGCTATGTAGGGCGAAAATCGTATTAGGAGATTTTGACCGAAAGATTCACATTTACGTTACCTCTTCGTACACAGATTGAGACACGACAACAGGTTTTTGTAACTATTCTTGTGGGCGCTTCTTACGGCGATTCAGGATACTAACCTCATGTAAACTTAAGATATATGTATATTTGTATGTATGTATGTATATATGTACGTTTTAGTAAAATAATGTAAGAAAGTAAAATACATTACGCACGGTAATAAAGATCCTTCGCCGAAGAGACTCCTTCGCCGCTCGAGAGTTTCTATTCCTCTCGAAGATACAATATCTCTTTATCGTCTTTTCTATTTCACTTCCATTTAGTGTTTTTGAAAAGGTTCAATGTTTACTAAATTACGTAATAAAAGTATTTTATTAACAATATAAAACAGTATTACCCGAGCAGTATCTTTTTGTCTACACAAAATGACTTTCGCACCCAAACTCTGAAATACAGTATGAGGAAAAAATGAACCAGAATTACCTTCACCCAACCTGTCAAGATTATTTCCATTTGGCGTTACGAGTCGTGAAGTAATTTGTTAATCGAGGGGGGCCAGCTGAGTGGTGTTCGCGGCCGGGAGGTCCCACTCGATGGCGCATTTTCGTCACTAGCTAAGTAGCTAGGGCAAATCGAGTCGCTGACTCGCGGAGATTTCGCGCGTACGACTGCTCTGGTCGGAAGTTTTCTCTGCTTCCTTTGGTAGATACTACCAATCAAACAGACAACTTTTCTTCTCCGTCCTTGTCCTATCCTCACCCCTCTAACACATACCTCACGCTCTACACTACTTCACGTGTGAGGAGACCAATCGGGAGCTTAGAACTCGTTCCGGCTGGCGCGGTGCCCCGCTGTGGGAGATACTTGGAGGAGGAATTCCTCGCAAGACGACGTGTAGGTCCGCGTCGGATCCCATTCAGCTGGGGAGAAACATCGCCCCGCCCCGCGATGAAACATGCACTATACTGAGGGACCAATGACTACAGCAGAAGACGTGCCCAGAAACATCGATCAACACGATCAGCCAGAAGGGTTTTCAAGGAAAACTGAATCGAAAGCCATTTAGTGCAGTACCCTTTGGTTGTAACAGGGGAGAATCAATAAGAAAAATTGTAGCATTGTATAGTGCGTAGTTTTGAGTGGTTAATCCCAAGTTTGGTTAATTGGCTTCTTGCCCAAGTTAATTGACGTGCGAAAGCAATAAAATGCTTATTAAACTCTAACAAACTTCAACGATTGGGAAGTATTATATAGCAGCAACAAAAGGTGATTGAAAGAGCATGGGAAGAAAAAGGTTCGTCAGAAGATAAGACGAATGATGAAGATAGAGATTGCGATGCAGGATATGGCGACAGCCATAGGAGCGCTGCCAAGAGAACTTGCTGAATAGCGCTTTGACAAGGGGCTTCCAGAGGCTCGTAATCGGTGGTTCCCTTCCTTCCTCTCGCCGCGCTCTTCGCTGGGAGCCAAGCGAAGCCGTTACCTTGTGTCCAGAGAAAACGTCTACCTTCATCAAGTACTTCTTCGCCATTTCCCTCTGATTTGGGGTAGGATGACTCCTCGAAAACGAGTGCCTTAATATCTACTTAAGGCGCAATGGAGAATGTAAAATAAAAGATTAGCGGGGGAATGGGTAATAAATACGTCATAAAACAGAATATGTAAATAGAATGTTTCTGTGCACAATTCTATTCTTCTTCTTCGTCTTCTCCTTTTCGTTCTTTCTTCCTTTCTTCTTCTTTTCTCCTTTTGCTTCTTCTTTTCGTTTTCTCCTTATTTTCCTTCTCCTCCGACTTATTATCCTCTTCTTCTTCTAATAATACTTCTGCTGCTGTTGTTAACCGGACAGCTTGGACAGCAAGAGAAAAGTAGCAAGTGGGAACAAGTTGGACATCAAGTAGAAAATGTCAATTAATGGTTTGGATAATTATTTATTCATTTACATTGCGTTCCAGAATATCGTTTGAAGTTTTTACAGAGTGCACTTACTTCGAAATATCTTCATTTAAACATAATTTAATAAGACAAAAAATATTTCCAAAAAGGTTTAAAACGGTTTCTATTCAATATGATAAAAGCAAATCTTTACCGAAAATAATCAAAATATAGAGGTTTTTGGTAAATGTATCGAGAGTTTCATTATGAATTAAATGTACACTATTTGTGTTAAAAACAAACATGTGTATGATTGTTAGTGACTTTGATAGTAAACATTATGAAAAAATCTTCGAAATACGAATGCCAACGCTGAACCAAATATCTCATTTGGAGGCTTGAAAACTCGAAAAATAATGTTCTCTTTTCGTTAGTGAATCACTGCAATAGTCGCTTTGAGACTGGCCACACGCTGGTTGGCCTGATCTGGATGGCCGAAAATCGATATCAGTTGATTCGTTTCGCATTAAATTGTTTTGTTTAAGTTCCATTCATATTTATGCTGCGTAGTTAATTACTTCTCAGTAATTTCCACGTTTCACATATTAAACACCAATAATGCCTAATAACGACATAATTATTGTCGTGATAATGAATGATAATATCAAATGCATAATATGAAAGCCCTGCGGGTTATTTCAACTAGCTCACTGGGTTCATAGCGTAGCCTTTTCTCTCATCACGTTGAACTTACACAATACTATCAGAGTTTTCGTGCTCGTACAGCAGTTTGTTTGCAATTTTATATTCGTTTAATGATTTTTACAGAAGTTGTATGTTTTAAATATTATAGAAAAGTATTCTGATATTGGAATATTTCAAAGCCACGAGTATTACCAGACTGTCAACGACGTAGTATCACACAGCATTGGCGCCGTGAAGTCAAAATCATGTGCTCGTTGCTACCTTTCGACACTTCGTCGTTCTCTAGTTCCCAGTGTTGAACATGGTTATTGATCAGCTCGCTGTTTTCTTCTTAATAATTTTCTGTTGCTTTTCTTCTTAATAATTTTCTAATTGACTATTGCTGAAATACTTGCTTCACGATCGAGAAAAGTTGTATTGGGACATTATTTTTCAAACTTGCGACTCTAGGAAAAGGAATTGGTATTTCAATACACGGGTTGGATCCTACCTTTTTGTGTTTTGCGCGCATGAAATTTCTAGTTTCGTTATTAAATTTCATTGTCAGTTCACGAGATGTGAAATTTGTTTGATTTAAGCACTAATTAAAATCGGATGGGGAAAAAAGTAAGTTGTATTAATATACGACCCTGCGGTGTGTTTTGTAAATTTGAACGTGAGTGTTATTTTTCTGTTCTTACTTTTCACTAATTACCAACCGTTAGAAAAAGGGAGAACTACTAATAGTGATTATTCCTTTAGTCTTCAGGTGACTTTCTTTTCTTTTTCTTTTTTTTTCTCTCTTTTTTTCTGACCTTTCGATGGTTATAGTTTACGAATTATACATTACATGAATAACCTAACAGTCTCTTCCAGTTATATCAGAGCACTAGTACACTTACTTGAGCTTATGTTTTAATCTATATACAGTTCCTATTTGCATTTAATACGAAAATAAAACATTGAGTTAAAATACCACACTTGTGAATAAGACATATATACAGTTTTTGAAATATCATATGGTGTTTATAACTTAATCACCAGCATTTCATGGTGGCTTTAAGCGATCTTTTGAAAAGCGTGACAATACCCTGGATGGTGCATAAGCTGTACAACAAAGGTACGAAGTTCTTATGCTAGGAAAAGCATCAAGCTTTAAATAAAAACTTTTATTAATATATTATAGTTTATTTATGTGCACTTAAATGCAACTAATGTTTAATTCTCTTTGGATTTGTGCATTAGGAATAAACCAGTGAGTATTGATAACCAGTCTTAGAAATTTGTTTTGGATTATTGCTAATTTATTAATATGCGTTTTTGTATCGTCACCCTATACTAATCACTCAAGGGTGAGCGGCGGGCGAATCATAGATTTATAAACGATTACTCCGTTTTCTATTCTTAATGCTGAGTTTTTATTTATTAATGGTTAAAGTTTCACCATTTTTGTATACGTTTTGTTAGCAATATCAACTATGTGTTTCTTCCATGTTAATCTCCTGTCTAATGTGACTCCGAGGTATTTGACGGGTTGGTTATTGTTTATCCAGAGAGCAGGATTGTTACTGATATATTTATATATAATATTTGTATATATATTTATATATATATATATATATTCACACACACACACACACACACACACACACACACACACATATATATATATATATATATATATATATATAATTAAACGAGAAACGTTTAACTTGTAATTCGTTTGGGTTAATCTGAATTCTCTATTTATCAGTCCTTTTAATTAAAGTATTTAAATCATTTTGTAGGTATTTCAGGGAAATAATCAGTTCATATTGTGAGAGGTTGGCAGTGTCATCTGCCAATAAGGCAATTTGGGAATCCATTAATTCCTAAAAATCAGCAAGGTAAATTTTGAATGAAGTCGGTGACAATGGGGAACCTTGTGGAACACCAGCTGAGATTCTGTATTTATCCGACATGCTGTCGTATATTTTAATATTAAATAATCTGTTTAGCTAGATGCTTCTAATTATATCTTGAATATATTGGGAATTCCTAAATGGCGCAATTTGTATTTCGATCCTGTGAGTCAGGCACGGTCAAACGCTTTAGTAACGTCTAAAAATAGTCTTAGTCTAAAAATAGAGCTGCCGTGTATGTTTTCTCATAGTAAACCTTCGCAATCAAATCCGTAAGTCTTAAAATTTCGTGTTCAGTCGAGTGGTTTGCTCTAAGGCCGAACTGGGCATCAGGTATGGTTTTCGATTGAATAAGAATTTATTTAAGCTACCTAAAATCAGTTTTATCGAACACTTTAGCTAATAAAAGTAATATGCTAATTGTCCTGTAATTGTCTAGTAGTTGTGGACATTTATTAGATTTGTTTATTGGAATAATTCTTGCGTTTTTCCAATAGCTTGGGTAATAAACTAGTCTTAAAGCTGCATTTATTATTGCTATCATTCATGCAATTGTGGATTTTGGTAATTCTTTTAATATTCGACTAGTTATTAGGTCATGCCCCGCCGCTTTTCTGTTTTCGAGTCTGTTTATTGTGCGTTTAAGTTCTGCGAAGGATTTGAATTTTGTTCTTACATCCGCTGAGTATATAGGTTGATTCACACTGTTTAAAATTTCCTCATTAATCATATGGTTTACTTTGGGATTGGGTTTAAAGCTATTTAAGAAGTGAGCATCAAAAACCTTCGTCTTTTCTTCATCTGTATAGAGGGCGCTGGTGCCAGATTTTAATGCTAGTATTCTAGATTGCTCTCTAGTAACCTTTTTGACAGTTGCCCATAATGAAGTCTTTTGTTTGTCTTTTATCAAGTTCACGATGTGTTTCGGTAGCCAGTAAGATGAATGTTTGTTAGATTGCACTGGTTGACATGATTCTGTAACCGCGAAGCTTATTGCTTCTATTAGATGATTTATTTGTAGATCAATATCTGTTTAGTTAGTTTTTAATATCTTTTGGGAACGAAATTGCGTGCGTATTTTTATTCTAAAGAGATTCCAGTTTACCTTATTCTGGTAAAATAGGGAAAAAAAGGAGTCGCTGACGACTAACATTTTTGTGTTGGGATTATTTTATGTGCTAACACCTTGTATCACACTGAGGATTAAAAAATCGAAATGAAGTGCCTCGAGCTGTACGTGGAGTGCGGGCGGGCCTCTGCCGTCTCCTGCCGTCCCTGTTCAAAGCGCGAGAACTGTTCTTCCACCTGAACGCAGTTTGCGTGCGCTCTGGCGAGTCTTTTTTGAAACGTAAAGATCTTGAAAACCAAGTTCCGAACACTACCTATGTTGGGACTTGATGAATGGTTAAGGGCAATGGTTTTAAAATACGCTGTTTTACCAGATTCAGAAATTCGCGTCTGGGCTAGATACCTTAACATTACCACGGCATCCAGGGCTCACAATTGGTGTAAAGTACGAGTGGGTAGCAGTGTTGCCAGACGTACCTGGATCCTGGTGCTTTAAACTGACATCAAATTGTTTATGTAACTTCAGCAGCTTATTTTTGCAATTCAAAAGAAACTTTGCATTTTTTATACAAACCTATTTAACACTTTTTGCAAATCGATTTTGTCGGTCATATCACTAGAAACATGTAAATTCGGGATACTGTTGAGCCGATTTTGCAACGTAGTTGATCGCATACACGTTTTGAGTCGACGCAGTACCGAGAATCTTGGTTGATTTCTGGAATTTGACGTTTATGGAATATTTCTCTCACCCCAAATTCCGAGTGGGGATTTTCCCACTCTGAATTTTTCGTGCGAGTATAGATATCCACCATTCTCACAATATCCGCGGCATCTATCCGCCTGTTCAAAACGCCGAAGAGTAGGACGACGACTAGCGCATTTTGTGACCTCTAAATGACAATCGACACTGGTACAAAAGTATAAATGGGACAGGCCATAAATCGCGAGTGAGAAGTTGGTGGCAGGCGGGAAGAGAATGGCGTAGAGCGCTGAGCAGAGATTTGTGACCTCGCGGCGCAGCGCGTCTGCGGCCTGCGGGCGTGAAGACTTTTACAAATTGTTTACCCCTTGCACATGCACATGAGTTTCCTGCTATAACGAATCAAACTGCCTCGTCCTTATATGTTCAAGGAGTAAATGTGTAGTTTTGTGTATCAGATGCTAGAGGAAACAGGAATACGAGCAAAGATATATTGAATCATGTGTTATGACTGAAACGAAACTGAATATTATAGTAGGAAAAATGTTTGAAAATAGGGAATTTGACAAATATGAACCGGAGAACTCTCCTTGTACCATCTTTTGTTGGAGGATTTCATGCTGTCGATAAGACTTGACATTTTATACGAATTTTGAAAAGCGTTAACAGCAAATTGCAGTTATGTGTAATACAGAGATGTTACAAGCATCAGAAATCAAAGTTTCATATATTGTTAATTACGTTAAATACGTTATGGGTTTAGTGCGAAAAAAAGAGTATTAATTTTAAGAAAGGGGAAATGTAATTGTGCTACAGGGAGAGAAGAAAATCGTTGCAAATATCCGAGCTATCTGGGGCTCGTAGTGGAGGTATGCAGTTACTTATTCAGTTATTGCTGTCAATGCATTTAGCAGAATTGCTGTCTCTCTGGAGAATTACTTCATTTACTGACTTCCTCCCTCGTGAGAGTGCTAATCACGATCACTAATCACGATCAAATTACCAAAGCAAAGTATCTATTTTCATTATGTTATCATGAACAATAAAATTGGCTTCCGTATGCAAAGAACAACATAAATATTAATAAAGGAATAAATAAGGATTTGTCAAGGGATATGTATGTTATGAATACCGCGATAGCCGTTGAAGAAAAGAAGGAAAATGTTGAATTTGTTGTACATTTCACAGGACGCGAAAAAGTTTGCTGTGGTATTTCAGCGCATTTCATCCTTTCAATGTTTTGTTCAAATTATGTACGTTGTGTTAATTGATGAAAAATTGATTGTTGATGTTTCTTCTACTTACCTATTTTCAATCTTCTTTAAAAGCTTTGCATCTTTAAATAGTAGACGATGTTGTAAATAATATATAAAGTAGAAGCATCTGGGAATTTTTCATTCTCTACTTTTTAGCTATCATTCTCTGATACTCTTCTCTTCTTGTGCTCTAATGGAGGTCCTGGTAAAAAATTCAATACAGCATTATCAAGCAGAGTTCGTGTAATTAACGTGGACATTCAAAAAGTATGTGCGCTAAACTCGACTAATCAATGTTAAGTAACAACTTCATTGACAATATTGAGCAAATGCTAGTGGAAAATATTGTTTTATTCTAAGAACTCACAACATATAAAGGTTTGAAATACCATAATGTCGAGCAAAGCAATTGCGTGCGCCAGCTGACTGCCTATTATAATAATACTAATAATAATAATAATAATAATAATAATAATAATAATAATAATAATAATAATAATGTCTGTGAATTGATCAAATTCATGTTTATGCAGCTATTTACTCTTTTTATTATCAAATACATTAGAACGGTAAATACAACACAATTCTGCAACTCAGATTCTCTGAGATAATATGCAAACGTCGCTCACCTGTCAGATTGGGAATCTGAATCCGCTGCCAGCACACTGCTTTAAATTCTCGCTGCTGTTGCCCTGAAAACGTTCACAGATAAGTCGGATTCTGTTGTTTCGCACATCACTGGCGTTTGCCTCTTCAAGACTACAATACCATCTTGATGATGATGATGATGATGATGATGATTGCTAAGCTGAGGCTAGGAAGGACGCTTACGCCTTGATGTCCTCCGCTTTTCTAGGCTTACATCGCTCCGGTGGTGTGCCATTGCTTTTATTTACTCGAGGGGTAATAAGGTTTGAAATCGTGCCCCGGAAATCGCCGGCTTTTCGACAGAGCAAGTTTTTGTGTATATACCATCATAAGACCATACCTTATACGACCCTTTCTGTTGTAAGAAATCGTTCATAATGGAGCATTGTAAGGCACAAGTGATGACGTATTAGCGTTTTACGGCTCGAATGATTGCGTCATCGCGCGTTCAGCCAAGCGAGAGAATCGTGGGGAGGAACAGCGGATCACCGTTTTCTCGCACAGTTGTCAAATACCCGAGACGTCACAATAACGTTGTTTCGCCAAATTCAGTTTGATTCTCTTATGAATTTTTAATGCTGTAATACAAACAAATAGCGTATGTAACTCTGTAACTTCGTAATGTTGCTTTATTGCATTCAAACAAATTTGAAAACTCGCTCCAAACGTCGCTCGTTTTCAAAACATGTACTCGTGAAATACAGCTTAACATTATAAACTATCAGCATCAACTATATTATTGCTGGGGGACTAGTACCTAGCGAGGAAGTGGATGTTTAGATATTTGGGAATATTTTATACAAATACTGAACATTTGCAAAACTTGCTCAAAAATGGCTCCAAACGTTCTGATAAAATTTGTCCTCACAGTGTATAAAGCACGCTTAAATGATTGTTCAATATTTCAACAACTATTTTTCAAAAATATAAGTAGTTTTAGCGTGAAATATAGGCAATTTGTAAACAATTATTTTTGCTAAATCGGGAAAATGTCTTGTGAACTCTTTGTATTTTCAAAATATGCAAAAAATGAACATTGCAAAAGTATAATGTTGAAGATAAAGATTTTTGTCTTGAACGAACCATGATCTAAAAATATTATCTTTAAAAAATGTCAAGAACATTTTTTTAAGAAAATGAGTAACTTTCGTGTAATTTCTGCTTGAGGTTAATGCAATTTATAAAAATAAAATACTTGCTCAATAGCGGATTCCAAGTTTTTCGGCAATTGTTTCCAAGGATAGAGCAAAGGACGCTTAAGAAAGTGGGGCTGGTCTTGTTGTTTTTTAACTTTCTGAATTTTGGAAATTGACAAAGTTAGAGGTAATGCGAGAAAGTATGTGCTGTTGAAGAACCACTAGCTCTTTTTCTGTATTTCCCAAAGCGTTCCTGCGAAATCTCTCTAGTGATTCAAAAGTTATTGTGGAACAAATATACACACGCACATCGTACATTATCCCAGTTTTATACATTAAGATTAGATTGCATTAGACTTTAATATCTTGTTTTCTTCCTAAGGCGAAAATGTCGCCACTGTCACCGCGAGTGGCATTGAAAGAGAAGCAGAAAGCACAAACCGCGTATGACCTCTTTCCGCACCCTCGCCCTCTGCCAAGGCCCACGCCCTCTCAGGCGAGCCCTTCATTTCACCCCAAGGCTCCCCTCCCCTCCCCTTCTGCTCCTCCGCCGCACTCCGCGTGGGACGGGCGTCGCCATGGCAACCCAGAATGTTAGGATGCGAGGCTGCCGGTGGATTTTGACAAACAAATTAGGCTTGCCGTCTTGTGATTGATGCTGTGTCAACTGCTGAATGGATAAAGGATTTTCCCGTCGCAGACGCCCTCTCTCTCTCTCGCTTCTCGCCGTGTCTTATTCTTCTTGATTTCCGCTTCTTCCCTTTCTCCTCTACCATTTCCTTGCAGATCCATATTTCAAGAGGATAGGATATTGTTCTTGGAGTTCGTTTGATAAGGGAAATGTCTTTGATTATAATCCCCGCCTGGGAGAATGTGGTTAAGGCTCTCGCGCTGGAATTGGTGTTCTCCCTCGAATGCGCCTCCCCCCCCCCCGCACGGCCGCTGGAACAAGAGGGAAATTTAGATTAATTATTCAGATTTCTAAAGGTTTTACGGTAATGACACGAAAATTGAAATCGCTGCTCCAAACGCATATAAAACTTTCCGCCCAATAGCTCAGTTATTTCCTAACGTGCTTCAAAAAGAGAAAGGTTACCCAGGGATCTCTTTGTTGAAAACTTCATTTTTCATGCGTCTGATGAGATTGCGTGTAAGTTGGAACCGGATCGCTTTTGGAAGAATTGGTAGTTTTGATTAACTGATAGATAAATGTAGCATTCTTTCCAAGTATTGATTAATACGTCACGGAATGTTTGTTTCTTCTATATTTGCGGAGACAGCTACTGATTAGATTTCGAGATTTTAATTGCGAGGCAAGATAATTTGTCATGTTCCTAGCAATTGTTTTGACAGAACTGAAATATAAAATATTTTTTCTCAAGACTGGCATGAAGAGCATATATACAATAAATTTTATCTTCATCTTCAAGAATATTTGTTAGATATCTTTGAAAATTACTTCATTATTACAAGTTGTGATATTACAATTACACATTAAGATCTTTCACGACAATGCAAGTGAACTTGATTAGTTGATTTGGAAACGTAGAATCAGGAGGCCCACTTTCATCTCACACTTTGTTCCCTTGAGGAAGGGTTAGTTCTAATAACGAACATCCATTCACTGCCATGGAAAACCTATTGCATGTGTCCAATCAAAATGCTGCTAAAGAAATATTCTTCAATACTCCGTTCGCCAAACACGGTTTCTCTTGTTTGTTTTCCATGAGCGAGAGAGCTATTTTTTCAGTTCAACTAGACCGCTAAAAGTGGCTCAGGGCATTAACTGATGTCATTGTAGGTCTCCGATCAACAATGCCGAAGCAGGACCCTGACAAGCGGGCCGTGGATCGTGCGCGATCTTTCCTTCCCCTTCCTTGCCCTCGTCCCTAACTTATACGTATTTAGGCTCACTTAAGCTAAAGTTATATACGTGGAAGATACCTGATTGGGGGAAGTCGTCGCAAGCTGATGTAGGTCGGCGCCGCATCTCGCGGCCAGCGGGGAAGATCTCCGTCTCGTCACGCGATAAAAACATGCACTGCACTTACATAACTAATGACCTTAGCAGTTGTCGTGCCCGAATTCTTTAATCAATCAATCAATTCATTCGTTCTAAGTAGTAATGTGCGAAGCCCGCGTGCAACTTCCAAACCTTGGGCTCAAACCTCTTTCGCGGAGGGCGATTTAAAACTAGTTCACGCATCACATGTGCCAGGTGATTCGCCCACCTGTTACGTAATCTACTATTTGGAAACAATTGACGACACATACATTATAGGTGGATACGGTCTAGTGATGAATTGCATATCATTAAAAATATATCCATCATATAAATGTAGTCAAGACATTTTTCTACTTCCGAGAATAGATTCAAAGATAAATATGTTATTCCAATTCATTTGAATCGCCCTGGGAAATATGTGATAATTGTATAGCGGTGTGGGAGACAAGCATGAATCTCTTCACAAAAATTGACAATCTTCCTGAATGAAAACTAATTCAATGCTCATGAAAACCAGTCAATTGTTCACAGTGAGAACTGCATGAAAAGTACATTATTGTGCCCAAACACTGCAAGTTCTTAAATGAAAAGTGCTAAGTACTCTGAGCCACTACCATTCGCATCAAAACAGATAAAATCACTTCTTATTGGCAACTTATCATTGGATAATATAGACCATAATACCGACGATCGAGAATATAACATTTGCCTTGAGGGACCACAATCATTGGGCGTAACTTTTGAACGGGCTTCAGTATGGGGAATGCTTTAAACTATGCTATTATAAGCAGCCCCAAGGGGTAGCCCACTGGTCAGCGTGCTCGCTTTCCATGGCGCGACCCGGGATCAATTCCCAGTGGGGCAAGATTGCAGTGTGCACTTTCCTTGTAATGTCCCAGTAGCTGTTGGTGTTTGATGATAAGAAACTTCCCTTCTCAAGTTGAGAAGACCTGAATATGGCTTAGGGATGTCTTTGTGCTAACTACACGTACTCCTTAAACCCATGACCGCAAGGCCGAGACGCCGCTGGTATGTCTTGGCTCCGGCAGGAGCAGTTGCACCAGAACAGCCAGACATATCTATTATAACCAAAAAGTAGGCTTTTCCCCACGCGTATGTTGCAATGGAGTCATGGACGTATTACACAATTGATCATTGTAACGTAAACAAAACACTGGGGTGACGTGTTCCAATATGGCTGCCGCCTCACGTATTGGAATGATCCCAAGGTTATATGTTTGTAATGTGCTTACCACAGTTAAAAATATTCATTTTATAAGGCAGGAAGTGTAACAATGACCTGATGTCACCGCCGATTATAGAAAAAGCGAAGTCAAGTTCTTAATATTCGTGCCAAAAATGTATACAGTTCGTGCGAAAGTATCTTCGGAGTACTCATATCAAAGGGGTTAATCAAACACGTCACAATCGCGGATGTGGATACTGTAAAATGTGAACATAGAAGTGTTGCCTGGTCAAATGACAGCATATTGTTCAATAGACATTTTTCTTTATGATGTCCGAACCATGCATATTCCCGTTAAAGTATTGAATTCCCGTGAATCATCTGAGGTTCCATTTTATAAGCTAGAGTTAAAGGTTCTTTTACTAAGAAATCTTGATGAGCCATGTTTGCCCTAGTGTACACGACTGCTGGAAACTAAAAAAAATTGTTGTATGTAAAATACAAGCTAGATGTAAAAACAATATTAATATTAAGAATTCTCATTATACCCACTGAAATGCCTTTTAAATTTATCAGACTACACTTACCTTTAAAAGCTTAATTTGAAATGACAGTAAGTCACAAGACTAAATTTCAAAGGAATTAATTCTGACAGGCAGTGCATGCCCACGGACAACTGCAACAATCTGGAATTGAGATAATTTATTTATTAGTATTCCAGGATGAAAAATAAGGCTTTACAAACTATAAATGAAGTAGTTCATTCTGAACTGGCGGAGGCGGTGGTGTGGTTCCCACTAATTCAGGGCGGAAACTTAGACTCAAGGACGAATACAAGAACGGAAAACCATTATGCGGGTTGAGGACTCTCTCAGAGATATAATGAGGTTACCACCAAGTGAAGTAATCCATCGCTGACCTTTACAACTTATCTAATTGAGATGAACAGCGCACGAGCCATTAACCTAACCACAAATTCCCTAGGAAACATGAGGAGCCGGCGTGAAATGATGAGCTGCTGCAGCGGGCCACCTCTAGTGAGCAAGATGTAGTTGGTATTGCGATTGAACGATGAAGTGTAACTTGCTTAAAATGAAACAGCGCCAATTCTTGATAACGTTATTGTACACAAGGGATTATATGGAAATTGTGCTTCCTAAATCAGGTATATATTCGAATTGAGGGTTTCACAGTTCTTTCCTGCTTCAAATTAATATTAGTGTACTACAATGGCATCTAGGTACTACAAGAATTAAAAAACTTTGTTTTTGAGAGCGCAAAATTCTCTTTATCGAAAGAACATGGTTGATAGTTTTATCCCGGTACATTTGAGAAAAGTAGGTCGCTTTAATTTTGAAGCTCTCACCCACTTGTACTTTATGAAGCAAAGGAAACTGATCGTAAGAACGAGGCAGTGGAGGAAGAGGCAGAAGAGGAAACGGACGTGCAGTTATCCTCGTAATCCTGTAGTGAAACACTGGCCTCCTGACGAGTGGAGCGGCGGAGTTTGTCAGCGCTTGCTAACGAGGCCCCACGCGCGCGCTGGGATTCTCGCCTGGCGGACGACGATAACGATAGCGGTCGGCCGGCTTAGCCGGACGAGCGCGCACCTATAGCGCTTTACAGCGCTCGCCGTGAACTGCGTCAGCCTACACGCGCGCGCGTCGTTTCCCCCGCCCCGCTCCGCCCCGCCCCGCCCCGCCCCTCCCCTCCCACTCCCTCCTCCTCACGTCTCATCCACGCCTTGCCCCGGCCCCCCACACCCCCTCTCCTTCCCTCCCATCCCGCTCCCTACACCCCCTCCCACTCCCTATACCCCCTGCCACTTCGTCTTCCAGTCAAATCTCCACCCCGCCTGGACTCTCCCCTCCCCTCGCAGTCCCTCCCTTCCTGGCCCTCCCATCCCCCTCCCTTCCCCATTGCCTCCCGACCCCCTGCATCGTCTTCCCGCTCCGCCCTTCTCCATCCCCACCTCCGCCCTGCCCCACCCCACCCCTTCCCTGCCCTGCCCCACCCGCGCGGGCCAAAAGGGCGCAGATAATGAAGGGGCCCAGCCGACATTCCTGAACTTTAAGAAAAAAGATATGTGAAGTCTCACGTTGATACAGTGTTTTCAATTCGCAATGAATAATACGTTTCCCAGCGTGCCTGCAACGCGCCAACCTAATCGTCTCCTGCTTCGGCTCGTAGCGTGGACATTTTCTCGGCCAGCTCGCTGCCCAGCGGCTCAGATTCCGCCGGAGGTCGGCAGGCAGCGATGGCAGCAGTGGGCCTCTACGTCCGCCCTCACTCCCGCTTGCTCCCCGCTTGCTCGGCCGCGGGCAGGTGAGTTGGAGCAACCTGGCCGCAGTGAACGTGTGGGCAAAAGAAATTTGAAAACAAAAATGCTCGAGTGGTGTGTGTTGTGACCGTCGCGCAGAGCTTATTCAGCGAGCCAAATCGCTGAGCGCTGCACCGAGAGCGAGAACGCTGGATCGAGGCGTCGGCCTTGCGTTTGCCGCACAGGTGAATATTTGCTCCGGAAAGAGAGGCCTGTGGCGGAGGGAAGAATCCTGACCACGTGCAACTCCAGCGAATCCTGCGAGAAAGGAAATATCACGGCTCAACAATACAGGTAACGAATTCGGTAATATATTCTGTTATATTTGGTAAACAACTCGTGTATTCTCCAAAACGTTTATGGTATATTAGTGATTAAATGCACATCTGGGATCCGTTCTTTTCTAGAGCGATTTCTCTTGTAACAGCCGTTAGTATATTTTTGCTTTTACGTATGTATCGTATTATATCTCGAGTTAAAGAACCGAGAGTAATATATATCACATCTCCATGTGGTAAGTGAATACGGAACACTTTGGATCGAAATAATCAGAGCCCTTACTGTCAAATAAAAGAAAACACATTGGAAGTCGACAGGTGGATAAGTACTGTATTATTCCTTGGCGAGAAAAAATGTATCTGATTCTTTGCCTGTATTCGAGGAGGAAGACTGCAGTGGTATTTCTATATGGATGTGGGGAAAAGAGCAGGAAGAGGCCTTGAAACAGACAAATATGGTACGATACAATACAAATTTCCACAAACGAGCATTAATACCCCTAGAATCGTTTCGAAGTAATATGCTGTTTTTTTCCATTCATACCTACTTTTCCCTTCTGCTACATGCAGAGGTCAGTTTCTAATCCAGATAGTAATTAGCAGCATTGTAGAATTGTTTCATCAGCTACCAGTCCGCAAAAAATAATATTTATGTACTGCGATTTTCGCAACTCTCCCCGGCAGGTATCAACTGTTGGCAGTTCCATCCAATCGGGAACTTAAAGGTCACGTCAGTGACGTCACTACGGTGAAGTTTAAGCTCCCGATTGGATGAAACCGTCAACAGTTGATACCTGCCAGGGGCAGAGTTGTATAAATCGCAGTTGAGCTAATTTCAAAGAGTGCAAGAAAAAGGGACAAAGAACAAGTAACTGAGAATAGATACCTCCTGACCACTTAAGGCCGTGAACAGAACAAAGCGCAAAGCTGTTTGTCAAGCGAGGGGAGGATTCGTTTGTGTTCTCATTTCTAGGTCGGCCAAGCTTTTATACAGTCGGGCCACATTTTAGAAATAAGATTTATTTAGTGTCGGACAACCATTATTACTTTCTCGTCTATCATGTACACATGGTAGGATGTCGTAATGCCGCGGAAAAACACGGTCATTTCTTTACACAAAAAAACTCTATAGCCCGGCCCTGGTAACTAGGAAGTGGACAAATCTTGTTCGTATATTGAGGAGTCCTACTAAACACGGCCCACCCCCATAACTTCTAAGAGGTTTGCAATATCGAAATGCAGTTTTCGCTCAACAATGCGAGCTTATGGAGCAAGTAACATGTCGAGTTACATGTAGGTTCCTCGACTACTGACGCAGAAACTGACGGATTTAGATTTATTTAGTCGAAAAAACAGTAAAAACTGTATATGACGTATTGGGGAGAAGATCATATTCGCACTTTTTTTTGAGTTTTAAGAATCCCTTTCCATCATTTTAACTACAAAGCGTTGAAAGATGAGTAAAAGTTAAAAATATGTAAATAAATAAAAATAAAAAAGCGCGAGATTAGCAACATTTGAGAAAACTAGACATTTAATTTCCCGAGTTATAAAAAATCTATTTGCATCGGTAAACGAATTGCAGGTATGATTTTTCTGCATTGCTACCAAAATAGTAACTCGCCCTTACCTCTACTCCTACCACTACCCAAGGAAAGGGAGAATTCAACAAAACGTGCGCATAGTGAAGCTACATTTACGTCCAGAAGCAGATCGTTGGGTTGCTGGATGTTAAGGTCACTGTTACGAAGATGAAAGACGGGTGCACTATTTCCGAACGGAGTCGAAACGTGCAAGCAAAGAATACTGTCATTCTTGTTCGGAGGAACCAAAGAAATTTCTCACCCAACCTTCTGCTGGGAAAGTCATATTGACTTTATTCTGGGGTAAGTTTACCTATCCTAGAACACTATATGCCCCCAGGTACCACAGGGACCAGTCCCAACAAGTCCGACTTTCTCAGAAATCATTTGAAGTCAGCAATACGCACGAAGCAGAAGGGATTGCCGAGTGCTGGTGTTCTGCTACAACATGTTATCGCGCGTCCGCATTCAGCTCTTAAAACTGTGGGAACAATTGACGACCTACGCTTCAAGTGCCTTTCACATCCACCACGCACGTCAACTTTGGTACCGACAGATTACCAAATATTTGGCCCCTTAAAACAGTACCTGGAAGGGCAGAAGTTCAAGACTGTGGAAGACGACAAACCGATGGTACACGAGAGGCTAGTTACCACGTCAACCAAAACGTTTGTCTTACGCGGTATGCAAGCCCTTCCTATCTGATGGCGTGCATTGGGAACTATGTTGAAAAATAAAGTGCAAGGAAACACTTTTCACAGTAAAATAGTGTGTGTATGTGGGAGGGGGATTCCGGTGATATTGGATTCTTCCTTGTTTAAAGAAAATAAAACCTTGATTTGCTTCCCTTCACTGTTCTTGAAAAATAAAATAGGACTCCATGACACGTTACAATGTTATAGCATCTTCTATTCTTATTAATATTACGTCGATTGCAAAATCTCATGAGGCAGGTTGCAATTATGCACGCAAAGGGAGAACTCCACGTCCGATGGCGTTGTGAGGTTGGCGCAGGTTGACTGGCGTTCAATTTCGCTACACTTTGTGGCACATAGTCCTGTCACGCCTCACGGCGCGTGCGCTTTTTGAAATGAATTGCCAAGATAGTTGAATCGATGTTCTGAGTTATTGTCATAGATGAAATATGAAACGAACCACGCATGATATAGCATTCTTTATTACGATATGATGGTTGTTGTATGCATAATATATGAGTATATTGCACACCAAAACGTTTTTTTAATATGTGCCAGTTCCGTGGGCCACTAACTGACACAAGGCGGGCCGCGCGTTGACCAGCACAGTTCTACTCTTAAATTCGTTTCGGTGGCAGTCAGAATAAACAGAGTTTAAATAAATTTCCTTTCAAAGATTATTCTCAAATTAAACGATTAACTGAATATGTAGTTTGACAAAAAGTTATTAAACCGTTTCTGCAAATATTAATTATAGAAGAGGTTTAGTTTTTAAGCAACAAATAAACAGAAGTTTTGCCGTGCTATTTTCTTGTATATAATTGATATATTAAGTATTTTTCGTTTAAAAGGTATTTACCTACGCTCATATTTTGAGTTGAAGAAATTTATTTAACAGGCATTGAGATCAAATGAGCTGTACATGGAGCTATTCTTATTAATTTATAGTAGTGGTATGCAATTTTGTCCTAGGTTTTCTTAAAATTATTTTATCCGTTTCCATGAGTATAAAGATTTATGTTTTGCATTGTCTTATGCTAATCGAGAAATATTTTATAATAATTAATTTTTACTTTTCCATATACGGAGTAATCCACGCAGTAGTGAAAAACAATGGAAAATCAATTTCGAGATTGTAAGGGAAATACACAATTGGGAGTCTCCTAATATAGGAAAAGTGCTTTTCTCAAAACGTAATAACTTTCCTACTGTATGTGACCTCTGAGCACAACACTAGCTTCTCAACTCTTCGCAGGACGTTTGCCACAATTAATATTCCCGATCGATCTGTTTCGACTCGAAGCTCTGCCATTTCGAGAAGGTCAGGCATAAGACAAAAGTTAGGGATGGAGTGTGCAAGCGCACATTGTAATCGGAACTAATTTGGGATGTGATTTATTCGGATTTGGAAATGTACGCATTGTCCGAAATAAAATGCCGTACATATACTAATACATCCAAATGATTTCCAGACAATGCAACGTAGCGAGTGTTCTGAAAAAATGGCAACGTAGCGTAGCGATCGAAACATCACATCATCATATCGCATCATCAAGCAGATGCAGTTCCTTACCGCAAAAAGATATTACTGATTTTACAAATCCCTCTAAGTGAAAATTACTGCTACAAAAACATGCAATATATACACCGTAGTTTGAAGTGCAATAAAGTTTCATTTCGACAACTTGTATTTCAATAATTATTTGTTCAGTACTACAGTAGTTATAAAATCCTTTCTTTGCACTACAAATAAGCATTTTATTTATTTTTCCTTCATCCTGAATTTTGTTCCGATTACTCGAAATTTCAGATTTGCGGCGTTCGAATTAACGAGGTACTACTGTATTGAAATTGCATGGCGGCCATCACTTGCTGCGACAAAGAAAAACTCGCTTCACTGAACAACGCGCGGGAGATTAAAAAAGTACCAATCATTACATTTTGCAAGTTCAAACATTTTAATGAAAATGCCACTTTTGCCATTGAGTTCAACCATTACCATTGCTCTTGAGTGTATTGTGATCTATTCTGGATGGCAAGTTCGGCAAGAACGTATCATAAAATATTGGCATTTATTTTCAGTTATGTAGAAAGAGATTTTGGTGAAGTGCGGAGTAGTGGGTACCCGCGTTCATCATGCGTGAATATCCTATGCTGTCTTCAAATCGCCCTTGCCAGCGGCTGTGGACTCATCTCCAACAAGGAATCCTCTTCGGCTCGCTAATCGCTTTCCCCTAGTCTCGTGGGTCGTCTCATCTGGCAATCGAAAAACTCACCCTCTGCGTTGAAGGGATCGAGAGTAAGAATTATTAAGTAAGTAACCCTTCCTTCCCAAGATCTTCAACGGAAGTGAAGAGGTTTGCTTTTGCGAGTCTGGAATATAGACCCAATCCTCCCATGATGGTGCTTAGCGACTGTCTTGCGGACATTGAGGGAACTTTGGCTGCGATGATACACAAGTAAAACGCTAGAGTTAAAAAAATCCTTTATATTTTTTTGCGGACACATTTTAACTGACTATTTTTAAAACAGTTTACAGCGACAGCGACGCAACATTTTGCTAGTATACTGTAACTGAGAAACAAGATTAGTACTAGTTCTTATTCTTATTTTCTTTTCATTTATTTTACCATTATCAGAAGTTTAAATTAAATCTCTCGTGTTTAAAACAACACGTCCTCTTTATGGATGTTACTTGATTGAAGATGTGATGTTAGGTACACAGTCTAGAAGATAAGAGAATTAATTCCTATTAACTTACAATAGAGCGTTGAAAAATTCCTTACATAACAAATCCCGTTAGTAGAATGCCGTGTACCTGTTCTTTAAGTAGCATCTGTATAATGAAATGGAACGTTGCAATTGTCTGCGAAATGGCGGGGCGGTTCCTGCCACAAGGAGAGGACTCCGAGGATGCGATAAAATGCTTCGCTGTCGCGTGACGTTTGTGTGGCGTTCATGAGCCAGACTTTTTCTTTTCGTTTAGAGTCTATTGTTTGACATCTTTTCTTCGATAAACGAGTCTGGGGAGACGTTCGTGGATGTTAGTGTTTTATAATCTTATGAAATAGGGAAGAGGAACGTTGGTAGACATCGTAGATGGACCGATGACTTCCAGGAACTTTTAGGTAATCAATGGCCAAGAGTTGCGAAAGACATCTTATGAAATTGCGGGTTCAGAATATTGCGCTACGTCCTTCTTATATCATGATATTATTTCAGCTACACATTCTTCATTTACCGCTATTGTTGCGTAAAAAAACACGTTATATTAGAATTTACTATTATGTTATGTTCTGCCACTCCCAGAACTATTGCACCCTAGTTTGTCATACCAGCCATATTATACGCATCCTCTCTTTGCCTCTCTCATCCGCGCCTGTGAATCGTTGTTTGAAATGGCACTTTCAATGAACACTTTAATATCAGTTTGTAACGAAAACCAACAAAACAATTCAGATATTGTGATTATGTTTTATTCTATGAACGACAATTATGGATTAATTTTTACTTTGAAAATGTCAAAACGTTTATTCATAATCTGGCAAAGAATGCTAATTTAAATACGGTTATAAATGTGACTAGGCTGTCTACTCAGTACTTGTATCTATGGGGAAGCTGTGTTATCAGATAAGAATTAGCTCTTCAGTAGAGTCTTTGTTACATTAGGTTGCAATGAAATGAGCCCTGTCAGCGAAACGTGTACGTAGTGGTAGGGCTCCCTGCAAAGGCGCTTTACGACTGCGCTACCCGCCGATATCACGGAGTTGACATTTGCGCCGTGTGCCGAGCGACCTACGCAATGCAGCCGTAGATTCATCGTCGTTGATCGAGACATGGCATCGACCATGTAAAACAAAAGACGCATATTTCTTTCCGCTTCGATTGCAAGACCGGTTTGCTTCCAACGGAAAGAGAGACTTACGTGCCAGAGCGCGGCCGAAAATACGCGACTTGTGCGACGAGCAGACTCTCGGAGCCTTTCCTTGTGCTCCGTCAGAGATGGCTCAGCGCAACACTTAATGCCGCTGCAGCGTGTGACCGGGAGTTTGGGTTAGTACCCGTTAGTGTTATTTTCGACGCTAACGTAGGTCGAATTTAAGTTGCAATCTGAAGCAAAATTCTAGCGGCCGGCTGTACTGACCGGTAGTTTTCCGTAGTTTTTCCAATTCATATTACCAGGTAAATACCGGAGAAATTCCTTAATAGAAACCGCGTACCCCGCGCGATGTTCTCTTCCTCGTACTGCCTCCGTGCTCTCTCCTTGCGCATACATGTACAGGACATGCACTTCACCTCCACGCGCATCGTAAGACCGGCCTGGAACCTACAGATTATTCTGGCTGAAGCGGGGATGCAGAATATGAAATCGGAGAACGAAAATTAATATTTTTGCAAACATGTCACGTAATGGGGGGTATTTTAAACTTGCTCAATCGACCATCCTTTTTGTTTTTCGACTGTCTCCTAAACTATTCGTCTGTTTGAAGTCTGGTTTGCATCACTTAATTTTTCGTGATGTGTTCTATAAGTACACGGAAAATCAAAACTGAGAACGAAAATTAATATTTTTGCAAATTTCTCACGAAATGGGGGGGGGGGGTATTTTTAACTTGCTCAACCGAGGATCCTTTTTGTTTTTCGTCTGTCTCCTAAACTATTCGTCTTATTGAAGTCTTGTTTGTACCACTCAAATTTTCGTAAAGTGTTCTATAAGTACACGGAATATCAAAAGGAAGAACGTAAATTAATATTTTTGCAAATTTGTCACGTAATGGGAGGGTATTTTAAACTTGCTCAACCGAGGAACTTTTTGTTTTTTTTTCTGTCTCCTACATTTTTCGTCTGATTCAAGACTGGTTTGCACCACTCAATTTTTCGTAGAGTGTTCTATAAGTACACGGAATATCAAAACGGATCACGAAAATTACTTTTTTTTTTAAAAATTTGTCACGTATTGGTGGGGGGGTATTTTAAACTTGCTGAATCGAGGATCATTTTGGTTTCTTGTCTATCTCCTAAACTATTCGTGTGATTGAAGTCTGGTTTGCACCTTTCAATTTCTTGTAAAGAGTGCTATTAATACACAGAATATCAAAGCGGAGAACGAAAATTAATATTTTTGCAAATTTGTCACGTAAAGGGGGGTATTTTAAACTTGCTCAATCGAGGGTCATTTTGGTTTCTCGTCTATCTCCTAAACTATTCGTGTGTTTGTCGTCTGGTTTGCACCTTTCAATTTCTTGTAATGAATTCTATTAATACACAGAATATTAAAGCGGAGAACGAAAATTAATATTTTGGCAAACTTGTCACGTAATGGGGGTTATCTTAAACTTGCTCAATCGATTATCCATTTTGTTTCTCGCCTATCTCTTATACTATTCGTCTGAATAAGTCTGGTTTGCACCATTTAATTTTTCGTAAAGTGTTCTATAAGTACACGGAATATCGAAACGGAGAACGAAAATTAATATTTTTGCAAATTTGTCACGTAATGGGGGGTATTTTTATTGTTTGTTTGAGGGTCCTGGCTGAAGCGGGGAAAGCGTCCTGTAGGTCGTCGCGGACTCTCATGTTCTGGAGTGGAAGGAACACTACGACCTCCCAACTTGAAAATGCGCCGGGGCTTACGAGCAAAGTAGTTGACGTGCCGACGAAGAATTTCCTGATGAACTTGTGGCAAGAGAACAGATTGATAGTATTTTTGATTAAGAATTCAGATACTAAATGTATTTTAAGACTCTAGTTAAGGCAATTGAAGATTTTACAGAATTGCAGCCTGTGACAAGTTCTATAATGCAAATCAGTTTTTAAGAGACCGTGCACTATTTAAAAGTGAGGAACTCAGACTAAAAAACAATAAATAGTATGATTAATCCTGATTTATGTGGCAGGAAACAGGTCCCTAGTAGAAAGTACGATTCAGAATCTAATTATGTACGTGAAGGCTAATAAAATTGAAAGGAATAGTAACCTACGTTGGATTCTTGAGATGTAGTTTATATAAACTGGATGTGCTGAGAGGATTAGGGTAATAAAGTAAACAAGAAAAGTATAATCAAATACCAACCAAGGGGAAAGAAAATATAAAAACAAGTAGAGTAATGATGTTTATGATAATTTAACTGGTAATAATGTACAAACAACTTTTCAGAATATAATTACATTGCTCCTGGAGACTTTGTCAGTAGAGATGGCTTTGAGATTCGTATTTGGAGTTTTGCGAGCAAATTCTTGAGTGGCTCTCTTATCACAGTTGGAGGAAACTGTTGTAGAGATCTCCGTTGACGTGAAACACCGAAGTCTTCACGTTTCTCCTGAACCTCACCGACCGCAAACGTACACGACATTGCAGCCGGGTCGGAAACACTCACTTCGACCGAACGCCGTTAATGGGTGTTGCGCGCAGGCCCGGCGCGGCCCAAACGAGTGGATTGGCATCACTGGCGGGGAAATTCGTCAAAGGGCTGATTTCATTGCCGCCGCGAACTGTTGATGCCATTTTGGCAAAGGCTGCTTTTGTTGAAGCGTGTAAACAAGAGCCACTCGCCGCACGGCCTCCTGCGAGCGACAAAGCCACGGCCGCGCGCGCGCGCACGCGTGTGTCATCTTGATTAGTGGCCCCGGGCGTAGCGATGCCCGGCGCCTCCGTGTATTTTCAGAACGGCGGACGCGAACAATTGCGAAAACGCTGTTGTGTATGCGTTTGAAAGTTTAGTTTGATGCAATCAGAAAGTCTTGTATTTGACTTGCTTGGCAACTGATTGATTGTTAGTGATTCCAGGAGAGTCAACAGCTGCCATTAGTCCCATGAATGTAGTGAATATTTGTCCTCGAAGTGGCGGAGATAGTCGTCCTCCGCTGAATGGCGAGATCCGACGCCGACCTACACGCCGGATTGGTTTTTTAAGGGGGCCTACAACTGGATAGGTTTGCCCGGTTGGAGGCACTACCTTGACATAAGCTGATGATTTGATCCACCTCTGCGGGTACTTGGTTGACCAGTTGAATGTTGTTAGAGCTTCAAAACCTCTTTCATTTAAATCAGAGTGTAGAGGATAATATTGTCCAGCAGCATCACCGGGAAGCTTAATGTTCTTTTGAAATTGAAAGTGGTTTGTGAAGGAAATGTCACCTCCATTTGTTCTCCAGAATGTAACATTGTTTTGTATCCCCTCTCCGCGTTTCACAACGGTGCTCATAATGTGGGAAATTAAGTGTTTAGACCCGATTGATAGTGTTAACGCTTAATTCAATTTTATCTATTTAATAGGTAACTTTTGAATATATAGGTAACTTTTGAATGTATAATTCCATAACTTGATATTATGTAGCTACACCCAAGCTTTCACCCAAACGCGTTCTAACATCTTATACACAATACCTGCATCCCAACGCGTTCAAACCATTCCAATTCTGGTATTCACCACAAATGGTCTCTCCAGCGCATCAAAGTCGCGGAAAAGAGACCATAAGATTCCGCTAAGGAAATGCTCAATTGGTATCATTTTAAAATAATTCCAAATTCCTATACTATCGGCCTCTCTTAAGATGCCAACATTTGCTGCGAATCTAGAGACTCCAAGAATTAATTTGTAATAACCTATTTCAATGCTCTTCAATCAATCTATTCTATCCACTCTCCATAGTTTCGCCCCATAATTCATAGCTGGGCGAACTAGCGATTTGTCACGCACCTTTGTGCATCATAACATTGTGTCGCAAACTTTAAAGACAATTCCGGTATATTGCCCTCTGCGCAAACTATTTCTTTGAATGCAGTTCATGCAGACGTCATGACAAATAGTGACCATGATAGGTAAATATTTAATAACTTAATTCAATGCTAACAGAACCTCTCGTCTAATATGTTAAAATTTCGTCTTCTAATGGAATCGATCTTTACAGTAGAATCTTCTTTTCCCACGTTAGTTCAGGAAAACTGGTCTCCGGGTAATCAAAAACTGAGATAATGAAAATGTTTTGTATTGGTCCAAATGTGTTGAAGGTAAATTTAGAAGAATGTATGTATATTTTATCTTACAATGTTACAAGGAAGTACATGGTAAGAAATTCGTATCAAGTTAGTACATATTACAGTTTTATTTTCGTAAATAATTTATTTTTGGGTTTACCATTTCTTTTCTCGTTTTTTTCTCATTGTCCATGACATTCAAAACTAATTTACATGGAGATAAAATTAATTAATTCTTCTGCCCATACTATGTGGTGGATAATATTATGACAGCAACTAATAGCAGTGGTGAACGGTAGACTTCATTCCTGCCTGAAAATAGGATTAACAACTAATCATAGAGATAAGCGATGGAATTCATTCCTATTTGGTGGTTTCTGTGGAAATGTCAACTTTATTAGTTGCCCGAAATGAAACGATGCTGGAGCCACCGTGTCCGTGTATTTTCAAAACCGCGAACGAGCTCCCACAAATTGCGAAAATGATGCATTTGCATTCGAAGAACTCTATGGTGTTTGGAGGTGAAGTTCTAGACTCGTCTATTACATTGAATTTTACTTGTTTTGTGACAATTGAGGGTTGCTATAGTTGGAAGTTCTCCGATTAAAAAGTACCTGCATGTTGCATATTGTCAAAGCACCTTACAATTCTTATCGGTAGGTATCATAACCATTAATAATTTCTCTGAAAACGGTCATCTCAATCAATTATCCTTGATGATGGCATCGTTACCTCCCTGCGTTTTTTGAAAAGGGCACACAATTGCACTTTCTTCCAAAATTTGTGTTAACGATTGGCTTGATACAGTCACCTGATGTTGTTCAATATGTTAAATCTTACTTACTGAAAGTTTTTTTACGTCTGGTTCAGTAAGTGTTTTTTTAACAATCAAGAAACCAACTAGGCATTATTGATGCATAATTATTATTGAAACAACATGCATGTCAAATGTCAATGTGTTGAAAAGTATCATAGTACATGTGTGGTATGTGGATTTCTGTAGTGAACTATTAATATTCACACCGGTTGAATATCATTCCTGTGACGTGTTTTGTAATCATACATTTTGTATTTCATAAAACTACGTTTGACCAACTAGTAAGTCAATTCTGACAAAAACTTCAGATTACGCAAGGCAATGGTAAAATCGCAAGCTCAGTGAGAGGGAGAGAGGGTTGCCAAAATCACGTTGATGCGTATTATGCTTACAATTGTTTTTGCAATCCAAAATCTTGATACTATAGGATGTGTTTATTAGAATAATAAGCTAAGTATCTTATAGGAATAGACACTTGACCAACCTATGGCATAAGTGAAATGTAGACGCTACGCCTTCTTCAGCACTATGATTCGTGATTGGCAGGAAATCTCAGGATATCTTCTTTAATTTAATCATATAGTATGAATTTTATTTATCGTGCTACAACACGATCAATTTGGCTAATGCTCATTTTGGATGAATGGAAAAATGAATGTATACTGTACGGAATGCAACAACATGAATGTTAAGAAGAGTGAAAAGGAAGTTTGAAATATTGGGTCAGCATTGATGTCTCCTCCTCTGGCTTCTGAATGTTGGTCACTACAGCATTTACTTTCATTCATTGTCACGTTCTCCGGAGGTAGAGGGTAGTGGTACCGGCAATTATTCACTGTGACACACAGGGCTTATAGCACATGGTAGTATTGCACATTTTTCTTCGTGTTTGCGGCGATTCCAGGTATTTGTGACTGTGAGAAAAAAAAGACATTTGTGTGATACGTTGGTTCCATCCAAATCATGGGAATTGCAAAGGGCATGTGTCGTGAACCTTCTTACCAATTGTGTCAGGTTACCAGTCGCGTCAGGAGACACCGCATGGGAGCCCCATTTCTTGTCCTGTCCCTATCGTACACCCGAAATGAAGTTCATAACACTTCCTTACCAGAGGATTAAGGTTCGGGTTTTGCAATTTCAGAGGTAATTCTCAACAGATATAAATTCACATATTGGAGCTTTTTACATAGTTACGAGGCATTTCGTCTTCTGTATTAGTCCACAACACAAACCTTTACGAACCTAGAACAGTCACATCCAAACCACTTTCCATGATGCCAGATCTCTCAATGCTGGGATGCAACTGGGAAGAAATATAACGCGATTCTGTTTGAATATGACTTAACAGTAATGTTGGCAACCGTATTTGATTACAGAAATGTGAATTTTCTGAATTCAGTGTTATGTAAGGAATTCCTTATACAAATTTAGATTGTGCCTGAACAATCAGTCGTTATCAATACATCTGCAGAATTATTAAATAAAACTACACCACATTGTCCAATAAGCAGTGTTTTCAAGCATTTTCGTTAGTAGAGAGTAGCGTGTAACATGAAAACTGAACCCGAAAGGCAAAAACTGATTTCATATTCGAATTCAGTATCAAAGTCTAAGCTAAGAACATCATTCACATTATTTGCTACAAAATTCTTTTTTACCAGTTTACCACTCAATTGCCAGTTTTTGTATGGGTAAATGACTTCTAATGTGTTGACCGACTGTAATCATTTTCGTTTGTACTTCGTACAGCGGACAAAAAGAAAAAAGTTTCAACATACTTATATGATAATTCCTGAAGTACTTTGATAGCAGTGAAGTATTATTCTTAATAGTTCGTGGATTCCAACATTTATGCATAATTATTTCCATTCAGATACTCCTATACTCCCTTATTTCACTGATGTGATGCGCAACGGCGTTTTTATTAGATGTGCATGGTAATTCCAAAGAGGATAATCCATATCATCTAGGTGTATTTACATTTATTTATTTAAAAAAACGTAAAAACTGTATGTGACGTATGGGGGAGGACATCATCAGCATTTTCTTGAATTTTTTCATTATTTTAACTACCAATGGTAGAAAGATGTGTAAAAGTCAAAAATAAATAAATAAAAATAAATTTTAAAAAGCGCGGGATTAGCAATATTTGAAAAAAATAGACATTTTCGTACCCGAGTTATAGAAAATTTATATGTATCGGTAAACGAATTGCAAGTATGATTTTTCTGCATTGCTAACATAATAGTAATTATATTTACCTCTACTCCTACTACTACAAGCAGAAGAAGAGTTTTACAAAACGTGCGCATAGTGAAGCTACGTCTAATTTCGAGAGTAGACATTTCGTAGTTCAGAATGAATGTGCCGCTTCTTGCGCCTTTGCTCAAAGGGCCTGAGGAGAAGGCATCGTTGTAAGGAGACAGAACACCCGCTTCGCAATTTCTTTTCATTTCCACCATTCATCATCTTCCTTTCCGAGAAGATTTTGTTGGCTCAACGTACCGGGAGAGGTGGCTCAGAGCATCTGACCAGGAGGTTCTGGGATTGGAGTGTCGACGGTAGCAGGGTTTTCGGCTCTAGCCAGAGAGCTTATTGTTGCGGCCGGCTGCTCTGAGCGGTAGTTCTCCTGTTTTTTTTTCGATCAATTCCACGTGAATGCTGGAGCAGTATTCTGCCGGACGGTCCATGGACGATCTTTCTTTCCCATTTCTTGTCCAATCCTAACTCTTACTTACTCACACACTTGCAGGCACTACACTACTACGCATGCAGGGAGACCTGTCGGGGTCTTAGAGCTTGTCCCGACTGGGGTGGTGCCCTGCTGTTGGGAGATACCTGGTTGGGGGAAACCCCGCTAACCAACGTTAGATCGGTACCAGATCTCGCTCTCTAATGACCTAAGCTGAGCTTAGCTAACGGCACTAATGATCTTAGCTGTTAAGACGCCTGGAATCATTAGTAATCAATCAATTATTGGTTCAACGTGATTCCCCGATTGCAGGTCGGAAGCGGGTTCCTACCGCGGGGGCGGGGGCGTCAGCTGGGGGGGGGGGCGAGAGCGCGTCTCGCGAGGTGCGGCGAGACAGCGCCACCGCGCGGCTCAAATGGCCGATTCGAAAGTTCCAGCGGAGCATTGCGTTAATACCTTTCCGATAATGTTTGCAACACTTGATATACAGTATTATACATTCGTATGGAGGCGATGCATAAATACGAAATTGCGTTGTTCATGTACGCGCTGGCGAGGGCGTACTACCAGAAATTGGCTGGTGGAGCGAGAGAGCAGTTGGTGCACGTGTGTGTTTCGGAACCCACTTATGTGATTCTTTTTCACCTCTGTATTTCGTCAAGTGCCATTGTATTGTAATTGCTCTCGCGTTTTCGCGTGTGTCGTTTGGTGATTCGATTACCACGTGGGTCGCTGAACTTTTAACATGACGTCCAAATTATGTGATTACGTTCGGTGCTTTGTGGGCGCGCTTTCTGAAATTTTGAATTACGTTAACCCTCGCCGCTGTGGGTGGCCAATAAAATATTGAGTGGGATAGAGAGCTGCGGTCCGCTGTTTACAGCGCTGACCGGCTAGCGCTAATTGCAAATTTCTGCTTAAATTGCATGAAACTACGCTGCGCAATCATAACTTGAAGAAAGTTATGTTCATTTATTCGGTCCGTCAAACTCAAGTTTCTCTTCAACACTATAGCAATTCATCATAAAATGAATTAACCTCTTTTTTAAATATATTTGAACCAAACAACCTCAATAATATCATAAAACTGGGCAATTTCTATTATAATTTTAAGTATTGAGAAAAAAAATTCCCATTTCCATAACTCCTTCTATAACTACTATTGTAGATGCAGTATGTGAGAACATTAATATTCAAATGCGCAATACGTGATATTTGGTGAGTATTACAAATATTTAATCCGCTTAAAAAGGATTCATTTTTAAATTTTCCTTGAGCTGAAGTTGGATAAAAATACATTACACTTAAGATATTTTAGTTACAGAACGTAGTGTTCTTGATGTTTGGTGAAGGTTTTTTAAAACTGAAACAGTATTTCTGATTTTTATCCTTTACATATAAAATCAAAAGCGGTACCCAGCCCGTCGGATGGATTTTTGTGACCAGGACTACTTAGACACGTGAACTTGATTGATTCTCAGTGTTAGAATTAAGTGAAAGTTTTGAAGAATTACTATTATTCCTTAAATGAAGCCTCTTACTTTAGATCGCCCCTCCCAGCTGTTTTAACTCTCTTCACGTGACTTATGTTTTGAGGTCTCCACGAGACGATTTCACCGGTTTCCCAACGACGAGTTTCCGTATTCATTTATCTTCGTCAACCTACTGTCTTCGTAAATTTCTTCTAATGAGTGTGACCGACATAATGAATGAGAAACGCTGTTTCATTTGACAACAAGCCAGGTTTACCAGTAATGAAATGGAAAGTTAAAAGTATCAAATTATCATTTTCGAATGAACATAGCCAAGAGAATACGGGTAGTAAGAATTGTTGAGGAAGTGGAAACTAAGTAAGTAGTACACATTTACATCTACAAGAAACTTTGTTAGAAATGATGACATTTCATTTTTTTCTTACTGTGATTCAAGTAAGAACTAAGTGAAACTTGAACACTGTTCTCTTCGACGTCAATAAGTACCTTTCATTTCAGAAGCTTTTCCGAGAGCTCAGTGAGAAACTACAGAAAATTATCACTGTTAACTAAGTGATGTATCGAATGTTTATGGAATATGGAATTAGGTTTTTGTGTAGTGACAAAGTGTTGGTATGACATAGACACAAAAAGAACAGTTTTATGATTTGAGGCCTCTTTTCACATGTCTTCTCGATTGTTCAAGAAGTATGTTTAACTAAAGCCCGTAGTCACATTTAGTGAACAAAGATGGAATCGATATCTGAAAAAATGAAGTTTGATGTTCAATCTCTCTCTGATCAGTTAACTGTTCTCATAGAATCGCAATTTTGGATTTTCAAATGAACCAACAGGGTTTGAATGGTAAGAGCAGAGGCGGGATTTCGGATCTTTTATTGGGCGGTAATGGGTTCCCCGCCCCCCACATAAGATGGTTAATAGTTCTCCTAACCCAAATGACATATAAGTAGTTATACTCTAATTCTAAGATAACCATAATATTTTTGAACGATTTCTAAGTCCCGTCCCACCATCCACACCCCTCTACAGCCAGAAACGTTTTATTTTATTTTTTCGTCGTTTAATTTATCTGGTTGAAGAAAATATGAAAAATTACAAAATAATTTATACTATCAGAAATTTTCTCAGCGCCAAATTCGAAGTGAAAGTTTTTTTTTAAAGAAAGTAACAAAAAATAAAATAATAAAATGTTCACTGCCATAGAATCCTGAAACAGGCTTGAAAACATCTCACAAGTTCTTCTTAAAACACAAAACATTAATATTTTCAGATTTTTTTAGATTTCTGAGCTGTAGTTAAAATTACAAACATTTTAACGATTTTAAATCATAGTGTTTGAAAATGGTTGCAACAGTCTGTGCATTTATTTGAGTGTTTATTATACGTTTGTAATAAAAATTGTTCTGTTGTCCAAAAGAATGAAACTTTTCTGATAATGGTAGCGACATAATGATTAAAACAAAAGATTCGTTTTTATTTTAACAGAAAAGTGAAATTCGGGGAAGGTGTTGTACCTTGGATTTGACGTACCTTGACGATTTGACGTTAGACAGATCTTGACGTTTAAGTTTGCTGTTTCTGAAAAAAAAAAATGACTGGAATATTTTTTTGGATACTTTAGAGTTTTATACACCACATATATTTTTTCAAGCATGTATGACATCATTGATTTAATAGCCAACTTAACACAGGTGTTGTATCTTGGACCCACGTATGTTGAACCATTAACCGTTCATGTTGAGAAAATGACAACTTATTAGGAAGAACAAAGTTATTTATTAACTTTTAAATAAACATTGGTCTTAAGATAAAATAAGGCATAATTAACATTTTCAGGTGAATACTGTCTATTGTAAATTTTTAAAGAAAATTTTAACAAACACTGGATAAATCAATTGACGAACTGAGCCCCCAGTAGGAACTGGATCTGGAAGCTTCATTAAGTTATCATTCTTGTCGACTGCATGTATGGTAGTATCTTCTTTGGTACGTTTTCAAAATTCAAATCCTTTTTCATGTATTGCACCTCATAATTCTAACCTGATAAATACTATAATAATAAATAATCACATAAATTGTAATATATTTTTCAACACCATATGTACGGCTTTTTCAAGGTCCTCCTTAATTGCAGGTTTTCTCTTGACACAGATTGCATTCGTGGCATTTTGTTTTTTCTGAAAATAACATTTTGAAAACTTTGGTATTTCACGAACGTAAATAAATTACACCAAATAGAAGAATACTATACTTTAGAAAGTATTGTTGTAAGTAATTCAGAAAGTATTGAATGTCGGTCTAACCAAGGCAGAAACTTTTGGGTAGTCCTTGGTGCAGTACATCGTCACATTGACGGGCGTGTGTTTTTGCGTTTTGAAGAAAGAATGAGCTTTATTTCAAACACGTGGTTCTCTTAAAACAATACGCAAAGACTTCCTTTCATTTGAAATGTGATCTTGCATATTTTTGCTCTATAATTAAGATAAAATAATGCATATCTACTTTTGACAGGTGATAGTAATTTTAATGATGTTTTAATAACGTTTTCATAATGTCTACCGCAGCTGAACAACCAAATAAACAAATTAAACTGCACAGAGACTACTAGCGACAGTTTTATAAACTGCATACAGTAGTATTCATATATCTCGCTAGGCAGAGCTAAAATTAGCCTAGGTCCAAGGTACACCACATTCCCCTTCCCTAATAATAACATTGAATATAACAGAAAATATTCAGTTGAGATAACAGGTTCGCTTTTTTCCCAATGTACTCTTGGCATCAAGTATCATGCATTAGTCTCTTACATTAAAATGGAAACACGTACTTACAAAATATAATATAATAAAGAGTTTTACTCAACATAATTCGTATATTTGTACTTTATAACTTTTTCAAAAATTGTAAACGCCCAGTTTTGGGTCTCTAACACACTGTATGTTCACACTAGAGCTGCCGGATCACAGAAACGATAGTCACTCGGTGACTTTTTGAATCCGTACGTCTCGTAACGTTGACAAATTTCTTCTTTTGAAGATTCTTTAAAGAAAATCGTCTTACATGGTCAATGGCCTAAAGTTTTCAGTTTGGCCACTACGCTTCCATAGATTTTAAGTAATGCTTGAAAACGGTTTTTATCTTATCGTGGATCCACGAAACATTGTTTCGTTCTAAGCATCTATTTTTCGGCGTATGAAATATTAAAAACGGAAATTTGTAATAGATAGAAATTGTTTAATCATTCTTGCATTTCTAATTTGCATTTCTTTGCGAACAGTTATAATGTAATAAAGCTCCTAGTTTGTAAGCTTTTTTGCTAATATACACAAAATGCACATAAAATATCACCCCTACGCTGTTCATCAACGTTTTTTCTAATAAGATAATTTGATTCTTCCCCGGATTTCCTGCCTATTTCCATACGTTTGTCCCCTAATTTTTGAAAATAATTAAAATTCCACAAACTTGGTCTAATTTGTGTAATCTAATTTTAATCTAATCTAATTTTACTCTTGCAATTTCTCTATTAATCGTTTTGTAAATGAATATATATGTGTATATGTGTGTGTATATATATATATATATATATATATATATATATATATATATATATATATATATATATTGTGGCGAAATGGGATTATACAACCCCATAACACCACAGTTTCGCCGGCATAAACGTTTACAAGCAGCGAGAAGAGCGGCCGAAAACAATAGTAGCAAAACGCGCAGCCTGGTATCCGTTGCTCGCACTAGTCGCCGCGAACTATCAAGCCACGTTTTTGCTGGTGGAAGGCACAAGTAGGAGAAATAATCCCCACCACGCCGAATTTCCCCAGGCGAACGCCAATAAATACGCAAACGCGGAAGCGGGAGCTCTCTTTTTTGTCGCCATCTCGCCTGGAGTCAACATCTCTTCTGCTAGCACGCGTCGGGTCAGCAGTTCTTCATGTAAGGCACCGCTTGGCAAGTGTGCAGATTTTATCAGAGCATCAGATTAGTTAGAAATTGCCGCAACGACTGTGTAGACAGGAGTGTACGGCGTTGCAGAAAACGTCTAGCTAGTCGTCCGCGCAGTAGTCAGGAATTAGAGAAATATTCTTCTATTAAGTAATGCGGGAAGTAAAAGTGTGCCCGTTCTCAGGAAAGCTCTGAAAGTTCTTGATTAACAGAATAAAAGTTAGGAACGAGCGAAGTACTTGCACTGGCAGTTAGGGAAGTGCAAGGGACATTTTCTGCAAATTGGGCGTAATCGAAGGCGGTAGCAGCCGTGGGAGGAGAAGAAACCGGTTAGTGGAAACGGAAGAATACGCGGGTCGACCGGGAGAAGACGACGACCGAGAAAAAGGACGCAAGAGGACGGCGAGAGCAACGCAGAACTTCGGAATCGAGCAACGCGGTGCGGAACGCAGCACGCTGTTTCAAGGTTGAAAGACGGACAGTTTCGAGGTAACCTGTAGAACTACGAAATTAGGTCAAGTTCACGTCGGCAGGGAAAGAACAGTTTCAGAAGTGTTAAAAATTGAGGACACGGATGTTAATAATTTGTAGCTTGGGAGTGGGAGATTTAATGCGTAATTGCTTGCCTTTAACCATTCTATTGTAGCAGTCATTATTCTGTTACCAGCACTTATAATTTAAAGATAAATTGAGAGTAGTGCGCTTGCCCACAGGTTAATTATTGTATATAAAATTTTGAAAAGGCAAGAGATTGTAAATTAGGTTTAGTTTCACATGCAGTTGTAATTAGAATAATTTAAATTTAGACGTAGTGAATTTTCAAAGGGAATTCCCAGTACTGGTCAAAGAAATTGCTTCAGAAAATTAGTTCTGAACAAAATTAAGTGTTCATTTGTTGAATAGGCTGTAAAAGTTGCTTATTTGTGTTTTTTTTATCATTTTTGGAAGTGTAATTCTATGTTTGATTTGTTTTTCGTTGTTATCAATTCATGCCACAGAATTTTAAGTGAATTATATGCTCGTTTATGTGTGATTTGTGTGACTTTTATTGTGTCAAGGGTTCAGACCTTTCTCGTACCCCAAAGATCCTGCTTCCTGAGATTCTAAGCTCGCTTCACGAGCATAATATCTTAACGACTTGCTTACAGTGCATGCTGTGTGTGCAGAGAAGGTACCAGTGGTGTACCATAGGTAAGACGGTTAGATATTTTGGCGCCCATTACGTGGGGCAGCGATCGATTGAAATCGAGCAAGCAAAGGTGAACCCTAGACACAATAAACGAGCATTTTGTGGTATTTATTAGGCTGTGTACTGTGTTTTCTTTTCAGCAAGTGTTTTCTGTGTACAGTGAAGTGTTATATAGTGTATTGTATTGTGATTTTGGAAGGGAAGTGCATTTTGTATTGTTAGAAAGGTAAAGGCAAACGCAAAGCATTAGAATGTCAGGCAGTCAGGAATATAGGGAACCGAGGCAGATCAGGAGTGACGAGGACAGTGAGGGCGACGCGGGGGACGAGATACTTCGTAGGATGGAAAATTTAGGGTTGCACGAGGCAGAAGAAGTACGTGAGCCGACCGCGGATCGCACCGAATCAGCAGAGACTACGCCAGAACAACCGTCGCAACGCACGGAAGAACATACGATGCAAACATTAATGCAGGCATTGTTAGGGAATTTTGCGCGACACATCGGAATACAAGTAGAAAATCAAGGGCGAAAAACTGACGAGCAAATGAAAAAAATATCCGACGACATCAAAGAACAGTCGCGAAAGACAGAGGAGCAGGGGGGAAAATTAGCGGCAGAAATCAAAGAACAGTCGCGAAAATCAGAGGAGCTAGTGCAAAAATTAGCAGTAGAAACTAAAGAACAGTCTGAAAAATTAGCAGTCGAAATCAAAGAACAGTCGCGAAAATCAGAGGAGCTAGTGCAAAAATTAGCAGTAGAAACTAAAGAACAGTCTGAAAAATTAGCAGTCGAAATCAAAGAACAATCGCGGAAATCAGAGGAGCAAGTGCAAAAATTAGCCGAGAAAATTGACGAACAGACCAAGGTTTTTAACGAAAAATTCGAGCATTTTCAACAGTCCATAATGTCTGAAGTAGTCGTTAAATGTGACGAGCTTCGGGGAGAGATCGCGGTGCAAGTAGCAACATGCACTCAATTATTTGAGGAAAAGCACGCAGAAGTCGGAGCGAGAATTGATTCGATGTCTACGGAAATCGAAAAGAAAGATGAAGAGAATAGGGCACGGTTCGGACAAATACAAAACGAAGTGCAGGAAGTTCGCGGCCAGGTTACCGAAATTAGTGCGGATACGAAGCGTCAAGTCGAAGAACAAGTAACACAGAAACTAGAAGAACAAGAACGTAAGATTCAGGAATTGCGAGAAATAGCGGAAAGTAAAGTAGAAGGAGGGGGAGCATGCCGAGGAGGCAATATTAACGTACCAGCATCGCTTAGATTCTCAGGCCATCCAAACGAGAATCCGAATGCTTTCATTAAATCATTACAGAGCTTTTTCGTGCTTTCGAATGTCCGCGAAGCCCACAAAACTTTATTATTGCATCAAGCGTTAGAAGGCAATGCAAAGGCGTGGCTAGAAACGTTATGCCCAATGCCAAATTCGTTTGACGAATTTGTAGCTAGGTTCCTAGACCGTTACTGGGGAAGGAACAGCAGATGAATTTCAAATTTCATTAATGAGTGGGTATTACCGTAATTCTAGCGGAACCATGCGAGACTACGCGGCACGTAAAATAGCAGCATTGAAAATGTGCTCTCCTCCCGTGTCGGACGAAGAAATAATTTGCATTCTCACAAGACATTTTCCGCTAAGCATCCAGAATTTGTTACGCAGTGTTGATGTAAAGGATGTAGAAAAATTTCAAATTTTGTTAGGCAACTATGATTTGACGTTTGAAAATATGAACCAAACTCCGAAGACGACGAAATCAAATATCAACGCTATGCAAGTAATTCAAGATACGGTAGTTTCATCGTCGAAGAAAGGAGGGGGCAAAGGTCAAGGTGGATCTCGACAGCATAGGCCGGACGGAGCGCAAAGAAATGGCGAGTCAGCAGGTGTGGAAGTGCGCGGCCAAGGTCACGACGACGAGCGAGCAGGTACGAGCAGGAACGTGAACAGCTTGCAGCGGGCAAGGTCACGGAGTCCGCGAAATGAAATCGCTAGAAATCGAACGGGACCGGGAAACACGCCAAGTTCGAGTTGAAGAGGGGTCCCAAATCGAACAAAATTTACGACAAACACGCGATCCCTATAACTGCAAACCGAATTACGAATAATGGAGAAAATTTATGGGAGAACTGGAAGCCGAGAAAAGGGGAGAAATGTCCCGTAATTGAAATTAGTTGCGCTGGTGTGCATAGTAAGGCATTGGTAGACACCGGATCAATTAAATCTGTGATATCGGAAGAGTTGTATGAAGAGCTAGTAAGCAGGAAAATAAACGTCTTGGAATTACCAACCAATAACACTCGTATGGTAGATGCATGGGGGCGGAAATCTCATCCAGTGAGGAAACAAGTAATGGCAGAAGTAACAATTAGAGGAAAAATGTTTGATATAATTTGTTTGGTGGTGAAGAAATTAATTTACTCATTAATTATCGGTGTGGATTTTTTTGGCGGAACATGGCGCTATTATCGACATAGGAGAAAAGCAAGTTTTGATCAACGGAGAAAATGTTTGGGAGGAAGATGAAAGTCAAGAGGCGCGAAATGCACATGTAGATGAGGGAGACGAATCAGAAGAATTCGCAGAAATCGAAATGTGTAGCGTACAAATGGAGGAGAATGAAATAAAGGAAGAAATAAGGAAGAAAATAATGGAGCAAGAAAAGTTGAGGGTTGATCAGAAAAATGCATTGTACGAAATGTTGATAAGCGTCAAGGATGTCTTCAAAAATCACAACGAACCGGTAAAGGGATATCAATTTCGGATCGAGCTAACGGACTCGCGACCATTTAAAGCGAAGAATTATCCTATCCCCATAGCCTACCATGACGAAGTAAGACAACTAATGGACGAAGTGATCCAAGAGGGAGTTGTTAGAAAAGCGATTACGGTGAACATCAACCCAATTCTTGTGGAAGAAGTAAGGAAAGAAGAAGTAAGGAAAGCGGTAGAAGAAGTAGGGAAAGCGGTAGAAGCAGGGAAAGCGGTAGAAGCAAGGAAAGCGGTAGAAGAAGTAAGGAAAACGGCGGAAGAAGTAAGAAAAGCGGAAGTAGTAAGAAAAGCGGTAGAAGCAAGGAAAGCGGTAGAAGTAAGGAAAACAGCAGAAGAAATAAGAAAAGCGGAAGTAGTAACGAAAGCGGAAGAAGTAGGGAAAGCAGCAGAAGTAAGGAAAGCGGCAGAAGCAACTTAAGATTTTATTTCGCCGCCGAAAAAAATCTTAAGAAGAGAAGGAGGGGGCAATGTGGCGAAATGGGATTATACAACCCCATAACACCACAGTTTCGCCGGCATAAACGTTTACAAGCAGCGAGAAGAGCGGCCGAAAACAATAGTAGCAAAACGCGCAGCCTGGTATCCGTTGCTCGCACTAGTCGCCGCGAACTATCAAGCCACGTTTTTGCTGGTGGAAGGCACAAGTAGGAGAAATAATCCCCACCACGTCGAATTTCCCCAGGCGAACGCCAATAAATACGCAAACGCGGAAGCGGGAGCTCTCTTTTTTGTCGCCATCTCGCCTGGAGTCAACATCTCTTCTGCTAGCACGCGTCGGGTCAGCAGTTCTTCATGTAAGGCACCGCTTGGCAAGTGTGCAGATTTTATCAGAGCATCAGATTAGTTAGAAATTGCCGCAACGACTGTGTAGACAGGAGTGTACGGCGTTGCAGAAAACGTCTAGCTAGTCGTCCGCGCAGTAGTCAGGAATTAGAGAAATATTCTTCTATTAAGTAATGCGGGAAGTAAAAGTGTGCCCGTTCTCAGGAAAGCTCTGAAAGTTCTTGATTAACAGAATAAAAGTTAGGAACGAGCGAAGTACTTGCACTGGCAGTTAGGGAAGTGCAAGGGACTTTTTCTGCAAATTGGGCGTAATCGAAGGCGGTAGCAGCCGTGGGAGGAGAAGAAACCGGTTAGTGGAAACGGAAGAATACGCGGGTCGACCGGGAGAAGACGACGACCGAGAAAAAGGACGCAAGAGGACGGCGAGAGCAACGCAGAACTTCGGAATCGAGCAACGCGGTGCGGAACGCAGCACGCTGTTTCAAGGTTGAAAGACGGACAGTTTCGAGGTAACCTGTAGAACTACGAAATTAGGTCAAGTTCACGTCGGCAGGGAAAGAACAGTTTCAGAAGTGTTAAAAATTGAGGACACGGATGTTAATAATTTGTAGCTTGGGAGTGGGAGATTTAATGCGTAATTGCTTGCCTTTAACCATTCTATTGTAGCAGTCATTATTCTGTTACCAGCACTTATAATTTAAAGATAAATTGAGAGTAGTGCGCTTGCCCACAGGTTAATTATTGTATATAAAATTTTGAAAAGGCAAGAGATTGTAAATTAGGTTTAGTTTCACATGCAATTGTAATTAGAATAATTTAAATTTAGACGTAGTGAATTTTCAAAGGGAATTCCCAGTACTGGTCAAAGAAATTGCTTCAGAAAATTAGTTCTGAACAAAATTAAGTGTTCATTTGTTGAATAGGCTGTAAAAGTTGCTTATTTGTGTTTTTTTTATCATTTTTGGAAGTGTAATTCTATGTTTGATTTGTTTTTCGTTGTTATCAATTCATGCCACAGAATTTTAAGTGAATTATATGCTCGTTTATGTGTGATTTGTGTGACTTTTATTGTGTCAAGGGTTCAGACCTTTCTCGTACCCCAAAGATCCTGCTTCCTGAGATTCTAAGCTCGCTTCACGAGCATAATATCTTAACGACTTGCTTACAGTGCATGCTGTGTGTGCAGAGAAGGTACCAGTGGTGTACCATAGGTAAGACGGTTAGAATATATATATATATATATATATATATATATATATATATATATATATATATATATATATACACTCACTTTTATATTAATTTATATACATTTTTATATTAACGTATTTATAACATTAAAATACTGCTTTTTTGTATGATTAGGTAAATAAAGTGCCAAGTTTAATAAGAATAAGCTGTTAGTCACTCACTCAATCGAAAATCAGTATTTGCAGCTTAAGAACGAAACTGTGAGAAGTCGAAAGGAATAAGTTAAATGTTCAGTTTGATTTTCTCCATATTCAATTGAAGTTCCTCAAATTCCACAACAAATCTCATTTTGGGAAATTTCTTAGAATCTTCTCTCGAGACCCGAAAACAAATTATCAGTTACCCCCTGGAGAGCAAGGCGCGTGGCGCCTCATACGTCTCGGTTGGTGCACGGGAAGTGATCTAACCGTGAGTGACGGATCCGCACAGACGCGTACTCGCAGCTTCTCAAATAGTTCGTTTGGAGACAAAACATTGAACTATCAATGTGGCGTCGCCGACGCTGTAAACTGTTTTAAAAGTATTTTCATGTGTTGAAAATTTATGTCGTCCATAGTTTTGTTCAAATAAGTTCATACAGTCTCTAGCATTGGACAAAGTAATGAATCGTAGTAGCTAATGTTTTACCGTACCCCCAATTGCCTTGTATGTTATTTCCATAGAGGATATGAACTGGTAATATTACAATTTCAAATTGTAAACTCGCCGTGAAAATAAGTGCAGGTAAACGAATAATGCTGTCGGGTAAGAATCTAGTACAGCCACATTTTTTTGTTTTTTGCTAATATGCACAAAAATACACAATAAAGCCCATAAAAATTTATCTGCAAGCTGTTCTTCCAAAAATTCTGACGTAAAATCTTCTACAATTCCATTTTATTCTTTCCCTGATTTCCTTTCCACTTCCATATTTTTGTCTCCTAATTCTTGAAGAGGTTAAAACTCCATAAAGTCACAGTTTGGTATGTTTATGTGAATAAGGTAAGATTTAATAAGAATAAGATGTTACTCACATTCATTTGAATTCCCTTCCCTTCCCTTCCCTTCCCTTCCCTTCCCTTCCCTTCCCTTCCCGTCCCTTCCCGTCCCTTCCCGTCCCTTCCCGTCCCTTCCCGTCCCTTCCCGTCCCGTCCCGTCCCGTCCCGTCCCGCCCCCCCGGCCCGCCCCCCCCGGCCCGCCCCCCCCCGCCCCCCCCGGCCCGCCCCCCCGGCCCGCCCCCCCGGCCCGCCCCCCCGGCCCGCCCCCCCGGCCCGCCCCCCCCGGCCCGCCCCGGCCCGCCCCGTCGCCGTCGCCGTCGCCGTCGCCGTTGCCGTGGCCGTGGCCGTGGCCGTGGCCGTGGCCGTTGCCGTCGCCGTTGCCGTTGCCGTCCCCCCAACCGGCTTCGTCCAGCTTCCTCCGCCTCCCCTTCACGCCCCTCTAATCACCACTCGCGCAGCCGCTCACCTACTACCACTGCGGTCACAGGTGGAAACCCGGGCGATGCATGTGGGAGAAGTGGACGTGGGCGGTATGGTTCCGCGGGTCCTCCCGTTTCCCCCAGCCTGTCCATCCGCCATCCCTTAATGGCACGGCCTCAAAACTTTGGCTCTGGGATCTGTAATAAAGCATCTCAGCCTGCCGGCCAATACTTCTTTCCCTCTGCTAAAATGACAAAATCACCCATTTCGTATCTCATATCGGACGAACATTTAAACAGCATTAAAAAATAAAAAATAAATATTTTTCTCAGCGTGGTAGCTATCTGAACTACATATATATCTGCTGCAGAGGTATTCTCTCTGCTCTACTGGTCTGGGTTTCCATTCACCATACCCAAACATATGTTAGGGCGATTCTTGAGAACCAAATGAATAAATTAAGGCACTGTAGTTTACTTCATTAATATAAGCAACGCAGCAGTAAAATCCAAATAACCACGCTAATGAAAACTACATGTCAAAAAAAAAAAAAAAAAAAAACCTTTTATATCTCATCTCCCCTAAAAATTATATAAACTATGTAAAGGAATCTTTTCAAACAAGTTGTTACCAGCAACCTCAATAGTGTATGTGACTGTGTTGGCCGCCCTGCGCTGAAAATTTCAGTTCCAATTTAATTATTTTTCCAATTTCAGTTCAAGTGAGGCAATTGCACTGAGAAAATGAAAGCACTTTAGTGCACACCCATTTTATGGTCCTCCTAAATACTGGACTGTTTACTGGGTATTAAATATTGCATTGCTTCCCCGGCACAAACTCATGAACATGCTTTGGATATTGAAATAATACAAAAATTTCAGATTTTTGCTGTCAGACGCTCCAGTCAAGGCGTAGGAGGTTCTGAGATATATTTATTAATGTAGGGAAGAATACTACGCTGCCTCAACCCACAAGTGATACGTCGCGGGGCATGTACTCTGCGCTTCAAAGAAAGGAAATGGAATTTTATTGATACAGATCACAAAAAAAAATATTGTGAATTGGTGCCAGAAAAACGAGCATTTGTATAAACATTTTCGGAGTTCGTGAGTGCAAGCAACATGCAGCTATGCTAGGCCGGATAGGATATCTAAGCTTGTCGCAGTATACAGTATAGTTTTTGAACCCTCGCTTCCTTAAATATTTTTCAAATAAAAAAAATAATATTGAAATAAAAAACGGATTGATAAAGAGAATATTCATTTCGGGCGATGCGATCAATACGCATTGTTCGGAATAAATTGAGAAAAAATGACAACAAAAAAATGTATCTGAGGGAGAGGCATATGACCTCCGTGAACCTCCCTCTTGGATCCGTCAGTGCTGCCACCATTAGCTGTGTCAGTTTCCAGCGTCGTCCGCCGGCAGCGCCACTGTTCCGACGCACGGAGCGGGAATTCGCCGAGAAGCATCTGGAGAATGTCGGATATAATATGCACGTTCCTGATCATTCTTCTCTCGGCCGCCCCGCTGTAGGCTTGCTTGAAGCCCAATGGTAATTACCATTGATTTTGCGCGGAAGCACGTGTACCGTCCCCGAAATATCGAATGTGCGGCGGGCAGTTGCCGGTTGGCGTGCTTTCCCGTCCCGCGCCGACTTTATAATGATAAAAAAACTAATGAAATACAACAATTTCGAAATACTTGCCAAGATGTTTTCGTATTTCCTTTGGCATGCACAATAATGGGAGGTTGGAGAATGTTTCTCATTGTTCTGCCGGTGAAAGCTCCCCAGTGTTTTCTGAAACAGTTCGTTGTGGCCCCGGGGGCCTGGCACAATGGCATTGAGAGAAACATAGCGCCTCCTTTCCTGTTCTCAGTTAAACACTTGCTGTTGGCGATTATGCTGACTCCGTGCCATTAAAATTACATGATACTAGTTTCTCAGGGACTGCTGGGCAGTTTGTTTTTATTCGCGAGTCCTTCACTCCGGTTGTCGTCAATGCAAAGCAGACAACTGGTATTTCAGCTGCGATACATTAGCAGATGACACAGCATTTACGAATAAGCGATTTATTCAGGCGTGCTGAAGGCCATTCCTCATTTGTGTTTGAATGTGTTCTCCATTCATCTGTCTGCTATTCAATAGAAGAATACCAGAATGTCGTTTGGCGTATAATGGTATGTCAAACGTGTCCGTAGATTACGCATACGTGAAATGAATTTCATGGGTTGGTCGGGTTTATGGCTTCCATGTTATAAACTGTGAAACGTCCCAGGGAATAAACAAGATAACTTAAAGGGCTATTACTGGATAGCGAGGGTAATTTGAGTAAACAGTGCACATTTACTGTATGTCTCTTACCTATTAAATACCTGAGCAGCGGTGTAGATACATAACCCACATTCTGGGAATTATTCCGAGACTTACTGTCTCCAGTTATTATTGTGTGAATAGCTCAGATTCAGAGTGCGTCAGATCTTATATTTTACATTTGCCATTCATTACCATAAAGTTTAGAATATCTTTTTGTGTGGGAAGCGAGAGTACCTTGTTACTAGAGGACTGGAGCTCATTCCGATGTATAGAATTAATTAAAATATTAGTCCAAAACAAGACCATACTTTTTTCTGTGTCGTTAAGTTTTACTTAACGCAATAGTAAATATATATTCAATTAATCTTGCTGTCACTTATTGTACAACATGGGAAATGTATACAGGCTGAGGGAACATGACGTTCTTAGTTGTCATCTTAAATCCCCACAAGTCCAATGAAAGAAATTATATTGATTGTGCGAATAATTTAAACCATCGAATGTCTTTAACGTTACCGAAAAGATGTTAAAAATAGAAGATGTTTTATTAAAAAATACCAAGCACACGTATTACATTTCCGTTCGTTAGGGTAGATAATGTGTTAATAAATGACGGGCATGATAAATCGCTCAAATCACTTTTACGAGTGGAGGTCACATAACACAAAGTAGACAGCCCGTGATTGACAGCTAATGAACACGTTTGGTGATGCTGCGCAGAAAAATAAACATTTACACGGGAAGAGTTGGCGCGATGTACTGTGCACTGGACGAGCGTTACACTGCAACACCAGTCGAGGGCCCAGATCTCTCGTCCGAACGTTACAAAAGGCGTTTTCCACGGAATGTTTCTTGACCATGCTAGCCGATTACCCTCAAGATAGTATGTTTATGTTACTATTATTAATATAAAATAAAAACGAATAATTTGTTTGATAACCAAATCTTGGAATGTAATAAAAACCTAATGAATGTGAACAATAATGTGTTCACATTCATAAATTATTGTTTATTAATGCGTTTGTTTATCTGGCAGAATCATTTAAAACGCTATCCCCAAAAGATGTAGGCAAATAGTATATGATCTAAAGAATGGTGAAAGGTCTAGTCGTAGATAGAAACGGTCTGTATTTGAAGCAAACGTGTTTTTGTGATGTAACTTCTTGGGGGAGACGTCCGCCATGACCGGGAGGCGCTGCGTCCTGGGCACGAGTGCCAACGTTGCGGCCGCCATTCCGCGACCTTCCTCAGGGCAAAGTGTAGCCTGCACCTAGGGCACGCCTGTACCTAGGGCATCAACCGAACAACGACTTAAGTACTCACTCCAGTCGCGGAGCCTACGCTCTCGTGTTTTTGTAAATGTTTGCCCTTTGGAAAATTAGGTTATCTTTTCATCAAATTAATTAATGCTGTATGTTATAATGCTTTGTAGGAAATAGCAAATTGCCAAGAAATAATTATGAAGAAGTGTTCAGCTTATTGTTTTGGCAACTAAATTGTTAACTAATTAATGCAGTCAATATATTATAGCATGTTAAACTACCCCTATGCACATAAGATGACACAGGTATCGTTTTCTCATATGATGCAATAGTCATCTATTTTCAGACCAATGGTTTATTTTTAAATCTAAATATGATATCAAACGTTTCACATTATTATTTTGCTGTTCATTCGGTGACAAAATATATATACTTTTACAGTAGAGTTAGGAAATGAATTTCAAAATTTGGTGACATTATTCAGAACATAGGTAATTAAAAACATAATAATAATAATAATAATAATAATAATAATAATAATAATACAAATAATAATAAAAATAATATATGAAATGATAGGACTCAATGAGTCAAAATAACCAAATATCGCAGAATATACTTCCACGTTGAAAATGCATATTTTCCTTTCAAAGCGGAAGGAGAAAAGTATGAATTGAGGAACCGCGATGGAAAATTTGAAAGTAAATACAAAGATATCTGATGCTAAAGAGAAAGAAATAAACAGATGTGGAATGGGGAAGGAAAGAGATGAAAAATGAGAAAAAGATCTAACAAAAAGTGAATACACTATGTATAAAAATTAATAAATGACGTAAGGACCATTTTACGATGTATAAAAAAAACCATTTTAGAATAATCTTATCCCGATCCATTATTTTGAAGATATATTTCCAGACTCCACTGAATAAATATATATTTTTGTACCAGAGAAGTGTACAATAATTTTGAAAAATGTTATGTAGTATATTGATATGACTAATAAAACACTCGTTTGAAAAAATATAAACATTGTTTGTCGAAAAAAGGGAGAAGGATTCCTGTGTCAACTTATGTAACTAATTTATGATTGATGGTAAGTTGACAACTCCACAGCAATGACTGCGCCTCAACAAATCCGCAATGTTTACGGCATCGCCTTTACGCAAAGCATTAGTAAAGAGAATTCCTGAGAGCAGCGCAACTATTGCTAAATCAATTACCTACGTAGAGAAGTATTAGTCTCTGTATAAACAAAATTTCATTTACATTACTAATTTGCAAAGTGAGCATAAAATGTCGGAAAACTAAGGTAATGTGAAAGGCGCCACGCGATATTAAATACGGGATGACTTGAAAACTAGAAAAAACAGTGAGTTTTGATTTTCACTGAGAAACGCAAAAATTTGTTTGTCCGAGATTTCGAGAAATCGTACCTGATGTAACGACTGTTCTCTCAAACTGATCACTGCTTACGACGCAGCTGACGTCATGCGGCGAAGAAGAAAGAAATTTACGTTTCACAACAGTCAATTGTTGCTGCTCCAGGATTCCATGTCCCACACACTCTGCAGGCCACTAATATTATAATTCCCAAAACTTTTTTGCGTCCGAAAAACATTCCTCTACCATTCTGTTGTCAGTACAGATGATTTTGTTCTGGATTTAATGTATTTTCCATATTCATAAAATTAAAATCGGGAGGTAAACGACAGATTGCAGACCGACACACTATAGTAGGAACGGTTCGGCATTTGTCAAAATGTTTGTTTATTTAACGAGATGTGAGTAGCAACGTTGCACCGTCGTACCCATCTCCCTGCCGCCTTGTTGCACCCCACTCAGCCCCGCCCCTCCTCGTTGTACACCGCTCCGTTTCTCCACTGTAAACTTTCATCTCCTCTCTCTCCCTCTCCCTCTCTCTCTCTCTCTGTCTATCTCTATCTCTATCTATCTATCTATCTATCTATCTATCTATCTATCTATCTCTCTCATGAATCCCTCCACCCCATCAACTCCGCTCCATCCCCTCCCTTCAGTCCCTTCCCCCTACTCTAACACCTCTTTACCCGCTCAATCCTTTCCTTCTCCGCTCGTCTGCGCTCTACCCTCTTTACCCTTTTCAACACCCTCAAACCTTCGCATCCCTCATCCCCCTCAGTCGTTCTCCACTCCCTCAACCGTGCGCCACCCCTCAACCCGTTACCTACTTCTGCACCATGAACCCCATAATGCCCTGCGCTGCCCGCCCTAAATCATGCCCTGCCCGTCGCTGACGATGGCCGGGCGGGCGGGCATCGCCCGGAGGCGACATCCAACGGCGCTCATGACCCGTGTCGTGAGCGGGAGGCTTTCGCGTCCCGTTTGCATTATTCACGCTGAAATGCGATGCAGCAGCAGCAGCAGGCGGCGAGGGGCTGCGCGACGGATTTCGTTTGAATGCCTAACGCCCCGGCGCCAGGCGGCGCTTCCTTCCGATTGCGTTGGTCGAGACCCGGCCACCCACATTCCGGCGGTTGCCCCTTGCTCCCTTGCTCCTCGGGTTGGAGCATTCACAACTGTGGCTTTCCAACGTCTTGACCTTCTGGAACGATTGATAGAAGATTCATTTTGCAACCGATATTATTGTTGTATGGTTGTTTTTACGTGCATGTACTCTGCATTTACCGGGTCTCAGCAACATTATCGCGGTGGCAGTATGTGTAATATTTTTTCATGGGACCAGCCTTTAGCTGGATCCGATTTTTACCTTCAGGGTCTTAGTCCTGGGGTTATGGAAGATGAAATTATGATGATAGTGAGGGGGGGTGAAAGGACGATTAACTCATACAGCCATACGCAAACACACCCATACTCGATGCGGGACTCGAACCCGCGATCTTCTGGTCCGCAACCCCTCGGGCATTACTGCCTTAGCGATCTCCGCCATCTGATCGGCAATAATTGCTGTGTATTTTTATTTTTTTTTTTAATTCCAATATCATCAGGAAAACCAACTATAAGCGGTAATAATTTCGTGACTTCTTATTTTTCGCAATATTTATTTTATTTACTATTCAGGTTTTTCTTGAGAAATTCACCAAGAAATAGAATTATTTTAATTTTTCTTCGTAGATTTCTAACGTTCTGAGGATGAGCTCCGTCAAATATCAAGCATTTGCGTTCTTTGGAAATCTACATAGATACTAATGCAACTGCAGTTTCAGTCTGGCCAGTATTGAGAGACCTGTGTGAGAAATGCTCATCTAGAAACTATAATGCAAGTGGAAATAATATTTCAATTTCACCTACTATGACACTTTTCAGAGAAAAAATGACAACTTGCCTACACGGCCTGCGAGTAATCTGCATTTTATTATTAGGACCTTCACGAACATTACGTTCCTCGCGGCTAAAATTTAGTGCTAAATTATTTCTTTTATATGAATACTTACAATCTTTCCTTAAGTTTTCGATGATATAATTTCTAGGGGTTTGTTTATGCAAAGACGTATTTATTTCTGTCAACATGCTTATACTCTATCGCGTAGAAATGTACTTACGATCAGCTGGAGGAATGAAGACCATTTATTCATAAGTTATTTTATCACAAATGGAAAACTTCGCGCAGAAGTTAGAATCTACGAATGCTAAAAAAAGAAGTACTTGATCCCTGCCCAATAGTACGAACATCCGATGCATCAAAAATATTTTCTTTTCCGTCACGAGTGTTGACGTTGTGGAAAAATAAATTCAAAAAAGGCTCAGAATAAATGTTACAAAGTTCAGGGCGTTGTAGAGGTGTCGAAAATAATAACTTTTTTACAACGTTACAGAGGAAAATTTCATATAAGTGACATTTGCCCCTGAGTTTCAGGCACTTCTAATGCCCAGGGGTTCAGCAGGTCATATTCTGAGAGTGAAGCTGCTGAATATTGTGCATTCGGGGTTGCGTAATTATTAGGAGAAAATATCACATGTGTAACTTTCTATATAGTCCCCATTATTATTATAACTATTATTATTATTGTTATTGTTGTAAAACATTATCCGCAACATCCGTGACACACTCTATAGAGCGAAGCATTCGATGGTTCAACAAAAAATGATACCATTTTCATTGATGCGGTATGGGTCTTATCCTTGAGGTGTATGATGATTCGTTCCTCTGAAATGACTTGCAGATGACGGATGCGAGGGTGTGGAAGAGACCCACGGCCAGTAACTCAAGACATTTTAATATGCAAAAAGTTAATTTGCATATCGAAGGTGTGTGTTTCCGCCTTCCCCTCTGTCATCACCTATTCCAAGTACCTACTAATGCAAAATGTTTGTAGTTATTGACCCTTGTGTGAAAGCAGGTTTTCCCATGGGCATCGAAGATCAATTGTGTGAATAGTAGTTTGCAAGGCAGGTTACGATGTAGACATACTCGGGATGATGTGAGAGTTAACTGTTCCTCTCGAGGCGAGAGAGACCTTCTTATGTGTCGGATTTCATGTAAAAAGAAAATGAAAAATGAAGGCTAGTTTTTGAACAGAGATTGGTTTCGAAGAGACTGCTTGTCAGGTTTCCTTACACTTGGACTGTGAACACACATGTCTAAAATTTTGCAGTAATTAGAAACCATTATTGTTATTATGAAAAATCAGGAACCATAAATTGTTTATATATTATTTTGAACAATCTAGGGAACAGATTATTCTTGTAAAAATTCGACTGTGTATTCGAGAACACCCATCTCTGTATTCGCATATTCCTGCAGACAATATTCTATCTGCTGCTAGTGCAATTTCCTTCCCCGCACAGCCTCTTGCTAGCTACTTAATACTGCTGCTATTATTGCATTGGTAATGCTATTTCTCGTAGTTCCAATTACGATTTGAGCAACCTGCCAGTGATTACTGCGCCCTCGCTCTTGCCTTCGTCTGCGTCCTCGCTCATGATCTGGTCCTCGTCTTGGTCCTCTTGTTTTCGCTCTCTCTTTAGACCTTGTGGACGCCTTTGCTCTCGCCCTCGCCCTCAACCGCGTCCTCGCCACACCTTCTCGTTCGTCCTCGCCCTTGCTTTCGTCATCGCCCTTGAGAACGATCATTACATTTCCTTGTAGTTGTTCATCGGTACAATCGCCCAAAACGAAGTTTCCATTTCCGCGTTCAGTGCCCTCCACGCTACCTCTCTGGCACATTCCAAGACGCTTCTGGGATTCCAAAAGCCACACTGCGCATGCGCGCTTTCGGTAAAACTTCCGAATCCTTCGACAAAAGGAATCGTGTAAATCCTGTGTAAGTCAATCGTGCCTTGTCATGCCAAGCCTCACCAGCACTCGCCAACCACCGCCTCTCTCTCTAAAATCCAGCTTCCGTCATCTTTCCACCACACATTTTGTACCCTACGTGTTTTGAAATCAGAGTACCTCATTCGGGAATATGTAATATCGATGGATTTACTAGTTTATTCGAGGAGTCTAGGAAGTAGGACTGAGTACTTAGGAGAAAGCTGTACAATTCAGCATTCCTCTGACCAAAGTCTGTTTGGACATTGATGCCATCCCAAAAAATCCTTCGTAATTGTTCTGTATTAACTTAAAATTCGTCTCTGAGCTGTGACACTTATTCCCCTGTGCACGTTCGACCTGTCTATCCATCGTAACCATTCGTCTACCTCCGGCGGATATCTCATGCGTTCCAGATGTCTGTGCCGCACAAGCTGCTTCCAAATCTTCCGCCCGCGGGCGAACCGCGCACACGGACCGCCCGTCCGCCCACGCCCGGAGCCACCAAGGCAGAGAGCGCCCGCGATGTGTGGCGGCAGTACATTACGGCCGCGAAAGCAAATATGCGGAGTAGTGCTGCCTTTACTCTCGGCCGCTGTTGAGCACCGCTTTGCGCTGTCTGCGCTTATCTGCGGGGCCTACTATGTGCTTACATTGTTCGATATATTGGATTGTTTACAATTGCATTGCTGCGGTTACAAATTGTATCGACGTCCGCATTTCTCCACGAACCCGTGTTTACCGGGGAAGTGCCCAGCCAGGCGGGGCGGGGCGCAGAGCTGGCGCGAGGGGAGCCGCGGAATGCGGGAGTGGCGGGGCGGGGCGGGGCAGCGTGGATTGCGGGTGCTCCCCAAGGACTCTCTGTAAGGCTTCCGGCCCGGGGTTAGCGATCCGACTGAGAAGCAAGAGGTATTGGAAGTTCCTGGCTCTATTGTGGAGATCGCCCTCGTACATCTCTTGACAGCTGACTGCCAGTTACAAATGTGGGACTGAGAGGGTAGTACATCTCTAGGAGAACATATTCAAAGGATGTTCAGCTATTCTAGAGAAATAAAATGATTATATCCAGAGATTTCAACAGTCGCTTACCAAGGGGGCGGGGACAAATTTGATTACCAACATCGCTTTTTCCACATCTTTGTATGAACAGTTCCCTCATTTAGGACTGTAATCATAAGAATATTTGGTGATAGTTTCGTCTTTCAACTCTTGACGGATGTTTACAAAAATTCCTCTCCATGCGTACTGCTTTGTGAAAACTCCTGCATTCGCGTATACGAGCCCTTCTCGTACCCACGTTGGAACTTATTTTAGTGCGTTGGAACAATTGTGCAGTGGAAGCAACATAGTGAATGTTGAACTAGTTCTTCAAACCTCGGGCTTGGCCATTTATGTCCATGTCAAACCTGGTATGCCCTTGTCGTAGCTCAACACCTGAAAATATTCTTACAAAAGCCTGCAGAAATCGCTTGTAGTGTCTTGTTAAATACACGTATCATTAGTTCTTTAAAATAAAAAATACCCTTCTATTATATTGCAATTCTGGTGCCGACCTGGATGACCAGAGCGCGTTGCCGACTCAGCGCTTCGGTCGGAAGCGTCGCGGGTTCGCGTCGCGCCGTGTGCGTGGTTGATAGCCCTTGTCTTTCATGTATGTGTGTTGTCGTGGAAGGCCTTGTGAGACTGAGACTGAGGAGCCCGCAAAGAGTGGAAAGATTAATATGTGTCCCCACGAGCGACACAGCGTATATCTGGCGCGGATAGTCTAAAACGGCTGACCATGAAGCTGGATAAAAAGACCTCGAGAACAAAAAATCTGGGCTCGCGGGATCTGTTGATCCCTCCATTAGTGTTCCGCTACATGAATGGGGCTGGTATGTGACTGTTGCAACAATGCAAAAGAATGCAAGGCATCGCGAAGGGAGAGAAACTACATTACTCATTTTTGATACGTTGCTAAAACAATAGAAATATCGAAGTCAAACTAATCAAGAGAAAAAATATCGATGTTTATGTTGCTGATTTTGCAATGCTGCATCCATCTAGTGGCCCTAAAAGTACTAATTCAGCAAAATGACGATGGTCCATGACAATATTTGTGATGAATTTTATGAACATTTGCATTTATTACGCATCCTGCCTCACCTGAGCAGCGCTGCCTCTCCCCATCCTGCCATGTTTATTACGATCATCTACGACCAACTCTTCACTGATGCATTGTTACGTACTACCGGCAGTCATTCTGAAACAAATGTTGGCCTTCAGTTATTTTGAAACTAATTGCTCTATTAGAATGTCGACTGGTCCCCCGTCATGTATGACATGCAAGTGTGTTTGTAAGGAGGTGAAGCTAGGATAAGGAAGAGGAAGGAAAGGTCGCGTGCAGGCCGTGGCCTGTTTGTTAGGGTTACTGCTCCGGCATTTGCCTTGTATTGATAGGAGAAACCACGGAAAATACCGATCAGAGCAGTCTCTCCGGTCAGCGGCTGAACTCGGCCTGGTTAAGTAGCTGTGTCGAAAAACTTGCCATCACCTAGAGGAGTGGAACCCTAGGACCTCTTGATGAGAGGCGCTGCAGTGACATCAATCGGTGCTCTGAGCCACCTGTGCCTATGCCACTGCTCTGAGTGGTAGACGAGGGGGCGGCGGGTTGCGGATCGGCCTGCAACGAGGTTGAGGAAACTCTTCCCAAATGATGGGCTTTTGGAAGGTGGAAGGAAAGTAGTCTGTTAGCATTTCTTTCTTTTGGTCGCTTTGAGCCATGTGGTTGCCATGTTTTAAAAATGGAATAATTGCTTTGGTTCGTAGGTACTGTATATATCCTGTATATATCTTTCCATGACGATTCATCTTTGGGATTTAGTTTGGTCAAGTATTTTTTGTATACCGCGAGGTGGAAAATACGTACAGCATTACGCATGAATCGTATTAAGTGATTGTATTCAGATTATAGGAGAGGTATTCGATCCTGAGGATCTTCCTTTGTTCTTCCTTGGTCTTCCCTAGGAATTCTTTCATGTCTTCAGGTGCTCGTGGTTGGTTTGAAGTATAAATAGTCTGTGCAGAGCTTGAAGAATAATTTGGAATATAGTTGATTATAGCTTTCACAAAAACGAGAATAGCTTCTTCGGCTTCGTGTTAGTCCTTTGCGTGTTAGTCTACTTCTCTATATAAAATACACTAATTGAAAAAATGGAACCTAATTATTCTCAACAGAACACCTTTTCTTTCAGTGAAACAGTATCGAAATCGGTTCAGCCCAACGAGCAAGAATATACATAGAGTGGCTGCCCCTATAGTTTCAGCGCTTTTGGTGGAGGTTCGCCTAACTAGTGGCCGCCATATTTTGTGAAGTAACGTACGAGTGGCGGGTAACCTAGGTGCAACAGTCCGCACCAGCGCCACTTGTAATTCTAGAATACTTTGTTGCCCGGAAAACGCTGCTTTGATTGTCAAAAACTTGCTTCAAAGATGGAGACGCTTCAGCCACTCTCCACTCTATGTAGCATATTCTAGCTCGTTGGTTCAGCTGTTCCAGGGATTACCGTGGAAAAATGAGGACACAGGCAAAAACCATTAGAGCAATTGATTTTTTGTGTCATCTAAATAAATGTATGCAGTTATGAAAGAAGTTATTTTGAAGTCAGACAGTCTCCTACTTTATTTATTAAGAAGATTGATTGCCACAATATTTGCATTTTAGTAACATTCTACTACATATTTTAACAACCATTGTCTGGAGTCGTCGTTCAGTTGATAATAAAATAAACTACTTGGTCTGACATTTAAATGGCCGAATTACGTGACGCAATGTCTTCGAATAAAAAAATGACTCATCGAATTTCTCCTGTGATGTGGAACAAATCATATTCATCTTTGATAAATCTCAAAAATGCACTTTGTTGTTGGAGGCTTCTGTATTCTCTATTTTCGTTCTTTTCTTAACATTGTGAGAAAAAATTCTTGTTACAAAGCTACCATAACTGCTTGCATTGATATAATGGAAGCGTTCGATCTTTGGTTACAAAGTCAAGGCATATATCTGGGTCGGATCCAGAGACGAATTTTGTAAGGGGAATTTTTTTTATTCAAAATGTTTTGGTCGAATGTATCATATTGCAGATGAAGTAGAATGACGCAAGCTACACTCGGCTTATGATGCAATAAATTTTATGCGTTTTAATGTTATTCGAAAATATTTTTGCTTGAATGTTTCGTGACAACTTAAAATTAATAATTACTGAAAATGTTGGGGGAGGAAATTTGCCTCATTTCCTTCCCTTTAAATGAGACTTTAACTGAGAAAAACAGAAGTTGTGTGATGTTTCTGTTGTTTCTAAAAGTCGCCATATGAGCGATATGTTGATTTTCGTCGGATTCTGGACACTTCGATAGGTTCATCGACTGGTTATAACTTTCGCCTGACCTATTCTTTTATGTACTGTTTTGGAACAAGCTCTTCAAACTTATATTTTATTGTCTGAAAATGTGTTATTACAAAGCGAGGAGCGAATGGCTGTTGTACATTGTGTACAATAATCTTACAGAACGCAAGAGCCAATACTCGTACACATTCTATTTCATTTTGTACTTGAATCTGTGGTGATGTAACGTATAAGTCACAGAACGTTCTGAACTTCATGAATTTTTTAAAAATGTTTTCTCCACTTTAGACTGTGTGTTTGTAATCATTTTTGTTGTCGTCACATTGGCTGATTGAAGTTTCGTTTTAATAAGTGAGTAATATTTTTTATTTTACGTATTTTTAAAAGCGTTGATTGGATTTTTTCAAAGCAAAATTTCTGATTCATAAACATGTAAAATTAGTTTTTTAAATATTTTCAACAAGAAATACAGCTAAAGGGAACAATGAGTAGGAAACCAAATCGCAACGTCGATAGAGATGATTACGCTGTAAAATAATTATTATACAAACTTTTCAAAGGTGTAGATTTACAATTACGGTGCGAATATAATGCAAATTTATTTATACATTCAAATATTACCCGTTCCCTATTGTCTGCTTCCAGTTTATAATTGAATAAGCGATTTATCATATGCCGGGTTATAAGAAGTAATACTTCATGATAAGGGAAATATTAGTTTCCCTTCATACGCTACTATTTTACATGGTAGTATCTTAGTTCTCATACTTCACGCTATCATTATCGAAGTTATATTGTATGTATAAATCATTTCATTCTCAACTTCATTAACACTGCATCGCCATTATTTATTTTTATTTCATCATCTCATACTGCCTTATCAACACAATTCAGGAATCAGGTATTCACGGCCTCCTGCAGTCGCTGCAAGATGCGCGAAAGCAGACCAGTGCAAGAAGATTGTTGGGAAGTGACTATGCACTTCATTTAGAGCGAGCCAAAAGGTGCCTCTAAATAGGAATGCCGGTTATGTAATCTCAGGGATGCGAGCGCGTCTGTTCAGAACTAATCTGTCGACGTCAATCCCGTGCGCGCACAGTGGCGCTCCTGGATTGGGAGCGGTGACCTGGAAACGTTTCAAAGCGCGCGGCGCGGCGCGGCGCGGCCCAGTGCGGCTCGAAAACAGGCGCGTGTGCGTGCCTCGGCCCCGGCGGCCGGCCTTTCCGCGGCAAACAACGTCCCGAGGATCCGTTCCTATTTGCAGCCATCCAGCGGTCTAATGCATATTCTTGCCAAGAACCATAACGCTTCCAGTATTTGCTTGGACTGAAATATTTTACGCGTCGTTATGTACCGACATAAATACGGGATAATAGTAGGGGTTGTGAACTTGTGTCTCTGTGGGTCGTACGTTTAGTAACAAAACTTTACTTTCGAATGCACGAAATTTGGTGACAGTTGCTTCCGCAAAATGAATGTGTGGATCTTGGTTGGTTCTTGTAACTGAAAAAATGTTCTTCTGGAGCGTCCTTATAGCCGAAGCCCTCTAGCCATAAATTTGGACATAAGCCCGACTTTTTTATAGGAACCACTAATAAGATCAGTCGGCGAAAGAAATTGATTTTGGGAGGTGTCACAAACCGCACAAGTGGATCGCGTGAAGTGACGTCCTGGCCCTGCAGGGCTCAAATCTGCCAGCTCCCAGTCAGTCATCACCTACGCGCGTGCACTGCCGCTGCTGTAGTGATAACCATAATGTGAAGAACATGGCGCAATACCGAATCTTACAAATCTAAACTAAGGGTTTTTCAGAAGCATTCTGTTCTATTTTACGGAGCATTTTATTTTGTCTCTTTCGAGATACTGGAAATGTCTGTTCTCCTCTAAAACGCTTATTGAAGCCATCCATTATCATTTGTCAGATGCAGTGTATACGTTTCGTTAACCAAAGGAATATTGCGCCAGAAATCAAACCTGCTCAGGACAGACGTGCCAGATATCAAACTTGCAGCAAAGTATAATCAAAGCATTCAGTTGCCAAGATATCGTTAACAATTAACGAATGACCAACAGTTCCTGGAAGTTTTGAAATAAAAGCTGTTGGAGCAGCATTTTCAGTGTCTGTTTCTCGTCACTTAAGGTTTTTAATGGAATTACCGCTGCATCAAGTTATGTAGATGAGATAACAGGTAAATTTACTTTCTCCTATTCTACAAGAGTGGTAAAAAGAAAATTAAATAATACCGCAGAAAAAAATCATGAAGTTTTGACAGAAAAGATACTATTTTATTCACGGAAGAAATGGATAATTCTTGTTCCCAAATGTAATAAATTATTTGCCCCAACAACTTATATTGTGAGAATTCACAATACAAGTCTTTGATACTCTAAAATTGGTTTACGGCAAAAAGTTCGTCCCTCCGTCTCACCGCCTAACTGCCAGTGTACAAGCGGCTAAACCGTAAGGGCTAGCGGCTAAAGTGCAAGTAGGATTTTCATGAAATCTGATATTTCCCAATGGATCCGCCTGATGTTGCGGTCTATTGAATTTGAATCGAATATTTTAATTTTGAATTTTGAATTTCGTGGGTACTCTACCTGAATACACAAGGATATTTTTAATGTTTATTTTAAAAACTACACATTTTTTTGGATTATATTGCCACACATTCGATTTAGGTTGAATACTCTGGGTTTTTGACATTGACAAGTGAAACATTTTGCGGAGACTTCCAAGCAGTACGAGACAATATTAACGAGAGACATTTTTCTTCAAAATGAAATCTGATATTTAAAAGTAGATCTTTAAATAAATGGACATTTTTTTCAAAATGTGAGTAGTTTTCTATTAATATAGCGATAAATCAAGTCAATTTTAAAAATGGTATTACAGAATGATGCAGACGTTTCCGTACTAGTTAGTTTTCTTAAAATTCTCGTCGATATTTAAAAGACTACCAGCGCCTCGGGCTGTATCAATCAATCAATCAATCAATCAATCAATCGAGTAATCCCGTAAGTGTAGTACACTTTTCCCCTCGAGAGGAGGCGGTAGTCTTGCCTCACTGGAAGGGGAAGGAAAGATCGCGCGCGACTCGTGGACCGTTTGTTTGGGCCCTGACCCCGCCATTGGATCCCCGGTATTGATGGATCAGAGCAGCCGGTCGCTTGAATTCTTCTCCAGAGAGCCACTGAACTCGTTCTAGCTCTTTAGCTGGTGACGAAAATCCTGCTATCGTCACGACTCGAGCCTAGGACGCTCAGAGTCATTGCAGACGCATCAGTGATGCCTTCAGCCACCTCTCCCAGTTTGCCACTTAAATTTCTTGCAATTCGCCATTCTGTAATTTTCGCGCAATTTTTGCTAATGATGTCTTAGAACTTTTGAACGATTTGACGTTCTGAAAGACTTTCAAGTTCTATTAATACCTGAATTTCTCTTTTTTTACTTTGGAGACAGGTTATTTGGCGTTCCCATCGCTAAACATAAACAAAAGTGCCGTAATGATTAAGTTACACAAAAAGTTATAGAAAATTAAAAGTAATAAAACATTAAAATTACGAAAATCACTGACAAAATCATAAATAAATGTAAGGAAACAAATTGTACGTTTTGCAAAAATTAATTGTTTCACAAAAAAGTAAACATGAAAAGTGAGCAGGCTTCCACTCAGAAAAAAATGTTGCGAGATATTCACGAAAGAGTTGTCACAACTGACATTATTACAAGTGTTACCTTAAAAAAGAGCAGTGAAAAGCCAAAAAAAAAAAAACTAAGAATTTTTTCCGCTGTGACAATAATATGGCCATGAAGTATAACTACTAGATGTCTGTGATATATAAATAACTACTAACAACGTCCGGAGAGCTAATGTACTAATGGAGAACGTGCCGTTGCGTGTAGAGTTTCACGGTGTTGAGACTCAAATCGTCGAGCGACGAATATGAACACCACGTGCCCTTAGTTTTAGTGCTATATTTGAATAGGACTCCTTTCTGAAAGACAGTTTGTATGCTATCGAAACCTTCTTTCTTTATTGTTTTATGTCACCATCATTTGCAATTTAAAATCGATCAACTTCAATCATTAACAGTCAACAATCATCAATATTATCAACGCCGTTGAATGTTCTCTCTTTATTTCGAAACGACTGGAGAGAGATTTCTTTTTTGTAAGTTAGTTAAAGGTCGTTTCAGAGTAATGAGAGCTGAGTGTCTGACGCGCGTGGAAAATGTAGATGTCACACTTTTTGCGCTGGCTTAATCATGACGATCTCTAAAATATAGACGTCCACAATTTTCTGTCTTTATTGCCATACTGCTTCTTTCATTGAATTTCCCCCAAGATTAATTAAACTGCAGATTCGTTTTTATTTGGTTAACTTATTTTATTGTTGCCTACGTTATATTTTTCTTTGCTATGATTTATGAGGTATATTGTGCATACCCTGTTTTGAAAAACATTCGTTTTTGTTTGTAGATAGGTTTGCGCTGGGTTTCCAATCCCCGTGGTCGAGATTGCTAAGACGGGCTCATTGTCTGCCTTGGTTCAAAAGGTCGCGGGTTCGATTTCCACCGCGGGCATGGATGGTTTGCTTGAATGTTGTGGTATGGTGAGGTTCTTCCAGCCATTATGTATCACCTTTTAACCCTCGTCCTTCCATTTCCGTCTTATCCATCAGTCGAAAGTGATAGTTCTCGGATATTTGCTCCGTCAAACTACATATTGCGGAAATTTTGCTTTTCGAGTTTGGAGCGGACAGCAGGACAAGCCGTCTATTGTAATTTGACTTCTTTCTATTTCTCTCCTTCATCAGGTCGTGCGCATGTTGCCGTTTTCTTTAATGCCAAGCCAATGAGATTTCCGAACTAAAGGGCTTGAAACTCATAGTAGACATCAACTTGATTACTATCTGTCGTTAGGACCTAGCCACTCTTAACTCGACTTTTGTGAAAAAAACAACAAATTTAATGAAATATTGTTGCCAAATTCATTTAACACAGACATTGGGAGAGAATCGCGTCATTACTAATAGAAGAATAAAGATAATACACGTAAATCAAACTGTTACTAGTTTTTCATCGCCATGGAACTTGTAACCTTTGCAGATGGGAAAATGCTTACAATTTCTTGACTCAATAATTCTGGATCTTATGATACCTGGAGTTTTCCAGTTCACAATATTTTTAAATGCTTGGATCAGATCCTTCTCCGAGAATGTATAATAATATTCTGATTTTTCACACGTTGATTGCCACGTCAATTTCAGATTATAATACAGGTGCGGCTCTGTTGTTTAATTCCGTATTCTTGTTGTTAGTCGATTCAGTATCTAAATTGAAAAATACTTTTAATATTGACTCATAAATTATTTTCGTTTTTATTTATTGCTGAATGAGTTGATAATACAACGCTCAGCTATATGGCTTTTCAGTTGTTTGGAGCAAGTATTTTCAGACGGAATGTATGCGAAGGGGGTGGCTAAGGCGACCTCCCTTAAAACATAAGAATGAAGCAGTGTGAGTATTTAAGTGGTTCGGTTAGACGTAGTAATTGGTGACTTGAATGTCATATTGTTCAACGTTGATGGGGGAGTATTTCATTATCTAATATCGGCCAGACTACGGAAGAAGATGTGAGAGGGGAGTCGGTTACGTAGACGAGGTTCTACGGGTGCTCTTTACCTAGATTGAGATGAGATGCTCCGGTAACTGAGGGTAGATTTTGGAAGAATGTATGAGAAAGTTTGGTGACGTTGTTAGGACGGGTTCTAAGTCTTCGTGGAGATTTGCGTTGCTTATATACCAAGAGGCGATAACTACAATTCTGTGAACCTTATTCGGGAATATTTGAATTTTGTTAATTGTTGTAGGGGCGGCGTTTCACCAGACTGGACAAACGTACGTGAGTAACGGACGTAAAATGGCTTTATAGATAAGGAGAACAGAGTGAAGCTTTAATGAGGAGTGACGGTTGATTCTGGTCAAAGAATACCTAAGCGTCTGTTGGCTTCATTCACTTTGGAGGTGACGTGGTCTTTCCATGTCAATCTGGACGCCTAGATATCGGATGGAGGTGGAGCGCGATGGTATTACTCGTATTGTTGAGTCGAATTTTAGTAGAAGTGGGAAGGCTGTAAATCAGAGGGTGAAAGCTTTCGATGTGGACTTATTTGGATTTATCTTAATTTTCCACTTTCTACACCATGTTTCAGTGGTCGTAAGGTGTCCTTAAATTAAGTTTTTTGTAGTGTTTATATACTTATCTGAGACAGAAATGACACTATCGTCTGAAAAAAGGGCGGTGGTAACTATTAAAGAGAACTGGTGACAATGGGGAATGGAACTTCTGCTGAACTTCTCTGTGGTGAAGAGAGAGAGAGAGTTTAGCCCACTTGCACAATAAATGTGCGTTCAGTAATGAAATTTGATATGGTATTAAGTATTTCGGTATGCCTAGTTTTCTGAATTTGTAAATTAACCCTTCGTGCCAGACCCTATCGAACGCTTGGGCGACATCGAGGAACACTGCTATTAAATGATGGCCAGCATGAAATGCTTCATGGATATTTTCGGTTAGACGTAGTACGTTTGTGACTTGTGGAATGACTTTGGGAGAAACCAAATTCAAAAGGAGGAATAAAAGTATGATATATAACTTCACGGAGTCTCTTTAATTGTAATTTTTATATTATTTTTGACGTAATGAGGATTGAACTGATGGGTCTGTAGCTAGTGGGGTTGACAGGGTTTTTGTTGAGTTTTGGAATAGATATTACGGAAAATTTCCAAGAACTGGGAAATATCCTGGCATTAGCACCGAGTTGTATATATTGGTTAAAAATGCTAGACCGCTTCTGCGGGCCTTTTTCAAAATACTAGAGTTGATGCGATCACGACCTGGTGCTTTTCTTGCCAGTAAGTTTTTGAGGGTTATGATATACTTCTTGGGACGTTATAAAAGAAATCCGTCTTAGTGTGTAGAAATTAAGGGAGTAATTAAATTCAATGATTTTGCTATGAACATTTTCCGAAATGTGAGTTTGAAAAGTGGTATTAAAGTTGTCAGCGAGCATTTTGGCTTTTCTTTGTCGTTTTAAGCTATCAGGTAAACATTTTTCAAACCTAGAGTGACAGATTTTGTTAGTGTCGCTTTCCATAATGATGCGTCAAGGGAATTTAGGCCAGCGACGTATTTTTTGTATTCCTCATCGTGTAAGAATGCCAGCGTGGTTCCGGGCGAGTCGTATTAAGATTTTGTATTCAGGATTTAGGTAATGTAGTCTGGGTTTGACCCAGAGACGTCTTATTTTATTTTTTCTTGTTATCAGTACTAGGATGCTTTCAGGTAACCGAAGATGGTTTGGAAGACGACTTGTCTGTATAGTGCTAGGGGGGAAATTTTCCATGGAGTTAATTATAGTATTTGTCATAACAAAGATGTATTCGTCAATTTCCGATTGTGTTTTAACTGTTTAATGGGAGGGAGAAAGGATGTGAGGTGTTGTTGGAACTTCCCCCAGTTGTCTTTGTGAATAAATAAACGTTATGGACGATTTGAAAGAGGGCGAGATATACTGTATAGTTAAAGAAAAAGGAATAAGAATTGAAAGTAATTAATTCATGGATTAAAACAAATATTATGAAAAAGAAAGTAGTGTGTATGGCGCTTACAAACCCCATCCTTTAATAATATTCTCTCGCCGTTGTCTTTGCAGCCACAGAAGCAGGCGTTATGAGGTTGGAGAAGATATGGTTATGAGGTTATGAAGACTTTATTCAGAATTCAGATTATGCTTACCAGTGAGTTCATTTTTGGTTTTTCCCTATACTCTCTTCCCAAATGATGTTTCGCTATCAAGTGTTAGAATTTTGAAACAAACTTGAGTTTTTGATAATAAGAATAAGCTATTATTTAAATTCTTATTTAGTGGACACCACAACCGAGTGTCTCCATGCGTAGACTAGACAGTTGTTTTTGTGTAAATCTCGCATAACAATCTTGGGTAATGACATTGCTTTATACAGAAAATTTTTTGTTCATCGCAAATGACATTCAGTGACACGAAATTTCAGTTCTTTGTGTGAGTTGTGGTTGAATGAAGCGTAATTAGTTTTATATTAAGGAACTTCTCCCTTCTTTGCAACTCGACAGTTGCTGTGGAAACCACGCAGGTAATGAGCGTTCCTAAGAGTTGGTGTTTCAGACTTTCTTTTTCACCGGTAGAATTTTTCTCATCTTGTTTCAATTTATATACACACACATATACCGCGACGAAGGTTATTAAAATAAATTACACTTCATTACAAACCTGATTTCATCACAAATTGCTGTGAATATAAGTAGCCTAGAAAAAGTGGCACAAAAATACTTTATCTACAATAATTTAATATTTTAATCGAATCTTAATTATAAACTTGTTTTTCAGGTCTAACCTTCACAACATATCATTGCGGTGATCTCAACAGCAACGTTCTGACAACCATTCACTCAACCAGGTGGCCAACGGTAAGAATTTGATTAATTACATATTTTATTTTCTTGTTTTTGTGCGTCGTGGAATATATCTGAGTTTTCCGCATTTTAGTTATTGTTTCTAATTGAAATGCGGCGCTGTTAATGTTAATAACCACTATCAGGTCACCTAATTCTCGTAGTATCTGTTTTAGGGTAGGTTTTTAATTTTAACGATATTTTTTGGTTAATATTATTAAGAAGAAAACATTCACATTAGATTCTCTACAAAAAAAAAAAATTCAAAGGAAGATGAAACTAAATTATGCAGAACATCGCTCATCACCAATTTTGAGCTTCTATCGTTGGAACTTTGTGTCAGGTATATCGCTGCTTGTGGCTTCCTTTTAAAGGATTTCTATGTTTCATCAGAGTATTTATTTAACGTCGAAACAATTTAAATCTATGTGACGTTCTTCGGGGAGAAGTAGAATTTGTGCACAGTTTCTTGAGCTCTGAGCTCTGTCTTAACTCATTCTTATTCAGATGAATTATGAATACACGATCTTTTTTGGCAAGAATTAGTATGAAAATATTCGCTCCCATATAATAAAAATGATTTGCAAGGGTAAATCAGCTACATATTTAGGCTATTGTCCCTTGAGCTTTACGTGAAGAAATCTGGAAGAAATCTATCGTATTGCCGCGATAACATGGAAAACCATTATTCGAATATTCACATTCCTGAAAGAGTTCTAGAAAACGTAGACAGGAAGTGAAGCTACATTTATGTTCAGAAGCAAAACCGATAATCAGTAATAATCAGGCGATAATCAGTAAATTAATTCGTATCTTTTCAAATCAAAACATTTAAGTTGTCTCGGTAATATCGATATCAGTTTTACTGTTGGTTTATGACCAAGTTGGTTATTACCCTTTTGAATCGATATTCATGAGCGTTCTCGGTGAACGATTTCGCGACAATTACAAATAGTGATGTTTCAGAGTCATGAAACCCATTGTTAAAAATTAAAGAAGAGTTTAAAGAGAAAATTCCAGGTGGTATCAGGAACCAGTTTATTTATGACAATTCCGGTTTGATCACATTGTATGTAAGCCTTTGGTACAGTAGTTGCAATAGACAGAATTAGGAAGTCCTAAAATAATTTTTTAAAAAAAATACGAGTTAATAACAATCGCTCTTTTTCCTTGAGGATTCCTGCATGTCAGAACGTAGTTTGATGGTTATGAAGTTGAGATAAAGCTTTGGGATATGTGTTTGGAGGTTACACAAACATTACGCTTGCAATGTATGGAAATTCTGTTTCGCATGATGGCGAGAATATCATTTCATGACGCTACTGCTGCTCGTGCTAATGATGATGACTCCCGTACACAATTCTGCATGTAAGTTTATGAGGAAACTAAATGATCGCCCCATTTCTGAGCAGGACATTCATGGCTTGTCCTTCTTCTAATATCTCTAACTGCTCCGTGTCCTACCAGTAACTATACGTGTTGAATATGGCATCGCCGGCGCTGTAAACTGTTTTAAAATTATTGTGATGTATTGAACATTTCTGAATGCCATGCATAGCTTTGTTCAAATATGTTCTCACAGTATCTGGCTTTGAACTTACCACTGAATCATTGTAGCTGATAATGTTATAATTGCCTCGTGCGTTACTTCCATAGAGGATATGAACTGGTAATATTGCAGTTTCAACATTGTAATCGCCGTAAAAAATACTTCCAACTTTTCAAACCATTTTTCAACCTGAGTTGTGTGTCTTGGAGACTTTTTTGCAAAATTTCATTCAATTGTAAATACTAAAATTATGTCATGTACTTTTTTAAGCATCTGAGTAATAACACTATGACGACGAAAAGTTTCGGAGTGCCACCCATATCCACTAATTTCATCTCGTATCTACTGAAGTATGCCTCTTCACTTTCGAGTACAAACTCATCGATCATTTTTCCATTCCATACTTCATTTTGGCAAGACATTTCAGATGCACTCTGTTTAATTGCCGATACTAGATTATTGCGAGTGTCATGAAAATTTTAAGAAAAGAAGGTTAATTTTAATCACAGGTTGATGACTCAGAGGCTGCAAATAGAAATCCTCTATTGCCCCAGCAATACAAAATCACTTGTACTAGACGTACATCTGACATCTGATGTACTGGGATTAAATATTCACAGTTCATTAAGATAAAATAAATTCAAATACATAAAAATACTTGTGTTCCACTGGTGAACGAATATGATTTACAATTTTTCAGTTTATTCCAAGTAATAACTTTTTAATCGATTTCTTACTAATTATTATGTTGCATATTATTTTGAATTGTTGCTGTAAATATCGGTAACAGAATTATTTTATTAAATTTCTGTATGATTTTTTATTGTTCAACGTGTATGATAGCGTTAAATGAATTATTTAAGACAGTTCTCGAGGCTTAGAAATTATGGTGAACAAATCACCTGATGCAGTACATTCGTAAGAAAAAATAAAAATGCGTAGATAGTAATGAGTTGTGAAATGAATGCTTACATTAAAGTTCATCACAGTCCGCATACACCGCTCCGATTGCAAGCATTAAATTATCTTTGCTTCAATATATTCGAAGGTTCCCGGCAGTCATGCGATGTAGACATTTACTCCCATAATTCAAGTCGGGGATCTCGAGCCATTTTTCACGAACGCGTGCTTCGCCGGAAAACACCTGGGACGTTGACCGCAACGCAATATACCTGGGAACTTTACGATAGGATTGATTCGTTGATTTGTGATTCCGGGCGCATCAACTGCTAAGGTAATTAGTCCCGTAAGTGCAGTGCATGTTTTATCGCTAAAGGTGGCTGTGATCTCCTGCCGCTGGATGGCGAGATCCAGCGCCGACCTGCACTACCGGTGGGGCACTCCAGCCAGGAGGGGAGAAGCTCTAAGCTCCAGACTGATCTCCCAGCATGTGTGGTAGTGTAGTGCTTCTAAGTGGAAGTGTGTGTAAGGGGTGAGGATAGGACAAGGAAGAGGAAGGTAAGGTCGCGCGCGGTCCGTGGCCCGTTTGTTAGTGTACTGCTCCGGCATTCGCCACGTTGAACTACCGATGAGTGTAGCTAGTCGCTAGAATTCTCCTCCAGACAGCGGATGGATTCGCCGTAGCGGTCTGGCAAGTGTCGAACATTTTGCCAGAGTCGGAAGTTGAACTCTAGGGGTTCCCGGTCGGAGGCACTGCACTGTCATCAGTCGATGCCTTGAGCCACCTAAGTTGGTTTTACTATTGGACTCACAGAGATAGAAGAACGTGCCGCGTTGCTCCCACATCCTTACGAATGAATGCACGTGCGCGTTTTGGTGACTGCTTTTGAACATCACGTTTAAACAAATATGCGAATATTTGCATTGTATAAATCGTGCCGGGCCTTAATTGTCCTGTTGAACGATTTCACCCCGGGAGTTACGAGAAGAATCGCAGCGTACATCCACAAAGAACAACCTGCAGAGAAAAGCGGTCGCCCAGCAGAACATTCTTGCCGGATTGTATCCATCGCAATATCTCGTGCGTTGGGACGTTTCTCGAAGGGCCCGAGAGTTGTCGTCGCCGTGCCCGCGTTAGATATTCCATGTCCGGTCATCGGATAGCAACGGCCGGCCCGCGCAATCTTGACGCGTCCCGCGGGTATCCCGCATGTATAAAACATTACGCCGGGTTCGTTAGCTATTCTGTCGGCGAAAGCTGCCAGTTCGAAATGCAATTTTCTGCGTCTTATTGCGAGTTAGCGCGTATTCCGAAGAATATGTCCTGGCATACGTTTAAGGCGGCCGCATGACCCTCGCCGCGCGCGGAGTTCGTGGGACGGCGGGCAAGAGACGGCCTTAAAACGATGCAGTCTCTCAGAACAAATGTTACAAACTTCTACGGCGTGTGGGATCCGAAAATGATCACTTTTTCCAATGAGCATTCTGTAATGGGACATTTATTACAACAAAATTACACATTTAATATTTTTCCTTGAATATTAGTCAACTCCACATGCACAGGTGTTTAGAAGGTACTACAAGAAATCTCCTTGACTGCATCAGAACGTGACTTGTAGACCACATGTGCATTACAAATATCGCAAAAAATCAGAAGCGAATGTCACATATGTAACTCTGTTATTTGAAGCTACCTGTTCATAGACAAAAGTGAACATTTTTTACCCCTCTATAGCCTCAGAAAGTTAAATTTATTCTGGAGAAACTCTCTAGACTGCACCAGGTACGCTATCCGCCCTTGTCACTCACGCTGTTAGAAAAATTAATATTTCCTCAGTGTCTTCTGTGACTAGGAAATTTTTTAACACATGGACAGGTATAATTCTAGCAATGCCTTCTCACATATCTCTGCTCCGCAATGCACAGCTTCTCGTACCGCGTCTTGGAGATACTATATCATTCTGATAGAACATACATTGTAGTAGCACACTTTATCAAGTATTTTCTATCAAGTGAGTCATCGCATTAAGGGAAGTTTGTACATGCCATAGGACCAACATTTTCGATTTTCGTTTTTTGTGTTATTTTCAATCTTTAACATTCAATTCATTTAACATGGTGCAATATACACTTTCGAGATATTTTGTTATTAAAGGCTTGAAAATGCAATGTAAATGTCTAACCGCGCTAAGTGACACGCCCATTTTACGTCACCTGCCACTTTACCCTTATTTGTTAAGTTTTCGTAGGCTTTTGTATGGAAATTTCTTTCATGGTTGTGCTTACAGTGGTTTGGCAAAACTTCCTCGCGATAATCATTTGTTTCCTGAATTTTTTGGCGGCATTGTTAACATTAATATCCTACGTTGTAGTATTTTATTGTGAGTGGTTTTGTAGTGTCTTAGTCCCTACAAGACACTACACTACTACATAGTCACAGGGCCGAAAGGCAGAAGATGTAAAAAAATGTTGAAATGAAGTAAGATTTTAGGAACAAATAGGAAAAGTTCGGACAATGTAGTGGAAAATGCTGAATAGTCAGAATGTGGACCAGGATTGTGATTATGTTGTCACAAAACCTTCATTTCTGAAAAATTATTATTTTTTGGCTTCACGTACCTTTTTCTCAAACTATTGCACATAAAACTGAAATTTTCACCACTTATCATCATGTATTTGCCGTGGTTTGTTGTTCTTATAAAAGATTCAATTATTCAAAGCTCAGATATTGTGCATATTTACAATTTAAAAATAATAATATGTTGGGGAAAATATTAAACAACGAAACTGATGTGGAATCATTATAAAACAACACTGTGTTTGAAGAACATTTCTGTAAAGTAGTGTGTAAAATTTCAAAGAGCTTCGATAAAAATTTTTAGAGATAAAGGTACATACAAAAATAACTCATAATGGAGATAAGCTGTACAACCTCCCTATCCTAAGAATTCTATTGCAGAGACTATATTTCACCTGTCTGGCCGGCGTGCGAGATGAATGCAATTACAATTTGCAGTGGCTGAAGAAAAAGGCTTGGGTTACGTACCTGTTTTGCAGCTGGGTGCGACCTGGCGCGGTTGCTTTTGGCACACTGTAGGGAACAGTTATTAAGAAATATTACACGCTAATATTTCACATACTTAATCCTATAAATATAATGGAGGAAGTAAACAAATATTTAAGAATATTAGTGAACGAGGTTGGTCCATAATACAGTAATAAATGTATGATTTGCAGGTGTTGTAATTAACCTAACGCAGGAGAAAGTGCATAAAAACATGAAGGCACCGGCAAGCACAGCTAGTTATCTAGAATCAAAAAAGGATTTTTCAAATGACAAATTTAAAAAAATCCATGTATGTATATCCATGTAACGTCAAAGTTGCACGTGGATATTAGCATCTGTTTTCTAATAATGAAGGGAATGATTACTTTTGCACCGATGTAAACCAAAGAGTTTAGCGTTTACATGTCATGCTTAACCAAGAATCCCGAAAAAATATCTCCACCAGTTTCATTAGTGGATAGAAACAATTTTTGAAGTCAGGTTCCTACTAAAAAATTAAATATTGGCAATATATTCAAAATATCGTTTTTCATCCATTTAAAGGCAAATAAGGTTATTGAAGAGTTGGGGATACAATCCGTCTGTGTTGAAAAATATTAAAATTTACAAATTATCAAACATTTTTGTGATAACTACATCTCTCTCTTAATCGGTGGCAAAAGAGGCTTAGCCACGAACTGCCTCACCCACCCGGATCTCATAATCATTGACGTATAAAATATATTCGCTTTAAAATCTTTATGTGAAGTAACCCTTTCAATATTATTAGGTACTATTTAATGACATTTACAGAAAATAAATACTCTTGGAGTGTCCGTTCGCTTAATACATTCATATGTCAATGAACATTAGGCATGCATGACATCTAATTATGACATGAGAAGTGAAAGGAAACGCATGAAAAACAAGAAATAAATTATTTATTACCTTTATTATTCAATTCGCTGGTATACAATTGCTTTCATTGTTAACCAAATACACAATCTAGGAAGTGTTGAAGTTACACCTATAAATACGAAAAACATTCGTGCACCATAAGAGCGCAAATAGATAGACAAGGGAGAGGTAGTTCAGGGTATTCACTCATGTCACTGCAGTGTCTCTGACCGGCATCCCCGGTTCGAGTCCCAATGGCAGGATTTTGGCGGCTGCCCTCCTTGAGGTAGTTTCCCGTGGCTTCTCCAATCCACACCAGGCGAATGCCGGATCAATACCCTAACAAACGGGCCAGGGACCGTGCGTGATCTTTGCTTCCTCTTCCGAGTCGTATCATCACGCGTTATTTACAAGCATTAACTCTAACATGCACTGCACTATCACCCGTGCCGGGAGTCTGGTCGGGAGAGTTTTTCCGGCTGGGCGGTGCCACCGCTAGTCAGAGATACCTGCCTGGGGAACCCGCTAACCGACGGTGGTACGGCGCCCCATGTAGCCTTCTAACAGGGGAAGGTCACCGCCACCTCTCAAGGAACCAACATGCTCTACACTTACGGGACTAATGACTTTTGCAGTTGACGCGCCGGAGTCACTAACAATTAAGCCCATTCGAGCCCGTACCTATTGGCCAATGACTAGTTCGACGAACACGTTTGTTCCCTTTCTTTACATATAATTTTGTAATGAAATAAATCCGGTACTAGATCGATGTTGCTTATCTGCTTTTAATGTTACATTTATTATTGTACTACGTTCCAGATTCGAATATAATTGTTCAAACTTTTGGTTATAATATTTTGCAATTACTTTTTACGTATGCCTACTGTTGCATAATGATAGCTTCTTTGATGTGTTTGTCAACTGTTTCAAGGCCGTAAAAAGCCGTGCCAATTTGCACACAGCTGCTAAATCACTGTCGTGGGTTCGTAACACAACCTTTCACTTCAACCAACGCAAAGGCCTTTGTATTAATTCCACTCACCGCTCAGGACGGCTAAGTGGAGTAGTTACAATAAAATTATTTCAGTGAAAACGATTACTCGTTTGTGAGAAACAGCGTGGGCCTCTACTGCAATGCCTTATCAGATTAATTAGTTTCGCAAAACTGGTAAGAAAGGCTGGTGGTATCCATGTTGTCATGAGCGAAGGCGTTGCTAGAAGAACTCTTGTGTATTCGAAACTAATATTATTTCCTAAAATTGCGAGTAATGCAGGATTAGGTTCGAACTTCGTGTAATCAAATAGAGCTTTTTTCACGTTTCAAGGAAAAAGCCTCCTGGCACAATATTATTTATGTCAATAACTCGGCAGAACTTCGCGTACCAAACAATGAAAAAATAATTTATTTTCACTTCCACGCGAATACTGAACCGGAATTTTTTAACATTTCAACAACAGTGTGCATTGCTGCGAAACACCTCAAATCGTTGCTCTAGAACATGTAAAATATACTCACTCTTCACTAGCTCCTTAGTACAGTTCCCAGTGCAAAGACTGCGAAGGCAAAATAAAGAAAACTTGAAGAGGTCAGTGGAGAACGGTGCCGATTAAACTCGAGGACTCGTAATCCGGAACGGCGATTTCGATGAGCTAGCTGCGGCGAGCTGTCTCGTTCCGGACTCATTCAGTAGTCAATTTGCAGAATCTATTACCAGACCGAAGATTATAAGAGTGCTGAGATATTCCCTTTTGTGGGCTTCACTAAAGCAGTTGTCTTAGGCTGCGCAAGGGCGTCGAGCTGCCCTTTGGCAAAGTCAGCAAGTTTTTTCGGGAATAGGCAAATTGTATATGAAATATTTTCTCAAAACAGTCCCATAGTTTTTCTTTATTTGTTGGCAGAAAAGAGTAAACCACGATTATAAAAATGATGCAGGTGTAATTTTCGGTGAACTCTTTGCATTTTGGGAAATTGGAAAAGTTAGCTTTACTTTTATAGAAGTATGAAATAACTATTGTTCCTGTCTGTCGAAAAATTGCTGATTCGCGCCGCAGGCGCTTCGTTTGAATTGATTTGGACTTTCTGAAGTGATTGCTGAAGTGTTAGTAGAGCAGAAATCGCAATTTTATAATATTACGTAACTGTTTCCAATAAATCGAGAAAGTGCATTCTGTAGTAGCTCTACTAATTTGTAATAAGTGTGTATTACTTTTAAGAAAAAAAAAATGCTGCAACAGAAGTTAATAGTAGAGAGTATTTTTAATGAACTCACATTTTTTTCGCATTTGCTTTATTAATACGTTTGAGTTCCATTAGACAATGCCATTGCTTCATTGCAGCCGAGTATCGAATCCTCACGCAGTACCAAACCACGAAGACACTCAGCACTTCATCGGCGCATACAAAGCTTCATTACACATGGAGGCGACGTCACTGCGTCTCGTCGCCTCACGTGGAATGTTTTTCCACCCATCGACGAATTTCCGGCCTAAACGTTTTGCAGTAGCAGTAGCGTGGATGCATTACAAAGGAACTCGTTTAGTAATCGACCCTGCGAAGGGGCGGGGGTGGGAGGGGGTCAGTTTGAACGGAGCTCCGCGAGGAGAAAATCCCCCTCCCCTTCCCCTCCGCCTCCCGCGACCCCTTCCACTCAGTTGATGGGCGGTGGGCGGTGGGCGAAGGCGATTGACCTAGATAACCGCATTTTCAGGCGCGTGCGGTTCAATTTACCGCATTAAACTTTTATGCCTGGGCATAAATTCTTTCGAAGGATCCTACTTGCGGCTGCCAATACGGAATATTCCCATGATTGAAATGCGAATGTAACGCGGCACGATGTGTTCTGTTTCACATGTCGATCGATTGTGCTTGCATGTGATGGCCTGGAACGCGGTGTTACGCGGACGAAATGGGAATGAATGTGGTCGAAACCGGTATCTTTATGTCAGGTCGAAGCAAATTTGTATTAAATGGGAAAAAATTAACTTGAAGTATTGGGTAAGCAGAAGCAAATGTAAGTATAGATGGATATTATCTGCGCCAAGAATGACTTTCTTAACGATAGAGTTGTTAAAAGAAGAGCTTTTGTTTCAGTTTTCAAAATTAGTCTTTTCGCAGATTTCATTCTTCGATATAATTGTTGTATAAAATTAATATAGGTATAGTTTAAATTAATGTACTTATTTCTTGCGTACTCAAAAGGATAACGCTAAAACAGGCAATAAAAATAATGGTAAATATGATAAATAATGTATTAAAATTATATTTCACGATAATTCGGCTTTATAAATATAAAATGTGCAACACAGTTTACAAACCAATCCTTGTGCAGGGAAATTCAAAAATTATATTGTAACAAATGTGCGACGTTTAGACTTACAAAAAATAATTTACGTTGGGTGTCATTCAGGAAAGAAGCTCTTAATTTTTAAAAATACGTAACGATAACGATCGCTGGAGAGCGAAACGCCGTCGCTACAGCGAAGAACAACTCTCTGCGCCACCTGAAAACTTTTGGGGAAACACACGGAACACACGGCTTCTCCGGAGGTGTAAAAAGGAGTTTTCCCACACTTTCTTTCCAAATATTAACAAAGCTTTTGTTATTGAATTCTTTTGATAATTTAAGAGTACTGGTGGAAAAAATACGAGTATGTACTACCTTTCAAACAAAAATACAATCAATTAAGGCGAATATATCAAAAGTAACAAATGACAAAACAAAACAACGAATCAATATTGTTTCCCTGAATAGCTACAATAACTTGGCGGTAACCGTATTCCCATAACCCAAGTCGTTTTGAAGATATTCGCAGAAGTCAACTTACACCTAGTGAATACCCAAAGGTCATCCAGATTTTTCGCTAGTCGCTTGAGACGTCTGTGTTGCACCGATCGTGTCTCTCTCGTTGTGGCCTCTCTTACAATCGGAGATGATTGGTAGACTTTTTTATTGACGTAATTAGTATAAACTGAAACAGAGTTTTGGGTACACCTGAAAATGTAGACTGTTTGACCACGAAACATCGTAAATTGTAACTACTACTGAATGGTTTAATGCACATTTTTCACATTACTATTGATAGTCGTTTATAATTTAACACTTTTAACCGTTCAAAGGTAATCTAGGTTGAAAGTGATCATACGAATTAGAATATTTATTTTGTTTTTTATATACACGTTTTGTTTTCCAATCTCGAATAAAATATTATCTGGGTTTACTTATTTTATCTGTATGTTTAATCATTCTCTAAAGCTTGAAATTTGATAAATTTGTACATGAAAGAAAATGGACAATAATGATAGATCGTATTTGTCTATGTTATTACGTTACAAATGTACATATATACTTCATCTTTGAATAAACATCGTGCATAAACATTAATTCAGATGATTAATTTGCTGCAATATTGTCCTTCACTCGTTTGCACCGCGTGCAGAACAGTCGTTTGCTTTACGGCACCCTCGCGAGTTGTGTACACTTGCGAGGTACAAACAAGGTGGAATGGACTTGGTCGCATCAGAGGTCGAATCAAGCTGCGGATTATACTTGTATTGAGAGCACGATTGAGTTTGGAATTGGAGATTCCCCGATGCCACGAGGAATACAATTTCAGATTGCAGAGGAGAAGCGTGGCTGCGTGTTATTTCACGGAGGCTATGAATCTGGATGTGCTCTGCGTCGGCTGGCTCCCTCGCTTCCTCCGGCTGGATTAAAGTAAGAAAACTCGTGCGGCCTCTCCGAGCGACGGCAGCCCCGCTGGTGCGGAAGGGCATCGCGCAGCCAGCGACGCACGTCGACGCCCTCATTCACATCAATCAAATTAGGGAACTGTGACGGCTCACTGGCAGCATTAGGGTTGCAGCATCATCGCCGATACCCGGGACTAGGGTTCGAGTCCTGACTCGGGCAGAATTTCCTACACCATTGAGGGAGAGTCTGGAGGAGAATTGTAGCGGCGACTAGTCTGATGATGATAGTAATAATAATAATAATAATAATAATAATAATAATAATAATAATAATAATAATAATAATAATAATTTGGCTTCAATTTGCTGATTTCCAGGGTGTAATCACAAAATCACGGATGTATTACACAAAAACATTGAAATAATCATAATAAACTATATGATTCTTCGGATAGTCCTGTTCGTTGAGTTCAAGATGTTGTTCTCGACTTAGATTTGTGTAGACGGTGTTGATTCTTCTCGATGAAGAACATTTTAAATTTATAGTAGTTATATAATGTTACGAAAACGAGGTTCGGTAATTATTGGTTGATAATAGCTTTGTGTATGTTGCTAATCGCAGCGCACACAGCAATGTTGCCACATCTTTGATTCTCTTTTCAGAGGAATATTAGTAAATGATCTTCCTGACAACAGAATCGTCCTCTTGATATTCATTCATATTGATGTAGTATGTTTTTGAAATAGATCTGGCATCTAGATTGCCTCGATATGCTTGGCTCTCTGGCATTTTTGTTGGGTTAATGTTATTTTCGTGATTCAGTTGTATCATGTAGACTATGATATATTTCGCCTCTTCGGGGGAAATTTGACATTTTGTTTTCCTCATCCCTGCATTCTTTATGTGTTCGATCAATACAAGACCACGCAAAGGTAGTTCTTGAAAGAAGCGAGGCCTCTGCAGTTTGAAACGCGCTAGAGAGTAAAATAGGATATGGAACCGTTCGGTACATTATATGATCATTTATTTTATTACATATTATAGTTTCGCGTTAGTTGCTTCTCTAATCTATTTAGACTAGGCTTGCTACTATCAATCGGCACCCTCCTCCCAACTGCTGAAGCAGCTGTAAATATTGAGTTAATTTAAGCAGCTAAATGTAAATTTTGAGTTAGTTTTTACAGAAAACTTTTGAGTTTCTGAGAAACTTCATACGAAATGTTTGGAGCTCTGTGCTCACAAATGTATGTTAAACACTCGTAATGTAAGCATAACGACGTGCGAGAGGGATTAAAAAATACATTTGGGAATTTTCTCGTAAAATCAATAAATACGAGTACATTAAACTGGCGCTTAAGTAATTTTTTTTAATTGTATTTAGCACTATCAGCACAGAAAGGTTTAATAAATATTTGGAGACTTCTTGACGAATTCCTGTTTTTTTATTTGCCTTTTCCCTTCTCGCAAAATCACGTGAAAACTACTCACAGTTTGCAAAATGTGTGCATGCCCCATTTAAAGATCTAATTTTTAAGTACACATTACATTTCGTTGATAAGAAATATCTTTCTCCAATATTGCTTTGGTAGGTTATAAATTAAATTATATTGTATTTGAACTGGTCTTTGCTAAAGTAGTGATTGTTGCATAAAGATGATCTCGTTTGGAAATGTCGCAAATGCGACGGTTGCAAATGCCGCCAAGTGGTTTACACTTTCAAGAATTCATTAATGTCGTTGTGTATTAGCGTACAATTTTTAAGTAGTGTTTTGCATGATGTCATAGATGCCCTTTTGACCTGTACATAATACGAAATGCGATGGAATGCCGCACTATGACTGTTGAAACTCAACATTTTCCGCTTTTATTTTACGTTCACACAATTGCCCACAGGGAGTCGAATCCATATGAGGTCGGTAAAAACCCAAAATTTTGATGCAACCTCACATAAACATGTTTTATTTGTATTATCCATATGAAGTAGCTCCTGTTCAAGTGGTGAGGGATAGAAACAGTTCCGCATTTAGAATATATGTCCTCCTTAAATGGGGATTTCTAAACGTAACGAAATATGGCCTTTAGCGAGGATCCTGTAACCCAATCTAATCCAACCCAACTCCACCATGTCGTCGAGAACTTAACACGACCTCGCTTAGACATGTTTATAGCGCGTCCTTACGTCCATGTGTCTTACACAAATAACATGAAACGGATTGTAATTGGAGGCAGAACGTGAGCTCGAGAAAGGAAACTCGCTGTCACGATTTGCACACACTTGTACCGGTTGACCTTGGCGCTACCAAAATCCATATCTGCGCCCGATCCGTCCAGCCGTTGCGGGAGCGCTGGAGTCAGGCGACTGCGACTGCGACTGCTAGCGCTCTCAAGTGGCGACGAGCGCAAAAGCGTTTGTTCGAGAGCGATAGAATTTAGCATCGACGGGGGCAACTACTATTTCGGCCGTCGCGTCGTCTAGAAAATAGTTCTTGGGGCCGGCTTCTGTGATCGGTATTTTCTCGTGGTTTCTTCTGCCAACACCAGACGAATACTGCAGCTGGAACAGCAAGCCTGATGGCCCGAGCCTCTCCATGGAAATTAAGGCACCATTTAAATTGAATTGAATTAACAATCGGGCCCTGGACACTGTTCCCTTTCTCATCCTCGCTCTCTCCTTTTCCCTTCCCTCGCCCTCCACCCACCCACATGCATGTACACGTTCATGGTCTAGGTAGACCAGTTTGGAGCTTAGAGCTTGTCCCGGCCTAGACTGTGTAGGTCAGCCCCCGATCTCATGATTCAGTGAGAGAGGAAAATCGCCACGTTCCGGAATATATTACGCACTTCACTAAAGGGACTAATGACCACAGCATTTGACGAGCCTGTTAACACTAAATACCCATTCACGCACTAGCTGGAAATAGACCGACGTGTTTCGTAACAACGCTCAAGCGATGTAGAGCGGCTTGCAGGGTACTAAAGGGCCATGAACTCTGCACTCGCAAGACTGCCGCCTACAGTTACTTGTTAAATGCAACTGAAGAGTGATTATATACAGGATGACACTTTAGCACCATTGAAATTCAGCGATGTCACGATACACGGCGTGCGCGATGTTCTGTTCTTGCGAAATCGTTTGAGCTTATTCCCGTGAGCGAAGGCGAATGTCGCTCCCCGTTGAGGCAAAACTTTCGGAACTCGCGTCCAGAGTCCCGTGACAGTTGGGCGCCGGTGAGGGAGGGGAGGCTCTGCTTGGAAACAAAGCAACGACTCTGTGGAAACGGCGAATGCTACACGCTTAGCATTAACCGTGCGCAATACACTTCCACAATTCCGTGCCCGATATTGGGGCTAAGGCGTCATGAAACTTGTTTGCCCGACTCTTCAATGCAATTGGAGAGGGGGCGCGGGCCCGGGCGGCGCGCGGGGCAGGCCGGCCGGGCATTGTACCTTATTCATACATTATCGTGCAACAACACAATTGCAGTGTGGACAGTGTGGACAATGCACTGTATCGCAGGTAAGTGTTTCATAAATTTCTGACGCTTCATATTGTCAGTGTGAGTTTCCTTTGTTGATTTCAAAACAGCGGAGAATCCAACCCAGATGGAATTATGGCATAATTCCATTAGGTTGTATCAAAAGAAGAAAAAAATCAATGACTTGGCGAAAAAAAATTAGTTTTCGATGCAACAATAACGACATCAATAAAACCGTCTTTGAAATGGGTTTAAGGGTGCCTAAAATTCCAAAAACACTCCGTTTTAGTTTTTTTCTCTACATTTTTCTACACAAATAAATATTATTTAATGGTATTTTTGTGAGTTGCGATGGTGCCCTGGTTATCTTGTTTTCGCCTCTATTTCGGTGCGTGCAGCAGTGCCCCGCGCACCGCTTGGGCCCACGTCCTTTCTCGAATTGGATTGAAGCTGCGGGCAAACAAGTTTCATGACCTCTCTCAACAGGCAGTCGAAAGTACATCGTGCAAAGAGCTACATTTCCATCGAGAAAAACGAAATCTAAATCCAAGAAGTTCACTTGCAATTTACCTTGAGTAGGTGAACGGGACTTTACATGAGTTCATTGAAACCTCTTGACATATCTCCTACAAAAAATAAATTTAATGTTCCTATTGTTTTTTTGTGAGCGTTGCTGTTATTCATAAGCCTGTTTTTGCTATTTCCATAGTGCTCAACGAAAGAAAGCCCACAGCCCTTCGAATGCTAACAACATAATGAGAGGCTGCAAATTTGCTTATCGTTCAGCTATCAGAAACTTCATCATCCTATTGATTTCGAGTTTCAAACGTAAGGAATCTCTGTACAATGAATACTGATAGCTCAACATTATTTTTGCACATTGTATCCCTTTATATTACTTGCCGTTTAATTACGACCTTGTTTCACAGTGATTAACCTCACACATTTCGCTCTATGGGGATTATTTGCGTTTCTAGAACACGTCTATACAAGCTAATGTTTAAAAAAGAGGGTAGAAAATATCATTTAGGTACGAAAAAATAAATTATAATTTGCATTTTAAACGTTTCAATACGTAACAAAACTACTTAAGGGTACCTACAAAGCAAAAAATTAAAAAAAAAGGATTTTCAATTTTGTACAATTAATAACCTTTAATATTTGGACCATAGCTCGTCAAAATTTGAAAAAAATACCATTGTAAATTCTGACAAGTTATACATAAGCGTGGTTAGTTACAAAGTGGGACACCGACATAATGATGAGAAATAAAAATAAACAGAAATGGCTACTTGCTGTTTAGCTGCATCGTCTACTAGTGCGTCACCCATTAAGCACGTGCCTGTCAGCAGTAGACGATTACCATCAATATACTTTCACAGAGCAATAAACAGAAGTATCCATTCTCATCATACTATGTGCCAGATACATACATATGATCTTCATAGCCGATTACATTCAAATTAAAAAGTGTCAGACGAATTCAAATTAGTATTAAATGGACGGAATATTTATACGAATAATAGTATGTGATACAATTAATTAAATTAATATATCTTTTACTTAGCTTAGCAGAAAATATCGTTAGTTAATATTAAGCGAGCATAAAAATAGCACCTTAGCAAAAAAATTGTTTATATCTTCTACTGTTTTTATTATATAATTGTTGCAATAGTCCTCTTTCTAAATATTTAGCGTTGCTAAAAATATAGTAAATATAATGTTCTTCACATCATCTACCTATTTAAATAACTTCCTGGGTAAATGAATAATTTCCTGTCAAATTGAAGGATAGTTTTTATTACGAATGTAATAAAAACTATCCTTCGCCCCCTCTCACTACGTTGCAAGGTCCCTTTCCATAAACCTTGTGAAGCGAAGAAATATCATTTAGCACTCACATTGAAGACATTTTTGTAGAAGCTTAAATTCGTATTGTTTTGTAATACTAGGCACTGACCCCCAAAATATATATGTTATCACTGTTTTAAACTTACTTGAGAAGTGTTATGATTTCACACTGAAAAAGGTGAATTGAATTCGTGTCGTATATCAGGCATTCAGAAAATTTTTAAATTCTTTGCTTTCTCTAAAGTATGGCACATATTGATGCAGAGTAGCTAGCTATGACTTTAATTTACAGCAGTCTCTGAATTACATCAAGTACGAAAGAATAATTTTCTAAAGATTCACTCTGGACAATGAATACTCCTAACGTCAAATTTTACTTTTGCCTCATGAAGAGAGCGAAGACGGCAAACGATGGGCGAAGACGGCAGTAGAAACAGAAGACGAACTTGCTCGGTCAGTTTCTTTATTACTCGAATCGGTGACATTAGGGTGGCCAGGTCTAGCAGTGGGTACGGTTATTCATCACTGTCACTGCCCAACATATTTGCGGCATTTATGAGTATGGTCGATTTTCACTTTCTTGAAAATATTCACTTGACTCGTCACGAGAAGGAATTTCGAAAAGTAGTTTTTCCAATTATATAACTTTTTTGGCGTCAATTTTCAACTTCTAAAAAATGCTTCTATAGCAACCTAAACGTACACTTCTTCTGCAATTATAGATATTCATATTCCGAAAATGCAAATAACAATACTATTCATATTATTTTAAGGCTATCTGTGGTTACCAACTTCACAGAACAACGCACAAGTTTCGCAGATTCCTCTGCTTTCACAACTGACTCAGTATATCTGAGAAAGAAGGCTCACTTTCAGGCATACCCTAGCAGTGGCAGTTGTTTATAAATAACCTTAATAGTCGCATTTCGTCAGAAAACTTTAATTTGAGACCGTGTGTATTTTTCTGCGATTCATAGCATTACACAAGTCTCGCGGCTGCTTTATGTATGGTCGTCACAATGCGTCGTGTCATTCACTCCCCGTGGTTTGACAAGTCCGGCGGACTGCGAGCTGCATACGTGCGCCAGTGAACAAATATTTTTTAAACGTTATTTATGTGTGTCCCACTTTGAAATTTGTCAGATCTACACAAAATTGGTGTAGAAATACACGAGTATTTTGTACAATTAATTTAAGTGTCGCATTATGTAAAAAATTGCATTTTAATAATTAAACTATACTTTAAAAATTTTAATAATATGTTTACAAAAACTATATTTACATCATATGAAATTACATCTTTTTAAGTTAAATTTTATTTTTCTGAAAGAAAATGTTTTTTTCGCAAAAAGACCTTAAATATTAGCTCGCGCATGATTCTTCGGAAAAAGTAATTGGTAATATTTCTGAGAGAGGTGGGATTAGAAAAAAAGAAAATAATACGTGTCACCTATTTTCAAATATTTTTCATAAAAAAGTTTCAAGTTGCTAAAAAAATAGTGATGTTTTGTGAGTGTGGGAATTAACGTGGAATGATGTATTTCCCGTTTTCCCATATTTATTTTATCTGTACGTTGTTTCTAAGTATTTTTTAAAAATTAAATAATATGTTGCACGTCTACCTTGCTATGCATGGTTGCTGATGGGAAATTATCACCGACGTTTTTGTAATTTACAACGAGAGAAGTAAGCAAACTAATGAAGTATGAGTAGCAAGCCAGGCACACTACGTCATCAGTGAAAAAGAAAGAGTAAATGTCGATTGATTCTGAAAATCCATCATATCGACCTGGAATTAAACAAAATGTGGATGTAAATATTCTGCACTCTTAAAAATTCATATCTATAACAAATTAAACATTTCTTAAATATCCTATGATACATTTTATATATACTCAAGTACTGCAGTAAAAAACTCAATCCTCTAATGTATGAAGTTTGGAAAATAATGTCCCTTGAATTTAACATTGTAGATTTAGGGCCTTACAGGTCGGGTTAATAATTATTGAGAGTTGAATTAAGGTAAATAATAAAATTTAACGCAGAAACGATAATTATGTCTCCAGTGTTTTCGACTCTTGCTTGTCCTAAAATCTTTTGTTTGTCGATTCCTACAAAAATGATTAAGAGATGCTTTACTGCTGTCTTTTAACTATGGTTTACTTCCAATAAATAATTTATTTGTATCTTTCTCCTCTATCAATCTGAAGTCTTCTCGCCCATCAGATTGCAGAAATATGATTAAAAATCATCATCCTTGAAGTACTTGATGCTAAATGTATAAAATATAGTCGAGAAGTATTTGGCGGAAATATCAAGAACGCGAATATCCGCAACCGATTCTCAACAAACCTTTGTATATTTCGATCTCTAAGTTTGTTAAGCAAATTTTGAGAATGAATATTAAAAACCGCTATCTTCTTTACACTGCTGAACTAGTGGGGCTACAATAGCACATACTTTCTAACATTATTTTAATAACTTTAGGAATTTTGGAAAATACAGAGTTCAACGAAAATGCGACCGGTACTGTTTAGTACGCATCCTTTGTTCTATGCGAAGAAAATATTTACAGAAAAAAATGATCCTTTTGTTGTGTTTTTCTTTTTCATAAATTCACTTTAAGCAAACATTTTCCTGAAAATTAATGTTGTTTATTTGTTTTCCCACAAAAATTGTACGTGCACTTCTTGAACAATGTAATTTTTCAAAACATTTTTTATGAATATAACTAACTCATTACCCGGCGTTGCCCGGATATTTATTTCTCACTGCCGTCCATTAAGCAACCTTGCCCCTCCCGCACGTCCACTCCACTTTGAACACTTGCACAGCCCCTGCCACACAAGCTGAAAATGCGACATTTAAGCTGTACACGCAAATATAATAAACTATCCTAACACTTAAATAATAGTTTTTTCACTCCATTTTCACTCTGTTCTCTTTTTTCACTATTCATTAGATAGGTAGGCAATAATAGCAACAGGAAACAACATTTAATCTCATATTTAGGATATCTTTGTAACGACGAATGACAAAAAACATTTTTTTTTTCAAATTTTGAATAGTGTTACACTAAATTCTTTTGCCCTCGTGAATAACTATCACAGGGTTCTCTATTAGCAACGAGGACTGAATCACTCTGTATGTTTCTCTCGCTCACAACGCTCATTCTTCCAATTAGAATGACAATCAAAATAGCATAGTTGACATTTTGTACTTAAAAACATTAGCCGTAGAATGCGGAGGCGTGATTTAATTAAAGAATGATAAGAGGGGGGAAGACTTCAAGTGGTTGACAACTGCTGGTCTATTTTGAGACACATATCATAGAAGGTAAAGTTACGTAATGTTACAATGGGTGGAAAACTAATATTTTTGCTGATTTCAGACTTGTTACCCAAAAAAGGAACTTTATGTCTGGGAAATCGAAATAAAAAAATTGAAATTCGAATTTTCCTGCAAATTTTATTTTACGCCAATGTCAATTAGCAAGGAAATCTCTCTGGTCATTTGATCTGTGAAATTCAGGGTTTAATCTATTTACAATTTTACAATCTATTAACAATTTAATCTAATAACCCTGCAAAAATATTGCTTTTTATTCCGAATCACTATGCTAAGAATATGTGCCTCTGATAGGTGTGACGTCATTTGTAGAAAACTATATTTCTGTAGAATACAATTATTTTCGTTACATTCTTAATTATTGATAAAAGTTTCAAAATAAGCAGCTTTTCCTGTTACAGGTCGCTAGTTATATTTTATAATGATATAACATATTGTGGGTGATTTTCGTTAATATTGTTTTAATTAAATCGTTTTTAGAGTACAGAAAAGAAAAATAATAACTGTTCCAAATTAGATTTTTTTCTCGTTGTGGCCTTGAAAAAGGGAAATAGTTTTTTTCTATTTCCCGTCCGTGTGGGTGAAAGATCAACATTTCTAGCAATGGGGACTACGTAAGTAGAACGACAGCCCCATTTGGAGGCACGGAACGTGTATTCCGGTCCCCTTGAATGTTGCAGTCGCTGTTTTGCTGCTCTCAATTTCGAACATTACATAAGTGAGTAGTCCATGAGCACTGCATCGGAGAGGAATGAGTTTTGAGAAACGCATAGTATATTATAGAAAATGTTAGTAGGGGTATAAAAAGGATGCTTCGAAACTGACATTTTCTTCGTATTGGTCGTTTTGCTGTTCTCTCCGTTTATAGCTCGTAACCCCACTATTTATCACCAGTTTCGTAACGATGCCTTGCAGATGATTCATCCCAAAGGATACTGTCCTTTTTCTTTCTTTTTGAAAATTTTCGACATTTGAGTGGCGTGTTTGCGAGAGAATGGGAGTTTCTGTAACCACCGTGAACATTGCATAGTTAATAAACTTTGTTTTTTCCATTTCAAGTAGTAAATGATGGGAAACTTGTACCTAATAAGCTAAAAGGACGTCGAAGTAATGGCATTGAAACTTTAGTAAGTATTTTAAAGAGATGTGTCCGTGTCAAAGTTGTTCGAAAATTGACAAATATCGCAAGTTATTCTCTTAAGCTCAGTTCCAATACAGGGAAGATTCTGCGTGTTTTTACTGCCAATGTCAATGATCTTCGAAAGAAACTGTTCTTGAGTTTGTCGGGTAATTGAAACAGATTTTCACAGCCTCTGATGCCAATTTGTGTGTAAATCCCTACCATTCGTCTAAACGGTAGGGTCGATTATATCTTCAAAATTAGTTTTTACCTTTCGAGATTCATTAACTTGAGAACGTGTGAAATTGAAGCGAATAATGAAGTCAAAGGGTACGTGAATTGTTATTTATGAAGTCATAAATCTCTTTCCTATATTAATCTGATTGTGCGAGTTTCATGTTGCCCCTGAAACTAATAAACCTAGTAGTACATGACATTAAGATAGGCTTGACGGATTCGTTGTATTTACAACCAAATTCATGTTTTGAGATTTTTTTGAAAACAAATTAGAATTAAAATTCAGACATTTTCACCCTTTTTTAAATTATTCTATGGGTGAACCTCCATATAAGAAACACACTCTTCTAATTTTTCTTGCGTGCTATCATATGTAGTAGTATATTAATGCACATGTTATATCAACAACGAAGGCGACGTCATACCTGTTCTAGAATACGACGAAAATGCAATTGCACAAATCGTTGAGTAGAAAATCTGCAAAGATGGTGTTATCCATCATTGCTTCAGTGGCGTGAAATAACAAATAGTTCTATCGCTGTGTTACGAAGAGAGATCTTTCGAACATTGAAGGCACATCTCAAGTAGGCCTACACCTTTTGAACAAACTGAATAAGATCTCAAAACCGATGACTGAGGTGGGCAACATTATATAAATCATTCTGTTCCTATCGGTGTGCACAGTGACGTGAAAAGTTCAAATACCTTAATAAATATGAGAAACACAATTTTGATGTGTGGTTAAATATTCATACTTTAGTTCAAACCCGTCCATTCATGTCTACATTTCACATTTTCCATCCATGATCCGATTCTCGCAACAACAACATAAATAGTTGTCATCTTTTCTTTATACGGTGTCTTGGAAAGTAATTCAGTTTTTTGCACTGAAACAAGCACTAACTGTAATCATGCAATACCTGTCACCAGCAAAACCAAATGAAATATAAATATAATTGAATTAATTCGTGTATAAAATGACGATCACTGATACTCCTTAACACCTGAAAGAAACATTAAAGATGGTGGAAAACAAATTAACGCGCGAGGGAAATGATATCTCCGCATCATTGTTAGTGCTTGCCAGTGCCGCGTGACCCGTTATTCCAGTCCCGAGAAAGGAAGTGCCATTGCATTGAGAGAAGACGTGACGTAGTAGGGCATTCGTTTGATACAGTTTCTCTTGTTTCTGCCCTTCCCACGAACTTTATACGAGATTGCGAAGCAGGCACGATATTACAGACGTCACTTTGGAATGTCGGCTGTGGGGCTGGCTGGCTCGCGCACTTTGTTTTGTTCGGCGGAGCTTCGTTTTGCTTTTGTTTTCGTCCCTTACACGGTGGCGTCTACATCTGTCCAATTTGAAGAGGAAAATAATAAACCTGACAGAATTGCGTTTTTTACATGCCAAATGTGAAAAATCCTCTTGCATGTTATTTCGTGTATTCCCGCTGGAGTAATAGAATTCTGGTTGTTGTTATGGGACGGTGACTGCAGACGAACAAGCATATTTTCGCTTGGGGCTCAGAAGGAACGCTCTGTATCAATTACATGCATATCACATTTGTGTGTTTGCATTGTGCCTTACCTCTGACAAGTTATTTGACTATTCAAAATCAGCATCTTTGTTGCATCTACTGTGTTTCCTTTATTTTTTATTAGAGATATATCGCATATGGTATAGTGTATGGATTTAGAAATATTCATATTAACTTCCACAGATGGGGAATACTATTCTTTATTATGATGCTTGGTCCCTAGCATTTTCGGCCACAAGAGTTGAATGCTTTTTATAGGTGGTTGATGATCATGAAGAATAAGAAGGAGTAACAGCAGAATGAGAGACAGAGAATTCTGGAGCCCCAAAAAACTACTGGAAATCCGCATTGTCCGCGGCAAACGGCACAGGACTCGTCCGAGCTTTGAATCCTGCTTCGGTGATATGAAGTCTGACCTCTGACACACATGGGTCGCTACCCCCATTGGTGAGGGGAAGTCAAACGAATTCACTTCTTATATTTTTGTAACAGCCGTGTTTAAAACCTTGATAACGGCGTCTTTCTTGGAGGACGATTATGACGGTCAAGATATAGGGACTCGGCTCTCAAACTGTCATTGGGGATGTTGTTGAACAATGCACTACACCTGGTTGTCTGATGTCGTGCAGTCCGTGGCCCATTGAACAGCGTGCTCGCCCGCTTGATAGTTTTCAACTGCAGCGGCAATTAGTACAGAACGTGCGGTGCTTGTCATATCCTAGGAGGTGGCAGTACTCCTCGTCAATTACATATTGAGATCCGGCGCTGACCTGCTCGTTGGTTTAATTGCTTTCTTGATTAGTGTGACCGGGCGCATCAGCTCCTAAGGCCAAGTGCCTGCGTGCTATTGAATTCGTCCTAGATATCAAGCCATAGTCTAAAATCCGCCACCGTCGGGACTTGAACCTAGGACCACCCGGTCAGAGGCATCACTTGACTTGAGTCACCTAAGGTGCTCTTGCTAGTTGGCTTGCGGGGTCTACTCCATCAAGTATCTTTGCTTCAAAGCCATCGTCCGAGTGCCTCCGACTGGTCTACCGGCATGTGTGATAATGTAGTGAATGCATATGTAAGAGAGAGAGAGCGGGGGAAGGATAAGACAAGGAAGAGGTAGGAAAGATCGCGCGCGCGTGCGCTCCTTTGCCCGTTTCTTGGGGTTCTGTTCGGGCATTCGCATGGGTAGATCGGACAAACTACGAAAATCCATCGATTACATCACCTGAACCCTACAATTCTCCTCTAAATAGCGGTTGGATTTGCCCTAGATATCTCTCCAGAGAAAACGCCCGCCACTGTCCCTGACTCGCACTGCGGGACCTTCCTGTTAGAAACGCTACTGCGGCAAAATCTGTTGTCCTTAACATCTACGTCGGTTGCTTTTCTATCATTCTCCTGGAAGAGCTAACTGAAACCACGCAAAGCCCCGATCGGAGCTGTCAACCAGCGAGCGTATTGCGCATCCTCCCTGATCAGGCGACTTCCTGGTGGGACCTAGCCAGAATGGGGCCGTGATCTCCCGATCTGCTGCTATCTGCCCGTCACACCGCTTTGTGAGTCATGGCATACTTAGTATCACGCAATTAGTGTATTGAAGTATGGACCCTGCATGGTCTACCACTCCATACAATACTCTTGTTTCACCAGGGGGCACAAGTCCCCGGGGTGAGAACCTAAGCTTTTCGCTCTTTAAAAAAAAAAATTATCCCCCGCCGACGCACAAGTACGCCGACAGGCTGGTATCTGGAACCTGGCAGAACGCAGTTTGCCCTAACCGCAACCCCTCCAGGTTGGACCGCCCTGCTAGCTTAGAGCTACCGGCTTCCAGACTGTTACCAGAGTCAAATCTATGCGGCACCCACATGCGCCGGGACAAGTCTCTCCGTTTTGCGTAGAGTTACGGGTCCACTGGCAAGACGAAGCCAAGAGACTACCAGCACTCCATCCGACCTAAGGTCCTTCCCGTCTCCTCCTCCCTTCCTCCACCTTGAGGCTATCGACATGAGTACCGCCGGGCCTAGGCCACCTGGCAGGGAGATTTACTTCCCCCGTGTGGATTTCCATATGTGGGGTCCGAGCATTCTGAAGCACGGTCTTCGCTCACTCCCGCCCAAAGGACGACGCGCCCGGTGGGTTATCGGGCGAGGCCCAGCAACGCGGAGCCCACTGCCTCCGCCGCGAAGCTAACGGCGGGAGTGCCACCGTCACGAGATCCTCAGGGCCCGTTAGAAATAATATTGAATTAACCCCCTTGGCATGTGATGTTCTGTGACTCGCAGGTACTTGCTTCTGGGATTATCCTTTTCTAGAAACATTCCTTTCCATCCACTGATACTAACGATGTTAATGATGATACCATATCTGTAAATTAAAAATTACTACCTTTGACCAACGAATTAATGTTTGCATTGTTAATGCTTGGGCTCTGACGTTTGTTAATCGTTCAGAAAAATAATGGACCTGCCTGGTGTAGCAGTACCCTCGCAAAACACAAATAGAGTGCAGTTTGTTATTGGTCATTCTGGTTCACGTTTACTTCGTTCTCAGCGATTGACATCGATACGAACATGAATGAAGCAACGATAATAAATAAAGATGTGTTTAGTGTGCACATTACTAATTATCAATATTAGTTATCAAATTCGCCGTTCGCATGCTGGTATACTTTCTGGGAAGCACAAACATACTGGAGGAAAGAGCTAATTGCCGAAGGAAACAAATAGCATTAATTCCTATTATTATTATTATTATTATTATTATTATTATTATTATTATTATTATTATTATTATTATTATTATTATTATTATTATTATTATTATCCCATCAGCAGCAGCAGCAGCATCCTCTAAAACTCTTGTATTAGGCCTCTTTGGTTACGAAGTTCTTAAATCATGGCAGTATAAAATCTACAAGTAGAAACGATTTTTTTTCTTCTCAAAAGCCAAAATAACAAATTCAGTTTAATTGCTGCTATCGTAAGACAGTATAGATTATACAATATTGTACAGAGTCCAACATATGTCCGGTTTTCGTTGATGTTTGTAGCACTACCATATGTGTGAAACATGTGTTCAGAACATTGAGGCAGTCATAGATCTGTCAGTAGACGTTACTACAGAGCACAACTTCCTTTTTAATTATAAGGAATTGAAATATTTAAAAATGGGGCTCCTAGCTCGATACTTCAGCTCAGCATTGAAAGGGATGTTGACGGGGAAAGATTTTATTTCAAATTACAAGTTTGGATTTACAACTAAGAAAACCTGCTGTTAGGTATTTATTACAATTGGTTTAACATAAAAATTTAATTACATGAATCTTAATGTGAAACACTGAGTTATAAATCCGTATTTTCTCGTTCAGTACTTATTTACTATTAAATAATTTCTAATTTTACTCTGTAGGCATGTTGATTGCTTTCTAGTAGGTAAGAACCTTTGTTTGTCTTTCACTGATGTAGCAATTTACTTAAACTGTCTCATTGTTCATTGAACAACCTGAGCTCAGATAAGATTGATGTTTTCATGGGTAATATAGTATGTTGCAGCCCTGTGTTTAAAAAGAGGAAACTATGAATTTCTGTCATACATGTGCTAAAAATAATGTTGCATGGAATTTATATTTCTTTCCGATTGCTTATACATTATTCATGGATCGTTATCGAAAGGCATTTTCCATACGGTATGATAATAAGTTATGATTTCATTTACTAAATTTGAATTAATTGCAAATGTTCGCTGTATGACATGAGCCAACCTGAACATTTAACAAATTGTATTGCATTTGACATGTCGATCGCAGAAGACTTGCCTTACCAGAATGCGTTGTGTATTGAATGAATCTTGCATTACGTAAAATATTTGGAACATGACTGTAAAGAGACATTTTACGTAACTTGAGGCATAAATTATTAAAAGATCATATAAATAAATATCAGCATATTCTTTAAGCAAATGTGGTAATGAAGTAAACCCTTGCAAAATATTATCTAAATGCGCAATTTTATTCAAAAAGTCACTACTGAATTGACAGTTCTTTGGCAGCATACATTTTATTAATATTGTATGAGATAATGACAACCATTATTTCAACATTGTTGTACTACAGATTTATTTTGAGATAGGGAACAACTAAATCAATGCGGAAAGCCTTTGAGTACGTAAAATTCATTGAAACATTCGTTCACAATTTTCTATTGTGACTTCTATTGTATTTGTATTGCACATTTCCCTAGCTTAATAGCCAAATCTCGTGGTTTTAATATTTCTTCTTCGTTTATTAAGGTTAACACACGTTTTTCTTCACACTTCACCATCAGGATGATTCAGGATATCTGGAAATCCAACTCTCGATTCATCCTTTCTTCGGTCTGCATGGGACCCTTTTTTCAAGAGGTTGTGAATCTGTCGCAATGTTGATTAGTCTTTTGCTGTCCGACCTGGTAACGTGCTCATTCCATTCTCATCTTCTTGTTCCAGTAAATTTTACTATGTCTGTAATGTCAAATTCATTTCTTATATCTTGATTTTTCAATCTATCCTATCTTGTTAGACCCAGTATTGATCTTAATGTTTTCATTTCTGATGTTTTAAGTAGAGTCTTAATTATTCTATTATCCGCCCTTGTTTCTGCTCCATATGTTATTACTGGTCTTACCATAGTTTTGTAAATATTTACTTCGCTTTCTACTTTAAGATATTTGTTTCTACGTGTCACATCTTTCAAATACCCTGATATTATATCTCCTTTCATTACTTGCTGTTTAATTTCATTATACGTATTCCGTGTGCTTGACATTTCAACTCCTAAGTAAGTGAATTTCATTACTTGCTCTATTATTGTATTCTTTATCATCAGTTTACATCGCATAGATCTCTCTTACTTTTATTAATGTCTTCAGTATGTTCTTCTCTAGCAAGATTGCTATTGTATCTTGTAGTCTTTCACGATTGAATGTCTTCTTTAGATCTACAAATCATAAGTCTGGATTGTCAATAAGGCTGGATCAATCGTCTTTTCGACTACATGAATCCCAAATATGGCACATGTTGTTGACTTTAATATTTGTGAGCTGAATTTCCCATGATATATTGGATGCAATTCCTATCGCACAAAATTGGAAGTCATTGTGATGATTCAGAACCATTTGGAATTCACAATATTCTATTACGTGTAGCAGTATGTCACTATCAATTAATGTCGCTACTTCCCTATTGGTATTACTTTTTTGTTCAACTTTGACCTTTCAATGTAATTACACCCTGTTAAATTTTGTTAGTTTTTAATTTAGGTTCCTTTCTTACGCACGATTAGAGGAAAGTATCGCCGGTGTAGTACGTAACATTAAAGACGCTCATCTCTTTTAATAATGCAGTGTTTCAGAGTAGGTGCTGAAGAAACCTGATGCGTAAGACTTGCGAAGACGAACGACGGGAAGTTTCTTGGTAAAAAGGAGAAGTCAGAAGCTGTTGAAATTATCGTTGAGGATAAGAAAACGAAAACGGACGGGAAATAATAATATTTGAGATTTTAATGAGATTCTAAAGTCTGTATTATACTATGTAGACTCTGAAAACATAATTGGAAATAATAAGGTTAAAATGGACCCAGGGAAAATTAAAGAAGAGTTCATGCACTTCACATTTCGATAATTTTATCGTCGTGAAAAATACATTACTTCGCTCTGGAGTGTGGATTACTAGTAAAGTATTCCACAAGTTGTTTACTATTTCCAGAACGGCGATTAATTTCATTTCGGATTGTCTTGTATCGGGCAAAATACGGTCTTCAAATTGTGATGTAAGTTGTTTTTTTTGTTGAACTCGAATATTTTTATCTAAACTTTTTACTTAAATGTCCATTTTTTTGAATTATCGTGATGTAAAACAATGGTGATTAGTATGTCTACATTTTTCTTCAACTTACATTTGAAAGTGCAACATCTGAAGTTGTTTGAACGATCATAGTCAATATATTGTTCATCATTCATGTTACCCTACACCCTGTATACGCTAGAGGCCTTTACTCTGTATAGGCCTTACGGATAGTCCCCCTTACGGATAGTCAACGCACGAAATATGTGTATCTAGACTACACGTAAACAAATATTTTATCCAAATATACTGAAAGATTAAAATTACTGGCATATGAGAGGAACGTGTTTAATCCTGATTCCAAAACATTGGAATTGGGATGGATCCGTGTAAATCACATTTGGAAGTCACGACTAGTGAAGCTAATGCGGTGTTCAGTGTTTTTCAAGTTTCCCCCGTGACAATTCAGTTCGAATTAAATTTTTAGTTGTTTGTAAAATTAGTCAATCTATATTTGCCGGCATGTTGACTCGTTACACAGGAAAGAGAGAGAGAGAGGAAGCAAGAGAGAGAAAGCAAGAGAGAGAGAGAAAGCAAGAGAGAGAGAGAAAGCAAGAGAGAGAGAAAGCAAGAGAGAGAGAAAGCAAGAGAGAGAGAAAGCAAGAGAGAGAGAGAGAGAAAGCAAGAGAGAGAGAGAAAGCAAGAGAGAGAGAGAAAGCAAGAGAGAGAGAGAGAAAGCAAGAGAGAGAGAGGGAAAGCAAGAGAGAGAGGGAAAGCAAGAGAGAGAGAGAAAGCAAGAGAGAGAGAAAGCAAGAGAGAGAGAAAGCAAGAGAGAGAGAGAAAGCAAGAGAGAGAGAGAAAGCAAGAGAGAGAGAGAAAGCAAGAGAGAGAGAGAAAGCGAGAGAGAGAGAGAGAAAGCGAGAGAGAGAGAGAAAGCGAGAGAGAGAGAGAAAGCGAGAGAGAGAGAGAGAAAGCAAGAGAGAGAGAGAAAGCAAGAGAGAGAGAGAAAGCAAGAGAGAGAGAGAAAGCAAGAGAGAGAGAGAAAGCAAGAGAGAGAGAGAAAGCAAGAGAGAGAGAGAAAGCAAGAGAGAGAGAGAGAAAGCAAGAGAGAGAGAGAGAAAGCAAGAGAGAGAGAGAGAAAGCAAGAGAGAGAGAGAAAGCAAGAGAGAGAGAGAGAAAGCAAGAGAGAGAGAGAGAAAGCAAGAGAGAGAGAGAGAAAGCAAGAGAGAGAGAGAGAAAGCAAGAGAGAGAGAGAAAGCAAGAGAGAGAGAGAGAAAGCAAGAGAGAGAGAGAGAAAGCAAGAGAGAGAGAGAGAAAGCAAGAGAGAGAGAGAGAAAGCAAGAGAGAGAGAGAGAAAGCAAGAGAGAGAGAGAGAAAGCAAGAGAGAGAGAGAGAAAGCAAGAGAGAGAGAGAGAGAAAGCAAGAGAGAGAGAGAGAGAAAGCAAGAGAGAGAGAGAGAGAAAGCAAGAGAGAGAGAGAGAGAAAGCAAGAGAGAGAGAGAGAAAGCAAGAGAGAGAGAGAGAAAGCAAGAGAGAGAGAGAGAAAGCAAGAGAGAAAGCAAGAGAGAAAGCAAGAGAGAGAGCAAGAGAGAGAGTTCATGAATTTACATTAGGTGAAGCACCAGCGTCGGCCTCATCGCAAGCGCCTGCTCAGTCGTGCGAGCTCAATTGGCACATAATTTTGCACTAATTCTTATTCAACGTTCTATGATTTGGCTCGTTCATAACATACGGAAATAAATGACAGAATTTAGGAAACGTGTTTTTATTGAATGGATCTATTTTCCCCTTGAGTTCTTTTTTGTTTTTTCCCCTATATTTTCGCAATCAAATTTTTCTCATCAAATATGTTTTGTTGTCTTAGAGTAACTTTTAATAATTTATTTAAATTAACATTTATTTCTCCCTAGGCGGAATTGGTGGTTTTGAAACTTGCGTGGGATAATTATTTCACAAAATTAAATAACGGTGTGACTTTTCTACATTCTATTTGTTTCAAGTAGGAAAGCACAGTATTCTGTATTTTGTTTGCTTTTGTAAACAATTTATAATTACGGAAAATAGTGTCTATTAGAGTGGCGATGTTTATAGATATATTGATTTTATGATTAAAAACTTCCTGAATGAATCCTTTAGGTAGCTTTATTAAATTTTATTAGGTTTTGGATAGTTTTTCCTGAAGAGATACATGAATATAGATTCTGGAAGAAAAATGAAAAGCATTTTTGAGTTTTGCTTTCTCACATTAGTTATAAGCAGAGAAATATAATTGTGCGCCGGTAATCAGCGAAAACTCTTGTTGCCTGGCCACGGTAACGAAAAACTGGATAAAACTTGTTCCTATACGTAGTCATCTTCTTCTCTAATCTTAATGTAGTAATCTCTATCTTCGATTTTCAGGAAAATGCGGAAAAAATTCGTATGTTTAAAATTATCGAAAATTCTGAGTGAACTGTGAAAATCGGACCTACGCCACCTTTATAAGTCTATGTTACTCTATTCTTACAAGAAATTTAAAGAAAATGTGAAGCAGTTTTTCAGAAAATTTTGAAAATATCCGGGGGCTTCCTGTAATGTACCCCCAAATTTTAAAGATTTTTTATAAAATTTCAAAGATTCGACTCCACCCAGATCGGCACGGGTTTCTTCAATTTGGAAAAAAATCCTACGCATGGTTTAGACACTAGTAGTGTACATAGACACCAGCCGGACAGACAGACGGATGTTTAAAAAAACAACACTTTTCCGGTATCAGGGGACCCCAAAACGTGTATTTCCGTCAAAATCGGTTTTCAGCAGCATTACATAACTTTCCTTATACTACGTATATTACTTTGTGTATACGTACGTATACTGGAAAGTAAAAAGAAACCTTTCAAATTCATTTTGAAACAAACAACAAACCTAAATATTTGACACGAGGTTTTCTAGGTAGCTATTGTATAGGTGGATTGTTTTACTATCAGATAGTAGTACTGGTTTACGAGAGGTAATAAAGATTTTAGCTTACGATTTGTTTAAATTTATTTTAATTCATTGTTCTTTTCAGTTTATATAAATTGTTAGAACGTTTTGTAATGTTAATAAATGTGCTAACGGGAATAAACGGGGTAAATAAGACTATTATTATTATTATTATTATTATTATTATTATTATTATAGTGTAAGAAAAAATATTTCATAGGTTGTGAATATTTCACTATGGAAGCATTTGGTTAATACTTAACTGTTGTGCTAACTGAGAAGTCTAGTTCATAGAAACGTGAATGAGAATTGTATGTCGCAGAGCGCCCAGAATATTTCTTAGACTCGGAATTTTCGGCATTCTTCGACAGTGCAGCAACCTTAGTTCAAAGTTCATATTTGAAACATTTCTACTAAATTCCTTGAGACTACGAGATTCAATTTCTGTCTGTACCTTCAATTGCATAAACACGTCCACCTGATCAACTCTTCTTCTACATTTTTTGTTAGTAATATAATCATTGTGTCGTATTAATAAAGTGATACAATGAATGTGGATATTCACAGTCAATGTATCTAGCGTATATATCTGGCATATACGTGGGTCTACCGTCACCAACATCATCACTACCTCCACCACCGTCACTATCATCAGTATCACCAGAATCACAAAATGTTTATCACCGAGAGGATTCTGTCACAAAGAGATCTGAGCATCTTCCCGATACGTATGTATTTCTTTACGCTTCTTTCGTAGCGTCATTCGCATTACGTGGCGGGGGAGGGGCGGGCTGTCGCTAATGCTATGTGGCCAGAAAGAAAGAATTATTCGGAGAAAGAAAGACTTGTTGAGAGCCGACCTGAAGGTCGAGGTAGCTAGAGCGTGAGGTGACTCAGCACCTCAGTTTGGAGGGCCGCGGGTTCGAGTCCTGCCGTGGGTTGTGTGTCCCTTGTCTTTCATGTATGTGTGTTGTCGCGGAGGGCCTTGTGAGCCTGCTGACCCCATACTGAGGAGCTCGCAAGTGTATCAATCTGTAGTGTAAAGGTTAATATGTGTCCCCATGAGGGACATAGTATGTACCCTGCGCGGATAGTGGAAACCGGCATCCTCTGAAACTTGAAAAAGCCACAGGAAGAAAAGAAAGAAAGAAAAAAAAGTAAAATAGAAAGACCTATTTATTGTTTTTTTTGTTCTTGTTCAGGCTGTGAATGTTTCGCATGTAACGGGCTACAACACAACCTATCACAAGAAGGGCATGAGAATTGTGCAAGGATTTTCTACCATCCTACGACTTCGTTCGGGAGGGGGTGAACATTGGTTGGCCACCGTCCTACCAGTAGACCATCACGCCAACCGAAGCCACCCTTGTCATTTCTTCCGACAAAATTGTTTTCGTAATTTTATATTTACGCAACATATAAGTCTTTAATAATTTGAATGCATATTTATGTTTTAATTACAGTTCGTGAATGTTTCAGTTATCAATTACAGAATATATTAAAAATTGAATCCTCAATTTTCCACGCATGCCCTTGTGTTGTGAGAGGTAAGGAAGGGAAAGTATGTCATTTCAAAATTGTTCTGCTACTCCAGTACCTTGGATACTCTTGCCTATGAAAGTCATAGATTAGTATTGTGGGATGAGGTGGAAATCAGTAGTCATGGGGTAGTGCTACTGTGAAACGAATTACCTAATCATAAAACACAAATTGGATGGGATATTGGATTGAATTTGTGATTACAGCGAAATGACGTTATTAAATGTTGATACAATTTAAAATGAATAAAAAATAAAATACTGCTTTATGTTGTAATAATTTTTAATTTGTGGAATGCAATAGTAATAATATTGTTATAAGATATTAAAATAGCTGCTGGGTTGTTGGAAGTCATATTTATAAAACAAATAATGTATTGTAATGTACTCTTGCTGCTGTTAGGCCCCTGATACAGGTTTTAAAAAATATGTAAATTATTGCGTAAAATAATTGACTTACGCATTTTGTCTCTGATTGCTAACAGAATATGTAATGATAATCAAATTCTTGTTGACTTAACCTTTCAACCACGTCAGTTTTACAGTGCAATTGTAGTTTCTAGTATGTCGATTCTCCTCCAAATTTCAATTTCATAGAACGTAGTTTGAACGTCTCAAAGTTATTTTAACTTGATGAATACTATACATGGCTGTCGGAACCTTGTGGAACATAAGAATGGATAACAAAGAGCTCTTGCGGAAGCATTAAATGTGAAACGTATAATCCAACATGCATATTGTAATGTGAATATCGCCGATTTTGATACAGGAGACGTTTTAGACAGGAAAAAATGAACGTTTCTCCGTCTGGACAGGAGGCGACCTACAAATTTTCATTTCGACCAAAGTTGATTTTCGTCTTGCGCTGTTGTCGGCGTCGCATTTTAGTAGGTGGAAGTAAGGAGGAAAGAACGAATGAGATCAAGTTTCCCGAGCTTTCAACACAAAAGAGAGAAAATTATTAAATTTGGTTTTCTTTCCAAATTAGCTGTGTAACTAGAAGGACATATTATAGGCGTGCTTCTGACGAGGCAGATAAAGGAAGGAAGACGACGAGGGGGAGCGAGCGAGAAGACGCTAAAGGCGGCGAGGGCGGGAGGTGGGGGGACGAGGAAGGATAATATATAAAAGAGAGACTCTTTGGAGTAGATTACAGTTGACACAAAGCTGAGAAAGGAATTGTAAATTAAAATCGATTTTTCCTCACAAAAGACGGGAAAGGAGGTTTCTTTCCTGCTCTGGCGTCCGTCTCCTCCGCTCAGCACCCCGCTCCGTCTCCTCGCTTTCTCGTGCGCTCCCCGCCTCTCTCTCCCTTTCTCCGCCCTTCCAGTCGTCTCCTCTGCTTCGCCGCTGGTCGCGGGCGCGCCGTCTCGATCGGCGCCGCAGTCATTGCGATCCATCACGCGGCCGGCGCGCCGTCCCAGCCTGCCTGACCCGGCGACGCCACGCCGCTGGGTTCGTTTCCGAACCAGAGCGCGCCGGATCTTTCGAGATGTCCCGCGGCTTCGACCTGCCTTCTCACGGGACTCGCCGCGCTTCGTGCTCAAGCCATTTCGAAACGCCCCCGCCGTGCCGTGCCGCCTCCCCTGCGTCACCGCGCGTTTATAGGTCGGGGCGATGTCATCAGTTGCATCGTTGGCTGCACTGATGCGCTCCCCCCCCCCCATATCTGCCCTCGCATCTACCCCCCCCCCTGTGCTGCAGTTTCACGAGAGCGGTGAGCGTCTTCACCGAAACGGGCGGCGGCGGCGGCGCACACCCTGAGAGCAATAGGGTTCTGCGGCGCGACAGGGAATTGAACCTTGAGGTACTCCGGCCGCGCTGAACACTTCTCGGAAGCGGTGTTAGTGCGGGGGACTGACTAGAATGCTAAGTGCGCGAGCCAGCCAGCCAGCCAGCCGGCCGGCCGGCTGCGTTATCGTGCGTGCGCGTGCATGTCGAAGTGTGTGTGTGTGTGTGTGCGGGGGCTGCGCACGCATTAATCGAGGCGCGCGAGCCGCGACAGGCGCCGAGCGACAGGGGACGCGCGCGAAGCGGCGATACGCGGCGACCGGACGGCGTCCGCTGCGACTAGGGGGCGACTGCTCGTTGCTCAGAAGTAGGAGGTGCTCTCCAAAAAATACTCCCATTGTATAATTCTGTCATTTGAAGGCTGCAACCCATTGCGTAATGATACTTATTACTAAGAAGGGGTTTTTTATGACCCAAACAAATCTTGAAATATGCATTCACGACCTAAAAATTCTAACATTTTCACTTAATGTGCGTTTCAAATTAACGATATTTTATTTTCTGCATAAATCTTTCTTGACAAAATTCAGGAGGAGCGTGCTTGGAGTGAAAATATATATTTTTGTGTGAACATAATATAATTTACCTTACTTGCAAATAATTAAAGTAAATATTCACCTTAATGAAGTACATCGTATGTCTTGTTGCATTTCATGGTTGCATATCCTGATTTAAAAAATATCATATCAAGAAATTTCTTCTACTTGCTCAAGTATATTATCATCTATAGAAAGGAAGAAAACGCAAACTGTGACAAGCTATTTCTAATCGATGGACGCTCACAAATAAATAGATCGAATGAAAAGTCCGAGTACTTACCGCAGCGTCATCTGCGCTCGCGTGGGACATGTTGGGAGTCGAAAGAAATCTCCGGTGCTTTCAAGAACGCAGTCTTCCAGGCGCGACCGGTTCGGCGTCCGGCCTGGCTTAGGCCTAGGGACGACCCTGGGCTGTAGGCCCAGGGACGGTCGCGGAGTTTTCGCGGCGAAGGGCGAGAAAAGGTTGCCGGTAGTTTCATATAACTATCTGTGTATTTAACTTCTGTATGTTTTGTCTGTAAATATATGTTAATACTTCTTTCAAAAAAACTGTGCAACTCAATTCTCGTGCGTCACAATATGTACTGTCGTACAGAGTCACAGGCTTCAAAATAATAAATACTTGTTTTCTTTTTCAATGTCATTTTCCAAACATGCAATGTCAGTTTCAGAAGGCGTAATTTGATATTTTAAACAGACTGTAATTTTGGCAAGAATTAAATTAACTTGAAAGATTCTTGTCATTTTCATAAATTATAACGCAAGAATCAGAAAACGTTAAATGATTATCGCAATTCTGTATTGGCCGGAATTTATAAGAGTTCGCAAATAGTACAAGGGTCGAAATGTGAGTGTGTGTTTCTTTGTGTGGATGGGCACGCATTTGTGCAGCTCAGACGGACACACAGAAATGAGATACTCTGCAACACACAAAGAACGCAAATCGCAACAAAAGATCTTCAAAATAGAACACTCAGAGTTGTTTGAGCACGGAATTTGTAATTGGAATTTGTACTGAATCACTCAAATTAAGAGAGAACACATTTAGAAGTATTGAGAGAGAAGTTGCTGGTAATGTGAATGTACAGGACAACACAGTTTAATAGGAAGAAACAGAGTAACAACAACATGAGCACAATTGAAGAAAAAGAATATGCATGATGGCACTGAGAGCACAGACAAAAATCAGTGTTTGCTAATAAGTGAAAGACATGTACATTTTGAGAGAATAATGGACTTGTGAGGGACTTGCGGGAATAATGGATTTGTAAGAATAAGCTAACCGATATTGTGTATGTTCTAACACAGAGGAATTGAGGTGACTTTTAAAAATTTACAAAATATTGGCGAAATAAATTCCATGTTTTGAACTTTTTTGTGTTATTGAAGGTTGCATCAATATCTAAGACATTTACGACCACAATTCATTTAAGGGTATAGTAACTGTGAAGATAACATGATATGGCGTGAAAGGACGAACACAATTCAACGCTGTCCGAGGCGGGACTCGAACCCGTGATCCTTCGATCCGAGATCGCTACGACATGACAGCCTGAACGATCTCGGCCATCCCGACCGGCATGATTTCGAATTTCCATCCGAGGATATGCTAGAGAAAACATCTAAATTATCTATCCCTACATATTTACGAAATACCTCCATTGGGTTCAATAAAATAAAATTAGAGCTAAATTTTATTGGCAGAAAGAAAATATCTAAATGTTTCAATTTACGAGTCTACTGAATAAACATGAACAACAAAACACACTAATCACAACGACAAGGGAACAATTTTGTTTGAATATGACTCATCGGTTTTCCAGTTTCAAATTTCAGAGTCGAAATGAAAATAATGCATATCAAATTCTCTTTATTACTTACGGAATGAAAAACGACAGTATACATTTACTAATTCATACACAGCAGATTACATATTAAAGAGATATGGCTCGGAATATTATTGAAGAGAGGAATGCTGACTTTTTACAAAAGGGGATATAATATCTCCATATATTCCCCTTTTAAAGTATTTGGGTATTTAGTCTCGCAAAATTCTTCTTTCCATTAATTTCGCGATGGCTCGAGCAGCTCCTGAAAAATTCAATAAAACAGACGAAATGATGAATGCTATTCTACGAGCAATATTGATAGTGGTTGACCCTCAGACAGGTTTCCATTCGAAAATGTTTGACATGAGAGTTTGAAAAACTTAGAGAAGAAATGTAGGCTGTCAACTACAATTACTCGTAGCTACAGCCTTGAAATAGGATACTAAGATATTGAAAGGTAACTTAACATTTGCATACCTTGGAAGGACCGTCCACGGAATGAACACTAAATTACTTTAACATTTTACTATGTAATGAAAAATTAAGGGGTAAATTTGTACAGAAACAGGTAGAAAAAAGTATATGATTCGAAATGAGATTCAAAGTAGAAACTAACAAGTCGTTGTTCCGGAGCAGTTTCAAGCTCTTCTCGCTTTGTTCTCAATGCTTCCCTCGCTACCAGGCGCTCGTCCATCTGTTACTCTAAAACGCCCAAGAAACAAACACACACACACACACACACACACACATTATCTCTCTCTGGCCTCCTGTCTCATCTTCTTCCCGATACTACTGCTGCTCCCTACAGAGACCCGCTGCTGCCCTCCTCCCCGTTTCGACCCGCCATCTGGCAGCTGCCCCCGCGCCCACTCCTGCCCACGCCATGGCCACTGCTATGGCCCCGCCCTCGCCCCCGCCCCCGCCCTCGCCCTTGCCCTCGCCCTCGCCCTCGCCCTCGCCCCCGCACTCGCCCCCGCACTCGCCCCCGCCCCCGCCCTCGCCCCCGCCCTCGCCCCCGCCCCTGCTCCCGCCCTCGCCTTCGCGTCCGCCACTGCCATCCCCCCTGCGGCTGCCGCCACCGCCACCCCCCTGCCGACGCCAAGCCACCGCATCCTCGCCGTCGCCAACGCCGCCGCCGCTGCCGTCTCCACAGCCCCGACACCGCCGACTGCTGCTGCTGCAGTGGCGGCGGAACGCAGCAGCAGGTTAATTTATACGGCGCCGGCAGGTGACCGCGCGGCTGACGGCGGCTTTAGCGCGGGCGGGGCGCGGGGGGGGGGCGACAAGAACGAGGAGAAGGCTACAAGATACTTAATCACTTAAAAAGCTTTGTAATCGTGATATATAATGGCTTTATGTCTTTGAGGCTTAAGTGAAACGCCTTTTCCTCTTTTTTTTCTTGTTTTTTTCCTTCTTCCTCCCACTCCTTTTCGTTTTGTGATTATGAATGTATTCGATGCCAATGACGAGGCATCCTGTCGGATGAGAGGCTGCTAGCGTTCAAACGGAATGTTATATTATTGTCGCTTAGGGAACTGACGCGCCTCTCAGAAGTAGACGTGCTGCGCGAAATACCGATCTTTATTGAACGGGAAACTCCCGTCGCCCCATTCTTTCAAACTGCAATGGCTGTCGAACCTTCGACGGAGAACGGAAAATCGAGAATCCTGTGACTCACAAGCATGAAATTGCTGCTGGAACATTTGTTTCCTGTGTGAAAAAAAATATCATTTTGATTTCTACTTCCGTCGTTATTTTCTGGGCAAGCATTTATAATATGTGATAAAAAACTTCTATAAAGAAAGGAAGGGAGTGGTTTTGTCGGTGGAGGGACAATTATAGGCAATGAGGAAACAACAATAATTGACAAAAATATCTTTAATGCAAGAGATCGTTGGACGCTCGTAAGAGGTCTTTGTCCTGAGTTTTTGAAGATGCTGATTCAGGCAATAACCTTCTTTTGTGGTTGAAAGACTGTCAGCCGAAAATTGTCTTTGTAAAAGCTACTTGAAATGCTCTCGTGCAGATCCCATTTTTATTTCAAACGAACTTTTAAAATCTTTGGAAGAATATATTGGATAAAACTTTAGAATATTCGTGATATTCTCCACAATAAGTTAATATGATTTATTTTTAATTTCCGGCAGAAAAACTGTTATTACCGGGCCCTAGTAACGAAAAAGTGGATAAATCCAGTTGATAAATTTAGAGTTGTGTAGTGGTGTAGCCCCAATCCATGATTTGTGACTTCTTGATTCCGAAACATCGATTGACGGCAAAACGCGTGTCGCTGCGTCCGTCCGTCCGCCTGCACCCAGCGGCGGGGCCAAACCGACCTGGTTGATGTTGCGCCCCTTGAATTTGGAACCGATATTTCAATTTGGGGATACTTAAACGAAGACCCCGGGACATTTTCAAAAAAAGATCTCCAAATTTTTAATTAAACTTTGTTAGTGAAGGACGTTTAAGAGTATGGTGTATGTCTCATAAGTGTTGAAAACCCCGATTTTTTGGAAAATTGTAAAAGTTTAGAATTTTTTGGTGTCTTCCTACAGCCAAAATATTAGATAGAGATTTTTCATTTAATGAAATCTGTTCCTTATTGTAACACCTCCGCGCATCTAAACAATGCACGGTTAGCGGCCCGGTTGTAGCTCAGTCGGTGATGGAAGGAATTGTTAATTAGATTCAATGGACATTCGAAATAAACACTTTGATTACTGGTGAAAAAACTACTTTTATTCCTGGACAAAGTTGTACCAGGGAAATTACATTTATAAAATAAAAGAAGGAAGAGATTGAATGAAAAAAGAAAAATTAAAGATTAAAATTAACAGGAAAGCTTACAACTAGAGAAGAGTACAAAATTATTATAACTAAAATTACAATAATAAATGACCATTCGATGTGCCTTGGCGCGGCACCGCGTTGACAAAATTCTACAAAGGTGAATAGCCCCCAGTTACATTGCCTGAGAGCTCCTGTGTCAAAAGTTCAATGTGCCCGCGGGCGGGCGCGGCGAAGCTTGTGGGGGGGGGGCGGAACGGCCTTCCCTGGAATGTGTTATGGCCTGCACCCTCTCGACAGCTCGGCGGCTTGCAGCGGCTCGCGGCGTCTGCGGCAGAGTCTGGCGGCGTCTGGTGACGTCAGCAGGGGGGACCGTTTGGCGTCTGGCGGCGTCTTCGGCGGAGCTTGTAGGTAGCCGGGGATATCGCTCACGATCGCAGGTGCGGAGCACACAACAATGTGTTCCTCCGATTCTCATGAGAATGTCCTCAGGCACAAATTCAAAAAGTTGCGAAATCCTTCAGAGGCGCACTCGCCTCTCCCCGCGACTGGCTCCCACCCCTAGAGAAGTTTCTCTCTAACTGTTCTCAGCCCACTGCTCTTAGCCCACTGAAATTTTCCAAGTGCCTTCAGAGGCGCACTCGCCTCTCCCCGCGACTGGTTCCCACCCCTAGAGAAGCCTCTCTCGATCTGATATTTTGTAAGTCAAAAACGCATGAAGTTAACTTTTACCCCCACCCTTTTTCTTCCTATGCTCCTGCTCCCTACAATGATCGCGTCGCTATTGGCTAAAGGTGATGGCGTTATACACTATATTCGGCCAATAGCGACGGGGGGAGCAAAGGAATTTTCCACTCTCTGTGTTTCTGTCGGAATACAGTGTCCCTTTGTTCCGTCTCGAAAATAGGCCATGTCTGTGAAGGGGCCCCCCGGCTACAGAATTATCGTTTTGGGTTTCCCCGTTCACGACGACAGGCGTTTCAAAAATATCCCAGATGTGGCTGCGTCTGGGCGGTTTTCAATTAACCCTTTTGACCGGCAGTTGGGTGGGGTGTCATAAAAATTCGAAATGGGCCGGGGGGTCGTGGCTGTTATTAGAAGGGGGGCTGCGCGCGTGACGCCGTATGTTTTTTCTCTCAGTAAAAATTCCTTAGGTCTGGTTTACTTAACTTAATTTGTCTTGAGAATTCTGTACCGCTACATTATAGATAGATTTTGAAATAAGGTCATGTAGAAATTTTCGAAAATTTGATTTTTACAAAAAATGATGACAGATGTGTTAATTCGGAGAGAATTTGCTGTATAAATAGTATTATGTAAGCAGTACTAAGCGAGAATGTATGTGCTGTTTTAGTACTACAAGTTGTTCTTCCGATTAGTGGCTGTCTTGAAGTATACTGTTAGAGCTCCTATTCATTTAAGGTCTTTTATGGAAAGGTAGTTAAAGTTTGTATTTGATAATCATAATTGATAGTATTATATTATTTTTGTTCTAAATCAACTTGGTGAAAGGTTTCTGCAAGGTTCTGTGGTCTCCAAAGGTGAGAGAAACAAATATTTTTTGTGGATTTTATTTGTCTTCATTGCGCTGAGCGCGAGGTTGGCCATGGTTTAAGGAAGGCACCGTAATTATTATATTTACAACTTGTGAAAATTTATTAGAGTGTGAACTGTGTAATTTTGTATTTCAAGAGTGAGCATCAGCACTTTATGGTTGTTCATTTTTATTTGCACTCCCCAATCATAAGTTGGATACTCAACTGCAATTGTAGATTTTGAAGACTCGCCTCCAGAGTAAATTGAATACAAATTAATTGGGTGTTTTTTTTTAATTTAAATGTATTTATCGTCGCATCGATAGCAAGGTCATTAGGCACTAATTATATAAATACTTTTTACAATTACAATATGAAATTTAGAACAATATTATCAACAATACAAACAATTGATTACATACATTAAATGCAATACATAAAATACATTCTATACAATACATATAAAACATACAACACAAGTATAAAAAGTAGTTTCTCTAATTCCTATTGTAAATTTTGATTTTCTTAAAGAAATCAATAATTCTGTTTTGATAATCTTTCGAGTTAAGAATGTTATCATGGTTGCCTTCTAATTGATGTTTTTTCCGGCTGCTAAGAAAAACTTTACAATGGTCACATTTAGGAGGGATTTTCCCCGTTATTATTAATTGGGTGTTGTTTGAAACAACCATGCCAATTAATGAAATGATGAGTCCTTTTGTCTCGCGCACTTTTGTCTGAAGCAAAGCACAGAAATAATTAAAAAGTGTATTTAATAAATATGCATTGTCCGAAACGTGTTGGTTAGTGCGGACTTAGTATTACGTAAAGAAAGCCCAAATAATATGTATGCGTTTGGTATATATGAATTTTTCTAATTAATGCGCAAACCACTATTTTATGAATAAAATGTTTACATCTATTATTTCTACAAAAATGAATGTTCACGTATGCTCTTAAAATTCATGACTATGCTTTTAACATTGTTTAAGGAACCTTTTAATTTTCAAGCTTACTGAAGGTATAGTTTTTTTAGTCTATGTAGAGTTAAGGAGAAAAAGTTCAGATTGGATACGAAAATAATATGTTAAAGTAAGAAGGAATAATTCGGTCTGTCGATTCTGGTCCGTCGGAGATATCCGTCCGGATCTACAAGATTACTGACGAGGAATGATAATAGTTTACCGGATAAATGTGTGTATTCATGAGAGGAAAACATCCTTGATTCTTCTATTCCGTGGTGGTGACAAGCTGAGCTCATTTTCCCGAAAGGTTAATCGAGGGCAGCTGAATGCGATTGACAGACATGTGGAGTATCTACTTCCCTGTTGTGTGCGCACTTGTTGCGATGGTTAAAACAGAATGAACGAGCAAAAAGGCGAACGTGCGGGCGTCGCTCGCGCACCAACCTGCCGCACGAGCAATCACGCAAAACCTGCGTATAGTTACAAGTAGCACATTGTTGCATTTGGCGCGGGTAAAAAGCTGCTACGTGGCCACCAACCACAAGGCGCGCGCGTTTTGTTTGGCGAACCGCTCAGTGATGCACTCACGTCGCGGCGTTGGGGGCAATTTGTTCCCGTTACTTTGGCACGCCCTCGACCGCCCCGGGCCACCCAGCCCCGCCCAGCCCCGCCACGCCCCGCCACGCCCCTCTCCTCCCCGCTCCTCCCGCCCCGCTCCTCCCGCCCCGCCTTGCCCCTTCCCGCACCGCCCCGCCCCGTCCCGTCGCGTCCCGCCCCTTCCCGCCCCGTCCCGCCCCATCGCGTCTCGTCCTGTTTCGTCCCGTCGTGTCCTGTCTCGTTTCCTCTCGCCCCGTCTCATCCCGTCTCGTCCTGTTTCGTCCCGTCGTGTCCTGTCTCGTTTCCTCTCGCCCCGTCTCATCCCGTCTCGTCCCGTTTCGTCCCGTCGTGTCCTGTCTCGTTTCGTCTCGCCCCGTCTCGTCCCATCCCGTCTCGTCCCGTCCCGTCTCGTTCAGCCTCGTCCCGTCTCGCCCCGTCTCGCCCCGTCTCGCCCCGTCTCGCCCCGTCTCGCCCCGTCTCGCCCCGTCTCGCCCCGTCTCGCCCCGTTCACCCTCGTCCCGCTCAGACCCGCCCTCCTCAGCCTCGCTCCGCCCACCCCGCCCCGCCCCACCCGTTGCCTTCCCGCGGACGTTCTTTCGGCCGCAGCGGAGCGGCCAGCGCGGTGGGCGCCGCCTGTGGTCGCTCTGCGGTCGCGCCGCCGCCGGGCGCGACGTGCCCCTCGAGTGAGGGAGGTGCTGCCTCTCGACCTCGCGGAGAGACTTGGTGCGGTGGGTCAGTTCCCAGACGCACCTGTACAACAGTGTGGTGGGATTGCGGCAACCGGTTGAGGTGAAATAGAAGCTGGAGCTCGAGAGAGAGGTGGCGGGTAGCTGAGTCGAAGAGCTGGAGCTACGTGATGACTGTCCGCTGACTTTCTTGCTGAGACTCCTATTCGGGTGCAATGTTCTTGCGGGCGTCACAGAAATAATACATCAATTTTACTTGAGAGTGACGATGCACTCACTCGCGTGCATACACATACAAACATACATCAAAGCTTTTGCATACCATTCCCCGTACTTGCTTTATGCTAATCGAATGCAAAACATTATTGTTGTCTGAAAATATGCAAAGAATTTTCTGTTTTATGACCACGATTTGTACAAGACTATCTGGAGTAGAGATGTGCGTTAAAAAAATGATATCGACAAATATGGATATTGTGAGGCTTCAAAATACTTCGTGCGTACTTGGATACAGGTGGAAATGTTGCAAAATTAGGATGTACATGTCGTTTGATAATCGCATTAAAAGTAATTCAATTAGTTGAAGTAATGCACAAGTAATTCAGTAAATAAAGAATGCAGAATGCTTTCAACGTTTAATCATTTTAAGGCGAATGGTTGTGTGGCGCGGCTTCTGTATTAAGCATCCCGCTTGTGCTCGTAATGTGTGCGCGTTCTCTGTCCCCGGACTGAGAGAGGTGCCTCTCCCCAGGTAGCCCTAGCGTTGAAGTCCCGACCGTGACAGGATTTTCGGCACCAGCCAGGTAGCTAGGTTGCGCTCTTCTCGCTGTCTGGAGGAGGAACGTAGCGGCCTGCTGCTCTGATCGGTAGTTTTCCGTGGTTCCTCCGATCAATTCCAAGCGAAAGCCGGAGCAGCACGCTAAAAAACGGACCACAGACCGCGCGCGATCTTTCCTTCCCATTCTTTGTATTTAACTCATCGCCTCCTCACACGTACTTTCACTAGCATACACTACCCTTACACATGCTGGGACACCGGTCGGAAGCTCAGAGCTTGTCCAGGCTGGGGCGCGCCCCTCTAGCCAACACTAGATAGGTGCTTGAGCTCGCCATCTCCCGAGGACAAAACACGCACTACACTTACGGAAGTAATTACTTTATCAGTTGACGCTCCCGGAATCACTAGTAATCAATCAATCAATCAATCAATCAATCAATCAATTAATGGTCCCGCGCGTGGCCTGGCCTGGCCGCGCAGAAGTGTGTGAGCGGCCGTGGCAATGGAGGCGAGGGCGTGGGCGTGCCTCTGAATGGCATGCGGCACGCGTGCGCTGCCGGGCGTTTTTATCTCTCACGCGCGTGCGTTAAGTACATTTGACGCATTCGGCAAATGAGGTGGCTTCTGTGCTATGACGCTCTGTACAATTTTAATAGGCAGGTCCGAACTTTGATTGATGAGGTGCCAAATCGTGCAGCAACTGTAGTGCAATGCCAGTTGCAACCCGTCGTGATCGTTTTTGCTCGTGCTTTTCTCCTCACTTTTTTTGTAGCCTGAACGGCTTGTTGTACGGCTTGTATCTAAACGCACGATCGCCGTGTTTCAAGGTTCGCTGACTTTCGTTTATGTTTGACGGGTATGTGTGTAGTGTTCCCATGAGCTCATTACTAAGTCAGATTCAAGGTCCGACGGATGGGACGGTGAAAGGGTTGTTTCCCAGTAAGCACATGATTCACTGAAATATTTGTGTGTTGCAAATAAATATTATGTCACGCTTTCTCTCTGCATTTCGGTTTCTACTCGGAGCATTAATTCTGTGTGGGTGGCGTGGACATCCTGGAAAGTTACGGAGGATCAATAGGAAATACTAAACTTTTCCTCGGGGCAGATATATCACGAATTAATGATACACGTTCATGTACCCAATCTAACATGCTCGTGGGAATGGAAGTTTGTTTTGATAAGTGATCTCATCCACCATGAATGTTTTTGTGGGTGTGTGTTCCTATCTATTCATCTACATAACAAAACGTTTGAAATATTATTTTGATGATGCACAATCGATTATAAACTATTGAGCTTTTCTCATCTCTTCTTTTGTATATTTTACTAGTATTATTTCATGATTTTCATGTATGTCATTTATTTTTGTGGAAATTAACTACTGTACATAACGATAGTTATAATATACTTCAGTGCACCAAAGAATTTTTCATATTTCTTTCTAAATAACATGAAATGTCTTTATAATATTACTGTGTGGTGGTTTATGAAGAATTTCAAGGCCATCTACATAGCTATTAAAAACCTGCTCCAGCAGTAAGTATAGAGCACGATTTATGAAATGATGTCACACATTCCTGAACATTGAACACATATTCATTTTTAGCCATTGCTAAGTTTCATATGTTTTTACGAAATTAAGAGATTACACGTTTTCTAAAAAGGAGGTATTAATTGAGTATGATAAATTTGGTTATTGATAATTAATATTCAAGTTGTTATTATTGTTTAGATATTAATATCTAAGATGAGACATGTAAAAATAGTGAGATTTACTAAATGTGTTAAAAATATATTTTATCAGGAAAAGTGGGTGTAGAAAGTGTTTCTTTAAATATTTGAAACTTTTTCAAAAACTTTAAATATTTCAGAAAATAATTTAAGCAAATTTACTTTTTCTCTTTAAAAAAAGTAATGTTAATGTGTATAAATCTCAATGTGTCAGTTTGCGAACAAATATTTCAAATTTCGTAATACCTTTCGTTTTAAAATAAAAATAATATATGTTTAAGAGTATGTTTTTTCGGTCCCAAGTTGACATGAAACTTTATTTTAAACCACACACGAGAATTTTTTTGCCAAGTCCAGGAAGAAGGAAAAGGCAGAGTTAGGCAATCCGCTTCCCATTCATGAATTTCGTTTTATTCGGTAATGAATTTCCTTTATTATATGACATGTGTTATCATGGATACAAGGAAGCGGGCTCAAACTGTCGAATATATCTCGATCTGAGGGCTTGCAATATCTGTCTTACGTCTACCAAACGAAAAACTTTACTTTGAAATATGTGCTCTACTTGCCCCGAGTTAAACTGTTTGAGAAAATAGAGTAGTTCTCTGACGTATCTTTCTTAACACAAATTAATCAAATAATTTTGCTAGAAAACGTTTATTGGTGTGTGAAACGAGCCATTTCAGAAAGTGTTGTCTTGTTGTCATAAACTGTTTTACGTTGGTTGTCAGTACAACTGTTTTCACGGATATTTCGTTTTGAGTAGTGCATAATGAAATTGTACGTGCAGGCCAACATGACGATACACAAAAAATACAGAAAATCCGCGGCAGTATTCCGTTTAAGATGTGTGTTGTGTGTACATTGTCGGTCGGCGACACCACGGAGAGTGACGTGAGGCCTGTAGCAATCTCCAATTCACCGTCGGGCGTTTCCGTCAAAAGAGGTAGCGTGGAGATGACGAGTAGATTACGCAGGGCAGTACTTCGTGATGGAGCCGCGCCGTTTGGCCCTCCGTGAGTGGGCCCAGAGCGAGTGGAGGAAGGTGCGGGCGCCGCCAGCAGGCGGTCAACGGCGCCACGCGTCGCCCGTGAACGGCTGCGCTCGGCCGCAGGGGGCGTCTCATCACGCGTGCAGCGAGTGCAGATGGCGCGTGCGGGCGGGGCGGGGCGGGCCGGGCCGTTGCCACACTACCCCTCCATCGCGTCACCGCCTCCGCCACAGACCACGCCTCTGCCCAGTTCCACTTTCAACGTCACTGCCACCGTCACCGCTTCGTCACCGACCATCGCCACCGCCCCGTCACCGTCACCGTCACTTTCATCGTCACCGCGACCACCACCTTCACCCTCACCATCAGCGCCCCCGCTACACCGTCATCGACCACCGCAACCATCACCGTCACCGTCATCCCCACCGTCCAACTCCCGCCTCTGCCACCATCTCTCCCGTTGTCACCGGTCGTGGCAGGAGGGGCAGTGCAGGCAGAAGGTCGTGTGGACATACTTGAAGGCAGATTGCAGAGGCGACGATGGGCGGTGGGCGGTGGGCGTGAGCGCCCGTTGCTCGACGCGGCGCGTGCCGCCGGCCGCGCGGTGGGGGAAGGCGCCGTGGGGTGGGGCAGGCGGGGGAGGGGAGGTACCGCGGGCAGCAGGTCGATAGCGCGCGCGCGCGCCGCCGCCGCCGCCGCCGCCGCCGCCGCCGCCGCTGCCCCCATACGGCGCCTCTCCGCGGAAGAGCGCCTCCCCGCCACGCCGCCCGCGCCACGCGCCGGTCGTTGTACCTTCCGCTGGCGCCACCTGCGCTGCCGATCGCCACTTGTTCCCTCTCCCCTCTCCTCGCGCAACATTGCTCCACGCTACTCGTTACAGCCTCGTCCTTCTGGGAGTGACTGATTGGTGGCTGAGGGCGCGTCAACTGCTAAGGTCATTAGTCCCGTAAGTGTAGGGCATGCGTTTTCTTTGGGGTGTCGCCGATCATCCCCCGCTGGAATTGGAGGTCCGCCACCGATCGATCTTCACGTCGGCTTGATAAGTTTTTCTCAATCAGGTATCTCCCACCAGCAAGGCGCCGCCCCAACCGTACAAGCTCTAAGCTCCCGACCGATACGTGGTAGAGTAGCACATGCAAGTGAATGTGTGTAAGTGGTGAGGTTGGACGAGGAAGAGGAAGGAAGGAGCGCGCGCGGTCCGTCACCCGTTTGTTAGGCTACTGCTGGTATTGCTGGTACATTCGCCTGGTGTTGATCGGAGAAACTACGGAAAACTACCGATCAGAGCAACCGGTCGCTATAATTCTCCTCCAGACGGCGACTGAATTCTACCTAGCTCTCTAGCAAGTGTCGAAAATCCTACAACGTCGCGACTCGAGCCTAGGACCTCTCGGTCAGAGGCACTGCAGTGCATCAGTTGATTCCCTGAGCCACCTTTCTCGGTACATCTTTGAGCATGGTGTCGTCGGTTCACATGTAAAGTGATCTTCATATTTTTATCATTGCAGGGGAATGGCTCTAATCGGTCTGAAGCCATGCATTTCACTATAGGCTAAGGGCACACAACATAATATGTTTTGTATAATACCCTCTATGTACCGTGTCCTTTGAAGTGCGCGTGTAAGTGAAATTTGTACTACCAACATCTCCCTTGGGTTTACATTTGCGTTGTACGTAACGCCAGGGGTACATTACGTTTAGAAATAAATAAATGGATTTAATAGTGGAGGGTAAGAAAGAAAATAAATATGAATAAACTGAACCCTTGCGATTACATTTTACAAAAATAACTGCAGGAAAATTACAACCGAAAAGTTCAACGTATGTTTAATTAGATTGCTGGTGAGGTAGATACCGTCTAATATTTACGTAGAACTTTGTTTTCGGCCCGGAAGCTGCAAGCTCTGAGGATGAACGATACGCGATCGAAACTTAAGCTAGAATTTTTATGATATATTTTGATTTTCCCAGTTGATTCGTTTTGAACACCAGGCCTGTATGCCATAATTTGCGGAAGGCGTGGGTCATATCTAGAAATGCGTGCCTAGTGTGCTTCTTGTGTGTTCTTTTTAATGGGAGCCACGAGCTGTGGTATGTCATTGTTAGTCGTAGGAATTGGTGAGAAACGGAATGCTTTTGATTAAAACAAAATTGGAATGGCAATATTGCGTCTGAGACGGTTAAAAAAATGGTTGAGTCTGTTCAGGATCAACTTTTCAAACAATGTGGATAAAGTAGAGAAGAGGCTTACAGGTCTATAATTTTCTGTGTTTGGAATGTTAGCGGGATTTAAGAATTTTGAAGAACTATTGCCTTCGTCCACTTTGTAGGGGAGTAGTTAATCCGTGCAACCGCTGTGTTTTAAATCTCTTTTAACGCCGCTATTACAGTTTTGCTTAACATTTGGATTCTAAAGTTGACAGTTCCATCTATTCCAGGGGATTTTTTTTTATCTTCAAGAGTTTTGTTATGTGCATCGATATTGAGTATGATCACTGCTGTACGTTCTTAGAATTCAAAATTGCAGACAGCCATGGTTGTTATGATAAAAGGTCGATGAGCAAAATCCAGTAATGTAATGAATATCTGGTCATTCTCAAATTCTACTGGATGTAATTTTATTCATGAAAGAGTCTTCTTAAATACCTCTCGTGCATTTTAAGGGTCCAAAAAATTCCTTCGTCCCTGCGTGACTTCTGAATTTATCGAATGGACTGTACTTGTGGAATGTACTTGTGGAATTTATTGCCTATGATAATCGTATTCATATACCATATACTCCTGTGTTGATATCAATATACAAGTTATGACACCTATGTCGATAACATCGAAAGTTGAAGTATTATGTTTAAAGAGGCAGGAGTATTGCAACATCATAACAGCCAATAGCGGCTCGCAAAAATCGTTTCAATGATGTTCCTAAACTGCATCTACAGTAGAACGTCGCTAATCCAAATCTCGCAAATCCAAACTTTCGGATAATCCGAACAAAATTCGGGATGGAGGAAAAATAAAAAAAATAAATAAAAACGCTTGAGAAATGATTTTATAAATACTGTAGAAGAGAAAAATAATTATTGAAACGTGAGTTGTCGAAATTTCGGTTTTTGGACTGATAACTACCGTGTAAATCACATGTTTATGTGGCAGTAATTTTCACCTAGAGGAACTTGCAAAATCGGTAATCTTCTTGTGCCGTAGTAACTAAATCTCCTTGATGATGCGGTCCCTACACTACATTGCCATTTTTCACATCACTTGCTACGTGCGCTGTCTCCTAATCCTATGGTTGTATTTTTATATGTACGGTTCGTTTCTCCGCCTAATCCGGTCGGACCACTCACCCCAAGAAGTTCGGGTTAGCGGGGCGGATTGCCGAGAAAATATGGACTATCCCGATTTTCCAGATTCATAGTTATGACATATTTAAAATATAGATGGCTGTTCCCCATCAGTTTGTTCTTTGAACTTCGCTATTAATGTACCTAAAATTGTACTTAACTTAAAATAATGTGAAGAATTCGCACCTGTCGTACAAATGCCCTAATACGAGTGTTCAAATGTCGTAATACTAAAAATAAATATGTTTTTGTATTCCGGCAATATAAACAATCTTTCTACACTACAAGAAATCATTCATAAAGTGACTTCTTACGGCACAGATTCTGACGTATTTGCTATTTACGACCCGAGTAATTGCATCATTACACATTGAGACAATCGCGGCGTCGGAATCGTGAGGAGGTAGCGGTAACCCGTTCAGCTCACCACCGTTTTTACGCATCGGACTGATGTCAAATATCCGAGCCGTCGGAATAAAGTTGTTTCCAAAAATTAACTTGATCCTGTTATAAATTTACACTGCTGTTATACAAATAATTATACATGCAACATGTTTATAATGTTCATTTATTGCATTCCTACAAACTGTAAAATGTACTCAAACCGTAGCTTGTTTTCAAAACAAGTATTCATGCAATAAAGCTTAACATAGTTGCATAATATTCTAATTTACCACCTCATAGTAGTAATATTGCTGCTTCATAGTTCAATAATTATCATTGTCTGAGTAATCTTTTGATTTTTTTTTAAATTTCCGGGCTGCCTGTCAAAATTATTAACTAATGGTGCTACTATGGCACAAACTTACCCGTATTTGTTTTCTGTTTCCTTTGGTCTCGGCTAGCTACTCGGACTTGCCTCATAGTCTTGCCAGCTGCGATCCATCGCGTATATAAAGTATATTTTTTTGAAAAGTTCTTAATTTTTCGGTTTCCTAATAGCAGAACGGAAATATTATTTTAAGAATAATTATTAAAGAAATTATTATTAAAGATCAGTAAAACCTTGTCCTAAATGGTAATTTTCTTTAAAACATTGGAACAGTTTTTACAAAACTGGCGATTAAGCCCTATGGTAAATTCGAAATTTGAAGCTCTTTTTCTCAGAAAATGTTTGAGAATTCGAAAAACTTCATTACCAGTCATTTGAAGCTCATTAACTCACAAATACAATAATGTTTACAAATTTTTGGAAATGTGCATATCAACGCCATCACAATTACATTTTTGTAATTTCTGATAATCAATAGAATAGAGCATTATGGTGTTTATGTCATATCATAGAGTGAATTTAGCACTACCCTAACAAACGTTTTTAAAAAAATGTACCCGACTTGAAGGAACAAAAGTTTAAAGAAAAACTTTGGTGTCGTTTTTGAGAAAATCTGTTTTTTAATTGTATAAAATTGCACATATTGTTTGCAATACGTGCAAACGTTTTTTAAAAAACGTACCCGACCTGAATAAACTCACTATGAAGAAGAAATTTTTATTGGAAGGAAAAATCTCTATCTTTAATTTTGTAATTGTAGGAAGACGCCCAAAACATTTTGTAATATTTGAAAATTCAGAGTTAAACCTAAAAAATCATACTTATGCCATCTTTATGAATGTATTTTACTCTATTCTTACAAGAAATTTAAAGAAAAAATTTGCAGCCGTTTTTGAGAAAATTTTGGAAATCTCAGGGGACTTTATGTAAAGTAGCCTCAAATTTTAATAAACTTTTTTAAAAATCTCAAATCTTCGACTCGAGCCGAGTTTCTTCAATTTGGAAAAAATCCTACGTATGGCTTAGGCGCTAGGAGTGTTCACAGACGTACGCACGAGCAGACAGACGGATAGACGGACGTTTTAAAAGAACCACGATTCGGTATCAGGGGATTCGGAAACGTGTATTTCCGTTGAATCTTGAAATCGATTTTCCGCAGCATTGCATTACTTGCCCTATAGTAGGTATAATACTCCGTATATCCGTACGTATACGGGAAAGAAGAAAATAATTCCATGTCTTTTACAATCACTGTTTCATTCTATTTGTATTTCCTGGGGATCCTACAAGATCTTTAAACAGTTTTAATGGATTATTTATTCCCTTCTCTAAGCCGGTTATAAAATCTCTCCGAATATTAGAAGGTCCAGGAGTCGGTTCCCGTTGGTTTCAAAATAATATTGCATTTTGAGACTTACCGCTTTCAAAATTAACCAAACAGTTTTATCACAACTTCTTTGAAGCAATGTTGCATGTGCATGGGATGTTCTTATGATGAATGGATTGCGCAAATTTTTACGACTAGATAATATAGTAGACATCAGTAAATATTTTTTGTCAGTTTCATTAATCGTCAAGCAGTTTTTAGAGGATTTCATTGACTTTCTTTATATACCATTTCGAATATTTAGAGACTGTTGAAAAACCTGGCAAAAGATTTTCCCTAGGTTTATTTAATACTGATATTTTCGGTACCCACGTGTCCAATTGGATATTGATGCTTGTTGTAGTGACAGGAACCCAATGTGTTATTAAGATGAACCAAACGTGTTATTGTGAGGTTATTTCGGCGTACGTATCTGGAGAACCAAATCCATATCGGATAGCACACAATAATGAGTCTTTTCTGGAGCGTAAAATCAAATGCGCCCGTGTGTATTTCAAGTAATTTTAATTCTTGTTCTCAATTCACAATCGTTCAGTTCATACAGGCGATCCCATGACTACTAATTTTGTATTCTTTAGATTTGTGAATTTTTCAGCTTCATGTGTTTCCCGTATCAAAACTTGTTTTCTCTACAAAAGACACGTCGTTAATTGACCATACCTTTAGAATTGAACATGTATGCGAACCCTAATGAGCTTTTCTTTTCGTGTTCATTGAATCGTAACTTCTCTGGAAGTTGGTTGACGTGATATTTGTCGATTTTGAATTCTGACTTTGGTAGCTTCAAGGGCTCGTTTGTATGTCTGAAACTCAATATTTGTGCTTCGCCGACTCTTTTTGAATCAGAGTTCTAGTAATAATAAAATAAATCTTGTTATAAGCAATTAAAATGAAATATCTCTCACATCGAAACATGTTGGCTACGAGCGAATTATGAATTATTTACGCTACTTGAACTTCGTAAATAATCTTTTTGTTTCAGTTTTAATATACATTAATTCGTTCTGGTTCTTTGCCCATATTTCTAATAGGAACCGTATATTTGCAACTCGCAATAATATTTCTTCTTATGCTGAATCTTTCACTGGAATGGTTTAATTTATTTTCAAAATTGTGCAATACTAAAGCACAATATGTTTCTCGAGGATTTTGTTACTCATATTCCTTAAACAATCTTCGAACTTCATGACTCGGCCAATCCCATTCTTAACACAAATCTTTTTCTCATATCCACGCTTCACTCTTGAGATTTAATACCTTTAGCTGAGCTTTTCGCCTGGCCTAAATAACTTTAATTCCACCGGTAATAATACGAAGAAATGCACACAAATTATTAAGAAATTTTACTAATCTGATATCCTTTTCTTGATAATGTCACGAAAGTGGAGAATTTTAATTAGCTTTTTATTAAGATTGTTTATTCCTCGTCTCTTTAACTTCACACGACTGGTTTATACAGTTGAATATCTTCTGTTTTTGCATCTCGTACTTTTTATTTCGTTTCATTGTTAATAGATATTTCATTGGCCACTCTGTTTTTTCTTGAATTGTATTGAATTGTTGAGATGTCATTATTTTTCATTACAGTTTCAGGGTCGAATATTGAAGGCCAGACAGGAGGTCCGTCAGTGAGTAAGTACACTAAGATATATAATAACACAATAAAAAGGACAGAAATGTATTGAAGGAAATAATCCAGTAATTACCATGAGTACATTTTAGTGATAGATTGTAACTGAGGATATTGTATTGATAGTACTAATTGAACTTTAATACAGAATTATCATATTTTTGGGAGTCCATAATAGCAGTAGGTGAGGGAAATTTATCGAGAATATTTGAGACCTTTACTAACACACTAATTCTGAGTATTTTTAACTTTATTAATGAAATTTATTGAAATCAAATATTGATAATCACGAAGTATTGTTTTGGTGGCTTACGTTCTAAATCATTGTTTAATTTATAATAAGGCGTATTATTGTATGTCAAAGTATTCATTACGAACGTTACTTGATTTAATATATATCTCCGCCGAAGATTCAATTGAAGGGATCTGTAGAACAAGCCCAACAAATTGGGCACGATATCAGCTCTTGATCTACATTCAGTAATAGTTGGATGTATAAATGAAATGCTGCGTATTCAAGACAATTGCAACTAACATTTGAAAGTTTGTGCGCGTCAATTTTTGAGAGAGCACTCACGTTTGATTTGAATTTATGAAAGTTGTTCTCATAAGCAGAACATTATTCAGGACTATTCCACTCATGAAAATAAAAAAAAAATAGCGTTACATACAAAATGCCCCAATCAGGGCGGTGTATCTCAAAAGGTTTATTGCCTTTTCTATCCCTTTTTTGGTACCACTTCTCCCTAAAGACGAATCATAAACTGTGACTAACCTATCTTAGGAGGTGGTATACAGCGATCGCTATGTCGATGCCCAATAAACCACGTATGTACCGTAACCGTACCGTAAGAATAGAGTAACATACACTTATAAACTGGTATAGACCCGATTTTCACCGTTAACTCTGAATTTTCGAAAATTTCAAGAGTATGAAGTTTTTTCGAGGTCTTCCTACAACTACAAAATTAAAGATAGAGATTTTTCCTTCAAATAAAAATTGTTTTCCAAAATACATTTCACTTCGGAGTATTTATGTGTTTCTTTTTCAAAAATTACACAGATATTTTTTTAAATCTCGTAAGTAATTCAAACCAATAATCAAATTTTTATAATTTTATCCCCAGGACTGTGCATACAAAAATGTGTTTTATATATTATATGTTGTTTCGTCAATTAATATTACAGACACACCACATTAGTAAGCATTAGAAGGTTTATTAGAAATGTTTTATACTAGACGTTACTTGAGGTTTATTATTTAGACGGTTCTCATGATTACTTATGTGCTCTGCCCGTAATTAATTGAACAAATAACATGTGAATGACGTATTCAAGTTTTTCCAGAACCTAAGAAGATGAAATTAAACTATGTATAACGTTTAGTTTAAATACGTATATACTTGTTAGTATATGCAGATGATTAGGTTTAGAAATATGCCAGTCTTATTGTAAGAATAAACGAATTGTACGAATAATAAGCAAATTCCAACCACGTGATTCTTGAAAGCCTCTCTTCATATATCTAGGTATTTTATGCCTTTGGCATCCCTTCAAAGTTCCTATCAGCAAGACATTGAAGGGATCGGGGAAGATAGTGCTAATCCTATCATTATAAATCCGCAATTAATATCTTAGAATGTCTTCTAAAACCAAACATTACAAGCTGTATAAACGTTGCAAATAGCAAGAAATACGTTCAAAGACTAAGACACGCCCGAATTTACAAAACATTGTTTTTCCTCTGTCTGCGAAAGAAGCGAGAGTTTTGACCATGTAGTTTGCCGATTCCCTTGATGTTATTGAGAAAAATGTTGGACATATATGTTGAATTGGAATTTCTAAATGGTACATTTGCATTATTCGAAGTCAGGTACCTCTACTACGTGTCAAGGAATAGGATGTCTTGAATTCCAAAAAGTGTCCTCAAAATTAAAAACGAATATGCATTACATGCACCCAAAATGGCTGCACATTATTTACCCGAAGTTCTGTGCATCTCTGTCTCGTGGGGCTTCGCGTGGCTTCCGGGAGAGCGCGCTGAGTGTCAAATGTGCTCTTTGCGGCAACGCGTGCGCCGCCATGCGCCTGGGAATGGCTCTAAGCCCCCGCGAGGCGACGCGAGGCGAGGCGACGCGTTTGTGCACCTGCATTAATGGCCCTGTCAATGCATCTTTTATATGACTACTATAAATGTGCCTCAATTGAACATTTCTAGACACGTATTTCTTGTTCTGTTTGAACTGGAGGTAATTCGATATTCTTGGAGATATATGTTAAATTTCAGTTCTGAAATTGTACTTAAGCATAATAAATTTCAAGTCGCATTTTAGATAAGAAAGAAGATAAGATTTCCTGAGCCGATTCGGTGGCCCGGTACACAGAGAAAACACTACATAGTACTTTTGTTACTATAGATTTAGAAGTTTCAGAGACACACAAGCACGATAGTTTCTTGTATGTGCGTTATTGTCAAGGAGTCTGCTTTTTTTAACGAGTTGTTTAAAAAAAATGAGCAAAGAGTGGAAAAAGGCTAAAGTGAAGTTTCGTGAAGGAATAATTTATTTTGATTAATGCCTTGTGAAATTGAACGTTCGACAATAGAAAAAGAAGGAACATCAACTACAGAAATATAATTCTGCATATGCTGCTGCTCTATAAATCATTTCACCAGAACACGGCAATAACTAAGAATGTTTATTTTTATAATGTTGAACCATCCGAGGGTGATGTAAAGTAAATTAATTTAAATATGACTAAGAATAACAACCTTTAAGTTTTGAATTTGTGAATTATTACCGAAAATAAATATTTCATTTCGAAAACCTGTGAGCGTTTTCACAGAGAGCTCTAGCATCGTGAGTGCATTTCAGAACGTCTCTCGCCGCAGCGCAGATGCAGGTGCACGTGAATGAGTTTTTACAGCTTCCGGGCGCATCAACTTCTGTGACCAAAGTAGTATGTGTGCATGTGTAAGGACAGAACAGAGGGTACGGAAGAGGAAGGAAAGATCGCGCGCGGTCCGTGGCTCGGCTTTTCAGGTCACTGACTGCTCCGGCAGCGGCCTGGTATTGTTTGGAGTATGTTATCCTAACATTCTGCGGATACTGGGAGCCGATTGCCGAATTAGGTGGGTCAGGGTCGCTCATTGATGTCACTGGAGAGCTCTGTCCCGGAGGCCCACGGATCGAGGCCGGACGGTGGCAGGAATTTCGACGCAATATCCAGCTATTAATGGCTAGGTCGAATTCAGCCGCTAGAACCCTCTCTGATCGGTGGTTGTGCGTGGTTCGATCAACACCAGGCGAATGCCGTAGCAGTAACCTAACAGACTGTTATGCGACCAAGCGCGATCTTGCCTTCCAGTTCCTTGTCCTAACCTCAATCCATACGAACATGCACTACACTACCGCACATGCCGGGAGACCTGTCGGGCGCTTAGAGCTTGTCCCGGCCGGTGGAAGATACTTGGTTGAGGAAACCCTATGAGCCGGCGGTAGGTCGGCGCCGGATCTCGTCATCCAGCGGGCCAGGGGTACCGCCACCCCCACCATAGAAACATGCGCTACACTCACGTGACTAATGACGCTAGTAGTTGGCGCGCCCGGAAACGATAATCCATCAACCAATCAACGAGCCTTCGCGAAGTGCGGCGCCCGGTCGCTTGTGGTGCGCGGCCGTGCGAGAGCCTCTGGGCGGCGCGCGCTCTGCCTCAGGTCTCTCTCGTCTCTGGGGCAGGGGAGCCACATGGATGTCGATGTCTCTACACAAACATCCATGTATTAATACCAATGTTTTTTAATGTCGATGTTTTCTGCCCGATGTTTTTTTTTCTTTTCCGATGTTTTCTTTCTGAATAAAAAAATCCCTCTCTTCACAATACTGTAAAATTTAAAATATGAAATAGTAAGACTGTTATTTATAACCAAGGAACGCTGTTTGCACTCCTTCATCGACCAAATTCTTTCACTCGAGATGACTTTCATGTCTTTGTAATCCTTTCTTCATATTCATTTCGATCATGGAGATATGGTCGAAATATGCGCTGTGGCCGTAGGATCTGCCCCTTCTCGAACCTTCGGGGAATTGATAAACACGAACACTGTCGAATTAAATTTTAATGCACACGAATTTAATGTTACACTTTACTAATCCAGTTTGAAAACAGCGGTGTTGAAAATAGTCGATGTACGAGTATTTTTAACATGGACGTTTTAACTTTGAGCGTCGATGCTTGCTAACATCGATGTTTCGTTGTCGATGTCGCCTCCCTAGTCTCGGGCGGCGGCCAGGCGCGGCGCGGCGTGCGTGCGCGCGCACTGATGCCCTGGACCGCGCCTTCGCCCGACGCGCGACTCGTGAGGCGCGCGTCCCACGCCGCATTACATCGCATCGCTCCGCGGGGCGGTGGGCGCAGTGGATGCTCCTGCAGTCGCGGCGCAGGGCGATGACACACAGGGCGTGCACTCCGTGGGCAATGGGGGCGTTGTGCGCATTGGAACCCTGCGCCTAGTGCGGCCCTGCTGTTTCTAATAAGTGCTTTCGGACGTGTTGCGCCACTTTAGTGCAATCTATGGGGGCTGGGAGGGGGAATGCAGGTACACAAGCTGCTTTTGTTTATTTTATTATAATTATGATCACAACACCTTCGAAAGGGAACAGCTGTTCTATTGATTGAAATACTTTCAAATACCGTGTGTGACACGCAGGCAGAGTGGTAATTAATAATCATCGACTAATATCACACATGAAGTAACCTGCTTGGTAATTCTACACTCTATATATCGTCTGCCTTGGGTACATACGTAAATCATTTTAACCTTCGTCATAAAACATGCATATCGTTTGTTTCTCTAACTTTAGATATCTCAATTTCAACAAATTCCATGATTTTCTTGGCTTCCAGTCGACAAGAAACAATAAATATGACGGCAATAGGGCGAAAAAGCTTTGTGAGTTATTACAAATCAATGTGTACTTCCTACTGTTACCGGTGGGTTGTGTTCGTCTGACACGGTTCATCCCAATTGCTCGATAGCTAGATAATTTCTTTTTTCCCTCTCAGAGCCGAGAAGTGGAAGGGACAATGGGAGTTACAGTTAGATTGGTGGAGCGATAGATGAAAAAAGTTTACTTGTAGAATAATGTTACCTGCTATGAAACTTTTCATGTGCAGTGAGAGATGTGTTTCAATCTCCATCGGACGCTATCTCATTACTTTTTTGCGCTACTCCGAGTATCGTGTTTCGTTTCGAACGTCATGATTAATGTATCGTCCCGAGAAAAACAGCTGCGATGTCTCTGGGAGGTGTATTATTCAGACGACAAAGAGAAGAGAGCTGTATAAAAGGAAATAAAATGAAGAAATGAGAAAATGAGCCCTAACACGTAAGAGAAAAAGGATGGGACTGAATACAAAATCGAAGGAGATTGAAAACAAAAGAGAAACATACGGCAAGGACAAAATGAGTAAATAAATGAGGGAATCATGATGGAACCTCAGGAAAGAGACGTAGAAGAGAAAAAAAGCTGAATGAGAGCAATGCAGATAGATTTGTTATCGGGTTTCGACAGCAATAGTATTGTGAATCGATTAGGTGGCTCAGGGCATCCAATGATGTCAGTCCAGTCCCTGTGGCGGGGAGGACAGGGTTCAGGTCCCGACGGTGGTGGTAGGATTTCTGACGCTAGTTAGATAGCGAGGTCGAAGTGAGCCGCGGTCTCGACAATTCTAGCGGCCGGCTGCTCTCATCGGCAGTGTTTCGCGTGGTTTCTCCGATCAACACCAGACGAATGCCGGAGCAGTACCTTAACAATCGGGCCACCGACCGCGCGCGATCTTTCCTTTTGATTCCTTATCCTTTACTCGCCGCTTAGTAACACACACACATGCACTACACTACCACACATGTAGAGAGGCGAGTGGGGAGCGTAAAGCTTGCCCCGGCTGGGGTATACCCGGCTGGTGGGAGATACCTGGTTGAGGGAAAACCTCGCTACCCGTCGTGTAGGTCGGCGCAGTATCCCGCCATCCAGCGAGGGAAGATGTCTGCTGCATCCCGCGATATAAACATGCAGCACAATTACGGGGCTAATGACCGCAGCAGTTGACGCGCCCGGAATCGCTAATCATGGAAGGCAAATGACAATGTGATAAATGAAAGCAACGCCCTCTGTCAAATGCTGCCTGGCCGTATTAAGGCGCGAGGCAAAAGCGCTGGCCACCGCAGGCCGCGGGGGCGCGTCGGCGCGCGGGATTATGCAAAAAGGGCGGGGCGGGGCAGGGCGGGGCGCACGATCGCTGCTGCTCCGCTGGCCGCGTGGCACCGGCCGCTGCATTTACGCTCGCGCCCCCGGCGGCGGCGGCGGCGGCAGCTCTAACGAGTGAGCGCGGGCGGCGCACCGGACGCGCGCGGCCACGCTGCGGCGGCGGGGGCGGGGGTGGGGGCGCCCCCCGGCGGCCCGCTGCCATTGCCATTGCCACTGCCCCTGCCACGCTGCCCCGCCGCACGCTGACCGCACGGCCCAACGCGGCGCGCGTTGCGGCAGGTCAGGCCGGCCGCCGCCGCCTCTATAAATGAGCCGGCGTGGCCCGGAGCGGCCGTCGCCGCCGCCGCCGCCGCCGCCGCCGCTGCGGTCGATGGTTCCACACCCGCCGCCGCCAACTTCCGGCCGCCCGGGGCGCGTCCGCCCCGCCCCCGCCCCGCCCCCTCACCGCCCTCGCCACGCGCGCCCGCGACCCAACCCACCGCCCCGCCCCGCCCCGCCCCATGGCGTTCGCCGCGCCCGCTGAGCGCCGAGCCAGCGCCGCCCGCCCGCTATTCCCACACAGGCTGCCTGCCAAGTCGCGCGCCCGTTCTTTCTAAGCGCGCACGTCGCCTTGAGGCGCGAGATAAACTTCCTTTGCGGCTGGCTTCCTCCAACGAGTGAAGGAACAGCACGGCACCATCTTGCGTTATAAACAAGGTGAAAGAGACGCCGTAAAATGTTATTTTGGTTTAACGGACGTGTTTGAATTTCAATGTTTTTTGCTCAAGGAATGTTGCATTTTATTTTATAATGTAATTAAAATGGTTACAAATTATGTAATGCTGAATTATGATAATAATTCATTTCTTGTGATATTTGGATGAACACAGATTTTGTAATGAATATTATTGGATGAACAAAGATTTTATCGTACGGCTATCTTCGAAGAGTACAACTTTTTCTTTTTTTTTTTTTTTTTTTTTTTTTCAAAGTCTAAATATTTCCTTTAAGTCGTATTTTAGAATGTTCCATTGAACGCAGCATTTTATAGATTTCTGAAAAAGGTCCAAACGATACATTAGAAGATCTCAAAAATATTAAGTGTTAAACAAGTCTCTTCAAAATGCTACTACTGAATGAGAATAAGAATTATTTAAGAAAACACAAAAAGTATACCGTCGTTTTGTACTTTCAGGAAGGGGTCACACTTTCAAGGTCCATAAGAATGTTCCATGAAATAAAAAATCGCGTTTCTGAAAAAAAGTTTATCGCGGGCAGTACTAGTGGTACTGTTTCAACAGCACACATTTCCTTGCCTTACTAGTAACTTTTAAAATTTTTGAAAATGCAGAAACTTCAATTATCCTGTGCCATTTTAATAGCGTACTTTGCTCTCTTCGAGAAAAATTAAATAAACAAGTTGGAGTCGTTTTTAAGAATTTTATATATTTGTTTATATTTTACGCAATATTATACGAAAACTGCTCATACCTTGGAAACTGTTTTACTGACCTTTTTTAATGACCTGTCTTTGAAGATCGGATTCATCAAGAAAAAATCTGTCTTCAATATTGCAGTTGTAGGAAGTTGGCGAAAAGTTAGCTTTTGCTATTTTAGAAATTTTTCAGGGTTCCACAAAATGGTACATGCGTCAAATTTAATAAGTGCACTTCGATCTGTTGCAAAAGTTTGAATAAAAAAATTGGACCAATGAGTGAGGAATTTTTTGGAATTATTGTTGGGGTTTCAAAATTAAAATATCCGGAACTATTTCTGCGCTAGTGTTCAGCAGACAATCAGACAGACGTTCTGCTGTTAACTATTTTTTGGAATCACGGACTCACAAAATGTGAATTTGGACCACATATCATGTTAGAGGAAGTTATTTACTACATTCAGGAACAAGAATAACTTTTCTCCATCAAGGATTCACAAAATGTTTTTCCATCGAAAAATCGCTGTTTGTGCCGCAGCATTATACTACTTTCTCTATATTACGTAAGGAGTATGCGAGGAAGTAAACAGGACTAAGAAAGGAAGATGTAGCTTTTATATGAAATTACCAGCGAAATTATTACGTGCGTAAGATTAGACATTATTTTCTTTTTCCTTTGATTTTCATTTGAAATTTTATAATTATACTATTGTTTCTGGTTAAATAACAGTGAAGTAAAAGACATGTGTAACTGATTATTGGAGTCCGAATAAAATTGTTTAAATTCTAATTGTGTATGTGAGTTTATAGGTTATTGGAATTTTATACACACCTTATTTGTATTGAGTTTGACTTGAAAATCAAGTTGAAATGGCTGTGTTAAATACTTTTACGGAAACCGAGTAGCATTGTTTATTGTTTCAGACAAGTGGGGTTTAATGAATATCTACACGCCTGAGCACATCTATTCAAATAATCGCTATTTACCAGACCCTGTACATCCTACTAAGCCCGATGAATAGTAAACGCATTCTAATCAAAGTAACCGAATATTCTGGGAGCAGCGCACATTCACTATTTGACAAACACAGCGCACATCTCTCCCCCCCCCCCGACACCCTGCTGTGTATTAACAGTCGGAGGCTACAAGATCAGCGAAACGCTGCAATTCGAAGCACCCTCTGGCTTACGACCTAATTAAGTTGAGAATCGATTGTGCATAATGCAATCTGAGGTTCCGGCGGAATGCAGGTCAACTGCGGGGCGGGGCGGGGCGTGGCGTGGCGTCGCTGCCCTCGGCCGCGGTACGGCGACACGCAGCCGTGCGGTATGTGTTCAATTTATTCAAAACCATTGTCAATACACTCGATACAATTCGAAACGTTAGTGACGAAGTAAAAAAAGTAAGGTTGCTTTGAGCTTACCCTTCAATTAGCCCATTACAAATTTGTGTAGTAACGAAAGTGATTCAGTATCGTTCAGTAGCTATAAATAACTACGAATCGGCAATTAAAAATAAAATTTAAGTTCAGCGTAGATGAAAAAACTATTTATAAGAAAGCGTCAAGTCGGCTAGATGCAACCCCCACTCAGGGCCGTCTTTGGGCATAGACTGACGAGGCACGTGCCTAAGGCCTGTATGGTAAGGGGGCCCCGCAGATGGTTAAAATTATGAAACAATCCCTCTAATGAATTCTTGTGCTCTAATGAGAAGTTGAAAAGGCAATATAAAATCTTAAACCTAAAAGGATTTTAATCCCATCCCTCTAATAATCTTTTCACGTTGTTTTTTCTTACCATAAAAGGAAGGATTAACAAAAACTTTAATTTTTATATTAACTTTTCGGAATGAATTCTGTCAAAATAACATAATACACATTTCTTTGAGAGCTCCGCGGCCTCATTATCAGAAAGAAGGCCCTGCCTCTACTGCCCTCCTCATAAAAAACTTCCGGTTGCGTCAGTATTCCATCAACTATCATTAAATGATAGATGAAATGTGTATTTTTCTCCTGAACTACTACGTTCTGCACGGCGGAGCTGTCTGATGAGGAGGTATTAAATGGCATATGGCCTCTCCGTTTGCGGTACTCTCTGAATCTGGTGACTCGAACCAAAACTATAGAAGAGCTTGTTGGAAAGGAAGTGACTCGCAGTGCTCCAAGTGGCGTGAATCACTCGCCTCCGATGACGTAAGGACGTTAATTGCTATGAGGTCGTTTCGTGGCCTAAAGTTTCCAATATTTTTTTCCCCAATTGAATAAAATTTGAAGAAAATATATTTTTATGAAGCGTCTATTTTTCTCTATACACATACGTAGTAGATAAGTCACCTTATTATAAGTTGGAAAATAAAAGAAACCTTCAAACGATTTTCTGAAAACGATAACTTTGAGGTATGTAGGCATTGCATTTAAAGAGCGAACAAATGTCCGTAAGTAAAGCAAGGGCTCATCTCAGCGTGTTTTCATTGCATCAGGAGAAAGAGGACGAAAAATCCAAGGCAATATTTGTTGTACTGACAAACGTATCCTGGGGAATTAGTAGTAGCTACTGATCATAGTTTACCACAGTGACAGTGAGATATTTGATACAAGCCTCTCAACATGACATGTTTGGTTCCCTAATGAAACTATATCTAGCTGCAAATTTCGCATCTAGCTACAACTCTGAAAAAGGACACTTTTAACTCGTAATATATTTGTTTATGAATACGGATAAATTACTGAAAGTCATAAATAAACTCCCTATGACCAAAAATGTTTGGAGAAATAAAAGAAGTGTTAACAAACTCGCATTTTTATATAACAGAAATACATCTGAATTAAAACCCTTTTTGAATTAATCTCTGTAATCAAAAGTTATTTTCTTTTTGTAGTTCGCATCGCTTTTACGGAAAGAAACCTCCAAAAACATAAATATAGTGCATCACTGTGCATGAAGATAGGAGTTATATGAAATTTCAGTTCAAATCTGAAGGGCCTGGAGACTGTATTTTTTTAATCTGCATTATTTGATAACTTTCATATTCATTTTACGCCAAGTCTCAAGAGTAAACGTGGAAGTTTCTGACTCTCTCTTTGTAACGAGAAAAAAAGAATATCTTTCTCTCATTTCCTCTTTTCAAAGTAATATCCTCTTTGAATTTACAGCTTCTAATGAACGACTCTTTTCAAGTTTACGTGCGCTCACAATTTTGAATATATAATTACTAAACGAATGTTGCTACGCTAGTTCTCCAATAGGCTTTCACATTTGTCGCGCGACTCTGTCTGGCGTAGAAGTTGACATTTGTGGTGTTGCATTATGCATGATCGATACGTGTGAATAATTATCTATTCAGCGCTTAGTATTCACTTTCCACTGCGAGGCCTATCAGCACGTGCTGCCGAAAACCTTGAAGCGTTGTAAATGAGTATCCGGCCTATTGATGACGAAATTTTGAATTTGTTTACGTCCGCACTCGTGGCGTAGACACCCGTCGCCAAGGACGGCACACACTTGTCCATCTTTTCCTGTTTTCAGCTGGTTAGATCAAAACGCGGTTTAAATGGATATAAAAATAAAAATGCTTATGTCGCCCTGTTAGTATTGAATTTCTTACTTACATTTTTCTTCGCCCTTTACCACCGGGGTGCTCAAACACGCGAACACCAAAATGCGGATACTGGGACCGCTCAAATTATTATTATTATTATTATTATTATTATTATTATTATTATTATTATTATTATTATTATTATTATTATTATTATTAGTCACGAAAGAAAAATGGCCGTGATTTAGTACTCTGTGAACAATGAGAGCACATCCTAATTATTCTCTGATAAAATTATATTGTGCTTATCAGAAATGTAATCATGCAAAAAATTGTTATTTCCTTTAATGGCTGTCGTATGTAATGGATTTCGACCGGAAAAACAATTCCTACATTCGTCATTCGTACTTCCGTCATTTTAGGAAAATAATGATGTCTAAATATATTTGGAACTAGAAACGCAACACACGTTTTTGGAGCCCTGTCACGGGAACTTACAGCACAATATTCATTCTGGATGATGTATTATCTCTGAAGGTGCTTTCAGTTTCATGAAGCCATTTTAGACAAACTTCCTCCAAGTCCGGATTTGATCAGCAGGAATTTTTACTCGTGCTGTGATCGAATTTGAAATGTGAAAAGTCGCCCACGCAACGTACGAGTAGTGATGCCACCGTTATCCTGGCGAACTTTGACACCCAGAGGCGGGATTTCGGGTACTTTATGGGAGGGGGGGGGCAATTTTGGCGTTATTATAAATAAGAAAATATTAATTTATATTAATTCTTTAATGGTGCTGCAATTATATGCTTTGTTTTCATTTTTGTTAATTATTAATTAATGAGTATTGATTGTTATTAGATTAGTTGAACACAAAGGTGACGATTCTCGTTTTTATTTGAACGGTCTGAACTGTTAATTCAACGAAGCACGAATACGAAGTAACGTTAAACATTATCCCACACATTTCGTAATATTGAACTTAAGTTCACCAATTTATTGATGCACGTTATTAGCTCTGCTTCGTAAAATTATTGTTCGCATAATTATAATTAAATTTATTCTCAAAATACGGTAACAAGTATTTTTTTATAAAATAAATTCGAATATCCGAGAAATGAAATGTCTAAATATATCGCACCTCCAATAGAAAAGTGACACAAGTGCGAAATCGTCATTTTTCAGCTAAAAGCTAAGAGGAGGTTACCAAGAGGTACTGCTACTATTCTGAAGTTGATTTTGAATTAGTTCAATTACTGTCCGCTAGAAGGTGAATATTTGGTACAATCTACAACGAGTATTACAGAACTACGGAACTTAAAATTGCAATTTCTGAGAAATCAGAAATTCGCACTTGTCACTTTTCTATTGGAGGTGCGATATATATTTTTACATTTTGGGGCAGGAACAGTTGCCCCCTCTTGCCCCCCCCCCTAACCCGCTGCATTCGCCGGAATAAAAAAAAACTACACATACTATCAGCCGACGATCAAAGTGGATAGCTCTTTAAAGGCTTAGAATACGATATTGCTGTTTTATCACTCTATCGTATGTGATGTCAAATCTTTGCGCTTGCGCTTGCAAAGGACGAATTCGAATTTACTCCAGTTACAGTAATCAATATTCACACTTCGGTGGTTAATGTTTAAAGTAGTTTTCGTGATGCTTAGCAGAAGTAGTTACTAGATCGTCAAAGTAAAAAAGAGTACAGGCTTTGTATTAAAGAAGATTATAAGAAAGTATACTATTTCGTCGTCAACCGAGAAAGACATCTGTGAATTTACGTTTTATAACTTTTATATATTTAAAATAATGTATTTTCATTCGTTATTCTCTTAATTTCTATGTTCTGAAGTTGGCTTAAAATGTATTAGTACTCTTCAAAATTTCTTAGATTTAGAATTTTGTGAGAATTAAAATTTTGAATGATGAAACCTTTTTAAAGTATGGTTGTATTATTTTTGTCACAGATGCGGATCATTACCCCTCATTCAGAAAATATTTATTAAAACTGTAAAAAGTATGAAGCAAATAGCTTTTCCCTTTTCACCTAAGAGATTTTGCGCTCCAAACAAAGGTTGTATGCAATAATTAGTATTATTTATTGGTGAAATTAAACACATAATAAGCGTAAAGTATCCTTAATCTTAGGTTTATATTGTCGTTTTGCTATAGTAAGAAAAATGGCTACTTGCAGAGCTAGCTAGAATTTAATTCACAACCTGTATTTAAAACATAAGGGCTATTGCTATTCGGAAGAACTTACAAATAATATGTGTTTACTGGAGACAGTGTTCATAAAATTGGCGAAAGACAAAAATTGAATCCTGTACCCTCGACCACTGAATACAGCGAGAAACAAATTTTGCGTAGCAGTGAATGAAAACATTATTACATTTGCTTAACTGACAGGACGTGGCATGTTGTGAAAAACGTTTCAGTTTCCAACAACGACGAAATTCCTAGAACCCTCAGAGAATACTAAAAGCAGATGCAAACTTATAGTCGAGGACTTATTCATTTTATAATCTAACAATAGAATCTTTCGCCACTTGTTATTAATTGGTTAACGTGATCATTCCTGCGGCCCGGAGTGATAACAATGAGCATTGTGTGGATTATTCTGTATATAATATTCTACATTCCACAATAAACAGTGGGCGCCTCTTGTTATATTTGTGTGATGCTATGTGAACCCTACGAACATTTGTCACATTTGTGTACGCAAACGATACAGTGAAATAACATAATTTTAATCATATTCAATTCTTAAATGGTAATTTTAAGTTTAAATGAAGTGTTTTGAGCGCGGTGGGCTATAACACAATATATGCTTGTTTGTATTATTTGAGCACTTTATTTTGAATTAACATTGGCAACGTCGCAACAATGCCATCATTTGAATTTTCTCTCTTGCATGGCAGTAAAAAGCAACGGAACCTGGTCTCAGCCGCTAACGGAGCAAATTTCTCCAGAAGTCAACAATACTACTAATAGTATGCTTTTCACGTACCCAAATTCAAATACAGAGTAGACTATTTTCCCTTAAAAGCTAAGATTGCAATAAAACGCCTAAAAATGTAATTGTGTAGACTGGGGGATATATGCCATCATTTGGTCCCTACTGGACACAAAAGTCTTGTTTTAAAGCTCTAAGACTCATCGTATACGAGTTATTTCCAACAACAGTGTGCAGTGTGCTAGACATCTCGCACCTCCAATAGAAAAGTGACACAAGTGCGAAATCGTCATTTTTCAGCTAAAACCTGATAAGAGGTACTGCTACTATTCTGAAGTTGATTTTGAATTAGTTCAATTACTGTCCGCTAGAAGGTGAATATTTGGTACAATCTATAAAGAGTAATACAGAACTACGAAACTTAAAATTGCAATTTATGAGAAATCAGAAATTCGCATTTGTGTCACTTTTCTATTTCAAAATGTTGCATATTTTAAATATAATTTACCTAGAAAATGTCTTAAAACTAAAAAGGTCTTATCTCAGAAATGTGCTACAGCTACAGATGAGGAAAAATTAGCAGTTTTGAAGAAAAATGCTGGGAAGAATGTCTTATTTCTGTTGGAGATATGTAGCAAACAAGATCCACTAAAATTTTAAATAAAAAGATGTTTGGGCCGTGACGGTATTTATCTCTTGGCTGACATCTGAGATCCGGAGCTGACTTAGACGTCAGCCCTCTCCAGGTATCTCCGCCAGATGCGTACCGACCCAGCGAGGACAGTCTCTAGGCTCCCGACTGTTGCCCTGACACGTGTTGTACTGTAGTGCATAAATGTAAATGTTTGTTTGAAGGGCGAATGGAGAACAAGGATGAGCAAGGAAAGATGTTGAGCGCGGCCGAGGTCGTTTATTACGGTAGTGTTACGGTACTTCCCCGATATAGATCGGAGAAACCACGCAAAACTACGCATCAGAGCAGTCAGCCGCTGGAATGCCTCTCCAAAAAGCTGCTGAATTCGGCCCAGCTACTATCGAAAATCTACCACCTTGGAGACTCGAACCCTAGAGCTTTCTCGTTAAGGACGCTACAGTGGAAACTGTTGTTGCCTTGAGCCACTGCATTCAGTTACACCGAGATCCGATTAAGGGCGGATATTGTGCGTGCAATCAAACTGTATATTACTTCGAACCATTTGTACAAGGAAAAGAACGCAAGCCAATAACATCAGTAGTAAATTTAGAGAACAGGGCCAATTCAAATATACGGTAGCACACTTTCGACGTACGATCAAGTTGCTCTCAGAAAAGTTAATCTGCTTTAAGGAACAAAACACGTTTGTTGTAAAAAAAACAACATAAATGTGAAGCAAAGATTGTTGTGTATTGAATTATAATCACCATCCACATCATTATTTAATTTATATTCACTATAAATAATTCTGGCTTTCTCTCAAGAAGCACTTTTTGGCAGATGACACGAATGTCATGCATTCTGATCTTTCGGTGATTTCGAAACCGTTGTCCTGATGGCGAGTTTGGCACCAAGCCTAAAAGATGTTTAAACTTCAAACAGGTGTGCTGGGAACTCGCCAAGGTTGAATAGATTGTACAGGTGTTGGGTTGTTGAATGAGTGTTTATGAACTAAATACTGGTTATTGTGATAATTCTCATAAAAAGAAATTCAGGAACGCGACTAGACTAGTGCGTAAATTATCAGACGATAGCAACGTCAAGGTTGAAAGGGAATTTTATTTTTGAAGCCGAATAATGAACTGTATTTAGTGATGTGTAAACATTTGGTAATACACAACTAGGAAATGGGAATTATCCTATAATCACAATAGGAGTGACACACACTCAGCTATTCTCTTAATCAGTAGGGATGAGTTTACTCGCGGTTATTTGTACGCAAGATTCTAAATTGCAGGCTAATCACTCCGGCTGGTTTTGTGACTCTTTCTCTTCTTCTGTGACGTCCGGAAGTTATTTTTGAAGTTTGTCGAAACCTTGTGGATTTTTCTAAATATTGTTGAAGAAAAAGGCGTTTTCGGATATAAAATGCCAAAAACAAAAATGATGGAAGTTGAGTTATTGTGACGAGAAATAACAGATAGAATATGGTTAACAGTAATCAGACTGCTGATGGGACGTTTCTAGGGGCAGTGAGACACACGGTGCGCAGCTTCTCGTCCACCCTGTCTTCATTGGCTATACACGATATCAGGTGACCTCACATAAACTCACTGTGTAACTCAGTTGGCGTTTCGTTGTGCATTTTCGAGCCGGCCAGGCTCCCGCCTTCGACCTAGGCAATTAACATAAAACGACGCATAATTTGAGACTCAAGACTATGCTACGCGTAATTTCCGACTCATTTTTATACTACAATTCTTCTTGCCAACACAAAGGGCACCTAAGACGAGGCAACCGTGTTACTTTCGCCAGAGCCCTTTGTCTGATTCCAACATTAGCCGGACGGAGTCCGAAATGATCATTTCATGGTCATCCCTATAGCTTTATCCAAAACGTCTGTGTAAAGTGAGAATTAATTGGCTACTACTAAAATTAATCCCATTCGGACTTCAGTCGCAAAATTACTTCTCTAAATTGGAAAAACATTTTATATATTATGTTTTTTCAATGGAGTATTGTGCGTGCCTTATGTATATTTGTATTGTTGCTGTTCTCTATGTTCATCACCATCCTAGGTGAAGGAATAAAAATATTCCGAAATATAGGCAAACTCAATGTTTTAATTTACTCCGACTAAATCTCGTGGTCTCAAATTTTGATTTCTGCTGCATAGTTGTGAAATTACAATGATATATATATATATATATATATATATATATATATATATATATATATATATATATATATGTTGCAAGCTTTATCTATACATTTGTACTGTATTTAAACCACAATATTATGTTTTTGAGGGGGACACTAATATAGCAGTTTTTGATTTGCAGAAATTACGGGCTATCATAATATTGCTCCGACCACTTTAATAAAACAATTAATATGAATTGTGAATGAGAATTATGAATGAGAAATTCAGAAAATGAAAATCATCTCCTCTCTCTCTCTCTCTCTCTCTCTCTCTCTCTCTCTCTCTCTCTCTCTCTCTCTCTCTCACACACACACACACACACACACACACACACACACACGCACGCACTCACTCACTCACTCACCCACACTCCTCTGCTGCTAGAACTAGTTTTCTTGCGATAGGGTGAGCCAGGTGTGATAGAATCCAGGGCTAAATTTCCTATTCCAATTTTTTAACAAACTAAAATTAATATCTGAATTATAAATGGCATTTACCTGCATAATGTCTCTTTCTTCTTAGATCTGACTTTTTCTAGGACGAGTCATAAATATATATCAAAGGGACAACCTGGCAACTATTGAAAACCTTTGACTTGCATTGCCATTGGTAATCACTTTCTGTTGTTTCACAAAGAGCAGCTTAGCATTTGTTTTGCTAACGAAATAAGTGTGCACATACACTTATCTTATAATTAGTATAAATACTTTCATGAATTCACCATCACTTCCTTCCATTTACATCCTGAAAAGCAATGAGAGAGGTATTTTCTAACAATGGCAAGACGAGACCTTGGGAGAAGTTCGAGACCTAATATGAAAATCAGTGAAAACGGTGTGAAACAAGCTGTGATCTCTTTCGTCCAGGCACCGCAGTGGCGTTGGCCTCGACAGTCTCTGGACGAAAATTCGATATGTTTATAAACACTCATTAGTTGTTAAATAGTGCAATTAGAATATCATTCAAGTAATTTCAATTAATACATGTCCAGTCCAGGCTTAATAGTGAGTTAAGTCCAGGCTTCTGCACACATTATCGTTGGGTGCAGGAATTCCTTCCCATTGCTACTGCACGTTGATTGCTTGATAGGTAATTCCGGGCGCGTCAACTAGTAAGCTCGCTATTACCATAAATGTAGTGGATGTTTTTCCTTCGAGGTGGGGGTGATTATCTCCCGCTTGACGGTTAAATCCGGCGGAGACATACAGTCGGCAGAAACAGTTGGCTTCACGGTTTTCCCCAACCAGGTATCTCCCATCAGTGTGGCACCGCCCAAACCAGGTCAAACTGTAAACTCGCATCCAGTCTCCCGACATGTGTATTAGTGTAGTGCATTTTAGTGAAAGTTGTGTAAGTAAGGAGTAAGGATAAGAAAAGGAAGAGGTAGGAAAGAACGCGCGCGGTTCGTGGCCCGTTTGTTATGGTACTACTCCGGCATTCTCCTGGTGTTGATCGGAAAAAACACAGAAAAATGCCGATCAGGGAAGCCGGCCGCTAGAATTCGCCTCCAGCGCCTGAACCCCACCTAGCTAGTCGTAGCTAGTGTCGCAAATCCTGCCAGCGTCGGGTGTGGAACCCTAGTACTTCCCGGTCAGAGGCCATGCAATGACATCAGTTGGTGCCCTGAGCCACCTCTAGAGGCCTGTTGCCCGTGTTTGCCCCTCGCGAATCTTCCCTGCTCTGCGTGCGTGCGTAGGCTGGGCTGGACTGGGAGACTCCGTAGGCGCCGACTGCCCTGCTTCTCAACATTAAGCCATTGTGCACGATTGCGACGGGAGCAAAACATGGATTGGCTCCGGGCGACAAGTGTTGCCAGGCAGCGTTGCTCGCAGGGAGGTCCAGTGAAACATTTTTGACACTAGTTACATAGTTCGGTCGAATTCAACTACCATCGTGAGGAGAATTTTACCTCCCGGCTGCGTTGATAAGTAGATTTCCGTGGTTTGTACGACCTATACCAAGCGAATGCCGTTCCTTAACACACGGATCATGGATCACGCGAGATCACACACACGTTTACACGTACTTGTAGTGTTGGGAGGCAAATTGGGAACCTAGAGGGCTTCTCTCGGCGGTTCAACGCCCCGCTGGGAGAGGTACCTGGGGCAGGAAACCCCGCAGGCCAACGTGTGTGTTGGTGCCGAATCTCACGTTCCTGCGTGAGAGGAACACCAACACGTCCAGAGATATAATGTGCACAAGAGTCAGTTGACTCGCCCGAAAAGACAAATTCGGGCGTTGGTATGAAATGAAAAAATTCATTGAAACTGTTTTTCCTTCGTTAACTATTAATTTGTTATTACAAAACCAATTTGAAGCTTCTGAAATCGTACTATTTATTGTTTCTTTTTTGCAAAGAATATTCGCGTCATGTACAAACAGAATTGCTCTTCATTTTTGAATCTACGAGGGCATATCGTTTACGTATAACAGAAAGAGATCTAACATCGAAAGTTCGAGACCATATTCAATTGGTAAAGAATTGGAAAGATAAGTAAATAATGTCTTTTCGTATCAGTACGGTATTTCTATATTTCTATCCCTTGAGATAGATGTATAAGGTACGAGGTTATCCAATCTAGGGCGGTACTACGAATTCCATAAGAAGGTAATTTTGATAGCAAGATGTTATGGCCAGTAACGTCAAAAGCTTTCGAAAGATCTAAAATATTACAATGGTAGCTTCATTTTGGTCCATTGATGAAGCAACATCTTTAAGAAAAGAAAAAAAAGGCAGTTTCCGTAGATTTTGCTTTTCTAAAATCGTGTTGCGAGTCTGAAATCGCTTCGTTTTTCCTGAGAATTTTCCATTCGCGTATAGAAAAGCCTCTCCAATATTTTTGAGAAAACTGACAAAAGAGAATTTGGCCGGTAATTTTGAATTTCATTTTTGTTCCTTTTTTTAAAAAGTGTCTTAATTTTTGCTGTTTTGAAAATATCTGAAAATATTCCTGTGCATAAAGAAGCATTGAATATGTGAGTTAACGGATGTGTAAACGCAGATACATAAGTTTTCAATAAACAATCCGGAAATTAATCTAAACCAGATGAATATTTATTTTTTAGTTTACTGACAGTGACAGTCAGTATTTCGTTACCACGAAATCGGAAATTGAAAATAAACATCGTATCGAAAAACTTTTGGGAGGGGAATGAGGTTGAAGGTTACTGTTCAGCCGCAATTCTAGAAAAGTGTTGGTTGAAAAGATTCGCCACTTTTTTCCGGATTACTTGCTTTTCTTTCATTATCCTTTAAAACAACATTCTCTTCTAAGTACCGAGATGATGTGGTCGTATTTTTGACGATATTCCACTTTGCTTTAGTTTTGTTACTAGCGTTAAAAATATCCTGATTATTTTTCATTATTTTTGCTTGAGCTATTACTTTCTTTAAAATTCTTTTGTATTTTTATAAGTAGACATGGAAACCTGATGATATGTTATGATATTCGAAATAAACTAAAACGTACGTTTGTTTTAATACGATGTTCTAATTCTGTTTATGATCCAAGTATTGAAAAATATAGATTATATTTTTCATTTGTATCAACAGCGTTATAAAATGGGTCCCATGATTCCTTCAACAAGTAAAATGTAAATAATGTTATGTTAATTTTATGAATGTTCTGCACATGCGTGTATTATTTATTGTGTCAGTATTCATATCATTAGTAATTGTAAGAATTTGTGCATCGTGGTCTCTGTAACCCAGATTAGTAGTTTTTATTTCATATCTAGTTGTCGTTTTCCTAATTATAATTTGATCTATTGCTTTTTGTGATTTAAATGTATTCCATGTTGATACTTTCATTGTAATATCTTAATTAAAAGAATGCCGTAATTGTAGAAACTGCTCTTTTTCGTGAGATTTTCTCAGAAAATCAATATTGAAATCTCCACATGTAACAATGGATTTAAATGATAATAGTACTAATTTTGTTCAGAGTTATCTCTAGATTTTCTATGAAAATGAAATTATCTAAATCTCGCTTTGTTGGAGATGCAAAGATCTAAAATAAGATAGTTTTGAGCTAGTAAGATGTAAGACTGTTATTTCAAAAACTTTTTCAACTACATTGATTACTGATTGATTACAACTACATAAATTGAATTCTGACAAAAAGGTAGATTGAATATCATTTCTTACGTAAATACATGAACCTCCGTAAGCAGGGTTCTTATTTGATTCCCTCGCTCTATAATACGATCCTGCAAGATAAAAACTAGGAATTTGGATTGTGTTTAAATGATTATGAGACGACCAGTGATTTCTAAAGCAAAAAAATATCTATTTGACCTAGATCACTTTGTTATGCTGCCTCGCTAAATTCAATTTTATTTGAAAGAGATTTCACATTATGATGCATTATTTTTACATGTACCTACACGATGTTTTTCTGCTGCATTTAACTGTAGTTACTATTTATTTATCTCATTTTTACCTTAAGTGCGTCGTCGAAGGAAGTATCGTACCCCGGTAGTGACAGGTGAGGAAGGAGGGGCGACTAATATAGATAAATGAATAATGAGAGAAGTAGAACAAGTATTAAGTTCAGGGGATATGGTAATTGCGTCCAAAGGGGTTCCGGAGGATGGAGAACTAGGAGATGTGGGTGGGGATGGGTGTTGGGCAGAACACTGCCGATGTTGTGAAAGAATGTGTTTTGCAAGCTCACTACCGAGTGCATGTTTTCCGACAAGGTTCAGGTGTATACCATGCCGGGTGAAGTAATATTCTCAGAGAAAGTTTAGCTCAAATAATTTAACATGTGTGTCTCTCAGATGCAGTTTCAATTGGTTGTTTGCGTGATTAATTTCTTTGCACAGTGTTTGTTTGTTGTACCAGAATGGCAAAGTCGAGTCTAAAATGTTCTTGTTTCGGGCGGCACGTTGTAGTTTGTCAACATGTTGAGATGTAAAGTGACCACCCAAATTGCTGTCATTCTTCCTTCCTGTAAGAATCACTGTATCCCGTTTGGTGAGAGTTTTTGTGTGGCTGTCCAACTCACTGGTCACGTCGGCAAACTCCCGTTAGGTTTAAACGCATCCGTGACAGAGAAATTGGAAGGGAATTTCCCACTGATCAGGGAGTAAATTTGTCGCCTACTGCTATGTGCTAATATCAGTGCCTTTTTGATAGACTCAGAGGGAGTGTTCTTGTTTACTTGTGGGCCAGGTTGCGTAATTCTACGTGTCTTTGTTTCTTTTCGTTTTTTAGCCTGTTTTAGTTGGTTTGTAGGTGGACGTGTCGATGAAGGGGGGGGGGGGGGGGGTAGTGAGGCATGGGAGGCAACTAAACGCATTGTAATAATCTAAAACAGAAAATCTTTTTTCAGTCGAGTTTGTGTTTTTGCTTGCGCGGATGGACGGTTGGAAGTTCCTGCGGTGTTGCCAATTGTTTTCGAACCTCTGTGTTTTGAACGACCTCTTTCAGCTTTCGGATATGTTAATCTAAATAACTGTTCAAATATCTTAAGGTTTCAGAAGTTCGGCTCTGAGAGTATACAGTCAGTGTTGCCAGACGTACAATAATTATCGTACATGTACGATTATTCATTATGACGTACGATGTACGATTATCATACAGATAAAAGTACGATAATGTGACCAATTGAAGCCGCTTCTCGGAGGATCTTTTCTTGAAACCACCGCTCTCGAGCATTATGCGATTATCGCATTGTTAACGTGCATTACCACATTAACAAAAATGCGATAGTCTCATATTGCTCGACGCCTTGCAACATTGCTGTTTAAATATTGTATTGAATATATAAATTGGGAATATAAAACATGCACACAAATAAGGGAAATTTATCAAAAAATCGAATGGTGCTATCCGTTTTGCACAAATGTATGTTATTTGGTTGTAATTCCAGAAATATTATTTTGGTGCCAATTTATAGAATTCTAACTTTGCATTTGCCTTCGACATCCTCTTAAAATGAAAGTTGTGTTAGTGTTTCTTACGTTGTCATTATTATATAAGTGACGTCAGAGTCGATTCTAAAATACTAAAGATTTTAGGTACATTTTCGGCAAATACACCCGTTGTCCATTGGCAGTCATGGACAAGGTTTGCTTCTTTCCATTAAAGTTTTCCTGCACTGTTGCGTGTTGATTACGTTTCCGTGACAATGGTAGGTGATTTAGACATTTTACCGTTGAAAAAGGTAAGGTAAGAGTCTCATATGCTTATTAACTATGCATACCATGGTGCTTTGAATGGGATAAATATCAGAAGCAAGAAACAGCTACGTAGTGAAATTACTTTTCAGCCACTTGACAAGAAAACCTCTTCAGCTGAAACCAAAGAAACTTGCAGATATTCAGTGAAAACACCATAGATGAAGTTGGAGAAATATCTTATGATTAAATAGTAGTGGAGTGGAGGATCTGTGAAGCCTTTTATTCAGTAACTGAAATTGTTTGTATATGGGAGTAAACGTACTTTGCATATGAAATTTTAATTAATTTGAAATTATTACTTGTATATGTACAGATTTCATGATAAGTACCAACACGTTTTGGAAAAAAAAAAAAAAAAACAACAAACATAGACGACTCTCACTCCCTCAATTTCTGTAGTCATTACACAAGTAAGAACTAGCATTCGATAATCATCCATACACTTCGATTTATCTATGTTTCAAATTCCACACTATTCTTAATAATAATAACGAAGGGAGAGAGCTTTTGCTTCTCCTGAAAAGTTTCGATTTTGAACTATGGCTGGTTTTGTAAAAAGCTGTACCTTGATATTGTGTTTTTCTTGACTTAAAAAATTTCCAGAAGATGGGCGTGGCCTCTTTTTCTCCTTACTTAAAAGTACAATCAAACCTCTTGATTCTGTCGAGTAGTTTATCTCTTCTCGACATCATATGTTTCGCTCTACCATGAACTTTAAAACTTACGAAACTTCGTGAACTGTTTTCTCCACAAACTTGTAAACACTGTTAAAATACTGACACTTTCGTCTTTTGATTTGGACAATAAGTGACTGTATTTTTCTAAAGTAACTTCACTTTGGAAGGTCAACACGTTACATTTATAGTTTGTGTTGTCGTTTTAGTGTAAAATAATTTATGAGAGTATCTTTTATTTCAGCGTATTTTAAGTTCGAATGTCAGTGCCTATTAATGCGCTTATCGTAAAATGGGGATTTCAGACAATTTCTATAGACGTTTTCACAAGAAATGAATGCTAATTTTCGTTGGAGTTATATCTTAGATAATTCAATGCTTATTTGAAAAACAACACACCGTAATGTGTTTTTGCGTAATTTTGTGAATAGAACGAGACGACAAACAATTTATATACAGTCTTGATGTATCATTTTACGACTTAAGTTACCTTGGAGAGGATTACATGCAAGAGCCTTGACATATAGTCGCCAAGCCAACAGCATCTGGTGAAATTGCCTGCTGTTGTTGATTATATTAAATTGTCTGGATGTGACTTATTTCGAATCTCAATAGGTAGTGTGTGTATGTTGCATTTACTTCCGAATTGTTTGAATAAAAACGGATTTAATAAAGTAGTTAAAATACTTGTTAATAAGTGGTTTAGACCTTTTTGGATACATTTTTTCATCGGAGAACGTATCAAACTTTGGAAGAAAGAAATTATGCTATTGACATTGTTGAAACCTGTAGGAAATCAGATTCAAATTCAATAACTATCACCATTGGATATGAAGCCCTGGAAAATTACGTCATTTGAAAGTTGCATTTTCTCTGTACACCGTAAAGCAATAGGACTCATTTTACGCAAAATGCGAGACATTTTTAAACTTTTGAATATTTTGTATTATTCGTTCCATCATCATTTTGTTTTTGGGAAAGTTAGTTTTCTCTGTTAGTTCTAGAGAATGTTTTGTAATTGATTATGAAGCCCTCTAATTTTGTTGTTACTGGGTATGACAAAAACGCATGGGGGTGGGTAATGGGTTTGTGTTATGCTGTGCGTGATATATAGTTATTATTTTAGGCACCATTTTCTAGCCGTTTAGGGCTATGGAGATTAATGCGTTGGGGGAGAACCTTTTTGTGATCGGACAGGATTAGATGTATTTCGTTGAGCTTCTTTTTTTAACGTAAAGGGTCTCCTTCGCTGAAATTGGAACTCGATAAACGTTTGGGGAGATGGCATTATGTTGTTGGAGCGCTGTCGAGAACCGGACCTGGGAACGACCCTCGCAGGAAATTGAAGCGGGGCGAGCGCGGGGCGGAGGGAGGGACTGACGGGGCGGGGCGGGGCGGGGCGGCAGAATCCGCCTCGGGAGGGGAGAGTGGGAGGGAGGGGGCCATGCGGAGCGGGGCGGGGAGGAGAGGGCGGGGTGTGTCCGGACGGGAGGGACGGGCAGGAACGTGTGGGGACGGCGGAGAGGGCGAAGGGGAAAGGGAAAATGGAGGGTGCGCGAGGGGCGGCAGAGAGATGCCGGAGGTCGGAAAAGGACGACGAGAGGTGGAGGAGGTGGAGGGGACGATGGGGGAATTGTACCTTCGAAAGCGGCGAGGGGGTAAGTGATTATGGTACTTTAAATGCGAAGGGGAACAGCCTCCATGATTGATGTAGGTAGTTGTCGGTTTTTCAAAATGTCCACAACATATATAAAGAATTTATTTTACATCACGTACACAGTTTCATCTCATCGATATTTTAGTCGATTGTGCATCGTTCATAAACCTCTAGATGGTACTTAAATATTGAGGATCTTCGGGTTCTTTCTCAAGTGGCTCCATTTATATAACAACTTATTCTGGAAATTATCAATAAACAAAAAGCAGTGCCCGTTTATACATTTATTTAACGAAATTTAAACCTGAAAACTAATGCATAAAGTGGAGTTATGTAACTGCTGTAGTGCGTAAGAGGCGTCCAAAATGAAGGCCCCGTGGAGGGAGCGTGCAAGTGGCAGCGGAAGGTTCACTTCCGTGTCGTGGCGTGCGCGCGTCGCCCCCGCCCCCGCCCCCGCAACGAATCGGCCCCTCGGGCCCCCGGGCTGCCCTTAGTTCCGCCACTGCCGCTGACAGCCAGCGGCGCCTCTGCTGCCCGCACTACGCGGCCGCCGTGCGCCCTACGGCTTCGCTTTCGGTCATATTTACTTACCACCCCCAAAAAATTGAATGGGTAAAAACCAGAACGGTATAAGTGAAATTAAAATTACGGAATAAGTAAAAGTAAAATTTTATAAAGTACGAGAAAATCGTGTTTATTTTAGACTATATGTCAGTGGAAATGTATTTTCGTGATTTTAATAAACAATTGAAATGCCGTGCTTGTAATGATAAAACAAGCACCACGACTTTACAGTAGTATTGACTTACATAATCAGATTTCTCAGAATTTATAAAATGTCACTTATACCGTTCTGATTTTCATCCATTCAATTTTGACCAATGGAAGTGGGGGTCAAATCTATGCACAATTCCTGAGCTCCATCCTCTCTTTATTACTCATAACTGAACTACGAATAAAGGTAGCTACGAAAATTCTTGGCCTTTGATGCAGAGAAATGTTCGCTCCTGTGTAGCTATTAGAGCATATTATGGTAACTATATGACAAACGCGGCAAATGAGTCACAGGTTTGATTTGTTGGTACTGCGCCCAAATAAGTAGCCACACGCACACTTCTTTCCAATCGAGTAACATGAGAGCTCGAGCAAATGAGAACAGATAAAGATTTCGCAGGGAAAAAGCGAAGCAAGAGGCCATCAGAGCTTTTGTTTAATGGAATGGAGAATCCATAAGGACACTGGGCGATACATCTGGTCGAGATGGGCATCATTGACCCATAAGCCAATTGCAGGCCTATTCAATCGTTTAAGATTGTGATATACAGAAAAAAATTAGTATATACAGTATGTGATCAAAAGTATCCGGACACGTGGCTGAAAACGACTTACTAGTTCGTGGAGCCCTCAAACGGTATTGCTGGACTTCTATAGGGTGTTGGCCCATCCTTAGCCTTGATGAGTTTCCACTCTCGCAGGCATACTTTCAATCAGGAAGGTTGAAGGTTTCTTGGGGAATGGCAGCCAATTCATCACGAAGTGCTGTACTGAGGAGAGGTATCGATGTATGTCGGTGACGCCTGGCACGAATTCGGCGTTCCAAAACATCCCAAAGGTGTTCGATAGGATTCAAGTCAGGACTCTGTGCAGTCCAGTGCATTACAGGGATGTTATTCCCCGCCACAGGCCTTGTAGTATGAATAGACGCTAGATCGTGTTGAAACATGCAATCGCCATCCCGTAATTTCTCTTTAACTGTGGGAAGGAAGAAGGTGTTTAAAACATCAACGTAGACATGTGCAGTGATAGTGCCACACGAAACAACAAGGGGTGCAAGCCGCCTCCATGAAAAACTGAACCACCCAGGTACCCAACATCACATCATTTTGGACGTTTCCGGATACTTTTGATCACATAGTGTAGTTGCTTTATTATGGGAGGTCCTTGCTAATGGGTGGTGTCCCGTGGTTTTAGGGTCAGGTGAGGGTGACGATTGGAGGTAAAGCCATCTAGCAGCTCAAAAAGTTGCGAGAACAGTTTTTCTTTTCTGAGCAGTTAGAGAGAAGTAATAAATCATCATATGTGTCTTCTGAATACAGGCTATTTAAATTAACTTGTGAGTCAAGTATGCAGTTGATTCTTCTATTTATAGCTCTGGTAAAGCTAAATTTGTTTCAGGAGTTGTTTAACTTTGCGTGGATTCCTGGCCGCACCTCCACTGTCGCTTCTGAACTCCTCTCACACAGAATGTCAGAGTGCATATGTTTCGTGACATCACTTCCACGACTCCTAGGGTTCGAGTCCCGACGGTTCCAAAATTTTCGATACTATCTACATAGCTAGGTTGAATTCAGGTGCTGTCTGGAGTAGAATTCTAGCGGCCGGCTCCTCTGATCGGTAGTTTTGCGTGGTTTCTCCCCTCAACACCAGGCGAATGCTGGAGCAGTACCCAAACAAACGGTCCACGGACCGCGCGCGGTCACTCCTTCCTCTTTCTTGTCCTATCCTCGCCCCACACTTTCTCACACACACTTACATATATTACACTCTCACTCCTGTCGTGTGACCAATCGGGAGTTCAGAGCTTGTCCCGGCTGGAGCGGGACTGGGGCACGAGATACCTGGTTGGAAGAACAAAATGCCAAGTATAAAATAAAAATTGAGTAATGTATTTCAGCTTGCATTTTAAGCCCAGTTTTAACTGATATGATTTCCATAGGGCCTCTTTATTTTAATATTTTCTTATGTTTTCATGGATTAAATGGCACTGTTAATCAATATCTACCCTATCCGGAATTCAATTTTACTTCAAAAACACTATTATTTTTCGTAACATATTTAATTGAAAGGAGCTACGTCGACCTTCGCCGGCACCACTGAATTCGTTTTGGAGCTGTCCATTCTGGACTGTCGCAAAATGTCATTTTTTTCAAACTTAGGGGAACACCAAGGTACAGCCATATACAGTCTTGTCTATCGGGTTTGATATTTCTTTCAAGCCTGTTAAATGCGTTTTATCCCTTCAAATGTGCATGGTATTCCTTGGCTGTGTCATGCACTCTTAGGTAACTGATACCAGAGACAAAACGAACTACGGGTTGCAGACTAAAGATGCACTGTAAATCGCTTTTTACACACGACATGTTTTTCTTTGATATAATGTACTCAGAAGCTCTGTTTTCATAGAAATATACTTCCTTTTTCATCGCTTTGAATATAGTAGGTTCGTAAAAGCCTGGAAGTTCGTGAAATATTTATTAAATGTGAGCACAACATACACTTAGAATGAGCTTTGCAATGTTCGTCATCATGTTTCTATTCAAGCGTACAGAAAACCTTATTCAAATAAGATAACTTTCTACTGTGAATACTGAAAATCTTCTGCAAAGGTATAATAAATCGCCAAAATTCTCTTCGACTTTCTCATCGCAGGCAGTTTTGAGATTGTATTTTCAGGAGACACAGACCAGCCTTTCCCATTTGATGTTTCCCATCCAATTTCCACAATAAATTGAGAGCGGTAAGTTCAAAGCCCTTTGAGAAATAATCTTCGTAGAGGGAGCAAATCATAATTCGCCCCGAAATTGTTTGACATCGAAACATTTGCAGTGGCAAAAAACTGACGGTCTGAAATTAATTTTCGTCCATGGCATCAAATGGAAACCGTTAGAAACTATTTAAAAGAGAAAAAGCAATTGTAACCGTTATTCTTTATTTAATTAAGTATTGTGCTGGAATCGATATCAAATGGAACAGTACCTCTTCCGTTTTTTTTAGGATCTTCATAATTCAGGTACCGTGTTAGTGTGAGAATGACATTATTTTGTGCAAATACCTTCATACCTCACAGACGTTAGCCATTAACACAAAATGAACGTTTCTGGATGTCAGTATTTTGTAAAAAAACTGAATATTATTTAAGGCCTTTTTACCATGCACCAAAGATATGTCATTATTCATCCTCCAACAATCATATATGATATATCATATATCACTTCGCCATTATGGGTACGATTCTAAGATTCTTCGTGTACACTGCCAAAGAACGGTCTTGATAGAGAGAAACAGCATTAGTGCAATCATTCCTCTGTATTGTTCTCGTAAAAGAAATTAATAATCCATTCAATCGATAGCCTTAAGTAGGCCGCACGTCCACTCAGAATATCCAAGATTGAAGTTGGAACGGAAAGAGTTATCGCGACAAATCCAAAATCGATTTCAGGTTCTTCGCGGAATAAAATCTGAAAATAACCTATTCGCCTACTCGCACACATACATCGCAAGTACCCGTTCCCTGGCGGCCATGACCTTTGCCCTCAACTCGCGGACGATAATCAATTCATCTCCGAGCTGTTGCATAATGGAGCCCGCGCATTACGAAATCTTTTCATCTCCTTTCTTCTGCCTTTATACTCTTGTTATTTACAACTTGCATAGAGAAGTTATTTCTGTGAAGTGAAGCATAGCTTTGTTTCCTTCTTAGTATGAGTTCTTTAAATTGGCTTCCAGAAACTTTCTTTGATGGCGTAATGGACTTCTTTTATTACTTTTCGTGAAAAGATTTGCTTCGTTTGCGTTTCGCGTTATTCCTAGAGTCGCGGGGTTGCGGCTGCGGGGCGGGCGGGGGCGGGGGCGGAGAAGGAGAAAGAGGAAGAGCGGGGGCGGGGGTGGGGGCGGGAGGAGGGAGGTCGCGTGCGCGCGCGCACTCTGTCGGTTCGACCCGCATTTCTCCCTCCCGCCCGCCGAAGATGCTCCGCGGGATGCCGTAGCTCCCGTTGTGCCGCGTTCGCCTCTTCGCGTTGCTTCGTTCCGCCTCTTTAGCCGTTGCCGTGCTCTCTCTCTCTCTCTCTCTCTCTCTCTCTCTCTCTCTCTCTCTCTCTCTCTCTCCAGCCAGTCGTCCTGGTTGATAATATATCAGGCGCTTTGTGCTAGCCTTGACGCGGCGTCCAACATGCGGGGGCGAAAGCTAGCTGTTCGTGGCCCGCCTGAGGTGTAGGTGTGGGTGACCTCTTGAACTTCCACATTTCCCATTTGGACCAACCTCTCACTTTAATTATTCGTTTTTCGTTATCATTCACTCTCGATGATCACCCTATCAGCTTTTATCCAATGGAAGGCCATCACGCAGGTTAACTGCGCAGGACAGGGCAGAGAGTAGTGGCTACGACGCTTTTTCCTTCCCCAACTGTCGGAAACGGAGTTTGGCAAACTTTGGTGGCACATTGCTCCACAAGAGTCACATTACATCTTTGAACCTGGAACATTGAAATTAATATATTACTATGATTTTAATTCCAATGTTTTCTGATCCGGCTAAAAGTTAGAATTTTCCACATTTCCCTCTGTACCTGCCTCGGAGGACCCAGGGTGGCAACAGCGCCTAACATTGATTAGTGATTCCCAGCCCTGGTTACGGTTACGGTCAATATTCCCGTAAGTGTAGCGCGTGCTTCTTCTCGCGGGAGGAGACGGTGATCTTACGTAGGTGGATGGCGAGATCCTGCACTGACCTACATGTCAGCTGGCAGGTTTCCCCCAACCAGGTATCTCCCACCAGTGAGGCCAGCGCCGCCTCACCCGCCTCCGTCAAGGCTCCCTTCGTGTGTGATAGTTTAGTGCACCTAAGTGTAAGAGAGCTATGAAGAGGGCAAGAAAGAGGAAGGAAGAACCGCGCGCAGTCCGTGGCCCATTTGTGAAGGTGCTGCTCCGACATTCGCGTGGAGTTGATCGGAGACATCACGGAACACTACCATCGGAGCAGCCGACCGCTAGAATTTTTATCCAGAGTCGATAAAAGCGCCTAAAACGCGCCTGAGACTCTGGCTCGGGGCATCAGCTGATGTCACCGGGAGGTCCTGGGGTTCCAGTGCCGACGGTGGCAGTCAGCTGGGCCGAATTAAGCCGCACTCTGGAGAAAACGTCTAGCGGCCGGCTGCTCCGATGTGTAATGTTCCACGGTTTCTCTGATCAACACCAGGCGAATGCCGGAGCAGTACCCTAACAAACGGGCCACGGACCGAGAGCAATCTTTCCTTCTCATTCCATGTCATATTTTCACTCTATACTTACACACGCTTACTCGTTCATGCACTACACTACCGCACATGCCGGGAGAGCATAGTCGGGGACTTAGAGCTTGTTCCGGCTGTGGCAGTGCCCCTCGTGGTGGAAGATACCTGGTTGGGGAAAACCTGCTAGCCGATGGTACGTCGGCGCTGAATCGTGCCATCTAGAGGGGCAAGATCACTGCCACCTTCCGAGGAAAAAACATGCACTACACTTACGGGAATAATGAGCTTTTGCCGTTGACGCGCCCGGAATTACTAGTAATCAATCAATCAATCAATCAAACAAACACGCGTGATGCGTGCGTTTCCCACACGTGGTTGTGGCCTGGCTGGCTTCTCGTGCCTCCCCGTTCGCAGTCTGTCTCCTGTGATCCCCGATCTGCCTGTCACCCTTACGTCATAGCGGGAAAGCCTCCTCCCTTACGCACACTCAGAAACGCGTGAACGGCACCTATTAAAATCTCCTTTCCCCAATAGTTTCTCATCATTTTACATCCCTCTCCTGTTGTGCTTTCGTATTTCATTACTTTATTTGTATCTTTGCATCGCCTTGAAGCACTTCAGATACATTTTCCTTTTGAACGTCATTTTCCTTTTCAGTGTTTCTCACACCGGCCATCGGTATTTCTCGTCTCCTGAACTTTCAAATAATGTATTTCTATATTGTTTAGTAGCTTCTCAACTTTGCTTTTTTGTGTCCCCTGAAGTTTTAAATAATGGGTTCCTATAATGTTTAGTCTACTTCATAATATCTCATCTGTTATGCATCTAATCATTTATTCTCTTTGTGTCCCTTGATTTATTACCATTTGTCTCCGTCGTGTTTGGTTCATTTTTATTACCTTGTTGGCCCCATCATGCTCCGCTACCTCTCTATGCTTCCCTCCGTTTGGATTTTATTAATTTCCGTTTTTGCCTTTGTGTCTTTGTCCCCTCCAGCTTCTCTTCGTTCTTCCATACAAGCGCATTTCTTAATGTCTACCGTCAGTCCATTTATTTACAACCTGTGGTTATGCTAATATTCCTTTGCTCCTTAAATAGCGTCATCATTCTCACGCAGAAGACACCCATACTTTCTGTTATTAGTCTCCATTCTCGTCTTCCTTCTTCCAGTTACAGCTTTTCATCCATTGCTGGCCACGAGTTCTCTCACTGTGTGCTTCCTTTGCTTTTCTCCTTGCGCCATTTCCGCCAGTTTGCTTTTGGAACCTCCAAGTAACACTCGTTCAGTCGCTGTGACGTTCATCTTCACTTGTTACCCCCGATTTTTATGTTTTCTCCTCTTTAAAATCTCATGTTTACTCGTCACGAGGACTTGAGAACACCATTCACTTGAAATATCACTTCATGGTGAAGCATAACTGAACATTTACGAAGGCAACACCTTTATTCTGTCTTGCACAATGTTACTCACGTGAAATATTTTTAACTTATAACAGGCCTCTGCTGTCTAGGATTTCTGTCTTTTGTTACCTTCGTCTTTCATGTCTTTTTCCATCTCTTCCTTCAACAGATATTATTTTCCTTCAACTTCTGTCCCTGCCCCACGTTTCAATTGCATTTTATTTCATCTAAACATTCCATCATATTCATATATAATTATTTTTCAAATTTCCATTACTAGACTCTTTCTGTCCGCCTACGCATTCTCTCCTTCATTGAGGTTCCTATCATTGTGCTCTTCCCCACCTACGTCGAAGGGAGGGAGTGGAGGAGTGCCTCTGAACACAAGTGTCGGCTGACGTTCTTATTTCCCTAGACTTTTCCTTTTCGCTTCATTCTCATCCTTTTAATATTTTATTTTAGCATTTCCTCTAATTGTCTCTCTCCTACTTTCTCATTACCTTATCGTTGGTGCACCAGAGAAGTTATACATTTCACAAATTGACCGTTAGCAGAACTGTTTTAATCTGAACGGATCCCTTTGTTGGGCGTCCAAAGAGAGTGCTGCACTTTGCACTGGCTAGGGTACTACCGGTTGCCTTCTGAACTGTAATCCTGCAATCCTCCATTTTCACTTGCAAAAGTAGGTAATTGTCTAAATAAATTTCTTCACTTCAGTATAAAATGTCGAGTTTACCTTCTGCACACCCGATCTCGCCACACAGCGGGGATCACTGCCACCTTTCGAGCAAATAACATGCACTACACTTACTGGCGAACGGCGCTTGTAGTTGACGTGACTGGAATCACTAAACAATCAATCAATCAATCAATCAAAATAATTATACGTGCTCGTACCTGATCATCTCATCACCTCCGCAACTTGCCGTTTGTCGCATTTCTAGACGTTCCCGCTTCTCCGTGGAGTCAGTCTGGTAGTAGCCTGCCTCCTCTCGTCTTTCGTGGAGCTTCGTACCACGTGTCCGGTCGTGCAGCCGCCGAGGAGGTCGTAGGAGGGGAGGGGAGGGGGGTGCCCTCGAAGACAAGTCTCGGCTGACGCACCGCGACGCGGCGCGCGGGTCGACGTCCGGAAGAGAGCTTCATGGAAACCGATGCACGATTCCGCCCTTCTTTTGTTTCTTTTCAAGCCCCAACACAACAACGCGGAAGCGTTCGCTTCGAGCTGTATAAAGCATTCGAAGCGTCGTCTTATTTCGAAACAAAAAGGTTGTTTTTTATTGTGTGGCAGTTTATGAGGCGTCTTTTGTTATTAACGAAAATAAAGCCGGACGTGCGGATAAATTCGTCTGTCTGTATTTGTTCAAAAAATGCGATCTCGTCGTGAAGCTACTTTGAAATGGTAGTGACACATTGATTAGCTATTTTCGTGAAGCTGTAGGCTGTTCTGTCCAGTCATTCGAATGATTTTGGCTGGCCGGGAGGCCGCTTCATAGGATGGTTTGTCGACGTTTCGGCCATAATGTCGTCTTCTTCCTCAGAGCTAATGATCGTGCTAAGGATTGAGGATTTATTATCAGTATGAAGAGTTTTTTGATTGTAAGAATATAACGAATTGCGTGCGTTTTTTAGTTTACACGAGCAATGGGCGGTGCGAAGAACGGGAATGCTCCCGGCTCTCCAAATGGTGTCGCGTCCTAGGCTGATCTTCGCTCGCCTTCTGGCCGACGCTTCCGTCCCGAAATGCCCCGCAGTAGACAGCGCTTAGACTTGCCGAGCCTGCGAAGCTAGTCGTGATTTACTGGTGAACTATTATCATACCTACGGCTAGCGTTTCTACGAGCATTTTCCTAATCACACACTTGAAGCGTGCGACCCTCAACAACGAAACAAGCGCAACTGAGCAAATTTTGCACAAAAGGTTATGAAAAAGAACTTTTGATAATGCTGCCTTGACTTAAAAAGAAAAAACTATGCACGTGAACCGTTTTTATCTGTTTTGAAGAGACAAAAAGGTTCCAGGAATAACAATTACATTTTCACAAATATCACAACAAAACAAATTAAACATATCTATTTTTAGAAAAAATGAAAAAGCAAAGAAAGCAAGGAAAAAGACAGAATCAGATTAATAAGCTCTTGTTCACAAGTCTGGCGTTCATTCTCTGCAGATAGATCATGGCTCCATCGTCTAAAACTTACTTCCCTATGGTATATAGTTACGCCGTGATGAAACATGTTTTCACACACCTTAGGGAAAAAAAAAGCATGTTCAACTAAATTCAGTTGTACGTGTCTGGGGTCTACACCTTCTCATTTTCTAACTTTTAGAACGTAAATGTCACCCCTTCAGTTTCTTAAATCATTTTAAATTAACGTATTACTCCGCGATTTAGGGTAAATAACGTCTTGAATCATATAATAATGTCGGCTACTTTCCTCTTCTTACGCAAGAAAGCTTCTTACGAAAAATAAAGATTTGAGAAGTCGCACAGCGAACACTTATTCAGGTACTTTAAAGGCATTTCGCATCATTAATAACACGACCTAAACCAACATGAATGCCTTGCCTTGAACGTAATTCGCGTTAGAGGTCGAGTGTTGCATACAATGTTAATAATATTTAATGTCCTACCTGCGTAAGTAGATATAAAATATTCGGCCTTTGTTCCTTATTAAGATTGATAATACATTTGAAGAATAATTATTGTTCTTCGTTGATGCGCTGTGATACGCTTATGGATCGTCAATGGACCCTAGCTTCATAATGAGCAGAATCAATCATCCTGCATTCCTCAGCCTAATCAGAGTTTGCTGGATTTTCCCTTCCAAGTATCTCCTGTAACGATACAGCGCTCCCTGTCGGACCAATTTCTAGATTCCCTGGTCTCCCGGCGTATGTGGTAGCGTAGTGCAGTATGTGTAAATGCGTGTATAAAGAGAGACTGGTGAACGAGAGGAAGCACAAAGCTCGCGCGCGGTCCGTGGCCCGTTTGTTCGGGCACTACTCTGCTAATCGCCTGGTGTTGATCGGAGAAATCACGGATACTACGATGAAGGCAGAGAATACACAGTGCTTTGTTTCAATCCGGGTGTTTAGAATTGTGTCCTCGATCTCTGGGACATCCCGGTTGGTCCCTTGTGATGAAAAATGTGAAAATGGGGAATATTAGAGCATCTCCCAGGGGTATGTAAACAGTTAAGTTCTCTGAACTGGGAGTGGGTCTTCCGTATTTGTCGGCGCGTCAACTACGTTAGACATTAGGCGCGTGAATGCTTTGTATCCGGGAGGTGGCGGTGTTCCGCTTACTGGCTTCCCCTCCAGACATTTGCCCCGGCGGGGGCACTGTCCTAGTAGTGAAAATCTCAACGTTCCAGCGTGGCTTCTCCGATCATCACCAGCGAATGCCCGAGCAGTATCCAAACAAACAGGCCACGGACCGCACGCGATCTTTCCTTCTTCTTCCTTCTATCCTCTCCCCTGCGGCTGATGGACGATAGCTGGTTGGGGAAAATCCCCGCGAGCCGACGTGCGTCGGCGCCGGATCTCGCCAGCCAGCGGGGGAAGGTCACCGCCACCTTCCCCCATGAACACATGCGCTACGCCGACGGGACTGGTGACGTTAGCAGTTGAGGCAGCCGGAATCACTAGACCTTTTATCTATCTGCGTTCCAGACCAAGAGACCTGGGATTAGACAACAGAATTATTGTCGTCCTCTATTTTGAGGTGCGTGATGATACGCACAAAACGCTCCGAGCGTGCGAGTCTTTTTTCTCGCTCTCAGTTATTCGCAGCATCTCTTACCAACCACGACACAGCTTATTACTGGAACACTAGAGGAGAAACCAGATTACGTTCAATGGAGCTGAAGAGGCAGAAGACAAATGAAGGCAATGACGCGGTATGACGTGGAGCCAATCAGGAACGAAACCCTCTTTCACGTTGCTATGGAGACGCCACTGCATTGTAGATACTCTTGAGACCATTCCCGATTTACATTTGGAAATTCCATTTCACCAAATTTGGTCGGAAATATGAAATAAATGAGTCTTCTTGTTTGAATATGGTGTTCCTGTGCAATATCGTACTTATTTCTTGCACATCCGTTTATTGATGATCAGATAGTGCATCTTGGGCAAATAGTGTTTTTTCGACTTATTTGCCTTATAGTTTAATTTTTTATTACTGTATTATTTATAACTGTGTGGACACTTTTCTTCAAACTTATTTATGTCAGTTTGAAGTTGTCCCGCATCTTGAAAGATTAAGGATGCATCATCAGAGAAGTAATGAAGGAAACAATTGACCGGAATTAATCGCATGAAGAACACAGGCCTGTGAATATGTGGTACTTGTCATTCATCTTGCATACCAAACATTGAAATGCAGAAATCTTAAGTCTTGCAATTGCACACGAAAGCAGTTTTTCTTGTTTTCCGTTTGTTTTGTTTTTTAATAAGAAAATGGCTGAGGCAAGTTCATGTCGTTCACAGAAGGGAAGAGAACGTATATAATAGATGTGAAAGGGCAAATATTGATAAAGTTGCGAAGGCATGTGAAGTAGAAAATTAAACAAGGTTCTTAAATCATCCAGGAGACCAATTTATCGTACTCCTTATAACTAGGTGGGTGCGTTTGACTTTGGTTTTTCAGGTGTTGGCATTGCTTTGTCCGATATTGTAACTAGTAATATCAAAAGGACTTTTCTTAACCGATGGCTTGCAGAAATGCGTGTAACGTGGAGGTATTAGTTACAAAATCTGCCACTACATTTTATGAACCAATGACAATCTCTGGAAAATCAGTGATGCCTTTGCAACTTTCTCAATGATTTTCGTTCTCTTTGAGAAGTTTGAGGTATCTCTTGTGAAGAATACGAACTTGCTCCATCCATTTTTTTTAGATTTTTTTTTGTTTAGAAAAACACGAGCAGGAGTTCTCGTCTTCAACAGCTAATAGTTTTTATTAAGCGCCAATGAAGGTGTGTTTGGAATGTCGTCATGGGTGCTCGCTGCGAGCTTTTACCTTCAACTGTTTGTTGTGCCAGGGAGGGGGAAGGTAGATGAGCGCTCCAGGAAAGCTGTCCGGATATTACGCGAGTGCTTCTAGTCTGTTCGGTGGCTCAGTCCACATGAAGGTGTCAGTGCCTTCTGGCCCCCAGAAGGACCATCAAGAACTAGTATCATTTTACAGGCAGCCCTCTTTTTTTAATTAAAGCGCATTCACATTCACGACTTTTCGTAATTTTTTTTGTATGTAATATTAACGTTCTTTCAATGTTAACATGAAAACGGTAGAAACTAGTCTATCAGCTGGTGTTTCTACCAATTACTAGAGTGACAAATTATTCTGAATCCTTTGAAAACGTTCCACTCTTAGATAATTATAATTATTTCTTAAATAAGCTATCGGCGCAGCTAAATTATTGCGAATATAAATTCTAGCACTATCTGCAGTTTTGAATTCTCATCTGTACCGACAGCTACATCTTTCCTTCTTGAAAGTTCTCTAGAGGAAACGCGTCTCAGTTCTTAAAATAGCAGATGCTCATTAATGTTTTCACAACTTTTTACAACTCGATTGCACTGAAAAACAGACGTCTCTCTATAACTTCCCTCTGTAACACTATAATCACCGTGTTTCCGTTCACCTACTGGTTCACCAAACACGGAACCGAATCACTGTGAACGAAATACTGATGTCGTTTTTTTCCGTGCACAAAAAAATATACTTTTTATAGAACATTTATGAGAGTTTCTTTATTGTTGCACTTTCAGATTAATACACAATGAATGAGACTTCTCACATTGACATCGAGGCTTGAGTTTATATTGGGTGTAAATTATTGGAAAAAACATCGAATTCTCTTTAATTTTGTCTTTTATGTTAAATTTTATCCTAATAATATTCGGCAAAATATTTAAGTCATTCTCTTGATGCTTGTATAAAAAGTCTTTTAATGCTTAATTTCTGGTGTACTACTCATATATACGTATATATTACGTACGGGTATAGAAAGAAAAAAATGCTTTGAAAGTACTTATGTGAATGCTTTGATGATGGGATGTTTTTTGACACCCTGCGTTTTTCCTGGTTTGTTCCTTACTCTAACCAATGTCCCTGGTAACACAATACTAGTGACAGGGAGATCACGGCCTCGATCCCGAACCGATGCCGGAAATTTGCTTGAAGTATCCAGTGCCCTGATCTGTTTTTTTTTCTGTAGTTTCCCTGATCGCAGTGTACTGTCGCTCGCCATCTTCATGAATTGATGTTTCAGGACACGCCAACTTGTGTGGTTTTAACCCCGTTAGTGTAGTGAATGTTTTGTTCCGTGGGTGGCGGCGGCGGCATTCTTCACCCATTGGATGGTGAGATCCGGCGCCATACTACACGTCCGCCTATGGGGAATTTCCGCCTCCAGGTATCTCCCCTAGCGGGGCACGGCCCCAACCAGTGCAGTGCATTTGAATGTTTGCGTGAGTGTGTGTAAGGAAGTGAACAAGGAAGAGAAAGAAAAGATCCTTGGTCTGATTGGTAGGTTACTGCACCAGCATTCGCCTTGCATTAAGGGGGGAAATCGCGGAATATTGGCATTCAGAGCAGCCGGCTGCTAGAATTCTATCGTAGAAGCAGCCGAATTCGACCTAGCTAAGTAGCTGGTCGAACCCTAAGGACTGCCCGTCAGAGAGGCTTCAGTCACAACGCCAATGCCGGCCGTCTTCTCTTCCATTCCTTTCCTTTGCCATCCCATTCCATCTCCTCTCACCGCACCGGGCCGCCTCTGGAAGTCGGCCGGCACCAAATCGAAATGGACAGAATTAGGCCGAAAGTAATAGTTGCGTACTCCGCGAGTGCAGTTGCTATCATTGAATTGCACCGTCCTCTTCCTCTTCCGTCCGAAGGGCGTTTCGCAAACCGGGTCCTACCTTCACCTTTCCGTGTCGCTATGTCGACCGAGTCGTTGGCAATGACCCCCGCTCACTCCCCGACTTCCTTTCCCGCGTTGCCGGCTACTTGGGGCGGGCTACCTTGCCGATGGCATTGCAAGACGCCTCCATGTTTCTGGCCCGTCAGACCAGCACTTCTGCGCGCCTTTCTCAGTCCCGCGAAGAATTGATGAGAGTTCTCCACTTTCAGGTCATATTCTTGTAATGATCTTGTAATCTCTGTGGCGCACGTTTGGCTTCTTGGTCGTGATTCAGCGACCTTATTTCATGGGTTGCGTGAAAAATAGCGTTTGCGAAAGCTACTCGAGGTCGTCTTGGTCTGGACAATAAAATTTCTAAACGTCTACATATATCATATCAACGACGCTTATGACGTATTTTGCGACTTCATTGACATTTCTAACAGGCTACACTAAATTGAATTGAAATGTTTTCGATTTAATACTGCTCACATCTGTCCACAAATTAAACGGTGGATATTTCTAAACTGTACATTTAAATATTAATTCTCTTAATTTTTTTATTTATTTGTTTATTTTTTATCTTTTTATTTTGTTATTGGCTACGGAGCAGTTAGAATTGGCGATGTTCACGAGTCTGACACTTAAGAGTGATATTTAGAGTGCGAAAACCTTGCAAATATTTTGCAGGGTTTTTACATACTGTGAAAAAAATGCCGTGAACATTGCGTACGAGACCACAGAAATGAGTGCTTTAGACCGTTGTTATTTGATGTTCGTGGAACACGGATCATGTCTGGCGAATTGATAAGTGGACTAGATATTAGTTCGGGGAAGCATTGCGTCAAATTCCACTATGCGTTTAACTGGTGTGTGTACATACACACCGGTGAAATACCTTTCATTTTTTCTTATTGAAGTAACATTTTCAATTGAGGTGGGTCATACGTGATTTTATCAAATGTAACCTGCAATAGCGTGATGATCTCTTATTGAAGTCCGTGAAACGGGCGTGAGTATAGATTTCATTTTCCAGAATTAAACAACAGCAGTGGATCAGAACAAAAAAATTATGGCACATCATGGTAGTCAAACACATTCCGATCTTCAGAAGACTCCCATGGAGTGGATATTTCATTCTGATTCATTTCTGGTCCACGTCCAAAATCCACGGCGTCGATCGAGTTTGAACCCGCCAACTTGGGTATAACAGTCCAATACGCTAACCGTTACACCATCGCCGGCGGTTATATAGGATTTGTTAAAAAAACACATCCAAATATTCATGTCAAACGCAACCCGCAGCTCTCACACTGTTATGTTGTTAAACAACTCCTAAAGAACGCATTCTAGCATTCTATTCCTTAAAAACTGAACCTTTGAGGCTAGAGGTCTCAAAGAAACTTTCCTCACACCGTATCTACAGGATGAGATATTTCTGAACATTCTGTTTAATGTTTGTTGTTTCGGCAATTATTGATACTACCTTTGCCACCTATATTTCAGCCCTTAGTGATGGTGGCTATTTACGCTTGTGTACACCGTGGTTTGCGCAAGCTGACGAGGTTTATTTGCATAATTATTCAATATTCGCTTTCGCAGTAACAACTAGAGTTACTATTAATAGTTGCTTGATACCAATGAATATTGTTTCTTCTGCGTGTAGTGAAAACAGTTATCGTTTTGCAGAGGTCTACAAGTTTTGTTTAGCTAACTGTGGAGGGATGTGAGTGTACAGTGAAGAGTGAATACGTGTCTTCTTTGATGTGGTTTGTTTTACCTGTACCAGTATTTTCGTTATCAGCAGTGATTCAGTGAAACTTTATAATGATGATAAACACGTGAGAGTTCTCGCACGGGTACGCTAGTTTTACATATATAGAACCAAAATAGTGATCTTCAGAAGCAAAAATGCTGCTGTGAATGTGTGAAAAATATGATCTTGAAGCAGAAAAAATTGTTCTGAAATGGTACACATCAGTACCATAGCTTTTTCCTCCTCGTCATACTGTGCCCGTCTTTGAGAATATAATCGTAACATTGGGTATGAACAATTGCAGATTAACATCAAATATTCACATTTTTCAGTGTAAAATGTAACTGTTTCATTGCTTATGTATTTTCCCGTGTTCTTAAATTTGTAAAAAAACTATTGACACCTATCACATTATCAGAATCTGCTTAGTTTTTCGACAATTTATGCGTATATTTGAAATTTGGCCATCAGTTTCTTTCATTTCATTGGTAATAATAAAACATATTTTCTTTGCAGTTTTAATTCTAAAATTAGTTACAATTTCAATAAATATAATTTCAAATATGTTTTCATCAAATATATTTTTAATTTGATTTACATTTAATTACTGCGACACCATTCATGATATCGACGTTAAATTTGTAATTTTTCTTTTAGTTACTTCTGTGGTTATTTCACTCTGGGTCAATCGTAAGATTTTTACTATGAGAAATAATTCATGGTTGTAATTAGTTTTTGAACCACTGTTTTTAGTTTATGTTTTTTTCGTATGTTTTAGATATAAATGTATGTTCGCAGTAGTTACAGCTGTTTATTGATTTAGTGAGGAATTTTTGGACAGAAAGCAAATTTTACGTCTCCCAAGTGAAAATATGAATATAAATTTGTGTCTGTCGTAGACTTAATTGAAATCCCAATTAATGAAAAGAAATTATTACCATACAGCTACTGTCGTTTTCCTTGTGCATACATGTGCGTTGTACAAAATAGGAGAGAATACATCGTTTAGCTTGTACGTGTAAAATTAATAACACAATTTTCCGAACTGCGGTAAGCTGCAGGCAAAACTCATAGCTAAAAGGAAAATCAATTTAAAACTCTATTACAAATTGTATGGTTAAATTTGTTTTAACAGCTTTTATTAAATATTTGTTCTCTGCTTTGTAGAAAATGTATTCCCTTCTTTAGATGTGACCATACTGCAAAGACTGCATTGCGTAGTTTAACCGGATTTGTTTATTGTTTGAAGTTTGTATTTACAATAGTGATATTAGTAAATTCTCCGAATTTTTTCATGTACATAAAAAAGGTGAGGTTCATAAAACAAATGATGACAAACGAATAGTATTATATTCACTCTTGTTGCATTTTAGTTGATTAATGGGACTTTCTTTAATTCTATTAAATTAATCTTATATCTTTTAACAGCGGTAATGATAAGGAAAGTTAATGCCATCAGTTAAAATAGTAATAAAATATTTCTTGTTATAGACTTGGATTGAATGCCATAATTGACACAATAGTTGTTTTTGTCACAAATGTTATATTGCTGATCTATGTCCTTGCATACATTACCTACTAATATAAATCTTCAGTTTAAGTCATGATTTAGATTATATGTATCACAAGCAGTCTTTTATTTTTTAAATGCAAACTTCTACATCATGTTGCCTCTTGGACTTATTGTTTTTTGATGCTGCGTATTTACATGCATATTTCATTTGCGCGTACCGTTAATTTACATAACGGAAGCTGAAATGCTCTTACGAAAACAAACATCGGTAATTCTGTCAGAGCGAAGAGGCCAACGGTGCGGCGCCACCAGATAACGGAGATGCAGCGGCTGCGGCTCCGCGAACGAAATGAGCCAACGAGCGTTGATTCTCAAAGCTGAAGAAATACTATTTGCTTCAGTTATCACGTACACTTCGTTTGTTAATTTAGATCACGTTTTGGCGTTGTTGAATCACCGCCTCCTGTACTGTAGAGGTCGTAGTTGAAAAAATGCACACACACTGCTAATATCCGAATTGAGTCGACACGCTAACGTTCAATTTTTCATTTTTTTTTCTTTTTCACGTTTTCCCAAGTAAGTTTCATTATATTTTCTTCCCTCGTTCTACTAATAATAGTATATTAATTTTCAGCAAATAGTACTATGAAACCTTCACAGAAATAATTAAAAGATACGTTGTACGTTGACGTTCGCAATACGTTGTCGAATTCTCCAATGATAGTTTCGGTTTTCTTTCTGATGTTAGTACAAAGAAGCTTCTTTTATTTTTTAAATAATCTTGAAAACTTTTGTAATTTAAATTAGTACTTGAAGCATCTTCAAGATCTTCCCTAATAATTGAAATAAGTTCATTTATTAGCACTATCCTTAGCTTATTTCGTTTACGAGGAAGTAAAATTTCAAATATTTGTTTTCTAAATATGATTGTAAATATTTAATCTAATGAAAATCTAAAAACTTCAACGGTCGAAACGTCACCAGAATGTTATTTTGAATGTAAATTAGAATTAAAGTAAGTACGTTTAAAGAAAGGTCAGTAATATTTATTGGCATTATTACTATTTATTATATACGTATCCACATATTATACACGGACTACTAAAATATTCACATCAAAAAATAAATAACAGATTAACTGATTCAAATGGCTTTTAATGCCTTTATTTTAGCTAATGCCATATTCTATAATGAAAATCAAAATGTCTGCAACACCGTTGAAATTATCACTTCACAAATATAAACATAATGTTGTTTGAAAATAAATCATTTTATCGAATTTGAAAAATATTAGAAAAACGTTTTTTAGATCTATAACCAATACTATCAGAGATTTTAGTTACAATATCATTGTCATATTAAGAAACACTACAAATTGTAAAAAATAGCTCTAAGACGAAACAAAACATCGATAAGCAAAAAGTTATATTCGAGGCACTCAGATTCACTCAGAAAAGATAAGTTTTTTGTAATGCAGTGCACGCCTTCTAAGAATGAGGGAATATTATTCTATTAATGACTTTTTCCCAGAAGATTTTCTTAAACTTTAATGAGATTTGTTAACCACACCACATTCAAGGTGATGGGAGACATTTTCTAGACTTTCAATAAATACAATGATTGGAGTCATGCGGAATAACCACTACCAATACCCTTCACGAATATCCACCATGTTAACCATTAACTATAATACATGGAGCACGTTAGATATTACAAGTACTCCACAAAAGCACGAAAAAAGACAGTGAAAAAGAAAACTGAACGTTTCTGATTTTTTTCCCTCTAGAAATCATAACTTACATCTAACGATCTAGATAGTCGTCGTCGTTTAGAAAATTACTTGACTGCGTATTCAGTCAAGAATCTTTTTGTATAGTGTATTCGTTATGAAGCAGAGTATTTAAATAGTGTGTGTATAATTGGGACATTTCCTAGATTATTTATTCGCAAAATCAAATATCAGTATTAATTAGAGAATTATATTGTGTTTGTATTTCGAAACATAGGATTGAAGAATACATTGAGTTGAATAATCTACTTATTTTTATGTAATACTTGAGTACTGTGCTGGTTACAATCAAACCCCACCCAATTGATCTCAATAGTAAATGTAGAGTACTGCCAATGAAACCTCAACGATCCACATTCCAAATCTGAGATACAACAACTGCGTATCTGGTTATTGTGCAAAGCATTCTTTCTAAGGCGAATGCCTGGCGTTCAAGAATAAGTTTAGAGCCGGTAGTACTTAAGAGTGTGTGCTCCGCTTCAAGAGAAATCGTTCCCTGGCTCATAAGCAGCCCATATCCAATGACCCTCTTTTTTATATTCACTTCCTCGCTCAGGTCGCCATTAATCGAGAAGAGAAAGTAGGACTAAATGGGACCAGCCTTTCTTGACGTTGGAAGTAAACGTTTACCTACCTATCCATACACTCGAGCAAAAGAATAGTCATGCTAACCCTCTCCCTTTTTCTTCTCTGTCTCTCTCTTTCTCTCTCACTTTTTTCTCTTTTTCTCTCTTTCTCTCTCTCTCTAATTCGGTATCTGACTTAGTTTTTTCAATCTTTAATAATGTCAAATATATTTCATATAATTCTATGGACCGTCCGTTCTTCCAAGGGTACAATGATAACGCAATGTGCCTTCTCATTATGTTATGGATTTTGTGAAATGGAAAATTTATAGGAAAAATGACATGAGGTATTGATATAATAAGATTACATCATATTCATTCATTTCCGAATTGATTTGCAATTATTTGACAGTTATTTTAGTTAATTTTGTCAGATTTGTTGTGAAGAGATTGTATTCCAGTGCGCCAAATTGTATGAATCACATAAACGCTTTTATTACCGATTTGAACGGTATGACGGTTGCCAAGTTTGGCATGAACAAAGAATATATCAATGATTCAAAATTCGAATAGAAGAAAATCTTCGTCTTTTTAATTTTAACAAATTTTAACTGAGTCTCAAAAAATATAATACCTCAGAGAATGGTTCAGGTTTCGTTCAGGCTTAATCAGTGACATCTGCGTAAATATGACATAACGTCGAGATCTTTTGACCGCAACCACAGTGACACAGAGTAAATGGAGAAGTGTCAATATAGATATGGATTTAATGTTTTTGGTGTTGTCTCATACACTTCACTTCCGAGTGGCGAGCACTTCCAATGCTGGCTGCGAGAGCTCGCGGCGGCCGCAGGAGGAAACAGCTGAACGCTGCTTGCCTACTTCCCAATAGAGCGGGCAGGTGCCGACCGTCACAGGAGGCCTTGAGAGACCTGTTTGCGGCGACCCCATGGACCAACATCCTTTTCAGTTTACAGTTATCCAAAAGTTATATTTACATTTCCTGAGGAAGGGGTTGGATCAACTGATGTCACTGCAGCGCCTCTGACCGGGAGGTCCTACGCTTTTACTCCCGACGGATTGTCGACACTAGCTTCGTAATTAGGTCGAGGTCCGTCGCTGTCTGGACGAGAATTCTAGCGCGCGGCTGCTCTGATCGGTAGTTTTTTGTGATTTCTCCGATCAACAGCAGTCGAATTCCTGAGCTGTATCCTAACAAACGGGCCATGGTCTGCGTCCGATCTTTCCTTCCTCTTCCTTGTCCTACACTCACATCTTACATACCTACATTTACACTCGCATGCTTTATACACTTCCACATAGGCCGGGAGACCGGTCGGGAGCTTAGAATTTGTCCCGGCTGGGCCGGTGCCTTGCTGGTGGGAGATGCCTGATTGGGAAAACCTCACTAGCCAACGGTGGGTTGGCGCCGGATCTCGCCATCCAGCAGAGAGAGACCACCGCCACCTAACGCGATAAAACATGCACTACACGTACAGGAATAATTACCTCGCCTGAAGACGCGTCCGGAATCGATCTACCGAGTTGAGAGACTCCTGACTTCCCACAAAGCCCACGCGCTGTCCCCAGTGTTTTTGCGCGGGCGAAGTGGTCGCCGGGCAGCGGCTGGAGCGTTGCGTCGTTGTCAGGGCAGCCGCCATCTTCAAGAGCTGACTGCAACCCGAACTAACGGCACTCCGCGCTCACGGCCTGTTATTGTCCCCGGAAAGTGCCCGAGAAAGCGTCAGTAAGTACTGAATGCTTGCCACTGCTTCAGCTATTAACTCGGTATCGTCTACATTCCTGCGAGTTTAAGCTTCGACTTCCCTCCCCAAGTGCCCTAGGAGCTTAATGGATGTCCCAATGGCCCATCAAAGATTTTATGTGTTACTCGAAAACGGGAAAATGTATGGGAGGAGAGACTGTGCGCAGCACTGCGGTTCATCGCTTATTTCGTTTACCTTTCGGCGCGCCCCCGCGCTTACGGCGTCTGCGACGGGTAACTCGAAATATTATCCTGTTACACGGAGTTTCAAAATTCAGCTCCGTGGCTAAACTTTGACATTTGGCGCAGGCAGTCGACCGCTGCCCTCACGTGGAACTTCCGCTCCGGAAAGTGCACTGACCTCCCGAGAAGGTCACCTGCCCCGTTCGCCTGCGATTGCTCTGTGTTGGTCGTACATGTTTGATGTGTTAAAAGAGGAAGTGCATGTTGTGAGTCCTTGGAAGAAAACATCATATTTTAATTTTTTGTAATGTCCTTGCTTGCCGCAATACGTATGTAAACGCGTAAGTTTATTAGTAATCTGTTTCAAAATAATTTGAATCAAATCAACATTCGAAGAACTAAATGAGATGATCTATTTTCGTGTTTCATTGGTACATTCAAGAAAATGTCCATCCAGTCACACTACGTATTACTCTTGGACGGTGCTAAAACCTTGCTCTTGGGGAGTATATTTTTCAACACCTACTTTCTGTTGTAACGAAGTGAAGATGTAGATTGTAGAACAAACACATGCTTTTATATAAGATTCTTGTCATTTTCCTTTACCAACACCACGATGAGGCGATGGCTATAAAGATATGCACTACGTAGTCCACTACTTCTGAATTCTTCAGGTGGATGAAATAATTATTCTTCAAAATGTCTGTAAAACAAGACAATTTGAAGTTGTTCTTTTTATTACGCCTTTATAAATCGCTATATCCTGAACTACAACACAGTTCTGCGTTGATATTGCATGCGCTTGTGTTATTGTATTTGTTTATGATTCAGAAGTTAACAAAAATTTCCAATTATGTAATGAATTTTACTTTCATCTAATCTCCGTTCACTTCTCCTTGTTAACCTTTCAATTCTACTTCAAAATCCATCAGATTCCTTCAGCCTTTCAAAATTGGAAAGCAAAACAGCTACCTTTATCATGTAATAAGAAAACTCGAACTTAAATAATTCGAGTACAAGTATTTAACGTAGTATAAACAATCATGTAAAACATTGACAAAAGATAGAATACATCTGCTGAGGCTGCCTAAAGGCCAAACAGGATTAAATTTAAAAAAGGTATTTACGCTATTATTTAAGCCTACTAATCGTGATTCTCTTTAGTGAGACCTACACTTCATACGTGATGTCACAAGAATTTTAGTCACAAACGTATGAGTTGATTTTGGAAATGTTTCAGCACTCAGTGATGGACATTAAAAAGGTAATTTTTTACTACAGATTTTCATTTGAAGCAAGTGTCACATGTTTGGGGGGTGTCTCGATTTGGTATGTGCAGCCTGTCCAAGAGAAGCTTAACGTCAAATTGGTTTACGTTCAATTTTATAATCTTCTGTTAAAGGAGAATTGTCCTTCTACGTGCTTTGGAAACAAAATATAACCTACTTTAGTTTTCTTACAAAAGGTCACGGACCTCTATCTTGGACAGCAATCAAAGAACACATTCTGAAATTCACGAACGATTATAAAAAGCTATTCTTAGTTGGGGAGGTTCTGGGTGTCCATAGGTAGATGTGGCACAAGGATAAGAGGTGGAGAATTTTACCGTTATTATATGCCTTTGAAATACGATTAGTTACCAGAGTGAGAGAAAGACTGTAAAAACTCGGACGGCACTTCTGTGCTTTCTATTTCTGATTAAGATGTGGTTATGTGGCATTTTAGGAAGATTTCTCTCACTAATTTATGAGTGAAATTTTAATTCAATAGAATATTTTTAACGATTAATTGATAAAAATGAAATATTCTTTTTACCAGTTTCATTGGCTCGTTTGGACTAGTTTACATTTATTAATGAATGCCAGTTAACTACGTAAGCAATAAAAATATCCTTTTTCAAACCGTAACCAACATTCTTCAAATGCAAATGAAGGCATTCGTTTCGTTCTACTTTTTAAAGCACCGTTATTGTTTTCGATTAGCAGCGTTTTTTTAACTGCATGCCTGCATGCCCCGTTTCTAATTCTTGATTTTATATTGATTTATTATTTGAAAGAAAATATCATTTGTATACAAATACTAGCTCGTGAAACGTTACTGCCATAAATATTACTTGTAGGAAGTTAGGCTAAGTAAATTTTTAAAATTGTATTAATTAGCATAGTGCGCATGTCCAAATAACAAAAAAGAATATTGACGTTACTGATGTATTATTTACAAAATAATGATTTTACTTTTATTGACCATAGTCTGATGCATTAATTGCCCTTTCCCCCACGACCAGACAATTTAGATTACGACTTTAAAATCATCAGAGGTTCTACTGAAATTCTCTGTAATAGTTTCCAATTTTTTTTTCAATTTTAGAAAATGAGGTTTTACAGAAAATGGGACCTGTGGCATTTTTATAACAGTAGTTTGCTGTTTCAGAGATTTTCCCTTAATAGAATGTGTTTAAAGATGGATCTTGAACCAATTTTCAAAAATAAGAGTATTAGTAGTATATTGTGCAATCAATATAGGCAGCCGTTAAACAATTTTCTCAACGACTCTTTTATCTCTTATGTAGCAAAAGGCGGTAAAAATAGTGGTGCTAGACCCATTAGCGGCAAACTGGTTTTTCGAATATTGCAAAAAATTAACATCGCAAAAGTAGAAAATTTGTGTTAGACATTTTTCTGAAATAAAATATATAGTAAAAAATAATCTTTAAATGCATGTAATGTATTGGAAAAATATGTAGTATGTAATGATAAATGTATGTACTGTATTTTGGAAAAATGAATAGTATGTAATGAGAACTTTTGTATTCTCCTTATACAATTTGATATTTGATATTTCCTGGGGCCACAAAGGTAAAATTAATTTTACTATCACATGTAACTTTATGTGTAAAAAATATTAAATAAGATAAAGTTCGCTTGATGGGTGTTATAATTGAATGGAATTGAATGCTTAAACCATCAGATTAAATTTTAAGATGTGATATACAAGGATGTATTTGTAAGCTGTTGGTTTAAGTCGATTGAAGTCTATTTCTACCCAAACGCTCACTTTTAGTCTCTCTTGTATCATCGCCAGCGCAGCGCAGGTTGGTTTTCCCAGGAAAATACAAGAGAAACAAACGATCAGACATCACACTCCAACAAGTTCTCCTTGTGAACAGATATCCCTGTATCCAAGGCAACGTGTGATCTTGTTTGCTTGTTTCATATTACAACCTGCGCGGCAATGCGGACCTTTTGTGTGTGTTGGGATCGATGCAGATTATTCCTTTATGAGTGTGTCGATGAAGGCCTCTGCCCAATGTGTGTGCTTAATGCGATGTACATACTTCATGCAGGCAAGGCGCTCGCCCACCTGACCAGCTGCGGGCGAGAGCGTTGGCTCCTGCGCCGTAATGGCTCCTTCCTTAACTAGAGACGTGCCCAGCCTGGCAACGGTGTCCCGCCGCACGTCTGCTTCTCGCCCTCCCACCTCCCTCACCAGCCCCCTCACGCGCCCTCTCCCTGCGCTCTCCCTCCCGCTCACCCGCTTCTTCACGCGCCTCCTCAACCCGCCCTCCTCACCCTCACCCTCACTCTCACCCGCCCCCTCGCACCCCTCTCCCTGCGCCCTCCCTGCCGCTCACCCGCTTCTTCACGCGCCTCCTCACCCGCCCTCCTCACCTTCACTCTCACCTTCACTCTCACCCGCCCCCTCACCCATACTCTCACCCGCCCCCTCACGCGCTCTCTCCCTGCGCCCTCCCTGCCGCTCACCCGCTTCTTCACGCGCCTCCTCACCCGCCCTCCTCACCTTCACTCTCACCCGTCCCCTCACCGGTACTCTCACCCGCTCCCGCACTCGCCAGCCCACCGGCATCCTGGAATATTGCAGTTCCCTGCCCTGTTCATTTATGAATCGATGTGTTTTGTCGAAATTGACTTTCTCAAGACGCGGTGTATTTCAATGCGATACTGGAGTCCCAAATCGCAAACCTTAGATAGCTCAAAAGAATGGTGCAGGTCTCATGTTCTTTGAAATGCCGGATTTTATGAGCATTTACAAGAAAGACGGGAATCCAAGACGCGCTGGACGGGGCTAGCTCCTTGTTCGTCGAGCAAGTGGGGCGGTAACCTCGTCGTAATCTGTGATCCTAGAGGAACATTTCTTATAATAAATGACCGAAAACTTTGTTAATTCTTGAGTACCTGAAAATACATTAAAAATTGTGGTATCATTATGAAAATATTTGTTCATTTTACTTCATAATTCTTACCGAACAACTGAAACAATTCTATAACATTGATAGGACGAAAGTGATAGCTTAACCTGCGAAAATGTTAATATAAAATTAGTTCAATGGAACTGTGCATTTGTTTTAGTACGTTCAAAACAATATTGAATAATCTTGAACATCAAAGAAAACCTAGTGGGTCTTAGCTACGCTTATTTTTTTAATATGAAATTAAAAAGTTAACATTCCATTATCTTTTTAGGATTGGAGTAAAAAATTCCAACATAATAATATTGTGTTCGCGGAGCTGGCGTAGCTGTGAGGGTTCGCAAGCCACATCGCCCTGCCCGTGCGCAACCTTTTCGCTGGCACAAGCAGGGGCCGCGGCTGCGCGACATCTCCCGGCGCAATTGCGCTCCACGCGTTGGGAGTCGGTCGCACGCCCTCCAGAAGACTAGCCCGGACTCCTCCCCGCCACTGAGGGGGCTCGGAGGTGGTTCCCCCCCCCCCATGGTCTTTTTACGCGGTTCCCTCTCCACCTCTTTCGAGGACTTTCGCAATTTAGAGACCTTGCGACCAAAACTATGGATTATCCGCCCTCTAAAGAGTCACGAACCGCACTCCAGACTTACGGCATCTAACTGGCTATTCACGTGCAAAAGCTGCGATTGCTACAGTAATCAGCCCTTAGCGTTTCTTCGTCATTAGCTGGCCAAGGGAATACAATAATATCTGAAAGCGTGAGGGATTTCTTATAAAGTACTTTGACGTTGCATTCTTTTACCAGGGCAAACCTTGTATGTCAATGGCCACAATGTTGCCACACCTCATTGGACAGGATCAGAATAGAATAGTTTAACCAACGTTGAATTGAAGGTGATGTTCTTCGAACAATGATGCTTGACAACAGCGATGTTTGTTGTCAATGTCTCCAGAAGAGATTTAAACGTAACAAACGGACACACGTAGGTTACCCCATCACTGTGTGCCTGATTTATTACATCATCAATTAAGTTGCTTCAATATCCTCTGTACAAATGATGCCCCTTTTCTCCCGGTTTGCATGTCTTAATGGAAGAAATTCATCTTGGTTTCGCCAATGTGAAATTTTTAAATTTCATTAGACCAAAATTAAGTCTAAAAATAATAAATATACCGTGATGTTATTCACTAGTCATTTCATTTTGTATTTGTAACCTAGAAATACGAAATTAGTTTACATTAATTTATTATCCATAATTACTCTCTATAAATCAGTTACATGTTATTGATTCGCAGGTTTTACGATTTTTGCATGTCTCGCAGTATTGCTGATTGCAATATTACGTTTTGCAGTATTCTGGCCTCATTGACCCATGGTGAGATTTCAGCGAAATCCCGAAAACTTCCACTTAAAAACCATTGTGTACGGAAAGCACAAATACAGTTAAAGGGCAACGTTAATTTACGTTATTCTAATTTATCTCCTTTGACCATTTACTCTGATTGGAAAATGAAAGGCAAAAATGACAAGATCGTCATTAGGTACGACTCTCTTTAAATGTCGAGTTTTTGAGGTATTGTATGCAATTCATACACACGCTCCAGCGAGGCTAATGATTATATGTATTGAAATTCAGATCCACTGGTTTTAACATATTGGTACTTTTCAAATCACATTATTTGTTTTGAAAGATATATTTGCGTTTTCATTGTGTTTGTAAAATGTTTTGTTGTATGTTTTCTGATGTTTTATTAGTGAATATAGTGTTTGTTGTGCAATGCTTTCATAAATAGAAACTAATTAAACATTGCGTGTTCATTATACCAATTGTTTTAATTGCATAAAATATGTAGAAAATAAAGGTCAGTTGCAGCTTTCAAGTGAACAAGATATTGTTTCCTTTAATCAAATAAATTTTACCAAGTTTCTACTTAAAAAATATTCAATAAAATATAATTTACCTTTCCTTGAAGGTTCACGTATTTTTTTCGTTTCTTGCTCACTACTTACTTAGTGTATTGAAAGTGTTGTAATGTTGCAATGAAAAACCAGCGAACTTTCAACAGAAAAACTCGTTTTGTGAGTCACTGATATATTGAAAAAATGGTTTACGACATAACGTTTGTCTGCCCGTTTGTCCGTCGGTCCTTCAGTCTGTCTGTTGGAATAACGTTAACACTTTAAACAAGGTTTTCAGAATAAACAGAATTGTCACCATAAACCCCATTTTAAAAATGCTGTTTTAATTTTATTTTGGACTACTTCATATAAAACATCGACATTTTCAAAATGTTGAGTGTCTTTTTTTTCGAATAGAAACATGCTGATAAAATTGGGCGCAGATTTCATTTTCGTTGAATTCTGTGAACACTCGACAATTGTAAACGTTCATGCTTTTTGGCATCATCATATAACTCACATTAGAGATGATACATGTTTTTCAAAATATGATTAGTTTTCACGTAATTTTGTGTGTAATAAAACCAGTTGTATAAACAAGTTTTTCTCATCTGCTACAATTTTTTTTCTGGGATAGTGCGAAGTACGGTTATTAAAATAGAGCAAGTTTGTTTTTCTTTTAACTCTCTGAATTTTCAAATAATTGCAAAAGTTATAATTTTTCATTTTATTTAATAGGTAATGCAGTAATTCTGTGAACTGCCGTAAACTGTTTTTAAAAAAGGTTCAGGTGTTGAACATTTCTTTCATCCTTCATTTCTTTCATTCCCAACTTTGTTTAAATATGGTCTTTCAGTATATGGAATTGGACTTACAAATGAATCGTAGTAGCTGATAATGTTACACTCCCGTTCAAAAGTTTCCAACACCCAATGGCCTTGTGTGTTACCTCCATACGGGATATGAGCTGTTTTTATTGCAATTTCAAAATTATAATCGCCGTAACAAATTCATGCAGGTTTTGATCCTAATAGTTAAATTTTAGTACAGCTACATTTGTACGCTTTTTTGTAATCTGCATAAAAATGCACATAGCTCATTTGCGTTAGCACATATGCTAAATGCCATAATACAGGTCATTCAAATTAGTTCCTAAAATACATTCTTACCCGGATTTCCTTAACACTTCCCTACTTCCCTATTTTTCTCCCCAACTTTTTGAAGAAATTAAAACTTCACAAACGCAGTCTAGTTTGTGTTCACTTCTACTTCTGCAATTGCTCTATTAATCGTTATGTAAGCGAATCTATCGTTGCATGCGAATCGAGCATTAAATGTTGGCTCTTTTCTATGTTTATGTTAAAGTGTTAGTTAATTTAAATAAGAATAAGTTGTGGGTCCATTCATTTCAAAACAGTATTTGCACACTTATGTAAGAACGTAAAAGTGCGAAGTTGAACATAACGTTCATTCATTTTCTAGCATTACTCATAGGTTTGTTTTATCCAAGTTCACTTGAAATTCAAGTTCAATAAGTTCCGACGAAATACCGTTCGTAGTATTTGCAAATGTATTTTTTTAAAGATAATAATTCGACTCTAAATTGAAACCAAACTGCATCACGGTTTACATGGTAAATCAATTGTTCACTTACAGATCTTAACATCAGTTGCAGCTCCAAAACACGAAAATACACTTTTTGGAAATTTCTTTCAATCTTCGAGTGGTTTCCGAAAACCAATAATCAGTTCCCGATCAGGAGATCGAGACGGGTCGAATCTATACTCTCGATTGGTGCACGGTGGTGGTCTAGACGCCAGTGACGGAATGGCAAAAATCTCACTTGGCATTCTGCACGTCCGCACACTCAAGACCTTTACTGAAATACTGTAGGGTGAGTATTGCAATTTTTGTTAACTACGTGGCTAAGCCGAAGGCCATTACAATATTTACATCCTACCTCGTTCTAATCTTTTGAATTCTGGCATTCACCCCAAATGGTCTCTCCATCGCATCAAAGCCGCGGAAAAGAGGCCATAAGGTGCGGCTGAGGAAAATAGCCCTGAAGGGGCAAATACCTACCGTCAGAAGACGCGTACACGCTAATACACGAAACCTTTTCTAAACTATTTACTTCCGGCGTGGGCATGTGTTCCTTCCGATCCTTGGCTTCCTCAGCACCTGAAATGAAACAGCGTCACAGGAGATCGCCCGTACCATCGCCTCTGGGACCAAAGATTTAAAGTGCTCATTTGATTAGTTGATTGTTTACGTATTTGTTTATTAATTTACTTATCAAATTAGTAAATTAATTACTGATTAGCTTAATCATTGCTTACTTATTGACTTATTTATTTCATCTTTATTCTAAGCTCTGCTCATACTACTAACATACTGTGTTTCCACACCATGACTATCATTTCCCTAATAGTTCGAACCTTTCCCAGAAATGTTCGTAATTCTTACATGAAGTGAGATTTATTATCACTTAACTAAAGTTCTGGGGGAGTGTTATGTTTCTACTTTGGAAGTAATAGTTCCCCATTCCCTTCCATATTCCTCTCCATGTTTCTGTAGCACAGCAATTTAGAAGATGTGGATCCAAGTTTACCTATCACCGCAAAGCACACAGATGCCATTGCCATTCGAATCTTTCAATCTACGTTGCATTCACCCCCAATCCTGAACTAAGACTATCCCCCTCTCACGTCTCATCGAAGTATCTGAACGTAACTTTCGCATCCCCATACAAACAAACGCCTGTGAATTTGTGCCACTAGCGAACGTTTTCTGCCGTTGCTGCCAGGATATCTTCCCTTTTAATACTCAAAAGTCTATCCGAAATTAACCGTTCGGTCCCATGTGTTACCCTATCCTCAACCATCTCCGGCGAAATGTATCCCAGACCTGCGCGTTCTAGTTACAGTTTCACCGTGTTCTGACTGTAGCGCTGATCTCTGTCCTTTAATTGCACTGTCAAGTATCTAGGAATAAAGGTGACAATCCTGTTCACCTGCTAATCTAATCCAAAACTTAATGGGTGTCATTTTAAAATCTTTCGAAATTCCTACACTACAAACCTATCTTAAGACGCCGACATTTGCTACAAACTCCGTGAATTATCTTGTAATAATCTTTTTCACAGCTTTGCATTCTATCTATCCTATTCACTCTCCAGATTTCCGCCCCATAATTAATAACTGGGAGGACTAGCAAATTTAAACATTGTGTCAACACCCTTAATTAAAGGCAATTTCGGTACTTTGCGCATTACGCAACTGATTGCTTTGAGCGCAATTCTTCCTTTACAATGAGCTGCTACTAAATGACTATTCCAATTCCCCGTTCATGGAAAACATTGCATCAAGGTTAGTAAAAGTTTCTACACGGTCGATCTCCTCCTGCGCGTATTACCATTTCACTTTCTTACCGCAAATAAACCCAGTCTTGAAGACAACTTTCGGTTTTAGAATATTTGATTTTAGTCTCCATGTCTCACATTACCTATCGAGGATTTTTAAGTTATAAATAATGCGAGAACGTTTGATCAGTTGTAGCACCACTAGTTTCTCTTTCTTTTAAGAAATACCTTCTTATTCCTCTTTTCAGGTGTATTGGGCTGGAACATCCTTAGCATCTTCATCATGCGTGGTACATTTTTCAAAATTAATTTTAATTAAAATATGTTAAATAACATAACGTTGTAGAACAGTTTCGTTAACGCTTTGCTAAACCAATACTTGATTTGACATTCTGTGAACATCGAAAAATCAACGAAAGCTGTGTCATGACATTCTTATTCTTCACATTAAGATGTAATTAATTTCTGTAGTGATTTGTCGTCTGCAGTGACATGTAGATCGAATGAGTGTTTTTTTCAAAGCAAGTAAACTTTTATATTTAGAGTGCGCATTTCACAAGGGTAGCGGTATATTTGAATATTTCTAGAATTTCCTTTGTAAGTGATCGACGAGAATGAATTCATATCTAAGTCGAATCTCCATCGTTTTGCAACATTCCTTAATAAACTGCTTTAAATGGAGGGGAAAGTTTATCTTGGGTGGGTGGGACCGACAAAGCCGGGCACCTGGAGCTAAGGAACGAAAATTGTGCAGGCAAGTAAAAGGTGTCTTTATAGTTTGTAAAAATAATTCATGAAGTTGGCGAAGAACAAAAACTTTGAAAGCACGTTTCCCACGAGATGTATATATCGAATTGGCGGAGTACGAACCAGATCCGTTGCACAGGAGCTCTACTCCGCATCCGCCTTGCGGTGGGCTCCCCCGCTTCTGGAAGAAGGGGGGGAGGGAGGGGGGGCGCAACAGTGAAAAGACAAAGAGCCTAAAGCGAGATGCGAAAGTGTGACGTCTTTCCCACGAACCAGAAAATCCAGAACATCCGTATTAATGTTCCGTTCCTCGCGGTGGAGCACTTCGCGGAATCAAAAGAGAAACGACTCTCTCGATGACGTCAGGGCGCTCTGCAGTAATCGATCTGACGGCTTTTACCCAGCCATGACTGTTATCTCCACTGTGTATTTTTCCCCGCTGTACTCTTTGAAAGTAAAATAACGTTCACGTTTTCCATTTTAAGAGTTGAGGGATGTCCAATGAGCGAATAAAAGAGTAGAAGTAGCTTTTGTGCTTATAACAGGAAACAGCCAAAAAACAATTCGTTCGAGCCTTTTTTCGATATTGAGAGATATGATTCTAAATTAACTTTAATTTCTAATAGAAAGTGTCTGCGTTCAAATGCAGGTCAGAATAGTGTTTAGACACATGAACCTTTGGTTGTTGGTATAGAGGTAGACCCAACCAAATTCCCATTTGCAATAAACAACTCTTAACTGGAGTCTTTGAAATACAATAATACTATATCATTAAATTTGTATGTATTTACCAGCTGCGCGATATTATGTCTTGAAGTAAATGGAGATGCGGTCCTTTCAGAGAAAAGTGAAACCGTTGTTTAAATATTGCCCCCAATGACAGTTACGAAAGCTCAATGGAAAGGTCTGGGTAATCTTGAATGGTGGGAACGATGGCAATTTTTACAGAATAATGTCTCGATCAGAGTAACAATCCTTTCACTTTTTCGATTCTATATTTAGAAAGAGGGTAAATATAGTTCATTCATACATTCTACTAATTCTCCTGTTTATAATACTCCTTTAGACGGCAAAAAAGTTCGGACATAATATTTGATTTTTTCTCAAATCTGGGAATGAATTGTTGAGTTGATCCGATGAACAATTTTCCAAATATTTAACTGGGCTCATTCACCCAAAAAAACTTGCATACCCAACAACAAGAGTTGCGAATATTATTTCACAACACATCCTGCTGACATTGTATTGTAGAAAATCTTTGAAGTAGTAACAAATGATTGGTGTGTTAAAAAGGAATAATATGCAAACGATGGTGACATGGAAGTTTCGCAAAATGCAATTCCCTTTTTACGTTGTAGGATGGTCGTGTGACTTCGAAGTAGTGTTTACGGTACTCATTCGCAAATGCTTGCATCAGTTGATTTTCGACACTCCAAACATTAACAATTCACTTGTGGTGGTAAATTTCCCAGCGTGCAAAACCAGCTATTGCTTTGAGCCCGTTATTTAATCTGCCGTAAATAATCTCCACATTTATACAAATATTTATGTGGAGGGTGAATTATTTAAGAAAAGTTTTAAAATAAAACTTTTTATCTTCATAGGTCACAACAGTTTCTTTCTTCTTCGGAAAGAATAAATTTTCCGGCAGAAAACATCTTTAGAAAACTTCGCTTTATTGAAACTAAGTTTGTCAGAGCTTTGCACGAATTGTCACCTCTCTGGTTGAAAATGTTTCCACTACATAGAATATTTAGCGCATTCTTGTGGACTATTAATCACGAAAGAAGTGCGATAAAAGATCGGAGTATGATCAAACCGATTATAACGTCCATTACCATCATGTATCGGTATTATATCTACTACGGGTGAAAGGTTTCCTGTGAAGCATGTGCAGTCGTGTGCACGAACTGATCCTGTGTTTTACGCTTTTGCCAAAGACCTTCGAACTACTGATGCGCGTACGTGGCAACTGGACGTTAAAACATTTTTCTTTTATGGTAACATTTTGAGGTGAAATACGTTTTTTTTGTTTTATTTACTCATGTGTTATTAAAAGAATAAAAAGCCTTATTTATTTATTTTTTTAAATGAACGTCGCAACTACTTTTTTATTAACGACCTCAGTTACATCAACTTACGAACATGTATTAGGTTATTAAACAGTTTTATCCAAACAACAAAATATTAATTTAAACCTATTTTGTTATTAAATTAATTTTAGAAGAAAGGAATCTCTTTGTAGATAGATGTTGAGTAATTTTAAGTTTTTTCCTAAGTTTAAAAGTTCTTGGGAATTTAATAATATGGGATGTAGAAATCGGGGAACCATAATTTGGACGTGAATCGGGGACTTATTTTTAGAACAGATGATTGTGACTGAGGTTAAATTGGTCGATGGGTGGTCTGGTTAGCATGATTTCTCTTCTATGAATTTTTTGTGTTTGGTAGAGAATTTTTCAGTTTATATTTTCTTATGGTTTTAAATAACGTATAACTATGTACGGAGATTAAAACATATATTTTAAGGAATATATTTACGTCTGTTTTCTTGTTTATTTCATTGTAATGTTTTTTATAACCTTCAAAACAGACACTAATTTTCTTAAACTCTATTTATTTTACTTTTCAATCCTACTTGGGTCTTTTTCAAAACTATATTGTCCAGTTTTGGTGAAAACACATCATAAACAATCAATTAGCATTACAAGTCAATGTTATAAAACACACTGATCTGGAATGTATAGTCGCGAACATCATCTGGCCAACTAGTCACAATTACAAGTACTGTTACATTTAGAACGTGTGTTTGAAGTACCTATGACACCTATGTAATAGGACATTAAGAATATAAGCGACTACAAATCTGTCGAAGTATTGTGAAGCATTTTTGGTAAAGATCAATGTTGCGAAGTGATTCTTTTTGTTTGCTAAATGTAAATTGTGATGTACATGCAGTGCATGGCCAAATCATGATTTGAATCTGAATTTAAAAGGGAAGAAATATTTTCTTGCTGTGAATATTGATAAAAATATGTTCCCGTACGTAAGATATGCTTGTGTATAACATTGGTAAAAGTGGATAAACTATCAGTTTCATTCTTATTTTAACTCACGATTGCAGGTATTACTAGTTTCCTTCGTGACACATCCGCTTTCACTTTTGCATCCTTTCATGTTTTCATAAATTCCTTCATTCCCGTACTTGGTATTGTTCTTCACTCTAAGCTTACTGAATAAGTTCAGACCGTTATTTATTGGTAGCTCCTTTGCTCAACGTGTCGATCCGCCAAATAATGGGAGCGACGAGGGCTGTTGCAACGTAGGATCTATATATTCTACCTTTCCTTGCCTCCTCTTCCTATGTTCCTTGAGAACGTCCGGCCCCTCGCAACGCCTCACAGAATAATTGGTAAGGATGACTTTCACTTCTTTTCCAGGAAATCTCCATTAACAACATTGTGAAAAAGACATGTGAAACAAAATGCCATTGGTAAACAAAGGGCATTCTTTAAATTTCCTGACCTCGTGAGAAGAGAGAGGAAAAAATATCCTGGGAACAATGATGAGAAGCAAATAGAGAAAAACAGCCGCTCTAATATGGTAATCATTTGATTTAATTACAAAGCGGTTATGAAAACAAAGGTTTATGAGCATATAGGTTTATATATGAACACAAACGGTTCGCGTGTATATATAACGCTAAAGCCGGTTTGGAATGTGTTCCATGCTAATGTACTTAAATTTTCAACACTGAATTGTTTGTGGATGTAAAACATATTTCTGCCATCTCTCGCTCTCTACAAATCAATTCAATTTTGTTACAACTGTGATGTGCGCATTATGTTTCCATCGAGGGAAATATTTCCAACCAAGCTTGTATTTTTGCCTGGGCAAAAATGTTGAATTTTAAAGTAATTAAGTATACAAAGCACATGTTGCACCTCTAAATACATGAATAGAGGCGACTAAAGATGGATATATATATATATATATATATATATATATATATATATATATATATATATATATTCATACATACTGGTGATTGTTGCGAAAATTGCAACACCAAGAACGTGACATGCTATTACACTTAAATTTATTCTATGGTTAGATTAGATTAGATTTATTAATGCGAATTCTGTAATTAACTTCAGAAACTTGGTGGCAGAATACACTAACTTAACATTACTGGACTTAACAACTTTACAAAATTTACAAACTGTGCAATCTTTCATAGCACTCTACTTCACCACACTTCACCACTTCACCGCACTGCGAATCACTGAGGTGGAATGTCTTTCTTACACACTCGGTTCCCTCAGTTTCAAAACGCCACTGCCCTGCACATATTAATAGTAATAATAATAATAATAATAATAATAATAATAATAATAATAATAATAATAATAATAATAATAATAATACTTAATTACATAGAAGACAGTTACTTACACTGATACTATTAAAGATATTTATAAAACACATATCAACATTCAGGAAACTAATTTAGTTTTAAATTTGCCCAGGCTTTGAGGTAAGGGATCGAAGATTGTCACAGGCAAACCGTTCCAATCTCTAATAGTTCTATTCGCGAATGAATATTTCCTAAAGTCCGTTTTCTGAATTCTTGTCCGAATTTTGTGCTAGTGTTCCGCTCTGCCAAAATATGTAGGTTTCCCTAATCGACTTTGAATTTCTTTCCACGCTCGAAGTCCTGTGTACGCTTTATACATAGCATAGAGACGTGACTTTAATCTCCTCCTTACGAGTGACTTCCATACTCCTTTATTCTTTGTACCCCTGAAAGTAAATTTTCATGCTCTACGCTGGACCTTTCTAGATTCCTATGCTGGAAAATTCTGTAGAAGTGAAACTAGCTGACTTTCGCATGAGAAACCATTTCTGAAACCGTGCTGACCCTGATAGCGTCACTTCCTGCCCTCCCATTCTTTCCTGATATTGCTTGAAATTAGATGTTCCATAAGTTTGCATACGACTGATGTAAGGCTTACCGGCATATAGTTACCAAGAATTGTCTTGCCGACTCTTTTAAAAATACGAGAGCCAGCTTCTAATCTTCCGGTACGCAAGCGTTCTTTATAGATACATTAAGTAACGTAATTAAATATGATACAATAGCCTCTCCACCTAATTTAATGATGCCCGTGGAAATGCAATCTGGACCTCGTGATTTTCCTGTCTTTATTAATTGTATTCTTTTCCGCAAAGTATTTATATCAATATGAAAAATACGCCAAATCTGCCAACGTTGGTATCTGAATACGTTAGGTTTCTCCTTAAAAACCGAGCCAAAATATGCGTTATAAGCTTTTGCTTTTTCTCTGTCCTTCATTATTGGCGAATTATTAACACGAACAACGGGAATCTCGTCTTTACTTCCCTTCCGTCTACGAACCTATTTAAAAAAATACCGACTAATTATTACTGCCCTCCGCATCAGGAATATGTTTCAAATGAAGTTCCTTTGCCATTTTATTTTCCTTCCTGAATGCGTTTGAATAATTTCGAAATAATGTCATATGATTTTCACTACGGTGCCTGTTGTTAAATGCTTCTCTGGTTTTTCTTTTCAATTGCCTAATCTTTGCATTGTAATATTCCGGATCGCAGTTACTTTTTGACAATTTACTTGGTGCAAAGGCCTGCTCAGCATTTACTAACATTTTTTAAACGCTCCCCATTCCTCCTCCTATTCTAAGAAACTCGCCATATCGTTCTCTTAAGTGATTTTGAAACACTTGTACATTCGCTTTCATGTATTCCCTCACTAGAATACCGGTGGCAATACTTTTCCTTGAAATACTTTGCTTGAAATCGACTGAAACAGCTTTATGGTCACTTACACGTTCTAAAACGCCGCAAGAATAAATCTTTCAGTCTAATTAGGCAAATATCCAGAATCGCATCCTGTCGGATCGGTCGGTCGACTACCTGCTCTGGTTGAGGAATATCACAAAATACAATTAATTAGAATTACATACCTATTCCTGCATTTTGACCTTGAATATCCAGCATGGTATGAACGCGCTTCCAACAGAGCTCTAGATGTTGTGCATGGATTCAAAGAGAGCCTAAATAAGCTGCTGGGAAACACTTTGCCACGCGGTTTCAATGCGTGACCGCGAAGCATCGACAGTGGCTGCAGGACGGCACGAACGAACAAGTTGCCGACCGATCATCTCCCAGGCATGTTGGATGGGCCACATGTCAGGGAACGTGCTGGCCGCGGGAGCAGCGGACCTCCTCGTTCTTTGTGGAACGCCTGCACGTTCCTCGCCACGGGCATTGTCCTGGTAAAATACATAGTCTACTCAAAAAGTACGCGGACTGTTTGAACAGCACGGCTCCAGTGTATTCCAGGGGAATCCACTTACTATCACGAGGTTTGCTCGTCTCTGCTGAATATGTCGCCATTTCCCGATTGTTGACATCTTCATTTGTTTATTAGTTACGTAGCTTTTAGTGACGTGCGATTTTTTCATTCGGCGTATTTCAAAATGAATGACCTGAAGAACAACGACTTGCTATGAAATTGTGTCAAACTGAAAAAATCTGCAACAGAAACTTTCGCTGTACTTAACACGACTTTTGGTGATAATGCTATGAAGCGTACGGCTTTTTTCAAGCGTCATGAACGTTTTAAAGGTGGTCCAACGAATAGAGGACCGACCTTCCATTTTGGGCGGCGGTAGATGGCAGCAGGCAAGAGTATGTGGAACGTTCGATTAGCTAGCCGAGACCAAAGGCAATAGAAAACTAATGCGGGAAAGTCTGTGCTATTCTGTAGCACTAGTTTATGCTAAGGATGTTGTGCACCACATGTATCTCCGAGAAGGCTCCACAGTGAACCAAAATTACTGAACTGTACTGAAGTTCTGAAACGTCTGAAGGAGACCAACCGTTGCAACCCTCAAAACTCATAATTTTTTGGTCAAACACTCCATCACTGTTCTTCCTGACCCTCCCTACTCACCTGGCATTGCTCCTTGTTACTTTTTATGGTTCCTCAAACGCAAAAAACCCTTCAAAGAATGAATATGGATACTTTGTTCTAAACATCCACGGCTCGGTTCTAAAGAGGGGACATGACATACTACGAAGTGTCGGAGAGTACCGAATTGGACAGAATTGTTCATTATCTCTTCAAATGACATGCTAGCATGTAATACATAAATTGCACTCTTGCGTGTATTCCATGAATAGTGAACACTGAACTAATAATATATCGTTCATGAATGATCTAACTGTGAAAATTCATTGCACTCAATGCTTCCCACTAAAACGCTCCCCCAGGGAGACATTTACAAGAAAGTTTTCATTTCCTCGCCCTAACGCCATTATCATGAGGGGCGTTGCTAGGCAACTTCAATTATCGCAACTGTGTTTGATGTGAAATCCTATCCAGTATGTCCATAACGAAATCATATGATTTGCTTCTGGATTTAAAAGGCCCAGTGCCAATTCGCATCGAATTGCATATTCTTTGAAACTCATTAGGATATGTACATTCTTTGGGTGAGAAGTTTCATGCAGAATACTGAATTGCTTTCTATGAAAGTGTTACAAATTGATGTTTGTATTAACAGCATTGATTCCAACGTTTGCTATGAGCTCTTAATGTATGCAGAACACATTCGTTGATTTCAGTATTGGAGATTTATCAAATTACAACAACTACGCAACGAAATAAAACACTAATACCTGATTTACAGTTGATATATAGTTTATAATAGTCTAATAAAACACTTAAAGACAATTATTTTTGCAGGTTGGTTTATACCACCTGGCAGAACACTAAAATACAATAATAATGATAACAATAAAGGCAATAATAGCATTAAATCTACATTTTATGTATGTCTTGCACAGATATTTTAACTAAAAATACACTGCCCTCCACTTCACTTCATAATAACACCATCAATGCAGCTTATTATTCAGCACTTTTGGAAACAGAAATCAAAGAAAAGATCCGATCCAAACGGAAGAGAGGTGGGAAACGGGTAGCATTCCTTCAAGACAATGCACGGCCTCATACTGCTAAAACAACCAAGGCAACCATCAGCAAATTGAAGTGGGACCTTCTACCACATCCGCCGTACAGTCCAGATTTGGCCCCAAGTGATTTTTACCTTTTTGGACAGCTTAAATCACATTTGCAAGGCATGCGATTTGCGGATAATGACGCAGTCATCCACAGTGTTCGGGAGTGGATATGCCGACAACCAAAAGACTTTTATGAAAAGGGCAGTAGGATGCTCCCAGGACGTTGGAAAAAATGTATAGAATCTGGAGGGGAGTACTTTGAAGAATGACATGTACAAATAATTTTTTGCTAATAAAGTATTTCGTAAAAAAAATCAGTCCCGGTCATATTTGAACCACCTTGTAGTTCATTGAGAATCATAACCCTTTAAGATGAGAGACAAAATATTAACTATTTCCATTATCTGAAATTTAATGTATGAAAGAAAATGACTAAAAGTCATTATGTATCTTTTGGGTCATGTTTTTCATTCGGAGAATTGCGAATTATTTAAAATTAAATTACAGATGATGAGAGTTTTCATGATGACTTTTGAAGCATGTACGTTTCGACTCTTCCCAGTGTGGATTTTGTGTGAATTTGATGTTCAAATTTTGAATGTTCTCCAAGAATAATTTGCCAACATATTAGCCACAATTTATTTTTGTTATTGAACGATATATTCCAAAAAGTGATGTGCAGGGCGCACCAGTTTCTTCAAAGAAGACACCTTTGATTCTTCATTGGTTCAAAAAATGTTTGTTTTCCTATTCGACTATTCGAGAATTATTTTGTCATACTCTCTGACGTTTTGCCGTTTGACATTAACGGGAGAGACGGAGTATTACTTGTAAAGCTGTCACTTACAGCGGTGTCCATTTCATTGCGTGGCTGCAATCTCATTTCTATAGATGCAAACAGTAAAGGAAGAAAACAATGTATTCCCTTGGAGATACCATGTACATTGTGAGAATGGCACGTGCTGTTCCTATGTTATTGCTATTAAATATGACAGGTGTTCAACGTCAAACAATGTGTATTGTTTGTTATTGTGTGTGTGTGTGTTTAAGTGAATTTAATTGAAAAAAAATTGCTAGTAAAAACTCTGTGTCATGAGACCTATTATTCGTATGTTATTCCCATATTGCAATTAATATTGTTTTATTCTGATATTTTCCCCCTGGAAATCGAATTAATGTAAATCAAATACTCGAGAAGGTGCGGGCAATTTGTTTACTGCAATTATCATCCCCAGTCCCGCTCGCTCCGTAAGCCTTGCCCGACCTGCTGCCCCCCCCCCCTTCCGACTACCCAGCCCGCTCCGAACTGCATCGACACGCAACGCCAGGCAATGATTGTGATGAAACCAAATTGGAGGTATCTTTCTGGCATATCAAACACACCTACGTTTTTTATCGGCTTCTCAAAAATGATTGTCTGAAATTTCAATTCAGTCGATTCAGTGGTTGTGCAGTAGTGTCCTTGTGTTCTTTTACAATAAGAACGTTTCCGCTGACGGTTAATTACTCGAATATTGTAAGAGACGACTAGACCTGTAGTACTAACAAGTGTAGATTTTTGACTAGCTGGTGAAATATGAATCCATAAGCTGCAAGATTTACTTTTCTGTCGGTCGTCTGAGTAATAGTGTCTGAGAAATATCGTGTAGTTTTGTTTTAAGGATTTGGTTTTGTTATCTCGATGGGCCCTCTGCGGGACGCGCACCACTGCGCACTACAAGGAGCATGCGACAGAGTAAAGGTCATGCGCGATCTTTCCTTCCTCTTCATTGTCCTAATCCTCACCCCTTACACAAACTTACAAGTACAGGCACTGCGCTATCACACATGCCGGGAGAGCGGTCGCGAGCTTAGAGCTGAGACCCGGCTGGGGCGGCGCCCCGCGGGTGGGAGCTACTTTTTCAAACCCCACTAGCCAACGGTAGGTCGGCGCCTGTTCTCGCCATCCTGCGGGCAGGATCACCGCCACTTCCCGAGCCAAAAACATACACAACACTTACGAGATTAATGACCTTAGCAGTTGACGGGCTCGAGATCACTAGTAATCAACCAACCAATCAATCAATCAGCGTAGTAGAAACAATTGAGAGCGGAGCTTGTCATGCGAGCAGTAGGTAAAGGGGGCCAAAGTAAAAGGGCCCGACAACGTGGGGAGTACGTTGGGTACAGCGGCTGAACGATCCAACGCATTGTTACTGTTGCCTGAGCGAGTGGCGCAATCCTGGGCCAAGAGCATCAACTGCCACCGATACCGAATACACGGTGACACCGCCTACGATGAAGGATGCGGGAAAAGTAACAGCCGATGGTTATAGAAACAGTCAATTGAGTGTTTAGCGCGTGCGCAGTGGCAAATTTACTTTGGCCTTCGCTGAAGGTTGACATACGTATAACTCTACTATCCGAAATTTAAACTGCTGATTTCTTTTGGTAGTTTCTGAAAATAGTTCTTCTTTTGAAATTAGATATTGCTTTTGTTCCAAGAAAAAAATCAGCATAATAGTTATCTTTTGGGTGTTTTGTTTTAAGTTCCGTTCCTTTTATTATGTACTGTCTGAAGCAATTTTGTTTTTGGTGTGCCTTGTTTCGAGGAACTGTATTCTATACCAAACTGGTTTATCGTTATTGAGAATGTAGATTAAAGTAGTTACAAACTCATAGTTTCTCTATTTGCTTTTATCAAATAATTGTATTCGTACTTTGGACGTTTGCATTTATAGCTTCTTGTGTGTGTGATTATTGATATTTGATTATTCTCAATGAAAATTCTCATTCTTTGGTGGAGAACATAACTACTCGGGTTAAATAATTATCTTGTTCTCATAGATTGTGACGTTTCAGGCAAACCAACATTAACTACAGTAATCCTGAAAGAGAACCACAATTCTTGTTTGATGTCGTATGACTGCCCTAAATAACCCAAGAGGGTGGCAACCACAATTCACCACATGATTTCGTTATGCAAGTAGTAAAGAGAACACTATTTACAGTAGGGATAAGGAACGACTTCTAAGATAAATAACGACATGAATTTGGTATGAAATTCAAAACGAAAGAAACTAAAATGTAACGAAATGTGAAATGTAAACCCGCTCCCAAAAAACTCGACGTATGGTATGAAACTGTCCTCTCTATTCATCCTATTACCCACCGATGGCGACAAACAGAAAACAAAGGGCAGGGATTCGTTTTTAATGTGGGGATGAATGTTTTCAACTACTGAATGGAAGAAAGGGAGCAGGACCAAACCACATTATAATCGAAACTATGTTTCCGCGGCCAGCGACAATAGTCATGATGACGTCCTAGGCACAGGTGCCAAGTTTCGACCGTCATACTGCGCCCTTCTCCGGGCGGAATTCCGTGAGGAAAGGCTTTGAGGAACACCATGAGGTATTTTGTTCTGAGCAGGTTTGCGGTATGACGACCGAATCACTGGCAGCTATGCGTTCGACCCAGTGACATCGAAACAACATTGCACAGGAAATCCCAGGATCACCATTTTGCCGCCAAACTTCGTAGTGGATAAGGGAACCATTAGACGATACAATATTATCTCTTCATTGAAGCTCCTTATTTTGGTCGACACTTACACAGCCCGGAATATCGCTGTGTGCGGAATGTTGGAGTTGATTTTTTGTAAGCTATTTCAAAGTTTCGAGTCTCCTCCTTGAGTTATTCCATACATTATGTCAGTCAGCCGTCGTCTTTTCACTCCGGTGCACCTTTAAGAACATGGCTCCGCCGTGACAGGCTCTGCGTCTGAGCGGGGCAGGGGGCGTTGAACCTTCCCCGCGGTGCGAGCGCCGCGCGCTGCAGTTGCTCCGCGCATCATTATCGCAGCCGTGCGTGCGCGTGCGCAGCCTAAGCCAGACTCGCCTGTGCCTGGCGGACCGGCAAAAGGGGCTCCAACTGTCGCTTCCGACCAGCAGGTCCTAAGGTTCGAATCCCGTCGGTGGCAGGATTTTAGACGCTGCCTAGAGAGCGACGTCGAGTTCAGCCGCTGTCTGGTGGAAAATTCTAGCGGTCGGCTGCTCTAATCTGTAGTTTTTCGTGGTTTCTCCGATCAACCCCAGGTGGATGCCGGAGTATGACTAACAAACGGGCCACAGACCTCGCGCAATCGTTTCTTCCTTTTCCTTGCGCTATTCTCATCCTTAACACACACTTTTACTAACATGCCCTACACTCCCATACATGCTGGGAGTTCGGTAGGGAGCTTAGAGCTTGCCCCGCCCGGGTCTCTGGTGCGCGATACCTGGTTGGGGGAAATTCCTGCCAGCTGACGTGGGTCGTCGCCGGATCTCGCTAGCCTGCGAAGGTCTCCGCCCCCTCTCGCGACAAATCATGCACTACACTTACAGAATAATGACCTTAGCAGCTGACATGCTCCGAATCACTAATCAATCAATCATTCACTGGCGATGCAAAGATCGAAGGACAACCGGCTGAGGTAGCTCAGTGTAAATAGCAGTTGACTCCTCAGCGTCTCTCACCGAGAGGTTCTAGGGTGCCAGCCCCGATGACGGATGACGGGTGGCCGATGGTCAATAATGGCTATGTAGCTGGGTCGCATTCAACCACTGCCAGGAGGGCAATTCTATCGGCTTCTCTTCTTCAGCCTCGCCCCCTCCTCTCCTCGCCTTAAGCACACTCTTCCCGGACTTCTCTACCAAACGTATCGAAAGACCTGCCGGGAGCTTACAGGTAGACACTACTTCGGCGACGCCCTGTTGGCACATATACCCGGGGAGACGAAAACCTCACAAGACGGAAGTGTAGGTCGGCTCCGGATCTCGCGTTCTAACGGGGAGGAACAGCGCCACTTCTGTCTTCAGCCGTACTAGATACCAAGCCGTTTTAGGTACCAAGCCATGTAATATATCCTACAATTGCCATCGATCAATTTCGGGAATCTCAGAAAATTCAATCTCATATAGTGTAGTGTCGCTTTTTCTTTTGCCTAGCGGCGACTGCAATGGGTCAATGACCTCCTCTCCACCAAATTTCCCCGTTTACAACGCTTTTCCAGATAAAGAATATCCCAAGACTACCTGGTTTGTTAGTAAATGGCTGTTTTAAAGAACCAGCGCTTGGCGATTTATTTACTGGTATCTCTCTCCGGTAATACCGTATCTCGGATTCTTGCTTTAGACAGGGCTGTTCTTATGCGGACTGACGCGGCGTCGTCTGGGACAGAGCCGAGGGTAAAAAAAAACTCCGATCGCGGAAGCCTACAACCTTTAATAATATGTACACCGGTTTTCCCCAAATGAGGATCGCAGTGAAGGTATGTGTTCAGATGTGAGTGCAATTAATCAAAGACTGAAATAAACATTATATTCCCGAAAGCATTCTCGGCCAATTCTTGCAATGCCTCGCATCCATACAATTATTGTATCACACAAAGTTCACACAGATGTGTACTTTGTGTTATTAATTAACTATAACGTTTACCTACTGTCTTTCAATACAATGTTGCATTTTTTAAAATTTTAACCTTTTTAATACCTTGCCTAAATTCATAATTTGGTTAATTTTGTTCCAATATTGATTAACGAACGAACCATAATACAATATGCATTATAGAAATCATTTTAGATGTTCAATTACTCATCAGAAAAATAGCAAAGAATAACTCGTTAAGTTCTATAATTATAAAATATTAAATATTTGGAAAATTGAGTTTGCATATTTGGAATATAATATTGTATATTTGAAAAATACGAATAAATCAAATTAGGTTGTTCTAAATCATATAGAAGAAACATTTTGATTGTCTACTGGGACATAATTCTTCAAAATGATGTTTGTAATTTTTTTAAAAAAAACATACATAGAATATTTTGTTGTATATAATTGTTTATTATTATTTTCTTTCTATTTTGTGTTTCTTTTTCATTACATTTTTTTTCTTAATTTCACTATTTTCTGCGTGTTATTGTAAGCATTCATAATGCGGATCAGCAGTGACTACTTGTCTCTCCTTGCTATACATTTTCAATCTCTGGACTATTTCAAACCATTCACACGTAATCAAAAATAAAAAAATCTAATGTACATTTACTTATTTTAGAAAATACAAATTTTCCTGTATCTATGCTGGAGCATTTACCAGGACTTTCAATTTATAACATCATATTATGTACAAAGCAAATAATTTGAACAATTAGAAAGATGAGAGAATTTTCTATCAGCTCGGTGTGTCTGTTCACATGAACTTAGCCACTGTGACAGGTAACACCCTACCCCATCTGGTTTGAATGCGTCCGGACGCGTATTGGCTCTTGGCGGTGGGTGACATCGGCTCTGTCCCGTAAAGTGTTAAAAGGTTGACAGATACGCCTGTAGATGGCAGAGGAGGAATTCCCCCTTAGAGCTGTATTGCTCAATTAATTAGCATTTTGTCTTTTGACTACAGGAGCGCTGTCTTTTATGTTTCCTGGCTGATTTCTTATACATTTAATCGCAAACATATTGATAGTTTTCACGTAAGAAAAGTAATGTTTTGTACCGCAGGAACGTCTGAAAGTTACTGAGATAGCACATTGAGATAAGGAATAAATCATAATGAGAAGCTATTGGTATTGATTAAATGGTACTGATTTTATACAATTCTTGATCTTGAGAAAGAATTTGGCAGGAGGAACCACGCTTCCCTAATGAAGTCGGCGCGCATTGATGCAAGTCTACATCCGTAAAAACATTGTGACTGTACATTTTTTGATTTAATAGATGTGTTCACACAAATTATTATAAAACATTTAAAAAGAATCACCCCCAAGGTCTGATAGATTGGTTTTGTTTCTGGAACAAGATGTGTGTAGTTTGTTTCTACTTAGTTACGTGTTTATTGGGCGTGAGACACAACCAGGACAAGAGAACTTAGGTGAAATTGTGGTAATGAAATTCCGAATGTTGCAATGGGGAACCTATGGTTCGTTGAAGAAGGTGGCCAGCAACCCCAGGCGTGACCGTTTGGGTGATGATTGTTTCCGGGCACGTCAACTACTAGGGTCTTTGGTCCCGTTAGTGCAGTGAGTGTTCTACTGCGCAATGTGGCCCTGTCCTTCCCGCTGGATGAAGCGATCCGGCGCCAACGTACACGTTGGTCAGCGAGGGATTTCCTCTCCAGGTATCTCCCCCAGCAGGGTACCGTGCCAGCCCTGACAGACTCTAAGATCCTGTTTGGTCTGAGGGCGTGTGTGCGAGTAGAATGCTTGAAAGCAGCGTGAAGAGGAAGAAAAATGAAAGTTGAGAAAAGCGCGCGCGTTCAATAGCCCGTTTGTTAGGGTACTGCTCGCGCGTTCACATCATATGCATCGGAGAAACTACCGGTCATTGCAGCCGTCTACTAGAATTTATCTAGCGTTAGTTAGTTAGTTGTCTAGCGAGTGTCGGAAATGTCGCACCGGACCTGCTAGTCACAGGCGCTAAAGAGTCAGTGGCAGTGCTGACTCTGGGTGAACTCTGCCGGACCCAGCCCTGGCGACAGCTGAGCTGAGAGAGGACAGCCTCCGTCCGTAGAAGCTTGGCTTGCACCCCATTTCCCATTTAGAGTCAGCAGCGTAATCATCTGGAGAAAATAGCGTTTCAAAGCCATATAAAAATTCTCAAAGCAAGTAGTTAAAAATGTACTTTCGCGTCTCAAGAAGCGATTTGTTGTAACATAATAGGGTCGGGTTCGAGTGCGGTCAAGAGTGAAGTCAGGGTTCGTTTACGACTTTTCAGTTAATATTGATCCTCTACTGTAAACACCTAGCAATATGGATCAGTGTCACAGAGTTTATTTAAATTTGAAATGTGATTTTTTTGCTTTATTAATGTATTGACCCTTCCTATCCTAACCGTCGCTCTGCTTTTTAGTGAATCGCTACTCTCCCGACACCCCGAATACTTACTACTTGCATCGAGTAGGACACTCGATTCAGTAGTAATTTTCTCCAGTAATAGTCACGAACGTTGCTCATTTTTATTCTTCATAGAATGTTTCCAACTTTGCATCAATGTATAATGTGTCTTGAACTTATCGACGTGGAGGTTATAATTAATAATGAAATTAAGTTGATGAGTAAAATGGCGCTGTGCTAAAGACCATGACCAAATACACTTGCTGCAAGTTAACAAACACATCGTACCAGAAACGTATAAGGCTTGAAGAACGATGTAAGAATAGTGTAAAATATCTTTGTAATAATAGCCACATTTCACGTTTATCGGCTTGAACTTTCATGGGAACATTATTTTGCTGGATGTTTTTTTCTCGATTTATAAAAGAAAAATATTGGTCTAACGACCACGACATTTCAATTTTACATTCAGTATGTGCAACCTTTCCAGGCGCTTGCATATTCTGCTCATCATGTTCTAAAATCCCGGCGCGCAGCTGCAAATCTTGCGCAGAATCTCTTACGCAGCCACACGGCATAGCCATTACCGCACGGCGGCGTAATAGAATAAATACATAAGGACGGCGAAGACTCACTCCCGCACCGCGTGCACCCCGCCTCATGCTCCACGCTCTCATCAATCTCCGTTTGCGATCGCGTGGCGAGGCAGCTCCTTGGCGCCTTTGCTGCTAGTGGCGCGGCTAGACTTGTCGCCACCTGGGGCTCTTCTAAGGCGGGCGCTGTTATGTATCCCCGCCTTGAAAGAGCGCGGGAACGGAGAGCGTGTTACCTAAGGATACGCTGCACTCCTGGACTCAGACGCGTAGCCCATCTGGGAAGAAATACATGCTTAGCGAAACACTCAAAAATTCACTTTAACTATGAAGATTAAACCTGCGGTGATGGTGAATATAGACGTGATTGACTATTTCAAAGATCATTGTTGATCATATGCACAGAGATGTGGACACATTTTGGAATTTTCTATATTCGATAGGATTCATTTTTCTAAAGATAATTAATAATTGAATTTAAAGATCGATGTATTAGAATTGATTTAACTTAAGACAAAAATCTCTATCTTGATTATTGAGAGAGTTCGCCGAAACCAGCATCAAGTTAATTACCGTCTTTTGATACATACAAGGAGGAAATTTAAAGAAAAATATTGAAGACATGATTGAGAAAATTGTTTACGTATTAAAAGTTGCCAATATTTCATGCAAAATTACACGAAAAATTGTAGAGCATTATAGCAAGCATTTCAGCTCGTATTTTTGAAAAATTTTACATGATCCCATCATAAGATCGATCTTTGGATAACAGATATTTTTACGAAGAAGTATCTATCATCAATGTTGTAGATAGAGGAAGACGCCGAAAAAATGTTAAACGTTTGCAATTTTCGAAGAATTAGAATTTTAATGTAAATGATCACCATTTTGTATGAATTCTTTATGCTATCCGGGAACACAGTGTAATCAAAAAACTAAGAGCCATTTTTGAGAGTATTGTAAATATTGAGACTTCATATAATGTACACCCAAAAATCAAAATATCGGTTTCATACTCACTGGGCTTTGAGTTCGTTAAAATCGATCGGGGAATATCAATTTTGGAGAAAACCATGAGAATGTTGTAGGTGCTAGCGTTGACCATGGACGGACAGTCAGACGGATAGTTGTAGTGCTGTTAATCGATTTTTTAGTATCAAGGACCCACAAACAATGGATTCTGGCTACACCAGTTATAGGATTGTTTTTCTGTATTTAGCACGAGGGTTTATCCCCTTTTCGTTATCAGGGCCCGGCGATAACAGTTTTCTGTCGAATATTCGCCGTTTTCCGGCGCACGATTACGTAACTTTCTCTTCTTACGAAGTACCTTCGGAAGGGCGAGGAAGTAAACACAGGGGAGCGGTTCTTGTAAGTAATAGGACATTAAATAAAAATTGAAGGAGCTCCAAAGACGAAACTAGTGGTCTACAAGCGGTTAAGTAGCTAGTGTGGTTCACAGAAAGAGAGACTGACGGGACTTTGCTTTAAACCAATTTTTCGATATGAAAGACCCCCAAAACGTGGATTCTAGCTCACAAAACAAGTTTTTTCTGTCAAATCACCGTTTGCTCTTTTTGCTCCAGTATTTCAATACTTGACACAGCGTTAATAGTATGCGAGAAACTAAAAATAAATACTTTATACGCGTGAAGAGCAAAGTTTTGAACTATTTATTTGGACAAAAGCGGAGAAAAATTCGATGATTGGACCATTCTATTTTTCGGTTTCCCGTGCGTCCGGCCTCACTTAGTGACGTTCGTTTGAGGTTGTAAAGAACTATTCATTCATTTATTCATTAATTCATATTATTCATTGCTATTCATGAAAGAAAAGCAATATTTTTTTAACTTAAAGAATTGTGTGTATTCACAACCCTTCCAACCCTACAATCAATTCTTGTGCATGACTATCAAAACCTAGGATTAAGGGTACAATCTACAGACAAGAGTGTTAGGAACAGCCCCGCGCCTCGACGGCGGTCCGCTGGCCGTGAGCGCGCCACCTCCGCCCCCTCGCGAATCGCCTGTCGCCCCGGCGCGTCCGCGTCAGTAATCTAGCGAGGAGCTCTTAATGTGTCGGCTATTATTCTCTCTCATGACACTCGCGTCCCTCTACCTATACGCACCTCCCCGTGGCTACGCCCGCCGCCCGGCATGTCGATGGATCCACTAGCATTTACAGGTGCGAGCCCCGCCCCCGCCCCCGCCCCCGCCCGCGTCTGAAATATTGTCAACAATTTAATCGACATGAGAAGTAACTCGCCGGTGCAGCTGCGGCGGACCGGGCCCGCGGCCTTGAGGCGGGAAGCACGTATGCTAATCGGGTAAGTGCTATGTTGTCGTAGTGTTCTCGTATGCGCGCGCCTCTCAGCCTCCCTCTCCGACGAGCACGACAAATTCTCATAATGACTGGCATTACCATGCCATTAGTGCATAATGCGATGCGGAGCACTCGTCGTTGTCCGAGGCCGGCACTTGCTCGTACATCACGGCGAACAAAGCGGGCTGCTGCGATCTCCTCTCGAAATACATCATTAACTCCGAATACGAAGTGAAACCGTCCGGCTATTTTCGTAGCCGTACACTCTGTTCCGCGGAAAATCCCCCGAGACGCCTGCCACCCGCGCACCGCCCTCCGCCTCCGGAACAATCGCAAAACGGGGCCCGTGAGGCCATCTTCATGGGCGGGCGGTTTGACGGATATCTTCCCGGTTCCAGCCGACATCTTGTAGTAATTCATATTACACACGTATGAGTGAGGTAATCAGACAACAATGGGAAAGACGAATAGCACATTTAACACAACATACAATGCTAAAGAACATATTTCCAAACTAGTTTGGGGGAACTTTTCTCTTCTTCAGTGGTACAAGCTAGGTTATTATCTAAAACATTAACCAATTTAAATTAATACAATGTATTTCTTTTTTTTTTTCAATCATTGATTTCAGTGAAGATAACAACACGGTAGCTGAGTAAGTATTATCTTCACTGAAATCAAAAGTTTAGAAAAATCAAAATTGTATTAATTTTGTTTTTTGCGCAGTGAGGCGTTTCTAATAACTTCCAAAATTCGGTGAATAAGTTTCAAATCAATAACGCATTTTACATTTCATTTAATTAAGGATTCATTACCTATCATTTCTGAACTTGGGTTCGATTATTATGATACCTGAGTGATCGTGCTATAGATATAAACTCAATTCTAATACAATCTTGGTGGAATTTCAGATTTAGAAATTACACAGGAGGAAAATTCATAAAAAATTAAAAATTATACATTAATTGTTAGATCGTTTAACAAGAAAGACCTCGAAGAAGATGTATATCAAAAATTTCCAATCTTTTTCTCATCGACCCCTTTAAAAGAATGATTTGCATCTTTGTCCTCCTTTCGTTTTTCAGTCTAATACGCCACATTTTCGTAGCTAAAGGCACGAAAATGACGTAAAAGACAATACAAAGTTCATCAACAAAACTTGTGAAACAATTATTATAATTATATTTTATTATGCTTGTGCTCATATTTAAAATTTTACGAATACACAGAAGGTCTCAAGAACAAAATCACAGATTCTAATTGCGATTATTCATTCATGTGAATGACGTAAAATCCCAAAACAGGAGCACATTTGTAATTTATTATCAGAACATAATAGAAACAAATAATAATAGTAAAGAACAAATATTTATCAACTACATTAATCTTTTTTGTAATCAGTGGCATCTTGACCATACCGATCAGTCGCCGGTTCACTCTCGGCTCTCACCCCCCAAGCGAAGCTTTCATCATCATTGCCCCCTTTCAAAAACCGGTCGATTCCACAGCGTTGGGAATTCCCACTCTGGCGAATACACAGTATCAATGAATTATTGCTAAGCCACTAAAAATCAAACACTCAATCAATGACATTATCATTGATTGATTGATAACGATTCCAGGCGCGTCATCTATTGAAGTCATCCCGTAAATGCTCTGGGGGTGGCGGAGGTCTTCACCCGCTGGATGTGGCGATCCGGCTCTGCCTACCGCCTTTTAGCGGTGTTTTTGCCATTCTAGTATCTCGCACCAGCGGGGCACCGCCCCAGCAGGGACGAGCTCTAAGCTTCCTCCCGGCCTCCCGGCATGTGTGATAGCGCAGAGCATGTTCGTGTGTGTAAGGGATGAGGATCGGGCGAGGAAGAGGACGGAATCGCGTGCGGTCCGTGGCTCGTTTGTTAGAGTACTGCTCCAGCATTCGCCTGGTGTTGACCGGAGAAACCTCGGACAACTACCGGTCAGAACAGCCAGCTCCTCCAGACAGCGACTGAACTCGACCTACCTGATAAGCTAGTGCCGAAAATCTTGCCGCTGTCGGGTCGCAAACCTACGACGTCCCGGTGAGAGGGACTATAATGAAATCAGTTAATGCACTGAGCCACCTCTCCCAGCAATTTCCATTTGAAATTTAAGCTTCTCCATATTTATTTTTTTATTCTTTAAAACATATACAAGCGAGGTAATATCGTGGCGAGTTCAATTTTCTGGCTCGCAGACCCAGACCCAGACATTCTGCGGCCACTTTGCGAGTCCTCTCCGTCCCTCACAACGCGCGGACAAGTGCAGAGGCCGCGCGTTCGCTTTCATTTCGCTTAAAGCGGCTCGCGCGTGCGGCGGCGGCGGCGGCGCCACGCCTCCCTCGTGCGACCAACGCCCGCGCCGCCGCCGCCGCGGGCCGCCAGCGTTATCGCATTTGTTGTTCGGATGTGTTGAAAATGTCGGCGGGGCGTTTATGCGTGTCGATTATGCATGTAAATAAGCGCACGTGTAACAACGTTTAACGCGCGTTCTAAGCCGTTGGCGCGACGCGTTCGGAAGCGGCTGCTGCGAGGCGGGGGCCGGGGGCCGATTGCGGCGGGCGCGCGAACGCCCGTTTGCCCGCTCGACCTTGATCTGACGGGACGGCAGCGGCTGTCCCGTTCGCGGACCGTCCGCCACCCGCGCCGCGCGAGTACCGCGTCCACAATGGGGCGACGCGGCCGCTAATAAGAGCCGGGGCAGGGCACGGGTCGGGGCCGCTTATGTATATGGAAGGCAGACGCACTGTCGGACAGGCGGGGAGTTAGATTGTACGGTACTTAATAACGAGTTTGCGAATGGAGTTTATCAACGGGGCCCGAACATGGACCGTTGGAGAGTCGAGGTATAAAGAAGGGGAGCGGGTGGGAGGCTAAGCGCGTGCCCTGTCGGGGCTCCGCCCTTCTCTCCGTCGCTCTCGCTCTCGCTTGCGTCTCCCTCCCTTCCTCCCCCGCCCGGCCGGCCGCCCACGCGACTGCTCTCTTCGCCCCGCGGCCCCTGCGCGATGAAGCTGCCTGCCTGCCTGCCTGCCTCTGCCTGGGCCGCCGCCGATGCGCAGTGTATCGCGCATGTTCGTACACGAATGGAAACACAGCGCAGCAGTTGGCAGTACAGAGCGGGGTAGAGATGGCTCCAGAACGTCAGCATTGAGGATCGAGAAACTGGAGAGTGAGGCGGCGGCGGCGGCGGCGGCGGCAGTGGCGGGGAGGCGGTTGGAGGAGGAGGAGGGACAGCTCGAGGGGAAGGGAGAGAACGAGAGAGAGACAGGCAAGAGAAGGGGAGAGAAGCGCATGAAATGCTAAACTCGAGTCACGATAAAATCGATTCCCGCCGACTGAAACCTAAAGAGGATCTGCTGCTCGGAGGCAGCGACAGGCGAGGCGCCCGACCGCCCGGGCGTCGCCACGGGGCGAGACCGCAGGCCGCACCGGCACGCCGCCCTTCGCACGCCGCCCTTCGCACGCCGCCCTTCACACGCCGCCTTTGGCACGCCTCCCTTCGCACGACGCCCTTCTCACGACGCCCTTCTCACGACGCCCTTCACACGCCGCCCTTCACACTCCGTCCTTTTCACGACGCCCTTCTCACGACGCCCTTCTCACGACGCCCTTCTCACGACGCCTTTCTCACGACGCCCTTCTCACGACGCCCTTCTCACGACGCCCTTCTCACGACGCCCTTCTCACGACGCCCTTCTCACGACGCCCTTCTCACGACGCCCTTCGCACGCTGCTATTCCATTCTGGTCATACGACTGGATAATTACCATAATACGATGCGATGTCGATCCTCACCATGCAAATTGCCCTGAAGAAGTGCTCTCAGAGGGTATGAGGTGACATTTCTTCTGACCTCTTCTCTTTTGAGTTCACAGCTCCGTTGTTGTCCTGAAAGTACAGTGTAGAAACCAAGGAAGATAGTTTCGGACAATATTTTCCGTATCTACATTTCATACTCGTGGTGTAGCATTACGAATATTTTACCTTCGTAAACCGATGTGGGGTCGATCCCCACCGCACATATCGCCCTGAACAGATCTGTCAGAGCATGAGACGTGCCACCAGTGTTTGGGAGGTCTCACACCTGACTGTTTGAGAACCTAGCTCTGCGTTTCGATAGAATCGAATGAAATGATTTTCGATAGGAGGGAGAGAGCGTACGATTTATCGTAACTATACTCTTTACTCGTGTGAAAACTGCTTCGTTCTAGTCTTAAGACTAGTTTATTCTCCGAACATGAAGCGACGAACCCCAGTGCGCAAATGCCACTGAAGATAGTTCTGGCGTAGCGTACGCCGCACCACCAACCTGCATAGGTCACACTCCTCTTGCCTTTTTGAGAGCGCAGATCCGCGTTGTGTGGAAAGCATCGAGTGGGGAAAACATCGCAGAGAGTTTGTGTTAGGATTTTCTTTAGCTACTTTTGATGCTTCTGAACAGCTCTTTCGTTTTGATCTCTCGACGTTTTTGTCTTGATAAACCGATGAGGCATCAATTCTCACCACGCAATGCGAACCAGAGATCGGGCGGAATCTAAGAGACACCACCAGAATTAACAAGGTCATACTCCTCGGACGTTTTCAGTGCACAGCTTCGCGGTTTTGGAAAAGATGGAGTGGGAAAAGCATATGTACGCTCGATTGAAGGTGTTAAGTGTAAGATTATATGCAGCTATGCTCGATTCTCTACTAATGCGGCTGCGTACTGGACTCAACGTTTTCCCTTATAATAAAATGTATCGTTGACCCCACTCTTCAGCGCCTCCAAGAAGAGTCAGGCAGTGAACACGTGTCTCCGTCAGAGTGTGAAAGTATACTCAGATTTTTTGGCTTTACAGCGCCGACTGAGTATCAGAAAACTAGGGGCACGATGGAAGTGAGAGAATTTCTGCTAATACGAGGGCTGGGGCAGAAGTCGTGGCAACTACTTTTTTTTCAAAGAAATATTGCCAGATCGCACAATTTTGTTTATAGCAAGAAAGAAATGCTGCAGTGGTGTGTGTTCACATCCACAGATGGCTCTGTGTCTCTATTAGAAATAGTCCAATGTAAAATCATTGTCGCAGCGTTCGCACTCCAAGACATTCGTTCTCCATGCGAGAAGTGTCCTAGAATTCCACAGGGAATTGGTAGAATCTCTTGGAAATGATACCCTTGCAGGTCAGTCGCGAGAGGGGCAGGGAGTGTCTGCGTTGAGGACGCGTTGCAGCCAGTGAGCAGCAGCGCACGCGACGACCTGAGAGTGGCGGACGGATGTGGCATGTGTGGGAATCGCGCATCTGCCAAATCGGACCTTTAGGACGGGCAAGTAATGCTTTTGTAATGTTCTGAAATGTTTTGTAAATATGCTAAAATGCTTTGGAACATGAATTATTGTCATTTCAAATACTTAATAAATAGGAGAAATATAATGTTGATGTGTGGTTAAATGTCCGTGCACTTAGTTTATACATTGTTCTTTCTTTAGTATATTACACATTTTCCACTCGTGATCGTATTCTCACGAAAAGAAAGTTGCTATGTCTTATGCCACAACTACCAAGCGAAGTGGCTCAAGCGTGGCAGGCTGACGTCGCATTCGGGAGGCCCGGATTCAATCCCCGTGCCGGCCATCTTGACCGCGGTTATCGCGGTTTCCCTCGGTCATCCAGGTGAATGCTGGGATGGTTCTACTGAAAGGCCACGATCGCAAAACTGGCGTCGCTAGCCGAATTCATTAACCACATGAAGTCACGAAAGTTAAGCGAATTCAAGAAATCGCGGGTTCCTGGTTGGGTGACCGACTAGGATCCCGGGGATCTAACGGCGCCGACAGCAATTGCTCTTTACAGATCATAAAATGGCTAAATACAAATACGAAATGTCACAACCTTCGTATTTCCTGCGCCTACGCTCTGTACTCGTGTGGATGCAGCTCATCCGATGTAGGGACTTTTCCCATCGCTCACGTCGCCCTGAAGACGGGTTGCCAGGGCATGCCTTGCATGGCGTGCGCGCGGGCTCTGCCAGGTCTTCGCGTCGGTCACTCTGCGCGTCTGGGAGGCATGCAGATCGAATGGTTTTATTTATCGCTGTGAGAGAATTTCTGTTAGGCTTTACCGGATACTCTGCACTCACGTGAGGCTAATCCGACTCGTTCTCACGACTCGACTCACGACTTGTTCTCCTAATCCGATGAGTTGCTCTCGGCCTCTTCACGGTGTTCTGCAAGGGCCTGCTTATCGCCGCAAGTGCTGCGGGGAAGTACTACTCTGACTTGTGGAGGTCACAGCCCTGCGTAGCCGGAGAAGAGTTGGAAGATTGTGGCCTTATTCCTCGTCTCGATCGAAATGAGATTTTATATTTGGATTTTCCGCTCACACGTAGGCGTTATAATCTCTGGGGCAAGTAGTCAATTCCGAGTATGACCTAATCTATTCACCAGGTAATAATTCTAGTAACAATACCACTTTTCTGCCTAAATCGATGTTACATTGTTTCCTAATCCGTATCTTCTGTTACTGTAATGGAAACAGCATGTGCGATCGCTGTAACGTAAAAGTTACTCCTCTTTTAAAATAATGCATATTGCCATGTCTTCGATGATTAGTGATTCTTGATATTTTGAATTTTGCATTTCGTTTTTTGGTAACAAGCACTTGCCTCTAAACTATGATAATTTTTTGTGAATATCAAGAATTTTTATTAATTTGTTTGTTGTATGTATTCAGCCTATAATTCGGGGTAGCTGTGTGTATACTCTCCTCAAGCGACCTAGACCTATCAATGGTTACGTCGTTTCAAAACTACGTGTTCAAACCCGAACACATTCTTCATTCAGGTTCAATTACTCAAATGTGTGATTTTGTCGATCAAAAACACTGAAATGTGCATTATTCTTGCCCAGAAGTTATTATTTCCAATGCAGCGTTTTCGGGGAAATTAATAGCTGTACGTAACTTTTCATTCTTTTCTCGCATTTCTCGATTCGCCGTAGACCAACTACATTCTTAATCAATATTTTTATTTCGGCATTAACGTTTTACCTAACTTTTTGTACAAACTTTTCAATCTTCATTTTGAATAATTACAAACAATTTATATCAAATTCTGTTAGAGGATTTTAGATAATGGAAACTTGTCATTGTCTAAGATATACATATAGGGAAGGGCTCATTTTTAAGACTTGAAGGGTTGCTACAGTAAGTAGTCGAGTTGTAGTATCTAAACGTTTTAGTATAATTGTTTAACAATTTTGCTATACAAAATTTATTCAGAATGGGCAATATCGTAGGAAGAAAGTATCAATAACAAAATTTCCTGCAGCCCTGAGCTTGTGTCGTAAAGTTTGTGCTACTGATGCAAGATAGAAAATTGTTATTTTTCTTTTATTCTTATTACTCACGGTTTATGGATATGCTACCAAAACATTTTTCGGATAGAGTGTCCAAGCAATAAAAAATTCAAAACCGACCGTGTCGCTATAATATGTGGTGCTATTGAAACGCCATTGGCGGTACAAGTCGATCATTTTCATGCAGCGCAATTCGGTTTCTTTGATTGTGTGAGGGGTTAGAAAGGGCGGCAATCGCTGTTGTACGCCGTCAAACATATGGCGAAAGTAGGACAATATTGCAAGTATTGGACAGCTAATTGGAAATATTGATAATGGTTCTGAAATATTTTTTTAAAAAAATGTTCCATCTTTCTAGCCCTTCTTGGGCATTGAGCTAATTAATGTTATCCTCCGTTCACGTTGTCTTTTTTCTCGTCACGTCGCTTCGCAGTCAGTGCCTTTTATCTCTTCGGCCAGGGGCTCGGCACCGTTAGAAACCGGGGTTCTCGGACTGTCACCCGTGTAGGAATCCGTGATGTCTCGAATTGCTTCACTTCCGTGACTTTGCGGAGCGTAGTTAAGCAATTCTGCTAACGATGCCGTCTTGTTATTACATATATTTTTCGCTATACATGTCTATAAGTTTATGTAAGATAAATGATGATGCGTTATACGAAGAGATGTTTTGTCCCGAAATGTGGTTGCCTTACCACAGTAGTTAAGTAACTATCACATGCTGGATAGTCGTAGCGTAATGCTACATTTTGTGTTTTTCCAATGCATCGATACCAGAATCGACCATTCGTACTCCCCCATACAGCGCTGCCTCCGATCCCAGGTCTTCCACTTGACTGTCGAGCAGCGGCGCTCTTTGCCTTCACTTGCAGTGGAGCTTTTTCCTTTGACCTTTCGGGAACACATGCGCCCTGCCAATACGCATGCGCGACCATGCGAAGAACTAAATTCCGTGGTGACAGCCGAGATATTGAGGTAATCCATAATGATTAAAGATCCATGAGGTATCAACCATAAAGTTTATGCAAACATTTATTTAATATTAAAAATGATTAGCCATAGACATGTTTCGGGAATTTTATCTCATTTTCAGTAGCTGTAGAGAGAAGAAAATAAGTACAAAAATATAATAGTTTAATATGTTAAATAGATTTGTTATATACATGCAGATGGCTTTAAGAGATTTCAGAAAAGGCGGTGAAGAATTGAACTTTGTCCGTTGTTCAGTTTAAATTTTTTGCAAAATATGCGAAGTCTGTGGGATTAAAGCTTTACGATTATTATTATTATTATTATTATTATTATTATTATTATTATTATTATTCAAGTACGGTCGAATTCTCGTTGTACGAGTATTACCTTAGAACTGCTCTGCCTCGTATGTCCCTTATACCACTTCCTAGCTGATAGTCCTCCGCGGAAATTCGAACTGTTCCAAGCAAGGCACTGACAAAATACTAATCTCGTCTCATTTCTCCTCAAAACATTTTGCTGTCAGTTAAACGCAAGTAATTAATTTTCAAGATACGCTCGTGCGTTTCAAGTGCAGTCGACATTTTTGTATATCAATGTATGTTGTGTATAGTAAATCTATCCATCATGTACGAAAATGTTGGTTTTAGATAGCGAGTGTTTTGTGGAATTCATTTGCGAACTTTGAAATTGCCCGTTTGTCGCATACTTCTTTGGTCATGGTGTGGCATTTTCCGTTTGCAAGAACTAAATTGCTGCTGGTTGCTTCACGTAACGCGTGTCTTGACTGCTGTGGGCCAGGCCAGCAGAAAACGGCATTTTGCCTCTTAGTAGAGAGAAAGGAAGCACGAGACTGGAAAGCTTTCAGTCTCAAAGAACTCGAGAATTGACTTCCACATCCGCAGAATATATGACATGGTCACCAAACCGTTACTAAACTGTGGAGAATGGACGTAACAAAGGAATTCGCTTCGCTGTCGGAGTAAAAACAATAGCTTGGTTTTTAATCGCGGGCCGCTCCGTGCCCTGAATTCTCCTCTCCACGGCATGACCGACTTCGCCCTGAGGCGACCACTCCCGGGCAATCTTCTCCACACCGCCCCCTTTTTTTCTAAATTTTGTAGGAGAGTTTCGGAAATGGTTGTGGGGTTGGGAACTTGATCTCTTGTGATGATGATCTCTTGTGATGATGATCTCTTGTGATGATGATCTCTTGTGATGATGATCTCTTGTGATGATGATCTCTTGTGATGATGATCTCTTGTGATGATGATCTCTTGTGATGATGATCTCTTGTGATGATGATCTCTTGTGATGATGATCTCTTGTGAATGATCTCTTGTGAGGATGATCTCTTGTGAGGATGATCTCTTGTGAGGATGATCTCTTGTGATGATGATCTCTTGTGATGATGATCTCTTGTGATGATGATCTCTTGTGATGATGATCTCTTGTGATGATGATCTCTTGTGATGATGATCTCTTGTGAGGATGATCTCTTGTGAGGATGATCTCTTGTGAGGATGATCTCTTGTGAGGATGATCTGTTGTGAGAGCGGTGAGAAAGCCTCATCAGATTGACCAATGTCACATTGTTTTCTATGTAAATTTTCACTCTTATCTATCCTTATTAACTATAATTATTTTTCTAAAATTATAAATAATACATAAATGGAGAAGTAATACATTTCTACAGGCTTCTGCTTCTCGCTGCCATTGTACTATTTTTTCTAACCAATATTCTTTTTATAGTGCTAATGGTACTGAATTCTTTTCGACCCATTCAATTATATTATTATACTTATATCTTACAGGCATTTCTTTTTGAGAGATCCTCTTCCTCTATTCTCCTGAAACATTTTTCTTCCGAAATCTGTATTAATAATTTCCAATATATGCAGAAATTGAGAGAAAATTATACAGTTTCGGCCAAGTGAGAGGTGTATTGTTTCGTTAGATATCCAGAAACTCGGAAAACTCATGAAAGAATGAAACAGATTCTATCTTGACTGAAAAGTACAGATCTCTGTGATATTCTGCCTTTGCTCATATTGCGCATACCGACTACATTCTCTTACTCAGTGCCTTACTGCTTACGTCACAGTCGACGTCATGCGCCAGAAAGGCTCGAAGGAAGGGGCAGCCCGTCTTTGAATATTTGCTATTAACGTGTAGTATGGAACCGCGAGTGTTTTGATGATTTTAGTATGTTCAGAACTGTTCTTTTGTGTACCCTCATTATTCGCTACCATGTTATTGCCGTGTTCATGAAGACTGTTATTATTAATATATTGAATTTATTGCAGTGTTATGCAAGAGTATTTTATTTGTTATTCTTGAGCAGTGTGAATGCTACTTTTTGGAAAACCCATGTAGTGTGGTGAGTCAATGAATTTTGAAAATGAGAGACCCCGAGTTTGTGTCTAAGGAGTTTAGTGTATTTTCTCCTTTTGAGAAATATCTTTCCTGAATTACACAGATATTGTAACAATCACAATTACTTGAATGTTCCAGTATTGTGTAAGGGATAGATCGTTTTGCCTTGGTTGGTAACGTGGAAATAAATTTCAGAAAACCACCCAGTGCACTAATATCGTCAATGCGCAACAATAATGACACCAACTCTTTGACATTTTACGTGGAAATGATTTTATCCTGAGCGGGCTTATTTATTCCATGGCCAAAGACAAACTGTTTTACTGTAGAACTTTCCGTAGGTATTTTTTATTTATCGGCTATCTTGTGAACTATATGAAATTTTACATGAAAAAAGACAATTAAAGACGAACATTCACATAACTAAAAACTGATTGTTTTGGATATGTCACTCTGCTTCAACACCAATGATTTAAGTAAATCATGGCTTATAGCGAGGGTAAGGGAAGAAGGTATTGCAAATGAAGATTCTCAAACCACCACATGAAGTACAGAGGCGGAGTACAGATAACTGTTGATTTCTTTCCGTACTGCTGGTAAACAAAACCATACAATATGTTTTTCCAAAAACTAGCACCCACTAGTCAAGAACAACAAATATAATACCCTTTTATAACCTTGTAATAAATTAAATATTCTAATAAAACCGTCTTAGTGAGTACTGAAAGAACATGGTATTGTATAACGCGGATACGCAGTACAACAGCTCTATGCATTTATAGAATATAAAAAATGATGTTCTATACCACAACACGTGAAAATCGAATATTTAAAGACGGGTGGCCTCATCCTCGGAGCCTTGCTGACGCATGACTTCAGCTGTCCCGTACGTAGTAACGTACTGATTACAAATGAACGGAGTGGCTTGCCAATGCTTTACCCTAGAAGAATTCGACGACGAAAACACCCAAGCCTTCCGCGGCGTAGTCTCCACAGCTCTAATGCGCAGCGGCTATCGCCGCGTGTTCGAGGCAGATGAGTCGGGCGTGGTCGTAACCCAAGTGACATCCTCGACGCTTCCCCCAGGCAGCCGCGACTCGCCTCCACACGCGTGCGCGATCACGTGCGTGCCAACGCGTCCTGTTCTTCGCCCAACAGCCCGCTCCGGGCCTTGGTCGAGCAGCGGTGGCCCGGCCTCTCGGCTAAGGGCTTCGTGTGGTTAGCACGAAGACGTCCCTCCACCGTACATACTGGTCTTCTTAACCTTAGAGCGTTCTCGTCACCGCACACCAATAGAGCCTGGGACATTTGTAAGGAAAGCGCACAGATAGAAATTGCCTCGGTCGGGAACCGAACCCAGGGTTGCGCCGTGGAAAGCGAGCTCGCTAACCAGCCCGAGAGGGTCGTGCCGACGCGTGCGATATTTAAACCTATATTTTTACCATTATTAACAACACGCTTGTCTGGTCTGGGGAAAGCAGCATCCTCAGCCATAGAAACGCCCCAGGTAGTTAAAAACTTGTGCCTAAGAAATATAATTCAAATACTCTGGTTTATACCCAATTTCCATGTTCATGGTGAATTACGAGTACACTTAATTAAAGATCACATTTCCACAATTTCTGAATGTTTTATTCTACACTAAATTCTTCTCATTTAGTACCAAAAAAATCTAGGAATTGTGCACCCTTGAAGAATCAATTAAAAATTTCAGAAACATAAATTTCCTTAACGTAATTGATAAAGATAAGTCAAATGGTAAATAAAGAAATTAAATTCTAAAAAAATTGTTAACTAAAGCCTTTTCTAAATTAAATATTTTCTGACAAACGCACCAAAACGTAGGACTCGAAGAGCCAATTATGCCAACACTTATTAGTCATAAGAATATTGCATTCAAGCCTTAGAAATGCCACATTATTGAGCACGAAGTAAATAAATGAAGAGGTGAAAGTAAGGCAAAGAAGGATTTGTTAATTCACAGAATCAAAATTTGGATACTTTCATATCCGCCGCACTTCGAGGTCAACTGTAGGTTAATATTACTTTTTATGACAAAATACTCGCAGTGTAGCCCGGATATAAGGGCTTTTATCTCTGCAAGGCAAGAAATGCGTCTTTGTTCTGCCCTAAATGGTCGGGTGTGCATTAAGTACCTCGCAGTACTTCTAGCAAGTCACCGTCTAATCGTGTGAAGGTACCAAAATTAAAACCATTAAGACGTTTGTTTACTATGGATAGAGAAATTCCCGTCTTTCATCAATGATTAAGATGTATTGTGAGGCGTATCTGCAATTCAATGTATAAAAAACATACTGTTTTTTTCAAAAATATGAGCAGGTATGAGACAAAATTATTTAACTCTGGTTTTAAAAGTTATTATTTAATTAATGAGACTATTAGAAGTTTTGTTTTTTCAATCCATGAAAGCACTCAGGGATGTTTCTGTGAGAGAGTAAATTGCAAAGTGATCAGTGAAGGCGGAAATTACAAATTTAAAATCTTGCAAATTTCTTTCAAAGTAATTGTTATAAAATTATGCATTAGTCCTTCTAGTTTACTCAATAAGGTAACAAATTCATAAATTTTCCTTCATATATAATTATGATCCGCTCATTTAAATGATCGCTTAAACAATCCGCGAATTTTATATGCAAATGTAATGAAACCTAATAGTATATAGTAATTTTCATTACCTTTTCCTGCTTATTTTAATTTTCTAGTGCCTTTTTCGGTGCTTTAAGTTTGGGATTTTGAACATCCTACGTCTGCTTACGAGGATGAGGATCCCGCGTGCGCTGGGAGTTCGAGCACGTGCCCTCTCGAGACAATTGACTTCCCTTCCCCACCTTCTGCCCACCGCCCACTGCCCATCGCCCACTGCCCATCTCCCTCTGCCCATCGCCCTCTGCTCATTGCCCACTGCCCGTCACCCACTGCCCGTCGCCCACTGCCCATCGCCCACTGCCCATCGCCCACTGCCCATCGCCCACTGCCCGTCGCCCACTGCCCGTCGCCCACTGCCCGTCGCCCACTGCCCATCGCCCACTGCCCATCGCCCACTGTCCATGGCCCACTGCCCACTGCCCTCCGCCAATCGCCCATTGGCCATCGCTTTGATGGCCATTGTTCCGCGAAGTTTCGCGTCCAAATATTAGCCCGCGCCCGCGTGCGAGAGCGCTCCTTTGCGCACGCGCGCCGCCCTCTGCCCGCGGTCAGCGCTCCTCGGCGGCGGCGGCGCGTGTATGCTGCTCGTGGGCTGCTTCGCCTTGGGTGTGGTCGGGGGGGGGGGAGGAGAAGGCAAGCAAGGGCGTGTTTCGGGTTCAGTTGGGCGCGCGCTGGAGCAGTGGAATCGAAGCGAAGAAATGTGAATGGAATGTCTCTGTGTGTGCAGGAGCGCCAAGGTAAAGAGATGTGAATGAGATCCTTGAGCGTGCGGGTGCACATGTGGAATAGTGTGATTAGTACAATGGAATCTACATACCTCGACTCTGAAGGGGTATATACATTACTCTGATCTTTAAGTATTTGATTTGTAATATTGTCCGTGAAGAACGAATTATGACAGAAGAAAATCGAAATATCGAGAAAGTTGAATTCAAGTTATCGAGGTTCTGCTGCATTATTTTCTTATATTTGAATTTTTTTTTATTTTTATTTTAATGAGATTAACACTTTTTTGTAGTAAAGAAGAGCTCCTCTGTTCTTCAAATCTTAAACCATGGGGTACACCTACAGTTAATATGGTGCTCGTGTGTTGCCATGTTGAATGGTGATGAATTTGGAGGAGGAGATGGGAGGGGTGTCGCAAACAAGGGCGTGTTTCTTTCTTCAGGACGTTTGGGCGGGCTGAGCCGCACCGCGCAGCATTGGATCCGCAAAGAAATGTGAATGGAATGCGCGCGTGTGTGTGTGTGCAGGTGCGCAAAGGTAAAGAGATGTGAATGAGATCCTTGAGCGTGACGTAACACACCGGCAACTGCGTGATTGAACAATGGGGTCTGGATATCTCACATGTGAAGGAAAACAATAAAATAATATTTAAACCTATCTTGGTTTCAGGAAATGCACGTTACGTTAAAAGTAAGGATGAAAAGAAATTTTTAAAAAATCGAAATGTCCAAGAATTAGTTATAAAGATTCCACCGTATTATTCGAATAAGATGTACACGGACGATTCGTTTTTACACCGAAGATCCTCTAAGATCTTCATTCTTAAAGCAAGAGTTCAAAATATTACTATATACTCCATTAGCAGGTTGGGGGTGACGGCTAGACGATTAAAAGTTAACTATTCCAGGATCTACGTATACATTCATAAGCTTTCGTATTGTACTAATACACCAAATCATGACATCCGCGATTTAACGGGAAATCGTGATTGGCCGTGTCAGTGAAGCCACAGAAACACGTCTGTCATATCATCTAGTCTGACCGCTTTTGTGTTAGTGTGCACAAAATAGATTAGTTTCTAATTTGTCAAAATGAAAACAGAGATTTATCTAGTTTAGAGCGTTTGCCTCTTAAATTCTTTAATACTTTCACATAGGAGAACACGCCAATTTGACAGGCGTATGCGACTCAGAGCATCAATTAATATCACTGCAGAGCCTCTGACCGAGAGGTCCTAGGGGTCGAGTCCAGAAGACGTCAGGATTTCGACGCTAGACACGTCGTTATGCCGTTTCAATCGCTGGCTGGAGACGTCGAGCGGCCGGTTGCTACGACCGGCAGTTTTCCGTGGTTCCTCCGATCCACACCAGGCGAATGTCGGAACAGTACCGAACGGAAGCTTAAAGAATGCGACTGATAGTTATAATTAGAGCTCCAGTGGAAGAGCTTTGGGTTAAAGATAATGTTACTCATGTGATATTGGATGCCATCTAAACTTTTTAATACTATCACTGTAGTGTACTCACATTCAAAAATAGTGTGAAAACCAACCATCAACTTAAGTTTGTTAATTCTTACACCCGAATATTAATCAGCTAAATTTTGTTCAGTGACATGGTTTTAGTTCTCGTATTTAAAACTTGACACTATCTCCTGACATAACACTAAAGGAGTTCAAATGGTTTTGTTCTTTTCAGTTACGGAACAGGTGCTAATTTTCCAGTAGTTGAAGAATTTTTTCATTTTCATGTGGGTGAAACCTAACTTCATCTTCGCAAACCTTTAATTTCTTCTTTAATTGTTGGAATTTCAATATCTCTATGGATATCATCTTTTTCTTGGTTTCTTTCACACATTCCCAGACTTGTATACAGCCAGATGGTTATAAGGATCTGACGGTTATAAGAATCTTTGTTGTGTAATGATACGCTGGAATGTCTTCATTTATCCGTTTATATTTAATCCGAAAGCCATTTATACTGGTTAAATTTGATGTTGAGTTGTTGTTTTTTGTCCACTTTTCTTACATTCTCTTTCTATTTCAGCTTCATATTCACTTTCATACCCAGATATTTTGCTTTGTTTTCGTTAGGTTTCACTATCCTTCGAATAGTTGATAAGTACAGTTTTTTTTTCATTTAGCTTAATCTTCCATTTTTTGATCCAATCGTGTATGATATTGCTGGCTTCTTGTTGTGATCGAGTAGAGATTGTCTCATTCTGTCGTAATCAAGGATGTTTCGTAAGTGAGTGTAGCTACTTGTCCTTGTTAGGGATTTGGAAAATAATTGGTATACAAAACTTACAGTCTTCTTCTGCACTTCATGGATTAGGCTTGAGCCTGTTCCGTCTTCACAAGTTTTCCTTCCATCGTTTTTTTGGTCTTCCCTCGTCTCTCCTTCCAAGCGGTTGGTAGAGTAAAGCTAATTTAGGTCGTCTTGAGTCATCCATCCTTTGCGTGTGTTGATACCAATTATCTCGATATATATTTATTTTGCTTCCAATTTCTTCAGCATTTAATTTTTCTCTTATCTTCTCATTATGAATATGATCTTCTTTCGTGCAGCCTAGCGTTCTCCTCAAAAACTTCATTTCAGCGGCCTGAATTCTGCTTATAATTTTTTTTGTTGGTACCCAGCTTTCGCTTCCGTATACAAGAGTTGGAAGAGCCATGGTCTTATAATACCTTAATTCTTCTATTATTTTTAGATTACCAATCAAATTGATTTCATTCTCTACATCTTTTGCGGAGGTTTCAAAGTATGTAATTTTATTTACAAGAGTAGATCTGATTTCTCGTTTGATTATTCTTTCACTCAGTGTTAAGATGACAGCCGAATGATCAAAGCTGAATCAAAATTTTCTTCTATAACATTAAAATTTGGTGATTGTTTTTTTCTCGAAATGAAGAAATCTGGGCATCCTTGTTGAATAAACATTCCATTCGGTTCCTCTGATTGCCTTTTTAATTGAAGTCGTTTAGAAGTGACGAGCCTTGGTCCCCAATCATTGTATTTCACTCTCTCGGCACCACCCACTATAAACCTGTCTCCCACATGCTGCAAGGTTGGGTTGAAGTGTTCTGATGTGAAGTTGTTGATTGGTGGGATATAGATTGCATTAATTCGAAGATCTTATTTGGTTGATTTTATTATTACTGAAGTAAGAAGAACCTCTTTACTTCGGATAGAAAAAATCTTCATAACCATTTATATTATCTCTGATGACGATAGTACTCCCTTCCTTAGCGTCATTATCTGGGTGAACAGTTTGGTAGATCTCTAAGTCTTTCAATCTAATATAAGATTCTCTACACAAGTGTGTGTCTGATATCAAATTTACATCTATATGTTGTCTATTAGGAAACATTTTAGTTCATGTGTCATCTAAAAACAAATAAAATATTGTATGGAAGGTGCTGTTTGGCATCAGGGTTATTTTTAATGCAAAGCCGGACACGTTTAACTAAGTGTGAAACTACGTCGTGTGCCTGTTTTGTTTGCGAACGTTATTTACTTCAAGGTGTTTACCTTCTATCGCTTCAAAAACAGCAACAGATGTTGATTGCATGAATATAATTATGAACCCAGTTGATGACTCCGTATTTTTTAAGATATTACAGAATTACGTTATATTCATATCACAGTTCACCCTTTTTTATTTTTATTCGCTGCCCATCGTTGAACATTTTTAATTACTGATCCTGTCGAAGCCCTGGAGCAGAGCGGTTGGCGCCACAAGCACCTTCGAGCCAACTTGAGGAGCTTTAGGACAGAGCGTCTCAAGAAAGCGGCTCATGGCGTGCTCGAATCCAGCACGTCTCTTCTGCGACTTGAGTCAGCACGATGGGTGGGACGTGAGGGGAGGCGCTTGGGCGCGAGTGGCTCTAGTCTAGAGAAAGAAAGAAGCCACTCGCGGGCAGTCTGGTCCCAATTCTTTGAACAGCAGTCCCCAACTCTGTACCTCGGAAGAAGTGCTGAACATTGTTTGCATATTTAATGTCTATTCATGAACATGAAAAAACTCATCTCAAACAAGCTGGAATAATTAAATCAACAACTGTTATTTTGAAGTTACATTAATGTTCAGAAGCAAAACAAGGGGTCATCTCAGCATTTGCTCAAGGATTATGAAAACTGGACGAAATCCTGATCGAGATGGGGGTCATTGACACAGAAACTGAAATACAATACTTGTCACAAGTTCTTTAGAATTATACAATCTAAATGGTAAATAATACATGAAATATAACTGTTAGAATTAAGAAAATTAAATTTATTAAGTTTTGTTAATGTTAATTTTTAATTAATTTTATTAAGTTTAATTAGTTTTGTCAAATTTACCACCACGCCACTGCAGGCGCAGCGTTGCCGCTTGCGTTACCTAGTTTATATTGTATTCTGTTTTCATGTTATGTTTTGTATAAACGGGGAATGGTAGTTGGAGGTAGACGCATGGGACATCCCATTTTGAAAATCGTTAGGGAATATTCCGAGATCCACAATGCCAAGAGTGTGCCGAGAATACCTCATTTTAGGCATTACCTCTCACTACGGACAACGTAGTGGCCGTCGGCCTCCTATTCGATCAAGAGCAGCGACTTTTGCGTAGAGTTGTCAGTGCTAACGTACAAGCAACACTGCGGGAAATAAAATCAGAAATCAATGTGGGACATACGACGAACGTATTCGTTCAAACAGTGCGGCGAAAAGTGGCATTAATGAGCTGTGGCAGCAGAAAGCCGACTCGAGTGCCTTTGCTAATGGCACGATGGGCTCGTGGACACATCATTTAGGCCACAGATGACTGGAAAAATGTAGCTTGGTCTGATGAGTCCCGATACCTGGTGGTAAGAGCTGGCGGTAGGGTTCCAGTGTGGCGCTGACCCCACGAAGACATGGATCCAAGATGACAGCAAGGTACTCTGCAAGCTGGTGGTGGCTGCATAATGATGTCGATTGCTTCTATATGGATTGGACTGTGTCCTCTGGTCCAACTGAACTGATCACTTACTGGAAATGGTTACTTTCTGCTACTACCTGCAGCCATTCAAGAATGTCTTGCTCCAAAACAACGTTGGAATTTTTATAGGTGGCACTGCTCCGGACCACTATTGTTCGTGATTGATGAAGAACAATTCTGAACAATTCGAGCGAATGGTTTGGCCAGACATAAATCCCAACGACAATTTATGGAACATAATCGAGAGGTCAGATCGTGTACAAAAATCTGCATCGGTCTTTCGCAATTATGCATGGCTACAGAGCCGACTTGGCTGAATATTTCTGCAGGGGCTCAATATTTCCAAGGGCTTCTTGAGTCCATACCACGTCGAATAGCTGCATTTCGCTGGGCAAAAGGATGTCTGGCACGATATTGGAAAGGTATCCCATGACTCAGTGCATATATGTATTTTTTTCTTCAAAATTTAGGATAGTGGTCTTTTGGATTTATAATTATAAATTTTTGCGACTATTGCTTTAGAATATTGAGTAACTTGTGTTCTTAGTCATTGTGTCAACTTAGTCATCATTAAGTCATTGTGTAATACGTAATGCTATCAAAGTGTATCAATAATAGACGTTCCAATTAGCTGCCTCTCGTTCGTGTCGGAGGCGGCCAGGGCCGTGGAGGTGCGTGCACTGACGTCAGCAGAAGCGCGCGCCCGGATGTCTGGGCCGACACCTTCGCCTCCCCACGCACGCACGCACTCGCGCGCTCCTACGCACTTCCGCCCCTCCCCTCCTCGTCACACCCCTCATCCACCGCTTTTTCCTCCGCTCCGCTTCTTCCTCCGCTGCTGTGCCCCGCCTCTGCTTCCCCGCCGCTTTTCCGTCGCGGCGCCAGCGCCAGTAGATCTCAACCCCGTCGCGCGATCTCAAAATCTATTATGTTCTGTTAATAAAAATTTGCCGTGCTGCAATATTACGTCCGATACAATTACAGTAAAGTTTTGGAGCAATTAAAAAAAATAATTTCATTAACTCAAATAATTTTCATAAATTTCATTAACCTCAAGCAGAACGTATAAGAAAACTACTCATACTTTCAAATGAAGTAAGACATCACCTTTCTTTAATATCTAATGTTTTAGAACAGATCTGGATTCAAGAAAAATGTTTACCATTAATATTGTGCATTGTTGTTAATTTTTTGTAATATTTGAAAATGTAGTGTTCACCTAAAATTTCAATTTTGAACTTTGATAAATTTGAAGAAAAGTATAAGAATACAATTTGGAGCCTTTTTGAGAAAGTAATACTTTACAAATTGCGTATATTTCACGAAAGATTAAGCAAAAATAGTCGTGTTTTCGAAAACTTGTACATCACCTCATTTCAAGATCTATTTTTGTACAACAGATTTCATATACGAAAAATATCTGTCTTCAGTATTATACTTGTAGGAAAACACTGAAAAAAAGTTTGAAATATGGCAATTTTTGAAAAATCAGTCATTTCAACGCAAGCGAGAACTGCGCAGATTTTTAGGCGATCTTTTGCGCTTTCTGATGACCAAGTTTAAAAAAATAGAAAGCTTTTTGAGAAAATTTTAAATTATGTATAACAGATGAACGGACGGACGGACGGACGGACGGACGGAGGACGGAGGACGGAGGACGGAGGACGGACGGATGGATGGACACAGACATACACGGACGGATCAGCGGAGAGACGGACAGACAGACGGATAAACGGACAGACGGATAAACGGACAGACGGATAAACGGACAGACGGATAAACGGACAGACGGATAAGCGGATGAAATTACGTTTATATCATGGAAGATATCTTTGAAGATTTATTGCTTTGCAGGTTGAAATGTTTTGGAAGTTAAGATCATGTCGGAATAAAGTAAAAACATATTTGTTATTTCCTTAATTGTCTGTTCGTTTTTTGAACGAAAACTGATGAGTTCACAATCCGAAGTTATTTTTCAGATCTAATACAATGTGGAATTGGCAGATTTGTTTATAAAGAGTGAATTGTAATAGAAATAAATTGGCCTGAAACATATCATAAACCTTCCTGCAGTGAAGGCTTCTTTTATGACTGTGTCAGGAGATTTATCATCGAGGACCTAAAAGGTTTTCGATGTCTCTTGGCTTATCTGACACATTTATTCCGAGTTACAACTCTGATAATCATCAACTTGTATTTAGCTCATAGCTTATGTAAATTATCACGACTAAAACTCGGGAATATGGTTATTTGCCGTGGTTCGAAAGCAGCTACTGTTATTGGATGACGTTGAATCTTGGGATAAGACAGGTGCGGGGGCTTGTAGATAAATATTTTATTTTATTTTTTCGTTGTATTTGTTACGTCCTAGCTTTCAACTTAATTTGTTCACGTCTTTCAATATATTGATGGCTCAGTTCCAAAGATTACTCCAAATTCTACATTCTGAGGTATTGTCCTTTTATAGTTTAATATCCCTATCAAAGTGTCAGATATAGCACTTGAAATTGAAATTTATAACACAACAGTACAGACTTAGTAATAATAAATTTCGAATTTAAGTGATGTTACTAACATTTTCAGAGCGATATTAAACTTTAAAACGGCAAAGTTTCTTCACTTATTTCTAAGCAAATTTTTTAACAGTTCATGAATATTAACGAAAATATACATATTTTGTTAAATTTGACTGCCGGACTGTGTAGAAATAGAATACCATGCCAGGAATTTGGAATAAACAATTTGTTTATTTTCATGAGATCAAATAGAGGAAATATATAGTAAAATATGTGTCTGAAGATAAACTTTCAGAGATTTAGAATAGGGAATAAAAGGTTTGTGGTGTGAAATATTGAAAGAATAATGTAGTATGTTTTTTCCCTGGTGATTTACTTTTTTCGTAGTAACAGTATTTGAATCGTTTTATAACTGAAACGGGGTCGTGTTGTCTTTTTGGTTGGCAAAAGAAATATTGCAATGCCTCTCATACCTTCCTCAGCGTTTAAATTTCCTCAAGAGAAACCGCTTGGGTGTAACTAGTAGAGAAACGTATGTGAACACCACCAGCGACCGGCAGTGAATGATATAGCTATATTTTGAGTTCGTTGTTAAAAGTTCGAGATTAGTGAAGGTATTTTCCTTGTTCTAAATGGTCGATCCGTGAGCCGCATAAAATATCAAAACTTGTAAACTACGAGTATCTCATGATTTTTTTGAAACCAGCCGAGTTATCATTCTTTTTAACTCAATAAAGAAAGAATAAATCGTGAAGAACTTAATAGAAACTTATACAAAGACAGAAGGAAAATTAAATTAAGTCGTATGAAGAGCATGTAGCTAAATTTGAAAATTTTGGTTTAAAAATATGTCATAAGCTTTTATACCCTCGTGCGTTTTTGCTACTTTATGCGGTGAAAGAAAACTTTCTTTGTGTTAAAATATAACATTCGTATTCCTTCCGTTACCATACATTGATTTTAAAATGAACTGTGCATTTTTAAATTACTTATGCCTGTCTCCCGATCTTTAGATTTCAGTTTAAATGTGAGATATATAAAATGGGGCAGATGATGAAAACTACAATTTGGAAAGCCACATTGTTTTCGTATTGTAGTCTGTGCTAAAAAATAGTTCTTTGAAATAAGGTATTGTATATTTTTAACGAGTAGTTTACGCGTTTTCTCGCTTGAAGGAAATGCAATTCAATTTTATTTTTTTTCAAAACCAATTTTTTCTTTAATTTTTACCATCTGATACAGCACAGGATACTTAAAAATAGCGCAAGTCTAACTTTCGTGTGCGCTTTGGATTTTCGAAAGTTATAAAAGTTAGAAAGGATTCAAGAATTTATGTGCTTTTTAAGCCCGACTAGTTTTGTTTCAAAATATTTAATGCATATTGTGATTTCGGTTTTTAATTTCAACATTATAACGGTTTCTACATTCAAATAAAATGTAATCTTTAAAATACGGTGTAATTACTTGTTTATATTTTTTCAATTTTACTGCATATATAATTTACTCAATTACTTGCAATAATTTATTTTCCGGACGAGGCATGTCATTTATTTGTGTATATAATAGAGGCACTATTTTACTTTGTTCTTTCATCAGAAAAGTCAGTTTAACTACACATTTTAACAGTTCTCAGAAAATATTTTTATTTTATTATGGCGTGAATTGGGTTACATCGTCTTATGAAAGCCTGCAATAAGTAAAAATAATTCCTTAAAAATTTCGTTGGAAGTTGACAATGTTTCAAAACTTTGTAATTTCATTAGGGCTGTAGTTTTGTATTATTACACTGTTAATTTAACATTGGTATACTGATTAAAATATATATACTTATTAAAACAACACTTGAAAGCAAATTATTTAAAAAATAATATTTGAGTTAATTCTGATTTGCTTAAATATGAAGAATCAACATAATTTCAATTATGTGCACTTTATATTATATGTTTTACAATTATTTACACTCTTATAAAATATAGAATATAATTTTCCAGAACCCTCACCAACACACAACACCACTATCCGTCTCCAAAAAGTCTATAGATCTGTGTAACCTAGTTCAGCATAACCATGTTACTGCTAGATAACTGGTGACCCGTTCATCACATTTTTACACCTATAGCTCTGTTCCATCAATGACAAAATAACTTGTATTCAACCTAGTAACACATTATCTGTTTAAATGACTGGCTGTGTGATCACTGCAGTCAAAATTGTTGATCCAAATTTCAACTGATTTATTTTAATATTAATTTTCTAGTTTATTTTGTAAATATTTGTAGGTCGATCGATTTTTAAATAGTTCATTTATATTTTAATCGGCGTAGTAATGAAAATTTTGCAGTGTAATACACAGTCCTGATGAGGGAACAATGACGTTCAAATAATGTTGACAAACTAACACGAGAATTTACCATCTGCCATGGGAATAATCAAGGAATACTGTGATCGTGACTTCAAGAGAAATAAAAAATAGATAAGAGCCGCTTATTAAATCTATACTAATAAAAGTGAATTCAACGGCATGTAATAGACGTCGATTCCACAAACAGGAGTGGACGAATAGGTACGAAATATTTCCAAGCTCCTCTTCAGGATTTGATGGAATGCCCTGGCAAAGTTTGGTAAAGATTAATACAACACAAATGCGGAAAATAAATTATTTAAATAATATGCTTGTAAATATACCGCGATCATTATTTTTCGCCTGTTGCTAATATATTCCGAGGCCAGCCGCGTGACGGTAGAACCACAGTGTACACTTATTACACATACGGTATACGAGCACACATACGGAGGTGACCATGGTGAACGTAACATGTTTTTAACGGAATATATTTTTTAACAGATTTTTGATGCCAAGGTGGTCCCAGCAGTGAATGCAATTGTTGGCCTTCCTACTGTTCACTTTGAATAGGCTGTACAAAGTTTTACTTCCAAAACATGGTAACAATTTTATTTTCATCTGACAGCGTAAAATATCTCTTTATTGACTTCGTGAACAATTGTGTAATTTATTGATTTCATTTTCAAAATAGTCATGTCCATTCAAATTTTATTCTATCAATGTGTGTTTCGGCTCTAAACATGTTTTACTGTCAATAAAAATAGACAATATTACTACTACAATGTACGCATGATACTGTAGCACATCTCCGTGTGAAATGCTCTGTAATGACGTGTTGATCAGCGACACTAGCGTTTCGCGGTGGCAAATGAACAGTGCGCCGATTACATTCAACACTATATTCGTAATACGGTTTTGTTCCGCTTACAATGAACAAAAAGCAAATGTTTATATTATTTAATTTCCTCTCGAATATCATTAAATATACAACAGGTAAAGTGGAATTGTTTAACTATTTTTAAGAAAAAAAAATTAATGTAATGAATATTGTCCTTTGAAATTTAAGAATCTCATGAAGAATAACAACTATTTCTTTTATTTTCATGAAAATCTCTAGAAACTACACTAGGGCTACACTAAAAAAATTACACAAATTAAAAAAAAAAACTTTCTAATAATTTTTTCAATAACACGAGAACGAATATGTCTAGTTTTTCTAATTTTGCTAATCTCGCGCTTTTTTAAAGTTTATTTTTATTTATCTTTAACTGCTACTCACCTTTCAACCATTTATAGTTAAGATGAAGGGAATGGACTCTGGAACTCAAGAAAACGTGCGCAGATGATCTTCTCCCCCATACATCACATTTAGTATTTTTACTGTTTTTGACTAAATAAATCTAAATCTAAAAACGACGACATTCTGAATGCATGCAGAAACATTTACTGAGAGAAGAACATTTGTATTTAGACGGGAAAATAAAAACCAGGGTGATACTGATTGTTCACATTTTATTTCACAGTACAAAATATTTTCAAAAGTACATCTAAAATATTTTCGTTACTAATAAAACATTAAAATCCCAAATGCTAGAATTTAAATATTTTGTCTTACTTTTTCTTCCTGAAGTAATACTCTGATGGTGAACTTCAACAAATATTAAATTTTTTCTCTCTTAAAAGTTTTCAGAAATTTTTTCTTCACAATAACCACTCACAAAATTGATTTATGCAAGATGTTCTGCTTAATAGCTAAGCAATTAATTTTCCAAATTCTGTAATTAAAAATTCTCACGCTGTCACAGTTATTCTTTAAAACTGGCAGAACACACACGTAGTTTTGAAATTATTTTGAAAATTTTCAAAGCAGTATACTTTTTTGGCATGTCTTTATCTGGCTACCACTCAACACATTTTTGCATTTTTCACAAAATGCAACTCCATAACTTTAATACAAAACCAAAAAACACTGCTTGGCATTCATTTCTGCTGGAGGTGAAATTTTCACTAAATATGAGGCTGATAATTTGTGGAGTTCTGGACGTCTTTATCTTCAGTATGGTAGTTGTAGGAAGATGCTGCAAATTGATTCGAAATCAGATATCGATTCGAAAAATGTTTCAAATGATCGAAGCCATTTTTTTAAGCTTTCTTTAGGCTATTAGTGGACAAAGTTAATCACAAAATTTGGATGCATTTTTGGAAGAAAAATCGGAAATGTTGAGACTTCATTTAAAATACTCCTTCAAAATGGAAATATCCATTTCAAATCGCTCCTCGAGTTCCTTTGGACCGATCGGGAAATAACAATTTTCGAGAAAATCGCGTAAACGATTTAAGCCGTAAGATACTTGACCACGGACGGAAGACAGACGACAGACTTTCTGTCGTCAATCGATTTTTCGGTATCAAGGACTTACAAAACTTGGATTCTGAGTACATAATGTGGTAGAGGAAGTAATTTACTACATATTGGAAGAAAATGTATGCACTTTTGCGTTACCAGGGCCCAAAAATAACAGCGTTTACTTCCCAAAAATAACAGCGTTTACTTTAGAAAATAACCGATTTCCGTCCCAATTACAGTGGTTCATCTTTCCTATTTACGTAGTAAGGCGAGAAAATAAAAATTAAGAAATGAGATTTGGCAGAAACCTGCGAAGACTTTGTAAACGAAAACTCAGTGTTTTATGTAGATTATCGTGGCTGGCGTGTCCTTCGGGCCAAAGCGACGCCGTTTGCGGTGCGTCGTGTGCCATTCTTGCGATTTCCAGGCCCCTCTCCGCGCTCGTCTCGCTGCCTCCGTCGCGCGCGCGCGCGGTCGGGCATTGCGCGTGTGGAGCCCCTGCGCGGGCGACAGCCGTCCGTGGCGCGCGTCCATGCATACGAAGGCGCGCGACGCTGCCCGAACTTGTAACTTGCGATGTGAGCGCGTCCCCGCAGCCTCGATGGCCTCTGCCACCTGCCACCCCTATGCGTGTATTGTAATTGTGCATTATTCGAACTTAGAAGCGTAATGAAATGATTGATTCTGAAGACCATTTTACACATGTGATGAGAGATCAGTGGAATAACACTTTAACCATCCGATCTATAGACAAAAATATCGGATTTTCACTTTTGTGTAATTTGTGGTATATACATTTGTTTTTCTTTCAATGTTTAAATGGCTGGCCTCTATAAAATTGTTCATTACTTAGAGTATGCACAGAATACATTGCACTCTGTGACACAAGAAAAACAAGATTTAAATTAAGGGTGTTCGGTAAATAACGAATAACTCATTAAATACAAGTTCTTACGTGAAGCAAATACGCATTTCCATCATTGCGTAGTGTTACGAACCTCATAGGAGAGTCACACCCTCAAAGTTCACAAACGATTTATTTACGAAGAAAGAAGGTTAGATTAACACAAAACGCTGAACAGGACAAGTTGGTCGGCGGCGTCACCGTGCGAAAGGTAGGCGGCCACTCAACACGCGTCGGCGTTGGCGCGGGCGCAAGGCGGTGCCCGGTGGCGCGCACACAGTCGGAGAGGCTCGCTCGTCCACTGGCAAGGCCTATGTACAGCTTTCGTGCAAATTAGACGCACAGAAAATGTACAGTGCACACTGCACGATTTCTGCCTGAAAACTTTTGAGCGTGCTCGTAATAGTTCAAGCAGAACGCTTACAGTTTCGTTGAAGCGTCTCTAGCGGCATAATCGTTCACTAAGACATTTATTTGTTTACCAGACGCGACGGTAATTGGCCGTTTCTATTGTTTGGTTAGGCGTGTCGAGGTGCGACTGTGTGACGTTATATTGTGAAAACTACCTCTTTTGCCGGTCCTCGTCTTCCTCTTTTACTTCTTTATGCTCCTCGCGATTAATACTTAATAAAGATCGCAGCCAGAACTCACGCACAGAAATACCGCCTCTGAAAGTACTCGGACGGCGCCATTCAGTTGTTTCCCAGTAGACCACCTATCGGAGTCTTTTAGCGATTCATACAGAAAACATACAGATCGAGAGGGCAGAGTAGTTTCCCTAGACATTTTTACCAGTTGCTGAAACGATATACTTCGAAGATTTCTCTTGTGTCAGAAAATAGGTTACTGGAAGATGATTCTGTTATGAAGACGCATTTCTCCTGGGAAAGAATTGTTAAGCATTAAATCAGCGCATTGGGTCGGAAAAAGTGAACATTTCTTGGATTGATACTTTCTTAATGCTTGTCAGCTTTTTATTCTTAGTATTTCGTGGTGCAATCACTCCTTGTTATTGAGAAAACGTGAATATTTGGTTTCTGAATTCTTCTAGCAAGTCAGTTCGGCGCATGTGACGGAAGTTGCACTAATTTTCTTAACTGATAAAAGTGTATACATAGCAAAACTTTCAGGGTTGGAAGATTAGTCTGTCCACTAACAGCCGCATAAATTTCCCGATCAGGTTAATTGATGGTGAAATATCGTGTGCGGGATTGACGCCCTGATATCAAACCACATACACTATACGATTGTGTTTATTGATGATAGAAATGCAGTTAGTGAATAGTTCGTTTGTGGGCGTGAACCATTTTAAGCACTAATTCCGTTGCTGTAGTACGTTTTAGCAGTGTTCCTTCTCCGCTCGAACGCGAGGTACGGCGCTGACGTACTCGTGCTCTGGGGGAGGAGCTTACCTCTGAGTCTCTCTCGCATCGGGGCCAGCTCTAAGTTCCAGGCTGCACACGTGTAGTAGTGTGGTGCATGTAAATGTTTGCAGAACAGGAGAGAATAAGGCAAGGATGAGAAAGGAAAGACAGCTGGCCGTCCATGGCACTGCTTCGGCATTTGCCTGGTGGAGAAAGCACGCTACTACATGCCAACTACAGCATAACTACCAAACCGATCATAGCAACCAGCTGCCAGAATTCTCCTCCAGACAGCGGCTGAATCCGACGTAGCTGATTGGCTAGTGAGCAAGGCCCGTCGTCGTCGGAACTCGAACACCAGGGCCTCGCGATGTGGAAATACATCTTCCGACAAGTGGTTCTATTTTGCTGCGTTGTTGCGCGACGGAGAGTGAGCTCCAAGGAGCCAGTGAGCGGCTCCAGCTCCGTCCGTCCATGTGGTGTGGCGCCGAGCGTGCGCCGCTCCTCTGGCTGGCCGTCGCTCGGAACACTCATTTGCGCTGCCTCCGCAGGCGCGCGGGCGTCGGAAGCCCATTTCCGCCACGCCGCCCTCCCCGCCCCTCCCCTCCCCTCCCCGCACGCTCTGTCAGTGCCCTTTCGCACCGGTCGACGCAGCTCAGAGCCAGGGTTACTGCTGTGCTGCAGCGACTCTTGCCGGGAATCCCTCTAGCTATAAAGCCAGGTCGAAAGCAGCCCCTTCCAACAGGAGAATTCTCCTGGGGCAGTGCACTCACCGTTCTCTCTCTCTCTCTCTCTCTCTCTCTCTCTCTCTCACACACACACATGTACGCTCATTACACTACCGTACATGACGGGAGACCAGTCGGGAGCTTAGAGCTTGCCCCGGCTTGGGCGGTGGCCCTCTGAGGGAGATACTTGGAGCGGGAAACCTCCCGCAAGCCTATGTGTAGTATCACTAGTGCGTGATCTCACCATCTAGCTGAGTGACGACCAATGCCACCTTTGTAGTGAGTGAAACACTCACTACAAACTCAAACACGAGGTACAACATTCATCACAGTAACGGAACTAATGACCATACCAGTCGACGAGTCCGGAAATATCAGTCCATCAGTCGTGCTCTCTCGCCATCCAGTACACGCACTCTCGTGCATGCGACAAAGCAGTGGCGGCGCGCGCATGGCCGTCAGCATTGCTTCCTTCCTCCTCCCGCGTACTGCCTGTCCTCCAGCCACCTGTCCTCCGATCTTCTCACCCCCTGCCTTCTCCCCCCGGCTTCAAAGCGCCGGCTCTCCTGACTTCCCACAATTTCATTGCTCCGATGCCCACCTTGCGAGGGTGAAAATCGCCTTGGTACAGGACAAGGTGTATGGAATTGTAGTGAGGGTCATACTTCGCTCTTCCGCTATCTAACCTACTCCCTTCCTCATTCTTCTTCCCATCTCTGACTTTCTCTTTCGACATTGCCCACGTCCTCCTTCCACTTCGCTCTCTGCAGTCCGCCCTCCCAGCCCTCCTGCTCTTCTCGCCTCACGTTTGGCCTTCACCCTGGAGGCTGCAACTCTTTTCTACATAGCTTATAGTCCAGTCAAATGTGCTCAAAATCGGTAAATGGCTGAAAATTTTGATGTAGTTTTGATATTTGGGTCCTATATGTTTTTGAGGTCACTGAACATGAATATCAGGTTTGCCAACAAACATTTTGCTCGAAACGTCATATATAATGAAATAAAATAAAATTGTCTACTTTTATGTTTTTAGGGCTTTCCTTTCCGATCTGCTATTTAGCCCCTAGAGCAACGTGAATTTGGGTGTTTTTATGATTGTGAAAACGGAATTCATCCTATTTTATTTCGGCAATGTAGGGTATTTTTTTCTTTTTTACCTTGTTAATTACCAACTTTCCGTTCTTCAGTTGGAATGATTGAACAACCCTCATATTTAGTAGCAGGCAACTATATTCCTTCTAGCTAATTATAATATAGAAGTATAGGAGTTAGATAGTTGGTGAGAGAGGTTAAGTGAGGTGCTATTCTCATGTAACATCTAAGTATTTTTTGCCCACAGGGCAGCGAGACACCGCCAAGAACCTCTAAGTCCTAAAGTATAGGCAATTGTATAATTTTTCATTTCATATAAGGTCAATATTTAGGTGCAAATAAAATGGGATGAATCCCGTTTTCACAATTTTCTTCATAAAACACCCAAATTCACGTTGGCCTAGCAGCTAAATAGCAGATTAAAGAATAAAACCTTTAAGAAATAAAATGTAGACAATTTTATCTTCTTTCATTTCATACAGGACCATTATTTACGAAAAGTCTTGGTTTTTGCGTTTTCACGTTTTGGGCTAAAAAAAAAGTGTTTCCGGGCAAAATGTTTGTTGGGAAACGAGAGATTCGTGTTCAGCGACCACAAAAACATATTGAACCCAAATATCAACATTACACCAAAACCGTCCCCTACTTTCTACCATTCGACTGGATTATTAATACTCTCCTTGTATGACTTCCTCCCCTCCACCCTTCGATCTCCGAGCCCTGCTCCCTTTCTCCCTCCGCTTCTCCCCTTTCCTTCTCTCCTTCATCCGGCCTCACGCTCTTCTCCAATTCTCTTCGTTGTTCGCCCTCCCCCTCCCTGCCTTCCTTATTCGTACCTCCATTCTCCCATTTTTTTCTTCCATAGCATCCCATCCCGCACTCTCCGTCCTTCCTTTTCCGCCGACTGATATGGCTCAGGAGAAATGACTTCCTCTGCAGCGTTTCAGACTGTCACGTCCTAGAATTAGAGTCTTGACGAGGGCGAATTTCTGACGCGAGCTGTAGACTAGGTCGAAGTCAACCGCTGTCTGTAAAGAGTTCTATCGGCCGGGCTGCTCTGATCGGTAGTTTCTTCGAATAGGAGCTGGCGAATCCCGGAGGAGTACCCTAACTAACGGGCCAAGGACTTTGCACGATCTTTTTCTCCTCTTACTTGACCATCCTCTTATCGTCTCTTACTCGCACTTACACACACACATACTTACATGCAGTACATTACAACACACATTGGAAGACCATTCGGGAGCGTAGAGCTTGTCTGATGCAATTGCCCGCTGGGGGGAGCTAACTGGAGAGGGAAGAAATCGACTTATAGTTCGACACCGTCCCATCCAGCCGGAAGGCACACCGCCAACTCTAGCCATGAAACGTCTATTACACTAATGGGTCGATGGACCACAGCTGATGCGAACGGAAACATCAGTCAATCGGCCGCTGTCTGGAAGAGGAATCTACACGCCGACTGCTCTGATCGGTACCTTTCCGAGGGGAACACCAGAGCAGTACCCTCATAAGTGACTGATAGGGCGCAGTCAATCATCCGCTCCTCGTCCTATCCTCTCACCTATACGCGCGCGCGCGCGCACACACACACACACACACACACACACACACAGGGAGGCAAATCGAGAACTTAGAGCTTGTCCTAAGAGGCCCCCAATGGAGGAGAAACTTGACGAATGAAACTCTCAGAAGCCAACATGTGCAGTGGTGGTAAAAAAACATCTAAAGAAAATGGGCATTCTATTTTCCTAATCCAATCTGCTCTCAAAAATTTGAAACAAATATTAGTAGAAATTGGTAATCATATATATTATGTGGTTAATATGTTTCTGATTCCATTACATTCATAACTCGCCCGATTTTTGCAAATCAAGTGGTGCATTTTCAGTATTATATTGCAGATTACAACTGTGAGAAAGGTGATGCGGTTTTTTTAGCACTCTTGTAGGTCGTCGCCGAATCCCACTCCCGGCTATGACTTGCATTACACTCACGCGGCCAAAGGCCAAAGTAGGTGTCGGCCAGCGCCAAACACTGACGCCCTTTCTGCCCGGCGTCTCCGCCTCACACCCCCCCCCCCCCCGCTCATCGGGTCGCCGTCCGCCCTCCGCCATCTCCCGCCTGCCCTCCGCGCACGCGCCCTTTCAAGTCACCCGCAGGCGCCCTCTCCACGCCGCGCCCTCAAAGCGCCGCCCAGCGCTCTCCCGACAGGTGTGGTGGCGCAGTGCAGCTAAGTGTGTAAGTAGGGGGGGATAGGACAACGAAGAGGAAGGGAAGATCGCGGGCGGCCCTGCTTCAGCATTCGCTTGGCGTTGCGTTGATCGGGAACACCACGGAAAACTACCGATCAGAGCAGCCGGTCTCAGGCATTGAATTGGACCCATCTCTTCAGCTGGTGGCGAAACTCCTACCGCCATCGGGGCTCAAACTCTAGGCCCTCTCGGTCAGAAGCCCTGAGGTTCAGTTGATGCCCTGAGCCGCCTTAGCCGGGTATTTACGAAAGAATAAAGTTTCACATTGTTTGCGATCATTGAAGATTTTTTGTGAAGGGCAGGTAGTAATCTCTCTGTACACTCTTTTGTCAAAAGACAACACAAAATGAATGTGTCGTATGAGGAAGAAAAATAATCTGTGGTTATTTTCTAGACCTCCTGACCACCTTTCCAATACTTCGCTAAATGGTGAATAAACGTACGAATAAAGCATGATTAGCAACATATGAAAACAGCGGATTCTGTTATTCTAAGTAGATTCGGGAAGAAACCACAATTGACAGTGGTTACATAGATTTATGGTACAATAGAACCCCGGTAATCCGAACTACTTCAGGGTGTGGTCTGTTCGGATTCGGAGATGTTCCGATTATCCGAGAAAGTGTAGCGTCTCTGTACAAAGACATCTACAGGGTTACCACACGTGCAATTTAGCGGGCGTAGAGAGAAAACGGTAACGTAGCTTAGCGATCGCATCGCAGACTCAGTTCCTTACGGCAAAAGAAGATGACTGATTTTGCTAGTTCTTGTAAGTGAAAATTACTGCTACATAAAAATGTGATATACACCGTAGTTACAGTGCAATAAACATTTCATTTCGACTACTTGTGTTTCAATAATTAATTGTTCAGTTCTAAGGTAATCATAAAATCCTTTCTTTACACTAAAAATAAGCATTTTATTTTATTTTTTATTTTTCCTCCACCCCGAATTTCGTTCAGATTATCCGAAATTTTGGATTTGCGGGGTATGGATTTGCCAGGTTCTACTGTGTATGCAACTCGTTTTGCATAAACAATAATATTACTTAAACTTTCCTAAGAATCGTGAAATGTGATACCATTAGTGGTATGATCCAGTATCATACCATGTCATGTGAAGGCTTCGTTAGGACTCTGAAACTAATTTTTAATCTTCTAAACACAACGCCTCAAAAGCTCCTAATACAATATAATTTCTTAATTTCGCATTATAAATTGTCAGGGGATTCGTTTCATATACATTATATTTTATTTTATACTTATAAGACATTAGTATAAAATATTTAAAAGAAAATGTTAGAACTATAAACGCTAAAACAGTAATAACTTTTATGCAGAAAATTATATTTATTTTTTTCAACACTTGTGTCTTGTATATTGTTTAATGTTGGAATAAAACTGTTGTAATTGTCTCTTCCCGTTATTGTTTTGCAGTGCGCAAATACGATACTGTAGATGTTTTAATTAATACGTATTTCAGCTTTAAGCTTTTTTATTTATATGATAGTTTCCATCCAAGAGCAATATTAATAATAAGATTAATAATAATAATAATAATAATAATAATAATAATAATAATAATAATAATAATAATAGTTTTATTATAACTTAATTCTATTCCATCTATCTGCATGTAATTTAAGTTACAAAGCGTTGGCCATGGAGTTAAAAATAATTCATCTTGCGTCTGTAAATGATGCGTTTAAGCGAAGGTATGTGTTCATATTTTATTGTGTTTAAAAAACCAAGTACATTATCAGTCGCTCTCATGGCCGTCGAAATGTTATGTTTGCTTTCACTTTTGAAGCAATGTTTATTGTTGTTTTTTCAGAAGTAGGAAAAAATGCGTGTTATTTCAGAATCGAGTGAAATAATTAGTTATTGACCTCGACATCAAATTGATGTTGAAACGTTTCATTTTAATAATTAAGGGAAAATTAAATTCTAATAGGGAATATGTACTCATAATTTAGCACGAGAATGAAATGAATGCCTTGGAGATACAAAGCACCTCTAACTTGTATAACATTAGTCGAAATGGATTATTTTAATGCAAATGCATACTAAGATAACGATGAAAATACTCATACACAGTTATTTAAAGGTAGGTGGGAGACTGACAAGTATACGATATTATTCTTCATATATAAAGCGTATATGAGTACGGCTTTGTTATTCGTTTGTTATTGTTAACGTCACAAATAATATTCTATTAAAGCTGTTGCAGAAGAGCTACCTACGATTAAATACATTTTTTGACTAGCTGTGAGGACGAATATTGGCAACCACATGTCCATTTTCTTGTTCCGATTGTTTTTTAAAGGGAAAGTGATTTTTTCACCACAAACGTTATGTGCTGGAAATGTTCTGATACGTTGCAAATAAATACATAGTAGTATTGCAATTCTGAGTTCTTTGTTGCAATAAAAATTGCGTTTGTTACATTAATATTTCATTTTGTTAATCAAATAGTGTTTGCCAGCAATATTGAAATGTGGGAGTTAGTTTAAATATCTGAATACATCTGTGTGGTATTTATCGATTTAATACCGAATATGCTTTAGATGCATAAAGGCATTTTGAATGTTAATTAACTATTATCCGTTCTGTTTATTTTTGATGTTGTAATATTCCTCTTAAAATGGAAAATATTTCGTTAATAAATGTGTCCGCTAATATCAATAATACATACAATAAAGCAATGATACTTCAGCGATACAGCAAACAAGTGTTTGTGCCATGCATTACCTTGTGTGAGAAATTAGATAATAAATTCCATGTCAATTAGTTGTAATGATCAAGAGGTGAGGAGAATACACGTATTTTTGTTCTAGAGTTTGCCGGTTTTCAAATACTATTTCCACATCTCCCTGATTAAATATTTGTATTATTTATGAGAAAAATAAATTAAACTTCAGTAGATAAGAATTTGGACTTTTTTTAAAAAAAATATGTTTATTGCTATATTAGAAAGGTACGAATTGGCATAAATTCCTTGTTCTCATAACCTATGACGTCAGTGCCTTCTGTATTGAGGAAAGTTCGTACGTCTACCCTCCCTTTTGCAACATTCAGTATTTCATTACTTTTTTATGTCTTGCGTGTATGTCGACATTTCTCAATCGATCAAGGTTGCGCAGAAGGTTGAATCTCTAGCCTCATTGTGTCAGCGCGGAGTTGCCAAGTCAAATTTGGTGTAAGATGAAGGTAGGGGGTACGAGTGATGCTTGAAGGATAAATATAAATTAACTATCAGTGCATTAATCATGCCGCCACTTTTTTGTGCCTTACGGCCAAACAAGGCCGGTCAAGGCAATGACTATCGGCGCATGAAGACTTCCCCTGAAGAAATAGCGATGCAAAAACGTGCGGCAAAATGCAGTAGAACATTGAAATTTGAAAGAGAAAAGAAAATGTTCTAATTATCAGATATTTCACTTATCGTAGGTCAGGTATCCAAAAAATGATCGAGAGAGTTAAATTGTACCAAAAGTGATTGACAGCAGTTTCTGCTCTGTATGCTTCTAGTTACAAATTCAAGTGATCTCATGGGATTTAATGAATTGTGAACAAATATCAGTATACTAAGAAATATTTTCACCCAGTCAGAGCTTAAAGATGTCCGGAGCATCCAACTGCTGCTTAAAGAACATTTTCCTTTCAGGGCGCTTTTAAATTTTTCGCATTCTTGGATGGTAGCATTTGACAGTGACTTACTGAAGAGAACACTGTTTCGCCGAGGACATTAGACTATGACGAGCACCAAGGAGATTCTGGTGTTAGGCAGAAATTGAGAAGGCAACCATTCCACAAGACATTGATGATGGTCTTCGCGTCTTTATTTAAATCTAAAGTAGAAGGAAAAACTAGAGATGCTTAACGCTATGCCCCGAAACAACTTAAAAGTATCCAGGACTTTCATTCATAATATTCGATTTACCGAGGATATTTCGATTGATTGATGGATGTTTCCGGATACGCCAACGGTTATGTTCATTAGTCTCATTAGTGTAGTGAACGATTTTCCCACCAGGGCACCGCCGCAGCCAGAACAAGGTTTGTGCTGCCGACTGGTCTTCTGACGTAGGTGATTATATAGTGCATGGATGTGTGTGTGTAAGTGGAGGGAGAATATAGGACACAGGAAATGAAAGAACGATCGCGCGCGGTTCTTGGCTCGTTTGTGAAGATAGCTTTCTGCTCCGGGATTCACCGGGTATTGATGGGAGAAACAACGGGTAATACCGACCTGAGCAGCCGGCCTCTCAAATTCCCCTCCAGACGGCGGCTGAACGCGACCTAGCTGCCTAGCTAGCGTCGGAAATCCCGCCTTCGTCGGAAGCCCTCCCGGTGAGAGGCACTGCAGCGACACCAGTTGATGCGCCGAGCCACCTCTCCCGTGCAGAGCTGAAACTATGACGTGGCATTTGCAAGTGCGCGCGAGGAGGTTGCGAAGCGGCCGCGCCTCGTGAGCAACGGATTCGCGCCCGCCCATCGGATTAGCTCCGGGAAAGGGGGGGCGTGCTTCGACACGAATCTCCACGATTCCCCCAGTACACCGTGTGTGTGTGTGTATTCTCCCAGCATTTTATCTCCGGCGGCGCTGGCTGTGGCCTGTCATTAAGCAGGTAGCCCCGGGACGCTGATAGTCTCATTACCCGCAGATGAAGCCGAACGAGTATCCGTGGAAACCGGCCAACCGTACGAAGGCGTATTGCGACACCACGTGACCCGCAGGGAGGGGGCGCGCGGGGGAGGTCGGGGGTCATGGGAACGCTTTCTAAAAATCGGGAAGAAATCCAGAGAAAGATTCGCAGGTTAATAGGATGCATTTGTAAAAATTGTGTAATATATTAAACGATACAATTTGGACGCTGGGACGAGTTTCAAGTTTGTTTTCAATTCCCACTCTAAGAGGTTTCTCGAATCTTTCAGATTCTTGAATGCTTCTTCGTATGTTGAATCCTTCTTATATAATGTTATTTCACAACACAAGCAAACACAGGGACAGGGGCAAATAGGTTAGTAATAATTTGACAAAAATAAAATACACCATATGTTTATATTCTTAAATATAAATTTATTACAAATATCTTACTGCTCGGGTTTATGTTGTTTCATTTAAATTAAATAGAAAAGTTGAGTATCTGAGAACTGAAGCAAAAACGGAGTAAAATAAAAGGGGATTGTAGAACTTGATTGAAGAGAAATATGCAATTTCCCGATTTGTTTTCAGAATTCGAACACCACAGTGCCCCGTCCCTAAACTTGAGATGAAAGAGAAAAGAGGCACAACTATAAGTTGACTTCCGTTCCCTTACATTTTTGAGAAGATATGTGTTTATAGATTCTAAAAAGATGTGTGGATTAAAAATTCGGCGCTCATAGATCAATTTGAATTAATTCCTAATTAATTTTTGGATGAAACTGAGACCAAACGTGATATACTGGCGCTATATATATTCGCTTTTCGGCACTATCCAGGATATCAGAAATTAACGCGTAAGTTATCAATCACACTGGTCAACAGTGATTCCGTAAAATGATCACATTAACATTTTTGGTACCAATTTTGATTGTTATTTATCTATATGTAACCAAATATTTTTACTACAACCCATTTTTAATTTCACTCCTTCGTAGTAAAGCAAAGTAATGTAATCCTATGGTAGAGAGTGGTGACTTTTTTAAAAGTTCTTTCGAAATTTGCGCCAAACGTTTTTCTTTAATTTTGTTCCTCAGACACAATACAGGATGTTTAAAATATGTCGCTCAATTTCGTAGGACTCTCTGAATTTTCTAAATTTGCAAAAGTTAAAAGGTTTTCCTACAACTAGAATATTGAAGACAAAGATTATCCCTTTAATGAAATCTGTTTTTCAAAAATTATTCTAGGTAAAACAATGTACAATGTTTTGGAAATATTAGTGTTTTTTGTGAAATTTGGCGTATAACATTACTAGGTATATTTATATTAAAATACGCAGGTAACATTTTCGTTGAAATGTCTGAATATTTTTCTGAAAAAAGCTTTTTTCTTTTAAAAGCTACAAATAATGCGAGAATGTAATGGGAAGCTGTGGCATGACAAGTTTCCTATTTTTTATATGTTACTTTTGACAGAGCAGTATGTTAGTGATGACGGTAGAATGTATCGATTACCTGGTAAATATGGTAATCTAAATACTATCTGGTGGACATATATGTATGTAATCCGGGTATCTATTCCAGAAATCAGATGTTCTTTGTTAAAAAGTTGCTGCGTATTTTTACATTTTACGCTCAAAGTATGAAGTTTTCAGCGTAGACTTTCCAAATGCTTGATAAATATTTTTGTTTTGGACGATTACAATGTAGCTGGTGATCACAATTAAGATGTTTTAACACAAAAAGTGGGAAAAGGTTATTGTTTATATTTTGGTAGAAAAGTTGTGATCAAGATGAAAGGAGGGTTGCAAATGTATGTTGAGTAAGTTACTATGTTACTTCCATTTTGTGGATGTAAGGAAACTTAAGCTTGATGCCACTTACTATTCCTATGAACTGACAACTATTTCTGTGATCATTTATCAAGATCGCGGCTCCTCAATCACAGAGCGACGTTAAAAATATAAAACTGAATATTTCAGTATCCCATTTGCTGTCAGTGCTGTTAATAATAAGAGTGCTCACCAATACCAACTTCTAGGTTGAACTGGGAAGATATCCTTTGAGAAATTAGTGATATCGATGATATAATATGATATTTTTTCAAAGCTTTTCCTCTCAGTGTCCGTAGTTTTAGAAACAAGTTAGAACAAGGTGACAGTAACAGATATTAAATGAGTATGTGCTGTGTAGTGCGGTGAAGTGCTGTGAAGTGCTGGTCAGTGTAATTCAAAGCAAAAAAGTGTAGTGTAGTGTAGTGAAGTGAAGTGCGGTGAACGCGATCAATGCACTTTTCAATGTTGCTTTTCGTCTTTTACTGTATTGTACGGTACTATTATTATTATTGTTATTATTATTATCATTATTAGTATTATTATTAATGTAAGTGTTGTAATTTTTGCAATTATTTTCACTTAACTGCCTCCGGGTCATACCCAATTGCAGTTCTAATAAAAAAATGTATGTAATACTAGTAATTTGATGGACCTCAAATTCCTCAAGACACTTGCAGCCCTAATTATAGACCACTAATCTCAATGAACACCATTTTAGTCATTTGTTAGTTGGTTGTTAGTGATTTCCAGCGCGTCAACTACAGATGACATTAGTCCCGTAAGTGTAGTGATGTTCCCCCCTCTGGATGGCGAGATCCAGCGCCGACCCACTGTTGGCTGTCGGGGGGGGGGGGTTCTCCGCAACTAGGTCTCTCCCACCAGACTCCCGGCATGTGTGGGAGTGAAGTGCGTGTGAGGGGAAGGGAAGAAGAAGGAAACTACTCCGGCAAATGCTTGATGTTGATCGGAGAAAACAGGGAAAACTACTGTTCAGAACAGCTGGCCGCTAGAATTCTCCTCCAGGCAGCGACTGAATTCGACCTAGCTGATAAGCAAGTGTCAAAAATCTTGCCACAGCCGGTTGAATCTAGGACCTCCCGGTCAGAGGCACTGCAGTGACATCAGTCATTTTATTCGTCAAAAGAAACTCATCTCAATCATTTATTGACAAAACTGGGTCTATCAAATCAAAAGACTGAACTTTCGGCTTTAGATTGCATAAATTGCAGTGGAACCCATTGTTACAAGCAACGACCATTACATCCTTCAGAAACAGAAATGTGGTTTACATAGAATTGCAGTACGGAAGCAAATTTTTGTCCACGTTTCTAGGTGGTTTTGATGATGGTTTAATGAAGGGACTACAACTCGGGTGTGGCGCCTTTTTATTAAAGAATTAAATCAAGACTAATCAAAAAACAATTGACTTGGAACATTTAAAATGACTTTCTCTACAGTGACCTTACAGAAGGTATATTTCATAAGAGAAACGTGATTGTACAAGTAATAGAAAAGTGACAGTTTTTAAAGAAGAACTTTAAACAAATTAAGTTAACAATTATAAAAGGATTTTTAGGTAAAAAAGATGAAAACTAATCTAATATAAAAATACCTTTGAGTTGTACTCGTACGAAGCCATGGGGTACCCATATCACTAAAAATTAATTTCTTCCATTCACATTTGAATTTATTCTTCTTAGGAAAATCTTAGTGTATATGGTGACAAACAGGAAGAGAGATTTCACAAGGACATTTGAAAATTGAGATCCAACAGGATAGCGACTGCTGGCGGTTTCTGAGGAAAGAAAATTTGACCCAACATTCAAGTGACACTTTATTTCTTTGATGTTAATGAGTTTACAATTTTTACTGGGCCTAAACATGTGTATTATGTCAATTTAAACACGGTTACAGAATAAATGTAATAAATTGAAAATAAAACGTGGTGATCTGAATTGTTTAGTTAATAGCCTCAAGATCTAAAGAAATTGTTAAAAACTGTACGTATTAAAGCTTTTTTTATTATTTTTTAATTATAAACTGCAAAGTACGTGGCACACAATTAATTGTGTTGTTACACAAATGTTCCTTTTTTATAGAATATTGTTAGCAGGCTGAGTTTCTGTAAAACTAAGCCATTATCAGTATTCAGTTTTGGATATATTACGTAGGTATATGAAATATTATTTGTATGTATTAATACAATGTGAATTAGATTCAGAATATTTTAAATTTGTGTTACTATATTGAAATAATTTATTTTCATTACTTAGCAAAACATTGAACTGTAGAATCCATTAGTCGAACTTATTAAAAGTAATCTTATAATAATTAATAGTGCGTAATGCTGGGTTTTAATCTGTGATTTAAGAGGAATATTCACGTTATTGGATAAAATAATGATCCTGTGAAAATGCTGATAAATTGTAATTCAGTGGATGGCAACGCCTGTTTCTGCAACGATAGCCCGTGAAATGAGCAGGAACACGTTTCTTTGGAAGTTACAGCGATGGAATACACTGACAAATACTAGTCCAGTATTACCGTAATCACCGCTGCACCGCTTAGTGCTTCCATTGTATGTTTATGGGCAGAATAATTGTTCACTGCGCTGGGTAGTTTCCTTTATTTTAGTGCCTCTCCGGGCTTCCCTGTAATAACGACGTGTAGAAAATGTCGAGTTTTGAAATGAGATTTATAGTCGCTCCCTGACAAACATCGAATAGATCCGTGTGCACGAAAACGGATACTTGGCCATTGATGTTTATGAAAAGTACTTAACAGAAATATTGTGAAGAAGGTACTGACACACATAAAAGTAAATCGGTTTACTGAGAAAATATAAAATGCTGTAGCCGTTCTCTTTTGAGATATTCATGTGTGTTTGACGTAACGTTTGTCCGTGTTCTTTTGTTTCTTATTGTTCAACTTCTTGAGTCGTGGTGTTTTTCTCTGGCATATATCATACTTCAGTTTTTCGTTGCCTAATGTGCCGTTTAGTAACATTACAGTAGATTATTATGGATACATGGAAGATTACGTTAATATGTTGTTTTCTGTTATTATTCCGCGAATAATTCAAGTTGGAATTTAAATATACAAAAGCAATTATACTGATTCATAAAGTAAGTTAATTTTAAGAGTTTTGTGTCATTTTCTCTAATAAATATGAGCTCTAGATGCTCCGTCAATAGATGTGAATTCAGATCTATTATGAAGGTGCAGATGTTTTACGACGCTTCAATAATACCGAGGTGGTGGATTTCTCCGTCTTTCATGAAGACTTGATGAAGTTTCGTAAAATGCTACTAAAATTTATTTGAGTTTTTCTATATTTTGTCCATGGATTGTTTTTGTTAAAAAGTTTCTTTCATTTAAGATTTGCCAAAATTCTAATACTGATCTATATTCAAAAATATAAATTGAAGTAATCTACTTACATGACAATAAGGTGCTGCCAATATATTTACGACCTAAGGGTCCCACAGCTAAAATATCTAAATATATCACGTCTAAAATATTTTCGGCAAAGGTCCCACACTGTTTCCCTTTGCGGCAAAACTCAAACGTAATAAATAATTAATGTAAATGTGGATTTGTAAATTATTTTTTTCTTCTCATAAACGGAAATAAATGTATATCTTGGACACCTAGGTCTAAGAGAATTCTGTTGAGTAGAAATTCGTGAGTTAACATTTACCAACCGTATGGTAGGAGAGCTTCTTAAGAATAACTCACACTCTAAACCAGGTGACAATAGAAATTACTTGGCAGGTTCAAAACATATTTTTAATGGTTTTTTGTAATACCTTAATAATCGAGGATGCTTTCGGAGCATATCGTTTCCAAAGCAGGCAGAGATTCAAGTTCAGTTAATAATTAAAACAAGTAATAACAAGATATACAAAATAATGTTTGAAAAATCTATGTATTAAAATTCGGATTACAACAATCTTTCTTATGTGTCCAGAAATACGTTTGCATTGAATTTTTACATAAATTTATTCGAACACATTTTAAAATTTACATGAAATTCTCAGACACTTCTTTTGTGTTACCCTAACTATGACACCTCAACCTCTTTAGTTTTGCTGCGGGAACTCAAAAAACATTCGAATGGAAGCTCCTTAACTACCAAATAGTACTCCTAAAGATGTATAATTGTTTCAAATTAAGTCCGCCTTTTATATATAAATATCACTCCTTGGTATTCCAAAAACTTAGAAATTGTAGATTACCTAATGAAGAAAACAAAACAGCTTTTGAAACGTCATTATAACTTCGAAATGGAATTAACGAAATACAGCACATTAGTTACGAGTTTCATTGCTGTTAATTTAAAAGACGAATATTTATTTCTTTACTCCTAAGACAGTTTGATGGAGTTGGCAGGAGAACACGAAATTACTTTCACTGACTCTCAACCTTTCAGCTGTTCCTGACTGGCCACGTGGTTGTTATTCCGTTTCCGGGTTATGTGAGTTTCTTCAAACGAGGAGCTAGAGAGCGGGACTGAGGAGGGTGTGGAAGCGAGATATATTCGGATGTACTCACATAGAAATACTCGTATGAAGATACACACAGATCATTATATTTATAAATTATAAAGGCCTTAATTCCTGAAATGAAATAGTGTTGTGAAAGAACCATAGCGTGTCTCATTCGAATGCAGACACTATGAAAGTATTACATCGCTTCAATGCAGCTATTTTTATTTTCTAGTGCTTTCTTTGTAAGAAGAGAAAGTATTGTAATGACGGAAGACGGCGAATTTTCAACAGAAAAATTCCTATTGTCGGGTCCTGGTTACGAAAAAGTGGATAAATATTGTTCTTTTATATAGTCAATTACTTCTTCTAACACGTATCATCAGAAACCATGTTCTGTGGTTCTTTGGTACTGCAACATAGAAGAACATCTGTCTGTCTATGGTCAACGTCAGCGCCTAAAGCGTTCATTCGGTCTCCAACATTGATATTTCCCGTTCGATTTAAAGGAACTCGACGCTCTTCGAGTTTGGAATGGATATTTCAATTTTTGGCTATTCTTTACTTGACGATTCAATTACACATTCAAAATTTTCTCAAAACTAGTTCCCATTTTTTTATTACACTTAAGCCTAAGGAATGCTTAAATGAATGGTAAAGGTGTCGTTTTAGTTGAAATCCCTTATGTCTCGAAAATTGCATCAGTAGAATTTTTAACCGTCTTCCTACAACTACAATATTGAAGGTTAGTGAACTCGGATATAGTGAGCCCACGGTTATAGTGAACGTAAGTCATTAGTCCTATTTCACTTACATTACAAATAGCATAAGCATAAGAAGATTCGAGTATAGTGATCCTGAACCTCGGCTATAGGAAATATAACGTTCTGGAAATCAATTCCGTCCTAGAAAATAATATATCGCCTTGAAAAAATATCGTCGGCCAAAGGTCATAATTGAAGAAGTGTTCCATTAGGTGAAGATAGGACACCTTACTTATGACCTGCGTGGGCTATTACTGGCGGTGGCAATGCACGATTGCGTGCTTGAGGATCTTGGTTTTACTTGATATTCCGCGGGGCAAAGCGCGTTCAGTTCTACGTAGGCGACAGGAAACATGCGATTGTTACAGCCTGGCGATAACCGCCGTGCGACGCGGAAAAGCGATCAGTTTGATTAGCCGCTTGCTCTATGCCTTTACAGAAAGCATCTTGTAAATTATTTGGGTAAAAGGGCCTTCGGGCCTTCGGAGAGTGTTCCAACACTGGAAGTGGCAATGAAAAGTGTCAACACTGCATTACGATATATACTATATGTATGTATAAGGAGAGAGATGGATCTCGAGAAATGTACGAAACAAATAATTGAAAATAATTGTATTTTTAATGATAAATACTGATATTGAAATTTGAGATCGTGATGTACATGCATTTTTCTTGCACCAACCTTTACATACACTGTACGTTCCTCTTCCCACTAATTACTATACATCTATTGAATTCGTGGAAGACTCTTAGAATGGGCAAAAAATCTGTTTTGTCGCTGTACACAAACCTACTTTGCCAGGAGCTAAAGAGTTTCGTAATCGAGTCGGAATTTTTTTGTTTCTTTTTGTCGTCTTTACAGGAACTGCCAAGCTGAAGATAATTTAATGTAGATATCGCAGGTGTTCCTTGTTTTCTTTTTCTGTAATATTCCAAACGTTTCCTTGAAACTGAAAATCTCGCGTCTGAAAACTAACAAACACGTATTTCTCAAACCAATTGCACCATCTTTACAATTGTGGGAAATGGAATACTCTTGAAAACTACCCATGACCCACTGAAATGCTACACGCGCATCTATGATGCGTCATATGATAATGAAAGCAATGTGAGGAGGGCGCTATGAACGCGGGAGAGTGCGTGTATGTGTGTGCATGCGCGTGTGTGAGTATGTGTAAGCCTGCCCTGCGTCAGAGACAACAGGGATGGAAACGGGCGGATCTCTCACCGCCCGGATACAAATACAAACGTAAATATCCGGTTAGTCGTGTCAACTGATACCTCTGAACCGGTGTCTATCGATGGAGTGTGTGCTCGCCTCTGGCAGTCGACATTTAGAAAAATCGTTTTCACCGTCCGCGTCGTCTGCTCCAATCAACGGGGGCGCACACACGAGATTTCGATTGAGAGGTTATTGGCTCGTTTCTAATCCACGCACCTTAATTAGGTGCTCTGTGCCTCTACAACGAATACACGTAGCATGAGAAATTGATTTTTTTTAACTCGAAGTTAAAGAATAAATGGAATGGCTGAAAACTAGAACTGTTTAAATAACACTTCATAAATTCTGAGAAAACGGATTTATTTGAGGCTTTATTTCAGTTGCAGTTAATTTTCGGGGTTTTAATGAACTATTAAAATGCCGTGGTTTTAATGTTGAAACAAAGCACCACGGCTTTACAGCAATATTGACTTAAATAGATTTCTCAGAATTTATAAAATGTCACTTATACTGTTCCGGTCTTTACCCATTCAATGGAAAAAATGCAATTTATTAAATTTCATTTTTGTTTGCAATGTATTTAGCTAACAAATATACTTACTAAAATATTTCAGGATAAATATATGTTGTTTATCAGAGTAATGAGAACTGATAGAACTCTCATAATTTAGATTTAGTTGATAGATAATGACTATTGAAACGAATCTTTAGGCTTCCCAAACAAACGGCAGTTAAATATTTAGGACTAATGTTTGATGCAAAATTAACTTGGAAAGACCACATCAAAACAGTTGCAAACAAAACGTACGCAAAAATTGGTAAACTTTATCCTCTTCTAAACTCTAAATCAGTTTTAAGTATTGAATGTGGAACTACAATTTATAAATCGATATTACGACCAACAATCACGTATGCTAGCCCAATTTGGTGTAATGCAGCAAAAACACACATCGAAAAACTACAAATCATTCAAAATAAATGTTTAAGAAAAATAACTAAGGCTCCCTGGTTTATTAGTAACAAACTACTTCACAGAGAATTACGAATTGAGTCAATACAAGAACACATCCTAAAATCCTCTCACAAGTTCTTTGACACTCTTTCAGGATCTCCAGCCATGCCCAACTTCAAACTCGGCAAAAACTACCCAAAACCAAATAGAATATGCTCACGATTTCCTAAGGATAAACTCAGACCTCCATAAATACGAATGTCAAAGCATTATTTTGTAAAATATTAACACCCCTGAAAGGTAGCAATGCCAAACAGGAGGAAGTAAAGAAAAAAAGAAAAGAAAAGAAAAAAAAAGAAAAGAAAAAAGAAACGAATCTTTGTGGCTTCTGATTCAATGCTTACTCTGTGCTTACAATCTGGGTATGCGCACGAAATGTGGGGCGGGTGGTGTAAACTTTCATTGCAATTTCAAGGGGAAAGCGAAGGAATCGACTTAATCAACCAAGATTCTTAAAAGTATTTAAGTAAATGTATTATTCCTGTGTGAGTACATGTAATTATCAGTGTAATTTTCATTTCTGTCTTGTTTTGATATTTTGCAAGGTAAGATTTAATATATGTATACGATGCTTGTGACCAGTAGCAGCAAAAGCTGCTTATCTATTGGGCGCCACATTAAATAAACTTTTGGAGAGGGTTGATTTCAGGATGGAGCTCAAAACCCAGACATTAGCTTAACATTGCTAACCCGTAGAAAAGTAGGAGTCGTTCATACTAAACAGCTTACTGTAATATATGAAAGTTACAATAGACTGAGAGAAAATAGTATTACTTAGTGCAGATGGTATCGCAGTCAATGCAACGTAGTAATTTGGTTTTATATCATGTGCACGTGAGCCCCTCGTATAGCTCATGGATAACGAGCTAGCTTTCTGTGAAGCGGTCCCGGTTTCGATTCCCGACCGGGACGAAAATGAAACTCAAACTTTCTAATACAATTCTAGTTTCTACAGCTAGGTGACGAACGAAAGCACAGGTAGGCCGAATGAGCAAATATGGTAATACGTCATGCCCGCTAATGTCTCCCCGTACCCTTAGGGTTGGATAATAAATAAAAAGAAGGTCCAGGCCGAGAACACTGTCCACTGGGAAAAGTTGGTTTTATCTTACTCTAAATGTCAAATGCGCATTGTATGAGCGGTTTTTCATATCTCAATGTGAAAGAACACTCTTACACAAACTCATTAGATTATACGATGCTATACGTTTGCTCTCGAACAAGATGTGTATTACATTAGATTGAGTGGTAATATTGAAATTCACCGCAACGTGTATCAGCGATGACGCTGCAGTAATTCGCTTTTGTATCAGATATCAATTCGCTCCGTCCACGCCGCCCGGCCCGGCAACGCCCAGCAACAATGCCGCCCAGTGCACTGCAGTGTGTGTTAAACTACATTCTGTAAAAAATGTCTAATCGCATCACCTTGGTTTCTTCTTGGCCGCTCAAACGTAGGATCATCACTTGTCTGCAGTCGTTCAAATATTTTTGTGGAACACATCATTCACCCTCTTTATAACAAGATTGGATGATTTGTAAATAATTGGATCTAAGTTGAAGTTTGTGATAATTAGACCTGGAACCACATCTTACAAGCTAAGCATGTTTTTACCTGAATTGTACTGTTTGTGGAATGGCTTATAAGTCTTTTTTATATTACTCTGCTAAATGGCGAAAACTCGCGCATGTTAAACCCCATCCTTTTGCTATCCTTCCATTTCCATTTTAAGAAGGAAAGTTGTTAATGAAACCTAAGTATTTATTGAAAAAATCTCTAAATGTAACTTCTAATGTACTTACAGAATATCAAACAAAAATTATAATGCAATTGATGTTTGAAACATATTTTCAATAAAGGTTTATTCAGTATTATAGAGAGATGTTCGTGGAACAATTCACACTTCCTGGAAAACATTTGAAGTAATTATTCGATCTTCCTTGACAGTTAGCTTTTCGCTTTCCTTTATAGCCACAAAAATATTAGAAAAGATTGTTACTTTTGAGAAAGCTATGTAAAGTTGTCCATCCGAAAATTCAGGATCGGGCAAGTACAATCCTACACTGCTTTTAGAACAATAATTTACTCTCTTGAACTGTCTTGGTCATAATTGTGTGATAGCCATAAATGTGTAATGGTTTGCAATTTGCGGAGTGAGCGATAAAAACAAATTGATTTTGAATAAGAATAATATAAACGCTTCGGTACCATACCAAGTACGCAAGTAACGTAGGTTATGTCACAAACTGTTCACATGAAACAAGAATGTCAGTACTCACATTTGTGTGTTGCATGGGAACGAAATCCTTCCGATGAAGACAGATATCCATTTCGTCCTAACAGTATTGTGAAACTGAAACATTGGAACATGTGGTCCGTGTCGATTCTAGGTACCTCCACAATTAGATACCCAGCACTTGTAGACCATGGTGTAATGTTAAGTGAATGGTTAGGCAACACGCATGAGAAACAATCATCGGTGTCAAGCAACAATTGCAAGCACTTGCAGTTGTTGCTGCGTGAGTGAATATTAAATTAATTCACAAAGATGGCCACCAGCACCAAGGGCTGAAATGTTGGTGTTATTGGTAGTGTCGATTGGGGCCGAATCGGCAAAAATTTAATTCAACGTCCAAGAATAACTCATCCTATAGATTACGATGTGAGGAACGGTTATTTAAGGCCTTTGGCCTCAATATTTAAATGTGAGGAAGGAAATAATGGTCCAGAATTAAAGTTATAAGATGGAGAAAAATTTTCCCATCTTTAGTCATCCCATCTTTACAAAGTTGACACTCGGAATGTGCTAATTAATAAAATTACTATAACTTTAAATGTGAACAATTATTTCCTTTCTCATATTACGAATTACCACAAGATATCTGCTACCACCACGGAATTTACTCAATATTTTAGTTTTTAAGACCCTGTAACTCTTTGTTTGGTACTCATTTAACGAAATAGATGTTTAAACATGCTGGACTAATATTGGCATGCATATTTAGATGTGTTATTGACCAAAGTGTAATTCCTCACGTCTACGTGAAATTCTTTCTTTAGATATTCAATTTATAAATATTGGTAGCGTGTGAGAGTCGCTAGAGGCATCTACACTACTGAAATAATATAGGAGACGATATTTTACAAGAACTAAACTTGTTTTTTGGCAATGACCTTTTTATTAATTTTTAAACCAACTTTACAAATATAATATATTTTGACATTATTGTAATGTTATTTGAAATTTGTAAGGTTGTTTTGAAAATTAATAAAAATGTACTTATCGAAAGACAAGATTTGACCTTTACACCTTGTAAAATATCCTTCAATATAAAACGACATTCTGAATTTCTTTGCGAAATTCGAAAAATGGATCTTAATTTCCCATGAAATATCGAAAATGTTTCTGCATAATGTGTCCTCATCCGCCTCGCAAAGAACTTTATTCAGCAGCAACTTCATTCAAAACTTCCCTTTTAAAAATTGTTCTTTTAAATGATGTTTAATATGACAAAGTGGTAATTTTTTTCGCGTATAGGCCAACTCGGACCAGCCGTGCATCCTGCTGCAGCAGGCGCAAGTACCTTTCTGCGGGGGGAAGGATCAGCATTTTAGCTGAATCCCGATTTTTATCTTCGAAGGTTGTTAGCCCTGGGACGTTAAGATGAAGATGATGATGGTGAGGGATGGAAGGACGTTAAGATGGAGATGATGATGATGATGATGATGGTGAGGGATGGAAGGACGGCACTGAAGTACACCCATGTCTGAGGCGTGACTCGGTGCTCTGGTCCAAGACCGGTATGGCACTGCTGTGCTAACGATCTCGCCCATCTGGCCGGCAGAATGGTCCTTATTGATACCACAATTTCTGGAGCAAGGAAGCAGCCACGCCTCCGCTTCAAAGCGTGGGAATGAGGTTGATTGTGAGAGCGCTCGCCGTGGCAATGATCTACTCCCAGTGGCCTTTGGGCTGAACTTTTCCGGAACAAGTTTCCACGTCCGACATATTGATTTCCCCGTCCCAGGCAGATTATAAAAATATAATTATAAAAAAGTCTCCGTGACCCAGAGAACAGGAACTGTTTGAAATGACATTTATGTCATAATTTAAAATCAATAATGTACTTCATTTGCAGACATTATGGAAACGGTCTGTTTGGTCATATTAGTAAAAATCGAAGATTATTTAATCGTAATCAATTAAGCTAGTTTCTTCATTGTTATTTAAGCCGACAATGTACTGCATATATTACGTGCAGAACACGCCCTTTTTGCGCGGTGTTTCATAAATTGCCTATTTACTATTATCCAAGTGATGTTTAAAAATGGTTTCTTTATTTTCTTCTACTAAGAACTACTGGGAAAACAATGTGAAACAACGTATTTTCATTCAGCTCTTTAAAAGGGCTATGAAACATATTGATAAAAAGATGATGTGGGGGTATGCTAGTACTCATTTCAGCATAGTACCTGCCATATCAAGCCGGGAAAAGTGAGTTATTATGAACGGTTATCAAACATGACATGCAAAATTATCCACACATTTATTTAAGTAAAACCATTTATAATGTAACTCCATGATAAAAATAAATGAGGTTCTTAAAAAGTCCATTCGAACCTACTTTTATTCAGTCAAGTTTTCTGATATACTTTTGTTGACATTACACTTCAAAATCCATTCGCACATTGCGCCTTAACTCCATGACCGCTGTTGGATGACATTACGATTTCGATAATTCCACCTTTCCGTATTTGAGTCGCCGGCGACAATGTGCGCGGGCGCGCGAATGCAATGTCTTCGTTTGCTGGCTGCAGTTCGCGCTGAGGGCTCTTCAGTGACTGGTTTCTCGGTGACCGCCGTTTCTCGGTGCTCCGCCGCTTCATGTCGAGGTTTCTGCTGCCGAGTGTCTCTCTAATGAATTCCGCCGAGATGCAGGAGTATCGACGAGCTCGCCGCTGAAGTCGCTCTATTCTTCTTCGGATCACAGACGCTCCAATTTCCAGCAAACCTGCCGGTGAATCATCTCTCTTATATTACGTCCTCACGAATTCGGGGTATTTCCTAATATCGATTTCCAGGTTACCTGGAAACGAAGCCGTACTGGGAAAGATTGCCTCTTCAACCTGCTCTTCTCTCATTTGAGCGGCATTGTGGTGACGGGGGGAATTGAGTCAACTGAAGGTCGTGCAGCGTTCTTTGGTATTGTGTGGCGCAATCTTCCTTTCGAATGTTCAATTGCTATTGACACTACCTGATTTATTCTTTTTTGTGAACCTCTTATTTGTATGTTTCTTTATCCGTGTGAAACCAACTTACAAACGCAATACATTATGATAATAAGCAATTCATGGGCTGAGCCGTTCCTCTCCATACTTTATTACGGCATGTCGGAGATGATTTATTGCCTCAAGAAATGAAAAGACAACAATATTACATTTACATGTATTTACATTGCTGAAATGGCTTCTTCAGCATTCTCATGCTAATGCATTCTTGGAATTATACCAATATCCGTTTCTGGCTGGCAAAATTTCTCAGAAAAATTCCTTGTCTATAGTTTCAGGCGTGTCGACTGTTTGAAATTTCTTTATTCCTTACCATAATGAAATTCTCACGGACTCGTTTGCAATTCGGTCAATCAAACGAAATATACATTTTGATGTCCGCTGATACCCAGAAGATTTTTCCCAAACGTCCGTCTATTTGCCCGTCTGTCTGACAGTCTGCTAATAACACTAGCGTCAAAATCATTCATGGATTTTTACCAAAATCAATACTTCTAATCTATCAGGCCCGCCTGAAGACCCTGTGAGTTTGAAACTAATGTTTGCGATACTTCATATGAAATCAAATTCATCTCAAACCAGCTTCCAATTTTTTTCTTTAAATTTCTTTTAAAAATTGCGTGAAATGCTCCTATAAACACGCACATATCGGATTTTTACTGTTTCCCCTGTTTTTTTTTTTTTTGTTTTTTTGTTTTTTTTTAAAATATTCCAAAAGTTCACATTTGGTCGTCTTCCTACAACTACAATATTGAAGGTATGAGATTTTTCTGAGTTAAATATCTTATTTAAAGTTAAATCTATAAGAAAGGTCTCGTACAACTACGTATTGATGTTCGGGATTTTTCTCTTAATGAAAGCAGTTCTGCAAAATTAGATCTTTAAATAACGTCACGTGCAATTGTTCGAACATTACGAATAGTATTTGAAATGTTTTTGAACCGGTCGTACGCCTTCTATATTGAATCAAGAGATTTATTTGACAGTGTTTTGTAATTCTCAAGATTACATGTTTAAATTGTATCATACATTTATTAGAACTGCAATTCGGTATGACCCGGTGGCAGTTAAGTGACAATAATTGCAAAAATTACAACAATTACATTATTATTATTATTATTATTATTATTATTATTAAGAGGAGTACAGTACAATACTGTACAAGACGAAAAGCAGCATTGAAAAGTGCATTGATCGCGTTCACCGCACTTCACTTCGCTGAACTGCACTACACTACACTCTTTTGCTTTGAATTATACTGACCAGCACTTCACAGCACTTCTCTGCACTACACAGCACTTACTCATTTAATATCTTTTACTGTCATCTTGTTCTAACTTGTTTCTAAAACTTCGGATACTGAGAGGAAAAGCTTTGAAAACTGCTGTGGGTCATTTACAAGGTCTTTCGAAAAATGGGTGTTATCGTTATTTTGGGGACAAGTTTCTCAAATCCGTCAACGTGAACAAAGCTCAATTCGATTCTCGACAATACAGAGGAACATTTCTTTCGTAGCATGATTTCCTCGAGTACGCCCCACCCGTCCCAGCCCCGGCGCGACCCAGCCAGCCCGCCCCGGCAGCACTACCCTCCAGCCCTACCCGCCCGCCGCCCCGCCCCGGTCCGCCCTCCCCGCCAGACCAAACCCGCTCGCACGCCCCGCCAGAGCGCCTCGTGCCCGCCCCACCCGCCGTCCCAGCCCCGACAGCACTACCCGCCAGCCGCCCCGCCCCGGTCCGCCCTCCCTGCCTGCCAACCCTACCCAATTGCTCACTCCCAGCCCGCACTCCCCGCCAGCCTACCCCTCTCCCCCGCCATGCTCGTCCGACCGCCCCCCCCGCAACAGCACTCCCTCTGCCATTACGCCACGCCCACCCTGCAAACCAGCCTACCCCCCCGCCTGCCCGCCCCGCTCGCCCGCCCCCGTCCACATCCATGCCAGCCCATTCCACTCTACGCCACGCCTACCCCGTCAGCTAGCCCACAAACGTCGCTCCAGCCCGCCCCGCCCCACCCGCCCACTCGCTCCCGTCGCCCCGCTTGCCCGCCCCCGCCCACAGTCCTGCCACCCCATTCCTCTCGCCCGCCACGTCCACCCAGCCCGCCCCGCTCGCGCGTGCCCCTGGGACTGCACTCCTCGTCCGATTTGCTCAGCCGAATTGCATGATAAATAGACTCAGTAAAACAAAATCATTATTCCATACGGAGCAAGTTAAATAGCGAGAGCCCATTCCTTTTTTTCCACTTAAACGTAGCTCATTATTCTATTTCCTCTCGAGCGAGGTTTATTTTTGTTTTATTGTTAAAATAACGAACGTTAGAAGATTTAACTTAGGAAGTTGAATAAAGTGCAGAGTAAATTAATTCACATCCCAGAAATTCTCGGCAAAAGGGGAAATACATAAAAGGGGGTCTGGAAATGAACGGAAATGAATGAAGTAATGAAAATGTTGAGGAGAAAATGGATTGTACTGCGAGGAAGGGAATCGGGGACGTCGGCAGGGCGAGATGAAATTTTAAAATACAAAGAACTGAAAGTGAATTTTTTCAGGAAATGCATCCGAAGGTAAAGAAAAGGAGGGCAGCGCGCCGAGAAGGGAGAGGGGCCTGAGCCCGGAAAGGAAGAGAGAGAGAGAGAGAGAGAGAGAGAGAGAGAGAGCGCTTTGGGAAGGAAGCGGAAGGAGAGGACGTTGTTTGCTAAGGGCATGTCAGAGGGGGAGAGAAGTTGAGCGAATGGGCGGATCGGAGCTTGCGATTGAGTCGCCAAGTGGTTGACTGAGCTGACGGATGGTTGAGCGGTTGATTGATTGATTGTTAGTAACTCCGGGTACGTCAACTACTAAGGTCATTATTCCCGTACGGGTAGTGCATGTTTTTGCTCGGACGGTGGCGGTGGCCTTTCTAGCGCTCGTTGGCGAAATACGGCGCCGACTTACAGTCGGCGATCGGGGTTTTCTCCAACCAGGTATCTCCCGCCAGGTATCGCCCCAATCAGGAAATGCTCTAAGCTCCCGATCGGTCCCACGGCATGTGGGGTGGTGTACTGCATGTCATTATATGTGGGTCTATAAAGAATGAGGGTTGTACGAGAAAGAGGAAGGAAAGATCGCACCCGGTCGGTGGCTCGCTAATTAGGGTACTGCATTCACCAGGTATTGACCGGAGAAACCAGGGAAAGCTTCCGATCAGACGAGCCGGCTGCTGGAATGCTCCCCCAGGCAGCGACTGAATTCGACGATATCTGTTTAATTAGTGTCGAAATTTCTGCCACCGTCGGTGGTGAGGTGATCACCGTTGGTGAGGTGATGGGTGGTGGGTGAATGGAGCGAGGAGACGCTGTCTGGCAGTGTGAATGTTCGACTACCGAGCTGGTGAGCAGGCGGGGGCGATGGGAGTTCCCCGACTCTCCTTGGCCGACGGAGGTTCATCACTGGCTGCGGCGCGTGGCTCATGTTATCCTTTCGCGGGTACGACAATAACAGCTTCTTATAGTTTCTAGGGTACTGTTTACAGAGGATAGACAAAGTATTGTAATGCAGCAGGAATATGATATTTTTCGGCAAAATAAGTCGTGTTACCGGGTTCTAGAAAAAGTGGAAAAAAATGTTGCCAACAATAAGTGTAATAAATGACTTCCTCTAACAGATTGTGTAGTCATAATTCAGGTTTCGAGAGTCCTTGACACTGAAAAACCCAATGACGGTAAGACGTCATTGCGTCTGTTGGCTTGTGGTTGCTGCTCTAGCGCCTACAGCGTCATTGATACAGTGTCTCCGATCAACCTCAATGAAGTCGAGGCTCTAAGAGTTTCAAATGGCTATTTTGAGTTTTGAGGGTACTCTTCATGAAGCTTCAACATTTCCTAACGTTTCTAAAAAATGGCACCAACTGGTTTTATTACGTTTTATCCTCGGATCTCGGCTAAGAAGGGTAGGAGAGTAGTCAGACGAGGCAGTATACGGCCAGGAGTGTGAAACGATAAGGGTTAATTTGAGCAGTTCGACGTAAGTGAAGGCAAGGCAGGACGCGAATACACTTTGGACTGATTTAGCTCAGAGGTACCATTGCTGCTGTCTCCGCAACGTCCGCGACCGGGAGGCCCTCAGGTGCGAGTCCTGACGGGAGCGTATTTTTGAAACCAGTTATTGAGCTAGGTCAAATTCACCTACTGTGTTTAGGAAACGGCACCAGCTTCTCTGTGCGCTAGAGTGGAAAGGTTGTTTCCACTCAATACCAGGCGAACGCAGGAGCAGTACCTTATCAAAAGGGCCGCCTCACGAACCGTGCGCTGCCTTTCCTTCTTCTTCCATGTCGTATCCTATTCTCTCTTCTCACTCTCCCTCCCTCCCTCCCTCCCTCCCTCTCTCTCTCCCTCCTTCTCTCTCCCTTCCTGTCTCCCTCTCCCTCCCTTTCCCTCTCTCCGTATCCCTCCCTCTCCCTCTCTCGTTCTCTCTCCCTCCCTCTCTCCATCTCCTCCTCTCCCTCCCACCCTATTTCTCCCTCCCTCTCCCTCCCTCTCTGTCGCTCTCACTCTCTGTCACGCACGCACTCCTAAACTTACGTGGACTACACTACCACATCACATTAGTCGGGGCCCAGGGCCTTGCCCCATGGGGGGCGCCCAACTCGCGCGTCCCTAGAAGGTGAAATCCCCGAATTCCGCAAGCCGACGGGATCCTAGGCCGGAACCGGATCTCACTTTCAGGCGAGGAAGGGACTCCACTCGCCGGTGTATAACACGCACTCCACTTACAGGATTAATCACCAGAGCATGGCGCGCTCGGAAACACAATACTGTCAACCATGTCCCATTATTTCGGGGATGAGGGCGTGGCCTATGTGGCCTCGCAGTGGTCACCTCATGATCGAGTGGCGCATCTCGAAATACCCACGAAATCCTTGCTACCACACCGGCACTCTGAAGCGGCGCAGCATCCCCCCCCTCCTGGTTCAGCTTGATGTGCAGTTTACTTATTCTGCTTCGGTCACCCGCGCTATTTCATTCCTGCAATATTCTTTTAATGACGTCGCCGTCGTTAAAATCAACGTTGGCACTTCTGGGTTTGTTGCATAAGCCTACGTTTCTTGCATGACTTTCATGAGTACTTCCATGTGTACGGTCCATTTTAACATCGAGCAGCACATCAGCAATCGTGCTATTTTTTCTGTTGTTTTTTTTTAAATTTTCTTTTCTTTTTTGGTTATCTTATTGTACACAATTATTTACTGACGCATGTGTCCATAATGACAATCGTTATGGTTTGTGGTGCATAGCATACATTTTTAAGTTTTAGATATTTTTCGAAAAACAAATTGAATAATTCCCTCATTAATAATTACAAAGCTCAAAAGGCGGCGAAACGTTCTTAGGGGACCCTGGAGGGGCCACGGGGTGAAATTTTGTGCTATTTGCAATTGTTACCACTCCTTACCACGAAGGAACCTTACCACCATGTTACCAACGCTCTTAGGGAGACTTACCACGAAGGAACCTTACCACCATGTTACCTAAGCACCATGAAGGAATCGAATTTCGTTCCTCTGATATTTGTTAAGTCGTTTAGACGCACTGCGTTCTCTGCATCCAACAGCGTGTGTATGGAAGATAGATCCACTGTCTTTCAAAAAATCACCCGTGCGTGCGCGCTGCCCGCCCATACGGGCATCTTCCAATCCTCTGACACGGGAAAACTCGCTCATTTATTTGTTGTTGTTCTTTCAAAATAATTCTCTAACTCTTACATATGCTTTCTAAAAATGCATTCTAGACAGAGCTTCTACACGACGTTTCTGCTTTGTAACTGATATCGGGTGCATTTTTTCTTGTAGGTTGTAGATTAATAAACAGAAACCACTACAATTTGAATTTATTTTATTCATAACTTCTAATTTTATTGTAAATCGTTTGTAACGTAAATATTCACATAACCTGTATTATATACAGACCTTTAGTGGGTGTCACAAACCCTCGGTACCAGAATAGTCTGCTATTGAGAATATCAATTGCATATGTTCCATTGATAAGTTTCAAGAATAATATATTTTATTATGAGATTAAAATATTTTTAGAGGACATCTAATTTTCTTCTTCATACTCTTCTAAGTCACTAAGTTAAAAGTCAAAACAGTATTTTGCCTTTTCTCAATTATCAGTGTTGTGGGGCTATTTCATAATTGTTATGTCCTGGGGACGAGGATAAGAAATCCGACATTCGAGTACACGAGCACTGTAGATAAAGAATACGCGTAGACATTCGTTGGATGTAAAAATAAAATAATGTAGCTAAATGCCATAAATGTTTCCTCACAACCTTGCACGTGTTTTCATCTTTGTTGTGTATTGGTGGGAAGTACACCTATTTGAATAATCATTCATGTTGTCGCGGGAGAAAACCGATTTATTCAGGTGCAGCCTGATAAGAGATAAGAGTTTAAATGTTTAATACATTTGCCTTTGCAAATAGTTTTTATTGGTCGAGAGCGAATAGTTTTTATCAATTCTTGTAAAAAACTCTCCTTGCTATCTTTCTTCATTTTTAACGTAATGTCGTATAAGAACTCGGAAAAGGAGTGCGGAGTTCAAGAAAACGAGTACAGAATAAATTTCTTCACCGTTCCCTTCACCCAGTTTTTAACTGATTTTTGACTTTAAATAAAAATCTGTTGTCTCTAAGAGTAAAAACCAATCAAATTCCGCTAATATTTAATATTTCTCTAACAAAAGTTACCTGGACTTCGACCATTTTATTATTGAGAGCCTCTGTACAATTCAATACGTTTTTAGTGAGTGAGAGATGTTAAAATGTATTATCAAAATGTAAATATTTACCGGATATTCATTTTTCAATGTACAATTTTTTTTTTCGTTCGGGTAAACTGTTGTCGATTATACTCAAGAAGATACTTTCTACGCTGCTTAATAGCCTATTCTACACGCTGTAGCACACCGCCACGTGAGCCCAGTCACCTGGGACGAGCTCGCCTTGTCCAGAGGAAACGTATTCGGACTCTGTAAACACGAAGCTTTGAATATCTGTTACCCGAAAGAGTTGGTTGTCTCGGATGGAATCCGGTTTGGCTGAGAAGAGCAAACGTCATCACCAGTGAAACTCTACACACGGTCGACGAACGTCCTCTCCCGATTCTTCTATGCACTCTCGCTCCCTTTCAACTTCAGGCATGTACCCCTCACAACATTCCCTCCACGTACAATCAGCCATTATTCTTAAGAGAGGTCTTTTTTCGTGGGTTGTATTAGATTTACTTTTTACCGTGTTACATGGCCTTACGCGTTTTTCATGCGAGAAAAACATTAACAAATTGTTGATTTCTTTTTTTACTGTTTTGATTATAATCTTTCAATTAATATATTCACAGATTCTAGGCCCGATTTTTTTGTTTATATGTATCTACTTGGCGCGACAGCCCATGAACGGGCTCAGGCCTACCGGCCATGTCCCTGCCTCGCGGCCATGGATTAAGGCACGTTAGCACGTGGACACCCCCACGCCGTATTCCGGTCTTCTCAACCTGAGAAGTGAATTTTTTCATCGTCACACAGCAACATATATACTGCGAAATTGCAAGGAAAACGCACACTATAGACTTCGCTCGACCGGGATTCGAACCCTGGGCCGCGTAGGGGAAAGGGAGCACGCTAACCAAATTCAACCTTGCTCTGGGAATGGCTATGTCATAATGATATCTGATTGAAATTCCAAACTCAGGCATTTAGTATACCTTATGGTGCGTTGTAAGTAAGCTGATGACTAGTGTTTTTCACTAGTCATTCCCGGAGCAAGGTTGGATTTCCAGATGCGAGTGTGAGTTAATGACTTTCACCTGAAGGATGACCGTTGGTCCGAAACGCGTTATGAACGTAACTTATAAGATCAATGATTATTGTAATATTCATACATCAAACAATCAATATGTTTTAATAAATGAATTACAAATTTTATGTAATATGACTTCATAAGTTATCATTTTTATGTAATAAATGAATTTACTCATGTATATTGTCTATAAACAAAAAACTGGGCAAATACCTCTGAATATATTAAGAGAAAATCATATTTCATATTTTACTCTCTTTTATTCTTTTTCAATACGTCATTAACATTTTTTGTAACAAGAATAATGTATGTAAATTGGCTGGGTATATGTAGTTAATCCGGCGATTTTACTGAGTTCATAGGAAAATTTGCTCATAAAGTCAATGCTTTGTAACGCACCAGTAGTATAATTTAGCAACATTACAATTTGGTGATAATTGTAATTCAATACTAGCAGATTTTATCTTGATTCCATTTATTTCCTACAAACTATTTATTTTACCCAAACCATGAATTTATGTTTGTAAAAAGGGCCAAGTTTGGTTGGTGCCATGGAGGACTGAAACAACGCGCTCTCCAAAGTGCAAGATGCGGCAGTTCTCCTGCCGTTCACGAAACGGTGCAAGGTGTCCACTGGTGTTTTTATAATTTTTTCTTTCTCGTTAACTTTTAACCCCTAGCTGTGAAAGAGGAGAAGGGCAATTTGGGATCATTGTTGCCAGTAGAAACCGTGCAGCAAACTAAGTATCAGAACAGAAGAGTGCTTTTTACTTTGTGAAAGATTTATCCACCGTTTCCTAGACAATTGGATTTCTGGCTAAATAGGCTTTATAACTCTAAAACATACTTTTTAGGTCAAATTATTGAAAAGAAAATATGTTTTCCTTTAAAACGTGTTTCATAAATTTACACAAAAATATAATGTTCACCCAAAAACATTTATATATGCACTCTATTTTGTATTTAAAAATAAAAGGTTACATATAATAATTCCACTTCGATATCATGTTTATAGTGTTTCGATTGTCAAACTAGTGGTGTTTCACAGCACACATTTTCTTGCAGTATTTGTAACGGCTGTGCAATATTGTACTACATAGCCTGCAAAAATTCTTCCAAACAGCATATTTTCCAAGATTCTAACGTAGACCCATGGAGTCCACTCGGCATGCTCTTTTCCACAACAACACGTAATTATTTGACTGTTTCTCCTTTTGCACCCGCGTAAAGAACTATGGTTTCTGGCAGTTCTAACTTACACAATTTTCAAAATTTCAGAAGGCATTCTTTGGTCTAACCTTTGAAGGCTATTAATGTAACAATTTCGAGCCGTTTTTGAGAAAAAAAAAGTTTATATATTGCCATTACTTGAGGTAGAAATTTTGCGAAAACTTTTAGCGTTTTTCAAAAAAATTGCATATGACCTTATTTAAAGATCTAATCTTTTAGAACATATGTCATATAAGAAAAAAGTCACCATCTTGAGTATTGTATTTGTCCAATAGTAATTTTCTACGATTTTCGAAAATACAAAGTTTGCCGAAAATGATAATTAAAAGATGATAATAAACTAAAAGTTTATTTACCCTTCTTTGTTAAGAGAAAGAATTTTAAAAAAGCTAGTGGTGCTCCAACAGCATACATTTTCTCGCATTATTTCTAACTTAAGCATTTTTCAAAAATTGAAAGAGTTCAACGGAAATGAGTCCTCTCCGATTCTCTCGCCCCCTGGTGCTACTCACCATTAACCATCGCCGCCATCACACAGGGTTGTCCCGGCCAGAGCGTCGCCGCGCTGGTGGGAGAGAGCTGGTGGGGCAAACCCCGGCGAGCCGACGGTAGGTCGGCGCCGGATCTCGCCGTACAGCGGGGGAAGACCATAGTCACCTCCCGAGGGAAATGCACTACACTTACGGGAGTAATGATCCTGTTAGTTGGCGCTCCCGGAATCACTAACAATCAATCACCAGCACCAGCACCTTCATGATGTAGCGCTCCCTTTCGCCAGCCCCCGCCGCCCCCTCCCTCGCCCTCCACCCCCTGCTTCTGTTTGTCCCCGGCGCCCCCAACTGCTCGTCTTCTCTTTCCGTCCGCTTCAAATGCTCCTAACTCCTTCCTCCCTCCCCGGCATATTTCTTCTCCCGGTGCCTTCGCCCCGCCCGCCCCGCCCGCCCCGCCCGCCCCGCCCGTCGACGGCGTTGGCTCAGCTGCGCGCCGGGGGCGTTCCAGGAACGGAGTTAACTGCGTCGTTGTCGCTGATAGTCAACTTAGGTTCCATCGGCGCGGCGGCGGCGGCGGCGGCGGCTGCGTGCTCCAGCCGGGCAGACGCGTGTCATCCGGGAAGCTGGCCCGCGAGGTGCGAAGTTGCAGTCGCTCTCTTGCCGGCGGCGCGGCGCGGCGCGCGGAGGAGCAGTGTAGTTCCGAATTGAGCGTTGTGTTCTTGGAAGCGCCTCGGACGCCGGGGCGCGTCTGTCTCGAGCGACTCGAGAAGATTTGTTGGAGGACAGCTTCTCCGCTTTGTCCCAACTTGGTTCATTTCGACTTGATTTTCACATTTACCTACAGATTGTATATCTTTCAGTGTCCACCTGCGATTCTCCTACACACATTTGCATTGGGAGGTCAATTTCTGGTGAAAACCTCTGCAAATCATTTAATCTGGAAAGTGCAAACTATTTCTTAATTAGTTTCCTATGAGTTTCAGAGAGTTCAAATTCACATTATTTTTTTAACTTGCACCAGTACGTGCGTCTTCGGCATATAGAAATGTTCTTAGCTGAATCTACGTATATTGATTTCCTCACGAGTCTTGCCTTCACATAACATCGCCGTAGCCTGCTGACCGGGGCGTCAGAGGGTGGGGCAGCTGGGGAAACGTGCCCCAGGCCCCCGCTTAATTATGGGCCCGGAAAATTTATACAGAATGAATTTTCTTCAAAACATTTTACTGAAAAATATATTAAATTGTAGTTGAAATATGATTCAATTTAAAGCATATTAATAATTTATGATAATAATAAATAAGGGGCCTCATGGATACGCGGCGCTGGGCCCTTCCTTTTCTCTGAGCGCCCCTGACTGTCGAAGCTGAAAAGCCAGTGAAGGGATTATGTTACACGGCTTTATGGCATCTAATGAGAAAACTTAAAGTTTATGATAAGGAAAAACAGACAAGTAAGCTGTTAGATGACCATCTGAATGAAATAAAACAGTAGAACACAATGTAGTAGTAGATCTACCCGTCGGCTAGCGGGGTTTCCCCAACCAGGTATCTCTCACCAGTGGGGCACCGCCCCAGCCGGGACAAGCTCTAAGCGCCCGACTGAGGTCCCGGCACGTGTGGTAGTGTAGTGCATGTAAGGGTAAGTGTGAGTACGTAAGGGGTGAGGATATGAGAGGGAATGGGAAGGAAAGATCGCGTGAGGTCCGTGTCCCGTTTGTTAGGGTACTGCCTGGTGTTGGTCGAAGAAACCACGGAAAACTACCGATCAGAGCAGCCGGCCGCTAGAATTCTCCTCCCGACAACGGCTGAATTCGACATAGCTAACAAGCTAGTGCCGAAAATCCTGCCACCTTGGGGGACTCGAACCCTAGAACCTCTCGGTTAGACGCACTGCAGCGACATCAACTGATGCCCTGTACCAGTGGAATCAGTCGGCCACAATCGAACACACTAAATCTGAACAGTCCACACGTAAATAAGACAATGGAAATCATGCCGGGCAGTGATTAAACATTTTCTGATAACGGGGCAATGCACTGACACTTGGAGTCAGGTCCAAACGAATGCGAAGAGAACAGATTCCTTGCGCTCTCCCTCCCTTTCTGGAGAAGATTGAAGCAACTGGACACTTTTTTATGATTAAAAGATTATTATCCAAAGATAATTGCGCACCTACTGACTAATACAAATTAAGATGATCTGCCGCATTAATTATTTTTTTGTGGAACATTGCTTACGCAATTTCTCTTCGTGTCCATGTACTTTAGTAACATCAATAAAATCCCCGTGTTCATGGGACTTCACGCACTCTACGGGGCTCGATCTGGCATTTTAGGGGACAAATCTCGCAGAAAGGCTAGCTCCTATTCTTTCGTACACAATTTGGGGAAAAGTATATGTTGTATACACTGTGAAACATACAGTACGTTTAAGCCTTTTAAGTATTGTACAACATACACATACATACGTTTTACTACTGACAATACTACTATGCATACAGTTTTTCTTGGTTAATATTTTTTTTATATTCCGAGGCATAAATATTGCTCACTTTCACAAGATTGACATTAATTATGTATATATTTGCGGTTATAATCCTCCAGGTGCCGTTAAAAAATATATATTTTTAGAGCCATTTCTTTTTTCAAAACCATAATAATACATTGTACAACAGCTTACGTTAATCCGAAGAAAGATAAGTGAAAATACACATTTAAATATTTGTATGCCTTGTTGCGGTAATTATCCGTATCCACAAATATTCCTAGCTCTGGTTCTGAAACGCTCGCCCATAAGAAGTGATACAAAATGATGTTTTCCATTCCCGAAGTTAGTTTTTTTAAACTGAAGTGGGCACTGAAGTGTATATTCTGGTAATTGCTGATTACTGTTGCCGACGTTCTCTACAAAACATTGACTTCTTGCGGGTTTTTTATTAATTACTAAGACATACATTTTTGTCCTTGCAATGTGTTCAATGTGGAACTGTATATTTTAGTGAGTACTTTCCGAAGCGTCTTCCATTACTTTCGTTCCAACGGCCGAAGAAATAACATTATCTTCATTTTTATATAAGGATTGATTAAAAGGGGTTTTAGCCGTTCCGAGACCTCAAGATAAATGTCTGACCTAAGTACCGAATGCGATTCCTAACGGGTAGGCTCGGTTTTATTACCTCTCATTCGGTTTGTTAAGGAGTGTCTTTCTCTTGGAAGTATCCTTCTCCGCGCCAAAATTGGAATACAAAGGTAAAGAATATGATACTGATTGTTAGTACAGAACCGTTTGAGTAGTAACTCCAAGCCTTTCGTAACACCTAATCTGAAGAATAGAGTGTAGCATGCATTAACATACATTTACATTGAAAAACAAGTCAGTAAAAGTCATGGTAAGAAAGGGACTGTCAGTTTCAGGACATTCTAACTTACGAATACTACTTACGAATAAAGTATGTACTTCCGGAATTAAATACTTTATGAAGAAGTTTAAAGAAAATTAATCTTTTAGTAATCGTTTTCGATTAATTGTTGCCATCACTATGACCGGTTATATTGTACTAGAATAATAGCATTTCTTTATCTACCAGACTTTGTGCTCCTGAATAAATTTACATATTTTTTGCACTATCTGTATATTTTCCTTGTGTGTTTGACTGTTGTTTATGGGCAAGATGTAAATTACATGTACGCTGTCGAGGAGTTGCATCATTTGTTTTCCATAACTGTCAGTACTGGATATAATGTTTGGTCAACTTTTGTGCAAAATATTGTTAAAAAAGCAAAACAATGTTCTAGTAATGTGTGATATAAGAGAGTACAATAAAGATGTCTTCTTGGCTCTCCGGCCAATGACGCGGCGACACCCGGACAGCCAAGAAGACACGGACTCGAGCCGCGGAAGCTTACGTTTACGTTAAGATAATTTCCAAGGGTTAATGAATCCTTCTCTGCCTCATATTTGTACCTTTTATTTACATCATCGTGTAGTTTTAATGAAAAACTAGTGTCAAAATGCTAAGAATGCGTATAAAAACGCACTCATAAAAATGAGAGCTTAAAAAGAAAAAAGATTCCGTGCCCATGTAGGTACGCTAGATATGACTAATGAAATGGTTTTCAAATCCTCTATATCCTGTTTTAAAATATTTTAACCATTTTATTCTTAGTTACGTGGCTGCAAATAAAACATATAAATATAACTTAAATATAGAGTTAAAATAGTTGGGTTTATTGCAAAATGGGAAAGAAAAGGAAATGTTCGTTTTTTATGATATAATATTGTAAGTTTTTTAAGTAATCGGTTGTAAGTAATAATATGGTTTGGTAATATTGAAAGCAAGAAAAACAATCCGTTGAACAATCTAAATTTAAAAAAGTAAATTACAACCCGTTGGAGCAAATGGTCACGCGCACAGCAGTCTTCAAAAATCTAACCATTGTGTGACGATATTTTCTTTTCATAATTTTGAAATGCAAAAGCTTTAAGACGTAATGGAAAACTATATGAAGTTCTAATTGCATGAATGCAACATTTTAAGCTGACGATGAGGACATCCTTCAGATTGAATAGCGTGACAATACGAGAACGCTATGAAAATAAGGGTTAAATAAGCAAATAAATAAATGAGTGGTACACTACTTCTTTTGCATTATTTTTATTTTGTAAAATTATCATATGAATAATTATAAACATTATTATTGCAATATAATTCTTCTAGAATGATTTAAAATAAAGAATTTGCTATTTTTTCTCCATGCTTTTTCCGAAGTAATTTTGCAAATCCTGTACGGTTTCTATAGTTGTGAATTCGAATTGAGAATTGTCCAAGAGAATTATTATCAGACTTTAAAAGATCGCCATACCAAGAACGCGACAAACCGTCAAAAATATATCGTTCAATTTCTGCACTGCAGTAATCCTAACGCTTTCATAAAATGACGTCAATAATATTGAAATCTGGCAGCTCCAAACAATGGGGAAATGTGTCGCCCCAACTGTTGCCCCGATCTGGTGGCGAATGTGTCGACCAAGCGGCATTGCATTGCTCCGCGTGCCCGCCATTGTTCAGCACTGTGCGAGCAAGTGCTTCAGCGGCTGCTTACGTATTCATGGACACTAACACTAACCGCAAGTGTAAACTGTCTGCGTCATTTGCAGTCGATGGAGAATGTTCCTCGCCCTGCTAACGGAACTCGCGACCGCATGTGAAGGTTCATCATTAGCGCGATCGCGTTCGCGAACTAATAACGATTGGCACCTGCAGCTGGGAGACTTGCATTGCTATCACTATTAGTGTATTGCTGACATACAATAATCAGGTCGTTTTACTTTCTCGACCTACCACGCACTTACGTAGTAAAGAGAAATTACTGTAATGCTGCTGTGAAAATAGGCGGTTTTTCCAGAAAACTTCGTTTTGTCGCGTTGTCTGTAAGTAGTTCAGGAGGATTTGCATTGCTATCACTATTAGTGTATTGCTGACATACAATAATCAGGTCGTTTTACTTTCTCGACCTACCATGCACTTACGTAGTAAAGAGGAATTACTGTAATGCTGCTGTGAAAATAGGCGTTTTTTACAGAAAACTTCGTTTTGTCGCGTTGTCTGTAAGTAGTTCAGGAGGATTTGCATTGCTATCACTATTAGTGTATTGCTGACATACAATAATCAGGTCGTTTTACTTTCTCGACCTACCATGCACTTACGTAGTAAAGAGGAATTACTGTAATGCTGCTGTGAAAATAGGCGGTTTTTGCAGAAAACTTCGTTTTGTCGCGTTGTCTGTAAGTAGTTCAGGAGGATTTGCATTGCTATCACTATTAGTATATTGCTGTCATACAATAATCAGGTCGTTTTACTTTCTCGACCTACCACGCGCTTACGTAGTAAAGAGAAATTACTGTAATGCTGCTGTGAAAATAGGCGTTTTTTACAGAAAACTTCGTTTTGTCGCGTTGTCTGTAAGTAGTTCAGGAGGACTTGCATTGCCATCACTATTAGTATATTGCTGTCATACAATAATCAGGTCGTTTTACTTTCTCGACCTACCACGCACTTACGTAGTAAAGAGAAATTACTGTAATGCTGCTGTGAAAATAGGTGGTTTTTACAGAAAACTTCGTTTTGTCGCGTTCCGGTAACGAAAAACTGGATAAATCTTGTTCCGGTGTGATTTGCTGTCAGAATCCATGTTTTGTGGGACTTTGATACCGAAAATCTAATGAAATAATTAATGAAATAATGAAATTGTTAATTAAATATACAAAAGTATTAGTGACGTTCCAGATAAAATACACTTGTAGCTATCTTTGTACCATCATCAGGATACTCACTACAATATATTGGCATAAACAAAATGATGTTAAGATACCCGCACTCTTTGTATTGTTCCTTAATACTGCCAGTATTGTGTTTAAAATTACTGTTGTCATTAGCTTATAGTGTATTGTGCTTCTCTGGTGTAAAAATTATTGTATATTTATGTAAAGTGCTACTGTAAACTAAACGTAGCTTTCTGTAACGTTCCTCAAATAACTTCACTTTTTTCGCCTACTTCTTCTTCGTCCTTTCCTTCGCTTTTTTTCTCTTCCCTCTCCCTCACAAACTTTATCATTTATACTTTCTGACCCCTTCCCCTGTACGTCTTTTCTTTTCTCTTTCACGAAACTTCCCTTTCACTACTCAGTATAACATACTCAGTTTTATTAATGTTCGGCCCTAAGCCGCCATCCTGATTGAGGTTTTTCTGGGTTTACTCAATCGCTTAAGGCGTATGCCGGGATGGTCCCTAGATTTGTTCTCCCAGACGTAAATGTACAGCTTGTCCTCCCCTCTTAAAATGTTACTTCTCTAAATGTATGTAAATTAAGTGGTTAGGCGGAAGAGCAGGCCCTATGGCCTGAGCCTCGCCATTAATAAAGACATTATTATTATTATTATTATTATTATTATTATTATTATTATTATTATTATTATTATTATTATTATTATTAAAATCGATTTTCGGCGAAATGTCCGTTTGTCTTTCTGTCTGGGTCAGCATTTGCATCTTAAACAGTTCAGTCGATTTTCTTCAAACTTGATATTCCCCGATTGACAGGATCGAACTCCAGACCCTCATATCTTCCGAGGGAAATCTTCCGACTTTAGGAGAGATTTTCCCTGGACAGGGGGTCAATTTGAATTCCTAATGGTGTTGTGGTCACATATACTTGTTTTTTTTATTCACTCTTGTTTCATGAATCATGTTTTTTTAATTATTAAGAGAGGTTTGAGTAGAAATAAAGTGTAATTTCATTGATTTTATCTGAAAAAATATTTTTCTTAAGAATGAAGTGATACATTTACAAACTGTAGGGGTATTGTAAGTTAGATGAACAGAGTTGATACGGTGTATGGTACACAAAACTAATGAAAGTAGCAAACAATTCCGACTTGAAGATGATCACTAAAAAGTTGTGTCAATTTGTTTTTCGTTGCAATTCATTGGAAATAGTGGGGAATTATAGAAAACCGAGAGGAAACTCCTGAAAAATGTAGCCATTAACACATCAGAATACACGGCAAGTGTTGATCAAACGCCTGCATAGTATTGTACTTAGTGTGCTTGAAATCCGTCAAAGTATCAACATTTTGGAGCATACAACTGGACGACTTCTATACTGTATTGACAGTAGTCTGTATTGTAGAAGGTAAATACATCCCGAAGAGGACTAGTAAGTGCAATTTAGAACTTGCGCTTAAATTTCTTCGAGAACTCCATTATGTAACACACATAAGTTTCTATCAGTGTGAAGCAAACACAAATATGTAACAAATGTTTATAATAAATATTTTAAAGAAAAAAATATAAATTATTTTTAGTTTTTCGAGACAGTATGGCAAGTGAGCCTGAGAACTATGTCGGAGGCAGCCTAGGAATTGGTTGGCGTCCCATACTGAATAGTTGAAGATGAGGGGTCAGACGAAGGGAGAAGTTACCTTCACTAGCAGATCTGTACCGCCCTCAAATTTCTAAGCACACTCGCCAAGGGGTACGAACACTCCCCAAAACCGGTGACGTCCGTTGCACTGTGTACAGTAATGTACGATCAACAAATTCAAAGCGATCGCGCGATAGCGACAAACTAACGGGATATTCTTATACAGAATTCGTAGAAAAAACGTGTGTACTTGTAGATGTGGCTGTGCCTTGCGATCAAAACATATGTGACCAAGCGGGCAAGAGAAGCGTCTTAAATTCAAGAGTTGGGAAATTGAGATCAGCCGTATGTGGGGCGTAAAAGCACAGGTCCACCGATAGTTATCGGAGCTCTGAGATTTGTTCTGCAAAATGTGTATAAGAACTTACCTAAACTCCCAGGCCAGTTAAAAGACTGGGAAATATAAGGCATTGCTTTATTGGGAACGGCCCACATTTTGTGCGAAGTATTGTAGAGGCACCGACAAGTCCCTACTTAGGGGGCTGGTTGCAACCCGGAGTAGATTTTATGTTCAACCGAATTATAATAATAATAATAATAATAATAATAATAATAATAATAATAATAATAATAAGAAGAAGAAGAAGAAGAAGAAGAAGAAGAAGAAGATAGTAATAGTAATAATAATTCTTTCTATTGACACAATATTTTATTTAGTAAAATTCTTCTTCTCAATGCAAGAGCTTTTCTAATTCGGTCAGTCTTGGAGTTTTGCTTTATCAAAGGAATGTTTTGAAAATGTCTCTCTCATTATGTTTGCTTATTAAAGCCGACCATGGACTCCACTTTTGGCAGGGGTGCTATAGGTAACAGCAACCTTGTTGGAAAATAGTGGTGTTTGATTCTGAAAAAAGATTCTTTACTTCATGCTTTATGTACTAATTATTTCACTTCAGAGATCGTACATAAATGTGCCGAGTAAATATTTTTTTTTAGAAATCGGGAAATACGAACGTGTTTTATGAAACTACTTCTTAAAAATCTTTTTGCGGGTGTAACGCTTTTATCCTTTTCCAGGAAGTAGAAAAAAAATGAACACTAAACGTTTCGCCGAATTGCAAACTCTACCTGCGCTGCTTGCCATTTCTGAAGTTGTCTAGCAGAATACACGAACGGGAAATAAATTTAGGTTAATACGAAATGTTACTGTGAGACAGCATTTGTTTTGTAAACTACAGGTTAATTAATGTAAAATGTCAGAGGCAGCTGGGTGAACTACTGAAGTTTTAACTCGCTCTACACAGTAATGAAACAGACTCCCCTTCCACGTCACCCCCCCCCCCCCCGCCTGAGCGAAGTGCAGACGTTTGTTACCGTCTCCTCTTCGTCTCACGCGCGCGCGCGTCGCTCCAGCGCCCGGAATTGACAGCTATAATAATTGCTTTGTTCCGTGCGTGGCGTCGCGTCGCGTCGCGCGGCTCCGCGCGAGGGAATCGATAGAATCCAACTGCACCTGTTGTCTCGGTCGGGTGCATAGCGAGGTCCGAAACATTACCGAACGCGGCGCGGCGCTCGCGAACGGTCCGGCCGCGGGAGGCGCGCCGCGCACGACCGACAGCGCGTTTTCGCGTTGTAACAGCGCCACGTTCGGATTGCTTGGAGTAGTTGGACGCAAACGGCTACTCGAGATTCGCGTTTATCCGCGCAGAATAGCGGCCCCGCGGGGGGGGGGAGGTGCGGAGCGGGAGGGGCGTGGCTGGTGGGGGGGAGAGGGGTGGGGGAGGGTGCGCAATGTGTTTGCGGGAACAAGAATTACGCCGGGGCTGTGCGCGTGACAGCTGTATCCATGCGGAGCGGGCGCGGCGTCATATTATGCGTGCCGGCTACAAACATGCCGTCAATAGGCGGCCTGTCCATCACGGGGACAATCAGGCCGGTGCAAGTTGATAATTCATCCCCCTAAAATAGATCCGCGTTCCCCGTCGCGCGGTAACGCGGTTGCCGTTAATGGCGTTACGGGCAATTGTCGTGTCAGGTAAGCCGCCGCCGCCCGGGTGCTCGCTGCAGCGCCAGCTCTCTCCTCTCCTCTCCCCGTGACGACCACGTATTCATCTCCCACCTGCTTTCCGTTCTATTATACCCGCGGGCTGGCTTGTGTACGTAGATAGATTTCCTTGTCCCGTTAATTGGTGTATCTCGCCTGATTTCGACTTGCTTCGGGAACACCGAAGCTTACGGTGCTTTCTTTTATTTTTCCTTCTTTCTGCTGCCTACGTTCATCCCTCGTCATTCCTCTCTCTCCGTTCAGTTCCACTACATTCTTGCCCCGGCCTCTATTCATAGATTTCCTCCCCGCCCTCGCAGCTGGTTCTATCTCTTCGGGATTTCGGAACCTACTCCGTAGGTATTCGGCGATTTTTCGACAGAAACACTTTGGGTTGGTTACCAGAAGGTGTATAAATCTTGTTCCTATCTGCAGTAAATTTCATCTTCTAACACGCTGTGTAGTCAGAATCCATGTTTTGTGGTTTCTTTACACCAAAAAATCTATTATTGGCACCATGTGTGCCTCTGTGTCTCTTGATCGTTTCTGTCTTTGTTCCTTCCGTCCGTCCATCCATCCATCTGTCCGTTCTGTCAGTCCATCCATCAGTCCGTCTGTTCGCCTGCCCCCCCCCTCCCGCTCGCGATCAAGGCCAGTACTTAAAGCGTTCAGACGATTTCCTCCAACATTGATATTCTCCGATCGAACTGAACGAACTCGGGTCCTGCGAGTTCAAAACGGGTCTCATTTCTTGAGTACTTCACAAAATTTCCAACATTTTCTTAAAAATGGTTCAATTTTTTTTATTAAACTTGATCCAATTGATCCAACTTGATCCAATTGATCTGGCTGATATCGCTGTCCCTTGAATTTTTAAACTGATATTTAATTTTGGGAGGTACTTTACCATGTCCATGGAACATTTTCAAAATTTTCAACAAGAAAATGCTCCAACGTTTGTGTTTAAATTTTATTGTTCGATAATGTGAAGGACGTTTAAGAGTCCTTTTTTAAGAGGCCTGATATTTTGAAAATTGCACATGTTTAAAAATTTTTCGGAGCCTTTCTACAACTGAAATATTAAAGATGTACCCTTTTCCCTTAATGAAATATGTTCGGTGAAGATAGATTTCGAAATGAGGACACGTTCACTTTTTCGAAAATTTGATTACTTTTCGCGTAATTGTGCGTGAAAGGACGGGCGAGAATGTGTGTGTTCGCGCTGTTTTAGCATCACTAGTTTTCACAACAGCTAGAGCAAACAGCGCACAAAAAGCCACAATTCTTATTTTCGTTTATTCTGAGTTTTGGAAAATTGCGCAAGTCATAAATAATTCAAGTACGTGTGTGCTGTTGGAGCAGCACTATTTTTCTACTCTTTCGACATGACATGGCCGGCAGAGGTAACTCAGCGCCAGCATTGCCGCTGTCTGTCCAGCGGCGAGATCCTAGGGTTCGATTGCCCACAGTGGTGGATTTTCGGTACTTGCTAGATCGAATCCAAACTCTGGAGGGCAATTCGAGCGGGCGGCTGTTCCCTCCAGCTACGTCCCAGGTTTTGTCGGTTTAACACCAGGTGTAATAGCAGGCGAATGTCGGAGCATTAACTCTCTGGCTATGGATATTTTCTTCTTCGTTCTCTTCCTTTTCTCTCCCCTTTAACACACCTACTTACACGAACACCCAACACACGTGACGGGAGAGCAGAAGGGAGCTTAAGGCGTGTTCTCTCTGGGACCTGGAGGGGGAAATCCCTCGCAAGCCGACATGATCTCATCAGTCAGTACAGAAAGAACACCATATCTTCCTGCATAAAGCATTCATTATAGTAACCGACCTAATGACTACAGCAGTTGACGTGCACGGCAAACATACACAGATCAATCGAAGGACATGGCTTGGCACGTCCCTCTTTCCCTGACGATTCAGCGCTATTATTGGCTTTCGTTGGCTTGTGTTTCTATAATTTCCTCGTCCGTTCAATGATATGTCTCTCCTGATTTTCTAGCTTCCGGAAAATGGTTTATTTTTCTTTTATCCTTTCCTCGTTGACAATGCCAAATCATTATTATCCCGATCTTGAAGTAATAGTTTCAAATCGTAGACTATACTCCGATTTTTACTTAAGGTGACGAGCTGGAAGGAGAGAGGGATGCTGTCACCCAATCGGGAGCTCCATACCAAACCTTTGAGTCGTTTAGTCGCAGTAGAAGCTTCAGATTGGATGGTAGTGTGCCCCCCCTCTCCGTCCATCTCGTGATCTTGAAGTGCCGCTTTGTAAAATTCTGAGTATAAATAATAGTCACTGGTTTTCTGTTGAATCACCTTAAGTGCATTTTATGTAGTACTGTTGCCCTATTTTCTTCATGTCGATTCTCTAGTCTCCTTCCACTTCTGACTGTTGTGCTTTTTAGTGTCGGCGAACATTGGGCTCCGTCAGTGTCTATATCTGCGTGTATTTTGGGTCCGTATGCATGCTTCTGTATTCTGGGAACCTGATGTACAGATGTGTTGAACGTGCCTGAATGCATTCTTAGTTGATTTGTTCCGTTGTTTCTCTTTTTCTAATACACATTGGCTTATCGCCCTCTCATACCATTCATTTACTTTTTTCCTTACCTATTTATCCTTCTCGGTAGATGTTAAAGATGTCCTTTAGATAAATAACATCTGATTCAACCATCTTGATTTGATTCTTTCTTTAAAAATAAATTATACGATAAAATGTACTAAATTGTTTCTAAGAAAACATCCTACCCTTCTATCATAAACATTAATTTGCATTTTTTTCCTTTTTGTTTGTAATATTGGTATTTAATATGAATACGCATGGTTTTAGAAACATTTGAAAACTGAAACATTATTTAAAACATTTTTTTAAATTCCAAATAACTCATTCAAACAATTTATTCCTTGAAATTACGTGGTGGTAGTGAATTTGATAGAAGTACCTGTTCCGTTTTCTCTTTCCAGAAAATGATTACATCATTGTTTCTCTATTACAATGAAGCTGTTTATTATCTTCGATGTTGTGTCAAACTTCTATTCTATCCTTGTATTCGTGAAGGGTCTTTTCGTGTGGTAAAGGCATTCATTAAACGAAAGATGCTATCTCACCGCCGGTGCTTTTAGTGCCCCTTAACGCTCGTGTGGGAAGCGGTTTGTTGGAATGTGGGAATCATGTTGCGGTGCGCGAAAACAGTGTGTCCAACGTTTACGTTGTGTCTAACTACAGGTATTACGTTGGAAAGAGATCATTGTCTGAATTTTTGAATTTTATAATTTAAACAAGTTTGAAGTGTATTCCAGATTTGCATAAAACAGGAGTGAAGGGACATTCTCTAAACATTCCCTAAAAGAAGAAGAAAGAAAGAATGAAAGAAAGAAAGAGAGCAAGAAAGAAAGAGAGAGAGAGAAAGAGAGAGAGAGAAAGAAAGAGAGAAAGAAAGAAATAAAAATTTCTTTCAAAATTGTAAGAAAATGTGTTCGACTTTTTTTTTGTGGTGGTGTACATGAAAAGACAACTTCATATTATATTATTATATCATCAACGAATTCCGTTACTGAACGACGAAAACTCGACGGTTTTGTTTTCTTCCTGCAAAAATTGATCTTTTACATCCAAAAACATTTTAGAGTAATTTTCGCAAGAAATGAACGTTGAAAACCGGTACTCTTCTTGTAAAACATCGTCGGCAATGTTTCCCTCGACAATGTTTCGAAAACATTTTTAATGAAGCAAAAATACATTGTTTTGTTTCGTCTCGATGACTTCATATTAAATACTACCTCGATGAGATTGCTTTTGTAATAGCGTTTCTCTTAACTTTGTTAATTGTTTCTGTCACTACATTACGAATATTTGTGTCTTGAATATCGCGTACAATCACCTGCAATAAAAATAATTATATGAGGAAGCTGAAAGGAAAAACCCTACCAGACGACACCGCGTAAACGTTTTTTGATCCCGCAGCGCGCCTTGTTGAGTACGAAATCATTTTGCCTGAAATTAAACAAGGGTTTATTATCTTATAAATGTCTAGTTGTTTTTTTTAATATTTTTATGATTTCCAGACTCCCATCTGTACATCTTTATGAGCCTATGGAGCAGTATATTGTAGTGTTGCCGTTCGCATGCATCGGTCATGAAACGATGCAGCAAGCGCCGAAACTTGGGGGCGCCTCCAGCGGAGGTCTTATCGAGCGATCTTTACGCGCAGCAACTGCAAGAGCGAGCCGCGCGCGTTCGCCCGAACGTCTGTCAGTTGACACCGGTTTAGTGCCACATCTCTCATAAAACTCCCAAGCCGTGACGATGCATTTTGTATTCATAGCACCTGCACTTAATCCGGCGTGACGTGGGCATTTTTTGTGGTTATCGCTGTTTCAATCTTTAACGACCCAATTATAGAGCAAGTAATACGTTCTCTTCCCCTAAATCAACGTTGTTTCGAAGATTGCATGACTTCTTTTAATTCGTGAAAAATATGGTAATGGTAGAACATTCACTTTAATCAATACGCATTGCCTGTTCCTTAACTTTATTTTAATTAGTAATATTCTGGTGATCAATTTTCTTTTCCACTTGGTTTTTTTCTCTCTGAAGGTAGTTATTCTAATTCGTGTTCTTCTACCTGCTGATGGAAATTACGGCCGTACCCCACTTAACGTTCATCAATGTGCATAAATAATACAAAACAAAAACTTTTTTATGAGTTATGAAATGATGCTGTACCTGTTTCGGAAGATTCATATTTCTCTGGATTTTACATACTCACTCATCTTCACGCCTGCCACACGGCAACAGAGAAAACAAGTAGTTTAATTATTATACTTCTTTTGACAAGATGCCTAGAAGAAAATATTGAAGAGTTATTAAATTGAAAGTCTTCATGTATGTAAATAAACATTGCAAAACTATTACGTATTAATCACAATTAGAATTTTGTTTCTGTACGAAACAGATCGACACTTATCCGCATGTCCACGTGTGAGTGGTGTTAAAAAAACATACAAATTATATTCTTGTTTAGAGAAAAGAGTAAACATTCATCAGAGAAGGACGTAAGCACCGAGTAGAAAACTGCATCAAAACAATATCAGTACTTGAATGACAAGAGATTTGTCAGACTGCAGGGACACAAAAATATGATTTTAAGGTTCTAAAACGATTGGTTTCCTAGTTATATACGATACTACTGAGCGGCAGTGCGGCGGTTGTGGGTCGCACCTACACGCTAAATTGTGATAATTAATTACTAAATATGCGGACTATAACACAATTTCAGTCATTCTATCTCGTGGTCCGTTCGTATTCTTTGAAAAGCTACCATAGTTTTCTTAAACGACTCAGTACTTCGGCCGGAAAAGGGATCTCCTCAGTAAAAATAATATTTTACGATTTGTCCAAGGATTTCACAGCTCTGCAAAGACTGGTGGGTACGCCGTGCCTGCAGGGAACCTGGCCCCTTGGGCTTTTCCAAGCCAACAGGCGAAGCAGCTCAACCCATGAGAAAGAGAGGACTACTGAAGGCGGGTGGACTTCCAAGATATTTAATGAATTGTCAAATAATAATAAATATTGAACATTAATATCGCCTGTAAAAAATTACAATTAAGCAAAGCTACCAATTAGCCGTTAATTACATTTTAACTTATAAACATGGCTTGGATAATTTAAATAAATATCCATCACTCTTCAAAGAAATAATGTGTCTTTCAGGCGTCACAATCCCTAGAAGCGGCCTTTGCATGACCTTACGCTGCCCTCATCATGCGTTGCGTGCAAATATTTTGTGAACGTGATGCACGCGAAACGTTGCTACAGGCAATGCCAATAATAAAGTTGCGGCGAGATCTCATGGATTCGGCGCCTATTCATAGCTAGTGAAGGTTTTCAAACGAGTCGTCGTCTAGCCTAGATATTTTAATTGGCCATGGCTATTTACTTTTAAATATTTCCTAGATATTTTACTAAGTTGAATGATGAATGAAAATACCAAAAAACGCGGTTAGCGATATTTGTAAACTCTAAATTTTCACTCCGCTGGTGTAGTGAATGTTTTATACCAGTGATTCCTTCCCTGCGGTATGGTGAGATCCGGCGCTGAACTACGGAACGGCATGTGGGGAATATCTCCCCCAGCGGGGGACAGCCCCAAATGGGGCAAACTCCAAGCGCCCTGCCGACATCCCAGCATGCGCCGCTCTCAAGTACATGAAAGTGAGCGAGTGGATAGGAAGATGAAGGAAAGAGGGCGCGCGTCCGAAGCCCATTTGTTGCAAGATACTGCTTCGGCATTCGTCTGGCATTGATTTGAGAATTAACAAAAATGTCCAATTAGAACACGTGGCAGGTAGTATTCACTTACAACGGCTGATTTCGATCCAGTACATAGCTAGTCAGATAGTGTCGAAAATCTGCCTTCATCGGGACTAGAAACCTTCCAGGCCTTCCAGACGGAGTCGCTATAGAGACAACGGCTATGGTGGATCTTGAGCCAATCCAGTTAGACGCGCCTAAAAACTTTACATAATGCAGGTATATTTTCAACATGTGACGATCATGTGTAAAATAAGACAATCACGACATTTACCTTGCATTCATCTCAGCTTTGATCATTTCATTATTCATAATTGATTTTTTCATGGAAGACAAATATAATTTCTCCGTTATTAATCACCTACATCCCAGTGGATAATTGGTTCTGGAAAATGGAATAAAAAATTACAATGCAATAGAAAAGCTCTACAGGTCAGTTTATTTTGCTGTCGAGGGCATCCTTACATGCTCCTTTTTTAATAGCCGTTTAAGTTCGGATGTTCGTCTCAACACGACTGTTGGAAGCAGTTACTTAAGTAATTCAACTACTTGCGAGAGAAATGTCTAGGAAAGCAGATCTTATTTTTAATGAAAACCAGTATGTTTTTTTTGTTTGTGTTTTTCATTGGGCGTTTGGAGTATCCTCCAAAAATGGCAAATCTGAATTTAAACCTCAATCATTCCCTCCGTGGAGGACATGCTCTATTTTCTTAACTTGAGGTGCAATCTATCATATCATTTAGATTGCGATTTACTGTTTCCTAATTGCAAGTCACTTAAAGTATTATGGCATGTGACTATGCGGAAAGGAGAACACAACTGATGGAGGTGATATATGTCGCAAAACTTCAGTGGGAGGTTTCTTGAAATGGACCTCACTGATAATACCCTACAATCAGCCCAATTGCTGGGAACAGATTATCTATTATAAAATCAACGGTCAACAGAAATGTTGTGTCATTAGAACACCCAAACAGTTATAGAAGAGGCTTGAGATTTTTTGCAACTGGACACGCGTTCAGTCAAAAAATTTATAGATGTTCAGTATTCGAAATTACACCTTAGGTTGTGATGAAAAGACTTAGATTTCATTAGAAAGGTAATTGAATTTAATAATTGCCAGGAGAGGTGTCTTAAGGCAACAATTGATGTCACTGCAGGGCCTCTGACCGAGAGGTCCGGGGATTCGAATCCCGACGATGGCACCAGCCGAAGAGCTTGGTCTAAGTCTGTCGCTGACTGGAGAAGAATACTAGCGTCCGGCTGCTCTGATCGGTAGTTTTCCGTAGTTTTTCCCATCAACTCTAGGCGAATGCCGGAGCAGTACCCTACCAAACGGGGCACGGACCTCACGCGATCTTTCCTTCTCATTTTAGTCCTATCCGTCCCGTTATTTATAGTACACACTTACACTCACACGCACTACACTACCACACACACCGGGAGACCGGTCAGGAGATGCCCGATTGAAGGAAATCCGCAAGTCGGTGGTAGGTCGCTGCCGCCTCCCGAGGAAAAACATCCACTACACCTACGGGACAAGTGCTTACTGGACGTGAGCCGTTGATGCGCCCGGAATCACTGGTAACCAATCAATTAAATAGTTGCTTTTGCATCCTCTTTGCTAGATCTTTCATTCGAATTTCTTCGGCGGCTTCAACAACATATTTCACTCTTGCGCGAAAACGTTGAAGGGGAGAGAGGGCAGGAGCCGCGGGAGTGGCTGTCCGCGTTCCCGCTGGCCGCGGAGGAGGAAGTGGTTTGTTTCAAAACGTCCGTCCGTCTGTTGTTCCGGCCAACTGTCCGTCCGAATATGAACACCACTAGGGTATAAACCATTCGTAGTATTTTTTCCAAATTGAAGAAACCGTGTCCTTCTGGCTCGAGTCGAAGCTTTGTGTTTCTGGAAAACATTCTTTAAAATTTTGGGGTACTTTACGTGAAGCTCCCCGGATATTATCAAAATCTTTTCATAAACGGATCCATGTTTTTTAACGTTGTTGACCTTTCAATACATTCCTAAACATTGCATGGTTTAATAATATGGATAATGAAAACATCAACTTACAATTTAAACAATACATATCTGATGTGTATCTAGGTAAGCATACATTAATGAATAAGAATATGGATATGGTTTAAGGGCGCTTTAACATATACAGGATCAACATCATTCTGTTGTAGGGTAGTAATTGATGTCACTGCTATGCCTCTGAGCGGGAGGTCCTAGGGTTCCACTCCGGACTGTGGCGGCAGGATTTCCGGCCCACGCTACACACCGAGATCAAATTCAGCCGTTGTCTGGAGGAGAATTATAGCGTCTGGCTGCTTCGATCCGTACTACTGGTTTCTCTCACCGAGCGAAGTGGCTCAGAGAGAAGCGCGCTGACTTCGCACTCGGGAGGTCCGGGTTCGATTCCGGGGCCGACCATCGTGACCGGGGTTTTCGTGGCTTCCCTCTGTCATAAGGCGAATGCTGGGATGGTTAAAAAAAGTCCATGATCACCTTTCACCAATATCCTATCACCTCCTAATATAACAATAATTATAATAATAATAATAATAATAATAATAATAATAATTATTATTATTATTATTATTATTATTATTATTATTATTATTATAATTCACATTGGGGACAAAGTTGCTCGCGTCTGTGGTCTACCACACGTGTACCCTGGGTAGCGCTAAATGAGTAACAGCCACCTGATTCATTCGCCACCTACGCGCTTGACCATTGTGGGCGTTCGGATCTCTACAAGCTAAGGGGAAAGTCTGGGCGTCTATGCTGGTCGGCGAGTCACCAAAAGGCTAACATGCCAAGGTTGAGCGTTGGCTAACAACTATTGGTTTCTCCGATCAACTCCAGGTGAATGCTGGAACAGTAACGTAACATACGAGCCACAAACCGCGCGACATTTTTCCTTCCTCTTCCTTGTCTTATCACCACCACTTACACACACTTACGTTAATATGCGTTACACTACTACACATGTCGAGAGATCAGTCGGGAGATTACAGTGGGTCCGGGCTGGCAGGATGACCTCATAAGCCGAAAACATCCTCATAAGCCGACGTAAGTCTGCGCCGGATCTCGTAAATCAGCGGAGAAAGATCAGCGCCACCTCCCGCGATGAACACGTGACTAATGACCTTCTCCGTTGTCGCGCCCGGAATCGCCAATTAATCATTCAATCAATGAATAAATGTCGGTCTAGTATAGTGGCAGATGTTTATACACAGTGTGAATTGACGGAGGAAATTCCCGGGAGCGTTCGCTTCTATACAGACAGTATGATGTTTCTTGCTTGAAAAGTATTACTTTGCCCTGCCATAGACACAATTAATCCATAACTAAGTTGTCCTGTCAATTTATGTCTTCCTCTCTCAGAAAGGTTCAAATCAAGGAATACAAATCAGGATAAATGGAAAAGATTACTTTTCCAAGAGCATTGATTGAGTTTATTCAGACTTCGCTGCCTAATAATTCAAACGAGGATGGACTTCGGTCCACTCCTTAATCTCGGCCGTTCGTCCCTTTGAATAAAATGGCCAATTCGCGCCCTGCACTCGAGCTAAGTAGTCAGAGGGGTGCTAGGTTCGAGTCCTGACGGCGCGGTGGTAGAATTTCGGTACAAGGTGAAAAGCGTGGCTGGGGTCGAACAAGTTAGTTTAGTTGAATTCTAAAGGATGTTCCCTCTTCCCGATCTCTTCCGCAATGTTCCTGAACCAATCCCAGGTGAATGTCGGAACAATACCTAAACCAGAGCAGCTTAAGGGGCCCATCTACGAGCCACCTCATTGGCGCGATGCTTGTTGATTCAGCTCGGGATCGGGAGAGGCATGGGCGCGATCGGCTCTAGTACAACCAAAGGCATGTGAAACGTGGGCCATTCTACGGGGTAACCTGAATAGTTTTGCCCCAATTCTTGAATTTGTGAAGCGCTACTGAAGGCAACGGGCGTCGGATTACTCGTGATCCTTCCCCATCTGCCCATCTCAGCGTATAAACCATCCTTAGGACCGGGCTGAGCGTGAGGTCTGAAGGTCGAACTATTTAGGAGATACTCTGGCAGTTGTGCGTGAATGCCAGTGTACGGCCATAAGTCAGGCACGGATTCTCTAATACTCTAATACCGAACTCCCGATTGGATGACACCGTAACAGATGATATACGTCAGCTATGTTTAGATCGAAGTATATTGATAGAGAAAGATTGGCTGTACGCAGTGTGAAAATAATGAGAGGAAATGATTGACTTCACTGCCAAAGGAGAATGTGTCGAGATATGAGAAAAGGGAATTCCTTAGCCCAGTTGAGGCGAGTGCGGCGCGTGGACGGACGCATTGGTAGAACGCGCGGAGCGAGAGAGGGCGGGGTCGGGGGCTGGCCGTAAGCCGGCGCGCGCTCTTTCATACCGGGCCCGGGGCGTCGCGTAGCGGCGGCGGCGGTGGCGTCCGGTGGGCGGGGGCGGGGGGCGGGGTGGGGCGTGGCGCCGGCTGCGCGGCCTTGACCCTGGCAAGCGAGGCCTCGGCGGGCCGCTGCTGCTGCTGCAGCAGAGAGAGAGAAAACGAGGTCAGCGAGGCGGTAGGTCAGGCGAGGTCTTTACCCTCGTCGTGATCGTTGACCTAGGGTCGCGGCGGGGGAGGCGGGCTGGCTGCCGGGCAGGCGAGGGTGTTTTCCTCCTCCGCCTCCGCCGCCTCAGTCAGACACGCAACGCCGGCGCCCCACAAAAAGAGCGCGAGGAGCGAGCGAGGGCGGGGCGGGGGCGGGGGCGGGCGCGCCGCGCCGCGAAGGCCCAGAGGCGAGGGCGTGCGAGCGAGAGCGCCACGCCAGGGCGGACGGCGGCGGCGGCGGAGGCGCCGGGCGCGGGCGGGCGGGGCGGGGCGAGGCGGGGGGGAGCCGAGCGGAAGGGAAGCGAGGAAGCCCGGGGGCGTGGGGGGGGGGGGGGCGGCCGCCGAGGCGGGCGAAGCCCAAGCTAAGCGCGGAGCCACCGCCGCCGCCGCCGTCGCGGCTTTGCTCTCCTCCTAATGATTTATCCCGCCGCTACCCCCTGGAGGGATGGCGGCGGCGGCGGCGGCGCCGCGTGCGCGCTTGTGTTGGTTGCCGCCCAGCTGAGCCCGCCCCGCCCCCGCCCGCGCCCCGCCCCCGCCAGCTGACTGCCTGCCGGCGGCCGCGGGGGCTCTGTCGCCGTCCGCCTCCGCCGCCTCCGCCTATATAGCACACTTTTACTCGCCGTACTACGCCGCAGCCACGTGGGCGGGCTGCGCGGCCATTGAGGGGACGGCGCCGCCCCCGCCCCCGCCCCCGCCCTCCGTCTTCACGCGGCCCGCCGCCGCCCGCGGCCCGTCGCTCGGCAAGTTCATTGCCGCGGCTCGCCTTGTGGCAGCGCCTCGCGTTATAAATCGCCCCGGCGACGGCGTGTCGACGCCCGGCAACCGCGTGGGTCGCGTCGCCCGCGGCCAATGGGCGGGGCGGGGGGGGGGGGGGGCGTTGATCATCTGCGAAGCGGCCGTCTGGCCCGTGTGAAGAACTGCGCCTAGACGACTTAATGCCCGCTATTAACGCGCGGGGCTTCTTTTTCTACCATCGTTTCTTTCCTTTGCCGTGTGCTTCCATTATGTCTAATCTAATAGTTTCATTAATTCAAAACAATGTCACGTCAAAAGAAATATAATTGAAATTACCATAGTTGTTGAAAAATATACCCTTCCAGTAACATAGTTCACAAATTCGAATTGCCCGCTGCCTTGCACAGCTTAATTATGTTGTTCTTTTCTCAATCTGATGCTTTATCAGTATTGCGGCAATGGGACCTCCATGCGTCAATTTTCAGGTGAAAAAAAAATCAAAGTGGTTTGATTAAGAACTATAAATTCTAGTTAGTGAGGTTCGAGCAACCGACGTTCCATTGAAACTGTACAACACATGTTACATTTGATTCTAACATTCGCATAATCCTATTGCACATTTTTTCTCAAAGATTGCAAACGCTAAAGAGATGGAATGTGTTTATTTTGATGCAGACAGCTTTCGTAATTGCCGTGATGGCTGGCTCGGAGGTCTCACGGTGAGTGCCGGTCGGCCCATTGCTGCTGTCGATAATCTTCCGTCACGAACTCAATTACTCTGAGAGATCTGAGATTTCAAGACGTTTGCTCAGTTCGTCGATGCTGCCGAGATATTTTGCTTCTTCTTTTATGTTGTGAACGAATCTTCTCCATCTTCCTTTTTTTTAACAATTTCAAGAACCTCGTTAGCTCCTCTGCTTTATTTTCCCTTGGAAATATATTTTTGTGATCATGAATTGATTCTTAACAGAAGTACCCAATAAAATCGAGATTCGTGCCCCGTAAAGTGCGTTCGTGTACCAAGAGAAAGGAGAACTCGTGAGTGTTTTTCACTGTACCCCGTGGACTGTTTTTTTTGTGTCGATATATAGAAAAAAGAAGGGCACATGTTAGTCATTGTGGAATATTCTGTTACTGCAGTAACGTCGTACTCCACTTACGAATTATTTATTGATTACAGCGCTTAACAATAAGAACACCTCGTAGAAAATCGTTTTATGAAATTCACTGCTTCAAGCAATACTTACTTCCACGACATGATGGACAAATTCAGAAAGGAAACATGTGGGTATGAGAAAACATTTCTGTGTGACACAGAATGTTTGAATGCAATTATGAGTCAGGAGTTCGTAACAAAGGAAAACAGAGAAAAGTTTCAACGATGAAACAAGAATATTTTAGCCACTATCTGAAAATAGATGTGGCGTTTAGCCATACAACTGAATGCAATGTTTTCATTAAACACACAGTTAGTGACCTTTAAAAATAATAATTGGTTTAACCCATCTAGAGATGTATATTTTATCACAGAGATGATGTAGATGGAATGCTGGTCTCGAAGGTCACCCGCTGAAAACATGACGTAGGAGACGTCTGAGGCAATCAATTATATTGCTGCAAAACGCAAGGTCAGAGTTAGTGTTAGACGCACTGCGGTCAGTAAAATTGTCAACAATCAGCTCTGTCAACTGTGAGGACACAAGATCCCGAGACACACGTGGGTCAAAATCTACAATCAGTCTTGTAAAGACCTTTCAAGGCCTAACGAATATATAACACGACATATTTAATAACAGGCATTAGAATGAGGTTGCGAAACATTTTGATCGAACCATCAAAATAACGTCGTCAAATGTTAATAGAGTTGGAAGCTAATGCAATATATGGGAGTTGGTATTCAGGTTCAGACGTATGTTCATTTTTTTACTGCGAACACCAAATTAACAAAAAACATACTTCCGTTGTCCTTTTCTATCCCCTTGAAATTTGGTGTTCTGAAGTCATAAATAATAAATTCGATTCTGGTAGAACCACCAATATTCGGGCAGAGAGCATCCCCGAAAGAGCTGGTCTCAATGCAGAGATTTCTCTGGCGTATGAATTTTTTTCTTACTAGAAAACTATTTTCTCTATTTCTATTTAAAATGCGAGTGGCAGAAAAAAACTGTTACAATTTCCGAGCATGCATTTCCAGAGAATATGGTTATTAAAAATTGCTACGAATTGTTTTCAACATAATTGATTGGGTTCGAAAATTCATACATTTCGCTTGCTCTGAAAACAATGTCAATGATGTTACCCCACACCACGCACCCAATCAGTTTACACAGCCGTTCGCTTTATAGTACTGTTATGAAATATCAAATTTGCATAACGGAACGAAGAATTTACGGAAGTAATTTCTTGTACTCAGGGGAGGTAGCCTATATCATCTACATCGTCTCGTGGTCTCTCCTGACTTTCTGGTAATTGATACCATTCGCGTATCACGCGCAAGTACACGGATGGAAATAAATGGTGCACCCATACTCCAGGTAAACTCACGTCCAAACAAAAAGGTATATCTTCTTCCTTCAACTGAATTCTAGTCGCTACTTGACGTCCATGTGGTTACAGTGCTGAGGGAGTCCTTTGAAATCCTGGGAAGAGGACCCAAAGTGTCATCGCCTGTCCTTTAAATTGCGGTAGGACAGTTGACGCGCCATCCACTTCCCTTTGTTTTCAGGTATTTCTTTCTCGGCTAAGATATCCGCCTGTAATCGATCTGAGGAAACGAGAGAAACCGCAAAAATATGCAACATCCTCCTTGAGTTCTTAGCCAGATAGCGGCTTCGTTGGACCGAGGTTTCTAGCTCCTGTCAAAAATGCGTGCCAGTTGGGATTCGGGCCTAGAACACCCAAGTGTACGAAGCTTCAATTCACCTACAATTGCTAACGCTAGTTGAAAATATTCATGTTAATCTACGCTTATTGCTTGTTTTCATAGATACAATCGTTGTTTGCAGCTGCATTTAATAAACACAGTTATATTAAAATGTTCCCTAAAAACTCCAATGTTTCCTCCTGAAGGTTCTTAGAGTCAAGGCATCACAATCCCCTGATGTCGACCCCAAATGAAAGTGGTATAGCCACCAGTTGCCGTCCTATTGACCCCCACGAAAGATCTAGAAGCGATAGGAGAGGAAAAAGACATTCCAGAAAGGGAGGACATGAGATATATCCCTGCCCCTTCCTTATTAACACATAATATATGCCATTAGTTTTGCATTGAATATTTGTCCCTGCATACTCTGAGAAGGGAAACAACATAGAGCATTTGCCAGCCACATCGTTCGTCTCGTACTTTTCTGTTACTGCAAGAAACATCCAAACATTCCGAAGCGACCTCGAGATTCGCAGACTTTAACTAATCCGAGCGTGACCTTTTCGTATTCATGGGACGTGCTACACGTTTGGAGAAATGGACTAAATTTGTTTGGATAATGCAATTTTTTTGTGCAATTAAACATGTTATACTCGTTGAACTCGAGTTGAAATTTTTTCGTTTACTTGCAAAATTGGAAAGAGGTTGAACATTTTTGATTGAGACGTTTCGTCATCGCGATAGGACAGTAACTCAGAGGCGGGAAAGAGGAAAGTGATTTGAATATGAAAACTGCGAAGTATTCTTGTTAACTGCATTTGCGTAAATGTTTTGGACATTACATTTAAGACAATCTTGAAGGTGAGGAGACGTCAAGTAATTTCATAGTCATAGTATTGTATATTTTTTTCTTTATTTATCAGGTCTGATGGTGATTTGCTTATCATTTCATAATGCTTATCATCTTACGATATGATTAGTAAATCATGATGCGACCCAAAAAATAGAGGAAAAAATTTATCCAATTGTCTTCTTAAAATTATTTGGCGTTCCGTCACTTTCAAGATTGTCTAAAAAGTATTAATGAAGACAGGTTAATTCCCATAACAATTTGTATATTACAGTGCGCCGCGGAACGGTTTGTGGCGCGTAGGTTCTCCTGTGTGCGAAGACACGCCTATTGGGAGTTGCTGGCAAGCGGCCTCGGAGGTAAATCCGCCCCTGATGAACATTGAGGTCGTGTAGGACACGGCGCGCGCCGAGGGGCGGTCAGCGATGAGCCCCGAGATCCCGGTTGAGCGGCGGGGGACGGGGGGCGGGGCGGGGGGCGACGCCGGTGCCCCCATCGATCTCAGCCCTCGGCTTCGTCTGCCCGGAACAGTTCGCGCGGCGGCCGCACCGTCGCCCTGCGCACCCGCCCACTCGCGGCCAGCAACTGGTGGCACTGCAGGCCTCAGGGTCCGAGCTGGACAGCTAGTCGAGTTCAGTCGCTGTCTGGAGGGGAATTTGAGCACACGGATGCTCTGATTGGTGGTTTCCCGTGCTTCACCAGCCGAATGCCAGAGCAGTCCGAGCCTCTAACAAACGGGCCGCGGACCGCGCGCGATCTTTCCTACCTCTTCTTTGTCCTATCCTCAACCCTTACACACGCTTACACTAACATGCACCGCACTTCTTCACATGCCGGGGGAACGGTCGGAAGCTTAGAGCTTGTCCCTGCTGGGGCGGTGCTGGAGGGAGATGCTTGAATGCCTGGATGCCTCCCCGCAAACCGACGGGAGGTGAGCGCTTGACCTTGGCGCGACTGCAGAGGGCAATCACCAGCTCCCGAGAGGAAGACATGCATTCCACTTACGGTACTAATCACCTAGCAGTTGTCGCGCCCGAAATCAGTATCAATCAATCAATCAATCCGTCCTTTCTCGGCGTCCACGTGCCCAGCCGCTCGTCCGCCGTTCGACGGATTTAACTCGACTATCCGTGCATCCATTCGCCCGTCCTTCTGGACCGCACAACCACACATGCAGTGACCGGGTGGGAGCTTAGAGCTTGTCCCGACTGGGGTGGTGCAACGTCGATGGGAGATACGGGGTTGGCGAAAACCTCGCTTGCGCACGGCAGGTCGCCGCCAATCTCTCCATCCAGCGGGGGAAGATCACCGCCACCTCCACTACACTTCCGGGACTAATGACCTTAGCACTTGACGAGATCGGAATCAGTAAGAGTCAACCATCCGTCCACACGTCTGCGCTCCTCCTGGCACGAGAAAGAGACTTCACTGACCTAGCCGTCTACTTCCATTCCAACGTCCTATCTCGCTGACTGCTGTTATTTCAAGCACGGGTCCTCGCATTCTTTCTTCTGCCGTCCCCTCCGGACCATCGCATTGATTTCGCACTGTCCTCTCATCGTGCGCGATTCCGTCTCGGCAGCTCGTCCCACCCGCAACGCCCATCCGTGTGGTTGGCCCCGTGCCGTGCCTCTGGCGCCCAGTCCCTTCCACTGCGCATGCGCCGCCGCACTCGCCGCCCCGCCCACGCCTCGCCACAGAATGCCGACTGTTGGCACACGGCCGTGTGGACAGAAGCGCCCGTGCTGGTTCCCTGGCGCCTTCAAATATAGAGCACTTCGCGAATTGATTCATTTGAAAGCAACGATTTGATCCGCGAGCAAATGTTTCCCTAGTTCCGTGTAGAGTCGTCGTTTACACGGGTCCATGAATCGGAATTGTGGAAAGACGAGACACTTTCCGTTTCGATTGCTATCGACACGTTACTCGTATTGAACGTCAGGATGTGCTTTCTAGGACATTGTGAACATCCTTCGCAGGCAGGTCAAGGATAACTGCCTTTTTTCATTGCCGAAGGACCTCATTAATTGTTTATTTTAACATATGTTTTTCCCTTTCGTTGTTTGGAAGGGCTATAACGTATCTATTTAGAGGTACAAATATACAGATGAGGCTATCGTAACTGATCTCATCGCTGTTTCATCTGAGTGCATTTTTCACCCCCGGATTCTTTCGACAGACGTACATAGTATATAGGCGTCCATTTGCGCAACCTGTCATGTTCGACGTACCATTACAATCAATTTCCCGCGGCAATTATGCTCATAAATATACATGAAACGAGTCGTTAAATATTCGTTTTGACCTTACACCTTACTCGTAGCTGCTAAGTAGCGAAACCCCTCGTTTCAAGAGCGTTCGCGGGGCGTGTCCGGGCTTGGGTTGGCGTCGGGTGTGTTGGCGGGGCGGGGCGGGCCTGGTCAGGGAGGGGCGCAGAGAGGTAAGAATAAGTGTCTTCGATTGAAATGCATTACAGACTCGCCTCAACGTCGGAAATGGACAATTTGTACTTTCGCGATGTATTTTGCCATTAAAAAGATGAAATTGTCTTAATCATTTGATCAGTGTACTTATGAATACTGGTTGTAATAATGATGCATTTCGTATGATATATTACATAATTTTATGTAATGGTTACATTTTGTATTTTAAATTTTTTTGTGAAAAAATAAGAATATGTGCGTGTGAGCGTGTCTATCTTCAAGAAGATTGTGCGGACCGTACATTTGTAACTATGATTTATTACGTTTTTTTATATTAGTGGTCACAGTTTGAACTTTAAAATATTTTCTTGGAAATTCAGAGTATGTGCGTGTGAACGCTTAAAAGGAGAATGTGCTGGTATAAATCTATAATGTAAATGTCGCCACCGCCCGAGGTACAGAGTCTATGAAGGGACCAGTTTTGACATGCCGCAAAACAAATTAACGCCACGACGGGCAATGACTTTACAAGTAGTAATGTCGAAGTAATTTACAAGGGAGACAATTGCTAACGAAGAATTGAGCGCATGGACATATTCTACAGTTTTACTGCCAGTATACTAGGATTTATTTAACCGTGCACTTGACATGAATCAACTGTTCACGGTTTCATCCAATCAGGAGCTTGAACGTCCTCATAGTGATGCCACTGAAGCGACATAAGCTCCCATTGGATGAAACCCCAACAGCTGATTTACGTCAAGTGCACGGTTAAATAAATCGCACCATAGTAGCAGAGCAAGGGCTTTCAACGCAGTCCCTTCTTAGAAACAACCTCTCTGTATTTGGCGAGGACCTTTCCTTTGTGTTCAGAACAGACGGGCCGTGAATGAAGCGATGTCACCGAGAAGTACTTCAGCGATGGGTCGAGCAGTCAGCGGGCCGCCTTTGACCCCACAGCATCCCCCTCCCACCCTGGGCCCAAGGCCGTCCATGGCTTCCTGTTTCCATCCTCGCCGGAAGTGTGCACGTCCGGGCTGCCGAAGAGCCCCCCCCCCCCCCGCCCCCCCCGGCATCACCGCCACCACAACGGTGTTTTCCTCTCATCCGCCGAACGAAAACACGCGTCCAAGTACTTCTCAATATTGCCATAATTATTCAAAGCCCTGAGGCGTATCATTGTTCTCTCCTTCGCTTCCCACGGTATCTCTCCCTTCCCCTCCCTCCTCACGCCCCCTGCCGCCCCGCTCCGCACACAAAGCCCGGCTCTCTGAATGGATGAGACTGGGAAGGCGGGGCGGGGCGGAGGGTTTTAAGACGGGTGGAATTATACATGTGCCATCTTCATAATATAATCACGGTGACAAATGTGTTGTGTAGAGGAACGAGGGGAGGGAGGGGTGAGCCCGAGTATTGTTATCATCGCCACCCCTTCAGATAAAGATGACGCCCCCGTAGGCGCCGACACGTCTTTTCTCTCGGCGTGGGAAGGGGGAGGAAAGCAGCCCCTTTGGTTGGCACCCCTGCGTGCGTTATCGGCTCATGCGCAAATCGTCCAGAGTTTGAAGAGATCTTTTTGGTGCTGCTACGAAGAAAGGAAGGGGATGCAAAATGAATAGGCGCACTAAATAGTAACTAATTCCTGGAAACATCCGCTTCGCTTTCGTTGTTTGACCGAGTACTCGGAATCTCCCTCCGGAACCCGGATGAGTCGGATGCATAATAATTCTCCGAACTGGCTAGGGAGTTCCCGAAATGTCTTATTTTGAATGTCATCATTCCAAAGAATAAAGCGTAATGAAACATTATCGCCTACGTAATGAAATGTTTCGTGTAATGCTCGCGTAGTACAGGCTGGCAATGTTGTGACGATGGGCATTTTCAATGTCCAGAACCCCAGTTGAAGAATGCTGTGGAAATATGAATTATCCACATTTGTTTAATAGATATTTTCTGTATTATTTAACGCAACGTTTTTTGTACGTTTTAGAAGTATAGCGTTTTACTGAACCCCATCTATATCACTCATTGCACTTGCTCCTCTGAATTCCGCTCCTGGAAAAATGAAACATTTTTTTGTAGTTTTTTTATGAAGCAGGGTGTTGAAAAATATCAACGTTTCCTCTTATTTTTTTCTGTCGTGTGGTAATACTTCGTTTCATTGGTTGAAGAGATGTGGAGATATCTCGTTCCATCGTTTCTATGATGCTCTCTCTCCATGAGCTAGTATGCCTTCTCGGAAAGAGCACGATACCCTGCCATGCCCGATGCGCTGCCATGCCCGTTGCATTCCTTTTTTCTTCTACATACCCACTCTATTTTTATTGTGTTGCATTCTTTTCTCACATCACACATACATTCATGCCTAACATCTCTCCTAGTACATTACTCTGCTCATTGTTGTTTCCCCACCAATTTTTCTCAAAATACTGGTTTCTGCTATCTCTACAATTCCTTGAATTTACGCAGTATTTCCTAGGTGTATGTAAGTAAATATTTAATTATGTGTTCATAATTTTTAACTAGCTACAGGGACTTACAACAGTGACATTTTAAGTGACCGTAAAAAAGGGATGGTCTTGGCTTGTTAGTGAACTTTCCTCCCTAATCTTCCACTGACACTACACCTGAGTCCATTGATCTATTCTTTTCTATTAGTCGGCACACGAGTGCAATCTTTATGCCAACCGTACGTGTTCACAGCGACCCCATCCAATGGGAAGCGAACCTAACCGAACGCGAGCGAGCGAAGTTCACTTTTCCGCCGCGCTCTTTCGGCCCCTGACCATCTGCAGCGATCCGTTTTGCGTTTCACGGACTTGTAGCTTCTTGAGGCGAAAGGTATCGGTGAGGACAGGTTCCTCTCGGCGCAGCGGGAGGCGGGAATGCGGCCGTGCGCCGGTTTCCGCAAGCTTCCTCGTCACGAACCCTCACCCCACCCCCACTCCCCACCTCTTTTTTCCGTGCGCGCACGCAATGGCCCGCACGCGCACGCCCAGACGCACCGGCCTTCCGCGTGAGCGCACGAGCACTTGCCGCACTTGCCAGCCGGTCCCACGCGAGCACTTATTGCGGGGCGGTGGACTTGCGGTCCCTTTCCGATCCTGCCTACACAATTGTGCAGGTTAGGATTTCTTTTTTTCTTCATAAATACGTTCAGACCGATACACATCGGTTGTGTAGGTCGTTGAAAAACTGTAGTAACGTTCTTTTGCTTGTAGGAACTTGCGTTTAGCGTTGAACGATTTTATCTTTGAGAAAGGCAGACTAAGAAAAAAAATAGTCAGAGCTATACGTCAAATTGTTTTTCAAAAGTCCTGCTCTGAAAGGGTTGTACGCGGAATGAAGCACTCCGAAGCTCAAGCACCCCGCGATCCCGGATATTGATAAACTCAATCATCAGGAAAATTAATGGATTCTAAAAATAATTATCAGTTGCCACCTCCCTGCCACATTATTGAAGATGCAATTCGGGGAGACAATTCTTTCAAGAATTCGAATTACATATATTTAAATACATTTGTTGTGCATGAATACAATGTGCGTTACACAATAGGGATCATTTACTGTGCGAAACATATTTCTGAAATAATGGGCTCTCCAATAAGGTGACTGTTGACAATTGAATATGGTTTATCACCAACATAACAGACCTAAGAAAGTTCAAAAATTGGTCGTCTTGGAAAAATAGATTGTAGAGTAACGGGACACAAAACCGAGAGTTGTTTTTTAACCAATTTGAATTATCTAAGAGTAATGTATTCGCACTCTTGCGCCATAGCTGGATCCACCCTGGCCTGCTACCACCATCGCTGCTAAGGGCAGCTTTATACTTCCTTGTTCCCAGTTAACTATGATATAATAAACACTGTTTTAGTGTGTCATTGTAAATTCATGAAACATTCGCTAAAAACACGCGAAAAAAAATCATGACATAAATGACAAATCGACCAAAAATACTAAAAAAATTGAAAAATAACAAAAAAAAAAACCTAACAACTGAACATTTATAACACCTATATGTCATAATGAATATTCCTTCACAAGTAAACAACGTTTGGTATGTAAAATGAAAAGATGGCATGTCATCAGAATCCGAGCCCTGCTGGCAGCAGTAATGCAGTAGCGGTATTACCGTTCATTAATTATTCTTCTCAATGGGCTCAATTTTGTTTTACGCGTATTTTCGAGTTTAATACTCGTATTGAAGTCTAGTTTGCACCAATGATTTACTCGTCGAGAGTTTTATTTACGTACGTGATTTAAGATGGAAGCGATGAAATTAACTTTTTTCAAAATTTTCCACCAACATTCTCAATAACAGCTCAATTTTGTTTTACGCGTATTTTAAAAAATTAGTACTCGGATTGAAGTCCAGTTTGCACCAATAAATTTCTCGGCGTAATTTCTACTCCCATACGTGATTTCAGAAAAAAGCGATGAAATTATTTTTTTTTCCAATTTTTGACCAAATTTCTTAATATATGCTCAATTTGGTTTTACGCGTATTTCCGAAATTATTACTCGGATTAAAGTCTAGTTTGCACCAATGATATACTCGGCGAGATTTCTACTCTCATACGTGATTTCAAAAGAAAGCGATGAAATTATTTTTTCAAAATTTTTCACCAACTTTCTCAATATCGAATTAATTGTATTTTACGCGTATTTTCGAAACTAATACTGTGATTAAAGTCTAGTTTGTACCAGAGAATTTTCCATCAAGAATATATTTCACATACGTAATTTCAGAAATAAGCGATGAATTTTTTTTCCAATTTTTGATTAACTTTCTTAATATCAGCTCAATTTTGTTCTACGCGTATTTCCGAAACTAATACTCGAATGGAAGTCTAGTTTGCACCAATGAAGTTCTCGGCTAAATTTCTACTCACATACGTCATTTCAAAAGGAAGCGCTGAAATTATTTTTTTCCAATTTTTTCACCAAATTTCTCAATATTGACTCACCTTTATTTTACGCGTATTTTCGAAAGTAATACTAAGATTGGAGTCTAGTTTGCACCAATAATTTTCTCGGCGAGATATCTACTCCCATACGTGTTTTCAGAAGAAAGCGATGAAATTATTTTTTTTTCAAATTGTTCACCAAATTTCTCAATATCGACTCACTTTTGTTTTTGGCGTATTTTCGAAACTAATACTGTAATTAAAGTCTAGTTTGTACCAGAGAATTTTCCTTCGAGAGTTTATATCACATACGTGATTTCAGAAGGAAGCGATGAAATTTTCTTTTTTTTAAATTTTTGATTAACTTTCTTAATATCAGCTCAATTTTGTTCTACGCGTATTTTCGAAACTTATTCAAGGAATGGAGTCAAGTGTGCACCAATGAATTTCTCGGCGAGATTTCTACTCCCATACGTGATTTTAAAAGGAAGCGATGAAATAAGTTTTTTTCAAATTTTTCACAAAATTTCTCAATATCGACTCACTTTTATTTTACGCGTATTTTCGAAACTAATACTGGGATTGGAGTTTAGTTTGCACCAATGTTTTTCTCGGCGAGATTTCTACTCCCATTCGTGTTTTCAAAAAGAAGCTATGAATTTTTTTTCTTCAATTTTTTCACCAAATTTCTCAATATCGACTCAATTTTATTTTACGCGTATTTTCGAAATTAATACTGGGATTGCAAACTTGTTTGCACTAATGAATTTTCCGTCGGGAGTTTTACTTACATACGTGATTTCCGAAGGAAGCGATGAAATTAATTTTTTTTCAAATTTTTCACCAAATTTCTCAATATCGACTCAATTTTATTTTACGCGTATTTTCGAAATTAATACTGGGATTGCAAACTTGTTTGCACTAATGAATTTTCCGTCGGGAGTTTTACTTACATACGCGATTTCCGAAGGAAGCGATGAAATTAACTTTTTTAAAATTTTTCACCAAATTTCTCAATATCGACTCAATTTTATTTTACGCGTATTTTCGAAACTAATACTGGGATTGAAGTCTTGTTTGCACCAATAAATTTTCCGTCGAGAGTTTTACTCACATACGTGATTTCCGAAGGAAGCGATGAAATTTTTTTTTTCAAATTTTTCACCAATTTTCTCAGAATCGACTCACTTTTATTTTACGCGTTTTTTTCTAAACTAATACTGAGATTGGAGTCTAGTTTGCACCAATGAATTCCTTGGCGAGATTTCTACTCCCATTCGTGTTTTCAAAAAGAAGCTATGAAATTTTTTTTTTTCAAATTTTTCACCAAATTTCTCAATATCGACTCACTTTCGTTTTACGCGTATTTTTAAAACTAATACTTGGATTGTAATTTAGTTTGCACCAATGAATTTCAGGTCGAGAGTTTTACATGCGTACGTGTTTTAAGAAGGAAGCGATGAAAGTATTTTTTTTCAAATTTTTCATTGTTTTTTAATATCAGTTCAATTTTTTTACGCGTATTTACGAAACTATTTCTTGGATTGGAGTCTAGTTTGCACCAATGAATTTTCCGTCGGGAGTTTTACTCACATACGTGATTTTAAAAGGAAGCGATGAAATAATTTTTTTTCAAATTTTTCACCAAATTTCTCAATAGCGACTCACTTTTAAAGCGTATTTTTGAAACTAATACTGGGATTGGAGTCTAGTTTGCACCAATGAATTTCTCGGCGAGATTTCTACTCCCATACGTGTTTTCAAGAAAAAGCGATGAAATTTTTTTTTCAAATTTTTCACCAAATTTTTCAATATCTACTCAATTTTATTTTACATGTATTTTTGAAACTAATACTTGGATTGTGGTTTAGTTTGCATCAATGAATTTTCCGTCGGGTGTTTTACTCACATACGTAATTTTATAAGGAAGCAATGAAATAATTTTTTTTTCAATTTTTTTTACCAAATTTCTCAATGTTGACTGAATTTTATTTTATTTATTTTGATGAAATATTTTTTTTTTCAAATTTTTCACCAAATTTCTCAATATCGACTCACTTTTGTTTTACGCATATTTTTGAAACTAATTCTTGGATTGTAGTTTAGTTTGCACCAATGAATTTTTTACGAGAGTTTTACTTACGTACGTGTTTTAAGAAGAAAGCGATGAAATTATGATGTCCCCTCCTGGAAAACGTGCCAATGTGTCCTTAGCAAGGACTAGAAACCACATTTAGGATTTTACACTCTGACATATGTAATTCGAGTAAATTTAAATCAAGGAAATTGGGAAAGGAAATTTTTCCAAGAGCTTTCTTAGAATTTATTACGTTTTAGAACGATTTACTCGCAGTTTTTTTTACTACTAAGCCTCAGAGACAACCAAAGCTCCGAACTGCTTCATAAGGATGTTGTGAAATTACTCAATGTGGTACGTGTGATATTGATTTTTTACTACTCTGCCACTGCTCCAAAATATTACAACAATATGTTCGAAACATTGGAAACGAGTCGTGAAAATTAGTTAGTTGCAGAAACGTACATTGAATCGGAGAAAAAGTAATAAATGTTTTGAAACTTTTCTGTAGCCTTTAATACGGATCAAAAGTCATTGCGAAGTAAACAAAGAATCCGCGCTATAGTTCCCTGGCCATTTTACAGTCGATCACGCAAGCAATTATTATGCGGGTTCTTTCTTCCACTTCCGCAGTGATTTTTTTGCTCGTTCCTACAGGATTCCGCCGCTAAAATATTCACTTTTTCGTGTTTTCAGCATTAGGTACTACATTTTTTAAGTAATTGTGTGCGTTTTTACGCAGATAACGCTTATTAGAAAGAAAATTATTAAAATAAAATATGTTTATGGAATGCTTAATGTTGATGCTTCCTGCTGGCGGATGAAAGCTACTAATATTGTTATCACGTCTATCGAAACTTAAGATATTGGGCGAGTTTGCTAATAGAAGCCGTGTTTTAACCGCTCTCAGATTAATCAGGTGCCTGCTTTTTCTCTTTCCACTCTTTTTAAGTAAAGGAAGAGTAGTACGTACGGTGTACGTAATTCAGTAAACATGAATGTGTGTCAGAAAATTGTTCGGTATAATTGCAATTTAATTAGTACATTAATTGTACAGTGTGTAATTTCTGCGGTGATCGTAGCAAATTAATTTACGCCAACAGTACTGATACCTAACTTAAATGACTGGGCAGGCCCCGGGTCCCAATACGTTCAGTTAAGAGTAAGTGTTTTGTGATGACCACAAACCTTTCCAACAAAGAAATGTTTTGTGACATTTTGATGTGATTTGACTATTTTTACATTGTTTTGACAACTGTACTCATCCGAAACATTCATTGTCAACAACTTGCACAGAGCAACACTGCGCGCCACATCCATCGCCATCAGCGAGAACTAAACCTTCTATTTTTTGTACTTATTATTGACATGGAGTGTAATATCCTTTCTCCGCGGCTCCGATATTTAGTTTGAAGGACGTTTTACGGCGGATCAAACGCCGAATGTGACCCTGCAACTCCTTCACCGCAGAGGGTTTAATTGCCAACGTTAATTGATTTTTAATGATTTACAGAAACAACACATGGAAGAAATAATTAGACGAACGAATGTTACAGTCTCTGCCGTCCAGAAATAATGCAAGTCACCTGACGGAGCACATAGCAACATGGCCATGACAGTTTAACAGTGGGACTTGCTCATTCCAAACCCCAAAAAATATATATGAACAATGTTTTCGTGTAAATATTCTCTTTTTATTTGGGTGGTCTTCATTCTAGAAAGGTTGTAATTTCTTCAATACTCTCTCATTACATTTGAAGTGCTATGAACTTTAGGGTTACACATTTTTAAAACGGTTAAACAATATCAACCAAAGCTACCGAGTCATTAACAATTATTTTGAATGTTTCTTTCGTTGAAAATGAAAAAGGCTAATGTAATCGTCTGTGAAGAGTTGAACATGGATTGCAAATGAGAAGTGTTTCACGCGTAGGTAATTTCTTGGAAATACTGTTCTGTTATAACATCGACTTACCGCCACCAAACGGGGAGGAACGAAAAGACACTCTTAACGGCCGACGTCGGTTAAGCATGTAACAGACCGCCCACAGTTCAGAGCAATCGACACAAATGAGTTGTGTCTAAAGATGGAGTTTGAGTACACTTACTCTAAGAAATCGTGTGTCTTGTTTATATTTCGTTGTTTGTTTTCTTCTTAAAATTCGATGGTGTTTGGAAAAAGTATTGAAAGAGACGCTGCCAATAACACAAATAAGTGATTGGATTGGTATTCGCTGTTTCTCGGGAAAATGACCTTGAAGAATTTGAAGCTGTGGCCCCGGCGCGGCGTGGACACTCAACCGGCAGCGCCCGGCGCCGCAGCCCTCGACCGCGAGCGCCCTTCGTGATCGGCCCAGGGCGGTTGCGCGCTTGCTCCACAGGCGGCGCCGCCGGCAGTCGTCCCTCGCGGTGGCAGAAATCTACTGGTTAAACCCGTAAACCGGTTCACCTTTTGTTTCACCGTTTTCCCCCCGTTATTTTTGCCCAGGTTTTAAGTTGTTGTTTTTTTTACTCCATAAATCAGGTAATCCTGGCTTCGGAAAAAAAGTGGAAGAAATTGAGTGGATGACTTTTATTTATTTATGTTTACGAAAATTGATTAAACTGTTCAAACTGTGCCAAGTAATAAAGGCGATGCCATCGGGCCTTGTAGTTTAGGATATTTCTGTTTAGTAATTTACCTAAATGTGATAAACAAAAATCCGTTGCGTGGTGAAATTGTAAGTTGGTTTTGTGTTATACTCGAATAACTAAACCATATTGAAACTGTAACTAAGAAAATTATTTTTTGTGTCCAAAAGACATTTGACCTGATATTTCTATGAAAATAACTGGTTATTACTAGACATCTTTTAACATTTTGGGCGGTTATAACCAACGTGTTAAACCGAAGGTCCGAAAACCTGAGTAACCGTAAAACCGGTTATTTGCGTGATGACCGCCTTCTAGCATGAGGGCCATGCCCCCCGCAAAGGCCAAGAGTTTTCGTTTGCCTGCCTTTGTTTGGAAAAAAAAAATTAAATATTTATTTATGTTATAATTATGTAATGATTTAAACAATATTGTAAACTATATCTACAGAACATAAATAATATAAAATATTATAAAAAAATATGTGTATTATTTAACAAGAATCTGCGATGCCGCCCTCCGCCCCCGCAGCCATTCGCTGCCCGGCCGTGGCCTCGCAGGGCCTCCGACAGCCTCTGCCGAAGTTTGTGACATTTCGCGGCATCCAACATAGAAAAATTAACGCGACTTCGCTCTCCGAAAAAACGTTTTTGTGACATGCAATATCATATCACGGCGCGTGCGTGATGTGTTAAAAGCTTCCGCCAGTTGCGCAGAAGTTACAGGAGGCGCCCCACGCCGCTGCGGTCCAAAGGGGTTCCATTGCGTGCGGTGTACTACAGTCGTCTCGAGAGAATGTTGGTGAGTGGGGATGCTGTGAAATTTCAATTGATACGATATTTGATTTTGATAACAGTGACACATCGAAGTATCGTTAAGTCAAGTTTATCGAACTTCAGGAATGGATATTTTCAGTATTGATTGGTGTCGATAAAAGATTTCAAACTAACTAATGATAGCATGTTATTTTATTCAAAGAACCTCTGTAATAGTTCCAAACATCGTATTATGAACACGAAGTCGGTACTTTACAACTTGAAGAATCGATACTTTTAATATTAATTAGTGTCGCTATATGATTTCAAATAAGCAAATGATATGCAATTTATTTTATAAAAAAATTTCTCTTGATATTTTAATGTCATGCGTTATCATTATTCACACTTATATTCCACAAACATCTCGTGTGTTATTTAGTTAGATACGTGGAAAACGGTACTTCTTTTATCTTCTACAGTGGTTCAGAGCAGACATAGGATGTGCCAAATTGCGGAGAAAAAAGTGCTTGAAAAATTAAACAATCAGGACAAGTGGTTAATTGTACCCTGGAGTACAGTTTTTTCAGTACTGCAGTTGTCGTAACGTTAGCGCAGTATCGATTCAACAGTAGCAATATTGAAATCGGGAATATTAAAAACTGCTGAAGTATCAAAAGCATCGCGACGTTTCCTGGCGATATGAACGGTGATTGTGTTTCTGCGTGGGAGCGATGGGAAGGGGAGAAAATTAGTCTTCTATATGCGTGATGCGGTTAATTGTAATGTAGAACCGTTAAGAACATGTTTCGCTCGCGTAAATTACGGGCCTGGCGTTTCGCATCCAGAGAGATTTTCTGTTTCTGCAGGGTTGTTGGTAGACAGCTTTTTCCCCGAGTCCCTGCGGTCAGGAATCAGAATAGTCGTAATAGAGGCAGACATCCAGCCCCATGGGCAGGTATTCTCGATGGTTAACTGCACGCGCTCTCGCAGGTGGTGGCTGTCGACATGTTACGTTGTCTCTCTGCACACGAACTTAGGTTTCAAGGCGTGTGCCATTCCCGGTAATTATGTTTAATTGCATGAATATATGCTACTTGCCTCCTCCAGCTGCGTGCGTGCGTGCGTCCGAAGAGAAAAATGCCGTTTCATTCCTCGGCATGTTAAGCACATGCGCAACCGAGGTCTGCAAATATGGCGAGCGGCAGCCTTGCCTTATGCGATCTGCTGACACTCCGACTGTGCCTGGGCGCGCTCTGCCGCCGTGTTTTCTTCACGAACTCGCTTCTCTATATCTTTTCAAATTTAATTGCATTTAATTTTCTTCTGAGCTTTTTTTCATGCATCAGTTTAGATAGACGAGTCACGACTGTAGGGAATTAAACAGTAGGCTTTCGCTTTTATAAGAATAAAATATTTCATAGAATATACGAATATGTATTTTTTCCGTGATGTATGTGATGCTTTTTTCCGTGTTTTGCATTCCAGTCTTTTTTGCAATTAGGTAAAGTATTACGGTATTCTTTTGTATTTGTGAAAAGCAAGAGGGAGAGAAACATTTGCGCATATCATATTTATCCGCAAAATGTGAGCACACGAGCTGACATTTCTTTCTGAAAGATTAACAGTGTGTCGAGAGTAGCTAACATTTGTTGAATTTTTATGATGCTTTGGATATCATGCCCAGTGCCCGAATTGTGTGATGGAATGAGCTTTTCATTGTACATGTTCTGGAAGGAATTTCATTGCAATGCAATGGGAATTCGTGAAATAAGTAGTGGAAATTTAAGATTAAATTATCCGTTTTTAATTTAGACGTAATTGTATCCGTGAAAGATATTTCAAAATTGTAAAGTTGTCTGGAAGGGAAATTCATCAATATTGAAATATACAATTAATTTTCATTGTTTCACAAAACTATTACCCTCTGTAAAATTTGTTCGTTAATACACTGTGATCATTATTTCATTACTCTCTTGTTTAGTCTAAGCATAGGCATCTTAATCGCTTAAACTGGAGAGAGGTACAAAAATAGACTAAGTGACGGCTTAACCATGCTCCTCTTATTTTGCTAAGAAACTCTGTTCACCATTAAAATGTTTCCATCACTTTTTTGTTTTTGTTTTGAAAATACATATACTCGCAGTTAGAACGTTTATGTTCGTAACTGGCAGTCTTGGAATTTAAAAATTCATAAATATTTAAAATCTCTCAACTTCTGCATTTGAGACTGTGGAATAGATAACTTACAAAAAGATGTGACATAACATGTGTTGATTTAATTTATTTAGAATCAATTTTCATATTTAATTAAATTATAACTAGAATACAAAGTATTAAAGTGGAATAAAAATCAATAATTTTGTTCTTGATAACTATTTTGTTGATTAGCGGCAATTAAATAAGCTAAAACTTAGTTTCAAGATTTTGATTTATTCTGACACAATTGTGATTTTATGTGTAGGTTTTCGTATTGATTCCGGTGCCTTGCACGGATGATGGCAGGGGTGGTCACGAGAAGTGAATGATGTTTAGAGACATGATTGTAGATGGACTGTTAATATAGGTGGAGATGGGATACGTGTCAGTATGAGGATCCCCCAATTCATTCAGTGGAAGAACCGTGGCTTACGCAGGACGCGAACCCACTGCCTTTGGAGGCTTTACGTACGCAGATGTTGATCTCAAGTCCGTACCACCGCAACTGATCAAGCGGACTATTTCGAAGATTATTTAGTAAGTTTTATGTAATAGCAAATAGACGAAAAATAGTACTTCTCGTCCCAAAGTTTTAGAAGGCTGGATGCGCGATATTCCAACCTTAATCCTATTCTTAAAAGTCATTAAGGCTCGATTGATTTTGTAGAAAGTTAATTTTAAAATCAATGTTACGTAATGTATTCTTTAGCATGGAAATAAATTATCTCATGAAAACACATTACCGCAAGATGTCAAAATTTGGTAATTTTCTCATAACTAATAGGACTACGAAAAACCGTCGTATTTCTTAAAACAATACTTTTAATATAAAATGTATTTGATTTTCTGAGCGGCACGTGATTTGGTTTGAATGTGTCCTGGTGGGGACGCTGTGGAGGGTCGGTCGACAGCAAAGGTTTTACACGCCCAGGAAGCACGCGCTACAAATGTTGAGCTGCAAAAGTAGCCCCAGGCTGTTACTAGCTTAGCGCCTGTATTAAAGTGTTTATCTTGTATTTTTAGGGAAAATGTTCTTTGGGTTTATTGCAATGTTTTGCGATTACGTAGTGCTTATTTTCCGTTTTTAACAAGTGACGGGTATTGGTATTTTCATCAAAAATAAAATCCATAAAATTCTAAATTTTACCTTGCTTTTTTTTTTCAGCTGGAAAGAAATGTGTCTTTTGAACATGACATTCAATATAATGTCCAACAAAACGATAAAAAAAATCGCAAAAAGTAATTTTCATGGGTGGTGGAAGAGATTTATCCTAACACAAGAGTTTTCTCACTGCCTCATAGATCCATTGCTCAATCTACCGAAGCTATTGACATTCAACATACCTACCTAAATGTAGAGAATTTTTGGAAAAAAATATTTGTAAGAGACTGAACAAGACAATTTTCAATTAGGTTTATTCATTCGAATTCGTTTTGTAAATATTATGTTTGCAACAATAATCAGTTTTGTTTCATATTATTTGAATAAAAAATAAAACTTCTCAAAAATGTGAAATAAAAAAATAGTTAAAAGTAATGAATCTGCCTTTTACAAAACTAGTGTTTTTAAAAACCCTGACATTTTTATTCTGTCCGTCAAAGATTGTTTTGAACATTCAAAAACTGTGACATACATTCTGTCATGATTGAAAATTTTAACTTGAGAAGTGGATGAGAGAGTATGAAATATAACAAATGATATGTTAATTTGCGGTTGGATGTCTGAGGAGAGACGAATCAAATTCTCAAACATTTCTATTTAAACAGATAGCTATTTTAAAAATCAATATAAAAATTAATATAAATATGCATATTCAAGTTTCAAAACAATGTAATTTGAGTTGCGCTTTATTGAACAATTAAATATACTAACTTCAGGACTAAGTCCGCAGTAAACTTGGAGGGAGTCGTAAACCACATCCATGAAAGAATGTGGAAAAGTTAACATCTTTATTTCCTTTCTAATGATAAGTAATAAAGTTGAGTTTCTTTCAAGTTCTTGTCATTATTTACTACGATAATCCAAGATTTTCTTCTAATAAATTGGCATTCGTCCCCTTTCTGTATAAATTTCCAATTTCCAATATAAACCGTGTATTACAGTAAAAAAATATTTTCAATACAATTAGAAACTGCTTTTGAACAATTGCCTGAATCTAAACACTCGTAATTTTGAGAACTTTTATTGCATTAAATCCTCCACAATGTGTGAGTGTTGCAATCTTTCAAAATTCGAGAAACTCTGATTTATGGAAAGTGTTAGCGTGAAATCATAATTAAGTGCACTATCTTATAATTAAGAAGTAATTAAAATAAGACGGTGTAATTTGAGACATACTTAATTTAAAAAATTTAACTACAAGAGAAATAGAATGTTGTGAGATTTATTATAAAATATATTTCATTTGCTAACGAAACGTAAAAGTCTAAAATTTATTTGCTAAGGTAAAATCGAGCCAGCGTATTCGCTCGCGTTGTCGTTTGTTTTCGCTGTTGGAATATTGGGACTTCCGGAATTTTATTATCAGAGGCAATGGCACATTTTTGTCCTCCAAGGTTAAATTTGTTCATTTTAGACATATAGAATGTCATTACAATGAAAGTAAGAATGTGTTGTTTTTTTTAATCCTTCACCAATTGAACTACAGACGTTTGGTTTTTTGTATCGGGTGTAGGTAGTTTCCAATCCAATTGTTTAGAATGATTACGTGCGTACTGCGCTGTGATTTCCTCAAATCAAGATATTAATAACGCGAATAAATATGCACGAACGTGATTATGCTGATTAACAAGTATACCCAAACGCCATCATTACGAATTACTCATTAGTTTCGATTGCTTTTAATGGACGGCGGACTTTAATTCAATCCTCAACGGATTCTCGCTGGCCGTTAAGAGTGGCGTTTCGTTTGTCTGGTTGCGCAAATCGGATCATAACAGTGGAGAGTAGCGAAGACCTTCACACAGCTGTTGGATGTGGGGAGCCACCCCCTCGTGGAGTGTGGACGAGGGCGGGAGGGCGCGTGGGCGGGCGGCGCGGCGCCGCGGAGCAGGGGCAGCGGCCGGGCCGGAGGCCGGGCGGCGGCGGCTCGGCGGCCGGGGACGACGGCGCGCGCCGCCCGCTGCTCGCGCCCGCCACAGCCCGCCCGGGCCGGCCGCACGCCGCGCCGCTCACCAACATGGCCGGGGGCGCCCGCCCCGCCGCGCCGCGCCGCTCGAGCGCTAAAGTGATCTGGACCACCGCCCGGCTCGTGCCCGGCCCGCACCCGCACCCACGCCCGCCGCCTCGTCCCGTCCCGTCCCGTCCCGGCGCGGCGCGGCGCGGCGCGGCGCGCGCTTGCGGCGAGCCCGGCCTCCTCCCTGAGCCCTAAGATCACTGGAAGGTTGGGAGCTCCCTATAAGACAGAGATGGAGCGCGGAGGGGAGAGCAAATACACACCGCTTCTCAGGAGTATTGATTTGGCGAACTGCGGGCGCCTCGCCGCGCCCCGCCCCGCCAAGCCCCATTTCTGTTCTGGCGGGGCTGCGCCGTGTCTCGTCGTCATATCCGCGGGGCGCGCTGGGGCGGCGCAGTCAACGCCTCGTCTGGACGGCCGCTCGGGCCTTCGTGGCCCAGTGTCCCCGAGCCTCCGAGCCCCTTCCTCGCCCCCTCCGCGCGAGGTCAGGGCCTCCCGACGCTGCGCCGCACCCTCGCCGTCAGAGAGGGCGTTCAACCTACGCCAAGCATTTTTTTTTTTTACTTTCTCCCCAGCTTGGTCAGTTTCCTACAAAAAGCTTCAAACGTCTCTAGTGTACGTTCACGCCGTGAACCCTCTTTACATTGACGGAACTACAAATTACAGTGGTAAAATAATAAATACTTAAACGATATATTTAGGGAAAGAAAGAAGATCTACTTGGCGTATATTTCGTTATTTTTTTGTTATTAAAGGTTGCATCAACTTCCAGGCCATTAGCGACCACTATTGCCTGTAACAGTATGGTAATTATGAAGCTGACACGATATGATGATGACACGATATGATGATTCGTCCAATTTTAGAGTTCGTCCAATTTTAGAATACGGAGCGGCATGCTGGGACCCGTACAGAAAAGGGCAAATCGAAGCGTTAGATAAAATTCAAAAACGGGCCTCAAAGTTTGTAAATCACGGGTGCGTTGGTGACGAACGAGAAGAATGGGAGTCCTTGTCTAAGAGAAGGGAACGGGCGCGTTTATGCGTAATGTATAAGACATACAGAGGGGACACAGCATGGGCAGATATCGGTAAAAGATTACAGAAATCAGATTATAAAAGCAGAGGAGACCATCCTTGGAAAATACGATGTAGAAAGCAAAGAACTGATGTAGGCAAGTTCTCCTTTGTGAATTGCACTATAGTAGATTGGAATAAACTACCTGCAGAAGCACTAGAGGCTCTTCCTTCTAATGTAGCCAAATTTAAAAATATGCTTAATTCCATCTAGATCATCTCGAATAATACTGACTGAGACATTTATATCTTTATTATTATTATTATTATTATTATTATTATTATTATTATTATTATTATTATTATTATTACTATTATTAGTAATATTATTATTACTTTTATTATTATTGTTATTGTTAATATTACTATTACGTTTATTATTATTATTATTATTATTATTGTTGTTATAATTATTATCGTCATGGCCCTTATAACGTACAGTGAAGTGATGTGAAGTGTAGTGTAGTGAAGTGTTAGGTAAACTAGAAGTGAATTTAGAGTTAGCTAGAAATAAATTGGAACTATTATATCGACCCTAAATTCTAATAGTAATCCCAATTGTAAATGTTGATAATGTTTAGTAATTCTAATTCCAATTGTTATCATGTTTGCCACCGAGCATTAGCTCAAAGCGAACTTTGATAAATCTATCTATCTATCTATCTATCTATAGGGGGTGAAAGGACGAACAGAATACAACCATGCCTGAGGCGGTACATACCCGCGATCCTTCGGTCCGAGATCGCTACGGCACTACTGCCTTAACGATCTCGGCCTTCCGGACCGGCATTTCATGTTTTTAAGGCCCTTTTCTAAGGCTGTGAATCTGGGACCATCTCGAACAGGACACCCTTCAGGATTATTTGAACAACAGATGAAAAAGCTCAAGTGAACCCTTGCATTGTTTCTGGAGTTTTGCGATTTCCTGTTTGTTGACGTTTAGTAAATAAAGATCTCATCTTTATTTTATTTTCGTTCCTAAATCCATTTTTCTGTGCTCCTCTACAATCTTCTTCTCTCTGCTAACATCTTACATTATGAAGTAGATGCATTTGAGTCTGGGAGTCCCATCTTGAGAAGAGTATCGTCTAGTTTTCCCTGACCCCTTAAAGAAAGGTTGAAAGTATCTCTTGCTTTACATCCGGACAGCACAAGTAACTTGTGCCCAACTCCCCCTAGATAATAAGTTAAATACAGTTGAAAATGGATTTTAACGTAACATAAATAAATATTCCATCCCTTCTTACCCAAATCCTTTTTTACCCTATTCCTCCTCTTTCTCGTAATCCCATTGAGCATTTTTTTTTTGCTCGTATTGCATTGTATTTCTAGCTACGGGGCATCATCTCGAGCAGGTTTCCGATATATTTTTTGATCCATAAAAGAAAGATTGAAAATTTCTAGACATATATCTTCCCGTCTCTTGTGTTTTTTCTACATTTCATCCCAATATTATAGTATAGAGAAAAAGTATTGGAAACGCCTCCAAAAGTACAATCACGAATATTGGGTCGTACAATCCGTGTTTAAAGTGAAGTCGTAGGCTTCCGCGGCCAGTCATGTGGGTGATCTGGGCTGTCCGGGTGACGCCGCGTCGACTCGGCAACTCAGCCTTCGACGCGGCGTCACCCGGACAGCCCAGATCACCCCGTGTTTAAAGTGTTTTCGAGCTGTAACTGGATAAAGGGTTTTAGTGCTGATACAAAGATTGTGACATTGATGCAGGTGCAGAGCGTATCTATGCTGTGGCAGACATGGCACGCACCATGAGCAGCACTCACGGCGCTGCTATTTAGAGTAGACCCCTAAAACAAACAACATCCCTAATTTGCAGAATCCTGACGGGGGAGCAAATTCTGTGCTTGCCATGGGCACCTGAATACCTAGATATGCCTCTGTGTAAGTGTCATTACAAGCAATTTGGGACCCCAAAATCGGGATGTCAGACTGTATGAATGAATTTGTCAGGCATAAATGTTGAGTATCTTTTGGGCTTAAAATTGTTCAACATGTCAAGTTGCCCCATTCCGGAGATCGTTAGGATATTATAATTTTTGCTGTCTTTACATGAAACACTGAATACTGTGACACTTTTTGTATTTTTTTATTTACTGTTTTGCTAGGCAAGAGTGATGTGTATTTATTTTTAAGAGAGTGTATTTATAAATAAATATGCAACTTCGATTTATTTCATTAAAGGCAAAGAAATTTTCAAAATTGCAAAGTTCAAATTTATTGTCGAATCTGTCTTTACCTGTGCTATTAAAGGCAAATATTTTTTCAATGCAATGAATGCTCAATCTTTAGATCTTTAAATCCACTTAAAAAAAGAGTAGTTGTTGAGTAATGGGAATGCTACAATTCTCACTGATTTGAGTTGGTTTTAACGTAAAGTAAAGATGACTCATGTCCTAGTTGATGAAATACACCGTTCATTTATCTTGAATCTTTCCGCGTATTTCCTCGCCCTCCTATATTGTAGTTGTAGAGTACTTTATGTTAGGCAGAGTGCTAGAAATCCTAATCTCGGGCAGGTTTCTTCATGATCCCATGAATTTAATTCCTCTTTCCTCATCCTTTGTGTTGAGAGATGTTCCTTCGTAATGATCGTATGTTCCTGATGATACGTTTTCTACTAAAAGTTTGCTTTTTCTGACTTTTGTGTTCTTATTCTGTTATTTCCGCATAAAAATAATGCAATGTGAACATTCAGCCATCTAGCATTAAATATTAGAGCTTCCTTGAGACGATTGAAACACAAAATATACATTTTCCTTTTCCATTCCCCAAACACGAACAACGCCTGTCAATAAAATACAGCATACAATAATGTACCTCAAAATCAGTTGTTTCCGGGCTTGAAGGCCGTGGTCCAATGGAGACTTGTCCATACGTCCATACGTTCAAGCCCGGAAACAACTGATTTTGATGTGGAAACCGGCCGTGAAAGCCTACATTGTATGCTAATAATGTACCTCTCAAAATATTTTCTTTATCTGTAAAATATAATCTGGAAATTCAATCAAGTACTTGCCTTCTCACTAAAATTCATCTTTAAATTTAAGAGAGTGTAAAAGTATTGTTACTTCTTTGTAGATTTTCACTATTTGATAAATAACTTTTCGGCATTTATTGCACACATACCTGAGATTCAAAGACAATATTTGTGAACCGTTATGAAAAACAGAAACTTATGAAATTAGTCTTACAATACAAAAAAAACTGAAAGAAGAAATGCGGTTGGGAAAAATGGTTACGTGTCATCGAAGTTGACATCCTTTTTCGATAGATGAGAATTACCCCGAAAAGTTCTTAAAGTTCCGCACTTGATTTTACAAAATGTGTTTTTATACTTTTGTGTTTCTTTAGTTCCCCGGAGAACCCTTTTGAATACTTGTATCTTGACAATGGGAACACGGCATCGTAAGAGCATGATCTTTTTGTACTTTTGCCTAAACACAAGGTCGGACTTACCAACAAGCCAAAGAAGGGCCACGGACCGCGTGCGATCTTTTCTTCCCTTTTCTTGCCCTAACCTCATCCCTCCTTTCACACACTTACACTAACATGCACTACACTACCACACTCATCGGGAGGCCGGTCGGGGTCTTAGAGCTTGCCCCGGCAGGGACGATGGCTCGCTGATGGGAGTTACCGGTTGGGGGGCAGCCTACAAGCCGACTTAAGTCGGCACCGGATCTCGCCATGCCACGGGGGAAGATACCCGCCACTTCCTGCGATAAAACATGCACTACACCTTCGGTACTAAAGACCTGAGCAGTTGAGGCGCGAGGAATGAACCCACAACAGCCGGCCTTGCGCAAAGCGGAGAGGCCTAGCGATGTGGAGAGCGGTCCAGCGGTGCAGCGAGGGGCGCGCCTTCTCCGCCCATTCGGCGCACGCGCGCGATAAAGATTTACGAATGATCACCGCAGCACGCATCCCGGCCCTTAGACTTCCGCGCGCCCCGTCGCTGCGAATATTCCTGAGATCTACGAGCACCGTGAAACGTGATGGATGTGGTTTCGCGTGCAGTATAGAAGGTCCCATGGCGAGCCGTGACATACGTATTTGGAACGCGTAAATATAGTGTAAATGAAGGCTATACTTCATTCGTAATTTGTTACGAGGGATCTTCATAAACTTCATACGATCGTCCGGCTGAACATGGTACCACTTACGATTTAAGGAGGATAAGGCGATGTGTCTTCTCGCCGGACTGCCAACACAACCCCCCCTTCAAAAGATGAATATCTATTTACTAAATGGGAGGATTAAGACGTTTTGCACATCTTGTTCCTTTGTTTTTGGATACTAAGATAATTATGTTTCTTACATGCACAGCACATCTTTCTCTGTGGAACAAGTTGATACTGCTAACAAATATACGAATATTCGGTCCGTCACATAATATCTCTCCGATTGCATAAAAAATCACATAAATATAATGTGTTTCGATGGAAAAAGTTACACAAAGATTCTTTTCGTCAAAATCTATTTAACGTTAACCGAGTATTCTTTCTCTACAATTGATTGGTTACTTCTTTCTCCAGAAGTGAAGAATCTATGTGAATCTTTTTTTCATTATTTAAAAAAGACATGAAACATGCTATAGAAACATGTTATAGAAACAAGTAGAAACGTAATCTTTATATTTTCTTAAAATAAATAATTATTTTTCTTTCTTTTCTTGCTACAATCACTTCGAAACAAGAAAATTAATGCCATGGGTACCTTTAGAAATTCTACTTCGTGAGAATCTAGATAAAATAACTTTGCGTATTCCTTCTAACAAATTAATTTTTAACCGGAGCAAAAACTACTTTTTTGAAATATAATTAACCCACGATCTCTAGTTACCTTAAATGAGACTCTGGAAGGTGAATTGTTTTAAGAACACTCATCTTTAGGAAATTATTATAAATTTCCAGAATAATATCTATATTAGATACAAGAAATACTGACGGAAATTATAATGTTCATGTGGAATTACTTTTAATGTGAAAGTCGCATGTTGTCGTAAAAAATACTTTACGCTTTTAAAATTATTTATTCTCCACTAAAACATCTATCATTGAATACATAAAAAAATAAAAAAAACATACGCAATTAAATTGAAGTAGATGTATTTCTTTATTACAACGCAGTGTTTCACTATAGCGTTGTGTGCACTAGCACTAAAATTAATGAGAGTTATGTAAGAGTGTTCAAAACAAAAGCAGTTTTCGACAATTTCATTGCAGTCAATCACAAAGAGCAGATTTTATACATTATTACTGATCCAACAAATCCGTGATGAAAGAACAAAAGCAATTCGTCGGTGTAAAGAGTAAACATCAGCATTTCCTTCAAACGCGTTTTATTACTGAATACAATGTGAGCTCTCTTGCTCGTCAGCAATATTACGCTTAATTGTTTTGGTTTCTGTAGGTAGGCAATGTTCTTCACAATTTATTGCAAATGTTCTTAAATTAAATGCGTACTGCGTAAAAAATATTAAACTCTGTTTGGTTTCAACCTATTCTTTTTCTACGTACATTATCTAAAAACATCGATCATCTTTTTAATTTTATATACCACTAAATAAAAATACTAGAAACAAAATATTACAATAAAATATCAAGAAACAAAAATAAAATACTTTTAAAAATTTCAACAAGAAATTCTACAAGCAGCCACGCCGGAATGACCTGGCTGCTGTAACTTTTAGGACCTGAGTTTGGTAACTGAATAGTATGTGAATGTTTGGGTGGGTGGAATGGCTGATGGACTACGAAAATTGGTACTGAATATAAAAATACATATTATAATACACAAAAAGTACTGAGGACCAACAGTGGTGGCTGATGTATTCACCAGTTTACTAACTTTATAATATTTTCCACATATTATGGATCTGCTGCACACAAATCAGAGAGATTCTCTTCGGCTCCCCCCCCCCCTTACTTCCCATCTCGCTCAACTTAGATATGCAGTTTACGTTTCTATCTTGCAAGTTTCCATTTCTATTTTGTAGCTCTGTTCTTCACAACCTCATGGGAAATAAATTCAAAATACTCGCTAAAAAGTAATTTTCAAGTAGCAAAGACCTAAGACATACTCAATCGCGGATAAACTTGTTCCATAACGAACTATACTCTTGACTGTTTCAATAACAATCAAAAAGGCTGTTTTGATTTTGAATGCTCAGAATCACGATCGTAAAGATGATCTACCTTAAAAATATTTGAAAAGATATGTAATCCAGTGCCCAGAACGAATCTTGTAAAGAATTGAAAATTGAAGAGAAGTAGTTCTGCAACCTTCGTATCTATATAATTATTTCCAATTCACACCGAAATTGAAAGAAAACTATTTATCTCCGGCCATGTGCAAGGGTATCTCTGATTTTGTTAGATACTCAGGAACTGAAGAAAAATGTAATAATATTTATACTTTGCCCAGCACGCTGAAATTAAGAAAGAAGTCTTCGGTCGTTAAAGAGTTGTCTGCGGTTTCGTTAGACACCCCGGAGCTCTGTAACAATACAAAAGCATATGTATTATTAATTACCAATGTGCGCATAAATTAAAGAATAAGCCATCTTCCGGTCATAGAGTTTAAGGTAAATTGTATATGTAGGAACTCGAAAAAAATGTTTAAAAAAATAATTCATTTTTTAAAATTTAACGTATTGCTGTGTTACTCCAGAGTGTTTTATTTGTAGCTCTGGAGTTGTATGCATATTACTTCTTGGAAAAGATTTTTGGGTATGTTTTCCGCAGCATTTTTTGCTGCTGTAGGCCACTAGTATTTATCATTACTATTAATGTCAATTCCTCACTAAATATATTAAGTGTCGGTTATATATAAAATCTACTTTGAATTTCAACCAGGTTCCTAAAGGATCAATGAAATGGCTGAGGATGTCTTTGCTTGTGCAAAAAATTAGGGTTTACCAACACCTCTCTATCTTTTGAAAGACCTTGGTGGACCTTGAAAATTTTCTTTGTGCCTTTTGAAGAACATGCTAGAAATCCGAGCTATCGGCACAATCTGTGTTTTTACAACCCTCAGTAGACTGTACTCGATTTCCAATCTTTTGTATTGAAGACTTGTATTTGCCTTCTTGGTTACAACATTCTGAGTATACGGCACAACTTCATCAATGGAAGTCACAGGTATTGCTGGATGTTCGTAACATTGAGAGCGCATATTTGAAAACTTTCAGGGCGGTACCGATCAACCAGTGGACGTAACTGTAACACCTATCGTGCTTTTTCCTTTTCGGAACTTTACTGGAATTGGACAAGATTAGACGATATGATCAATGGTTTCTACCACTTCTTGGCAAATACATTGGTCTTATTGGGCAATTTTGAAATCCGCTTAATGTTAAAGTTTTCAGTGTCTGATCTTACGGAGCTGTTACCACGGCTTCCGATTCTAAATTCTTCTTTCTTTTTTAAGTCACATACATTGGTGGTAACAAAATATAGAATTTACTAATAAGAATACAAACCATAATTCGAAAAAAATACACTATGTAAACAATATAATAAAAGATAATCTACAAATATATGAAGAAAACATCGTGAAAAATTATTATTATTAGAAAGGATAAATACGCATAAACTAATACATACGTCTAATGTAACAACACGTCGTAAAATGTTCGTTTTGAAGAAAAATCAGACTACATGGCTCAAGAGTTTATTCTCAGAGCTTATTTTCTTGAAAACGTTAAATTAAGAAAATAACTTCACTTAACTTTTGCTTGCTTGTAAACTCCTAACAAATCGCCACTACTTAGTAAGGTTTATTTATTTTCAAAACGTTTTAGGCTGTAAATGTACATTACCAAACAATTGCAACTGTTAAATTCCATTATTATCAACTACTCTTACTACATCAGACGATATTTTTATTGCTATAAGGGGCTTTTAGATCTCCATCTCCCCAAATCTTCCCGCCTGATTGGCGATGCAAGACCCCTTCCCCAACATTTAAAGGCCTTCTTGTTATCTGCGAGTTGACTTTCATGTATTGCGTACAAATGAAATGTTACATCTCTGTTCGTTAAACAAGCAACAAGAATTAGATTCAGAAATGCAGCGAAAGTGAACTTCTTTTTTACGTACCGCCCCGTCAGTCAATCCCGCTTCATAATCAACCTCCATATGTAGACGTCTCGCCGCCCACGCGCCTCGCGGCAAGAGCGGGCGGCCGAGTGGGGAGGAGTGAAAGTTGAACCTGTCCGGAACAGGCAGGAGGAGAAAACCTCACCATCACGATCGCGAGCCATGAAGAAATCGTTTAATGTATGGTAGCGGACAGCCCGGAGGTGTTTATTTACCCCACCCCCACCCCCACCCCCTCCCTCCCCTCGCCCTCCCGTTTTCCTCCTCCACCTCCCCCTCTCACGACTCGCCATGGCCCTGTAACTCCATCCACGCCACCACGCACAGCAGTCGGTTCGATCTTGCGGGGGAATTTCTCTCTAGATTATGTAAGGCGGTTCCGCCTATTCAATTTCTCCGCCGACCGACTTGCGCTAGCACTCCGTTCTGCTGCGGCTGAGAGGTGTGGGCTGTCCCGGTCACGCCGGCACTACGGCGATTCAGGCCCGAAGGAGGCTCCGATCTGAAACCAAGAGATTTATTAAGTAACAAAATATTTGATATAGTGATAGAATAATGACGGAATTAAAAGAAGTATGCGTGTATGTACTTGGTGAGACAGTCCGTGGTCGGGCTCAGACCTACCGGCGACGTCCCTGCCTGATGGCCATGGGTTAAGGGGGTACGTGTGGTTACCACGTAGACATGCCAACGCTGTACTTCGGTCTGCTCAACCTGAGAAGTATTTTTTTCATCGTCACGCAGCAACTTACACTGGTACATTGCAAGGAAAACGCACACTACAATCTTGCCTGGCCTGGAATGGAACCCGGGGCCGCGCAGAGGAAAGCGAGTACGCTGACCAAGAGGAAGCCACGAGGCTGTTGAAAGAAGTAGTTCTCTAAAGTTAAGGGAGCTGGAAATCACTGAGAACTCGTCGGGAAACAATGTAACTCAGAGACAAGCAAGATTCAGAAAACGGTGCCAAAACACAATCTTCATCCTATCATTATTTCCAACTATTACAATTTTCGAAAAGTACCTCCAAAATCAAAATATCCGCTTCAGAATCACAGAGCCTTATTATCATTCCAGATCAACCGGGAAATATCAATTTTGGAAAAAAAATCGTCTAAATAATTTGAGTGGTAGCTTCGTTCACAGACGTATGGTTGGGCAGACGATCGAACGGACGGACGGACGGACGGACGGACAGGCAGACATTTTGCCGTCAATCGACTTTAGGTATCAAGGACCCACAAAACGAGCATCCTGACAACACAACGTGTCAGATAATGTTTTTTATTTAACACTGAAACAACATTTACCAACTTTTTCGTTGCCAGGGCCTGACAGTAAGAGCGTTTCTGTTGAAAAGTCACCGATATGCACCGCACGATTACCACACTTTCTCATTATTACGTGGGCAGCAAGGCGAGAAAGTGAACATTAGGTGCATTAGAGTAGGAAACGACGACGTTGTGAAATTTAAATGCAAAGATGAAGTGAGACGACGATTGAAGTTTCTGCAGTATATCCTGCATTATAGCACAAAATATTAAGAGGTATTTCAATAATTTTAATGGGAGAAGGAAAAGAATATTTTAATTTAATCTTAATATATTTTTTTTTCTTTAAGAAAGTGAAATTCACCTAAGGGAAAGTGTTTTACGACCAGAATTTCAATTAAAAAGTGAAAGTAGGGTTAAAATGAATTAAAGATCTAATCTAGTAAAAGAAATCTCTGTCTTAAAGTATTAACAATTGAAATACGAAGCTTCTGTATATAGATGCTCTATTTGTCAATTCATCTTGTATTCTAAAAGCCTTACTCTTACTGATGAAATAAAGCGAGGAAACTTCACCACGAGAATAAATTCGTTTATATATCTTCCAGAATTGTAGCATTGGCATCTCATGTTTCTTGGTCTCATGGAATTTCTACGTCTTGGACAAAATGTATGGAAATAAAGAATTTTGGTGTGAAAGGCGCGAAGTGAAATATTTCATAATTACTCTTTGAACAAATCTCACAATTAATGCAACACATTCCAGGGATTTCGCCTTATTTTCAGCTGTTTACATTCAAATCAATATTGAAATATTTACATGTAAGAGAAAAATGATTTCCAGTTTTGAAAGATTGATCAATACTTGAATTTTCTGTGCTAGATTCTGCGCTAATGCGCTGAACTATAATGCATGATCATTTCATTGCAGCATAATTATTGAAGTGTCGAATCTTCCCTGATGTTTTAGAGAAAACGTGGAACATTCTATTACACAAATTAACTCTGGAGGACATGCTTTGTCAGACAAGACTTCTCGAATTATTTGCTTTATTTTCTAGTGTTGACATCTAGTTATTGTAGAACATTTTCTAAAGAGCTTTGGAAGATAGTTTCAAAAAAGCTTTTAGAAGAATCTTTGTGCAAATTATTACATCTTTTGCACTGTTTGTGCATATTTTAACTGACTTATATTGCTGTATCTTATAAAGTATTCATGAAATATTTTTACAAAAGACTTTTCGCCTTCCTTGACGTTGTTTTAATTTAACGTAACGAATCAACCCTGTAATTAATTTGTGTGCGGTCTTAACAAGTTTTATCCAAAAAATAATGAATTAACGGTGTATGGAATATACTGACTGCCAAGCCCTTTTAAGAGCTCAGTTGGAGGAATCTATTTTTGATATTGCACATCTAATAAACTTTGCTGCCTGCTAACAAACTTTGTTTTCTTGCTCAATAATCCCATGCGTGTCATTTTCCATACATAACAATAACTGTGATATTTCTTTACTAGTAATTGAACCACATATTCCAATGGTCTCCCGTATTACAATAAGTAAAAGCAATTTTCTTATGTGATGCTAATCGAATTCATTTACGACTGCAATCAGCCTGTCGCAGTACATGCCTGATATCACTTAAGTAACATGAAGTATCTATCATTCTCAATCTCTTCCAGAATATCTAAACCTTTTTTAACGTGGTACTTGTTTGTCACGTCGCAGAAGTTTGCGACATAGTTATTATAAAAAATGTTTGACCTCCGTCTTTTTCTTTTACTTTATTTTCGTCCAGACATGATTATATTTTATAGCTCTCGCGTGTATTAAATGATGTTAGTGTAATTGCAATAAGGTCATGGAAGTAGTTGCAATTTCAGTGCCACACTCGCATACTAAATCCAACAGCAAAGTCTTGATATATGATTGTAGCAACAGCATTCCACTGCACCAACTACGTTGACCTAAAACTACAATTATACTCAATTAACTTGCAATTTTCTTTCCTAATGTGGCATGACAGTTTGAAAGTCCTTTAAATGCTTAAAGAAACGATTTCATTTACTCTTATGATTCCTGTTTAGGACAGTTATTCCTTGTTTACGACAGTTACGATGACTATGATGTACGTGATTACATATGCAATTTCGTCATTATCTGAAAAGGTTACCTGTTAATAAATTATCTCTCGTATAAATCCTTAATACACTGCAAATTTAACTTTTCCAAACATGTAAGTATTTACTTAAAAGAACGTTTGGTAAGTTGCTGATTTGGGACGCTGTTTCATGAGCAATATGGTAGTAGACGGAGAACAACCTGAAGTCAAGAAAGTGAAATTGGGTAATGGTACTCATGAAATTTGGGAGTGTTGGGAAAATATGGTGGCAATAGTGAATGACTTGGAAAGTTCCAAGTCATGTATGCAAAATAGTTTGCTGCAAAAAAAAGAGAAAATATTATGTATACGAGAAGGTAAAGACACCGAAAAATTCAATATACGAACTTCAAAAGAATCGTGTCTAGAGTTATTATTTACTGGAGACCAGTGGTAAAGCTCGCTTTGAGTATGTCTGCCTACAACCTTAAAATGTATATCTTATGTAGACTAACGTGCAATGCTCTTTTGAATCAACCTTCAAAAATATTTCTGGAATCATGTCTGTTAATGTGTTTCATGCGCTGTTTCTGATAAATGCGTCCTTAAACAATGAGAGAATTTAACTGTTCTATCTAGACTAGAAAAGACTAGTTCTAGTCTATCTAGACTAGAACTAGTGACCAGAAAAACCAAATTATTTCGGCCGAAGCGATCACACCCACAAAATTCGAGCAAGGAAACAAAATTCAGATCTTGGGAAGTTTTCCTTTTGTAACAGAACAATTAGAGATTGGAACAGTTTACCTGCAGCAGTTTTCAAAGCTTTTCCTCTCAGTGTCCGAAGTTTCAGAAATAAGTTAGAACAAGATAACAGTAACTGATATTAAATGAGTAAGTGTTGTGTAGTGCGGTGTAGTGCTGTGAAGTGATGGTCAGTGTAATTCAAAGCAAAAAAGTGTAGTGTAGTGAAGTGAAGTGCGGTGAACGCGATCAATGCTCTTTTCAATGCTGCTTTTCGTCTTGTACTGTATTGTACGGTATTATTATTATTATTATTATTATTATTATTATTATTATTATTATTATTATTATTATTATTATTATTATTATTATTATTATTAATAATAATAATATAATTATTATTATTATTATTATTATTATTATTATTAATAATAATAATATAATTATTATTATTATTATTATTATTATTAATATTATTATTAATATTATTATTATTATTAATAATGTAAGTGTTGTAATTTTTGCAATTATTGTCACTTAACTGCCACCCGGTCATACCCATTTGCAGTTCTAATAAATCTATCTATCTATCTATCTATCGACATAATTTGCTCCGAAATATTAATGTTTACTTATTAACTTAAATTTTATATTTAATTTATTTGGTTCAATTTTTTATTCTAACACTTGGCCGTGTCGCAATTTCTATCACCTGACGTAGTGCAGGAGAGTATTGTGGTCAGGAATAGTGGATGGATTGGAATGACGCGGCTAAGGTAGTATCCGCAACCAGCTGAAAAAGGCCCGTGGGAAACAATCGGTGAGCGTATGTATCTCGCGAACTCTCTTCTGGTCAGAGCGTTCGTTTAACTCCCACTATTTATTGGTATTGTGGTTGTCGTTGGCATTTACAATGAAATAATTATATGAGTCGTCAGTGCCAACAATGTTGTTTATTACAATATTAATATACAATTACGTAAGCCTCTTGACTCGCCAGAGGCCGCGTAGTCGTTTTTTGAGGCTTCCGTACAGCAGGTTAGAAACGCCTCAGCTTACATTTTCGTTTTCTGTTTCAAATTTTACATGTTCAAATTCAATTTCATTCACTTTTCTTGTAGTATTAAATGACTTAACACCCTCCTTTTTTTTCTTTCAGTTCTTAAAATGTTAAATCTATTTTCTAAAAATTGTAAATTATTAGTAATATTTTTATTATAATGTTGTCAAATAAAAAATATTCACTTTTTAATGTTGTTGTTTTTTCTTGTACTAGAAAACTGATGATGATGGCTAAGCCATCGAAAGCTGCTACTGTAATAAACAGTATTGTTGGCAATGACGACTCATATAATTATTCCTATTATTTACGTGGCCTCAATTGATCCACCATTAGTGGTGTAATGATGAAGGTAAATAATATTTTTCTGAAGGTATAGTATACTTTTATAGGTTAAAATGAGAACCGCTGTTTATGATCATTATTGTTCTCTTTATATTGACAATACTCATCATTCTTTAGTTGACGTTCATCTCGCGTAGAAAGCATCAGGTCGTTTCAGGATCAGGTCGAAGATCCTTTACTGAAGAACTCTGCTTGTTCCCGTAGTTAGGTCCTATGTGCACAGCAGCCGCCAGGCAGTCCCGAAGTGTATGTTTTTACGAAGATGGACCTTTAGTAACCGACAAATTCCTCTCATAAAGATGATCCAACTTTAAACCTTAATTACCACATTAAAATTTGAATTTAAAATATGTCACACACTGCTCCTTAGCTTGTCGTTTCATAACATTTTATCAGTAATGTTTGAATAAACTGCATGATTTCAACTTTGATATTAATTCGAAAAGGCCTTAAAGATTAAAAAAGAAATAGCAAATGTAGAAATACTAGGTCGTGAGCAGTTTACTTTTTAGGAACACAACCTTTTTCGGAATGCACTTGATACTTTTGCTAGGGATCATGTTTCGATTAAATGATTACTATTGTTGGTTGTTTACATCTCTCTTGAAACTTCACGGATTTTTTGCAGTTTATTTCTACGATTCTTTACAATATTTCAAAAAGTTATGTGTATCAAACGGACTGAAAGCTAGTATGTGCATTGAATTATGTAAAAACAAAGTAATCATTTTGATAAGGAATTAAAAGCTCGCTTAATGAAGACTTAATTGCTGCCTCACAGTGCCTCTATAAGTTAAATTCAATACCTGTAAATAAAAATTACCGATAACTTTTATCATTAACGCGTCTTTTAATGGCTACAAAATACTAAGCCCACACCTGCAGTGCGGTGGTTAGAATCCTGCCCATTCAGTTATCTCTGTGTGTGAACCATTGAGTTGGTTCATCCATACGTATTTCTCATTCTGGTGTACCTCTTCGCAATGCACGATAGCTATTTTGCAGTGATGTAGAGCAGTTGCGCAGTGTCTGTTACTGCCATTCGTGCGCTGTGAGGAAATGATGGCGATGACTTTAAATCACAACATATCACTAATCACAGGTTGAATTGATCGCGTGCTGCTATCAGAAATGGAAGCCTTGATAATGTGAGGTAATTATGACGATTCTGTGAAAATTATAGTCGGAATCAGGTTTGACTTCGGTGTCCCTTCCCAGAAAATTTTGCTCGTTATACACGATGAGAAACAGTCGTCGGCCGAATTTGGATTGAAATCTATATGACGCACTTTCAATGGAACATGTGATGTGGATAGATAAATATAAGGATGTCTTAGTGATATGTCTCGAATGCTAATTATCACGTTATGATTATATTGCAGTTCATTTGCATTGAATTTTGAATTATTTTATGGAAATGTACTGAAGTACTCGTACTATCTGATTGAAAGTTATTAACGAGAATTTCTCATATTTGTGGGAGCGAAATTGAACACAAAGAAAATGGATTTGCTAATTAGGAATATCGTATGCACGATATCAAGGTTATTCTTCTTAGATTCTTAGTGTTTTTAAATTACATATATTAATTAAATATGCGAATGTTGTGAAAAAAATCATCTAGGAACTATTACGACGTAATGATTATTTTGTGTTTCCGGACTTAGTGTCAACGGCTTTGGGAATTTATTAGTGATTAGTCGAGCAGGTCATATCCCGAGAAGTGGCGCTGTTCCTCCACTCTTGAAACGTGCGATCCTACGCGTCACCTCACACATCAGCTCTGGGAGTTCCCTCCTCCAGATATCTCCGCCAGCGAGGTGCCACCACAACCGCGACGAGCTCTAAGCTTTCAACGTGTGTGATAAGGTGGTGCATGTTGTGTAAGTAATGTACACCAGGAATGTCTCTCCGTACCGAACCGAATGAGGGTCTCTCATTAAAAATTGCATCTCAGTTCGTAGCAACTATAACACTGGGAAACAAGTGAAAGGGACTACATTTCCAGCATGTGTCATGTTTGTGGTTAGTACCCAATGTACGTTTGCATTTGTTACAAGGTGCAGTTGACGCTGCCAACATAATTTCTCTTAGTAGCGCTCTCCCCTCCCACAGGGGAGAGGAGGTTGCTCCCCGAGGAAGGAAAGAGCTCTGTTCGGTGGTGCGTTCTGCAGGGGACTGCTCCGGCATTCGCCTGGTGCCGATAGGAGAAGCCACGGAACAGTACCGAGCGAAGCAGCTGCGATTCTCCTGCAGCCGGCTGCCGAATTCGGCCTGGCTTGCAGCTAGTGTCAAAAATATGCCTAACTCTAGTACTACCCAGTCAGAGACGCTGCATTCGTATCCCTGAGCTATTTGAGTCGGTAAATATTATGCATTTAAACATATTTTCGCTCCCTTCGAAGATCTGAAGTTCGAAGTCTTTATTTTATTTTATGTGTGTGTGTGCGTGTGCGTGCGTGCGTACGTGTGTGAAAAATTCCTCCGTTCTCACTAGTTCCAATGATATTATCTTCAACTGCAATTTCCCCCTTACGTTGTTTAATATAATCACCGACTGCGATAATCATCTATTCCGCAATCTAACATGTCTGTGTGAGAGTTGCATTCGTTCCGCATCGAGGAGAGGTTCTGGTCGTCAGGTGAATGGGGTGGATGAATCAACCTACTGAATGATTGCTTAATTGAATGCGTCCTGGATGAAAGTTCCATCATTTTCTTTAACTTTGCTAACCAACATCTAGAAAGCGGTAAAGAGACTCATTCTATTAATGAGCTTCTTCAGAGTGAAAGGCTTAACATATTACTCCAAACAAAAAGAAGCGAAGTTGTTTGTTGTTACCTGTGTTACAACGTTATACCACTCTGTTATAACGTTCTACTTAATACAGGCAATGATTCCCTAGCGCTAACACTTTGCAGATACTATGTTCAACTAGCCTAAGGCGATCACATGCTCATCAATAATACAGGTTGACACAGAGCAGTTGTCAGACCCAAAGACTTGGCCCATTTCTCTGCGCATGTCGACGCGCTGAATCCGAATCAGAAGCCACAATTGCGCTCCCTCCCTCCAATTTTTGCATTCTCGCTACATCTCTCGGGTAGAGATGTAGCCAGAACCAATGTTTTGTGGGTCCTTGATACCGAAATATCGAATGAAGGGAAAACGTCCATCTGTGCGTCTGTGAACAACGCCAGCGGCTAAACCGTTTAGCCTAATTTTGTCCAAAAATTAATATTCCTCAGTCAATGTACTTGATGTCGCGGCCCCTTAAATTTGAAACTGATATTTTAATTTTTGGGGCTACTTTACATGGAGACCCTGGTGTGTTTTCTAAGTTTTCAAAAAAAGGGCGCAGTTTTTGATTAAATTTTCTTGTTGGATAGTTTGAAGGAACTTCACCTTCAAGTCACGGTCAGTCATCTCAAGTAATTTACGAGTTGTACTTATTCAATATCCTGTTCGTTCTACAGTTGCAGTGAATCTTCAGTAAAATAATCTTTAGTGGATTACTGACACACACAAGCATCCGTTCTCTAGAAATTCCGACTCACTCGTCCGAAGTTAAGATGCCGTTTAACGTGAAGTAGAAGCATGTAATAAAGAGCAGTACTAGAAGTACTTGGTACTTTTTTAAAAAGTTATTCAAACGGACTGGCTACTCGTAAGAAGAACTTGAAGAGCGCGCTGTGCAATGCAAAGAGGCTGTTCGCCTGGGAAGTTCCTGGGAATCGGGCGAGGGGGGGCGTGGTCGGGGGACGGGCCGCCAGAGGGCGCGGCGTCGGCCCAAGTACGTGCCAGGGCCAAAAGCTCCTCCAATCGACTGCCTTCTCGCGAGAATGGAGATTACAAACCGCATTAGATCCCGAGAACCTGCAAGTTCCCGCTGCGTGAGGATATTTTTGTTTTGTTTTGTTTTGTTTTGTTTTGTTTCGAGAACCCTGCGAGTTCCCTGCCCTCAAGATTTCCGGAGGATGAAAGTACTGCATTTGGAATCGTGAAGTGAGCTGGGTTGTGTAGCATCTAGTGGATTCGCATCTCTTACTTATTTTGTTATCTTCAGGTAAGACTGTTGATTTTCTCTTAAAAAATTTCTCGTCTACTCGTTTAGATCTGGCAGAAAAGCGGGCATTTTGGTCTGAGACCTCCTGAAACGATCCGCCCTGGACCCTTAAAATCCCAAGTTTCTTACCAAGCCCTTTACACTATGGTTCCTGAGAATATGTGAGTTCCGTGATGTGTCGAGTTTTGCGAGAGGCAGGTGAGAGCGCTTGGAAACGAAGGGGACAGGTGTGGTCTGAATTATGATTCTTAATCAATATTTTACAACTGTCAAATACACATGAATATTATGATTGCCACAGTTAATGTCAATAATTTAACACAAGTATCCGTTTCCTTTACTGACAATAAGAAACATTAAAGAAACATTTTATTGTCCACATAATGTTGGTACAACGTTTCACGTGATATTTACACGCATCATCAGGTGTAAACAAATAATAAATAGTATTTTTATGTCAAAACGTGTTAAATTAAGCAATGATTAAAAAATAGTAAAATATCAAAATGATAAATCCGAAATACAAATAAGGGGGCGAAATTTCTTTTGTAAATGGATGCATCCTCGCTTTAAGGAGAAAGAGGCAGGAATCATTGCGACAGCATTTTTGTAATGATCAGGTCAGCTCGTTCGCCTGACTACGGAATATCACTACGCGCATTACGCCATCCAGCAGTGAAAGAAGGCGACGAAACAGGCGATTGTAATTGATAATAAATAAGTAGGCTTATTTTAAGATTGAGTATCTTTTACTTGCAGTTAATCTACAACACGGGGCAGCCGGCTTTATTTCCTCCAGAGAAATTGCCTGCACAGGATTTTTTTGAAAGTACAACAGTACGATAATATTATACGGCGCAAGTGGCAGATGGAGCTGTGGATCTTAGCTCCTCAGCAAGAGAGCGCTCTGGGCGGACCAGGGACGGCAGGCTCAGCGCCACGAAGAAGGCGACTCGCGCGCACGTGTCATGATTTCTTGGCTTGCGCTCCTGTAGTTTCTTGCTTCGATTTGAGTTGACTGATTAGTGATTCCGGCCGCGTCACCTACTAAGGCCGTTAGTCCCGTAAGTGTATGGCATGTTTCATCGCGTGAGGTAGCGATGATCCTTCCCACGCTGGATTGCCAGACCCTGCGCTGACCTACACTTAGGCTAGCAGGGTTGTCCCTCAACAAATGTCTCCCACCAGCGGCGTACCTCCGCAATTGGGATAAGCTCTAAGCTACCGACTATTTTCACAGCATATGTGGTAGTGTAGTGCATGTTAGTATAAATGTGTGAAAATAAGGGGTGAGAATAGGTCTAGGAAAGATTGCATGCGAACCGTGGCCCGTTTGAAAGGGTACTACTCCGGCATTCGCCTGGTGTTGTTCGGAGAAACGACGGAAAACTGCAACCGGCCTCTAGATTGCATCGTTACAAGGGGCTATATAACTTGAAAAGAGATTTTTTAAAAGTCTTCCCTTCAAAAATATTCGGCTACTCGTTTAGGTCAAGCAGAATATTATGCATGGAAAAAATTTGACTTAGTTTCAAAGGAAGTAAATTGCTTCAAAATATTCCCGACGACACACGAACCACCTGTCTCATTTTTCTATTGCCGACAGATGACAGCTTTATGAGTGGCCCAAGGAATTTCGTGACCTTTATCCAACCCATCTTCTCTTGACCGCACAGAAACATTCTGCTTGCCCACTCTTAATAGCAGACGATTGTCCTTTTCCAGTTTTCTTAGTTTATAAGCTCGCCTCTGCATTTCGGTCCTACCTGCCTTCAACGAGATATTCTACTTCCACCGCGAGCTCACGAGACCTCGAGTGTCCTTCTCAGCCTATTCTGAACTTTAAGACCATAAAAGCCTAAAATATAACATATGGGTCTAATTTTTTTGGCTAATAAACTTTTAGAGGTTTTATCATTAACAATAATACACATTTGTTTCTTCTAAATACAACCATCTCTTCGATTATTTCATTTGACTGTCAAAAATAGAATAGTAAATAAATGTGTAAATACTATGTAAAATTGTTGGTCGCAATGGGTGGTGTGTTTGCGAATATGAACTGGGGCGAGCACACCCTCGCACTCCATCGTCGTAGCCGCTTGGGTGCGCTAGCGCCTCGCCCCCACGAACGTTGGCTCCATTCACCACGCCCTCGTGCTGTACCCCACCACTCAAATAAAAAAATTACCGTTTCGATTAGTAATATGATCAAAATATTAAATTATTGTTTTTATGAAGTTGCTGTTCTCGTTCCTGCTAACACGGGAGCTCTTCTTCTCTTTCATCTTTCGCTTGTTTAGGCTGTATAATGTAACAAAAAGGTAATAATAATAATAATAATAATAATTATTATTATTATTATTATTATTATTATTATTATTATTATTATTCACTTCATGGCTCAACATACTGCCTGCTCCGTGCTCACAGTTTCTCTCGATCTTTTCCTGGGCTTCGTACGTCTCTTCTGCCTCATGGTGCGTAATTCAAAGCTGCCTTTGGAAGTCTGTTATCACTCATTCTCTCCACATGCTCTGCCCATCTTTGCCTGTAGGCTTACATTCTAGGATTAATTACAGTCACTTGTACGTCTTTTGTTTTGTCTTTTTCACAAATTATTTTTATTTTTAATTTTTTTAAATTTATTTAAGGTCTGAATCTGGATGATGGTTTGGAACTAAAACCCTGTCAAATATTCATATACCTCGGTGCAGAAATAAACGCAAATGGAGGCAGTACGCAAGATATAAGAAACTGAATTGTAAAAGGTAGTGTCTATGAGGCAATTACATCCACTGATATGGAAAGATAAATTAAGTAAGCGTGTAAAAAGAAAACTCTGTAAGACTGTTTTAGAGAATATTGTGCTTTATGGATCTGAGGAATGAGAAGTAACAAAAAAGAGCGAAAAGAAATTGAAGGCAATGGAAATGGACTTCTGGCGCCGAAGTTGCGGACTGACATTAATGGATAAAGTTAAGAACGAGGAAATCAAACGTAAAGCGGAAGCGAGTTTTAATATAATTGACACCATAGAAGTGAAAAGACTAAAATGGTATGGGCACATGCAAAGAATAAACGAAGGACGTTGGACGAAAATATTGTGGAAATGGCAACAGAGGCGAATAAAGTGGATGAGGCAATGGCGAAGAGCGGATTGAGTAACGAAGACTGCACCGATAGAGAGATGTGGGGCTGGGATGCGAGAGACATCCTAGGGTGTCAAATACCTCGCTATACTACTACTTCAATTTATTTATTTTTTTTCTTATTTCTTATTACATCTTCCCTTTCCCTTTATTCTCTGCAAAAACTTCTTTTCACTGCTTTGGATTCTTGCCATTGATGTGTTGGTACTCAACAGCCGCATCCGTAGGAACTGACATAACGTGGGAACTCATATGGTACTGTAACATTTAATTCGCGTTTTGCGAAACGAAAATTAATTAATAATTGTTTAAAAATGTATTTTTAGTATTTTTGTCTTCTTTAAAATGTCTCAAAAGCAACAATTGGTATCACGCTGAAAAATGTTTCAGTGTGTTGCAATTCATCCCAAGATAGTTGTTAGTTGTGCAGTTGACAGCATCAAAGGTTGGAATTCTAGTACGATTCAAAATATTTAGGTTCGAAAGTTATGTATTTTATTGCACGGAAAATTTTCTCTTTTTGTAAATTGAATTCAAAGTCGGTGTTTTGAAAGGCTAAAATTAATGTTCACGATAAATAAATAATTGCTCTGTGTTTATTTTAATTTTGCGTGTACATATTGACTCACTACTCCGTTGGGGATATGAAATTACAATACACATGTGATACCATGTATAAATGACATCTAAACAGAGTAAACGTTAGATAAAAAATACATCAATATGATTTCGATTCTGTAATTCTTCCTGGTTGACTAATACACCGCATATTTAATTAATGCAACTGTCTTTGTTCGTTTCTAAGTTTTCGGACAGTCTCTCAAAGTCGATACGATTGCGTGTACGAGCCAACCGCAGGAAGACAGATTGATTGCTACCTCATGTGACGGCTGTACGTGCTTGTTGTGAACCTAAATTCGCACAGATCCTGAAGAGCCAATACTGTACGCCAAAGAAAGTTGGAATTCATGACGCAGGCATTGGTATGAAACACAGGAAAGCAAACGGTTCACTGGTAATAACATAGATCACTGACAGCAGTAAACTCGGGATAAATAACGCTGTATTACAGGGCTCGGACAGCAAAATTTATTCAAGTTACAACCGTATCATAAAATAAGCGTGCAGTCGGGATAACGTAGTGCGACTCATAAATTACCGCTACATATTCTGATGGTATCTAGGTAATTGAATCTCTTATTACGATTATCGCACGAACCCTCGTGCGTAGAGAACCACTGACCGAAAATTATTTAAAATGTGGGTTGTTCAGTGGAGGGCTGGAAAGAAAGCCCCGTTCCTGAACAATAGCCACGCGATAGGACCAAAGATGGTGGATGGCGCGGCCGAACCTCACATTAACGGATTCTAGTCAAATAAAAGCTGATAACTGAAATACCTCTCAGCATTTTTTTTATTTTCCCAAAATTAAACTGCATCGTCATTCGGCGAAATAAAGGAATCGGCGGAAACAAAACAAAAAGGCCTGTTGAATATATAACGCTTCACTGAACTCAAAACATATTAATATATCAATTCAATTCTCTGTCCTGTATAATACACGACAATTCACAGTAATTTCATCATAATACTCTTTTCTCTCTCACATTTTTTTGTTGCGTTATTTTTGTTTGAAGCGAAATAAAAAGTATCATCAAACAAATTATAATAAAATGCTGTTCTACGAATATAGTCATACAATAACAAGCCATTTCGAACTGCGTAAATAAAACACGCTGCCAACAACATCGTGAAAAAATGTAATATACAAAGGAGGAAAAGAAAAACAAAATGCAGTACAAAATATTGTGCCTTCGGGAAAGAATGCGGTGGGCGGGGAAGTGCCCTGCCGGGCCGTGCGGGAGCGGGAGCGGGGGCGGGGCTGGGAGGGGGGGGGGCGAGGGCGCGAAACAAAAGACTGCCGTAGTGCGGAGTAGAACGTGAAATGCGGACGATCCGCGCGCGCAAGGAAAAAGACAGCGACGGCGATGCAAATAATTAATGGTAGCTTTTGATTGCCGCTGAAATTGTGAGCCGTTGTTGAGAACAGGAAATATTAGCTCTGGTTTCGCAGAAAGCGGCCGGCCGCGGTGGCTGACGCTAACAAGCAGTTCCATCAATGCCCTGGAAGACGAGATGGAGTCAAATGATCGGGAAGATGCCTGGCGGGACAGAGGGAGAACACGTGGAGTATTATTCGCCGCTGTCATACGTCTGAACATCACGAAATGTAGTTGTGGTGTTTTTGTGAATATCCTATTCTGTTTTTCGACGCTTTGTTATATCACGAATTTTAGTCCAGGAATTTGATTATGCATTATTTCATTCTAGTGAAGTCATATTTTGGTAAATAACTTACAGGAACGAATTTGTAATTCATTCCCTCTGTTCATCAAAAGAAATATAGTACACATCATGTAAGAGAAGTTATATTTATTTGCAAAATCATTTATATTGTCATTTTGCGAAACCTGAAGACTATCCATCTTTTCTCCTTTCTCGCCTTACTTTGTAAAAAAAAGTATTGTAATCGTGCGTCAAATATCGGTGTCTCGTAAACGTTTCTCAAAAAGTCTCCATTTTTTAAAATAACTTTGTCATCGAGGTCTCCTTTTTGTTGAAATTTCCGCCCTGATTTTTCAAAATTTACAAATTCTCAAAACGTTTTCTTCCCACCAAGTACCTACAATAGTAAAGACAGTGTTTTTTCCTTAATGAAAGCCGTCGTTCAAAGATATCTTGAAACAAAGTGATCTACAATATTTCGAAAATATGAGGTTTCACATAATTTTGCGTAAAATATAGGCAAGTTTTAATCAAATATTTTCGAGAAATCTTTTTCTCAAAAAATCCCAAAAATGTTTTCTTTAAAATTTCTCTTCGTGCGTATGAAAGTTTGGTAAAACTAGATGTATTACAACAGCACATACTTTCTTCCATTATTGGAGATGGTTAATATTGCAATATTGCAATTTTTGCCCTACAAAAACCGCAGCTATAACTTGAAAAAATTCAATTCTACCAATCCATACGAAACTCCTGAAGTTCATATCTGCATTTATTTCGATAGTCAGGAATGGTAGTCATTTCATACTTTTACAAATGAAACGAACATGAATAAATTTAACTATGCATTATTTGCAGCACGTTATACAAAAAAGCAAGAATAAATGTACACAAGCTTGCCTTCAGTACATGAACTGAGCTTTCATTTTTTTAATAACATAACCTGCGAACAAAATGTTTTTAAAAGACGGTATTAAGAACCTAAGGAACATGTATTCAGGGAACACACTGTTTTAGAGAAAGTAATTTTCTACATTTAGGAACAAGATTAAACCACTTGTTCGTCACCAGGGCACAATACGAGTTTTTCTGTCGAAAAACGACCGCGCTTTCCCACAGCACAGCATATATGTTATTCCATTACTCTATTTTGTGTAAGCAATAGGCGGGAGGGTAAAAGTTATTGTTCGGCGAACCCTCTGTATATTAGAAAATTGCAATAATTTTCAATGCAAAAGTACTATATTGAAGAAATAATTTTCCCTTTAATGAAATTATTCTAAAAAATCTTTAAAATGATATGGTGACGTAAATTGTTTTGTAAAAACAGTATTTTTCACATAATTTTTGCTTAAAGTGAATGCAAGATAAAAAAATATTTTCCAAAAAAATGGCTCAATATTTTTTCTTTGAATTGTTTCCATGGATGGAGCAAAAGCCGCTTAAGAAAGAGCCCCAGTTTGAACTCCCGGAAATTAAGAAAATGTAAAACGTAGAAGTGAATGTGAGAAAGGATGTGCTGTGTTAGCTCTTGTTATTCATTTTCTTTACATTAATATCACTGAAACATTTGGCCGAGCTCGATGATACCTGGCAGGCGTTGTCCGTATTTGAGCATCATAGTAATTTGTTTAGAATAAATGAAATATGAAGAGAGGAATGATATTGCAAAAATAGAAACGCCATCGATAAATTAAGTAAAAATGCAATAGGAACATGCTGCCGATGAATATACGGTGTAAATAAAAACTTAGCTTCACAAATTGAAGTTTATTTCAGTATCATCTTGCACAAGGAATTAAGGAATTTGGAGTCGTTACTCCCATCGACACAGGGCGACTTCCCTGTTCTGATATCTCCCCCAACGGCGCACCGCTCTGGCCACGGTACTCTTAGGTCCTGAATGGTGTCTCGACCTGTCGGGCAGTGAAGTGCCCGTGGCCCCATTGGTTGGGGAACTGTTCAGACATTTTGCTGGTAATGATTGTAGAAACTACGGAAAAAAGACCCATCAGAACAGTCAAGAGCTAGAATTCTTCTCCAGACAAGGGCTCAACTCTGCAAAACTTCGCCACACAGCTCGCGTCAAAAATCCGCGCTGGCGGGACTCGGAGTCTTAACACTTCCGGTCAGAATCGCTGGAGAAACATTGGCAATGGCTGCGAGAAAACTCAGCCGGTTCAAGTATGCAGATCCGAAGACTGCTTGTGCTTGGCTGTGTTCATTACATAGTTGAAACGTGGTCCGCGTCTCTGACCACCACATTACCCAACTGAACATCACACATTATGATGCATCGATGGTGTTTCATTTTCATCACACATTATGATGCGCTTCTCATTTTCTCCCACCCTTCCATTTCCACGTAGTGGAAGGCAATGGCGAACCATCACTGAGACCTACTCAGGTAAGGGGACGAGATGAAAGTGTAAGCCTGCTCCCACACATTGGCTGAGAAATGAGGCTAGCGCTCACCATCTTCATTTGATGTGATTGCTATTTACCATATGAGATTATAGAGGACGAAATATGTATGCGCAGAACAAGAAACACACGTGGAGGTGATGTCATTATACGTGCATCTCAAACTACACTACGTACACCAAAAAAATCCAAGCAAAGCATATAATCACCAGGACTCCAATTCTCATGACATGTCACCTTTTCATTGATGCATTCTAGACGTAGGTAAACTGTAAATGAAGTTTATCACGGCATATAGCTGATAGAAATGTATAGTTTGGGGGCCATTTTTTAAATTTTTAGGACATTTTTCTGAAACTTTGCGTATTTTTTTCATTTCTACGCATTTTGTTTCCTTTTCGTGTTTTTTCTTAGTGAATGTTTCATGAATTTATAATGACATTCTAAAATAAAGTTTTTGGATCATTAGTTCATGACGAAATTCATTTCTGCAGTGGTCTCTGTTTTTCGACGTCTCAAAATTACTCGGATCTTCGGTAACTTCCCCGACTTTTCACAACTGACAATCGGAAGATCGGAAAAAACGGAGTACATTTACTACTAAAATAAATCCTTTTTTCGACGCGAATTGCCCTTTCTATAGAGCATGCGCACGCGCGGTTCTATCCCCCAACGCCCAGTCGTATTTTTCCCGGGGGCATGCACGTGAAACATTGTTAGGGGGGTCAGCATTTATGCTGAGTCTATTTTTACAGCCAGGTTTGTTAGCCCTGGGGTATGGAAGATGAAACAATGATGATGATGAGGGGAAGGGGACGACACACGCATACAAATACAAATCCACCCATGCCCGAGGCGGAACTCGGACCCGAGATCTTCTGGTCTGATACCGCTATGTCACTGTTGCCTTAATGATCTCGGCCATCTGACCGGCAAATATTTTACATTAAATATAATTTTATGTAAATACATTTTATTTAAAACTGTAAAATTAATTGAATAAATAAAAATGTTAGTATAAATTTTGTAGTATATTTTAAAAATTAGGTCATTGTCCCCTTATTTTGTCATTACTCTCTTATTTTTAAGTAATTTTAGCGTGTCATTTGAAAAGTTTTTAGGTCATCCGAATCCATGCCCAAGGAAGGATGGCCGTAGGGGGGGGGGGGGGTTGCGTAACGCCGCCCGCCGCGGGCGATCAATGCTGCGCAGGCGGCAGGCGCTATTCGCGCGCGCTCGCTCCGATCGCCCGCCGGCGCCTTCGCGCCCCGCGCGGCGAGCAGGGCCCAGGCCGGCAGGTCCTAGCGGCGAGGCCCGGCCAGTGACAGGATTCGCGACACAGCCAGGGCGAGTGCAGTCGCTGTCCGGAGGAGAATTCTAGCGGCCGGCTGCTCTGATCGGTAGTTTTCTCTGGTTTCTCCCATCAGTCGAATGCTCCAACAGAACCCTAACAAACGGTAAAAGGACCGCGCGCGATCTTTCCTTCCTCTTCTTCGTCCTATTCGCACCCGTTATTTACACACACACTTACACTAGCATGCACTACGCTACCACACATGCCGAGCGACAGGTCGAGAGGTTGGAGCTTGTCCCGGCTGGTGCGAGGTACCTGTATGGGGAAAGTGTATGTCGGCGCCGGATCCCGCCATCCACTGGGAGAATATCAACGCTTCTTCCCACCCGATAAAACGTGCGCCTCCTAAAACTATGTACAACTATTCGGAGGCGTGACTAAATCGATTTTAAGTCCAAAATTGCTCATACACACGAAATATTGTTACATTTTAAAATCGCTTGTGTAGCAACTCGTTGAAATTATTGCCAGCGTGGTGACAAACGTTCGTATTAACAATTCCTATCCTGGTTGCGAATGACGAGAATGTGACATAACACCTTCTTGGTAATATTTATTGGATATTCGGTGAAAAGAAATAGATGTCTTATAAAATGTATTTGCATGTTTCCTCCGAAAAATTGTGTGACATTTGTTAGAAATTCGTTTGAAATTGTTTTGCGATTATAAATTCTATTACATAAACAATACATTTACATATGGTGTCTAAGAATAAATATTTTATAAACTTGATTACTTTTTTGCCTATTAACATATATTGGTGAATTGCATGTAATGTGGCATTAATGTCATGACATTTTCCCCTGATTGTTACGTAACCGTAAAGGCGCTGATGTTCGGCACGTGTATGAAATCTCGTTGACTGCGACAAAACATTACCTACCGAACATTTTGAGCACAGGAAGTTGCTTCTAAAGGGGGGGGGGGGGTAATGTCACATACGTAGCTCCGTTGTATAAAATATCCTACTGTATGCGCATCGACAAAAAATTATGTTTTCAACCTCTCTACATGATCTAGGAATGTCTAACGTTTATTCTAGGACATCCTGTGTTATATATTGGATATATTGCATTATTAAAATGTATTATTGTAAATTTATAACGTGTGAGAATATATTGCTATGTTCCAAAGTTTGTGGAGACGCAACTGTGCAACTGATCTGGGAAGCCTTTGGCTGTCACCGCTCGGATTAGCTTGTTTTATTCGCCCTCTGCCCGACAGCACGGCGTTACACACTGCGCCCGCCCACGTCTTCGGTTGCCGACTGGGTTTGAATGAAATGACGTGCGCTGATGACTAGAACCAAGAATGGACAGAAACATTTTCCATCTTCCAAAAGTTTTGTTATTTCGCTTCTGGATTTGAACAATGGGCCCAACGTCTCTACATGTTTAGTGTAGTGTTTTATGCAGACATTTTAAACTGGGGTGTAATCAGAAAATCAGTGGGAGTGATAAATTTGTAGGTCTGCATTCGTCTTCAACAATAACATGGTCAATGTGCTGGGCCATATTTTTATACGTACACACTAATATTGTTGACAACAAAGTTGCCAATGAAACAAAAGGAGGAGATAATATTGATGGTACATATAGATGTTGAGAAGTCTGAGATATTTCTGTTGTTTTTTTAATTTAATTTTGTTTTGTTTTTTATCTGACCTCTCTTTGGGGGCGGGGTCCCCTAGGGGAAAGCTGTGTAAATCACAAATTTAATGAGTCCTGATGACGTGACGTGCTCAGATTTCCAGCCCCGGGATCTGCGAATAGCCTGCGCCAGTAACGTTTTCCCTCTCTAATTCTGTTGTTGTTCCAGCCTGTAGCTAAGAACGATTCGGAGCGTCTCGTATCCTTTACATAGGATATGCTCGTAAAATATGAACGTAGCGTGCTTCTTCCAGCAACTAGGTCGTGTAGTTTGCATGACTGTGTTTATCTGATGAAATGTTGATACTCGGAGCAAAGTGATCTTATTTTCCTAAGTCTTTTACGTCGTACTTTTCTCCATATTAATATACTTTCTTGTTTCCCTGAATATCTTTGTAATCGTATTCATCTACAAAGACATATTCAAACTTATTTTTCATTTGTTTTGAAATGTTTTCCTAGAATCATTTGACATTAACAAATCTCATTTGAAGAAAAATCTCTGAAAACATCCATTTTGAACGGTTACCAAACTTTCTTTGAATTGATGTCTTGGTATCTGTTTTAGGGTCTGAAAGGAAATAAATGTTGGTTTGCCGATGCGTGTCATCGTAATTCGGGGCAACGAAGTAGTTAACCGGGACGAGAGGCATGCATTTCTCGCTGATAAATGCCCCGGCATCACGAGTAAGCGGAGAATAGACTGCTGCATTGATCTGCATACATCAGGCGACTCGTAACTCATAAAATATATAAAGCCATGCACCGGAGGCTATCATATCGACCGCAAGTCCGTCGTCCCGTGGTGCCCGCCCGCCCGCCCGCCCGCCCGCCCGTGGGCGGTCCGCTCACTGCCACGCAGCCTCGCAGCTTCCCGAGCGATCGCATGACTAGAGACAAAGCGATACTTGATGTATTGGATCTCTTCCGTTGGATCACTCCACTGCCTCTGACCGGGAGGTCCGAGGTTCGAGTCCCAACGATTGCAGGAGTTTCGACACCAGCTTGTCAGCGAGGCCGCATTCAGCTGCTGTCTGGAGGAGAATTCTAGCGGCCGGCTGTTATGATCGGTAGTTTTCCGTGGTTTCCCCTGCCAGTACTAGGCGAATGCCGGAGCAGTTCTGTAACAAACGAGCCACGGACCGCGCGGGATCTTCCCTTCCTCGTCCTTGTTCTATCCCACTCCTTACACACCTACACTTGCATGCACTCCACTACCATACATGCCGGGAGTTCGACCGGGAGCGTACAGTTTGTCTCAGGAAGGAGCGGTGTTCCGCTGGTGGGAGATACCTGGGAGGGGAAACTTCGCTAGCCGACGGCAAGCCGGCGCCGGATCTCGCCTTTCAGCGGGGAAGATCACCCGCGTTAACTACACTTACGGGTCTATTACGGAACTAAATGTGTCCGAATAGTAATTCTGTAAAACTTTTTTTTTTCTCGATACACAGCGGTATCCGTATATTTTAAATCGTGATTGCACCTTCAGTTGGTATTGGAAAAACCAATTCATGAGTTGTTGATTTTCTTTTTGTTATTAGATAGTTTGTGTTGTTAGAATTGATTCCAAACATTGTATCTGCTTCATCAAGTGCAAGTACCTTTATCTGAGGGGATCAGTATTTTAGCTGAATCCCGATTTGTATCCCCTAAGGATGTTAGCCCTCGGGGTATGGATGATGGGATAATGATGATTGTGAAGGATGAAAGGACGACAAAGACATAGACATACACAAATACACCCACGCCCGAGACGGGGCTCGAACTCGCAGTCTTTTGCTCCGATGCCGTTGCGGCACTGCTGCTTTCGAATTCATTTAAATGACTCTTTGATAAACCCTTTCTTCTTATATTTTAAATCCTGCATTGATAAAATGCGATATCAGGTGTATCGATTCTTCAAATGTCGAGTCGAATGCACTACCAGGCTGCTTCTCCGCGTTTCTGGCGCGCCGTGCCCCCAAACGTTCGTTTGTCCGCGAGTCTAGAGATTCAATTCAAGTCCATGTTGCCTTATTTTACGTGGCGAGACTCAAGCTAGCAGGCCTGCTCTTCCTCCTGTCCACGCAAATTGCGGTATGTTCCTTTCACCATCTAGTAGAGGAAGAACACACTACTCGGGCGTCGAAATAGGCGATTTGAATTTTGCTCAGAAGCTTCTTTTAGGCTTGAGGATCTTTCACATACAGTAAATCCACAACATGGGATAGCCGGCTTTACTTCTCCTCCGAAGAAAAGCGTACGAAATATTTTTTTCACCCTTAAAAATCGGCGGCTTCGATCGGGTTTTTCAACCCGCAAACGTCGGTACAACCGCCCGATGCACTGATCCACCACCGAAGTCACTAGATTCACTTGCTTGCTTCCCCCCGCTCGTGCCACTCTGCGCGCGTGTCCTACTCCGTAATCGCGACCCCCCCCCCCCCCCCCCCCCCGCCGTGCATCGCTCCGCCACGGCTGGTCGTAAAGTGCTCTCTACTGCTCACCTGCGATCTCTACACCCGACTGCGGGATGTCCGCACGGCCGGTCGCCGCTCGGCCCTCCATCTCCGAAAGTTACTCCTCCCTCCCTCCCTCCCCTCTTACCTCGTTTCCGCACAGGTTGCGGGAATGTACAACCCGAACCCCAATCACGTCCTTTTACTCTTGAATTCATTCACTGGTTTTTGTGAATGAATAGATCATTGGTTATTGGGATTTCTTGACATCCAAAAAATAGTACTCCAGCACTTATGTTGTTATTTCTAGTTTCGTATAATTATTTAAATATAATAAGTAGAATTTAGAAAAGGATAACTGATGTTTTACGTTAATTTCAGGATGCTTCAATCCACAAATAACGTGTAATGTAAAAAGTAATGAGGCTGCTTGGGTGTGTGACCAACTCGGTTCGCAATGTGCCTGCAAATCTCATTCCGACCTTTCCTAGATGAAAAGCGTGCGTATGGAAAAGGGTTGCTTTTTTCTCTTGTTGCTGGTTCTACTGCTTTCATCGTCTATACTACTGCTAATAATATGATAGGTCGTAATAATGTAAGTGGTAGTATTGTATATTGTAATATGAAATAAACGGAGAATTAATTATTTAATTATTATTTACATGAGTGAATGCGAATGTGAATAATTCAGCCCCTGTAATGGAGTTCCTTGGATGCCAATTATTGACTATTCGCTGATAGGTGGGTTTCAACTCGTATTAAAACATGTTTTTTTTCCCTGATTTACTCATCGGATCGTGTTATTTACAGCAATTTTTCTCCGCTGGAAATCCCGAGACTTCATTACAGGAGATATAAAAACCTTACAGAGAACTAAATTACATATAATTCAATACTCTTGCGACTTACTGAGGGGCGAAATATAAATATATTTGATTTACTAAAAGTCAGTGAAAGGAAGTGAAATTGAAAGCAACGCATGTGTCAAGCGTATAATGAGCGAGCGACCTTCCACATTTAAGTAAAAACTGATAAGTGCGCCAGTGTGGTTAGCGATTCATGAAGAGATATAGCATTATAAATTATTTAAGTCAGAGCATAAGCACGATAAAATATGATTAATCGCATAAGAAGATTCGCCGACAATAGCGCAAGGCACACTCGCAGACCTTATTTGAGTTTGCTGATTTATGTGCGAAAGAATGTAAATCATTCGCCGAGGGCTTAACGTGGGGTGGCTGAAAGGAAAAGACGACCGCCTGGCGGTGAGCTCGCACTGCCCGGTGCAGCTGCTCTTGTCTTGTAAGTGAGGACTAAAATTGCAACGAGGAGGATGAAACTTTGAAAACGAGGATTCATCTCCTCGTGTAGAAAACAGACTTCGTTAACTGAATCAGGAGGACTTGAGAAATGTTGACTTGATGATAAGAAATTACTTCTCTGCATCAACTCTGCAAAGTTTCAGAAAAATAGAAATACTGTACAGATAAGGCGAGTCAGTAATACTTTCAAATGAATTTACTAAATGGCGGGAAATTATTTCGCAAACGATATCTACATGCAACTAAGATACCACGCACCTGATTCTCATATCTGAAATATTCGGCACTATAGCAAAGGAGGGCCCATTCAGCATTTATGTTCAGTAGAATAATTTGTCGCTAGACGGAGAACGCAAAGTGTACTCGTCCTCTCCATACTATTGTAGCAAAATACATACATGTATATGCTGTTACCTAAGTGAGAGATCTGACGATCTATACAAAAATGTAATGCGCAAAGTTTGTATAAGATATCATATACTTTATTAAGACAATTTCACTATAAATTTGACATAATTGACTAATTGCATGTAAGGTTTGTGCGTGAAGGCTCATTGCAATCCTCGTACGAGTTCCAATTCACGTTGCTATCGTCGCTCGGGTATCAATTCGTAACGGGGTGCGCAGGCTCCATCATTGTACTCCAATGTGCTCTTGGTCATGGAACAGTCTTCCGTCGCGGCACGGGCTTCGAGCAGCGTCGAACGACGTGGAGCAAGGCTGCGGATTCCATTGATGGATTAATTAGTGATTCCTGTAACGCCAAGTGCCAAGGTCACTAGTCCCGTAAGTGAAGTGCATTTGTTATTCTCGGGAGGCGGCTAGCGGGGTTTCCCTAACCAGGTATCTCCCACCAGTGGGGTACCGCCCCAGCCGGGACAAACTGTAAGCGCCCGGCCAGTCTCCTAGCATGAGTGTCAGTATACTGCATGTAAGTGTAAGTAAGGGGTGAAGATAAAACAACGAAATGGAAGGAAAGATTCGCACGGTTCGGGGCCCGTTTGTTGGGGAAATGCTCGGGCATTTGTCTGATATTGATCGGAGAAACCACGGGAAACTACCGATCGAAGCAGCCGGCTGCTGGAATTCTCTTCCAGTCAGCGACTAGACAGTGTCGAAAACCCTGTTAGCGTCGGGACTCAAGGTTAGAGGCATGATTCGAGGCTGTGGTGAGGTTGGCTTTTCATACGCTTCCGATTTGAGCCTCATCCCATCTTTAATCCTTCATCTCTCATTATCATTCACCCCTCGTGAACTGGAAGGACAAATGCAAACACCTCTGCGATGCCGGGATAGGGGAGGACATAAGGTTTCTCTCTTGCCTACTCTCGGATATGGCTATGGTACTTATCCAACACACACACACACACACACACACACAAGAGCGCGCTCGCACATAAACACAAATGCACAGTCTCACACACCATTATTCGTGTGTTTATGTTGCGGTTCATTTTCACTGATTTTAACAGAAGCAATGTCACCCCTCCTACTTCTACTGTAAGATGATTGCAATTTATACTGTAGTATTTTTCTACTGATATATTGTATTTGTTACAGAAGTAGTCGCTAATAACCACGTTGTTGATGCGACACTTCACACTGTTTCAGATATTTCTTGTAGAATCTGTAGATTCGACGGCTAGTTTATGAAACGTGCATCCTTTCTGCCCCCCCCCCCCACACACACACACACATGCCCTTCTCGCATACATCGCTTTCTGCCCCTCGCTCCCACCCCCGCGCCCACGTGCGCGCTCCAAAGCGGCCAACTTCAGACTTCTCTCGGTATTCGTTTTGGCAGATTGTTCTCCTTATTACCCCCCCCTCCGTCCCTCCGTCTTCGCCCGAGCAGCGCGCCTTCTCATCTGCACCGAAAGCATTCATCTTCTCACAGACAGCGCACATTACGGCCCGAGCGAGCGGGCCTGTTCTAAACTATCTCTGGCTGTGAATAATTTTCGGGTCCTGTCGGAAACTCGGCGGCGGAGAAGGAACAGCTCCCACTCAGCTTCTTCGGCGCGACCTCGCTCGGGCTGCGAGAGCTCCGCGCCAGCGGGGCCTTTGGGCGCTCTGCAGCTTCTCTGGCCGGCTCCTCTACTGTCCTTCCGTTTCGACGCTAGTTGTGTAGCGAGGTAGAATCCAGAAGCCTGCTGCTTAATTCCGCGGTTCCACCGATCGATACCTCGAAAATGATGCAGCTGTACCCTCACAATTGGCCCGCGCTATACTCCTTCCTTCCTCTTTGTGGTTCTATCCTTTCTCCTTACTTCCACTTCCACTCTAATGCACTACGCTACCGCACATGTCGGGATACTTTTCGAGCTTCTACCGACTGGGGTGATGTCCCTGTGGGGAAGATATCTAGAGCAGGAATTTCACCGCAACGCCGCGTGTAGGGCCGCGCCGGATCTCTGCTGTAAACGGGGTAGGAACACCGCTCCTTCCAGGATACCTAGAACTCGTGCACTTAATTGACTAATGACTGCAGTCGTTCACGGGCTCTGAAATCGATCGATCAACCGGAGCGGCCTCGCAGCTGCTCCACCTCTGCGGAGGAAACACGCGCTCCGAGGGAGATCCCGCTGCACAGGTCGAACCCCTACACCACATCCGCTTTTATTCTGCTTCATCTCTGTTTACTGTCACACGGAAGTGGTAAACATGAATTTAAGCGCTTATACAAGGAGTGTAAATGAATGATCGAAAGTAAGAATATATTTTATAAGTTACTTTCAATAATGTAATAAATGCCCGTCAGATGGCAGAGATCGTTAGCGCAGTAGTGTCTTAGCGGTCTCGAACCAAAAGACCGCAGGTACGAGGCCCACCTCGGACATGGGTGTATTTGTGTATGTCTATATGTGTGTGTACCCTTCACTATCATCATCTCATCGTTCATACCTCGAGGGCTAATAAACTTTGGAGATAAAAATCGGGATTCAGCTAAAATGCTGATCCCTCCCCCTCCCAAATAAGGTACTTGCACGTACCAAAGCAGGATGATCCGAGTTGACTTTTTCGCGAAATAATAATAATAATAATAATAATAATAATAATAATAATAATAATAATAATAATAAAATTATTAATAAATAATTAAAATGATTTATGAATTAAATATTTTATATTAAGATGAAACTCCACCGTACGTAGCCTCCATTTTACTTTCCCACCCTTTCTTTGTAAGAAGAGAAAGTATTGTAATGTTGTGCCAGAAAATGGGGAATTTTCGACAGAAAAACTCCGGGCTTTGGTAACGAAAAATTTGATAAATTTTGTTTCATATAGAGTAAATTATTGCATCTAGGACATGTGAGGTCAGAATCTATGTTTTTGGGGTCCTGGATACAAAGAAAATCGATATAATAAAATGAATATTATGTAAGGCGAAAGAGCCTTTCTTACCTTTTCAAAACGACCTGTCCGCATGCCTATATCAACAACAAAACGACTGTAGCGCGTAATTCACTACCAATAAGAAACGAAAACGATTGCACTATTACAACGTAACGTAACTTCCAGCAGTAACATTAATTCAGCAAGTATATGATTTGTAATTACTGTGTCATACGGTGTAATGTATTATTTATTGTTTCCATGTCCGAGTTACTGCGGGGTGAATGAGTCATCTCTATTCGTTTCGAAACGGGACGTGACCACTGCCGGGTTGAGAGGACAGCCGGTATTTAGAGAGGAATACATTGTCTTGCCACACGGCTCCGCTCAGAATAACATTGTTTAGAAGTGACATTTTTCTTGCCTACCGGTGAAATACGACCCTCCTGAACACTTGTTTTTTGATTTACAATAATTATTAATTTATACAACTAATCAGAAGTTTATTTCAGTTACGGTATGTGAGTGAACGGTTAGTAGTAGTACGGTTCTTTAGTTACATAATGTGTTTCATTGTCGCACGTATTGTGTTAACTTCAGTGATCACAACAAAAGATCATACACTGCGGCGCAACAGTGAGAAAGCTATTCTACTTGCGTGGAACGTGTGTCTAGAACAGTGCATTGTTGACCGGGCGTGTATTTCAGGCGAGTTTCTTCCCCAACTTCGCAAGTTTCCTCCCGGAAAACTTACGAGGAGGGGAGAAATGTTTATAACTGTTCTTGAGTGTCTCCACACCCTCATTTCCCCAGGGCTCCCGTTACAGAAACGTCTGAATTCACCACCAGCGAAGTTTAAGGGGCGGCAATCTTTGTTCTGCATGAAGGCCAAAAATCATGATACGGCCCAACTTCCACAGTAATTTAGTCCTCTCAGATACGATGATGCAAAAGCCGGATCTCCGAATGAATCAACAAGTCGCGATTTTTTTCATAAAATCTTGATTTACAATAACGTATAATATTAATTCAGTTTCATTATGAGAGAAAGTTTGCTTTTAGATGTATAAACATTGAGTTGAGAACTTGGTTTAATGATTAAAAAATATTAGAATGTGTTTTCGCGTATTTTACTCAGTTATAACTTTCTATTTGTTTTCCAGGAAACTTCGTGTTTAATTTTCAGACCGAGCCGACATAATATTACTTTCGGAACTTCGGCTCCAATGTTTTAAAATGACAATCTAAGTTTGACCTTTGTTGAACAAGATCGCCTTTAAAATTGAAGGACAGCGGAGGAGAAGCGATCAACCGGGTTTGGGATCACAGTAAAAAGGAGCTCGTGGAAATGAAGGCGTTGAGAGTCAGTTGGGATTTCTACAGGCGTTTTGATAATGATCGAAGCGCAATTATGAACAATCGTTTTCATTATTAAAATGAAGTTGAGAAGTATGTTATATCGAAAGCATTTCAGCTAATTAACATACCTTTTAAATATTTGAGAAAATGCGTTTTTCATACAACCGTTAACCTGTTTAACAACGCTAGGGATATGATCAAATAATTGTAAGTGAAGTAAATAAAATTAATCAAATAAACTAAAATAAAGACTTTAATCGTATGAAATGCATTTTCAACGGCTGTTCGTACAACTCATCACGTATCAAAATGGGGTCCTGGCCGCTCTCTTTGGGGGAGGGCGAAGGCGAATGTTCGTAGAATTTGGTTGGTTGGTTGATAAGTGATTGCGGGCGCGTTACTACCAAGGTCATTAGTCCTGTAAGTGTTGTGAATGTTTGATCGCGGGAGGTGGCGAGATCGGCGCCGACCTCCCCATCGTCTAGCGGGGCCTCCCTCCACCAGATATCTCCCACCAGCGGGGCACCGCCCCCGCTGGAACAAGCGTTCAGCTCCCGACCGGTGTCCGGCCAGGTGTGGTCGTGTAGTGCTTGTAAGCCACTGCAGCTCCTCCTCCGGGCAGTTGGTGAACTGAACCCAGGTATGTAGCTAAGATTGAAAATCCACCGCTGTTCGGACTCGAACGCTAATCCCTTCTGAAGTACGATTCTGTGCAGAGATAGCTGTCTTGTAGTTGAGACATCGCGTTAGTGAAGGCAAATTTTAGAAAAACATCGATACTTCGACATATCGAGGAAAGGTTTTTGATGTCGATGAAAACATCGACCAAAAGAATTGATGTTTAAAATAGGTTGAAATATTTGGAAGTGAAATGTCCTGGTTATAAACATAACACGTCATTATTAGTTTAAAGTATATTCTACCTTAAATTTTAGTCATCTTAATTTTATAATCAATGTTCTATGTAGTCAAGATTCAAAATGCAGTTTGACGATATCACCACGTACAAAATGGAGAAGAAAAAAAAACGGAGAAAGTTACGAATAGCAAACGGCTTCGTGCCTCGGGGATTGGCAACAGTGACAGTTGCTAATGGCTGTTGATTGCGAGCAATTCACAAAAAAAAATAGATACTGAATTTTTTATTTATATCAAGAGGATTTTTTAAACATTGATGTTTCTGGACAAATATATCGATCTGAAGAAAACATCGAAAGCAAAACAATGATGTTTTAATATCGATGTTTCTGCTCGAAAATACCGGCGTTTGAAAAACGTTGGCTACGTCGCGTGGCAGTCGGAGCAGCTTTGTAACTCCGCTTCGCGTGCCCTCGCTGCGCCGGGGACGGAATTATCAGCCGCCCTGTGTTACGGTTATTACTGCGACAAGAAAGTTTTTTATCGATCCGCCTGTGGAAACTCCCTTTGCAAACAAATATTACCGCTACTTCTCTTTTTGCCGCGGGCTGATGTATGGCACGTTACGACGCAGTCAGCGGGCATTACGAACAGCGATTCAACAATCTCGGTTCCTAGGCAACGGGCTTCTCCGAGCAGTCGCTCGCCCATTGGGGGGGGGGGGGGGGGGGCGCGCGGGAGTGTGGGAGGCTGGCGGCCGCTGGGTTACTCGTTCCGAGAATGGGGGTCGCGGCCGGTGTGTACAACCTGCTCAAACATGTAGGAAATTCTCCAAGACAAAATAAAGTGCTTGTTAATGTAAAAGTATAATATTTGGGTATTTTTTCTAAGGTATATGTGAGGCACCTAATAAATCAAACAAAGAAAATTTTGAAAGAAAAAAAAACTTTGAAATTTTGAATTATCCGTAACTTTGTTGTCGTCTTCTTTTTATACGACACTAATAGATCCATCCGGTGGATAGACAACATATCTGTTTGCTCTACGAATAAAGTCAAAATAAACGTTTCTTGAATTAAAAATGAATTTAATTTTTCCGATTTATACGATATTTATGATTTGCGTGATGACTTGTACGTAACTAATGTTTTTGTATACATTCTACCTGGAACATGTTCTTGAACGACAGTAATTTTGAAACATGTTTCTGTTTGTTATAAATTTTCTAAAAGATTATTTTATATTAAATTTCTACGATTTATGTTTTATGGCAGCACTTAAGAATGATTTATTGTTTACACCATATGTTAGCTGTCTTTTTTGTTCGGAGTAGTGTCTCGTCCGTTTCAAAAAGAATATCTCTTTAATGCATCTGCTTTTTTCTTGAATGTTGCTTCTTCTTATATACGTTTCATTACTAATTTCCTAGAGGAAGGATTACAAATGTAGCAACCATTATACGATATGCCGTTGTGGATTCTCGGGAATGCTACTTAGAAGCGTTTCCTGCCCCTTTCGTTTTCCATACTAGAAAAATGCATCCGCCTTCACTGGAAAACGTTTTTAGTGAGAATGGACATTAAAAAAATGTTTTTTATTAATGCGAGATTTTGCTCTAATGTTTTATGTAATATTAATTGCATTTTAAAAATCCGCCGATTAGTGAACGGATTCAGTTAATAATGATATTTACGTAAGCATATTATATGGTAGGCTAAAAAAATTGAGAAAATATTTCCACTCTGTCGAAAAAAAAAGCATAGAAAAGAACTTTGTCGTATTAATGTGAATTTTAGTTGGCTGTGAGTACGCGGGACAAAATTGAAACCATATTTTTAAGAACCATTGTTGCTCATGCGAGAAAGTAAGTCTGCGCACCCGCAAGAGAATCGTGCCAGGAGACGCGTTTTAGGAAACAGAATGTTGACTTCTGGGCTGATGGTGGTATGAAAAAAAAATCAGTTTAAAAAAATAGAGATTGCCATTCCTGATTTTCAAGTAAATACAAAAATATGGTATAGTTTTCCAAGGACACAATTTTAAGAAATGAATTTAGTCTATAAATTCAGGAAGAAACGTTTATATTCACCATTTCTCCATAGTTAAAATTGTTTGAATAGGCATTTTGTACAGAAAATATGAAGCTTCCAGGTTGTTTTCTGTAATGCAGTTTTTTCTAGCTTTACCGCCTGGTTGTTTTATGAATAAATGCTACGTCATTTTATCCAGTCACAGGCTAGCAAGAGGGCCCACATGCTGCCGCCTTGAGCAGAACTGCTCGCCCCTTTCTCCAAATGCACCTTCGTCGTCAGCTTATTCCACTGTTATGTACGCCGCAAAATCCAGCCGTAATGCCATTGTAATATTTTAATACTGCCGATTATTGATTACACCATGGTATTGATGAAATGATTTTTACTACGTGGATTTGGTTTCAGAATTCTTAACGAGTAGACAGAGCTGTTAGTAACTTCAAGTTCACAGGAGAATCTTACGAAAATAGATGTTAAACAAATATATTTGAACACGTCATAATTCGAATGCGATTAATTTTGGATCGTTCATGATATGTTACATCTATGAAATGATTCAATGCTCAGGGAATGGGTTTGAAATGATCTGAGTTTTTAGGTCATATGGAACATTTTCGCACAGTTTAATTGTAGATTTGACAGTCTATTGATGAAATTACATTGAGTGTGGTCCAGTTTTTAAAAGCAGTCCTAAACACTGAATTTTTTCTTTGGATATTCCAATAAAATATTTTAAATGCTTGAATATTTTTGCAATTTTCTAATATATTTCTCTGATCCATTTCCATTGCGTAAAATGCCACCGACAAGGGTGCTGAATGTATACTAGTTTTCAAAATAAATATAAATAGAATTTTACAGAGGTGGCAAAAAACATGGTGTGCTATGGGAGTGACAATACAATATAATAAATAGTACACTTTATATTTTGCAGGTGATCAGGTAGTCTGCTGAATATACTGACAACCTGAGTTATATGATGCGTAAATTCAAAGAATTTTATTTATGAACTGAAACTCAACGATAAATATGGACAAATCTGAATACCGGGTAGGTGGTTACACTGTTGTAGTTAGATCTTCCTTTAAAAAATACAATGAAAATGAAAGGGGTGGAAAAATATAAATAATTGGGTGTCTTATGCAATAAAAAGGGTATTAATCAAGAAGATATAGAGAGAAGAATTGATTTGAGAAGGAACGTGCAGCGATGTATGAATTCCATGTTGCGGAACAATGTGTTAATAACAATATCAGAAACGGCTGTACTTCACATTAGTAGAAAGTTATAATTTATGCAGTTATAAAGTTAAAATATAGCAGGTAGACGCAAGAACAAGACCAAAACTGTTGAATTTAGAGATGAACGTTTGGCGTACAAGCGTGAATACAGCGAAGTCGACACAAAAAAGAATAATGGTATAAGGAGGGAAATGAAAACAGGAATATCGGTGAAATAGAAAAGAGACCAATGATGATGTATGTACAAGTCATGCGCATGGATGATAAAAGATGGCCTTAGCTATTCTTCAGAGGAAGATCTAAAGATGGAAGACGCAGCCGAACTTGGAAAAGGGGATTGGAGGAGGCCGAGATAGCCAGGCGAATCCGAGATGACTTGTGGGAAAGTGTATGGGAGACCCACGGAGCATGAAGACAAGGAGTGGCACAGGCCACGAGAGCCGGGCGAAGACAATTCATGGAAAATGAATGGAAATGAATGGAAAAGTGATTTTGATTATTTCAATTCTTACATTTAAGACCCGTTCTAGTAATAGAGGTATTTGCGACAAATTCATTCCCTTGCAAATGAAACTAACAAATTGGTTATAGGAGTCTAGGAAATCAGCATACATATTACATACTATTCATTTTATTCAGAATCGGTATTCCGTTTATAAATTGGACAATGATTGAGAAGGAATAATTGTATAAAAATTTGCATTAAAAATGTAAATAAGCTCGTGTCGTCAATGCTGGTTGCCAACAGGTTCATGAACTACGCATGCCAATTGGTTAAAAGAACTTCCGATGCTGACACTATAAATCATTTAGTGTATGCTAGGTGCGTACGTTGCCCTAAATCACTGTCTCTGCATTAGAAATATGGATCTAACAAAATAACTTCATGTTATTCCCTAGTTTAGCAAATTGTAGATACATAGATTTATTAAAGTTTGCTTTGAGCTAATGCTCAGTTGCAAACATGATAACAATTAGAATTAGAACAATTATAAAACTATTACAAATATTTACAATTAGAATTAGAATTTGATATCTTAGCTCTAATTAATATATAGTTATCTCTAAACTGACTTCTAGTTTATCTAACACTTCACTGCACTACACTCCCCTTTACTACACTATACTATACTCCCCTTCCCTCTACTACAGTATACTTCACTTAGCTTCACTGTATGAGGTCATAGCAATAATAATAATAATAATAATAATAATAATAATAATAATAATAATAATAATAATAATAAAGATAAATGTCTCAGTATTATTAGTGATGATCTATATGGAATTAAGTATATTTTTAAATTTGAGTATATTAAAAGGAAGAGTTTCTAGTGTTTTTGCAGGTAGTTTGTTCCAATCTACTATAGTGCGATTCACAAAAGACAACTTGCTTATATTAGTTCTTTGTTTTCTACATAGTATTTTCGATGGATGGTCTCCTCTGCTTTCATAATCTGGTCTCTGTAATCTTCTACCAATACCTGCCCATGCTGTGTCTCCTCTGTATGGTTTGTACATTACGCATAAAGGCACCCTTTTCCTCTCTCTTAGATAAGGACTCCCATTGTTCTCATCCATCAACAACGCGCCCCTGATTTAACAAACTTTCTGGCCTAGTTTCTAGTATTTAATTTTATCTAATGCCTCGATTTGCCCTTTTCTGTACGGGTCCCAGCATGCCGCTCCGTATTCTAAAATAGCACGAACAAGTGAAGTATATGCTAGGGATCGAGCATTTGGACTACTATTTTTTAGAATACGCATTCCCAAGTGCAGCGCCCTCCAGAATTTTTTGAGCGTATTGTTAATATGACCAATTCAAGTCGCTTCGCAGGACCAAACCCAAATACTTTCAGTTTTTTTTACACTTAGTATAACGTTAGTTCCTAACTCATAATTGGAGTGTAGTACTTGTGTACTTGATAAAACAAATGGATTTACTCTTTTCCGTATTTAATTCCATCTTTTTTCTGCGTGCCGTGTTTCATAAACAGTTTAGATCGCTCTGTAAAATATTTTCATCCGCAGATGAGCCGATATATTACGCAATCATCGGCAAAAAGTCTAACTTTCGATTTTATTCCAGTTGAAATGTCATCAATGAACTCTAAGAATAGCAATGGCTCTAACCCACTCCCTCTGGGGGATCCCAGAGGTTACATCGGCTTTCGGTATACTTATCACCTATTCGGACTGTTGTCACAACCGTGGGTACGTTTTATAATTATTAATTATATATCTCTAGTTCTTTCATTCCAGTAATATGTGAAATGCTAAGCCGGTTCTAATCGTATCTGATCTTCCCACACTTCTTGTACCTACTGGATTACGTTCTCGGTACCATCACGCTACTAGTTCTCTCAACGTTTTTTTCCTACTGGATCGTCATTGTCAATAATTGTATGTATTTCTAGTTAATCCCCTTTTCTTTAATAAAATGAACTCGAAAATTATAAGATGCTCCCAGCTTTCTATACGACCGGACCCGACAAAACACAACACAACACAACACAACACGACAAGACACGACCCGACACGACCCGACACGACCCGACACGACCCGACCCGACCCGACACGACCCGACACGACACGACCCGACCCGACACGACACGACCCGACACGACCCGACACGACCCGACACGACCCGACACGACCCGACACGACTCGACACGACCCGACACGACCCGACACGACCCGACACGACCCGACACGACACGACTCAACACGACCCGACACGACCCGACACGACCCGACACGACACGACTCAACACGACCCGACACGACCCGACACGACCCGACACGACTCGACACCACCCGACACCACCCGACACCACCCGACACCATCCGACACGGCACGACAGGACGAGCTATTCGCCACGCCACGCCGCTTCCTTATCCCCTACGTGTACCGGCCGGCACTTCTCATTCCGCCCCTGTCGGACCCCTCGGCCACCCCCACATCGTAGCCTCCTCTTTGAGCGCTGCCCACCGCGGGCGATGGGCCGCCCCGCGCCGCCCAAGGTGCCCGCCCGCGCCCGCCCGCGCCCGCGCTGAAGCCAACTGAGCGTAGTGGTACCACCGCCGCCGCGGCGTGTGAAACTAATCATTGTCAGATTATGGGCAGTCGATCCATCACTTACACTACTCATTATGTACCGCACGCGATAAATTATTCCATCACGGCTTAAGCGCTCAAACCACTAACCCCGCCAAATCGACTGAGTAATCCCATTAGCGTCCACAATGGACGTCATTTCAATAAAAATCACATTATTTTTGGGCAATATCTAAATCAATACCCCAATTTATACGCGATTACACGAAAACTGCGGAATCAATATTCATATTTTAGTGGGCAGTACGCGCGCGCCATCAATAGAGGGCGCTGACTTAGATGGACAGCCGCCCCCCCCCTTGCAGTCGGGCGAAAGGAGGGGGAGGGAGGGGGGAGGGGAGGGGGAGCGAGAGTCGCCCCCGCGTCGCGCTCTTGAGGAATGCTCCTCGGAAATCGCTGGATGCGCGAAGGCGAAGTTTCTGAGGGAAAAAGTTTTCGGCACTCTGCTGCTTTTGTCCATTCAGCATGAAATAAAACCTTTTTTTTTCTTTCTTGATGGATTTGAGAATCTGACCCGTGCCAGAAGAATGTTGCGCGTTAGTTATATGATGGAATATGACTGGAGTGTGTAAGAGAGGATGTGTGTCGAGCTATGCAAACTTAAAGTTGGTATAATGATTGTACTGTGTTTAGTGTTCAGTTGTATGTTGTACACTTATAAGGAAGTAGTAAAATCTTATATAATAAGCAGATTAGCTAAATATGTATAGTGTTTTGTTTGATTATGAGTAAAGTCTCTCAGAAAATGTTGAAAATGTGACGTTAGCCAAAGGAAAGGGTTCTGGAGATCTTGGATACTTTTGTGAATTACATATGAAATAAAACTTCTTTTAGACCGCCACTAGAATAAGGGCTTTTAGGACATGTACAGCGTACTTAAAATGAGTCGATGCTTAAATGTTCAGATAAAACCGTGAAATCAATTTTTTGCTTATCATCTACCCCTTATATTGATGCCCAATTAAATAATTTGTATTCTTGAATTAAAATAAAAGGAAAGTCAGACAGACAGTGTAAACATAGTGTATGACAGACTTGGTAAAAGTAATTTTATTTTGCTCGTAGGATAGCGCCACTCAGCATGTATGCTTCGTGTCACATTGTTTACTCGCGAAATAAAATGTCACTTTTTCTACTCGTGTCATAAATAATTATTTTGATTTAGCGTGAAGAGTGTGAATAGGATCTGTGGTAGAATAATTCGTACATATGTATGCCGGGATTTGTAAGGTGTGTACTGGTGTGTCATCCTGGATTATGATGAAACTAGTGAAAGTTGAATGTTCTATGTTGTTGTGCCCTGATGTACAATTAGTCTTGTGTACAGATAGCTGTGTCCTGATGTGAAGGGAGGGTTGTGAACTTTGGTATATGTATTATCTTAATATGCAAATTTGAAAAAAAAAACAACGAAGAACTCTGAGCTCAGCCTCAAGTACGTTAAATAAAAATGTGAGAACTATAAAGTACGTTGGGTACGCGTGAGAATAATATTGTGGCAAGCGGTAATAAAATGTAATGTTTATTTTAGTCGTATTTTAATGCATTTGCTGTGATTACTTTCTGGTGAAATTTTTATCTACTTACTGTTGTGTTGTATAATGTTTACCTTTTAATTGATGAAGTGGAAACAAAAGACTTCAGTCTCGAATCTAATTGCGGCCAGTTCTTCCCGAGCTGTGTTTCTGCAGCTGTCACTTCAGAGGTATCTCCCCTGGGGAAGAAGAGCGAAAGAAGGGGGCCACAAGTGCTAAAATTAGTTTCCAGATATTGAGAATTGAAGATTTAATAAAATCTAGAAAATTCAATTTTTGACTAACTAGGCTCATTATTCCAGGCTATGCAGATTGAAAGGTGATATTTGTGAATATTATTCCAGATTCGTGAAATATATAACTCTTTGACAGTTTTTTGCTGTTGTGGCCGTATTGAAATAAAGCCGCATTAAATATTCTACTCAAGTCCAGGTGTTTTATTACTATTTTTTTTGTTTTAAACCACACATATTGTATTATAATATATACTATAATCTACATTAAGATGACATTAAAAAGAAACACTTAACATTGACACTCATCTTTACAGTCATACCCTAAAGGACACAATTGTATATTTTGAATGAACATTAATACTTCAATTATTTTAATATACTGATTTAAAAAACAGATATTTCTCTGGCGTTTTTTCTGTCATATTAGACTATAGTTCTTCAATCATATCCACTACCTCTGCAGAAACTGCAAGGTTCTTAAAGACGTCATGATACCGTGACGTTATGTGATTTGCTTTACACACTGCTAGGTCTTTTTTCTTTGCTGCGTCGATACCTTTGGCCTCTCTATAGTAGAGGAATGAGTTCATGTGAACCTGATCTCCCGCGTTGCCGGCGACGAACATTGATAACGCTGTATTCATTATCCTGAAAACGTTTTTTCACGCGAGTAGGCCGACGTGGACCACGCGTGCAAACACCCTACATTTATCGGGGTCAGTTATGTTATCGCGGTCGTAGATGCATGTAATTTTATCATGGGATCAGAATTTAGCTAGATCCGATTTTTATCCCCCAGGGTCGTTAGCCCTGAGGGAATGGAAAATGAAATGATAGTGAGGATTGAAAGGGCAATTCACATATACAGGTGAATACAAACACACCCATGCCCGAGGTGGGACACGAACCCGCGATCTTCTGGTCCGAGAACGCTACATCATTACATCCTTAGGATCTCGGCCATCTGATGGGCTCAAGGCTGTTTCTGTATTGCATGAAATATTATCTTTCCTTTTCAATTTGAATTTCCCTAATTTAATTTGAAATAACTTTTCAATTCTTTTCTTTTGTATGAAAATTTGATCCAATAGCCTTTGCCAGATTTTTCAGATAAGTTTTCTTCGGTATACATCCCATTTATTTTATATGGATCACCAGTTTTCTTCGTCATCTGCATTACTGTCACCCATTGAGCAGGACCGTAGATAATCCTTTCCCTGATTGCACGTTTTTTCTGCTTTTCAATATGTGAGTGCATATGATCTCCTTCATTTTGTGTGTGGCCAGTTATCAAAAATGTGTATTTGGTAGGAATGTTGTGCGAACGAACTAGAAACATCTCAACAGGTGTGCCAATATTCTGGCATAAAATATATCTTAATAATATGTATTATAAATATTTAAATAGCGTGTATTATATATTATATGCAGATACGGCCGTTTGGAATGACTGAAACAATCGTAAGTCACGTAATATATTTAATATAACACGGCCATACAGGTTCAATGTTGCAGTATAGAATTAAAAGCTTCATTTACGAATATATTACACACTTTAGTAAGGATATAATTTTATCTTGCGTACCCTTTTTAGCTCATAACTTTTGGGACTGTACCAAAAAGTTGTATTTTTACTTTCCCGTTTACGTAGTAGGGAAAGTAAAAATATACGTAGTATAGGGAAAGTTATGTAATGCTACGGAAAATCGATTTCGAGATTTCAACGGAAATGCACGTTTTGGGGTCTCCAGATACCGCCCCCCCCCTCACCTTTGAAAACGTCCGCCGGTCCGTCCGTCCGTCAGTGAACACTTCTAGCACCTAAACCATACGTAGGATTTTTTTTCCAAATTGAAGAAACTCGTGACGATCTTGCGCGAGTCGGATCTGAGAGGTTTTCAAAAAATCTTTAAAATTTGGGGATACTTTACAGGAAGCCCTTCAGACATTTTCAAAATCTTCTCAAAAACGGCTCAAAATTTCTTCTTAAAAATTTCTTCTAAGAATAGAGTACAATTCACTTATTAAGGTGGCGTAGGTGAGATTTTCAGGTTTTATTTTAAATTTTCGAAAAATCCAAAATATCAAAATTTTTCGGGCGTCTTCTTACAACAAAAAATTGAAGATAGAGAATTATCCCCCAAATAAAATTTGTTCTCCATTGTGAGTTCTTTTATTAAGGTCATGTATGTTTTTTTGAAACATTAGAAGTTTTCGCGCGATATTGTCATGAAATTGTGCAATTTAAAATTTACAAAACCAAGATTTTCTCAAAAACCCCTCCAAATTTTTCATTAAACTTTGGACGGGTATTGTACTAACAGCATAAGATGACATAAACGCCATATTATTCTATTCTTTTGTTTTTTTTAAAAATTACAAAAACAGTAATTTTTTGACTTCTCTCATATCGTTAATATTTACTTTCGCGACAACTTCTTTATATTAATATATTTATGAGTACATGTGCATTAAATAATGTGAGATAAAGTTTCCCAAAAACTCAACGGTTTTCTGTGAAAATAAGCTCAATAATCCACATTTTTCAAAACGCTCAAACTCCATTTTCTCAAAAACTTCTCCAATTTTTTTCAGACTTTTCCAACAGATAGTTCTAATTGCATTGTTTAAGATAACCAAGAATTAATTTTACTTTATTCATTTGCTTTTCCAAAAATTATACAAATGTTTTGTTGAAAAGATCTCTCCCTTTAATATGTTCATTTCCAATTATTTGTAAACGCTATTGCGTTTGGGACTGGAAGTACTTGAAATGACGTCACATGAAGCTTTTCGAAAACTCAATAGTTTTTTGCGAAAAGAGTTTCAAATTTCGAATTTGCAGTAACGCATAAATGCCATTTTCTTGAAAACGACTCCAAATTTGTCAATGAAAATTGCCATTTAGGACGAGGTTTTACTGTTCTTTAGTAATCTTAAAATAATATTTCCGTTCTACTATTAGGAAGCCGAAAAATTAAGAAACTGTCAGAAAATGTACGTAGGGCGGCGATAGGTGGCAGCTGGCAAGAGTTTGTGGCAAGTCCGAGTAGCTGTGCCAGTCTGTAGTACCACTGGTTTTCTCTCTAAAAGATGAGTTATGTGGCTGCTTCTCCCCAAGGTGTGATATTCCGGGGTGAATTTTGACTGACAATTTGATATTCTTATAAAAACGGATTAGTCAGTGATTGGTCAGTGAAATTTTGTGTTTTTACACCACAGTTCATTCACAGTCGTCCGAAACATAATAGTTATTGCTGTCATTAGCCTGCATACAGATATGGCAGTTGCTGTTCCTAAACCGAGCGATAGCGTTTCTTTGAATGGGAGAACTCCTACGCCACATTCACCTACAACTCATTTGTTTCGATTGCTCTTAAAGGACGGCAGACTATTAAATTCTTTAACAGACATCGGCCGTTAAGTTTTTTTGAGTCTCTGTTTGGTAGAGTTATGGCAATATAACGCTGCAGTACTTCGAAAAAGAACTATTTTAATGACTAATGTTTGTGATTTCTGACTCGTGTAACGGAAATAAATACCCCGTTATTTAGTGGCCCTCTTCATTATTACATATGATTTGAAATTCTCCTTTACATGGAGTCTTCGCTTTTCACTCTTTCATTTAGAATGGTTCCAGGGAAGTTTCTCATTACATACAATTTCTTTCTAAGCAAACGTGACCTCGTGTTCGACTTTATTGCCTTGTAACTCTCCAAGAAACCATTAGAATGTCTAATAGGTAGATCGCATCGCCTGCCTATCGATTTATGTTCTCGATCGAAGAGAAGCCCAACGAATTCTGATGGACGCTAATACTCGGTATGTTGATCGGTAGATCAGTAATCTTGATTATGAATAACAGGTTTTGGTCCTTTGTGGGGCATTGACAAAAAGCAATAAAAGCCGGCTCAACTCAAGGAGCAGTAGAGGCGCTAATTCCACAGGCCGAACTAAGGGTTATCGAGCTGTTCGGGCCGACACGTCAGGTATTAGTGGTATTAAAGGAGAAAGGAGAGTGCATGCCAGTGAATATAAGAGTGAACGACATACAATGACAAGCTATCGCCCTAGTCATCATATCAGCGTCACATCAGTGTTTAATTGACCCGCGCATTAAACCAGACCTGTTGGGAGGAGAAGGAACTAGGAAATAATGTAAATTGAAAGAGTCAGAACATTGAGGAAAATATATAGACGTAACATATTGCTTCGCCCCTTTGCTAGTTATTTCTAAATGTGATTTTCATGTCATTTTAAAAAGGAAATCATGTGTTTGAGACGCATAAATCTCGAGAGAGGTAAATTAACGTCGCAGCAAATCCCAATTTATTTTATCTGGAATACAAATTGGGAAACAACTTTTGTCTTGATGTTGCAGTTGTTGCGCTGAGGGTTTCAGAAGTAGCTCAATGTAAACTGAAATTTTAGAATCTAGATCTGTAATATTTCCCCAAATAATGATAAGCTTCAATATCATGCTGAAAATTTATCTCTAAACGTTTTGTACACAGTTTTTCCCGTCAAGCTATCCTCAAGGTATTCCAAGCGTTTATTGTATTAATTAAAAAGAAATAATTTTCTTGTGTCAATATTTTCCCGGTATCTTCGCGAACGTTCTGAATATCAGATTGTTTACCGTTTTAACTTTAATTGAAGATGTGCTATATTTTCTATTAGGTAAAACGTGCGTAAATCCATTCAGTGCCCTTACATTATGATTTTTGCTAGCTTCTAGTAAGCGACAAAACGGTGTTACCTATGTGGAAAATGAAAACGCGAGACGAGGACGATATTCGATATTTTGATAGACGAGGACCATCTCCCTCTTACAGATAGAAGCCTTAGCGGAAAATTTGTTGCATATTTGAATCTTACATCTGGAAAATGAAACAATTTTACAAAATAAAAATAGGAAATTCCAACCTTCAATATAATATTACACTACATTATCATCGTTGACGATGGAGTAAACTTAACCAACTATAAACATCAAAAAGTGTTATTCATTCCTCCTGTACAATTTTACTTTTTTCACATTGGAGGCTGTGTATGATCAACGACGATATGCAAGATTAAACTACTGTGACAGGCATAACACGCATAGGTAAAGTAGTGATGCAACAAGAGGGGGTGCCCATGATCTTTGTTAGTAGAACAGCTATCTTGTGTTGTGTGCAAATAATGAAAAGAACATTACAAATCCTAAGTTCTCACAACGTTCGTGGAATATCGTTCCCCAAATCCGAATGCGTACGAAAATTATCAAAACTTACTAAAAGTTTATTAGAAGGGATTGTCGGAGTATCGTAAGAGACAGCGTTGTGTGATAGAATTCTTGAATGCAGAAGGTGGAATATAACAGATGAATGGTGTCGCTTTACCCCCCACACTTTATCTGCTGTCACCTAGCGGTCACCACGAATGACGTCATCGACTTGCTGAATGTTGCATGGAGTGACTGCAGTCACCAACCTACCGTTCCGCTATTCGTTAAGCCAACGGCGTTTGCCCTTAGCTTTATTGCAGGGACGAACATATCGTCTAAGAGTGCTAACATCCCCTGTTACATCGCCGTACTCATATTGAGACACTCCTGAAAGCTAATGGGCATTTCACGTTCTGCGTTCAAGGGTTCAATACCCAACGAGGTCTCTTACGAATACCGATGTCGGTCATTTTGCAAACGACTGCTGTGCTGCCACATGTTGACGAACGAAGTTACTACTGCGGTGGATGCAAATTAAAAATTTAAAATTAATGCGAGAAAGTATGTGCTTTTATAGCACCACTAGTTTTCTCACGAGAGAAGATTGAAATGAAATGAAGATCTGTAGCCTGCACAAAATTACTGATAACTAAAAAGTATTACTGTAGGAGGTCTGTTCCAGCATTTTTTTGGACTCCTTACTTAATCTGCTGTATATTATTGTAACTTTCTAGTAAAACGTTAACTGGCCTTACAGAACAAGACTGTCATTGTTTAAGAATTATTATCGTTGCCTCACAAATCTCATTTTCGCTCCTTGAGACCTAATTCTGTCGCTGTAACCATAACTTGTGCTCGCAATAAAACGAGTTACGAGTTGTTCACGTTTTGTAGCCATTGATAATGGCCAATACCGTCTATGAGTTGATAACGCTCTTCACTCTAGAGCGAAAAAATATGTTAGCGCTTTAAATTTAATATACAGGAGATTGTGGTTGAAGGGGTCCCGGATTCTCTGAACCACAACCCGGCTCTTATAGTCGCATGGTCCGCCTATTCAGACGTCAAACATTCAAGTCCAGTGCTAGTTGCGCAAATAACTACGAAGATTGGAGCAGAAGTCGTACCGACTATTTTTGTTGTGTAAGAATACGATCGCGGGTGGGAAATGTGAAATATTCACATGAAACGACAAGGTATGAACCAAGTGCACGGACATTAAAGGACGCGCCAAAATTGATTTTCTCAAATCTATATCGGTATTTGTAATGACAGTACTGATTTCATGTTCCAACGCATTACAGCGCGTACGAGTTCACAACATTCCGAAAGTATTACATACCGCTCTAAAGGCCCTACTATGCAGAAGCTCGGTGACCGCATGTACCACAGCGCTCGGCACTCACAGGTCGTCGCAGAAACTCCCTGCCCCTCTCGCGACTGTTCGTATGGAAAGGCATTGTTCCCAGCAGCCGTCCCTGTGGCATTCTCGCGTAGGTCTCCCAGGGACAACGACTATCTTGGTGTGTCAACTCTGCTCAAAACGGGCTACATTCATTTCGCCTGATATCACATTGCTCTCTGATCTAATAGACATCACTAGACTCACGTAGCCATCTGTTGCTGTGAACACACATTAGTACAGCACTTTGTTCGCGCTAGAAATAAAATTGTGTGATCCAATGACTTTTCAATAGTTGCCATACTTTTGTCCCAATCCTCGTATTTAAGCTTAGCTTAATTCGTCACTCTGCCGTAGGGTCTATTGAGACATCAGGCAGCCCCCTCTTCCCAGGTTCGGATGGTCGGGCCTGAGTGGTCAGTCTTCTTCTGGTATGGAGTACATGAATCGCTATCGCTAGAATTCCAGAAAGGCAGAAAACAGTAGAATGTCACTTTTATACTTTTACCGTATGTAGTAGACGTATAAAAGAGGAAGTGCTAAATCAATGCCACGCAAAAATGAGTGGAAGGATTATAAAAAGAGTTGTGCAAGTTGTGCCTGGCGTGAAGATAAATATCGCCTTCTTGATTTGTAAGAAATTTTGAATTTTTTTGAGAATAAATTTTCACATCCCACTGAATCCCAAGCTTACTAATAAAACAGTTTTTTGTGCTACACTGATTAATTTTGTTTAATTTTATCTCTTGTCTAAGAACTTTGCCTGATTTAACATCACATATTGTATTGGGTGAAGGTCCAACGTCCAATTAACCGGAGTCTACTTTTTATTTTCAACGTCGTTTCACATTGTTTCTTATGTTTTAATTTCCACTAAATAACAGCGACTTACGTTGAATAATAATTATTTTACATTGAAATAGCATGTCTATGTTGAGTGTTTAGTGTTGATATTTCATTTACGTAACTGTCGAATCACACGCAAGAAGATATCCTTCATTTACGGTTTGTCGATGTTGTTAAATTCTCCTCCCACAGATCAGCCCTTGAGGATTTGCGAGCGCCTCTCCCAACAGGAGGCGGGGCCGGGAAGTGTGCTGTCAGCTGCTACAATAGGCGGCCACACCTCCGATCAGGCCAGGCACGACGACAGCGGTGAGTGGGTTGTACGGGCGGAAACCTCTCGTTCAAACACGGACGTCAAGACGGGACACGGTGCCAATTACTTTTGATGAGGCCTCTTTACACGAATAAAAATTAACATGCTAATCGCTCAGATATTATGGAAATGTAATGTGGAGTACCATGTTAAATATTTAATCAGGAAAATTAGGTATTTAAATGTAAAATCACGGTGTAAAAATGGAAATAAAAAGTGTTCTTTTAAAAATGTATAAAAAGTGGAGCTGGACTCATTCGAACCAAATATTCGGACTAGTTTTAATTCTGCGGCATTGCAATTGTTCCTACTTTGCTCCCAAATAGTGACAATGATAGGAGACGGGAGGTTGTGAGAATGACGTCACAAAATTACTTCCTCTAGTTCCATTTCTAGGCTGGAGTTTTCGCCGGAAATCGTAAGCTTCCAAGTGTAGACAAACTTAAATTCGTTTTCGGTGGCAGCGTTCAAAGAGTAGAAAGCTGCATGCCCGTTTCAGTTGCAGCAACCGCTCCACCCCAGGGTTGTAGTTCAGAGTTCCGCATGGAGCGAGGATGGTTTCGTGAAAGTTAGCTCGAAGTCCAACCAAACCAGCAGGAAACCCACTTCATCAACTAAATAATAATTTCTCAGTCTTCTCTGGGTTGTCTAATATCCTGAATATTTTTAGCTCTTCTTCTTCTTCTTCTTCTTCTTCTTCTTCTTCTTATTATTATTATTATTATTATTATTATTATTATTATTATTATTATTATTATTATTATTTGCGTATTCGCCACTTCTGACTACGCAACACATTTCTCAGGGCTCAGTTGTGTCCTATCCGGGAGAGATCAACGTGTGTAAAAATGGGGATCAGCCTTTCGGGTGCATCCCTTGGTTAAGCAAGGTTGTTAGCCTTGAATAAGAGGAGGATAGGTCCATGTTTTTGTTGTTGTTATTATTATTATTGTTGTTGTTGTTGTGTTGTTTTTTATTATTTAATAGTATATATTATTGTTGTTATTATTATCTAAACCAGAGTAGTCACCAGGGTGGTAACCGTTGAAAGGGGGCAAAGGACCTGTGTTCGTACCCACCATGGAGAATCGATCGGTGAATTAGGGGTCTCTCTGCAGTCGGCCCTAGGGAGTTGTGCTTAGGCCGAAAAAGGCGGTCGTGACCTAAAGACACAAATTACTGAACTGAAATGTGCTGAAAATGAGTGAGAAATAATATCTACGTAATATATTAATCTAATTATTTTAGTTGCTTACTGTTCGGGTGATTTCAGACTTTCGTTACTAAGAAATGATGCATTAATAAATACGGTGAAGATGATAGAATGCTTTGTTTGCCGTTCCGTATAACCCACGACCCTAAGTTTAAAAGATTAGTATTGTGATGAGTCACGTTCACCGCCGCCGAGTCACAACCATTATTAGGCGTTGCAATCAGGGATGAGCATGAACTTATCACACACATTTATAATTTGATATGATTTTTCCCGTCTACCCTCTCGCTGAGAAACACATACACTAACGTAATGTTTGAAAACGGGGAAACTATGACGGATAAGAGAGATTTTGATTGGCAATATAAACATTTTTAATACTTTCTTGAAATTTGGATTCATACAAAAGATGAAAGACGCAATGAGCAATTATAACACTCTCTTAATCTCAATTATTTTGAATTGAACACTGTCTGTACATTTTTAATACAGTCATACCAACCAATTTTAGTCGGTATCACAATTTATAAATTCGGGCGGGTCAGCTTCACATTTTCCCGCATTTCTCACCACATCTTCGTTCGTCGATTCTTGAGCAGGAGTTGGAGGAGAGAGAGAGGGGGAGAAGGGGTGCGAGTTGCTCGTCTCTCGTAGCAATTGCACCACCGCGGCGAGTCGTGCCTCAGCTGCGCATCTCCGGCCAGGTCGTTCACCTACGTTGCCATCAGCTGCTTCCAGTTCTCACGCACCGCTGCTTCGTTTGGTCGTTAACGTCACCGCATAGTTCCCGCTCACCCACTGTTGTCTTTGCTGCGATGTGCATCGTTTGGCAATAATGCCCCCGAACCTATTTTACGCATGAATATTGCACTCCTGCTCCTGCTGAGACTGTGTGAGTATTTTCAAGTAGTTCACACGCACACTTAACTGGTATTATTTGCGAGGCATAGTTATTCACAGTGCCTACGTTGAGTGCACTATGTTCACGTTCACAGTGCCTGTGTCGTCGAGAAACCTCGGTACCCTCACCACCTTCTTTCTGTCCCCACCCCTTTCAGTACCCCGTCGTAGGCGAAGTTCTATCAAGAATCTCGTCTGGTGCTGTTGCTCATAAGAAAAGTATGTCAACGGTCGTCTCTCAGCCTCTGATGAGCAATCCCCGCAGTTGTTTACGATCGTGTTACGATCGATTTGTCGCCTACACAGGTTTTCTCTAGAGAAAAACCGTACTTCGTAAAAGTGAAGCTTTGTCAAAGTCCTGTTTGGAGCCGATTCTCCAGGAGCTCCTGTCCCTTCCGGGAGGCTGCTCCACCCACACCGGGCTTCGGCCCAGTCGGCCGCACATCCTTCTTTTTGTGATCGCTGCACCTCTTTGATTATATCTGTAACTTTTATACTTCGTTATTCTCTAATATTTTCTTCTATTTTTAGCACACGTTAATGATATTTTTTATTATATTAATTCGACAATTAGGCTCTTCGCAGAAGACTACATATTATACCGAAGAATACAACAGGCTCCAGGTCGGCAGATTTTGCAAAACGATCTCGATAAAATAATGAAATGGGTGGAAGAAAATGAAAATTAATCCTAAGAAATGCAATTCTGTAACCTTCAATTGGAAACGGGAGAAAACGTCACTAAAATACACACTTGCAGATCAACCTGTGCCTGAGGTGTGAAGCTTCAAGTAATTGGGGGTTGTTATTCGAAGCGATTTGATCTGGTCCGACCACATCAATTACGTTGCGCGCAAATCTTGGAAATCACTTCATCCGAGCGAGACTAGGTAAAGTAAACAGGTTTACTCTCTTCTAGATTTAATTTCATCTTATTTCTGTACGAACATATTTCAAAAATATTTTTACAATTCGAATCGATATCAATGATAGCAGCAATGGTGGAATAGAAGTTCGGTAAAATTAGGTGGCAGCAAAAAACCCAATCGCGAACCCGATTTGATTGGATTTTAATTAATTTATTTAAAAAATCAGTAAATAATGAGTGTGACGAATGGAGAAGAATTATAATTAAATAGACATGTTCTTGACCTTCAGAATTCCAACCCTACTCTTTTACTACAAATAGTTAACTGGTGAATAAAAACACCAAAAGCGCAATGTTAGCAACATCTGAAAACTAAACATGTTCGCTCTCAATTAACAGAAACTTATTTTCACTGTTCCTCCTACAGTTTAAAAATCACAATAGTCGCTATACGGTCGCTATATATTCTAAATGTTGAAATGCGACTTAAAAAGAAAAGAAAGCAACAAGTTATTTGCACCTGTTCTCGACTCACTTTTCCCGTCACGAATGGAAGTGAATGTGATTTCAGCTCATCTACTGATCTGGCCGTTTTGTTACGAACCGTCTTACAATACCAGTGATCTCGACCAAAACATATTTTAAACAGTTCGACTTGTCTCAACTACTAGGGATGGACAACGACCACGGCGGCGCCGTCAGAGGCCCATAAACCTGGCCAAAGGTGTCCCCCCCCCCCCGCGTGCCGTCCCCTGCGCTTCTGCGAGCGGGGCTGTCGGCGCGCCGGCAGGGCTCCTGTTGTGGGCTGGCGTAACCGACAGGAAGGTGATTCCCGGGATAATTATGATGCACTTAATAAGCACGGCGGTGGCGGCGGCGGCGGCTGTGTCATATTGTACCGCCCGAAGCGCCGCCCCGCTGTACCCCCGGCGCCGCCGCCGCCCGCCCGCCCGCCCGCCATTATTCCACGGGCCATTCATTAGGGCCACGCGAGTAAATAGAAAATCTGCGCAGCGTGCGGAAGCAAGGATACGGCGTGACGGGGGTGGAGGAGGGTCGCAGTTGGCCGGCGCTGAGCGGAGGGGGCGGGGCAGGCCGGAACGAGGCGGGCAGAAAGGGAGAAGGCGTGGCGGGTAGTGGCAGGGCCTGGCGTGGCGGTGAGTGGTGGTGAGCGGTGGTGGGCAGTGGCGAACAGTGGCGAACAGTGGCGGACAGTGACAAACAGTGGGAGACAGTGGTGGACAGTGGCTGACAGTGGCGGGTAGTGTCGGTAGTGTGGCGAAACGTAGCAGAGCGTGGCGGGTGTGTTAAATAACATTAAAAATACCAACAGAAGTGGTTCCAGCTTCTAAACAGGATGGGGCCAGATATGCTACCAAATTAACTCTCTTAAACAGAGCTAGGGGCTACAGAGGTGGGTAGACCTAGAATGAGGTGGTCAGAACAGTTCTGATTCTCATATCGGATTATTGCCTCGCAACTGTTGTAAAGTGAGGAAAATCATTTTGTAATTTCTTTCTGTGTTTAATCATTTCTGTTAATACATTTCTATCGCAATTCATTGGAAATAACATCAAGTTCGATTTTGCTTAATAATTAATTGAAAAATCAAGGATGTCTCGAATCTGCTTTCTGTCGAGACCATTTTGAAATTCGGAACGCTGCTGAACGAACATGCACGATTTTGATTCCCACGTGCGACAGCGGGGGCTTCCATTACAATTGTGAGGGGAACGGAATGCGAAAAGGAAAGGAGCTCTATTTCCATGGCGTGAAGGCAGCTGCCAAGGACAACCCGCAGTTGTTGTGGTTGGTTAAATGTACTTAGAGGCAGACGGTCCCTGTAACTAATACTATAAAATAAGTGTACTCTTTGAAATTTCATTGGGAGGAATAGAAAGAGTAAAGAGCCGTATGAATAACTTGTGGTTAAAAGTTATGTTATGAAGGTTAATATAATTACCCTCATATATATCATATCTAATATTGGTAATATTTGTGTGCACATTTTAGTAGCTTTTTACTGGTACGTATTTAATAGATATACGTATTTAATAGATTATTAGTGTTTGTGAATTTGGTCCCTAATTATTTAATTTGGTGAAGAATGAAGCATTGACAATATACGGATATATTTCGTCCGCAACATGAAAGATACAATAATGAATAAAATCAATTTCAGGGCTATTCGAAACTATCTTCAACACATCTTGATTCTACCTCCAAATGCCATTGGCAGGCAAGAAAGCGAATGGAGATGATATTAGTTATTACTGAGTCTGGACTTAAGTGATTGGATATTAGCTACCATTACTATTTAATATGTAATATGTTTTGTCTTGTTGTGCATGTAACGTTGCTACCCGCTTCCGAGCGCATTGCAAAGAAACGAATCAAACGCGGCGTGTGCGAAACTTGCAAATCGCGCATCGACCGCCCGTGACGGACCGATGGAAGCGAAACCCGCGCGCGCCTCTTTTGTAGAAGCCCCGTGCTGCAGACGGGCCTGTGTGGCGCGAGGTGTCTCGAATCGAGGTTCGGAACTTCCAAATGGAAACGAACACCCCTCCGCTGTATGCAGTGGAGGCCATCGCGGAGAGACGTTGTGATGGGACCATTGTTTTCAGCATTAAATCCTTTACACGCTTGATTTGGGTAGAATTGAAGAGCGTTTCACTTTGAACATACGCTCGCCCCCCCCCCCCCGGCCGTCAGACTGCCAATCACCGGCTTCATCGCCCGTACGCATGTCACAACACTGCTTCGTATGAACGGTCTTCATGAATTTCGACGCCCCGCTGTTTCCCCGGAAGCTTTGCCCGCTCGCCCTTTGCGTTTGTGAATGGCGGGGAAGGGGGTTAGTGAGGAGAAAGAGAGCGGATGTGCTTAGGGAATTGAATATGTGACGTGAAATGTTAAAACTTCATAAGATATCATTTGAAGCTTTTGGGTGTAATAATGTTATCTATCATTCTGAGCAAAATCGAGGCTATTGTTGTCGTTTTTTTATGAAAGCGAGGGGATATTCCAAATGCTTTCAAGAACAATTACCAAAGAGCGACGATAATTCATTTCAACAAGGGACGGGAGCTCGTTTCGTGTTGCATCACGTTGCTTTCTCCTACGAAAAGCAAAATAGCAGATGCTGTCATTTACGGCCGAATGCCTCATCTGAATATTTTGTGTCCACGAAAGCAATACATCTCGAAATACCTCCCTGATGAAATATGAAGACTGTACGGCAAAAAGAGGAACATTTATAAATTTTGAAGTTTCAAAATTTGTTAAGAAAATCATTCTTTTGTTCCTTCCTAATGTGTTCATTTTCCTGCAAGTTTATTTTTCTTGTTTTGGAACAAAACATTTGTAGCAGCGTTATGAGAATGCAAAATAAATGTAATTAAAACACGCTTCACAGTTACTTATTTTTAGTTAGAAATTCCCTTCAAAATCTCTGAGCTTCAAATTGTGCCAAGTCGATCGCAGAATTTAAATTTTTCTACGTGCTAGTGTTTTCTCAGGTAGTCGGTCATTCGGAATTTTTCGATTTCAGTGCCAGTTAAAACGCACCCGCGCTCATTCCAACGAACATTCCAACGAGACCTGAATGATCTTTCTTCTTCTCCGCATTATTACTATATCCTTCTGTTGATCATTCGACAGTTTCGCTAAATGAGAACATCCAGGACAGCGTGAGAAGTTTACACGACGCGCTCTTAACCCACGAAGGGTAAAAACGGAGAAGAAATCTGATTATTTCCTTATAGTAATTATATTATTATTATTAATTTATTATTATTCTGACGACAAATGGTGGGAAGACGATCGACACCAATTCATATTCACTTTCGTTTCATTAGTGTATTCATTAGCGATTCAGTGTAATTCAAATTGAATCAACGTGTCCCATTTTCTGACTTCGTAAATTTAAAACCAACTATCTAAGGATTTCATAGATATCATTAGGCAAGATATCACAACATAGATAGAAGATATCACAACATAGATATGTTTCGAAACAAAATAGAATCACACATTTTTTTAGATTCCATGCGACGTTAATTATAGAGAAGCAAATATTATAAAGGTACTGTAATGTTCAAGTAGATTTTATTAGTTGAAAATTGATATATTCTGAAAACGGGATAAAGTTTCAATGAGGGATTTGCTGTGCTTTCCATTTCTTTGAGGACATTATATACATTTCAATTCTTGCTTTCGCTCCAGAATTGTTTCCCGTAAACCTGGCTGCCATGAATGCAGTGCATTCGCAGAAGCTGTCAATAGTTTAATTCCTAAGGAATCCAAAGACAAAAGTTTCCTTGAAATGCGTAGACTGTTTTTTAAAACTACGTTAGATTTTGCAATTCAGAGAAGAGTTCTTATGTCTCGGATGATGTACGAAATAATCATTTTTACAGATTTACCCAAAATGCCCCGGTAACATGCGAAATAACCGGTTAATTCGGGAATTAGCAATAATGTATACTTAAGTTGTTACTACATTACGCACGAACGAAAACGCATTCTCACATTCCCATACACTCTGTAGCACATGCACACATACACACACACACACACTCACGCACGCCTCGAAACACATATACTCTCAAACCTCTCAAACACGCACACACATTCTCACACACTCGCACTCATTCTGACACTCACACACATACCTTCACTCTCAAACATATGAGTCACACCCACGTTCACATACAAACACACATGAAAACACGCGATCACACACATGCTTTGGCACTCACAAATGCGCCATTGATGAAATACAATATGTTTCCCTTGAAACCACATTGGTTCATGGCTGTTATGATCAATACTCTAGCGAGAAGGTAATAGAGATCCTCCTTCGCTGACCTTTATATTCGAGAGAATGGAGTATAGAATATTTTTGACGTCATTTGTCACATGACATTTGTATCATATGTAATAAACTGTATATGAAGGGGACAGCACAACGGACTGAAAACGCAATTGCAACATAAATGAAGATTAGTTTACCATTATCATTCATGTATTTGTATGTCACTGTAATTTGTGTAACATCGTTGGCATGTGACGGTTTTACATTTATTGGACAGGGATAATTCAATTAATGCTATGTGGCGCGTTGATCACAGTTCTGTGCATTGGAGATTATAAATTCTCTGAAATGATTTTGATCTCAAATTCTCAACTTGTATAATATCACTTCAATCATAAATATTTCTTAATTAAGTTTCGAAGATCGTTAATCTCAACTCATTGCATAAGCTTCGAACGTATGAAATTATTCGAACGAAGATAAGTTAGCATAAGCTAAATAAAATTAATAATAATAAAATTAATTTTTGTTCTTGTAACGAATCAATTTGTAAGACGTCATGTGGATTTGTTAATAGACTAAAAAAAGGAAACTAAAATATTCGTAAATTATTGTTTGTAAACAATTCTTCTCGTTTATTTGCAACTTTCATATAAGCATTCGATGAGTAAGTGTTTTCAGAGATCCATTTTTTTGGCAAATATCTATCAATATCAACGGAATATACAAGAAACTATAGTCAAATATTTGAAGGTATCCTTACTAAAAAGCATTAAAATTAATTTTGGTAAATTAAATGAATGCCACATAATTATATGAAAGAGCGGCTCGCTCTTGCTTACATTTATACTTTCTCGCATAAAATATCCGAAAAATTGAAAAATCGGGGAAAATTGCGAGGATGGGGCGAAGCTGGAAAGATAGCGTTGACTGAAGTATAAGGAGACTAACTAGTACGAGAAAGTCTGTGCCATTCTGCAGCACTTGAAGTTCTTCCTTGTCATATCCTCTCCCCGTCACAGAGACCAACACACATGTGCATGCTCTACTCTACCGCACAGGAGGGAATTCCCGTCGGGAGCGGGCAGCTTGTCTCGCCCGCCGGCGCGACACCCACTGGGGCAGATACCTGGAGGGGAAATCACCCGAAAGCCTTCCAGCAGGGAAGAAACATCACCATTTCCAGAGACAAAACATTCACTACACTTACTAAACTAACGACCAATGCAACTGACGTGCTCTAAAACATCAAACAATCAATTCACACCGAAGGGTTGGCTTATAGTTCATTCTTCTGTGGCCAATTTCTAGAACAAATCCCAGGCAAGTGTGAGAAATACGCACGTTCCTGTTTGGTGACTGATCTGATCTTCGTTAGATCCGTGTGTGAAACTGTAACGTATCAAACGTTTTTACAAAAATAAATTATTTTAAGCAGTTTTTACTTTTTTAGGTCCCGGTAGAAAGTGTCGTCTGTGTATCTTGTGGAAAGGAATTGAAATGCAAAAATAAAGAAAGAACGTCTTTCAACCTTGAGAATTATCTATAAAAATATTGTCATCTGTTAATTAATTCAATACCGGTTGAAGAAAAATTTTAAAATTCCTCTCTGGCATAGAGAATATTTATCATAAACAGATACTCCATAATTTTGAAATAACATTATTGTTTTGCTTCCTTAATTCATAATATATCATAAACACGCGCTACTTGGTCCCAATTTTTCAATACTTTCTTAGTTTTTCCTTTACTAATCCTTGAAAAAATAAAAAAAAAATATTTATAATATTTTCTATAAAGCTACAGGTTTATTGTGAAGCGCTTGAGAGTAGTTTGATAAGACATATTTACCGCAAATCGCAAATAATGTTTTTGAAAATTGGTTCAAGTTACACTGTTGTGTGGGCTACTTGAACCCACGTGATGTTTTCGTACATAAAACGACTGAGGTCTATGTGTTCTTAGGTTTTACAATAGAAGCTTTAGGTTAATACAATTTTGATTATTCAATTTTTATTGATATGTATAGATGGCCTGGAAGATTATCTGCGAAAACAGTAACAGTTCTGCCACCCATAGATAAGTAAGACTTCACAGTAAATCTTAAATCGAGCTCATCAACAAGAAATCTGAAATTACTTATATGGTTATGGTGCCTTCCAAAGTCTAATTTTTCGTCTTCAGTAAACATTTTTGGATGCTTTCTGAATGGATGTCTTCTTCGGTCCCTTTCTGTAGTCGATTGACTAATAAATCGATCGACGATAAAGGAAACGCTGCTTGCCTGTGTGGCATTATTCTCGACAATTTTTGCCAATCATTCCTCTAGCTGGTGGTCCTTATAATCCGCATATTTCCGACTTCAGGAAATCTTTTGTATTTGTGTACTATAACGGTCAGATTACTGTAAAAGCAAGAGAAAATCACTGTTGTTGAAGTTTTAAATATCGAAATAAAACTATTAACGCATTAAAAACATAACAAATAAAGTTTTAAGTTGTGAGCGTGGGTCCAAGTAGCCCGCTTTTTGAGATTATGAGCTCACAATTAGGAAATCTGAAAACAATGGAGAAAACGTTCTACTAATGAAGAAGTTATCATAGCTGTTTTATTAACAAATATATCATTACCAAAATAATAGCAATAATACCACTTAATAGGGTGCTGTAACGTACAGGTGTATCACTGGATTATGCTAAACACGTTAATGCAGCACTGTGTTGCCATCGCACGGAAGCAGCTACACACTAACTGGCCAATACAATATATAAGCGAATACAACCGCTGAACACTTTTTTTTCACGTGGGTGAAGTGGTACCCTGAGAGTCAAAGTAGTCCGTGATGATGGTACTCTACAAAGCTTGTCATAAAACTCACACTTTCTTAATAATCGACTCAAAGTTAAACAAGAAACACGTAAACTAGAGTCACTGAAACGAGTAAAAATGTTTTGTTAAACACATGCGTTTTTATTCTTACATCATCAAACCCCATGAATTGTCTATTGCTGGGAATGGATCGACAAAAATAAAATTGTTTGAGATTACAATTCTGGCTAACACTGTACTCTCTCTCTCTCACAGCTCTGTACTGGAAACCTGTAAATCCAGTAGTTTCTCCTTTGACCTACTTTACAGCTTACCTATGTACGTAACAGTATCTAGCGGTTCATTACGTATTCATGTCAGGAGTTCGTTAGATATATTACAATCTCTTGTCAGATACAAAATCTCTAACGATGCTAAACTTTTATGCGCATTTCCCAAATGTCTTACGCTCGTAGATTACAACTGGAACTAAAAAAATACATAGTTGCGTGGTGAATGATTTATACGTTGTATCACAGTAACTGTGAAATGAAATGTACATGAGAAAAATAGAAAATGTATCAATTTACTCTATATATTCGGGTAATCTAGACGTATTAAAAAGACATTTGAGACTTAGAAGAGCAAAACAGCTTTCTGTTTTACGTTTCTTACAATTTCTTATTTATTTAAAGTAAAATGATGTACAAACAAATCCATTCCCATCGACTTTTGATGTTCTGGTTTTAAACTCTGAGGCAGAGAAATCATTGAAGAAATATAAAGAACCTATTTCTAAAGCGAGCAGATCTTGGAATCGTATCAGTGAAATATCAAAATCTCTTCAACTGACGTTTTATGTATGATATAATTTTTCAAAATATAGAAATTTTAAAATTAAATAAAAAGTAATATTTTATTTTTTTCACAACAAGAAATTATACCAATTAGACCAAAGTGCTTCGGAGTTTTTTCAATTTTTTTATAGTGAAATTCTGAGCGAAGGAAAATGTATTTGTAACCCCTTAAGGATGGAGGTGAATTCCGGGTATTGCGGGTTCTGTGATAAAACCTTTAGCGTAAAACCCAAGTTTACGGGTTCAAACTCGGTCAAAGCCGTGAATTTGTAAAGTCGAAAAAAAACTTTCATATGACTTCCTTCGGAGGGGAAGTAAAACCGACTGCCCTATGAAGTAGATTTTCTGCATGTAGAAAATCCTCAAGCCTAAAAGGAGCCTCTGGGCTAAATTCGAATTCGCCAGTTTCGTCACCGGAGTAATACTTTCTTTCTGAGTTAGGTGGTGAAAGGAGCGTGGCGAAATTTGCGTGGTCAAGCAGCAGAGCGGGCCTGATGGCCGTAAAATAAGGCGTTAACTATCTAAATTCCAATCCGCATTCCGCGGATTGGAGGTTTGTTACGCGCGTGTCCATGTCGTAGCTCAGGGAAGTGCATCCTAAGCTGCAATCCAAAATAATTCATTATCATTCCCTACTCGGTAATTAGCAGTGCGTGCTGAGGCGGACCTTCGGGGTACATCGATGTAGGATGAGCCTCCGAGCTTCGTCGGTTCGCCGCAAGAGGGAGCAGGCGGTCGTGGCGAGTGGACGACGTCTACCCTACGGTGACACTCGGCAGACGGACGTAGGGGATTGGGCATATGTCAAAACAGCCGTGCTCTAATAAAGTTATCGAATGGTGGAACGTACATGTACTGGAAAAGTGTGTACATGTACATCAAGCGAAGTAGGAGGAAGAGGGTGACAAAAATGTAAATGTAACCATGAAACCTAAAGTATGTTATTATTGAATGTGGTCAGTAATCTTTTCCTGATAATAGCCCAGAACATTTCTCTTTTGCCAAATGTTAAATGGCGTTGGAAAGATAGTGTGCGAAAAGGACGAGTTCATTTGTGTAAGACTTAATATTTTCCTGATTTTCGCTCCGTTTGTTGACCTTTGTTTTGAGGAGCAGGGCGCTGTGGTGGTTACACAGAACTGGCATTGCGCCCCCCTGTTGTGTGGGAGGATGTAAAATAAAGAATTGTCTCAAAAGCGGACGTTCAGTGGAAGTTGTCTGACCCCTCTGAGCAAGTGAGGCGCCGCTTCTGTTTCAGTTGGCAGCGGAACGGAGAGAACTTGTCACGTCAAGAGAACGGGAATCATTTTGGTATCGAGGTACAGGTGAGCGAGTGATCTTGATATATCAGAGCATATAGAACATACAGAGCGAGAACATCAAGAACAAATAGAGCGATTGAGAAATAAACTTTCGGATTCTTTTCTTGAGTTGGGACAGTTCAAGTACCAATGAACTATCTACTAATATGTATTGATGATGGCTCTGAATGTAAAATATTCAGAGAAGTAAACTAATGTCAACTTGAGGAAGGCCATATTCTAAACTTTCTTTGTAAAAATGCGTTTTCTAACCGTCAAAAGACAAATTTTCCAAACGACAAGAAATAAAATAAGAAATTGAAATAGGCGTTGTAATTAATTACGATACATATATGTATATATATACATATATATACATATATATATATACATATATTGTAACACCCCCGGTCGTCTCGTTAGAGAACGGCCGGTTAGCGGCCCGGTTATAGCTCAGTCGGTGATGGAAGGAATTGTTAGACAGATACAATGGCAGTATGAAACAAACACTTTGATCACTGGTAAAAATTACTTTTATTCCTGGGCAAACAAATGTAATGCCCCAGGGAAGTTACATTTGTAAATTTAGTAAAAAAATGAGAAAATTAGGTGAAAAGAAAAGAAGATGAAAAGTTAGTATTCAGAGTAAAGCTTAAAAATTAGGAAGAATTATGACTAACATTACAATGGTAAAAACAAAAGTTACAGGTCAATGTGCCATAGCGCGGCACCGCATTACAAAATTTACACAGGGACGAATGCCCTTGAATGATACTGCCTGGAAAAAGGTCTTTGCGCGCCCGGGGAGGGCGGGCGCGGTCGAGAGGGGCGTCTGGCGGCCTTCAAAAGAATTCAGCGGAGGCCAATGGCCTCCCGGGCCAACAGCTGGGCGGTCGGGTCGTGCCGTCACCAAGGGGCGGTGTCGTCCGGCGGCGTTGTAACGGCGTCTGGTAGTGTCTGGTTGAACTCGGAGCGTCCGGGATTCTCTCGATCTCAGGAGCGTAGCAGTCAACTATGCGTACCTCTGCTTTCCATGATAATTCTCAAAACACAACTTCGGACAGTCAAGAACTCCTTCGGAGAAACATTCGCCTCTCTTCACAACTAATTCCCACTTCAGAGAAGTTTCCTCTGACTACTGCAGTCGGCCCAATGCTCAAGCTTGCAGTAAAATTATATAAGTCCCTCATAGGCGTACTCGCCCGAATAGTTACCCCCCCGGAGAAATTTCTCTCCCAACTGCCCTCAGCCTAATACTCAGGCTCCTTCTGATAAAATTTACAAGTCTTTCAGAGACACACTGGTCTCTCCCCGACGAATAGTTACCCCCCAGAGAAGTTTCTCTCCCGACTGCCCTCAGCGTATTGAAAATTTGTAATTCGGAAATGTAGCAAGTAAACTTTTACCCCCACCTATTTTCTCGCGTGCTCCAGCTCCTTATAATAGTCGCGTCGCTATTGGCCAAAGGTGATGGCGCATTTCACTATTTCCAACCAATCGCGACGGGAAAGCCACGGAAATTTCCGCTCTCTGGGCCGTCTGTGAGTGTACAATGTTTTTCTTATTCCTTCTAGAACATCGGCCAAGCCTGCGCGAGGGGCGCGTTGTCCGGTGAAAGAATTATCGTTCTAAAGATTTCGCAGCTGTTCTGGCGCCCGCAGGCCTTTCTCCGTCAATGTGTTGACGCCGACCCTCATAACGACTTTCTTAATGGGCCGGGGGCGCAAATGGCTGTCACGATAAGCGGGGTTGCGCGCGTGTGTCGCCATCTGTTTATTCTCCCAGTAGAACTCAGGGCGATCGAGTTTGTTTTATTTTCCTGGTATGAGGAAATCGGTATCGCTACAATATATACATATATATACATATATATATATATATATATATATATATATATATATATATATATATATATATATATATACATATATATACATATATATATATACATATATATACATATATATACATATATATATATATATATATATATATATATATATATATATATATACGTATGTATTATATATCATATATTATATATCAGATTTTGCTTAGGACACAACTGTTACTGCGGTGGCTTTAAAAGGGGGATCCTCGTGATGAATCCCGGCGATGGCGGATTTTCGATGCCAGCTCGGGAGTTAGGTCGATTTCATCCGCTGTCTGCAGGAGACTTTCACCGGCCGGCCGCTCTGAGCGAGAGAGCAATAGGGAATGCCAGGGCTCAACCCAAATAAAAGTACCAAGGACCATGGCACACAATCTTCCCATCCTCATTCTTGTTCTCTCCTCTTCCCTACACACACACACACACTTAGAAACACTGACCATCCGATGACGGATAACCATCCACAATCGTCGAGTGTGTCGCCGTCCGTCAGCCGTGTGAGGCGCGTCCCCGCTGGGGGTGTTAACCCCCAAGCAGACGTGCAGGTCAGCGCCAAATCTCAGGTTCCAGCGACACCAACACCTTTAACGATTTAAGATTAACTGCGTGTACGGCCATAATGACCGTAGCAGTTGACCCTCCACCCCTCTCATCCCTTGCGAGGGAGTCAAACCCGCAATAGCCCCTACTCGGAGCCTGCGCGTGAGCTGGAAGGCGCCTCGGAAAAATGGAAATATCGAGTAATTGCAGAGTTATCAAGGTTTCACTGCATTGCGCTGAAATCTGCATTTCCTGCGTCGAATTTGATATCTGATTGGAAGGAAGCCGTGCAAGTCATTAGCGATAGTAGGAAAGTCAATTCCGCAGCGAACGTCAGTGGTGGATTAGCAATTTTGTTTAGAGAAGTCAGAAAGTTTATATTTATCATTGAAAAACTGCGAACGAAATGTCGAGATTAAGTTTCAGGTAATTCATTCTATACTGGATGAAAGAGAAATATTCTGGTGAAAAAGGGAAAATGAGAAAAGAGATTATTCCGAGAACGACGGACGTAGGAAACGAAATTGGAAAATGAACCCAAAGAAATTCAAGTTTGATTGAATGAACTTCTAAAGCGAACTGTGTCATTCTGCAGAAGGAAACAGTAAAGACGAAAGGAGTAAACGAGGACAGAATCATTATAAAAACACAATCGAAGAATGCAAATGCATTTAAGGGATATGTATTAAACCAATTTATTGGTAAGTGTGGTATAAAATATTATTTCTTTAAAGAGTGCTGTTAATAACCTTTGTGAAGAATTTAGTTTTTTTATGAATACAGAAAAATGTTAATTGTTTTCTATTAGTATAAACAAAATAACATAATATTTAAATTGTGCTTTATAATTCAAATGCAGTTCGAAATACCAGGCAAGATGAGCGTAATAAGGGCTGCGTCTTCTTCAATCTCCATTGGCCCATAACCAAAAGATAAAAGTGAAGAAAAGTAAATTATTACCAACATTTAGGGCCTAAGTTGGGTTTTGTTGTACATAATCACCCAAAATGTCTTACTTGTGAATGAGCTTTTCGATTCTCTCTTCTAAGGGTGTTATCACTAGTCGTATGGGATGCATCTGAACATGGTTTTGAAGCTTCTCATTGGTCTTCGGGAATGTTGGTCTCCTAGACATTTCTTGAATTCGAGGATGATATGAAAATAATTTGGTGCCAAGATGAGGCTATACACCAGTTGATCGAACACGTCGCACCTACCCTAGAAGTTGTTTGGTCGCTGCACGGTCGTCATGAATGAGGACATTTCCAAAAGCCAGGATGCCATTTCGTGTGTGTGAAAGTTTACTTCAATACCCGGCTAAATCTGAAGAGAATTTTTGCTTCTTCTTGAAGAATCTGAATAACTCTTTGCAGCTCGGACATGGCGGAATCGTCATTCGTATATGCCATCTTTACGATCCTACAGCTCTGTTCAAATTATCAAATGGCGTTGGTAGGGACAGACGTTACAGGGAAGGAGATTCACCACTGAACATCACTGAATTCTCCTTCTTGTCTAGTGGTTTAACGGCTCGATACAAGGCTACAAAATGGTCTACGTATGATATATATATATATATATATATATATATATATATATATATATATATATATATATATATATATATATATATATATATGTATGTATTGCCTTACGAGGAATGACGTTTTGGGAGCCCCGTAGACAAAAGAAGGACAAGTTCTCACGTGCCAAGCGACTCGAGGGCACGTGTCTGTCTGTATGTATGTATGTATGTATGTTAACGCGACATCCCTTGATTTATGCGGCGCATTATTCAAGCAGAACGGCTCCCATGTATATTTCCCATTTGACAAATGTTCTTATGATGCGTTTGTCTCGACGATATACGAATACAGCTGGAACATGTGGGCGATTCGCATGTAAGGCGAGACCATCGAATTTCCAATTCGATAGAGCACTCTGAACAGTTTCCTTTATTTCGAATGAGAGTCTCTGTAAACACGTGGGGCTCTTTTTGTAAGAGCACAGGTTCACTCATAAAAGAATTATCCAGAATGTTACATATAGATTCCATTATTTCTGTTCTTCCGGCACTGCTTAAGAAACATTTATAAGAATCATCTCAGAAAGAATTCAACAAAAAATGAAACATAGTTCACCCCTTCCATTACCCTATCTCTCTTTTTTCATTCATTTGCCTATCTCATCCATTCACTCTTTCTCCACCTTCCTTTTTCCCTCTTCACCTGTGTTTCCTCTTTCCCTGCTCGTCTCTCTTCTTTACTAGTTTTCCACTCTGTAAATCCAGTCCTTTGCCACTCCTTCTCTTTTTATCTTGCACTCCATATTTATTTTTCTCTGTTCCTCTTCCTTTACCTCGTTGCCTTTCCCTCTCACCTTGTCTTTCCCCCTCTTCTTTTCTCTCTTGCTGTAACCTTTACACTCTCTACTACTCCGCCTCTCCTCTCTCTCTCTCTCTCTCTCTCTCTCTCTCTCTTTCTCTCTCTCATTCTCTCCTTCCCCCTGCCTCTGGAGGCGGCTACCGGACGTAGCTTCACGGCCTCGTTTCTAATATTTAGAACGCGCGCGAAGGAGGTAAACGCTTGCACTGGGCGGTGGAGGCCTCCCAAACAATGCCTGCTGCGCGGAAGGGCCGTCACCGGCAGCGGAAGGCACCGCCCCGGCGCGCGCGCCGTGCGATTGTCCAAACGACTCTCGCGGAGCGCAACGTAAAAAACACGGCGGGCACGCCACGCGAGACTCCCCTCTCGACGGAGGTTCGCAATCGATACATCGCCCGGAGGTCGCGCAGGGGAGGTGACGCGTCGGCGACTGTCTCCCCCGCACTCGGCCCCTCCCACCTTTCCACCCCCCTCTCACTCTCTCTCACGCTCTCTTTCTCTCCCTCCCTCCCTCCCTCACACACGCGGTGGCGCACCCTCGTGACCCCTCCGCCGCCGCAGCTCCGAGCCACTTTGGCTCATCTTATTCCTCTGCGAATTCCATAAATCCCGCCCGAAACATCACGTGCAATACGATAATTGTGAACCAACACTACCGTGCGACGCAATAACAATATTTTAGAGTTAAAAAGCCCCTTGTGCGATGTAATGCCGATGGGTTGCATATCTTATTGGCAAGCAGTGCTTAACGGGATTCTCGGATAATGTGTGAGGTGCTTCAAAGTGTCAATGGGAGGAAGAATGGGCCCGTAAGAGCAGCTATCTTTCACTTGCTCGTGTCACCGTGTTTTTCCGGCGATTTCATTTGCAAGCTTGGCTCTTGCCGCGCGTATTCGCGGGGTGATGTACCGGCTGCATCTGTCTCTTTCTCCCCTTTACGTGCCAGCTTCTGCTGCGGCGCGGGGGTGGAAGAGGGCGGGGGATGGTGCACGGGAGGAGCTGAGTGCGGTGGGTCTGGAGGGGGGGGCAGGGAAGGGCTCTTAGGGGATGGCCAGCGCGAAGCTGGAAGCGACGCCGCTAGAGGCTGCGTGATAAGAACCACCCGTCACGGCACGATGAATAATCCTCGTCCCAATGTTTTACCCGCAGAACGGAAGGAGATGTCCAACACGTTTTTCTTCTGCGATATTCCCCAACGCGATGTGGCGACAACCTAATTGGGTACTGTCGATTCTGGATAATTATGAAATGATGGATGATAATTTAGATGATTACCTATATGGCGTATTTGGTGGTTTGTCCCCCTCACACTACGACTGCAGGTGAAAACATTGCAAGAAAGTCGAACGCATCCCGCTCTGAGAAGTTGCTGTCCCATTCGAATGCACTTTGTAGATTGACGAATGAAGTATAAATCGAAAACTATCTCAGAAATTTGTATCTGTTGAACGCTTTTCTTAAAAAAAGAAAAATCAATTTCTCTCCCAATCCGTAATTGACAAAAAACTATTATTACAATACCTACTGATATAGTTCAATAACATTTACATCTGTAAATGATCAAGAGGCAAATACTTTACAAAGAGTTAATTTCAGACTCTTGTTCATGTATCTAATTTGTCGGTTCCATATCACATAAGAGATAAATGCAATAAAATATTTTAAATTCAGTTTTCTTGTATATTTAGTGCAAGTCGATTCAACAGCAAGTGTAATTATTGTAATTTTTGCCTTCGTATTTTCTCACAAGTTTGAGAGAAATTTTTATCCCTTATATCGAATTATTTGACAAATGTTCCAAACACAGAATGATGAGTTAGATTGTTTCTTCTATTCGAGCAATAAATTAGAGATATTTGGGCCCATTTAAAAAAATCTAAAAATGTTTAATGCAAAGTGTCTCAAAAAAATTAAAGACACGTTTCAAATTTGTAGGTCATCGAGTTCAGTGTTATCCAATAGAGTATATTCATTTTGAGACTTATCTTGGGCATGATATACTATTATGCGATAGTGTGGTTTGGAACTTATGTAAACCTGAAAATAAAATCGGCTCTGACTTGTTAAAATTGGCGCGTTCGAACAATCAGCGAATCGTGTTATCTTAACAAGGCTTGGCGATGTGGGGCAGTTCAATGCCAACCTTTCCATCCTCATGTGAAGAATAATGTATTGTCGTCAGCATCAGTTTCACGACGTAGGACATTGCTGAGCGAGACCAGAGAATTGTCACGTCGGTCGCTCTGAGTGAGTGCCGGATCACCATGCGCAGATGAAAGCTCGTCGGGTCCCACAATGACCTTGTGACGCCAAAGTGACAATTTTCTTGTTATATCGCTTGTTATATGGTAATGGCAATCACTGGGTTACATTCGACTACGTAATAAGCCACGGAGGAAAGCAAGTGCCGGCGCCATGTCATTCGTTACTGACGCATACCACTCGCACTTCCTAGCTGGGAGTCAGACAAATATATTTCAGGCATTTATGCTGGCAAGTTTCGGAATTTCTTGTTATGTGAACAAAGTCCTTTGAAAAATGAAGGCAATTAAAGAAAAAGCGCTGGAACAAAGTTTGGAAACGTGGGAACCGACGTCTTCAAAGTAACGGAATACATTTATATCAACGACTAGAAAAATAAATCTCTCTAGTATTTGAAACTAATGGGTAAAGAAGATAGAAAGAATAAATACGACACGTTCTTTCCTTTATTATTCTTGAGGTAGAATGAAATACTTCTTGCGTAATATTTGAATTGAAAATAAATATGTATTTTTTAACTGGAAATGCAAAAATTACAAACGAGGGAAAATGTTTGCCTTATTAACTTTGGAAAACGAATGGTAGCGAGATTTTAATACAAAGACGTGCGAGCATGTAACTATTATTTTATTATTAGTTTGTAACCATTCTGGTTTTTATCCTTTTCTCCTTATTATTTTAATTCCTTATGCAAATAATTATGCATCAATGTTTTAACTTGTGTAATCATTTAAATTTTGTGAACTTCACTGAACAGGCCAGGAACTACTTTCACTTAACAGGCCATACTTGTTAGGAAATTCCTAGCAACTAATGTAACATTGTAGTACACAATATTATATTGTTTTTACACTTTTTTAGTAAAAATAATTAATAAAGACGGAAATAATAAGAGGTACTCAACATTCAACGTTGATATTTTCTTTAGTTATTAGATTATTTATTAGTTATTTGGTTATTAAAGTATTTTGATTATTTTTTCATTAACTATTTACAATGATTTGATTTTCGTTTCAAACTGTTACTTACTAATACAAGATTTATGACACATTATTTTCTGTTAACATTATTGCGTTTTCCCATTTGTATTTATATCCCTTAATGCTTTAACAGTAATTGATATTCTCTTCTGAATATCATTTATTATAATATTGTTCCAAATTAGAAAGTGCAATAGTCATATTACGATTTATCCTATACCCATTTGCTGTTTTATATAAGCACTTCCCCTGTGAGGTGGTATAAAACACACTTGTAGTTCAGGGAGAACGAAATACTTCATCCGTCTCGGCAACTCTCTTTCTTAACACTCCCATCAACATACAAAATTCTTAAGTAACGAAAAATCTATCTCTATTTTTTAATCTCTCAAAACTGTGTATTTAAGATTATTGTTAGAGTTTCGCTTAGAGTTTTGTTACGCCTAAAGTTATAATTTTGTTGTTGTTTTCTATTATGCATTATATTGTTATTTGAGCCTAAGTATTAAAATGAATATTGTTCTCAATAACCATTAATAGGGATTTACGATTTAATACATTTTCCTTTGCATTTGTTTTGCTTCGGTGATGATGTTTTCGTATTATACAAGACCAATGTAGTCGTGATGATAATTTACATCATCAAACTCAAAACTGAGTCCTCGATTTCTCTTACTTTTGCTTCGATCAAAACGTCCAAGCGAGAAACAGTGAGTAATGGAGGTCCCCTTGTGACGTCGATGTCTCGAAGTGCAGCGCGCTCTGGAATGCCAGCCAGCGCCGCCTGGCGTCGCTTCGCGCAATAGCTACCCCTTGTTTAAGCGGCGGTTGCCATGGCGCTCAATAGCACTCACATGGCGGTCATGTTTACCTCAAATGCCAGCTCGATATCGGCTGCCGGCGCCGCCAAGGGGTTGAATGGCTTGCAGCGCTGCGCTGCGTCTCCGTGTCTTGTGCATGATGGCGCGGCCTCTGTGCGTGTGTGTGCGTGTGTATGTGATATATAGAAAAGTGAGGGATGTTTTCTGCTAATAAGGGAGTGACACTTCGATGAGGATATTTATTATATCTCAAAAAGTGTGTGAACTCCGAAGATAATTCTTAGAAGAAAAGAATTGTAGATGATATTAAAATTTGGAGAATACAGATTTATTATGAAGATAACGTAATTGGTCGACTTTTACTGTTATGGTTTATAATGTTTCTGAGTTTATTATGCATTTATATAGTTAATATTTTGTTATTCAAATAATGTCGCAAGTCTAGCTGTCGGGTCGCCACTGATCTTGTAGCGAGAAATAAACTAGCGTTGCCACAACAACACATACTTTCTCGCATTGTTACTTTCGAAATTTTTCAAAATGCAGTGATTCTAGCGAAAATTGTACCTGCTCCATTATTATATGAGCATTATCTTAAAAAAATAAGATAAAATTTGGAAACGACTCTATAAAATCTTGTTTTTAAGATTTCATATAAAATTGACAAAAACTCCTATTTTCAAACATCTGTCCGCATCATTATTCAAAGATAACATTGTAAAAATAGTTTTTTATTAAAAAAATGTCGTTGAGGTTTATAAAATACCCTCAAAATCAAAATATCCTTTTCTAATTGAAGGAACCCTGAGATCAGCCAGTTTGAACGCGGAATGTCAATTTTCTTAAAAATCTTACCCATGGTTTATCTGGAAGTGTTGTTCACAAACAGGCGAACGAATGGACGGACGGACGGGCGGGCAAAAGGACGAACGGGCGAATTGAAGAACGGATGTTTTGCCATAACCAATTCTTCGGTATCAACTTTATCACAGGGTTGCGAACCTCGCCTGCTGCGCCGCGATCTTTCACCGCCGCCAAGTCTTTGAATTTGGTGTTCGGCCAGTGTCGCTACAGCCACTCGGTCCGTACAATGCCGGCGCGGTGGTGATTAGTCGCGAATCTAGATCAGATCGATTAAAACGGCGTTCGTACCGAACTCCCAATTTGATTGGTTGATAACACATCTTAGCCCAGGATGTGGCTGTGATTTTCCCCGGTGGCTGCCGAGATCGGGGACCGAAGTGCCATCGGCTGGCGGAGTTTTCCCCAACCAGGTACCTCCCACCAGCGGGCCACAGCCGGGGACAAGCTCTGAGCTCCCGACTAGTCTCCCGGCGTGTGTGGTGGTAATGCATGTAAGGGGGTGGATAGGGCAAGAAAGGGGAAGAAAAGATAGTGCGCGGTCCGTGGCCCGTTTGTTAAGGTACTGCTCCGGCATTCTCCTGGTGTTGATAGGAGAGAAACCACGGAAAACCGGACTCTCAGTACAATGCGATAGAAACTGTTCACGCGCTAAGTTAGCGAAACCACTCCATCGCCGCCATTTCCGTGTGGACCACACGGCTGCGGTCCCTGTGCGTGAAGGAACGAGGGTGCCCGAAGGGTGGCGTCACCACGCAAGCGCCCCGCGCCGCTGACCGCGCCGCCCTGCCGACCGGGTCGCCGCCAGCGCACGTGCGAACACGCACGACCGCCGGAAGCCATCACACTCGCAGCCTTCAACAAACAGATTGTAACCACTACATTGAAGAGCCAGAAAACTGATAAACCTGCCTAATATCGTTTTGGGCCGCAACACGACGTAACATGGACTCGACTAATGTCTGAAGTAGTGCTGGAGGTAATTGACACCATAAATCCTGCAGGATTGTCCATGAATTCGCAGGAGTATGAGGGAGTGGAGATCTCTTCTGAACAGCACGTTGCAAGCCATCCCAGATATGCTCAATAATGTCCATGTCTGGGAAATTGGTGGCCAGTGGAAGATTTCCTGGAGCTACTCTGTAGAAATTCTCGACGTGTGGACTGAGGCATCGTCCTGCTGGAATTGCCCACGTCCGTCGGGATGCACAAGGGATATGAAGGAGGGCAGATGATGAGACAGGATGCTTACGTACGTGTCACCTGTCAGAGTCGTGCCTAGTCCCATATCATTCCAACTGCACACGTACCATACCATCACAGAGCCTCCACCAGCTTCAACAGTCCCCATTTTGACTTGCAGGGCTCATGAATTCATGAGGTTATCGCCATACTTGTGCACGTCCATCCTTTCAATACAATGTCAAACGAGACTCGCCAGACCAGGCAACGTGTTTCAAATCTTCAACAATCCAATGTCGGTGTGCACGAACCTAGGCGAGGCGTAAAGACTTGTGTTGTACGGTCATCAAGGGTACACCAGTGGGCCCTCGACTTCAAAAACCCGTGTCGATATTGTCTCGTTGAATACTTCACACCCTGACACTTTTTATGGCCACGCATTGAAATCTGCAGCAATTTGCGCAAGCGTTGCACTTCTGTAACGTGTAATGACTCTCCTCAGTCGTTGTCGGTCCCGATCTTGCACGATCTTTTTGCGACCGCAGCGATGCCGAAGGTTTGATGTTTTACCGTATTCTCGATATTCACGGTACACTAGTGAAATGATCCTAAGGGAAATTTCAAATTTCATCGCGACCTCGGAGATGCACTGCCCCATCTCGCTTGCGCCGACGATAACACCACGTTCAAACTAACGTAAATCGTGATAACCTGCCATTGCAGCAGCAGTAACGATTTAACAACTTCGCCTGACTGGTTGTTTTACGTAGTCGGTGCCGACCAGAGTGCCGTATTCTGATTGGTTTCAGATCTCTTTATTTCAATATGCCTGGCTGCACCAGTTTTTTTCGGTCTGTAGTGAAAGTAAATTTCATTAAGGGTATCGTTATCAAACATTTTTTTTACTTTAATACATGTACACAGGTAGAGCGAGTGTTGGTGCGTAGGTGGTAGCAGTGCTGTAGTACCTGCACCCTCTCTCGCAGCTTGGCCGCGGTTTGCGACTACATGTATCCCCAAATTTGATAAAGAAAGAAACAAGAACTATTTGATGTAGGTTAGCGTTTAATCACGCTAGCAATCGTAAAGAACCCATTCATTCCCTCATCATGTGATCAGCTTCATCATTCATTTTAGTAGAATAATTAATTGCATGCCCAGGACATTCGATCTTTCCTTCGTTCCTGCTACAAGCAGCGACCGTAATTTCAGAGTAGCCAGGCAGCGGCATCATCGACGACGTAAGTCACGGTGTCAACTGATGTCACTGCACTCCCTCTGACCGGGAGGTCCTAGGTTCGAGTCCCGACGGTGGCAGGGCTTTCGACTCTTTTGTCAGCTACGCCGAATTCAGCCGCTGTCTGGAGGAGAATTCTAGCGGCCGGCTGTTGTGGTCGTTAGTTCTCCGTGGTTTCTTGGATCAACACCAGGTGACACCCGGAGCAATACACTAACAAACGGACCGCGAACCGTGCGTTATCTATCCTTCCTCTTCCTTGTGCTTTCTTCACCCCTTACCCACGCGTACACTTCCATGCAGTGCACTACCATCCATGGTCGGCAACATAGAGCTTCCCCCGGCGGGAGCGGTGCCCCGCTGGTGGGAGGTAGCTGGATGGGGAATCCCCCACCAGCCGTCGGTGGATAGGCGCCGGATCTCTCTTCAGTAATTGGGGGAAAAGCCCTCAGCCGCCGACCGAGCAAAACATGCACTACGCTTACGGGACTAATGACCCTCTTAGTGGAAGCGCACGGAATCACTAACAGTCGATCGACGAGGTAAGTCATGTGGTGTGGATCGACAATGCAAATCACCTGTTCGCTAGCTGTCTGATGCGGGTTGAATTTAGAATATAGTAGGTTTTTGCTTGTCCCGAAGCAACATCACTATTTTTACAACGACAAAAATCCCTTTATCCAAACACCATGGGATTAATCGCCCCGGCACTATACGGGAAGGTTTCCACGACACGTAGTGTAACTTGATCTGGAAGTATACGTGTCGCTAGGCTTTAGGTGCATATGTGAGGAGGCGTTGAAAGTCGAGAAGGTTTCAATATAGAAGCTTCCGTATTTCTGAGAACGAAACCCCAACTGCAGCGCATTATGTCAAGTGCTAATTCAGCTCTCGGAAATGGCTTACCCGAGGTTTCCACGAGGAAGGAGACGGAATAGTTATCCAAATTAGTTTCCGGGAAAGACGCGCGTTCATGTTTTTTCAGACGCATGTTGTATGGATAAAGATCCCTTCGTGTATATGCCAGTATTTGTGATGGTTCAGAATGATATGTATTCCTAATGTTCCTACATGCATGTTCGTTTTCCTGCTGGGAAAGAGAAACGTTGATTTGGGAGCAGGGTTGGCTAAATATTCCAAAACCCTCCGGCCCCCAAAAACAGTTTAATTGAAATAAACATTTTAAAAAACAGATTTTAATATTTTAACTATTTCAAAATTAAAAAAAAAATAACAATACCTATAATTTTATGAACTGAAAATCCATTTAATCTCATATACATTCACAACATACACATAGAAATAAGTACAAAATATATTAATCTTCTAGATAGTTTCTTGTTCTCTTGAAGCTGGGCTCGCTTTATGATGTCGCTCCGTCCTCTTTCCAGCTGCTGGCTACCGGCGCGTACACCTCCCAGGTGTTCTCTCAAGGCCTATTGCTCCTTTGAGGACATTTCCAGTGGAGATCACCTTCGCGCCCCCTAATATTGCGTACGTCGCAGTGCCTTTATAGGCGTGCCCATATTATCCCTTGGCCCCATCGCAGTACCATTATTCTCTGTACAGGGATCGTTTCCCTCAATTAAACGCACAGTTTCCTGTCAGGTCAAAGGATTGTTCTATATTACGTCTATTTCTCCAAAAGTACGTAATTATACGCGAAAGTAAATTATGATACCGTTCTCTATAAAATCTTCTTTAAGTATTTTTAAAGTTGTCCCGCTTTAATTGACACCGCTTTCGACGTGGCACGAGAGCATTCAAAATATTTTAAGCGTTTGTAATTTTTCAACATTTACATATACGTATTACATGGACCTGCTCCATTTTTACGAGGGTACGTTTCTCCATAGCAAAAAAGTTTAACAGAAAAAATATTCTGGCTTTTAAGCCATTTTTGAGAAAATTTGTTGGGCTTTCAAGTAAAGAACTCCTACAATTAAAACATTAATTTCGCATTTGCAGGGCTTTGTCGAGGGCGATCGAGTGGGGAATATTAATTTTTAGGAAGATGCTATTTGTATATTAGATGCTTCCTTGTGAGAGCTTATTGAAAGCACACATTTTCGATGCTGTTAATTTTAAAATATTTTATTTTAATGGATAAATCTTGTCACAATACGAACACATTTTTAACTAATAAAACGATTCAAAACAATGGATTTGAAATACAGTCACTACGTAAGTATTGAAGTACGAGGACAAATATGCCGCATTACATTATTATTTCAGTATTCCACATGTGAACCACTATATAAACTAAACTGAACAGAGATTCAGAGAGAACTTTTGATCTTGTCAAAATAAACACATTTTATATCCCAAATTCTTGCCATGGTAACCTATTTCTTTACAGCGTGAATGCAAATAGAAATGTTTACCCGACTGCGCGAACGCCAAAGGCGTATGGCTGGTTGTGGATTGTGCGTGTTTGTTTCCACCGAGCGCTCAGAATACTTGACTTTGAGACCGGCTAAAATGAGAATTACTTCGCCTTCCCCCACAAGTAACGTACGCTAGATGATTGAAGTCATGAATACACCGTGGCCAGGAGTGTACCATGCTTTAGTGATCACGGCTAAATGGACATCTGGCATTCAGAATTTTTTTTAAAAAAAACTTGCATATATGTTTTGTTTAGGATAGCTACGTGTATTAAAATAAAATTCACAAAGTATTGCAAAACAAGCCAAATTGAGTTGACCAGATATGTGCGTTCTCAAATGAGGATGCTGGACAATTTTTTAAAATGACATAATTCAGGCTTCACAGTTAACTGCGAAGTTCCGATCATTCAAGTTTTAATATTTTTCAGCGTCTTTTTACAACTGTAAACTGATGTCAAAGTGTAATCATGGCAAGCTTGTATTAAAATATCCTTGCTTTAACTGTGTAATGCAAATTCGGTAACATTTGAGATTTCCTCGTATTTGTTTCTTTTATAGAAGTAAGAAATAACTACTGTTCCTCTCTCTCGAAACAATTTCAGATATGCACCGCTGGCACTTCATTTGAATTGGTTGGGGTTTCTATGTGGGGGCTAAAATGTTAATAGAGCAGGTGCAATATTATTGTTATGTAACAGCTCCCAATAAAGCGAATAAAATGAATAGGACATACGCAAAGAATCCATAGCAGAATACTCCCAAAGAAAATTATGGAATGGGCTGTAACTTGTCAACGAAGACCAAGAGCTCGATATATAGATGACGTGTGCCAGAATCTCCGGGTACTTAAGAAAGTGGAGAATGACTAATGGACAGAGAAAAATGGAACGACATAGTCCTGAAAGCCAAGACCCCTAGAGGAAGGTTGCAGTACTAATAGAGGAAGAAGAAGAAGGACCGCGTCTAATAATGTGAGAAAGTGTATGCTGTTGAGCACCTCCAATTTCTAACTCTAATTGGGAATAACATGGTGTGTTGAGAAGAAAATACCCTCGCGGTTTAGCTCATTAGTCGGCGTGCTCACTTTCCATCACGCGACCCCGGATTCGATTTCCGGTTGTGTAATCCCATATATATATATATATATATATATATATATATATATATATATATATATATATATATATATATATACATGTCGTACCCCTTAAACCCATGGCCGCGAGGTCGGGTCGTTGCTGGTAGGCCCTGGCCCGTTCGCAAGCTGTTGCGTCAAGCACAGACAGATTGAGAAAATAGGATATAGGGAAACAGCAGGTTTCATTTTCACCTCTTCGCTTACACCGTTTATTCTACCAAGACCTTCTTTTCTTTTCAATATTCTCTTTATATAAACTATTGGTGTGACTTTTATATCTCCATTAATGCTCTGTAGTGCAGTATTAATCTGTTCTAAACTTCCATCCAGAAATTTCACCAAAACTAATACTGTTCTTGTATTCATATGACCCTGTGTTTTTCTCCTATTTAAGGAAACCCTTGCTCAATGGACATGTTTTCTTTACAGAACTTATTTTAAAACATTTGTGTGGATGTTTAAGTTGACTTATTGATGTATTTTTGAAGCGGGTGTAAGAGAAATAGATAATATGCATGCAGAATAGTTGCGATCGCTTTTCAAACCTTCTAGAAATCTATTTGAAATATTCCGTTGTAAGCGTATTGTATTTTTGATATCCATTGGATATGTTAGGGTTCATTGATTGATAGAACCGTTCCATTCTGACCCACACGCTTAGATCAATTATGAAGTTATGCGTATTGGTACTTCGTTAACTTGGATTATCGTAATTCTCGATTTGTTTTCTTCGGTTGCAATTTAAATGTTCTCTTTTTTTCGTATATCATTAGCGCAAAAGGGAAAATGGCTGTCGAAATTTTCTCTGTCCACACGTATTTTACTATTAATTTATTAAAAATACGTGTGCGGAAGGGGGATTCATTTATTCTGTATTCTTTTGTCGGTTGATGAAGATTCACTGCCCGTGGAGAGAACGGGAATAGTACGAGTATATTGCATCTCCTGGCGAGTGACAAGAAACTAAATCCATTTGTACTTTTTCAAGCGGCGAAGGCTCTGTGAAACAGATCGGAAAATGTAAAATGTATTCAATTCCATTACGTAGACGTTAATATGAGCAGAAATATGAAGGGATGTAAGTCCGGAAAATTAAATTTTTCCAACGGCAGTATATTCCCGCATTTAGAATGTGCATGTTCTTCGGCGATCGTTGTAACCAGATTACGGTTCTTCAATCTTCTTTATGGATTTTTAGATGTAGACACTGAAATGCATTTCCCCGCAAAGTACGTAATAAAGTTAAATCATAATATTGAGGATATCAATGTTTTAAGTGGAATAGCTTCGGTGCTGGATCTCGCATTCAGAAGGCACTACGAGAACTATTGATAGTACTACGAAGACATGTTCGTTTTTTTAGTTGTAGGTAAACCTGCCAATCTTTTAGTATAACAGTTTGAAGATTGCGTTTTCGTACACGAATGGATCCATTCATGCCAAGCGTCAGTTCTACGAATTCAAATACAAGATCTAGTGAAAAGTTTTGCGGGTAGTTCCTATCGTAGAGGCTAAAGTTAATCAACGAAGAGATTCCCAAGCACATCGCCACTCGCTGAGAAAAATAATTCAATCGAGATTGAATGTGCGGCATTTTCGCGTGGAATAAGCTATCGTTATAAAACGTAACAGCTATAAATAATAAGAGAAAGTATGTACTTTTGTATGACCACTAGTTAAGATTGTCGAATCGGGCTTAGTCGCAAACAAAGAGCCTCAGGAGTGTGGTACGAAACAGAACATACTCGGTCATCGTTTGCACAAAGTATTTCATACGATGTAAATTAAAACCTTTTCCCAAGGTACATATCGTAAAATATGTACTGCAATATCAAGGATTCGCGGCGAATAAACGCTATTTTGCCAACAGATTATGGGAATGGCGATCATCCTACTGACCAACCCCGTGTGAGTGGATTGTGAGGATGGCAAGTCAGTGGAGATCTGTGAGATTTTGTTAAATGTTCTGCTCCAGCCCCAGTCAGCAATTGATGAGAGGGAAACAAATAAACAATAGATGGGAGCAGCTTCTCTCCTCTAGAGTGAACATCCAGACAATAATTAACATTGTATTTTCTAAGTTTTCCGGGTCGAGCCGCGTCTGTGTCGTGGTGGCTGACGTTTCGGCCAAGACATTGTACGCTCTGAGGGCGGCCACAATGTGTGTGTCACATAAAGGAAATTGCAAAATGATGTATTGGAAATTATTTATTGGACGCAGTGGGTGTGAGGTGTTCGGGTCACGTAGGCACTGGAGGCGCAGGGCAGGCGGCGCTTGGGCGAAACTCGCCGACGGCTCAGCAGCCAAGGGGTGGAGTGCAGTCAACGGGAACGGGCAGAAAACTGGAACGACCCGCACTTCAGCATGACTGTCACGTGACCCGGGCTCATGTAGTCATGGGGCTCATGACTCCCTGGGAACTTTCTTCTTTGAGCTCCCGAATTCTTGTTGACAACACGCCTGTGACTGACGACGCCATGGCACATGAGAGCTACGGCAGCAGGGTGGAGAATGAGTACCACACGAAATAACTTTTCTTAGGACAATCTGCCCCAATTATTAGGCAACCTTTTGTGTACACATTATTATAATAAATAAGTTAAGTGTGTGCCTCTCCATTAAATGCCAAGATCAGGGCTCCTTCGCCTTGATTTAGATACCACCCCTCTCATTAGCGAGTAATCCAGCTCCCTGTAAATTAGGTCACTATTCGCCAGGCATGCGGCATGTGGGACGAAACGTCAGCCACCGTGTCAGAAGCGCCGCTCGTCCCGGAGAGCCTAGTCAATACAAACTCCGGCCGAGGAAACCTACGCAATCAACAACCGACATTGACGCAGCTTCTTCGCTGGTGTTGGTAACGTTGCCGTCGAGGAAGCGAGGACCCAAGACCCCCACCTACGCGCACGGGGTGACACGGATTGCGAGTATTAAATAGACATTTATTTCATAGACACAAGAGTAGAGAATCTGTGTGTACATATATATATATATATATATATATATATATATATATATATATATATATGAAGCTGTACGGACTGAATTCTCATACTCAGTGCGTCAGGACTTTGCTGGCGTCATGCGACAACAGCCAAGAAAAAGGCCGCCCGCTATTGAATATTTACTATTTTGTGTTGGGTTGAGGAACAGCAACCTTTTTTATAATCTTGATAAGTAAAGAACTGTTGTACTATGTTTCAGCATGTTATTATTGTATTCGTGAAAACTATTTGCGTTAAATTTTTAATTTATTGGAACGTATTACAAGAGTAAGTTGAACAGTGTCCGAGTACTTTTTGTAAATTCATTTGTGTGGTTTTGTTTAGGAGCATTTTTACTGTTGTAGACCACAAGAACTACTTAAACTAAACTTCTTAATATCATTCTTTCTCGTTTGAAAAAGTTCTTAAATGAAAATCCATCTTTCACTGTACATTTGCCGAGAGGGGACAATTGAAAAATTAGTCTTGCGCAACTTGTCTTTCAGATGATTTTCTTTCTAGTATTCTCGTCTCTCTCTTTCCCGAGATCTCCTTTCTTGTTTCTCGTCTCTTCTTTAGAGCAAAAGATTAATTAGATAATAAAGCATTCTACTTAGCGGAGTTGCAATGACAGTTGTGTGAAGGCAAGGAAACTTTTCTCGGCGGTCTTTCGTTTCTTCTTCAACAGCGCGTCCTACTTGCGGGATTGATTTATTGTTTTCGGAGCCGAGCACGCCAGGAGCTCAGCCAAGGAGGAAATGCGCACAAACCGCTCCCAGCGAGATGGCATCCTAAGCGGTTTCATCTTCAAGTTCCGTTGGTTGGTTGTTAGTGATTCCGGAGGTTGTTCGTGTCTTTCATCTGGAGGTGGCGGTGATCGTCCCCCGGCGGATGGCGGGATCCGCCGCCGCCCTACCGTCGCCTAGCGGGTTTTCCCCAACCAGGTATCTCCCACTAGTGGGGCACCGCCCAACCAGGACGAGCCCTAAGCTTCCGACCAGTCTCCCGGCATATGTGTGGTGTAGTGCATGTGAGAGTATGTAAGGGATGAGGATAGAACATGAAAGATGAAGGAAAGATGGCATGTTGTCCGTGGCCCGTTTTTTAGAATTCTGCTCCAGCATTCGCCTGTGTTGATTGAAGAAACCATGCGAAACTACCGATCAGAGCAGCTAGATTTCTCCTGCAGATAGCGACTGACGTCGACCTAGCTGACAAGCTGGTGTTGAAGATCTTGCCACTGTCGGTACTCGAACCTAGGACCTCCCGGTCAGAGGCATTGCATTGACATCGGTTGATGCACTGAGCCACCTGTCCTGGGCATGTTTCGTATTGTCTGTGTAATTGCAGTAGTTGCAGTAGCAAGGTTGAAATGGTTTGTTTGCCTTCTCTCTTTAAATTTAAAATGTGGGAAGAAGTGTGGTGAAGAAGAGTGGTCAAAAATTCAGAGTGATAGAAAAATATTTTCATTTTGAGTATTCTTTGGAATTTGTGTTTTTCTTAGAAATAATGTGTTGTTAATCGTGTGTGTGGATACTTGGCTGTCCCTTTTCAGAGCTATACTGCAGTATAGCTCTGAAGAAGGCCACAACACGATGGCCGAAACGTCAGCTAAATCGACAGAGACGCGGCTCACCACGGACACCGAGGTACCCAATGACTCCGGCCGCGGAAGCCTACGAACACACCTATATATATATATATATATATATATATATATATATATATATATATATATATTGTGACGTACCTGGTTGTGCCTCAGCTGTGAAGTACTTATCAGTGCATACACTGATCGGACGCCAGCTGCGACGCACCTGTTGGTTGGTACTTTTCACTACAAATTTATAAGTTCTAAAGGTCGGGTATCTTGCTCGCGAATGGGTCATCTGAGGAATTTGGTACTATTGGTGCGTCAAAATGATAATTTTGTATAAGCAAACAAGTACAATTTATTTATAATGGAATGTTCAATACACTTGATTAATTACAAAAAAAACCTCTTTAACTTGGTACCAAGATTTAATTAACCGTGTAATCTTATCATACCTTTGGGGCCCCATTAACAATTCGGTCGCGGTGATTCCTCACCCCGGCAACTGCAACGGTCGATCTCCGCCGCGGCTCGGCGTCCTTGGGCTGCTGATGACGTAGACACGTGCTGTGCTGTTCTGCAGAAGCGGCGCCAGAAGTCCCTTGGCCGCACCCTCGGATATTTTCGCCTTCGCTCACACACGCGTAATTACTGGGTCTTGAAAATGTCCGTTACGTTCACACCACGCGCGTGAATTGTTACTGCGCCCCTCCTTGGTTTCGTTCTACTTTTCTCTCGCAACTACTACACTATAAATCATCGGCTTCTAATCAATAATGATACACGTAATACTATTAAATGCTTCTCATCATTAGCAGGGGTTCACTCTGTCTATAACTATTCGTATGTCCTCTGCTACACGCTCTCCGTAATTGCCCAACCTTCGCCACTCGGCGTCTGTTCGCCACACCGCGTCTCTCGCAACTGATTTTTCAACCGTCACCCGGCGTCCGCAACCGTCGCCACTTGTAACGGACGAGAATCCCCCTCCCTTCGTTGGACAGCGGCAGCGGTCGCGTTCGCAAATCCCCCACCGCTCGCTCGCACCTGCCGCTGTACTGCACAGTCCAAATGAGTAATAATATACTCTTGTATTAATTATCTGTAATTACGAAGGGAAACACTTAGCGTGTTTCAATATATATATATATATATATATATATATATATATATATATATATATATATATTTACATATATAATTTCGCACAACTGCTCTTTACAAATAAGTTCTACGAGCAGTGTCCTGGCCCTACAGACATGTGTTAAGGGTTACGATTAGGTCGTAGCCGTCCCTACTCTGTATTTCTAGTCTTTCAACCTGACAAGCGATCTTAGTAAAGTTAGTGAAGTACAGCAACAGATACTGGGACATTGCAAGGAAAGCGCTTAATTAATTTTTGATCCGACCAGGAATCGAATTAATAGTTGCGCCGAACACGAATTTCAAGACACTGAAATAATATGTGTATTCGTATATAACAATTCATGTTATCCGATATTTATCCTCATTACTACGTTTTTTGGTGGGAGCCCAATTTTGTTCATTTGAAGAAATGTCGAATTTCTTCGTAAGCGAGTTCGTGCTTACGATGGTTTAGTGTACCACAGATTCGCGAATTAACCAGTTAATTCTCACATGAGTCTGGCGTTTTGACATACTCGTCTATGAATGAGGGTGTTCGAATCATCCCTGGCATTCTGATTCGCGAATGACTAACAGGGCGCTGGTGAAGTGATCGACCGGGTGAGAGGCGTATTGCGAAGAAAGGAGGGAGGTTTAGCTCTTCGGGTGTCCTCTTCTCCGTAGAGGGTGATTAGTAGACATAGGATGTTTAAGGGTATGCCTATTTTATTCTAGCGAACTAATTCAAAGGCTGGTAATATATGTGCACGAATCATGGCATATGATGACATATAACGCATATAAGTTTTATAATGCTTGTTTTTGCCTTTTTTAGGATAAATACCTCTCTCTTTTTGCATAAATACGTTTTTTTAGAATAATTGCACTTTTTTGCTATTTATGTATTATTTGTACATACAATGTTATGATGTCAGAAAATCGGCCATAGTCCAAAGTGAACATTCATTATGAAATCTCCAATTCACGTCTTTGTATTTTAAAATACGGGAGAACTCCGAAAAGTATACCAACAAAGTTTTCTCCCTTTTCCTATTTTGTAAATACCTGAGAACATTGGTGATTAACAATACGCCGAGGGTATCGAAATGTAAAATAAGGGGGAAAAATAGTTAATTCCCGGATGGATTCAGTGTTGCTAATGTTGGTTTTCAAAAATATGTGCTAGACACTTCAGTGGATGTTGAGAGATCTTTCTTCGCGTTCTAACTGATGTCTCTCCAGCCCCAGATATCGCAATTTTGACATTGTGGACCCTGAAAATGTACTGGTAGTATATCGCAATGCAAACTATTGTAAGAATAAAATGTAAAAAAGTTGTAAATATGTAAATGTCGTTTACATTAAAATATGCGTACTTGTTTTGTGCATTTAAGTTTACAAACTAATATAGACAAAAATCACAGACAATTTTTCTTTTGACTGTGTATGTAACGTTTGGCACTACCTTTTCTCTCCTTATTCTTGACATTTTCAGTGCCTTTTAGGGCGCCTAAAAGACGAGTTGTTAGTGCCTCAGCATCCGATAGCTAGCGATTACCATAGGGCAGAAATTCTAAATGTAAGTAAACGTAACTTGATTTAATTAACACGTTGATAGGCCCGTCAGAACAGCGCTTCAGTGCGGGGTGCTTCAGTGCGTTCTGGGCTGAGGTCGAGATCCAGGAGAAAGCGATTTTCAATTTTAAAATAATGATTTAGAACGACCGAAATGTTCATAAGAGTTCTGCTAGTAATTATTAATGCTTCATTTTTAAGTGAAGTGCGAATTCTTTTAATGGTGATAATCCAAACAATACTTGTTTATAAAATAAGAATTCCAAAGTATACTGAATATCTTTGAAGTTAAAATGGGTTTATTGTTTAATCTGAAAAAGTTTTTATTTATTTTTTCACATTTAATAATGAAGAGAGGAGACCAAACAATTTCGACATGTTCAGAATTACGATCTCCTTAACTTGCATAACTCTATTTACTTTAGGCTGTTACTTCGGGTTGCCTTTAAAGGCAGATAAAGTCTTGCTGTTAGAATGAGGCTGCTGAAATTGCTGTTAGAATTCCGTAACATTCTGTAGAGTTTGTTCCCAGTGGTGTGGAACAATGGGCAATTGGAAAGTCTGGGCAAGATGATAAAACATATTTCACCTTTTACTTGTTCTTGTGGACGTTACGTAGTATTTTCAATTAAATTATATTTAAATAAGGGAATAAAAAATCTGCTTATGACGAGGAAAGTTTTGTTGAACAGATTATTACTAAACATAAACGTAGAATGTATTGTTGAGTCCACCAGTTCGTTTAATCCGCATTCGAAATTTGTATCAACGCTACTCTCAATCAATTTTGCTTATTGCGCAAATGATTTAATCATGAAGTGATGTAAGTAATTCACTTAATAGCCTGAATAATCTAATAAATGTGACTACTTGAACCGAAATATACCTTGTGTTTTGTGGTATTACCCATATCTCGAAATAAACACTAAGAACCCATCATGAAACTTATTGAAAACTAGTTTATGTAAAGTATGCTGGTAATTCAAATACGACGATTGCAAGTAACTTCCATCTGTCAAAATCATTGGCAGTTCTAAAATTTGTTTAGCACCCACGAAATAAATTTAAGGCTGTGGATCAATTTCCCTTTTTCTGTTGCCTTATTAATAGCTACTCAGGTAAATTTTCTTTAATCTTTTCATGAACGAAATTGTGAACTTGCAAGTTGGCTTGTATCGTCTCTTACTTGTTTGACTCCTTTATGTGTATATGATGAAAGAATTCTAGTAATAGCCTAGTTTATAAGTCAGAACTATATGATTGCGACTACCGCATTGAGAATTCGAAGAACCAGAGAGAAATGCCAACTTCATACGGGTTAAATTAACTCGCCGGCGAAGCTCTGAAAGTATCTGATGTACCTTTTCTGTGCTGGCATAGCGAAAATCCAATCAGTGGAAATGGACGAATGTTAATACTTTTACTTTCTGTTTTCCTAAAAGGCTGGAGTTCGCAGACATATTCATCTGCTTTTACGTAAAACGACGGATTTATTGACTGAAAAAGCTTCTATCGGTATTAAATCGGATGCTCTTTGGATAGAGCAGTTTTTGCAAACTCTTCGGTTTTAACTGCGGAGTGGATGAATGCCACGAGTTCACTGACCTATGAGTTATATTAGATAAAAACAGATGTAGAGAATATCCACTATTTGAAAAGGATAGAAAGCGGTGAAAAGTAAAATGCAAACAGAAAGTGATTGTGATTTACCAATGCTTACAATTTAGGATGCGATTCATCCTGAGTACGGAATTTCTATTGAGTGTGCGTAGCATTCTGTGAATTGCATTAGCCTTTGGTTAGTCGCTTCTTTGTACACTGTATATGACAAAGTGTCGGTCTTTTTTCCTTTTGTTCTTTTTTATTTAATGTCGCATCAACATATAGGTCATTAGTGACCACTATTGGATGTAGCTTTATGGTTACTGTGAAGATGACATGATACGGTGATGATGATAGAGGTGTAAGGACGAACACAAATACAACCATGCTCGAGGCGGGACTCGAACCCGCGATCCTTCGGTCCGAGATCGCTTCGGCACTACTGCCTTAGCGATCTCGGAGTCAGCCTTTGCTTGCTGTATTTTCTGCATGTTTCTTCACTAGCGCCTTCCAGAACGATTTTTGCTTAAAACAACCCAAATTGTACGAAGAAACTTCGGAATCTTAAAGAATCTGAAACTGATAGATAGTTTCCTACATAATATGTTTACTGATCCTTACATTACATTATTAGTTTGAAATGGTGAATTACTTTAATTACAGTTTGAGCTCAGTTCTTGATTACAATAACAGGAGAATTTTACTCAAAACACTATTTCAGAAATAGTTCGTACTAGTTGAATCTGGCGTCGCCGACACTGTAAACTGATTTTAAAATATTTTCATATGTTGAAAACTTAGTTAATACTTCATTCCTTCCATGCCTTACTTTGTTGAAATATGTCCTTTCAGTATCTGGCGTTGGATTTACCACAATTTCTGTGCCGCTACCACAATTGCAACAGTTATTACCTAACTTTCTAAAATCTAGAAACTGTGTCGTTGAAAAACTGATGCCTTTGTTTTGAAATTTTTTAATAATATTATTTAGCAATTTTTCACCTTTTTATGGGAAAATACATAAATATAATTGAGTATTTATGAAGGCGCAACTTTTTTATCAAATAGTCTTGTTTGTTAGGTCATTTTAATGATATTTTGTTACAAAAAAATCAACGTTTATGAGGCTTCTACATGTTTCTATCAATTTCATTTTTTTTATTAAAAAAATCATAAGAAATCAAAATTCCTTTAAAACCAAGCTTTTTATACATTAAATTACACTTTCACATGCCTATTTCATTATCTTAAAGTTTTGTTAAATTTATACTGCAATAAACTGATATATCACTAGTTACATTTAAACGATTTTTTTAGAATTATTATAAAATATATAAAAAATCGATGGTAGCGACCTCTAAATGTCATTCAATTCGTTTGTTTTTGGGGGCATTTTAAACCAAATTTAATTTGGAACATTGTAAAGGCGTGCGTCCATAAATATATGGATGATGCCTTTTTTCGAAGCACCCTAATATATATATATATATATATATATATATATATATATATATATATATATATATATATATATATATATATTCCTGTTCTCTCTCCCTCCCTATGTCAGTCTGTGTGACTCTGTCTTCACGTCTCCCTCTCTGTCTCTGTCTGTCTCTCTCTGTCTCTCTCTCTCTTTCTCTCTCTCTCTCTCTCTCTCTCTCTCTCTGCCCCTTTCATTCACATTTAATTGCAGATTATTCACATATCCGAGCAGTGGGGTAATATCTAGAAGCGTCGGATAAGCAAAAATGTAATAGAATGTTCAAGAAGATCTCATCCTGTAGATTATAGTGTGAGAAACGTTTCTTTGAGACCTTTGGCCTCAAAAGTTATTTAACAATATAGATTCAAAAAATCCTGCTTAGTGAGTTGCGGATTGCAGTTGACTTGCATTTTTAGTTTTTTCTACAGCGCCATCTAGTGAATTTTTACGATATTTTAATAGTTATTTTGCTATTCGGGGCGGAGATGAATCCAACAAATCAAAGATAATTAAAATTGGTCCAGCCGCTCTTAAGTTATGATGTATTCTGTAACTAACTCGACTTTGTTTAATTTATATGATCATTGGCAAAAAGTGATGGTTTTCAACACCTCTATAGCCCGAGAAAGTTTGAAGTATTTATTCTAATTCTGTAGACAGTGCCAAATAAAAATTCTGTAGATTTGCCTCTCCAAATAAACATATTTTCCGTGATATATTAAGTGAATTTATTATCTGATAAGTGGTAGAAGGGTATGGTAATAATGAACGATCATGATTTCAAATGACTTTTTCCCTTGCGGAAATTTTTAACCTTATGTCATTATTCTTTGGGAATATTTCAATTCACACTTCAAAAGAGATTTCCTTGCAAAAAATCTTTCTCGCCTCTTGGTGGGATTTATACCAATATTTTCCCGTTCTCCATCAGTCAAGGAGACGGCGTCTGATCTCGGGGAGAGTTGTTTGGAGCCCGGGCAGAGATAGCGCACGTCCTCGCGAGTTCATATTTGATGCCGTCCATCTACTTCCTTTCTGCGCGCCATTAGCAGTTGGCAGCGGTTGAAACACATGCATTCACCGCTCTGCCAACTGACATATCGGGGACGCTTCCTTCTCGTTCTTTGTTTTTTTGATTTTCGTGCCACTCAGTTCTAGTCGTGGTTTGTGGGCCGAGCAGAAAGTAGGATAAAGGCGCTGCGAAGTTGATGTGTGGAATTGAGAAATAAAATGTCGAATGCCTGGTTATTTGGCAGCATTTGTGAGGTTGGTTCTGCTCTCAATATAACTGTATATTATACAGCGTATAATTAACGTTAAATGTTATATAAATTCCCCCTTGGCAATTTGTCTGATGTGTTTGGAAACGCCAATGAAAATAACAGCCTAAATGTGATAACGGATGTTATATTTTAATCGTAATAAAACGAAATAGAGAGAAAAGTCCGAAATAATATTTTTGTTTCTTGTTTCTGTTTTATTAAGTGATATTTAAATACTGACTGTACCGTGTTTCATACAATTTGAGACGATAAAATTTGTGTCGCATTATTTATTGAATAAAGCAGGTTTCCTGAGCGAAATTCGGAATAATATTATTTAAACATTTTCCAGTATTTGCTTCATAAAAAAGTAGTAATTTTTGTATCCGCTGGATTCCTGCTCTTTTCAGAAATGTCCACGTCCTGGCTAAGTGCAGTAAGAGGCCCGTGAATTAGAATTACTCGGGTGCCTCCCCTTAACTTCGGTGTCATCCGGTACTGGATCAGACACTGGCGGATCCAGGGGGGAAGCATGAGGGCCATACCTCTCCCGCCCAAAGGCTTAGAGTTTTCGTTTGTTACCTTTCGTTATTTGCCAAAATTGTTTTAAATATTTATTTATGTTATAATTATTTTATTACTGAAAAATAATATTGTCGTATATTATGATATTGATATAATAATATCATTCAAATACAATATACATTATTGTATGAATATAACAATATCATTCACTATACAAATAATATTCAATACAGCAACTGTTTATTATTTAACAAAATGTATGTTCTCCCCTCCAAAATAATTGGCAGGATCCGCCCCTGGGTTCAAAATATAGGTGAACGTTTCTTCCGGCATTATGTTGAGACTATGGAGATATCATGAGTACGAAATATTTTTAGATGTGATAAACATTTTTTGTCTCCAGTACTTTTACTGATTCTTTTTGCGTTCAAATTATGTTTCTTGATAACCACGTTGGAGAAATGTCTTTGACTCCTAATATTGTGACAACGATTGATAGATTGACTCAAATACCAGACGCTGCGATCTTAATCCATCCATCTCAATTTACTGTCTGGGAGAACGCAAAGTTGTACTACTTTAAATAGCCAATTACATCTCCTTTTTCAAATCCAATGCATCGCATCAACGCCTTCCTCAGAAGGAGTTGCCTCATTACTGCCGAGGCAAAATGCTCCATCAGAGCCTCCGTTCGCCGCCCTCGCCCCTCGCCCCTCGCCCCTCGCCCCTCGCCCCTCGCCCCTCGCCCCTCACCCCTCGCCCCTCACCCCTCACCCCTCGCCCCTCGCCCCTCGCCCCTCGCCCCTCGCCCCTCGCCCCTCGCCCCTCACCCCTCGCCCCCTCGCCCCTCACCCCTCGCTTCTCGCCCCTCGCCCCTCACCCCTCGCCCCTCACCCCTCGCCCCTCGCCAATCGCCCCTCGCCCCTCGCCCCTCACCCCTCGCCCCTCGCCTCTCGCCCCTCGCCCCTCGCCACCCGCCCCTCACCCCTCGCCCCTCGCCTCTCGCCCCTCGCCCCTCGCCCCTCACCCCTCGCCCCTCGCCTCTCGCCCCTCGCCCCTCGCCCCTCGCCCCTCGCCACCCGCCCCTCGCCCACCGCCCCCCGCCCCTCGCCCCTCGCCCCCGCCCCTCGCCCCCTCGCCCCCCGCCCCTCGCCCCAGGCCCCTCACCCCTCGCCCCTCGCCCCAGGCCCCTCACCCCTCGCCCCCCGCCCCTCGCCCCTCACCCCTCGCCCCTCGCCCCATGCCCCTCGCCCCACGCCCCTCGCCCCACGCCCCTCGCCGCTCGCCCCACGCCCCTCGCCCCTCGCCCCTCGCCCCACGCCCCTCGCCCCTCGCCCCCCGCCCCTCGCCCCTCGCCCCCCGCCCCTCGCCCCTCCCCCCCTCGTCCCACGCCCCTCACCCCTCGCCCCTCGCTTCTCGCCCCTCGCCCCTCGCCCCCGCCCCTCGCCCCCCGCCCCTCGCCGCTCGCCCCTCGCCCCTCGCCCCCCCCCCCCCTCGCCCCTCGCCCCAGGCCCCTCGCCCCTCGCCCCAGGCCCCACACACCTCGCCCCCCGCCCCTCGCCCCTCACCCCTCGTCCCTCGCCCTTCGCCCCACGCCCCTCGCCCCACGCCTCTCGCCCCTCGCCCCAGGCCCCTCACCCCTCGCCCCTCGCCACCGCCCCTCGCCCCTCACCCCTCGCCCCCCGCCCCTCGCCCCTCGCCCCAGGCCCCTCACCCCTCGCCCCAGGCCCCTCACCCCTCGCCCCTCGCCCCCCGCCCCTCGCCCCTCGCCCCACGCCCCTCGCCCCACGCCCCTCGCCCCTCGCCCCACGCCCCTCGCCCCTCGCCCCACGCCCCTCGCCCCCACGCCCCTCGCCCCACGCCCCTCGCCCCACGCCCCTCGCCCCACGCCCCTCGCCCCCCCGCCCTTCGCCCCTCGCCCCAGGCCCCTCACCCTCGCTCCTCGCCCCTCACCCCTCGCCCCTCGCCCCTCGCCCCTCGCCTCTCGCCCCTCGCCCCTCGCCCCACGCCCCTCGCCTCTCGCCCCACGCCCCTCGCCCCTCGCCCCACGCCCGTCGCCCCTCGCCCCTCGCCCACGCCCCTCGCCCCACGCCCCTCGCCCCACGCCCCTCGCCCCTCGCCCACGCCCCTCGCCCCACGCCCCACGCCCCACGCCCCTCGCCCCACGCCCCTCGCCCCAGGCCCCTCACCCCTCGCCCCTCACCCCTCGCCCCTCGCCCCTCGCCTCTCGCCCCTCGCCCCTCGCCCCACGCCCCTCGCCCCTCGCCCCACGCCCCTCGCCCCACGCCCGTCGCCCCTCGCCCCACGCCCCCTCGCCCCTCGCCCCACGCCCCTCGCCCCACGCCCCTCGCCCCACGCCCCTCGCCCCACGCCCCTCGCCCCTCGCCCCACGCCCCTCGCCCCACGCCCCTCGCCCCTTGCCCCTTGCCCCACGCCCCTCGCCCCTCACCCCTCGGTGCTCTGCTCGAGGCCTCGCGGTCCGGGCGCCCCGCCGTGCGCGCCGGAAGGTGGCTCAGGGCATCTACTGATGGCACTGCAGTCCCTTTGTCCGGGAGATCCTACAGTGACAGGATTTTCGGCACAGGCGTGTCAGCTAGATGGGATTCAGTCGCTGTCTGGAGGAGAATTCCCCCACCCGGTTGCTCTGATCGGTAGTTTTCCGTAGTTGCTCCTTAAAATACCAGGCGAATGCCGAAGAATTACCCTAACAAAAGGGCCACAGACCGCGCGCCAGCTTACCTTCCTCTTCCTTGTTCTATCCTCATCCCGTACACACACATCAATGTGCACTGCACTTACACTGTTCCCCCGCAGGTGGGATACACCTGGTTGTGTAGCCGGCGGTAGGTCGGCCGCGGATCTCGCCGTACGTCGGGGAAAAGATCATCTCCCCCCAGGAGCAAAAACATACACTACACTTACGTGACAAATGACCCTGGCTTTCCCGGAGTCACTAACAATCAATCAATCGAAAGAACGAAAATGAAGAAAATCAAAAACCGAGAAGGTTTTTAATAGGAAGATATATTCCAGCTTGAAAGCACATTATTATCTAGTTATGTTTTCTGCAAACATTTTTTGGGTTCATTGATTACGTTCAATGTAGAAACACTTACTTTGACGTACAGATTCGCAGTCAGTATCATCATTTTTCGTGCCTGTCAAAGGTACTGTAATTGGAATTTGTAAACATCAATACTTTTTAATTTGTAAACTGTAATCGCCCTAAAAAATTTTTACCGCCATCGACAGGTAGGGTAAACCAAACCGCCAATTCCCAGCTTGCCGGAACAACGATGTAACAACAAAGACTGGACAAAAGAAATGTAAGTTCCCATGTCTAGACGAATGGAGGCGTTGATGAGCTCCTGGAAGTAAACTAAACTCGACGGAATGTTACTCGTACCACACTGAGGCTGTCGCGGAACACCGATTTCGGACACTACTCAAGAAAGAACGTCGAACTTTGAAGGCCGTGAAAGTGTAAGCAGGCAGAATTCGACTCTGCCTTCCAAGCCACCACCGCCCGATGTGGGCCAGGGCTGCCTAGCAGGTAGAACTCATTTGTGCAATTAAAGTATTTCCGGAATTTCCATTATCAAAAAAGAGAGGAGTTTTTTTTTCATCTTCGTGTATTTTAGTAGGAAGAAAAGATGAGATGGCTGATGTCATAACAATATTTCTATGTTTTATTTTCTCGAGCACATCTGTCGTACCGACCACAACGACGAACTTACTGATGAAACCAATGAACCAAATTTCATAAATCGTAATTTTTATTGGAACTGATGATCTAACATTATAAATGATCGACGACTACTTCCAGATCTGTTTCATACAATGCCATTTTATTACAGAGTTCAAATTCCAAACACAATCGGTATATCGAATACATTTCGTATTCGTCTTTCCAATAATTACCAATTGCTTCTTAACGCCCGTAGCTCATTTTTTTGTTACCCCACTTGCATATTGTTTTACTTAAGAATTTTTATTATTTCTTTTGCAGGTAAGCTGATTAATTATGTACCTTAATAAGGAGACACGTCGCATAAGGGTGAGTTTTGTTGTTAGAGCAACATCTTTATCGTTTGAAGGTATTATATTCCTGTACTTCGCATTTTAAGAACGTGTCAGCTTCTGAACACAGCCTTTCAGGACATCATTAAATAATCATTTAGCACTCTCCTTTTAGTGCCAATGAACAATATCTTACAGCTAGCCTTCAATGAATTCATGCATAGATACCTCGTTTGTAGAGCCCCGCTAAATAGTAGCAACATATTGTTTAACAAAATTTTATGAATATTGAAAATATTTTAATAATCATTTTTTAATTCAAATATTGTATTTCATTTTAACAAGAATTTTGCTCCCATCGGTTCAGTATTTTAAAGTTATTAAAGAATTCAGAAGTTTGTCCATAATTAGGGTCCCTTGCGCCAGGAATCCGGCCTTGCGCTGATGAATAACGGTTTGTTATTCATGATGATTTCTTATATGTGAACTAAAAAGACTTACATGCCCGCAAAAAGCCCTTAAGTTTTGAATTTCCCTGCAGGCAACGACTAAATTCCGCCTAGCTATATACCTATGTGCCTAAAATCCTGCCAACGTCGGTACTGGAACCAAAAAGACCTCCCAGTCAAAGTGCAGTGACATCAGCGATGTCCTCGAATTGAAGATTGGCTAGGAGGCTGGCGCTTCCAGACCAATGAGGAGCTTCAAAGCCACGTTTGGGCCCATCTCACCCCACTGGCGGCAAGTCCATACCGGGAGAGTTGGCTCAAGGCTGAGGGCCTTGTGCTCAAAGTGATGTCACTTCAGTGCCTCTGACCGGGAGGCGCTAGGTTCACGACCCGGCGGTGGTAGGATTTTCCACACTAGCGAGATAGCTACGTCCAATTCAGCTACTGTGTGCAGGAGAATTCTAGCAGCTGGCTGCTCTGACCAGTAGTTTTTCTTGGTTTCCCCAATCAGCACCAGGCGAACGCCGGAGCAGTACCCTAACAATCTTTCCTTCCTCTTCCTTGTCTTATCCTCGCCCCGTACTTACACACACTTACACTAGCATGCACAACATTGCCGTGCATGCTGGGAGACGTCCGGGAGCATAGAGCTTGTCGCGAGTGGGGGCGGTGCCCTGCTGATGGGAGATACCTGGTTGGAGAAAATCCCGCTAGCCGGCGGGAGGACGACGTCGGATTTCGCCACCTCCCGGCAAAAATATTCACTTCAAGTACGGGACAAATGACCTCATAAGTCGACGTGCCCGGAATCACAATTAACCAATTAGCAAAGTTCATTGAAGAGGGGATCGACAAATGTGTGAATGGCTTTTTAAGAAGCCCTCGTTCGGCCCCTGAGGCCTCGTGCCGCTGCGATTGGCTCTTCCGCGTGGAAATGGGCCGCTATTTTGAGCGGCGGCCGCGGGGATGTGTGCTGCGCGACGCCGCCAACCAGCGCTCGGGGGCATTGGCCGCGTTGCTGCAATGGCCTTAGTGGATTGGGAATGTCTTGAGAAATCCACAACTATACTTATGTGTACAGAATGTATCCGGAGGTCCAGAAGGAAACATATTGAACGTCAGTTATAGAATGGTGGGACTAAAGGATCTAAATCAAAGGGTCAAAAAGCGTGAATATATTGTGTTTACTCCATCAGCACATATTACATGCCCTGCTCTTTAAAGAATGCGCGTTGTCAGTTTCTTTTATATATAATAGGCATTAACATAAAGATGGCCATGCTGGTAAGTCCAGAATTGAATTAATAAGCAAATTTCCCATTTTTCAGAGGAAATGTTTGTTTTGGTGGAGACTCCCAACTCTTAGACCCGCTACCGACTTTTTAAATATCCCACACGAAAATAGCGTCTTGCAAAAGAATGCCACACTTTACATATGTCTACTTTTTTATTACTTTCTCAATTATTACTACATAGTATAGAGAAAGCTTCATTAACGCTGCAGGAAAATGTGCCGATTAATGTTTAATAAATAAACTGGGGGCAATTTTTGATATATTTTTAAAATGTTTTTAAATTTAATGTAAAGTTCCTCAGAAACCAAATATCCTAATGAAACTTCCAAAGCCTCAAATTCGTTCAGAACGTTCACGGAATATCAGTTTTGAAGAAAATCGGCTGAGTGGTATAGGACTAGGATTGACCGCAGACGGACGTTTTGCCGTCAATCGATTTTTCAGTGGCAACGACCCCAACATACCCCCTGGCTACACAACGTGTTAGAGGAAGTAATTTATTATATACAGGATCCGGATTTATCCACTTTTTTGTAACTAGGGCCCGGCAATAAGGGGTTTCCGGCCTAAAATTCACCGTTCCCCTGCTCACGATTACATAACTTTCTCTTCTTACGAAGCGAGTACGAGAAAGTAAACATTTTGTAAATGAGAAAATCCGCCCAAGTGCAAAATTACGATCGCAAAGGGAGGCAGCAAAATAGTTTTTTGTGCTTTGACCACTTTTGACAAGTCAAACGTGCGCAGGAGGGAGTCTTCAAGAGCACTGCCGCTGTAGAGTTGCAACGGCGGCGCCGGGGGAGGGGGAGAGGTCAGCGGGCACGCCCTCCGCCGCCGCGCGCTGGTTCCATCCGCAGTCAGTCCACGTGCAGTTTGTACCATCTTCATTCGCTTCATCAATATTATTGCGATCTCATTAGAACATCATTCTTGGGCCTGATAATCATAGCTCTAAACCCAAATAAATAAATACGAAACTAAAGTATACTGAGATTTGGGCGTCTGAAATCAATTGTAATATTCCACGAAGCAATAAATACATACATGATTAATTTTCACCCCTACATAACGCCTAGTGAAGAACAAAAGCCATTTTCACTCATAAAAGTTAATGGTAATGTAGAAAATATCCTCCACAATTCTTGTAGTTAGTGTAATTGGACATTAATTTTTTGTTCATTTTCGCAATGTTCACGTTTATTCTGCACGATTTACATACTATTGCCTTATTATTTTTACGTCGATATTTGAACCGTACTTTCAGTGGAATGAAGAGACCCGATTCTCTTGGTTTCAAGGAATTCGAAATGAGAATACGTTTCCTCATGTTAAGCTATGGTTTAATGATAGAAAACGATGTTAGAACTTGGTATGTCAATTTCACTTCAAGGTCTGATCTCAAAAATCAGAATAGCATCCTACCTGCCTGATCATATACTTTGGATTTCACTTCCATTACCTCTGGAAAATGTCTAAAATTACCAAACACAGTTATTTCACTAATATTCGGGTTTCTTCACGGAGATGTGTTACATCACGAATACCAGCACGAAACCATTGCGTGCTGTGTATTTCCTGCACTGGGCACCCTTGCATGTGGAGAGGCATGTTTTCGGGCGATGTCTGCTTTGCGCCATGGTTTCATTCGCCGCATATCATGATGGCCAAGCAAGGGAGTTCAAGGCGTTTCTTTGGAAGATTCTGGAAGCTGAAAAACGTGAAAAGACTCAGAAAGAACAATGTAGTACAGGGAAGAATTTTAATTTGAATGTAGAGTGCGCTTTTTCATTCGAACTCCAGACAAAATCGATCGGAAACATGTAAATATCAAAAATTCGAATTGATAAAAGTACAAATTATGTTTTTGAAAATCAACTGATATACAGTTGTCTAAAAGTAATCAGTGTTTCTTGCCATCCTAACGGATATTATCAGTATGACCGAAAATATATAAATTTAATTCGCTTAAAATCACTTTAAAACTCACACAATCACTTAAAAAATTGGCTCAAAATTATATTACGACTTACTTTACTTTTTAATGCGAAAATGTACAGCCTACGTGAAAACAATCCTAATTTTGTTGACAGAGGGTTACGAGTTACTTGTATTGTTTCTTTCATTTTCGATGCATGAAAACGTATTTCACTTCTTAGAATACATCAAGAAATTTCATTTTCAAGAAATTTTAAAATTTCTTTGAACATAAAAAACTTGTCTCCAAATCATTTGGAACTGACATTAGAAAATTCGAATTACAGAAACACGTTTATCGTACTTATTATGATTGAAATAAAATTTGAAGGGGAAATGTTTCTTTAAAGTAACCAATTATTTTAATTACCTAATATCAAATTAATTGAAACCATTCTATATTTGAAAATATAAAGTACTGATATGTAAATACAATCACTCTGTATTGGTATGGAAATTGAGTTGTACGTGATAAATCATATCTAGGGCTAGAAATCATCCTGAATCTTCTTTAATTCCCTCGCGCAGGGTATCCTTCCTAACTATCTATAAGAGATTCCTTTACATCAGTTTGAATCTTTCGACCTTCCTGATGACATCCAACAGGCCGAGATACGACATGTCGCATCCGAGGAATGTGAAAGTAATAGCTTGGTGTATTACCGTTTCTTGCAAAACGAGTTTACATCTTAGTGACTGGAAGAAGTTCTTGAGGATATTTGTACATTATACTTTGTTATTTTACGCAGTTCAAATACGACACTCTATAAGTTACCTTCGTTGACGGCGACTAGAACTTAGTCATCAGCAAAAATAATAGTTTTAAAGATGTCTACAATATTAATATATAAACTGTTTCTTGCACTCCCGCACATATTTGTCAAGATATAAATGAAGTATCAGCGCGCACGACATAGAGCGACCTTGTATAACGCCTTTATTTATGGTTTCCTCTGGAATCGCTCCAGATGTTAATTTTACATTAACCTGCGTACATAAATACATATTTTGGATTGTTCTCATTTGATGGAATTGTCTTCATAACCTTCCATAATTTACTTCTATTAACACTATGCAAACAATACGTCAAGTAGTAATGATACAAGTAATATAAATAAAAATACAGTAATGAGAGTATTAATAATATTAACAATAATAATGAAGATGCAAGTATGTATTTGGCATTTTAACGGCGGATTAATCCAACTTTCGCCAGCTAGCGGCCATGTCTTTTTCTTCATTATCCAGACCTGGGGGCCAAGAAGTCATGTGGTGCGCATGACGCCCTTCTGTCACTACCTAGCCTGCTTTGCCTTTCGGAGCTGCTTCTTTTGTCACACATTTAAAGAAACTGATACGATTTTGTATTACAAAGCTACAGCTTCGTGGTTGGTCCGGCCGGGATTCGAACCCTGCGTAGGGTATTCGTTTAGAAAATAATTTGATCTTTCTGCTCAACCAAATTTCGTGATTTTTAGTGGGCTGAATACGTGTTGTCAAATACTCTTATTAATTTGTTTTGTAGTTAAAACACTGCATTTTAATTCTACATTAAAATTAATGGAATGAATGCTTTTGAATGCATTATGACATTTTCAAGACTCGCAAAAGAACAATTTAAGAAAATCCTAACATCTTTGGGTCGTCGCCGATCTTTTTTTTTGGGGGGGGGGGGGGGCATCGTTGATTTAAAAAAAATAATAAACATATATTTATTATATTGTATATTATTTATGTAGTGTAGATATGATAGTATACAATATTATTGTTTAACTAATTACCAAAGTCGAAGATAAATATTGAATCAATTTTGCCAAACAAAGGAAGGGAAATGAAAGCTCCAGGCCTTAGAGGGGAGGGGGGAATGGCTCCCCCCCCTGGATCCGTCAATGGGCGAAGCGAAGAGAGCGAGTGCTGTAAATTCGAAGATTTTTCAAATGCAGAGATTAGTGAGTGCATATAAATAAACGCGATGTCCAGTATTCGTCTGACACAAGTAACTTCACAAAACGTTTCAGGTTTTGTAATTATAAGTGATGATTACATTTTAAAGATAAGGTGGATAGCAGGATATCCTTCTACATTCCATAAATCACATGGAAACTTATACTACAGAGGTAAAGATACATTTCAATTACAGAAATATGTTTCATTTTGTCAATTTTCAGAAATATGTTTCATTTTGTGTTCACAAATACTAGTCATTGCATTGTCCCAATTTGCGACGCCCTGTTTTAATCGGTTTTGAAGGCAAAAACGACGTGAATTAATATTTTGGAGGTTTTTAATTTTTCATATAGTGCATTTAGAACTATATAGTACTTTTCGGATGCAACTTTGCTAAGGTTTTTCCTTTTGTGCGATGAAATCGCAGGTTTTGATCTATAATTATGGAGATTGTATGTTTGAGAAAAAAAAGCCTGGGTTTTTGATTACCATGAGAATGTAAATTAAACACTGAAGCTCAATTACAACAGGCTTTGATTATAAATTCATAATATTTTACAATCTCTGTTTCATGAAAATAAATTTCTTTGAAAAATATTAATATAAGTCACGAATATAGTAGCATTGTTGTACCTACGTACGTTGAAGGTTGTATTTCAATGAAATAAGCTGAAATCCCAAAAGCGCTGTGGCCACGACTCGTGGCACTTTAATCTACTTTCTCACTTTCTCACAATCTACTCTACTTCACTCTACTTTCATCCAATTTATTTGCATCAGTAGGTGAAATTTGTGCAGCGTATGATAAGGCTAATGTTGTAAGAACGTTTTGAAAAATGTATGCAGCTCTTGAATAACATTGTTGGGAAATGTTGATTCTTGATATTATTTAAAATTTTGTGATCTGTTTTTAATGGTCTTTAGTAAAAGAATAAGTTCTTTATGCCAAAACATTTAATCGGAATAGTAGATGACGTGATATCAAGACTCGTTAATGATGTAACTAATTTACTTAATGGTTCGAGAGAAAAGTGTTAACAGGGTAGGAGGGATAGGATGAAACGCAGAAATTACTACAAAAATGTGGGAAAATGTCGATAGAAATTACCCTATCTTCATTTCCTTCTGATATTTATTTGAAGCCTCCATTTACATTCGTTATATTAAGTCATTCATTCAAAAGAACACGTTACAAGTGCCGTAATGTCGCTCTGCATTTGCGCCAGCTGTCTCCGGAGGATGAATGCGTGACCTTGTGTGTGATCGTCACCGCAGAGGGGCTCGGTATCTCTTTACGCCCGGACGTGCAGTGGGCTTCTCTGGCGCTTGACGAACTCCAGATCTTCCCAGCGCTCCCTGATGGAAGGGGGAAGGAACCGCCCTCACCATCTGCTCGCAATCCCTTAGACCGTAGGAGATTATGTTAAGAGTAGACCTACTCGTGTTAGGGAATGCGCCTCTTCATATGAAACTAGTGGTGCTACGGAATGGCACAGACTTTCCCGTATTTGGTTTCTATTTCCTTTCGCCTCGGCTAGCTTTTTCAACTTACCACATACTCTTGCCTGCTCCCTTCTATCACCGCCAAATGTACATTTTTTAAAGATTTCTTAATTTTTCTATTTCCTAATAGTAGAGCGGAAATATTATTTTTAAAATGTTAAAGAACATTAAAACCTCGTCCTAAATGGTAATTTTCTTCGAAAAATTTGGAGCCGTTTTTAAGAAAATGACAGTTAAGCGCTACAGTAAATTCGACATTTGCAGCACTTTTTCACTAAAAATGTTTGAGTTCCCGAAAAACTTCATTTGAAGTCATTGAAATCATATTAACTCACCAATAAATAGTATTTACAAATTGTTGGAATTGTGCATATTACCGGCGTGAGAGATATTTCAAAAAATTACATTTGTGTAATTGACCATTATCTCATATGAACTTTACCTCGTATTAAAGTGTGCAATCAGCATTATCCTTTCGGAAATTTCGAAAAAAATTGAGCCGTCTTTGAGAAAATGGCATTTGGGCGTTTATAAAACTGCGGAATTTCGAGCATTTTTCACAGAAAACGGTTGAGTTACGAGAAGCTTTATATGACATTATTTAAAACACATATTTAAACTATATGTAATCTGAATAAAATGTCGTTAACGACATGAATGACAAGTCAAAAAAATTACATTTTTTGAAAGACCAAAAGAATATAGCAATATAGTGTTTATGTCATCTTACAGAAGACTATTTAGAACTAGAAGAACAAGAATATTTAGAACTATCCCTACTAAAAGTTAAAAGAAAGAGTTTAGAAGGTTTTAACAAAATCTTGTTTTGGTATTTTTTTAAAATTTCACATATTATATACAATACTGCGCGACTACTACCAAAATTTTCCAAAAAAATGTACGTATCCTTAATGAAAGAACTCACTATGGAGAAAAATATTTATTTGAAGGAAAAATATCTACCTTTAATTTTGTAGTTGTAGGAAGACACAGAAAAAAATTAATACTTTTGGAATTTTCGAAAATTCGGGGTCAACCGTGAAAATCGTATCTATTCCACGTTTTATGTATGTTACTATTCTCTTACAAGAAATTTAAAGAAAAAATTAGGAGCCGTTTTCGGAGAAAATTTTGAAAATGTCGGGAAGACTTTATGTAAAGTCCCCCCAAAGTTTGAGTAATGTTTTTCAAAATCTCAGTTTCGACGCGAGCCAGATAGACAGATATTTCTTCAATTTGGAAAAAATCCTACTATGATTTTGGCGCTAGTAGTGTTCACAGACACCAGACGGACGGACAGACGACGTTTTGAAAAAAAACCTTTTATGTACCTGGGCACCCCAAAACGCGTATTTCCGTTGAAATCTCGAATTCGATTTTCGGCAGAATTACATAACTTTCCCTATACTACGTGTATTACACCGCATATACGTACGTATACGGGAAAGCAAAATTGTTGAAAATAAAAGATATTTACAAGATGAGCCATGTCAAAGAGTCACATGTGATTTCATTCAGATTTCTCACCACATATTTCTGTAGACACTTCATACCTCTACCTACCCCCAATTATTGTTGTTTCAAACCTGTGTTATACCAGTTATTGTCATTAGTAGATTTCAAAATACCAAGAATATTTACCAGATTAATTACTTCCAATTCCAATTCCAAAATGTCAAGAATATTTATCAGTCTGTGCCTGTTGGATTGTTGTCTAAAATGTCTGATTTTATTTCAAGTTTCAAATCAAAGAGTGTGGGAAGAAAGTAGTTGGAGCTCACAGGCTGAAATGTAAGTAAAATTACTTCCTCAGTACCCTATAGATAAATACAATATTTTCCTTGACTAATACATGATTGTGAAAAAATAATTCTTGGACAATGCCGGGTACGTCATGTAGTTATGTAGCATGCAAAAATATCTGATGAATGTTTTTACACTACACGAATTTTTCGTCGGAAATATTTCGACGTGATAATTACGACGTATGGAAATAATGTAAACATGTTTCTAAGAAATGGTGTACTCGGGACATTTGCGTCGTGCACTCCTAACATTTCTAAGATTCATGACTGGAATTAAGAACGAAGTAGTTTGTAACGAGGAACGAACTCGCTGATAAAATACTTAAATCTCCTTCGCGGAGTCCGAAATAAGTGGCCCCGCGCCCGAGTCATTAAATCTGCACCGCCGAGAAAGGAAATAAGTATTTTCGCCCTCGTAAAGCTGTATGATTCAATTCTGCACCGCCTTGCTGTTTATTTTGTAATCGGAACATCTAAAACCCTTGATGCGAAATGATTTTTGATCAACGGCAGTAAGGTAATACTCGTGATTAATTGAAGTCGGTCTCTGTCGAGACTCTCTGGTTACAAAAAGGACTTGTAATTACATAATCGATAGCCTTAGCTACGCCGAGAGCAGCGGTGGCAGGGCCAAAGACGTGACGCGGATTACAAAGAGAATTCTTTTATTGAAGTTTTTCGCTTTCTTATATCCACCTTTACTCTTGTCAGTTCTTTTTTCTCCTTTTTCTCCCTTTTTCCTTCTTTCTCACTCTCTCCTTCTCTGAGCCGAAGAATAAAAAGAGAGTCTGTTCTTTTTCCTTGACAACAGGAAATGTACTGAAGACAGTTCTCCTATAAAATAATGATTTCCCACTAACACGCTTCCCCGAAGTTCGTTACTTCATTAGAAAAAAGATTCCTGCCCTTCAGGATCGCGTTATTACTGAGTCGGGATATTTCCCTCCGGCGCGAGGAGCCGGGGTGGTGGTGGTGGGGGGGGGGGAAGGAAGGCACAGACAGGGTGGAAATGGTCCAGGAGGAGGGGGGGGCATTGCAGTAGCCCCAGTGTGGGGCCTTGAATCGTTACCACCAGTGGTTGGCGCATAGACACTAGGTGAACTGAGGGAAAACGGCCGCTCACAAAATAAGTAATAATTCCGCTTAATGGTGAAAGATAAGTTTGTGGTTATATCCTTTAGCGACTGCAAATGTTAAAAGTTCTACATTTTCATTTACACCGTAAGAAACGCTGTAATTAAATTATGCCCGTGTCTTCTGCACAGGAAGTATTTCGAATGGGATCTGGGGCAATTTTAATTCCTTCCTTCCATGCTATAAATGTTTTTTAAATACTAAAAATGAATTTTTAAAATGTTAACTTGTAATTTTAAAACAAATACTGATAACGGGAATATTTCTTTGGCGGTGGTGCCATCAATAAGTGCAAGTTGTTTTGAATAAATCGGATATTTCCCAGGGTTAGTCCGGCGTTTTGAATAAATTGAATAAATTTACCAACAAAAAAAAAACTTTGTGGGGAATGATTTTTATGACCCGTCCTTCTAATTTGCCACTGCTTCTGCACCTCTATAACTATCGAGAACTATCTTCGAGTGTTCTGGAATGATCCTGGCGATACGATCCGATCCCCAATAGTAAACCGAAACGCCCGTGAAGACAATTTATGGGGCCAAATGGTGGAACAGGATTAGCACTACCTGAGTAGCGGGACGCCTCTCACACATACGCAGCCTACCCGATATCTGCGGGTGTATCGTTTTTTTTTTTTTTTTTTTTTTTAAACTTGTTGCTTCTTTTCCAACGCAACGCCTCTCCAAACCCTTCTTGGGTTTTGAGCGCTTGAAGAAGAAGTAAATCCTCCTTTAACCTTTATTTTTGTCAAGTCTCGTCAAGTCTCGTCACGTCGCAGTCAGCCAGCGCCTTTTATCCCTTCGGCCAGGGGCTCGGCTCCGTTAGTAACCACAGCCGCCTAGGAATCCGCGGAGTTGCGAATTGCTTAACTTTCACGGAGGGTACTGACGCAATTCGGCTAGCATCGCCGGTGTTCCACACTTCTAGGCCATTTAGGGGTTCTTTTGAACAATAAAGGTGTAGGGAGTAAGAGAGACAGAGAGGGAGGGATCGATCTTGCTGTAGGCCCCAGAAGTTTGTAAAATTTATTCTGAGTCACTCTATTTGTGCTTAATTGTACGAAAACGATTTTACAATTTATATCAGGCGTATTATGCTCGAGGTGCCTTTGAAGGTCGAAAATATAGACTTCTGATATGGCTTCCTTTCCGAGAGAGGACGAGCGAGTTTCAATTCGGAAATGTCTATTTTGCAATCTGTCACATAACAATTAAAATGTATTATGTACTGTATATTTCCCCTTGCAATATATTGGAGGCTTAAATTTTAAATAAATTTAACTCATCATATCATGATCCTCTTAAATACGTATTATTGTAACAAAAGCATATATAATGTTTTCCGTTAATTTACCTCTCGTTAGTTATTATTCTATGTTAAACGCCTTGTTCAAATCCATTTCCTTTATATGGAATGTAATGATTATTTATATTCATAATTTCTTGGTGGCCTGGACGCGGATGATACAAACATCGTATATGAACCAAGGAAAAAGGTGAAGTGCTCTGTGGCATTGTTATGCACGGCATGATAGAGTCGTACGCAGTGCAAGCCGAAGGTCCAGTGGCGTTAGTGAAACGTTAACATTTCAAAACAATGTATTTATTACAATTTTATAATATTTCTCGCAACGTATTTGTTTTAAGGTATTTGTTCTCTAGAATTCGGTTTTCTCAATTTGAATTTTTGTTTGGATTATTTAGCTGAAGACAGCGAAACAAAAGTTTTACTTTATAAATGTATACACGTGTGTGTGTGTGTGTGTGTGTGTGTGTGTGTGACAGATGGAGGGACAGTGATGGAAAGAGGGAGAGAGAAAGAAGAGAAAGATGGAGAAATCGAACCTGTTGTCTATCACGCTCTAATGTGAAATTCGCAAGATATCAAAGCTTAAGCGAAGCATTTTTTATCAAAGGAAAATCAGGCAAGCCCTGGAAAGAAGTTCGGAAGAAGCCCAGGACATTGGAACTCTTACATAGCTTTCCTTTGAAGTGCTGGGAGTGATCAGCAGTCTCAGAAAAAGAAAACAGCTTCAAACAAATAATTCTGCAATCTACCATTATTTAACAAACTCTACTAATGACTTATCTGTGTCAATTTGTTTGTCTCGGAGATAAAGACAACAACCTTCAAATAGGCCTTCCTCTGGCAGAAATTTTCTGGCTGACGAGTGTAACGTTTTTGCTTCAGCTTTTTTTCGCAAACGCACTTCGAGAATTGAACCGTGTTCTCGGTCGCATGCTGCCAGGAAAATGCTCACAAAATTGTCTTTCTTTTCTTTGTCGACGGAGAATCCGCTTTTAATGTCTGAAGAAAGTAAAGAAGGAAAGACGCCAGAACTCATTGGCGTGGGAGCCAGTGAAAGGGGCCTGCATTAAAACGTCCGACCTTTGTCTCCGTAAAGGCTCTCGTGAACTCCCCCAATGCGATTTCCTTAATTTGTAAAATCAGTCCTAACGACGCTTTGATGCATTAGGCCTGTCGAGTGATACGAGGTTGGTTCTCTTCTACTTCGTATTTCATTTTCTGTGAATTTTTTAATGAAATCGTTTGTAACTGGAAGGAAACATGCAAATTGTATGTTGGTTTTTACGTAAAATAAATAGTATCGACCAGCAACCCGCAACAGCAGAAATGCTGCTGTCGAATGTGAGGAAAATGGAGGATAAAGCTACTTAAATTTGCTATTCTGAAACGGCACACGTGAGTTCTTAAGCTTCTTTCCCTCGTCGTTTGACGTCAGCACGGGTCACAAGTAGTGAGGCACCGAGTATAAGAATACATTCCTAACATCAGGTTGGAGATATTGCGAATGTGCAGTACATAAAAGTCGGTAGGCGCAGTACGTGGAAGAAGCGGAACAACACAATCAAATACTTACATTGAACGGTCAAAAATGAATCTGTTCAGTGGTTTTGATTTTTTTTCAGAGATACTAGGTATGTTTCTAAACCAGATATTTTCTGGACCATCGCCACCCGTAGAAGAAAAAAATTCCACTTCCCAAGAGTCCACAACAGTTAATTTTAAATGAAATATCAAAATATTGTGGCATGTTATATGCACCTAATATATTTGTTTATTTATCTTTTAAACGTTATAAAGTTGAAATTAATCTGAAACTCCAGTACAATTCATTAGAGATGAGATAGCTTGTTCCTGTTATAGTACTTTACCTGATTTAGTTACACCTTGTGGAGACACATTCTATTTAAAAACTACTTATTTGTCGATTTGTGCGCGGCTTCTTCGCCCCGAAACGTATTACGCAGAGAATTGGATTTTGCCACAAAGGCTTTATTCGAGCGGGACGCCAGCCCCTGCGCCGCGATCAATTCGATTTCGTAATCTCGACTGGGGTCGTGGTTCTGGAGTTAATTCCAAATGGAAACAGGAGGGAGAATATGATGAAACGGTTGGCGTTTGAGGAATGGTAGACGCCAGTATTGATTTCTTGGCGTTGAATGAGGAAGCGAAGTGGAGATATTTACCACGAAAACTAACTGACTATTCAAGTACAGTAGCCATTAATAATGCTAACATCGACAAAAGAGAGGAGTTCAACATACACGTTGTTACTAGTAAAATTAGTAATAATTTTTGTGTTTTATTATTCTCATGCATGTATTCCTGAATTGTTTACAACGCCAACAATGCTGTTCTCATCCCACATATTAATTTGCAAAGCTTGTATGAGAACATATGAACGGCATTCTAGTCCAATGCATTTGTTTTGTATGCTGTTTTCATGAGAATGTAATGCAAACGTTGTGATGGATGTTGAATAACTCGGCCATCTGGCATTCGCGTTGCTCTGTTTAATTCAACTAACTCTGAAACGTCTATAAATACTTCCCTTCACAAGGGCTCGCTCGAAACTTCTGTTGCATTAGGGTGTATTTGCCTTTCCCATGGTTTTGTTGACGCAATCCTTCTTTCCTTCTTCGTAATGCGTAAGAGTTGAAGCTTGTTAGCGAGTTAAGGCAATTGACTCCGTAATGAAGTCGGAGCGTGGATCATACATGTGTCATGACTTCACTCTATCCTCAAAGAATTCCTCCCCCTCTCGACAACCCCGGGGAGCTCGAGGGAGGGAACGCATGCATTCTGCTGCCCGTGTCTCCCTGCTCTGCTGCTGGTGGTTATTCAATTGCGGAGCTTTGAAGACCGGCGAGCGAGGGGGTCTGCGGAGGACAGGGGAAGCGAACCGCGGACCGTAATTATGCACTTGTGCACCTGCGAGGAGACGCGCTTCGGCCCCTGGCGCCGCGCGCAGCCTCTTGGTCCGTTCGCCTGCTGCGGCGCCAGCGAGTGCCTTCGACCTGTCCTCGCCGCTGCCGCTTCAAGCTCTGCCATCCGCCTCGCAGCTGCAAGTCTTTCTGACGCGGTTGCGCGACTACCATTCTTGTTTGCTCATTATATGTACGAGTGTTATACGTGTGTTCATTGTTTTCGTTTCCCCAATCTCGCATTACCTACTCCCTCGCGTCCATGAAGCACTTTTTCTATCTCCTCCGTTCCTTCTGAATAGTCTCTACTATTCCCCAGTACCGTCTGTTACAAAGTAGATCTTAAGAAAAGGCAACTTTTCTCCCATTCGAGTATTTTCAATTGCGTTTCCTCTTCACTGACTACATCTTCACCTGAAACCCCTCAATCTCATCGTGGCTCTGAATTTTCCAAACTTCATTCACACAGACATCCTTGCCCCTTTCGCTTCAACTGATGTCGCTGCAGAGCCACTGACCAGGAGGTCCTAGGTTTCGAGCCCAGACAGGGGCTGGACTTTTCGACACTAGTTAGCGAATTCTACCGACAGGCTGCTCTGATCAAGTTTTCCTTAGTTTTTCCTATCAATTCCTGGCGATTGTCAGAATAGAACCCTCACAAACGCCACGGCTCACGGACCTCGCGCATTCTTTCCTCTCGCTTCCTTGTCCTTTCGGTGCGGAGCGAAATTGGGCGATGTGGAGCGAAGTGGGACGAAGCGGGCCGGAGCAAGATGAAGTGGTGCGCAGTGGAGCGTTGTAAAGCAAAGCGGGGTGAAATGGGGCGAAGAGGGGCGCAGCGAAGCGGGGCGAAGTGAGGCGACGCGTGGCAAAGCGGGGTGAAGCGGTCCGGAGCAGGACGAAGCGGGGTGAAGTGAGGCGAAGTGGGGTGAAGTGGAACGAAGTGGGGCACAGCGGGGCGGGGCGGGAGCGTGGCGAGGCGTGGAGCAAGGCTGAGTGGGGCAGTGCGGGGCAGAGGTGGGAAGAGGGGATAGGTAAGGTTCGGGGCGGGGAGCCTCTCGTGGCAACGATCTATTTTCTTTTGACGTTTCTCCTTCCAAACGCAACGCGCCGGCCTGACGAGGGGCTCCGCCGCCGGAGCAGCGCGGACGCGCGCATTTCATTAATCACGCGCCGCTGCCTGTCTGGCCTCGTGTCGCGGGAGGAACGCGCGTGCGCTGGTCGCCAGTAGGCCTAAGGTAACTGCTCCCACGAATGCCCTACTTGCCTATCCTCCAGACCTGAGGGTGTCAACTGATGTCACTGCAGCGCCTCTGACCGAGAAGTCCTACGTCGGACACCCGACGGATTTTCGACACTTGCTACATAGTTAGGTCAAGCTCAGTCTGGAGGAGAATTCTAGCGGCCGGCTGCTGTGATCGGTAGTTTTCCGTGGTTTCTCCCATCAATGACAATGCCAGATGCGAATGCCCGAGCAGTACCCTAAAAACGGGCCACGGACCGCGCGCGATCTCAATTCCCGATTCCTTGTCCTATCTTCACCCCTTACACACACACACACACACTCATTACACTACCATGCATACCGGGAGACCTTAGAGCTTGCCCGAGCTGGGGCGGTCCCCGCTAGTGGGAGATACGTGGTCGGAAAACCGCTAACCAATAGTTAAGTCGCCGCCAGATCTCCCCAATCAGAGAGGGAAGATCTCAGCCACCTCCTGTGGGCAAAACATGGATTACACTTACGGAACTAATAACTGTAGCAGTTGACGCGCCCGGAATCCTCAATCAAATCAAATCAAATCAAAATCTGCTCTCCAGGAGCGCCTGATGATGTGGTCAGACGCTCCTGATTCTTCCGCCGCTGGGACCGGGGTTCAAATCCCGGTGGATATATGTGGAATTTGTGGGCGAAAAGCGGATCGCGGCGGGGTTCCTCGGCGTTCGCCCGTTCCGCCTTTCATTTCACTAATATTCTGTCGCCATTCGAATTATACCATTAAGCAATCGCCACGCTATTTATCACATGTATGGTCGAAAAGGCTTAGACCGTAATAATGACACAATTGAATCCTTCAGGATGCAAACTCGTAAACTATAATGCTCGTTTTTTCACGTACAATATGTGTCAGAGATCGTTACTACAAACACGGCCAAGGTTATTGCATGTGTTTTGTAAGGAAAAAGACCGTGCCGTTTGGCAACAGTGGTGAATGCGCGGTGGAATAACTCAGTTTTTGTGGTTGCCTTTACGAAATGCGATTCGTTTTCGCTTAGGTTAGAACAGAACACATATTAAAACTTTTAAATTTCTGGTGATTTCGTCCTTCACTAAACATCGCTGTCCTGCCGGGTCAAAAATCGCGTATCGTCTAATTGCAACATCATGAAAGTACACAAATGTAAATATTGATCACAACATGTGGGTACGTTGGAACGCGATGTACCAGACGGTATTCAGCATTGTAAAATTAGTATTCATTGCCATAGTTACTTCACGTATTTTCTTCTAAATTTCGTACTCAAAGTGTTTTTGCCTCCATTTCGTCTTCCGGTGTTTGGACGGAAAATGTGTAAAGTGATTACCATGCGTCATTTTTGTGTCAATTTGTTTGTCAAAAATGGGATGATAATTGCATCCTAATAAAAAAGGCCCTTATTTTCGTGAAGGTAAAAAAAAATCAATGCATGCGAAAGAGAAGCTAGATGAAAATAAATATACATTAAATCGTTGCCGAGAAATGTCCTAGACTCAATGATAGCGTGATATGCCGTCTTTAAAATATTAATTTATTAGATGAATTAATAATACTGTGAAAACACAAAGTACAACTGACCTCGGTTTTCTTTAGATGAATAAATAAATGACTTTGTGCCAATTTTGAAGCACCTTTAATGATCATTACTTTCTGCAATTTATTTTTACCATCAACGTTTGTACAAATGCGCAAATTAATGTTTAGATATTAAACAATAAAAATTCAATAAATGCTGTCTGTGAACGCAACTTTCACTTCCTGCGCCTCAGATGAAGCGTCTACTCGCGACTGCCTGACATTTTATTTGACTTAAAACAATTTACATTGGCCTGTTACGAATCTGTTCTACACTAATTCCCCACGGAACTCCCCAAGTACATTTTACACGAATCTCCAAAATTACAAATTACAACACAAGATAAAAATGATACCCTCAAATTACAAATTATATACTACACATTAACAAATCACTCCATTAACGTAAGTTTCCCGTTTCCTAACGTCAAAATGTTACCTAGCCTAAATCTTCAAAATTATTACAGTTCGGCTGCTGCCAAGAGAGAAACTGATCCATTCTAAATAATTGCGGAACCTCGATTATCAACGTTGTCTTGTCGTTTATTCAACATTATGTCCCGGGGCCATGCCTCGCAAAAGAACATCACGTTCAGACCCTGAAGCACGGAACACAAAGTTTGTCGACATGTTGTCCTAATGACGTGTATTCCTTGGTCTAGACTATTTCTATGCATCCGATTCTAAAGTAGTCATACGTTCGATGCATGTTTCTCTTTATTTAACGCTTTGGGGGATTTCTGGAATGTCACATTTGATTCGGCGAACTCATTTTCTCTTTGAAAGACTAAAAGTATGTTCAAAATTTTATGTTTTTACGTTTAAGCTCGTTCTATTGTTTGAAGGCTGTTTTACACTTAATGCAATTCAAATTCTTCTCAACTATATTGTTTCAGTGGCATTACTGGAAAATAAAAAAATGTTATTCCCTTCCTGCCTCTCTTAACCCCTTAGAAAAGAGACCATTACCACTTTTATGTAATCTTTGAACACTCGAAGGTTGGGAAGAATATCTATACTAAATGTATTCCATTTGAAGTAAAAAAATAAAGATAAAATATAGATGTGTTTTAAAAACTTGAAAGTGTTGTGTGGAGCTGTTTAGTAAAATTAGACGACCCACAGTTGGATGATGAGCGAGATCGATGGGTGAACATCATCACCGCCCTAAAGGAAAAATGTGCTTTGGCGCTGCCGACATGACATTCTGTCCCATTCATCTCTGCACATCCAAAAATGACGGAGCATGGTAATCAAACCACTATATTAATAATTCTTTATAATGCGTTGTTGAATACAATTTAATTTCTTTAATAGTAACATAAGTTTGTTTTTGTTTTTTTAATTTCGGATTGCGTTTTGTTATTAGTAATAGATTATCCATCTGAGATCCACAGCTCTGTACGCATCCGCGAAGCGTTGTTGTGGAGACCCCGAAGGGATCATCAGGTCAAATTTAGCTATTGACGGTGGTTCCACGACCCATGATGGAGTCGAATTTAGTTCCTTTGTTTGTTATCGTCTTTTAGACATAATGAGTTCTTGGAATCCAGCCGCGTTTATATCGAAAATTAGTTATCCCAATAGATTTAGTTGAATCTGACAGTGCATTTACAATTCAGATCCTGTAGTTTTTCCAACCTTCTATATCTTTAGGGATATTTAATCCTTCTGCATCCCGCATCTCGAATACGAAGCGGGTCATGCGCTCGGCTCAGAATTCCTGCCAAATCCTGCAAGAGCGATTGCCACCTCTTGCAACTTCCCACAAACTGCAAAACCGAATTGCGCGTCGCGAAAGCTTCCAAATTGTACCTCCAGATGTCGTGCCAATGGCACCACATTATTCTAGCAAATCGGTTGGTTTTTAATTTTTTATTATTTATGGAAAGGTTCTACCCAAAAAATCGTTTTGGAAGCATTTCCTTAAATCTTAAGTCATAATAAGCAAAAAAAGTTTCTATCTTGCTTTAAACTTTACGATCCAATTTAGGGACGCCGAAATTATAGTATTTACGGCAAAGGGAAACTCATTACAGTCGCGTTTTATTTATAATTATGGCAGATGAAATCATATATATGTGAGAAATCGCAAAAGCCATAGTGATACCAGTTATTGGCGCCACAGGTGAAATCCCCAACAACTGAACAGCAGTATTTACATCTTAGACTTGAACCGTCATGTGTACATATCCATTCGGAAGTCCATGATTTTGGACCCCTGCAATATTGTCCGCAGAATATTGGGAGAGTAGATGGGAAAGATGTCATACCGAAATCTTACATCCTATGGCTAAATAGACCTGAAGTAACATGTTTGCCTCCATTAGCGTGAAATAAAGAGATGAAACACATCTAATTGGGTTACCCCTGAACACCACCTTCGGAAGTCCATTAAAACTGATTCCAGTGGCAGTGTCGCCTCAGGTGGCACGGCGCCGCAGTGCAGCGTACCTGCGACTCAACATCCACGCGGATGTGCTTTTCCGTTGCCCCCGGGCCCACTCAGCGCTCTGATCAATAACCAGTGGCCCCACTCGGCGATCAAAGAGGCCGGAACGGGAGGCTGGCCGCGATGGACTATCTGTTTAGTATCGATACCTAGAAATCGAGGAGCCCTGACTCTCCCTAGGAGTGAGACAGCATCCAGGGCGTAGTTTGTTACACTCAGAAAGTGGATTAATTTATACTTTTAGAGGCGATGTTAATTATGAGCTGTGTAATTGTTCGATACATAATTCTGTAAAATAAAGATATTTCTGTCCAGGCATACAGACGTCTCTCACTACGGATAAAAGCAACAAAGAAAAGAGCTCTAAAAGTAAATGCTGTACGGCGGAACTATTTAAAAAATGTATTACTATATGTCTTAATCTTAATTTTTTGATTAAATATCTTATCAGAAATTACGTGAATGTCGTTGGATATTAATAAGTATCTTCAAAGTCAATGGTGAAAATTTACCATGTTTATTTTTTTATTTTATAGTTATATCAGTTTTTTATTCATTGTAAGCGGGCCTACACACGTAGATTTCGCAGTTCTCTCCAGTCGAGGGGACTTCCACAACTGGGCTCTCCCACAGCTCTTAGATCCCGGATGTGTGCATGTAGGTGTAAGTGTGTCTGTGTATGAAAGGGAAGAGAAGGGGGAAAGATGAAGGAAGGATCGCACGCGGTCCGTGGCCCGTTTGTTAAGATACTGCTCCGGCATTCGCCTGGTATTGTTCGGAGAAACCATGGAAAACTACCAAATCAGGGCAGCCTGCCGCTAGAATTCTCCTCCAGACAGCGACTGAACTCGTCCTAGCTGTGTAGCTGTTGTGTGGCGCACGCATTGAATTATGTGTGCAGCGCGGGATAATAACGTGCACAACACATGCGGTGAACGAAAATCGATGTAAAAGTATTTTGATGGAAACTTTATTTTCTTTGAAACAAAGCGGTTTATGGAACACTGCATTATGAGTATGTATAATTCACCACAATTGCGTTTACCTCACTTGGAATTGAATGTATGTGATTTCCCAGCACAAAAGGTTGCTTCGCGCAACCCGCAATGAGGGCTGACCCCAGAGGGGATTCCCAGAAGTCTTGGACGATTGACCTGTTGTTAACCTTCTACCGTTCGCTGCGCTCTCGTGTTTGAATAAGCTATTACAGAAAGAGCATGAATCATGAAAATGCCGGGTTCATGGAAATGTTGAGAATTTCCTCTTCGTTTCACCTTTAATGAAGAAATTGAACATTTCGAAACAGCATGCTAATTAGATCACTTGACTCCTTTGAAAAGAGCTTCCATCCTGGCTTGTGTAATTTACATTCACTCTTACTATATCTTTTGAAACAGGAATATGTAAACTCAGATTAGTTTAGCGCCTCTCAGGTTGTCGAGGGAAAGTTTTCTCCAGAAACATAATTAAGGAGTAATGTCGTGTTCATTATTAACGAGTTACTAGGATTAGTAAACATGCAAATCATGTACATAAACAAACAACTAGCGGTACATAAATAGCTCATTGGTATAAATATCCTGCGTGTAAGGATCTCTTTTTGTAGTTAATGTCACACGTAACACGAAACGACTCGATTATCTGAGAATTTTCAAAGAACAAGAGCAATTGCATATGGACATTTCGCATAAATACATTATCTTAACTCATCGCTTTTCTAATATTTTGACGTAATTTTGAATCGTACGCTTACAGAATTAAATGTCTTTAATTTCTTTTAGTTGTTACGTTTCTGCTTGTTATTACCCGCGATGCGGAGTTCCATATTCACTGCGTATCTTACCTGGATGGGAGGATTTTGTGGTTACGAGGGAAACATGGACACAGCTGGTGTTTCATTTCTCTTACGAAGGGAATTATGGGAGGGAAATATGAGCAGACAAACCGAGTCAAGTTAACTACAAGTTTGCTTGACAATAGCAAGCTATAACTATCAGTAAAAAAATGAAATAAATTTTCGTCATTCTGAAGAATCGTAGTAATTTCGATAAAAAGTTGCCGATAAACATATGGGTTTGATAAAAGTTGAAGTGAATCCTTACTCTCCTTACTGAACGGGGCCAACCACAGCTAGATTTTCCACCTCACTAGGATTCAAGTTGTGGTTGATCCATGGGGATAGATAATGAGGATTCATGGCAGGTTATCATTGCTTCACGTTTCACTAGCATGGTCATTCATATACACCATCATACATACAAATCTATCAAATCAATTCAACAATTCAAGATAACGATAAAGCGTATGTACTGACATTGAAATAATCACAATCTCTCACTTCCCATCTTCGAAAAAAAAGGAGGACACGTATTATTAGAGACATCCTATCACAAAAAATAGTTTTGGATGAATTGCAAATACTGCGCAGAATCACACAATCCCATTATTTATGGTAGATGTAGATCCCAACTTCCTGCTCCCATATGGCAGTCGAACCTACAGCAATGATCTCTGGCCGGTCGAAGCCATGGGGCATTCACATTGGAAGTCTAATTAACATATCAAAACAGTTGGATTACCATTAATTTTAGGTGCATGTTGCCGATTGAGGAAAACACAATTGTATCGCTACTTGTAATGCAAATGGTCTTTCGAAAATGTCCCTAGAGGCCCGCTTTATTTACTTTTCATAGCAGAACATCACAAAAACAGATATCACGTCAGGTAAATGACAGTTATTTTTTTTTTTGTTTTAAACTAACTAAAATCAATATTAGTGAACACAGTCTGACTCGTTCAGGTTCTTTCGTGTTACTAGTGTTTGTAACGTCAATACTCAATCAATCATTGGGCTACTCGAAAAACTACATATCATGTTTTTTATACTAAATAATTTTATATAAAATTGTATTTCTCTGAATAGCATCATTGAGCTTTCTAACATTTTATTTTTAATTTTGATCACATGGAATCGCAGCCTTTTTTATTCCTGTTTGTAGAATTGAAAATAATTTCTATCATTAGATATGCTCTTTGAGTAGTTCTTTTTTTCTCTTAGTTAAATAATATTTCTATATCCAGTTTCCCTCTCACAACTGGGAGAACGTTATTTTCATTAACTTTGCACGGCTCCGAAACGCAAACCAGAATATGTTGTGCCATAATTAACGAAGTTTGTTTCTGCATTTGATATGTAAATACTGTAGTGGGACTGTGCTATTGAACATGTGTGTTTTCAGTCGCAGTAAGTACACGAAGCCACTTTCGGGAAACATTTAAGGGCTACGTGCTCTGTCAAACAATTTGAGCAATAGTTTCAACTGTGTGGGATAAAATCAAACATGTTTGAAAATTCAAACATAGTGTGCAATGGCGTGTTGTTCGGCAGCAATTTGCGAAAATTGTTTGCGTAAAGGACGCTTTGTCTTCATTCTCTCTTCGTCGTCTGTGGTGAATTGTTGTCAGTTAATCAAATATTGTTTTGGTGCTGAACGCTTTGCCAAAGTTAGTTGAGAGCACTTTGCTCCGTTGCTATGTTCGTAAGCGTTTTCACCCAAGTGTACCTTAGAGATTTCCGGAGGAAAACGTTTATTTCTTAACACGTATCCCCATTAACATTTTAACTGTGAAAATCATACTTGAAAATTCTATTGATCATTTTTTGTGAAAGTAACAGCTAGTTCCTGTTGGAGAGCATAATTTAAAATTTCCCTTCATTTACACTTGTTGAAGATGGATTTCTTTTTGTTAATACAATGAAAGTTGTGATCGTCATATTGTATGTTTAATAGTGGGATATTAAGAGCTTACATAATACATAAATTGTGGTATGTGCAGAAGGATAGTGTCACATCTTAAAAATCGACATCAGAAATATATTTTGTGCAGAAATATATTTTTAAAAATAAACATATTTTCACCAATAAAAATTTAATGAAAATTGACCCTGTAGTACGTGAGTAAAAATGTTTTTCTTCAGTCGCGAAATAAACTGTTGTGTTCAGAATAAAACCGTTTCCTTCGAATAGGACGATTTTTGGTGGAATGAACGATCATAAAAGCCGGTGGAATAATAAGTGTAGTAGAGTAATCCTATAGCATGCGTGTGTCCATTCGTCACTCCATTAGGCCGCCGTTTGGGTCAAGCGAGGTGTCGTGCGGCGAAGATGCTCAGCGCATTCACTCGTCAGTGAAGTGCCTCTGACCGGGAGGTCCTAGGCTTCGAGTCCTGTCGGTGGCTGGTCAGCTAGGTGGAATTCAGCCGCTGGCTGGAGAAGAATGCAAGCGATCGGCTGCTCTGATCGGTAGTTTTACGTAGTTTGCGTGCCATCTTCCACACTCTTTACTCCCTCTTACTCATAAACAGACGTATATGCACTACATTACCACCAAATTGTAGCACTGAATCTGAATAAATTATTCATTAATTTTGATTATTAACTGAGTTCTAGTTTATTCAATTTATCCTAAATTATTAGGATACATTTTATTTATAGTGTTTTATTTAGAGTTTGAAAACCCAATCCTAATAGTTCTTAGAATATACCCACAGTCCGTCTATGCACCCAAACTCATACCTTCTTGCTCAAATTCACAAGGTGTCAAAACATCGTCCACATTCCAAGACCTTTAAAATTTCTTCCACATTCCAATACACACTCGCATATTCTTTGTCAATAATTTAAGACATTTGATTTTTCTCCACGTTCTAACACACATTCCATCTTTTACTACAAAAACCTTTTCGTACATCTACCAAGATTATAAACCTGATTTAGACTGTAAACCTCTGCGAGACCTCTCCGTTCGTTCCAGTTGTTGATTCTGTACATCGGTGTCTGCTTTCCGCCTCCGTATCTTCCGACCTTGCCAACCTGCATTTCAGTTGAGCAGCACATAGACGTCTTCTTGATGTTATTTAACACGGATATTATGACATCGTGACTCGTTACAATAGTAACTAGAAATTAGATTCACTACGGAAAGCAATATTATGTCGCAATGTAATAATTATAAAGTGAATATGTTATATGGTCATATTTTGATAGCATTTCTCAACATGTTATACTCCGATTTAAACACAGTGGCACTTCAAGGTCACGAGCTGGAAAGAGAGGGGGGAACATTGCCATCCAATACCAAAAATATAAGTCGTAACGAAGATTGCATATATACATTGTTTTAGGTTATTTTAGGCGTGAATCCAACTACTTTATTATTGAGCTATGTGTATTTCACGAATGTAATTAGTACGCAATCACGTAGTGAACGTCTTCAGGATTTCGGTAAAAACTAAATTCAAATTTATTTTTTCTTTTAATAATTTAAAAGTACAATCCAGAAATTAATTTAAATGCAAAATGGGAATTCATAGGAAACATAGTTACACAATATCGTAGTTGAATGAAATCAAATGAAAACTTTCAAAACCGCCTCCAACGAAAAAGAGTACACGCAACACTTCGCTCACCATAAATTGATATTTTTTGTAGTCTGAATCTCGGAATCATTAACTGCCTGCCTCGGGTAAAACGTACGACCTTTAGTTGATCTACTATCCAATTAACAAAAAAGTGATAAAACCTAGTTGTGGGAATTGCACCGAAATTCTCCCTCGAAATCATTATGTCAACATTACCTCAATGTGTTAATATCAGTGTTGCTGAATTATTATTTTCATTCCGAAGAGTAAAAAACTCGTCACGGAATCGCACCCTTCGTGAATTAGTGCAAAGAAGAACTCGGTAGTGAGTAAATACGGTCCAATAACATTAATTTTCATTATATAATCATTTTGGTTTATTTTATCTTGATTAAAAAGTTATCTTTAAAACGTGAGGTAATTAAACATTAATTTAAACTCTTTGGGAAATATAAATCGATACTTTATTAGGGTTCGAGGATTCAGAGTAAACGAAAATGCGTCGCTAACAGTGATGGCTCGTACCTAGTGATGTTGCTCACACCGTCGCCCAACCCCTTGGTAATCGGAAAAGATCTCATCGTATCTTAGGGATATGCATTTTCCTTACTCTCGGCTCTTGGCTGTATTAGTGGGTTTACTATATGTCCTCTCCGGCCCTTCGATTTAACACGGGCGACATAGGCCGTTCTGGATGGCCAACCAGCTGGTGGCGGGCGATGTCCAGCGCTGCGCGGCGGCGACCGAGGGCATCTCAGGGGAATCCCAATCATCTCTCTTCGTCAGACGCGCTGCAATTTAATTTTATGAATTTCGCTTGATATAGAAGTTCAGTGAATTATTGACGATATTCAATACATTGTTTCATATAGTTGGAGAATTTGTTTTCATTTGATATTAGGCTTGTTGATTCAAAACGTACATTTGATGAGTTCTTTGTGTAAAGGTGGTCGTTCTGGATGGAAGATCCTTAGTGTCTCGCAGAAGCCAGTGTGCCTGCAGCTGTTAGACCAGTAGTACGCGAGTGTTCTTGCGAATACGAAGTGTGTCAAAGCTCTTTCATTATCCGGGGTAATGAAGTTTTCGATATAAAATAATTGCATTCGTCTGAAACGTGGCCAAGAAGTGATTATTGCAACGTGCTGGAGTCTAACTGAAGTGCCTAGTGAAAATTAAAGTCAGATCCTTGTGCGCTGGTAGTGTATATACCTTACACGAACATGACGCATAAAATTATGTAAATAATGTTTCAATATAGACTTTTATTTAACTTAGTTTTAATTATTTTGCTTGAATTGTTTACATTTTTATTGTACGAATGGGTGAAAACGAGAACAGTATAATTACATTTTATAAATTCTGATAAAACGTGTTTATTTTAGTCTATATTTCAGTGGAAATGTATTTTCGTGGTTTTAATGAACAATTGAAATGCCATGGTTAAAATGATGAAACAATTCACCTCTTCACAATAATGTTGACTTAAACAGTTTTCTCAGAATTTATAAAATGTCACTTATACCTTTCAGGTTTTCACCCATTCGTACACTCGTATTTTGAATTTTTTAAAATTACATTTCCGTCTTTCTATTGAGGTGCAACCTCCAGTCTGTTGGGGCACCTATCGCCACTGCACCCTAAAATGTATGAGATGATATGAAATGCTCTAATCTCACAATTGTGAATGGATATCCTGTCAATTCAGTAAACTGGCCCACGATTCTGGGATTCAGACTACAAAAAACCATTTTAAGTGTTGGCTGTACTGGTATATCGTATCTTCCTACTGTGCAACTTCGCGTTCTAATCCTCTTTGCATTAATCTTCACACCACGAAGGTAGAATGATATCTACGGCCTCATAAAGGACTGCGGTTTCTTTTCTAGAAAATCTTCTATTCCTTCGGATCACGGCGTAACCTATCCTTTTCATCTCCGAAGGAAACGTCTCGGCGAGTGCGGAGAGGGCACCCGGTGGGCAAAACCATCAAGGAGGTTGCAGCCAGAGAGGCAGCGCACGCGCCCTTTCCACGTGCGGAATTAGTAGGTCAAGGGATTAAGCCCAAGGGCGAACGCCCAAGGACAAAAACGGGCAGCGGGCTTAGCTGGCGCAAGCAAAAATCGATCACAATGAGAGTAGACCTTGCGAGGGCGTGGGTCCGTTCTCTTCCCCCACCCGCCCCGCCACTCCCCGCGCTCAGGGAGCTCTGAAGAATTCTCTGATATCCTGGCCCTCAATCAAGTCAACCGTTGGAATGTGACCGGAGGCCCACAACTCAATTAGAAACTGAGAGAGACGTTGAACGCCAAGAAGAGCGCTAAGAACCTCCCCGCATTTTTCCGAATTGCAAATAACGACTTCTGAGAAGAGACCTAAAGCAACATTTCGACAACTTTCGATGACGGTGGTGACTCCACTTTTCCGTCCGCATTGCTTTTTGCAAATTGTGTGAACGTGAATAAAAGGCATTGAGTAAAAATTAGTTGAGTAAAAGTTGAATAGAATTAATATTGAGATAAAAATGAATTGTTCCATGTATATTTTTATATTAGAAATGACGCCATTGTGGGACTTATTTAAGGACGCCATCAAAGGACTTATTTAAAAAATTTTAATTTTTTCAACTTTCAATTGCATAAATAATTCGAAATTTGCATAATCATTGTAGAATTTCACTATCGCCGTAATGAAAAATTTGTATAGGTAATATACGCTTTTAGTAATGTGAATTATATTACTTTATTTCACAAACTTCATTAAATTATCTGATAAAAGATAGTGCACATTACGTCATACTTCATCACTAAAACTGAAAATTTAATTACATTTAATGTATTTTCTCCTAAAAGTTTTGATGAACTTGGAGAGTGGAAGAGTTGTAAATTTTGTAGTAAAAATGCCTGTATATGTTGGGAGTTGTGTACTTTAGAAATGGGTCTAACACGAAATCTAGTATTAGTGTATACTTCAATCATTTTCGATTTCTTTTAAGTATTCCCAAATATGAAACTCAAGAAATTATGAAATATCCAGGGTTGACGCTAGGAGTTTTACCTACAAATACTAAAATATAAATTTATTTTTTCACAACTTCCAGGATCATTATTTCCTTAAAGTACATGGTATAATATCGAAATATATTTATATGTTCCCCGCACGTTTTTAGAAGAGAAGTCCACTGACAAAAGCAACAAAATAGCATAACCTTTGTGCAGCTATTGTGATATTATGCATGTATTGTATTTCAAAGTTACAATTGTCATCTCTTTTTGCAGACCTTATAAATTTCTACGTGTTCCGTCGCTCAGGATTTCCTGTATATTGTGCTCTCTTTTTATTCTTTTCTGCAATTTTCTTAATATTCACAGGATGAAATTACTAGCATCCGAGTCTTCGTTTATCCGGTTGCATTTTTTGAAATACTATCAAAATCTCATCATGTGTTTGCAATTCAAGTTCGTAGGATGACTATAATTTCCATTATTGTGATACGTAATTGGAAAGAGTGCTCTTGTATTATGTTTCATCAAGATCTCCAAATGTTGAAGATGAGAAAAAACTCGTACAACAGATGTGTCCGGTGCCATTGTGCAGTTTTAGTAAGCATCAAATATCCATTTTTCTCTTCTTGTTGACACTTAGATTACGTTTCTTTCAGTAATCAACGTAGTAATAGATACGAAAAGGATGGATGTGGTAGAAATCTTAGATTGCTTACGTTTATTTCCATGTGTGCCGTTATAACATAGTTTCGTTTTGAAAATAAAAAAGCAAACACTATGCTTACTTAAACTCGTTCTAAAGTAGCTATTAAAACGTGTTCATAATTCTGTTATATTGCTGGCGTTTTATCTAGCGAAAAGATATCGCCTTCAGTAGAGAGTTTTCAGTGTCTGACTAACTTGAACCCCTCTTTTTGGATTGCATTCATGGTCTATTGTTTTAACAAATCTTTTAAAATATTTAGCCACGGGGAGAAACTAACAGCTAACAAAATTGTGTGTCGCAACAAATACGTATATTATTTACTTACCTCTTATTGATACAATACATACCTTTGTCGTATATGTACTTCCCAGATTTTGCGTAAGTTTTTTTTTTTTGTGACATTTGAAACGTAAGTTTATGCAATAATCATAAAAGAATTCTGTTGTTGAAAACTGATTAATTCACGTCGGAAGAGTACGATGGCCCGAGACCGGTAATTTGATAAATCAGAATTGGCCTTTTGAATCGCTTAATAAAATGAAACATTTAATTCCACGCTTTTCTGAAATTACTGGAAGTTTTCAATCGTTCCGAATTCCACCGTGACGTGGCAGTGATTGAAAAGAAATAGGCGCAGCTTGGATTCCTGGAAGAACACTTATAACATGCCTCTAGCACGGATCTTTTCAGCCGCCACGGACAGTTCTTGCTGCCCATAAATTAACGGAGACGCTCCATCGTCCTGACAAAAAGCGCCTCTATTTTCTTTTTCGATGGGAAAGCGCTCTAAAAACAGCCCCCGTTCGTCGACCTTGGGCGAGGTGAAGCATCTCCCCCCCCCCTGGAACGAAGAGACAGCGCTGTTTGCCCATCCGCAGTGCCGCTTCGATTCATCCAGATCTTCTTGGCCTTGCAGCGGCTTAGGTGCTCAGTGCAACTGATGTCACCGCAGGGCCTCTGTCCGGGTGGTCCTACGCCACTAGCCACTGCATAGCTAGGTCGAAGTCAGGCGGCTGCACTGGTCGGTAGTTTTCGATCAACACCAGGCGAATGCCGGAGCAATTCCCTAACAAACGGGCCACAAACCGCGCGTGCTTTTACGTTCCTCTTCCTTGTCCTATCCTCACTCCTGTCTTGCAGACACACATGCACTACGCTACCAAACATGCCTGCAGACTGGTCGGCAGCCTAGAGCTCGTCCCGGCTGGGGTGGTGTCCTGCTGGTGGAAGATATCTGGTTGGGGAAAACCCCGTTTGCGGTCGGTAGGTCGGCGCTGGATCTTTCCAAACATGGGAGAGACCACTGCAACCGCCTGAGAAAAACATACACTACACTTACAGGAATAATTACGCTAGTAGTTGATGTGCCAGGAATCACTGAGACAATCAATCTTGGGTTTGGCAGCCTGGCGCTGCTCCGGCTGTTTCACGCAGTCGTCTTTAAGACTAATAAGGTATTAATAACCCAATGGTTGTAACGCGTTTCTGTAATACTTGTTATTAATTAGTGTATTTTGTTACGAGATTGTGCGGCTTTTGATTTCTAACTGTGCAATTAGCCCAGACTTGTTTCCAGGTAAATGGACCACCACAATCATCTCTTATGATGCATTGCTGGATTCACTAATCTTATATTAAGTGACTTTCTTTTACTCATTTTTTAAAATCATTCTGAAATATAATATGACCTGTATATCCTTTCTTTTGTATATTATCTGTTATTTCCACATATGATCTTCTAGAAATTCTCATGTAGTACGGAATTATCAAATTTTGTTGATATCAGTGAAATATTCTGTAATGTTAGAGTTGTGATCAATGATTTGATTGCTAAACACTCCAAGTCTTCTATTCCTTGGTCAAGTAGCTTAGATAAAATTAACTTAGTCAAATGACATTCCAAAGTCCAAAAGCCCAAAAGTCCAAAGTCCAAAAGCTTCAAAAGCAATCGCGATGCAATGACAGAAATTGCATTCCTTCTAGCAGTGCAGCTAACTAAACACAAACTCTGGCACCTCATATTATCTAAACCCAAGAACACGTTCTCTTCAAATTGCTTAGACATGGAAATGGTTATGTCCTAACTACAACAACAGAGTACACATCTTATTTTAAATACGAGGTTCTCTGGAGTTGTAAAAGGGCCATAATGCTGACATTAAACTGCTTCACACAGCAACCTGTTAATCAAATCAACAAATTGATATGTAGCCGCTATTTTATTTTTGTGAGAAATTACGGTATGTGCATAACCAATCCGAAATTCGCCAAGCGTGTTAGTGTGGTATCTAATCTTCGTAAAAGGCGAGCCCCTTCACTGCCATCGCAACCTAAAAAGATGTCGGGGTTCATCGCCCCGAGGATTACGCGCAGTGCCGACACGCACACCCAGGGGCGATGGCGAGGTGTTGGCTGACCGAGAGACGTCCCTCCTGCCTCCTTCCTCCTTCCTCCTTCGTCCCTCGACCTTTCCACCTACACTCTCCTCTCTCTTCCTGCGACCTGCTATCTTTTTTCCTCCGACTTCCCCACTGTTCCTGTTACATTCCGACTTCTGCTTCCTCCAGCCTCGTGCCTCCACCTTCTCCTTTATACTTTGTCCTTCCATCCACTCGCCTCTCACTTCCATCCCACCATCCTGTCCTCTCCGTATTGCCTCTTCCCGCTCTCTTCTCGTGTCTCGTGTTCCTCCACAGCGCCCTCACAAAAAGCGTAAGTGCACACGGCGATTGGCGGGCTCACGGGAAGGCGCGTGGACAATAACCTTTCGTCATCCCTGTCTGGCCGCGAAGCTGTTTGAATAACGACCTTCATATTCTCGACTTCGCTCCACTCCCCGGCATTCCAACGGCCCCCGCCCCCGCCCCCGCCCCCGCCCTCTCCCGCTCCACAGCTGCTCGCTTTCTCCTCGCACGCTTCGTTGGTACACAGATTATCGTGCCTCCTCCGGCGCGTATGGTTTTTCCTTCGTTTTTCCCTTTTTGGTGCCAGTTCCACGTCGAGTTGACAACACTGTACTTGTTGTGGGTGTATGAGTGAAACGAAAACAAAACAGGAGAAGTCAGCGTTGCCAGTTCGTCTTTTGACATGTTGAGATCCATTTCAATGCTTCCATTATGCGTTCTTCCGCTGCTTGCTTAACTTGTCACTCAGTCTGAAGTTGCTGGAACGTTCCTTCTGCCGCCCCCTCGCCTCCGCTGCCTCCGCCACCGTCGTCCCCGCCGTCCCCGTCGCCTCCGCAGTGCTCACGCCGCCGCCTCAACCCCCACCCACCCCCGCAGCCACCAGTGCCGCCCTCGCCACCGCCGGACCGCCCCCGGGCCGTCCCCGCTCCCGCCGCCGCCCGCCGCGCCGCCCGGGGTTGTGCTGCCGCGGGCGTCCCCGCGCGTGACGTTCGTCGCGGGTGAATAGTCTGGGAGCAGCGGGCGGAGGGGGCCGTCTGCCTGGTTTATTTTCGAGACGGTTGTTGCAGCCTCTTCTCCAAAGAGGGCTCCCGGGTCGCGCCCTCCGAGATGCGCCCTTCTCCTGCCTGCCTTGCCCTGCGCTGTGTTTCCTCAGGGCGCCCTAAGATGCACCGTCCTGGCTGTGATGCAGCTACGTAAATCGCGTCGCCCTTACCTCGCTTTCGAATAGGAATATCATGTTGCATTGTGTTATTCGTGAGATGCAATACTTTCGAAGGATGTTGCTTTCTGGGAAGCACAATGAAATGCTTGCATAAAGTGATTTAGTACTTTGAAACGACTACACATTAGCATGAGGCAAACTTTTTTCCGCGGCGAAGGGTATAATTAAAAAATTGCAGCGTGCCTGTAGTGCAACGCGTAACTTTCCAGCTTATTCGGTTTCCAACTTTATGAGACATCCTCTGGTCGTAACTCAATTACTCTCAGGCGTAAAAATTTACTATAGAATAACAGAAAGTGCAAAACTCCTAAAGCTGCCGAGATTTTGCATAATGTTAAAGAAAACAAGTTATGTAAATGAATTGGTTATGTCGTCAGTGCTCTTTATTAATAGTACACATTTCCACGTAACACCTAATTTTCCGAATGATCTGTTCTTGAAATAAAGACTAATGTTTGCATAATTTGGAATCTGGAAATAGTAGTTAGTTGATAGTATCTGCTGTCATCGTGTTCTTGTGTTTCGTATTTTTCTTGTTCACGATCCAGTTAAGTAACATTAGTGTGGACTGCAAATTGTTGGAAAGTATCGCTATTCAAGCAACAGTGCCCATCTTTGTGGTCATTACGTATTTTGCTTTCATAGAGGAATGTTAAAAGAAACCTATTTTAAAACAGAGAATAAATCAGTCATTGCTCCAACGAAATAGTTGAAAAGTTATTCACTTTGCATTTTGAAAATGCAGTGTAGCAGTTTTTATTGTGCATTTAAGCGTAACATTAAGTTTTATTGTGCTTCTAATGTAAACCTTAAACAGTGAAAATTTAATACTGAAGAAATAATTGTCATATTGTAATGCCTTTCGCTGCAGGTGTAGTGCTGCTAGCAGCGATTGCAGGCAATTACAATTGCTTCCAGTACAGGATGCAATAAAAATTGGGTTCGCAGGGAAGCTAAGTTCCCTGGAGGAGCGTGGTGGTCAGCGAGGTTTCAATTAGAGACCAAGTCCGATGAAGTATGAAATTTTAATATAAGAATAGAGCTGCAGAGCAGCGTGATGTGTACGCAACAAAGTCTTTAGGCGGTCTCTCCTGTCTTCTCAACGCTACACGATCCTTATATGGGAAACAGAGAATTTAACGAGGCTATTACGCCGCCTCCCCCGCCAGAACTCGGCGCGCCCTCGACGCCATAAACTGACATAACTGTCAGAGGACTTTTGCCCTTCTTGAAAACTAACAAGTTCCCAAACATTCCTGTTTCGTCTGGATCGTGTCAGCGTGACAGCGGTTCGGGTAGTCTTAATCACCCGTGACCTGAGCCCGGCCTGCTCCCGGCGAGACCCTAATTTTAACCATGAAGGGTAATATTTCTTTCACGTACAAGTTGAAAGAAATATTCATTGCTCTTCTTAAGCAATGCGTACTTCACATGTACGTAGGTGCATTTGCCATTACACCTCCCCCCTTAGAAAAAGTTTTGATCAACAGATGAAAACTTTTCTAACGGAAAGCTTTACTTGAGCTCCTCGTACGTGTGGATATGGATAGATGTTTCTCGCCATCAACTTCAGTTACAAATTTTGATGAGTGAGCAGGAGATATTGTGGAATTTATTTCTGCAGTAGAAGACTGCTCGTCACGAGTGCCAGTTGTCTGATAACTAACAATTCTCCCTGCTCCTGAATAATTATGAATATTAATACAGAATTTTTCTCTTGTTTCTTTCCAGCAATTCTTTGGCGAACATCTATCCCATAACCAATAAGTACAATTTCTACACTTTTTCACACAACAAAAACACACACAACATGAAAATGTTACAACAATAAATATACCAAAAACAGAACTACCTGTTATTACATTAGCGTACCAATACGTATAATTCTTTCTTCCTTGTTCCTCAATTAGTTTCTCTACCTCATCAACCTTAACACTAGCAATTTTCAAATCATCAACTGAGGACATAATATTGACTAAAGGAATATCTAATTCTAAATCTGCAAAAGTTTTGACCTTGTCACTGTCAAAGCAACAATCATAATTGATCGGTACAATTGGCAAGAAATCATTAGTGAAATTACTCTCCAGAGTTGATGTAGCAAACAAAGTTACATACGTGGAAAAAGCTTTACATCTCTGGTTCAAACATAACTTTCCTTCCTTTTGAATTGTAATGTGATCGGATGTATCTCCACACAGAACAGTCAATCTTTCTTGCCTTGGAGTTACAAACAACCACTGGTTATTTAGAAAGAGAGGTATCCAAAAAGTTCTTTCCAAACGAATTATTCTAGTCTCACAATTATGTGGCATAATAGTAGTAGATGGATGAAGGAGTGACGCTTCGCAATCCATCCCGGGAATAAAAGTATAAATTGGTACATCTTCCTTACATACATAGTTTAACATACTAGTTTGAAAACATTTTGACAACTCATCATTTGACATTTTACCATAATGTTGCCTCATGGAATCACTAAAAATAAACTCTTTGCTTGAACTTAAAAATACATATGTGTTAGTTCCTTTGGACACGGGAAAAGGTAGGATCTTATAGAGATGATAGATATTGGGGGAGAGAAGAGGAATTTCTAATACATACACCAAATATTGCTTTAAAGCGTACACATGGGGAATCATTATCTTTTGGAGTTCAGGAAGGGGAAAAGGAGGATAATCCAAACCATTTGGCAGTGCCTGGCTCTCCATTACCTTTTTGATCTTAGCAGTAGTAATGAGTTGTGGCTGCAGCGTTCCCTGCTCTGCATGGACAAAAGCATCTAGCAAAATTTCAAACGAATGCTGACATTCCTCGATACCTCTTTGCAATATTCTTATTTGCTCATTGATCTGACTGATGTTTTCTATCTCCACTTCTAATGCATTAACTTTGTTATCAGTATAATTAGCTAATTTATTCAAATTTTGTTTTAATGTTTTCTCATTTTGATTTACTCTTTGAATTGTTAAGTTAACAGAACTTAATGTCGATTTTATTACCGTCATTTGATCTTTGGAAATGTGTAAAAATTCGCTTTGCTCTTTTTCTAATTCTGAAATATGTTTATTATATTCCTCTGCATCCGATTGTGTTAGAGTTCCAAAAAGTACCTTTGCTATTTCTCCCACCAAATTTAATACTCCTCTCTTTGTTCTTACTGCTCTTTTATTGAAAGATTCGACATTTTCTGAATCTACCATATATTCGCTTACTAAATCTCTCAAATTATCAATATAATACGTTTTAGATCTCATGTATTGCTGAAAAGCTCCACAGTCTGTCAGATAATACCAATTTGCTTCCGATACTTTATTACAATATTCTGCTACCTTTCTGTGATGTTCTTTAGTACTCTTCCAAAGCTCCTTAATTGGTTCTAAATTTATGTAGCTTACTACTTTCCATCGCATTGGGTAAAAAGAGATAGTTCCAGCTTCATCAAAATAAATCCCGGTTTGCGATTGTAGCTGCTTCACTTCCTGTCCATTTGCCATTTCCCACCACCATAATAACGCCGTTAATATTGCCCAATTCCTAAGAGCCCTCATGCTTCGTTTCGTTCCCTGAAACGGAAGAAAAGTATGGTTTCAGTCTGTTAGTATGTACTTCCTGATGCTTACGTTTACCTACCTCTTGAATAATTGCATTAGGTTCCTTCATCATCTTTACTTCATAAGGACCTTTCCATAATGGTTCTAACTTATGCCTAGCTTCAATTCTTAATAATACTAAATCATTTACCTTAAACTTTACAGGATTGGCTTTTGTTTTCTCTCTTTGATTTTCCTTGAATTGTATCAATCTTTCCTTAGCAATTTTATGACAATTCTGCATTTTAAATTTAACATTCTGTATTATGTCATCATAGTTGTACAAAGGTTGTGGAGTACTTTGTAAAATCCCTGGAATATTACATCTCCTACCGTATAATATCTCATAAGGTGTGAACTTAGTGATACTATGCGGAGTAGTATTGTAAGAAAAACATGCAAACGGTAACCACGTATTCCAATTAAAAGACTTTGGATCACAAAAACAACGTAAGTACGTTACAAGCGTTTTATGAGTCCGTTCTAATGCTCCATTACTCTCCGGATGATACGCTGCGGTATTGATTTTTTCAATCTTAAACAACTTGCATATTCTTTTGAATACATCAGACATAAAATTACTCCCTTGATCAGTGACTATAGAGTTTGGAATACCGTATATTAATATCACCTTGTTCACAAACGCATCTGTTATTTCTTCCACAGTTTGATTCTTAATAGGAATAGCGATAACATATTTACTTAAATTGTCTTGGCAAGTTAAAATATATCTAAAATTGTCTTCCGTAACTGGAAGGGGACCTACCACATCGAGATAAAGTTTACAAAACGGTTCGTCCTGAGTATCAGTGACTTCTAATTGCTGTTTTATTTTGTGATGGGGGTCTTTATTCATTTGACACACCTTGCAATTCCTAATATAATCGGCTACGTCCTTCTCCATTCCCATCCAACTTGTATATAATTTTATCCTTTCTGTAGTTCTTTGAATTCCCTGGTGACCACCTACCGGGCAATTATGCATTTCTTTAATAATTGCTAATTTCCTCTCATTGCTTATTTGCTCTACATTAAATTGCATACATTCTACAGGATATCTACTTAAACAATCAGCATTACAATTTTTAATCCCTGCTCTGTATTTAATTTCATAATCGTATTCTTCTAGCAATAATGCCCATCTCAATAATCTTGAACTCGGATCTTTCACATTAAAGATCCATATTAATCCTTTGTGATCCGTAACGACTGTAAATTTTCTACCTAGTAAATAAGGTCGAAAGTGTTTACAAGCCCAGACGATTGACAAACACTCTTTTTCCACCGTACTGTAATTAATTTCTGCCTTGTTCAGGGTTCTACTGGCGTAAGCTATTGGCTTATCCTCACCTAATTTTCCTTGTGAAAGTATTGCTCCAATTGCATATCCACTAGCGTCAGTCGTCAATATGAAAGGCTTGGTAAAGTCGGGATATTGTAAAAGGGGTGCTTCAGTTAACTTTTGTCTCAGTAAATCAAAACTGTTTTGTTCCTTTTCTGTCCACTGCCACTCGACATCCTTCTTTAATAACTCTGTCAAAGGTCTTGCTATTGTACTAAACCCATCGATAAACTTTCTGTAATAACCTGCTAAACCTAAAAATGACTTTATGTCCTTCGGGTTTCCTGGTCTGGGAAATTCAGTAACTGATTGAACTTTTCGCGGATCAGGTTTTACTCCTTTTGTTGTCACTACATGTCCTAAGTAGTTTAATTCCACCTTCAAAAATTCACATTTGTCGGGTTCAATTTTGATATTATGTTTTCTGAGTTGCCCGAGTACTTCCCTTAGCTTTTTGTTATGCTCGGCTAATGTTTCTCCCATTATCAACACATCGTCCATGTAGCAAAAGCATCTGTCACCAATTGACTCGTGCAGAATAGAGTTCATCATGCGTTGAAACGTAGCAGGAGCTGATTTTAGACCAAAAGGCATACGCGTGTATTCATAATGGCCGCTAGCCGTACTAAATGCAGTTTTGCATTGATCCTCTGGTTCGATTGGCACTTGTAAATACCCACTGGCACAATCGAGAGCAGAAAAGTAACGCGATCTTCCTATTTTATCCAAAATATCCTGAATATTTGGAAGAGGATAGCTATCTCCTACTGTTACGTCATTAAGTCGTCTAAAATCCACGCAAATTCGCCACTTCTTTTTGCCAGTCGCATCGATCTTTTTCGGAACTACAAGCAAAGGAAAATTCCATTCGCTCTTACTATGAGTAATTATTCCGTCATTTAGCATTTGTTCTACTTGCCTCTGAATTTCCTTCTGATGAGCCTGAGGTAACCTATAATTCTTTAAAGTAATTGGTCTACCTTTAGGAATAGAGGGTGTGGGAATATAATGTTTTGCCGCTGTCGTACTAGTCAGTTTGTCTCCTGGTAATTTGAAAACATCTACAAATTCACTACATATGTCTCTAATATCTTTAGCTCCTTCCTCTATATGATGCAATCTCAAGTTATCATATAATAATTCTATTCTCCGCTTCGTGAACGCGTCTTCATTCGTCCTATCAGTAGCATTATTTAACTGAGTCGGAGGTTTCTTTAATATTGGTGTTTCTCGTACTATTAACGTTTCGGGCGTGACATTTACAATAAGACACGGAAACGTTTTATCACAATTCGTTAAAGTTGCCGCACAGACTATTCCTGGCTGCAATAATTGTTGCTCTACATATCTCACTCCTTTTTCTGTGGTCGGGAATTGAACTACTGACTCACTGAAAGGTGGTATTGCAATATTTTTAGTAAACACATAATTATTCCTTAAAAGCCAATCTTGTCCTAATATAACATCAATATTTCTAGGCAATTTATTTACAACATAATATTTGGATTCTATTGACTCACTGCAATTATTCAGAGTTAAATTTACCATACCTTTTACCTTGATATTTTTTCCACTAATACCTTGAATCTCAATTACATCATCGCTTTGGGCAATATTTTTGACTAATGAGGATTCCCTTACCAATGATACCTGGGCCCCTGTATCAATTAAGGCTATTCCTAAGCCTCCCTTAATTTCCGGACACAATACATATACCTCGTATGGTCCCAAATCATTTTTCATGTAACTGGTTTTATCAAAGGCGTCCCCTTGTTTTACGCAGTTAACCTCCCGCGACTCCTTGCCGCATCCAGGGTTCATCACAGTAACTATATCACGTGAATCTCTATCACAAGAGCTATTCCTTACAGTATCTTTATCACGCGAATCTCTTTCACGGCTGTGATTTCCCCCAGTTTCCATATCACCTACGCAGCCATTTTGTAGAGTTACTTGCGGCTGCTCAAGCAACTCTACTGCCTGTTTCCCTGTTTGCAATTCCTAGTTTCATGATTTCGCCTACCACATTTGACGCATTTCGGTTCATTATTGCAAACCCTAGATATATGACCCAGTTCCTGACATCTATAACATTTCACAGTATTTACAGCAGTAACATTAACTTCACTTTTAATATGCGTACTTTGTTGCCTCCTAGAATCATATCGCGTATTCTCGTATCGCGAATTCCATTGCCCCTGATTATTCTTATACCTTTGCGATTTCACTTCGCTTTCTTCTTGTAAAGCGGTTTCAACTATTTGTGCTAAAGATTCCTCTTCTCCTTTAGCTTTAACAATATACCTTATCCTTTCATCTTTCAGTCCCGCAATAAAGAATTCCCTTTAAGAATTCTCCTATTAACCGCAGACCTCCTTCTACGTAACGCGCATTATCTTTCTGTTCTAATTTTTCCAACCTGCCTTTTACTTCTCTTCTCAGATCTATAGCCATACTATCTACTCGCGAACCCCATTGTGCTACTGTTTCATTTGATCCCTGCTTCGACGTGAATAATACGCCCGCGTAATATTCTAACGTACGCCGTACAGAGAAGTTTTCCTCTAATATCGCTCTAACCTGTTCCCAAGTTTCGCGTTCTGTTCGTGCTAATAACCTATCTTTAGCATTGCCAGTAATTTTTGATTCAATGAATTTCAAAAGCAATGATCGTTTATTGGGGTGTACTACTTCCGTTGCTGCCTCAACTCCTTCTATAAATTCTCTAAGATGTCGGGGATTTCCATCAAAGTTACGCGATATTAATTTTACTGCCTGTATAACTGATATATAATTTTCCTCATTATCGCCAATATCATTGTCTGCCATGGCTGGATTAACCTCTTACCAGGAAAAAGATGTAGGGTGGCTTGAAGATGCGCAGTTCGGGCCTCCAGTGATGGCTTCGCAGCTCCCCTCAGGGCAGAGGACCCTCTCGCGGCGCAGGCTGCCAACGGCTAATCACCGAAGACGTCCCTCGGGCTCGTCAGCGGCTGCTGGTGCTGGCCTCCAAACCACGGACTCGGCTTCTGCAGGCGGTGAACGGGTACCACGGCGCCTTGTGGATTCCTCTGGAGCGTTGTTCCCTCGAGAAAGGCTCCGGCCCACCTCGGTACAGGCGCGAAGTCTCTCCAGCCCGGCCGTCAGCAGAAAGTAATTGAATTCGCTGTGCTCCTCAATCCAAGCCGCTGCCACCATGTAATGCCTTTCGCTGCAGGTGTAGTGCTGCTAGCAGCGATTGCAGGCAATTACAATTGCTTCCAGTACAGGATGCAATAAAAATTGGGTTCGCAGGGAAGCTAAGTTCCCTGGAGGAGCGTGGTGGTCAGCGAGGTTTCAATTAGAGACCAAGTCCGATGAAGTATGAAATTTTAATATAAGAATAGAGCTGCAGAGCAGCGTGATGTGTACGCAACAAAGTCTTTAGGCGGTCTCTCCTGTCTTCTCAACGCTACACGATCCTTATATGGGAAACAGAGAATTTAACGAGGCTATTACGCCGCCTCCCCCGCCAGAACTCGGCGCGCCCTCGACGCCATAAACTGACATAACTGTCAGAGGACTTTTGCCCTTCTTGAAAACTAACAAGTTCCCAAACATTCCTGTTTCGTCTGGATCGTGTCAGCGTGACAGCGGTTCGGGTAGTCTTAATCACCCGTGACCTGAGCCCGGCCTGCTCCCGGCGAGACCCTAATTTTAACCATGAAGGGTAATATTTCTTTCACGTACAAGTTGAAAGAAATATTCATTGCTCTTCTTAAGCAATGCGTACTTCACATGTACGTAGGTGCATTTGCCATTACAATATTTTGATATTGTATATTATAATTATATTACATTATAAATTTCCTAAATATATGTTCATATTCTCTGTAAACGTATTTTCGTTGCAAACAGAACCTAATCCTTGGAGGATTAATTAGGAATATTTTCTAAGTCCTGAGACTAATGTATTATATTTTAACTTTTAATGATTAATGAAAATTGTAAGATCCTTCATATTCTATTTCTCTATAAGTATTATAAAATGTAAGCGTGTTCTCTGTTAATTAGTTTGTACAATTTATTAATTAAAGAGATGGCAGAACGTTAGAAAGAGAGAATTTGTGAAAATGATGATAAAATGTTGATAAAATGTTTAGTTGATTTTAATAACTTACTTTTTAAAGAGAAGCAATAATTAAATACTATTTAGTACGACTTAGTGGTAGTGGTTTATAAAATAAACTAACGTTCAAAAAATATTGTGATTTAAATTACGACTTAAATAATTTGATTGAAATATATATTTAAATCAATTGATTTAAATCATAACCGCGTTGTAGAGTCAAACGTATGTTTGCAACGTGGAATTAACTGACAACCAAAATAAGCAGCTGTTTAGAGACCACCGAATCCATGGGAACATCTGGAAAAAAATCATAAAATATTCGAACAAATTTCATAAAATATGTTTGTTGCTGTAAAATAATTGTTAAATAGTCTGATTTTCTAAAAAGTAATTAGTAAATATATAAGTATTATTTGAGGAAATCTGGGGGATTTACGGGCCTGTGTGTTAGCGCTGACGCGAGAAGAGGTTGTGATGTGGCAACAGTGAAGTAAGTGCGTGTGTGCGTCTGAGACTCCTAGCGGGAAGACGGTTCGATGACCCACCGGCCACGCACGCCAAGCGATCAGGCAGTCCGCAGCCCCGCAGCTGCTAGCACCCTCACAACCATTCACTCGAGACGCTCGGAATCGGGTCTGCCCCAGGTGAATGGTTGCACAGCCGCTCTCACCCTCCGAGCCACTCACTCGCGATGCTCGGCATCAGGCCCGGCCAACGCAAATGGTTTCATGGGCCACTCGATTAGGCCCTCCGCCACTCTCATTCCGAAAACCAATCATTCCAGACGCTCGGCATCAAGCCGGGCTAGCGCCAATAGTTCCCCGGGCCACTCAGCCACGCAGCTTAGGCAGACCCTCAGCCACTCTCACCAGTAAATGCAATAACACGTTTCATGTATTTCACTAAGACTTATATTTACTTCAATTATTTCTCCCGCGAAGAAAGGTAGATTGTAATATGTTTTCATTCCAAGCATGCTTCTCGTGAATTTTATCACGAAAGGTTTGTGCAGGAAATAATTATTGTTAATTTTAATTGCATATTAATGTGCATATTTCAGATGTTTTAGGTTATAAATGTCTATTTTTAAATCCACATTTCAAGACGTTTTAGGGGGTAAAAATCCTCTCCGTGCTAGTTTTATATAAATCACTACTTTGTTGATGAGTCGTCAAAAGATATTTGCATCTCACCTATGGCGTTCTCGGAGACGTTCTCATTTGATATTTTCATACAATCAACTAAGTAGTCAACTTACACTATTAGGTTGTTCAGGAAAGGAATGGTACAAGTTATAAACAGGAAAAAAGCAATTGAAAACTTTCTTCTTTCTATATGGGCCTATTGATAGATGCAGAAGTAAAAAATCCAATTACAAAAGATCTAACCCGTCGTAATTTTGGTAATTTATGATTGTTGGAATGAATTTGATTTATTTTTCTACTGAAATTAATCCGCTAATGTGCATTCTTGATTCCATTATCTAAATTCCCAGGTTTTATCACAGCACCTCAACCAGAACTTTAATTAAGGACTCTCTCGTGTTGCAAGAACCAAGCACGCTTCTGAGTTTCCATATAACGATCCATTTCATTAAAAAGTAGAATACGCATTCTATGTTTTTCGATTACATATTAAACATTCAGATCCTATCAGCGTTTGGTGTTTGCTTTTGAAAAATATATCTCGATAAAAAATTGTGAGTTTCGGAGATAGCGAAGAGATCGAGGATAAATTAAATATGGGAAACAAAGAGCACACATCTTTTTTCAGGCTACTGCGCATCATCTGCAAATGGTTTGCGTCCTGTATTGTTTTGCTCGATTGTTCAAACTTGTTAGCATCACTATCACCAGCAGGAACAAAGCATCACCTACATCACAAATCATTTATTAATATTTGTATTCTCTATTGTCGTTAATCGTATCAAAAGAGACCAATTCTTTTTTTTCTCATTCACTGGAAGTATATTCCTTCGTGCGTAATGAAGCGCATGTTCTGACATTCAACTACACGCTTATCATCCGATGCCAATAATCATCTTGTTAGATTTGTTGGTCAGTTATTTCTAGTGACCGAGCGAAGTGACTCAGGGCGTAGCGAGCTGACTTCGCATTCGGGAGACCCGGATTCAATCCTGACCGGGTTTTGTGGTTTCCCTCGGTCATGCAGGCGAATTTTGGGAGGCTTCTACTGCAAGGACAGCGAAACCGGCGTCGCTGGCCACATTCGTCCACTTCGTGAAGTCACGAAGGTTAAGCGAATTCGAGACATCGTGGATTCCTGGTTGGGAGCCCCGGGATCGAGGCCGTCTGCCCTTTTCGGGACATATGGCTCAATACAAATCCAAATATTTATAGTGTAAACTAGTCGCCTGCAGCAGCAGCAATGCTGCTGTCGAGAGTGTGGAAAATGTGCTCTTCTGTTACAGCTCACGTGAAACTGAAGCTTGTTTCTTCCTGGATGTTTTAGCTGTGTCGTGAACGTGAGAGTATAGTCGTACACCTAGGTATGAGAAGTAACGATTAACAACATCGATATTCGTATTTTTTTTATCAAAAATTGAAACTGTTTCATTGTTGTTTTTTATATTTCTCTAGTTCTCTCTAGTTTCTCTTAACACTTCCTTCGCATCACGTGCTTTCCACGCTTTCTTTTTCTTCTTGTCTCTCTAAATCACATAAATACACTGTGCACACAGGAAAGAGTCAATAGTTAGATAACAATTAGATGTGAAAAATCTCTTTAAGACGGTTACAAGCAAGTATGCGAAAACGGAATAAAAAGATAAAAATGTGAAAAGAAAAAAATAGAAAATTCTTGGAAAAATATGTACGTAGTATGAAATATTAAAGGAAAATCACAAAAGGGTTTACAAAAGCCGAAATATGAGTTTATGAAAATTGCATTATTCTAGTAATTGTAGATAAAATAATGCTAAAGTTATATTTTCGATGCAAATGACGCAAAGAAAAAACTACGATACGTCAAAAACATTCGGGCCGTAGCAATGTAGACTACAGTGCAATATTATTTTTTTTATAAAATACCGATATACTTGAATTGTTGGGCAAGAATCTCCACCTATTCACAAGAAATATTGTCTGATGCTTGTTCATTCATGTTATCATGGCAGTGTAGATTGTATCCTTTAAGAAACATGTAGTTTCGACCTAAAAGCATTGGCGGTTGCTGCAACAGCCTCTCCTTCCTGGGATTGTGAGAGTGAAACCCACGTTCAGCACAAAGGTGGCTCAAGCGGCGGATTTGATGAAGACCACGCCTCTCGGAAGAGTCGGTAATAGCGAGTTTACATTCAAACTACAAGGTCTTAGAAATATTTATTATAAAAATAATTAACAATAAATTATATAAAACATGAGTCTAGACTTTTCAGAGTTGTATATTTCATTTATTGTTCCACGTTCTCTCTCAGTTTTCCAGTTTACACGTATGTTTCTACCACTTTGTTTAGTCAGTCCCAGATTAGTCTGTCTGTCCGCCCGCCTGGCAGTCAACGCTAGCGCAGAAACCGCTAACGCCTAGACCAAAATACCTTGATTGCTTTCAAAAAATACCTATTCCCCGATAGATCTAGCCGAACTCAAGTCTTTCAAATTCGAAACCGATATTTTGATTTAGGGGTATTCTATATCAAGCCTTAACAACGTTTTCTAAACTTTCTCAAAGTGACTACAAATGTTCTATTAATTTTTCCTCAGATAGAGCAAAGAGCACTATAAAAAAGTATTCATACCTCATTTTAGAAAATTGCTAAAGTTTACATTTTTCGGCATCTTGGTACAATTACTGCAGTATTGAATACAGAATTTCGTGATTAAATCTGCCCTTTAGAGACAGATCTTTCAATAAGGTTTATTACAATTTTTGTTTAAAAGGGCAGTGTTCGCGAAATCTTAGCAAAAATAGGAAGTTTTTAAACAACTATTTTAAAAAACGGTTTCAAATTATTACATCAATGTTTACTGTAATATACCAAATTACGCTTAAATAACTGAAGCAAGTCCCCATTTTGGTGACCTCCCTATAGTTTCGAAAATTTGCAAATCATGAATGTTGCAAAACTACAATTTTCAAGATCTAAAATATGTTCTTAATGAAATCTGTTCAAAAAAATATATATTTAAATGAGGTCATGTTCAATAAAAAACAACTTTTGCTCGTAGTAACGCTGATTACGTTTTTTCCCGTAAAACACACCACATTTTTTCTTCACTTTTTTCGCTCAGATAAAGCAAAAAACCCTTTTAAAATCAAAGAGGTGTAATTGCCCTTGAAATCTAAATTTTTGAAAAGTAAAGAGAATTAATGCGAGGAAGTACGTGCTGTTGTAGTTATTAGTAGTTGAAAATATGTTTTCTTTCGTTTTATATAAAGTCCCTCTCTTAAATATCTTCTTCAACGACGCTTGGTAAGATCGATTTTTTGCACTTCGTGCTAGAGGCAATGTGAAACCACTTCATAATATTCACAGTACCATCCAACCCATCAATCCACAGCCCGAAATACCATTTGTGTCGTCGACGATAACTGATACTTTAATAGGTAGATTAATTGAAGTTTATTTCGGGCCAATGCTGGGACACAAACATGATTACAATTAGAATTTAAACTATTAAAAAACTATTACAAACAATCGAAATTAGAATTAGAAGTTGATAGTTCAGTTCTAATTAATTTCTAACTATCTCTACATGAATATGCGTTCTTATTTTACTTTGGCTTTCAGCTTATCTTCACTTCACTCTACATGGGACATGTCATTACTAATAATAGCAATAATAAATAATAATAATAATAATAATAATAATAGAAGCAATAATAACAAGCAGCAATGGTAACTTCAAAATAACACGAAAGCCAATAACACGAAATCGCCGCTCTGCCAGGGACTCCCTGCCGACTTTCTGTGACCTCAAGTTCGCTCTCCTGCGCAGCTTTCGTGCGCCAAAATGCGCCTCTAACTCCGCGGCATCGATTTTCCCTCTCGATGCGAGCGAGCCGCGCTATTTCTGTAGCTTTTCATTTGTTGTTCTATTTATTCTTTCGCCGCCACGTAAAACCTTGGAGAAAGGTTGTTTGGAAAAACGCTAAGTGCTGCAGGAACACGGAAAAGGAAGGGTCATTTGTCACAGCGTGTCTTTAAAACCATCGCTTAACAAAAGAACTTTACTGTTCTGTAGGGCGATGTGTTTTGATTGAATCAAATATACGATCGTGTTGGTAGCAACGCCGCTGTTAACTTGCTGAGTAAATATTCTGACATTTGTTCATTGACGTCATTGGGCAAATACGTTGGAGGGAATGGTGGCGAATCGTGGCAGTATAGTAACTCGAAAGTTCTGGAGATCGTACATTCAACTGACGGAAATACTTTGTTGAAAGGAATTGTGTGTTTCAGGGTTCCTTTTTCACTATTTTCTTGTGTTCCATGTTGTTTCAAATTGTTCAAAACAATGAACTATACATGTGGTGTAATGCACATTTTCATTTAATTTATTCTATTCTGTCTGAAATTTATGAATTATAAAGTGTATTTCGCAATTTTTGGATATTCCTTTGTGATTTACACATCAACACGTGGGTTGACAGATGTTTGCTATTGGAATGCACATTTCAGTATTTAGATTTTAGATTATCGATTCACTAAAAGAAATTAAAATAGTGAACATGTAAAAATAAAGTGGAAATGTAAATTGCTGTATCAATTCGAAGCGAGCGAGCAGCAGAGTTTAGATCAGAACCAGCCAACATTGCGGCGGTCACTGCAGTGACTGACCACGAGGTCCTTGGGTTCGGGTCCCGCCTCGAACTCAGCCGCAGTCTGGAGGAGAATTCTAGTATTCCAACTACTCTGATCGGTAGTTTATCATGGGTTTTCCTATCAAAACCAGGCAAACGCTGAAGTCTTAGAAAACGGGTCACAGACTGCGCACGACCTTTCCTCTCTCTTCCTTTCCTATTTCCTTGCTTACACACACTTACGCTCGCTTGCTCGTCAGTATCACACATGTGGATAGGCCAGTTGGGAGTTTAGATCTTGTTGCGGTTGGAGTGGTGGAAGGAGAAATTGCCCGCAATGCAAAGTGTAGGTCGGGGCCGGATCTCATCATCCAGCGGAGGAGGACTATCCACCTCCCAGGATAAAATCATATACTACACTAACGTAACTAATGGACATTGCAGTTACGTACCCGGAAATCTCAAGAAATGTATGCGGACTGCGCATTTTCTTTGATATTCTGTATAGATGTACTGATGTTAAATAATTATTTAAGAAAAAAGAATGTTATAAAAGATGCTCTGTCAGGTGTAAAGTCTTCATCAGATAGTTCATCAGTTATTTATAAAAAAAATGCAAATTAAAGAATATTATCCAACCATTCGTGTAGTGAAGGTTTGTTAGTAAAGCAATCGATTATGATGGTAGTACATGCAATTATAAATTATTTAGAATATTAGCTGTGGTATTTTTGCTGTTATGTTTTATTATCTCCCGAATTATTTCAATATTTTTGAACGTATATCTCGCAGTCATAGTAATTATATTACGCGAGATACATTTTATTGGTAAATGTTATTCTAATAGTACTCGTGTGTGTCAACGCGCGAAAATAAATAGTGTATACTTCGCGAACGCCACCGCATCTCTGGCATATTCCAACTTTCTGTTGAGGAATCCGCCTCGAGAATCAACAAATAAATGAACGAACAGATATTCCCAAACGGAGATGGAAACCCTGACTGCGAGACGAAAATATTTCCAAGGTTCCTGGCAGCGCCGGGAAGAGACCGGTTTGCCACGCGGAATTGCCTCGGAATGTCTTCGCGTGTTTCACAAATGCTACCGCGGAAATTGGAACATACATGGAGTTTGTAGCTGTACCGGAGCAGTTGCTCGTTCCGAGAAGCGCGTACTTGGCATTGTTTCGCTGCCTTTCGCGGCGCGTGCCCTGCAGGCGTTGGCAGCTTGATGCTCGGCGCTTCAGCCGCGCCTCTCGACCGGTTCCCGACTTCGAGAGAACCCTCGGATTTCCTCCTCGCAGCCGCTTCTTCGTTTCACTGTACGTGCTTGTGGGTTTGCTTTTTTCGCCTTCGCGCAGACGATAGTAGTACGTTTTCTAACATCCGCTATCTGTGTGAGAGTACCCGAGTGTGTGAAACTAGCTCTTCGTTCGTAGTTCTTGCGTGTAAAGCAATTATTTGGCAAGTGGAAATTAAAGCGAATTGAAGAGCGCTTTTAATCCTGGTAAAGTCCAAAATAAATATTTTTTTACGAATTATTGTACTTCTCTGACTGATATTGTTACTTTATTCCATAGTACCAGTATTTCATAGAAGAAGCGTTAGTAATTTAAAGTGAAACCAGTAAGGCACTAATGTCCTGCACAACAAAACCACACAGATGGTTTTTCAAACAGTAGCACCCACATTGCTCAGAACAACGTACAAAATACTCCCGTGCAACACTGCAATAAATTAATAAAAAGAATTTCACAATAACTGTAATAACATAATACATAACATAATGTGTGTATATCTGTACACTGTTACAGTACAACCGTTCTTTACAAACCGGGAATGTTAGAAAAGGTACTTTTTCATTTTACGAAGCGTGTATCGCAAATATTCAATTCCGGATTGCCTCTTCCTGAGAGTCTTGCTGTCACGTGACGTCAGCTGTGCTGTAAGCACTGTTGCATTATGAGAGGTAGGTTGGCGCAGTATGAGAACAGGCAACATTATGCAATCAAATAGTTGCAGTTTTTCATTTAAATCGAAATTTTTATTGATTTGGATTCTTTTTTTTAATTTTTGAATTCTTAGGTATCTAACGAAACCATATATTCATTTCACATAGCCGGAGGTTTCATAGTTTTCTTTCAATTTCTGCTCGCATTGGAAATTTGTAATATAGATTCCTGGTTCTGCGTGGTCTTTCATCAAAATTGAATTTGTGTCTTACCGCTTACGTTTCTCGTGTACGAATAGCCAATTTACTGGAGGAGGCTTATATACACAGTCCGTCCCACAGAAAAGGTAACTGATTTTATATTCGCGGAACCAATCGTGCAATCTGTGATCTGATGCAGGAATTAAGTAGTGTTGTGTTTCGACTACCTTCCGTTTTAAAAGGAACAACGCTGGCATCACACACTGCTCGCAGTAAATAAAACTGCAACGGTATGTTTTGACCCTCGGTCGTGAAAAGAGAACTGGAGCAACGTACGAACATTAAGTTTTGTTTCAAAGTGGGTAAAAGTGCCACAGAAACTTTTGAAATGATACAACCTGTTTATGGTAGTGAAGCAATGGGTCGCAAAAACGTTTTTAAGTGGTATGCAAGATTTTGTGATGGAAGAGAAATCATTGAAGACGATCCACGTCCAGGAGCATTAGCGACAGTTCGAGTCGAAGAAAATGTTCAAAAAGTGGCTGAAATTCTTCGAAATGATCGTTGTGCATCTACCAGGTTAATCGGGGAGCTCACTGGAATTCCTAAAGCAACTGTGCATCGCATATTGACTGAAAATCTGGGCAAAAAGAAGATCTGTTGTCACTTTGTGCCCCACTCACTCGTGGACGACCAAAAGCATTGCAGAGTGGAACACTGCAGAGACATGAAACGATCGGCCGATGAGGACGCAGACTTCCTGTCATGCATCGTAACCGGTGATGAAACATGGTGTTTTCAATACGAGCCACTTACAAAGCACCAGAGCTCAGAATGGAAAGGTCCAGAAACGCCGATACCGAAAAAAGTGCGAATGCAAGAAAGTCGTGTCAAGACACTGCTCACAGTTTTCTTGGATTCCAAAGGAATTATCCATAAAGAATTTGCTCCAGAAGGTCAAATGGTGAACGCACATTACTTCTTAGGTTTTCTAACTCGTTTATGGTCGAGGATTGTTCGTTGAGGTCTGAATACCGCAACCAAGGAACTTGGTGTTTGTTGCACGACAATGTTCCAACGCACAAAAGCAAGATCGTTCGCCAATTCTTGACTGAAAAAGGTATTGTTGCGCTTGACCATCCTCCTTATTCGCCGGATTTAGCTCCGTGAGACTTCTGGCTATTTCCCGAACTGAAAATGGCCATGAAAGGACGACGTTTTGACACGATTTCCGATATCCAGAAGGCTACGACAACGATCCTGCAGGCAATTCCAATTGTTGACTATCAGAATTGTTTTGAACAATTTTTCCAACGCTTCTAGTTGTGTATTGACTCACAAGGAGACTATTTTGAATAAAAAAGCATGTACACTAAGAACAACCAACTTCTTGTATTTTATTTCACATCAGTCACCTTTTCTGTGGGACGGACTGTGTATTTTTGTGCTCGAGGACGAAAAGTTTCCCTTACTCATTTCTCATAAAATACTTTTCCACTTTTGCGATGTTTTTAACCCTCCGCTCTTGTATTGCAGATGTCCTACAGTGGAGAAATGGAGGAATATTTTGCCATTTATTCTGAAGTTCTGTTGAATGCAATTCAAGTTTACCTTCCCGTAGATATACGCGTTTGTGCTTGCTTGTATGCATTTTGCTGGCGTAATGGCGCCGAAGATTTACAGGGGTTTATGTACTATAAATCTCCATGAATGATTGCTTTCTCGTATGCTTGTCTAGCCGTATGTGTGCGTGCCTTCGGGCGAGTCATAACCCTCTTAATCGCACGCGCATGCACCTATTGTAAGCATTTCCGTACGTGTTGATATTGCATACACGAGAGGCAGAAGTACTCTTAATGAAACTAATGATTTTCTGCGTTGACTTTGGCGGTTGTGTGTGCTGAATGTGATAGGAATTCTCACAATTAGACGTGCTGTAGCTCCAGATGTTTAGTTTCAAATGTATAATCGCAGTTGCGAATTTGTGCGACAGTTGTACGCATTTTAGAACTTGAGATTACTTCTTTTAAGTTAACAGCCTCCAAATGCGATCAGATGCGATCAAATTTGTTGATAAATGCAAGTTATAACAGACCTGGAAAGCACAGCCTTTCATTCAAAGCATAAATCACGAAATTCTGTTGAGTACATAGCTCAAACTCTTTTCTAAACTAAAATCCTCAAGGGTTTGAATGAAAATCGGAATTATAGAATTGGAATAAAATTTTGAAACTATCACGGAGGCTTCAAATGAAGTACGAAAAATCGAAATTATAGTGTTGATGTGATTCCAATAGTTTTCCTTTCTATAGTAGTAGTGTATAGGGAGGAAAAGTAAAAACGAGTGGTACAAAATAAGAGCCATGGGCAGACAGTGGCACACATTCTGAGTTGTAATTTCATAGTAAATCATTTTCAAGGTTCTTATGCAAGATACATCATGGACATTAATACGGTCTCGCCCGCTCCCTGCTGTTATTTCCCTGCTGCATCTAGTTCCATTTTGGTACGTCTTTTCTTTCTTGAAATGGATATTGTAATTGTTTCATCCGTTCGTTAAACGTTAAGAGCGGAGGTGGATGGTTGGCGTAAGTACACTTTCCTAATGAATGTACTTCGCTGTTAAAATGATAAGTGGACTGCACCTAAAAGCAGTCCACAACCATCAACCAAAGTCCACCATCCCCGGCGCGCGGAAGTGGAAGTGTTGAGCTGAGAGACGTGCAGCCCCAAACGCCTCCGCCCAGGCCAGCCGCGAGCGCGGGACACCTCCGGGCCACGTGCAAATACTTCAAGGTCACGAGGGTGCGGCGACACAGCCTGGAAAGGGTAAGGAAGGGGACGGGGGAGAGCGCTGTGTCCTACTACATTTTCAGGACCGCGACCCCCTGAAACCATCTCGTTGAGCAGTCTTGAGTAGCCAGTCGATTCCAACTGCAGACTAGAAGCTACAGAGAGTGTGGGTGATTACAGCACTGCAGCTATGGATGCATCAGTTATTTGTATGCACATTCCAGCGTGAAACGAAGTTTCTACAATTGTATTTGTGTGAGATCGCGAATTGAGAAAAATACTAGTATCTTGGCGACGAGAGTCGGCTGCGGCCACAAGGGTGAGAAGAAATAGGACTTGCTCGACATGAATGCAAAAACGAAATTCGTGTAATCTGTTAGTGAACATATGATTAATTTTCTGTCGAAAAACCGCCACTTGGAACAGAATTACCATACTTTGTACATACTGCGTAAGTAGTTTATGAGATGGTAAAATGACGTGATTCGATTTGTATCACCTAGAAATACATTGATGTTAAAGAAAACAGACTGATAAATAGTGCGATTGTTAGCCGCTGGATGGCGTTAGTGTCACTAATCCGTTAGAACGTTTCCCGCCATTGAAAACCCTCAACGCTGATACAGTTCTTTTAGTACATTTTTGTACATCGTCAATTATGAACGGGTCGAGGGCAGAGTGACTACAGCTGATGTCGGTAAGTTGATTTTGCATTGTTTTATTTGATGTTAAAAGAAGTAGAAGCAAGAGTAAGAAGCAAGTTTAAAAGCTTGTTGTACTTCGTAGAACATCTAATATAGATATTTTTAATAACGTTATGTTGAAACATTTATAAATTGTGCTACAGTTACCCATGTGAATTGAAACCTGTTTATTTTTGCTAATTTGTCGCTTGTACTGCTGAGAATATTGTTTTTTTATGTTCACATTTAATTATCAAAGAAAGCACGTGTGTTAATTTTATATTAAAATCACACACAAAACTAAAAAAATTATTATTACTGTTTTCCCGGTAGAACAAAAGTAGCACATTCCAAAATTGAGGGGGAGAATTTCAATTCCCATAATATGTGTAAAAACTTGTTCCATAATTCGATTTTGGTGCTCAGAAAACAAAACGATTTTTTTAAATTCAGTAGAAAGGAAACCTGTTTTTATTTCTTTTTCAAAAGATTTTTTTCGATGTTCTACTTAAATGGGCTTCTAATAGGTGCCGTGAGTGATTTGTACGTGTTTATTCGAGAAGCATATACTTGGTCATTCTGTGAAGTGCATTTGATCTGATTTTGAGATGCCGTTCTGTACCAAATGTACTTTTTCACAACAGGTGTGGGTTCGCGTAAGATTGGATGATTCGCGTAACATGCGGCATCGTAAAGCATGCACTAATGGCCATTCTCGCTTGAGAAAGTAGGCTAATGCAAGAGCCGTATCTGGCTGCGTGCAGTAGCGTGCACCCACCCCTAGTCATTACAGAACAGCGGAAGTAATTTCGATAAACTTCTTGTCTCGCCCGCCCAGGAAACAGTGTTCAAACTTCTCCATTTCGTGAACGAAAGGAGTGAGGGAAGAGATAGATTTTTTACTGTCCTCGTGTAAAATTAAGGAAAGCATTGCGATCTCATGGAACTATTTGCTCTTTGATAAGTCGTGACATATGAGAATGAACGGTTCTATATGAAGTAATCATCATAAGAAAAATTAGTTTAAAATCGAGATGCAAGAAGCACAGAAATACCTTAAATTAATGTTTGATAAAATACATTTATATTCAATATTACTGAATGCCCCTAGTAAAAGCGGTTACTTTTAGGGCATGCAAAATGTACTAAATGTTTAATTCTTAGCACTAGTGGCTAAGTACGATAAAACTGTGTATAGAACAAAGAAATTAAAATACCTACGTCTGATCGCATTCGTTACTAATGACTGTAACATAACACGGCGATTTTTACACTTATATTAAAATTAAATGAATAACAGTAAGACTGTCTAAAAAATAGTAAGAGTAGTGCATCTTTATTATTTACTTGATATTTCTTCCATTTCACTGAACTGTTAGACGTTTTTGGTTTTTGATGTGGCATTGCATTTTTAATTTTATAAAGAACTTAAATTTGTGAGGAATCGTTGAAATTACTGTCAGCCTTTCGTAAATAATTTGCGAGCTGATTCAGTGTGCTTTACTTAAGAAATCACCATCAATAGGAGCAAAGTTATTGTATTTGTATTTAGATTTCTGAAAAAGATCTCTCGGCCTTCACAAAAAAAGGGTAGTATATATATATGTACCTTGATGTAAGACCTAAATAATCAGTGCACCTGTACCTGAAATTTTGTCTTGAATACACAAATTAAATGCGCCGTTTATGAAATTGTGCGGGTTACTGTGGATCTCAAGAGAAAGTGTTGTAGGAAAAGAGTTGAATGCATGTCATGTTCATAACGAAAGGTATATAAATAAAGGAATTTAAGATAATGTTCTTCCGTACGCAAAAAAAGATGTTTTTCTGGGACAACAGGTACAAAGGGCGAACAAATATCTAGCGTACAACGTCCTTGAAGAAATCCTTTGATGAAAGCTGGAAGAAAAATAAGGTGCCTGTTTATTTCATGAAGACTGTAAACTTTGTGTCCCACAGAAAGCTTGTGAACTTCCCTTGATGATTTTCATAATCAGAAACTAGTTGTTATATTCCTCTTACCGGTTATAGGGTTCTGGTCTGCTCCCGATAGCAATCAAAACATAAATGGGAGACCCTCGGGTTAGTTTCCTTTTATTGGCATGTTTGTTTCCCTTTTTTAAAAAAATGGATTATTTAAGGTCGCGGTAACAGCAAGGTCATTAGCGACCACATGATTGATTTAACTTTGAGGAAACTGTAAGGGTAGTCAGTTGCCAAGATGGCCCGCCAGGTATCATCTCCGCGTACGCGCCTCTTTACATGCTCCCCTGCGCCACTGCCCAGCGGCGAGAATTAAGAATGAATTAGGTCCTTGGTTCAGGTCGCTTCACAGGGGTTGGACTAGCCTCGGAGACGAAGGCAAACTCGTTTTGTCGGATCAAATTTCACATTAGATTGTCCGAGAAACGAACCCGGACGTCCTTGGTAAAAGGCAAGTGTCTTCGGACTGGACCGCGAGTGGCCTGTTTTCATATATTGTTGTAGGAATTTTGCATGTTTTTTGGACTAAAAGGAAAATTCCGCTTGTGGTTTTATCGTGATAATTGTTGCATAATTTTTTTTATATTTCTATTCCACTTATCAAGTTTAGTTATAAAAACATGTAGTGGCCATGGTCAGAAGTACATTAAGCATCGAACCACCTAACCTTGTTCCTCCGAACACTCACCGTACTAGGAACAAAGATGTGGGAAAACATGGGGAATATTCATGAACGGTAAATGTAGGAAAACTTAAGTAAATGTACCAAAAAGAAATTCCGCGTAAATAATTTGAGTTAGTTTCGAAAAACGTCCATTTTACACCCTTTTTTCTTTAGCATGATAATTTTTCAATTTCGCCAATCCTCCTGGGTTCAACTTTGTCCTTATTTATGTTTTCTAGAGACTTGGGCTTCAACTTCGTTTTGCTTCAGCACGCTCGACAATTCCCTTGATGGGGGAGGGGGGGCAATATTCTTCACTATGCGTTTCCAGCTTTTCGAAATACTCTTCTACCGATGGCGGCGATTTAGCTGCGAGTAGATACGTTATCTAATTGTGGGAGGGCCAGCGGTAGATATGCTGTTGGTAGTTGAAGGCGTTTCTCACTGTGGCATGACCGGATGGTCATCATTCGTCTTAGGTATTCACTTCGTTGAATAGGCATGTCAAGGAAATGAATTGCATTAACATTCATTGCCTATGAGAACTAGAAACCTAGACACTTGTCACTTCAGTTATCAACCTACCTTTTTACATTAATCTTAATTTTTGAAGTTAACTCGTGGCCCGAGGAATAAAGTAATACAATGGCCTAAGGCACGACCGTCTTGTTGGTGTAAATCTGGTACGCCAATGAATAATATCACGATCGATTTTATTACTTTATATGAATATTATTACGCAAAACTACAAGGATTTTAATGCATGTGCTGATGTAAAATTTAGCATAAAGTATTTTAGAAAACCGAATTTGTATACATTGGAAATTTTACTTTTGAGATTAGGAAATAAATTCAGTTAAATGAATTCTGTTAAAATATACGTAGATACACATAAACAAGTTAAAAATGAAACTGAAAGTGTTGGTCTCATATCCCAATTAATACGCATTTTTTCCTGTGCCAGTTTTTCTCAATATCATTGTTGGCCTGAGGTCCAAGGGGAGTTCTTACAATGAATAATTGTACGAAGCAAGAACCAGCAGAGAGGAAATGCCACATGCAAAGTACTCGAAAGGTACATTCCACGCTAAAACTACATATTACTCCTATATTCTGTCAATGTTCTTATGTTCTGAACTTACTCTTTTTTTAAACTAGGTAATTTTAAAATATTTAGAAATTGTATTTGTCTTGCGATGAAATACCAACTGGAATTTACAATTTTAGGAGAGTCTTTTTAATTGATAGTGCGAAGTACGTATACTCTATTATCAATTTGTAATATAAAGAAATTGGCTGTACCACCTCTCAGGTCACTTCCACTCGTGCGTAGCCACTTTGTAAATGCACTTTCCGAGATGTGATATATGCTTTCCAATATATAGAGACATTGTTATTAACGACTGTCATCGTATTCATAAATCATATTTGATTCAGTGGAATCTCTATCATACCCTTATCGTAGTTCTGAATGTGCAAGAAAGAACACAGATTTTATTGGTGGCACAGTTTGTCAGGAAAACTCAATAAATCACTTTTAGTGGCACTAAATCATAAAAACATTTGATTGCACAACTTCGTGTTATTATAGCAATTAATCGTATAGTAATATTACTTTTCGTATTAATATTGTTTAAGAATATAAGTATTATTTTGTGAACACTTGTTTGTTTTGTGCTCCGACAAGAGGGGAAGCTTATCGGATTCTGACATGTGTAACATATATGACAAAATGTGTGATCTTCAAACGGAACTATCTTCTATGACATCTCGGCGCGCACGCGTGCGTCTGCGAATACGTACGCACGTTGCCGCTCGGCGTCCGTTCACGGCATCGATGTTCACTTAATCGCCCTTGACAGCTCGCGCGGCATAAAATGTTAAAGACGCCGCGTCGGGAGAGGGCGCGGAGGGGCGGCGGCCTGGAAATAATATGACAGTTTCGAATTGCAACTGTCACATGGAATCGCGCGTTTCCGCACATTACGGCCAACTAAGGACCGCCGAGAGGGCGGGCGGGGCGGCCCTAATTGTATTCCGCCCGAACGGGGCCTCCGCCTCGGGAATTGAGACGGACGTCCCAGGGCTGCGGGCGAGGAGCCGCTGGCGGGTGGCCGTCCGGCCAAGGCACACGCGGAGCGCGCTCGCCCTTCGTTCATCGGCAGAGCCTTTGGCCGACCTACACGTTGGCTTCCGAGGTTCCTCCGTGCACCTCCACCAGAAGGTAACCCCCCTTGTTAGGACAAGTTGTGAGCTTCCGACTGGAAGTCCGACATGCGCACTAGTGTATGTAAGTGTGTGTGTGTGTGTGTGTGTATGGGAAGAGGCTACGATGCGGAAGAGGAACGAAAGATCACGCGCGGTTCATGGCTAGTTCGATAGGGTTCTGCTCCAGCATTCGCCGGATTTTGATCGGAGAAACCACGGAAAACTAACGTTATCGGTCGGCGCGTAGAATTCTCCCCGAGACGACTGAACTGGAACTTGTTCTCGGCGGTGAGACTCGAACTCTACGACTGTCCCGTTAGAAGTGGAGCCATCGTTGTGGTATGCAGGTCAGAAGGGCGGTTGTTCGCATACTAGGCCCGGCAAACCTCGTCTCACTTAAACTGCATGAAAGGTTGGGGCCCAATACACTGGCACCTCTCGAGGGAGGACTTGCACTACGCTTACAGGAATAACTACCTACGCCTCTGACGCGTCCGGAAATGCCGAATAATCGCTTGTGGAAGCCGTCCAACTAGTAGAGCCATTTAGTTCCAAGAATGATTTAATGACTAGGCGATAGTGATAGTAATGACGTGGCGTGTGAATGCCGAGCCTCGGTGGAGTGGAGAAACGGGAGGAGGCCGAGACAACCCTGCCGACGACTCACCACAAATGCCTCGTGGATAGGCAGGTGATGGAACACGGGCCCCCGTGGCGGAAGGCGTATGCACTACCCTTTACAGCACGAAATTCTCCGCCTTCCCCGCAAAAATAGGAGAGAGGCTTGTCGATGGCACTAAATGGCCCACTTCATCAGCGCGGCCCTGCTGTTTGTGAGACTGAGTCGCCAGCAGTGGGAAGACGGCTACGGCTTCGTGCAGATGTCGCCCGAGCGCTGACGGAGCGGAAGGAACTCATGCGCCCGTGCTCAATGCGTCACACAGTGAGACTATTTCCAAAGGGCCTTGGGAAGTGGAGGAAGTATTCGCCATGGTACGTAGTAACGACAGAAAAAAGATGAATTGTGTGTGTGAGCAGAATACAACCTTCGTTACGGGGTATCTAATCCTCTACATATAATTATCATACAATATTCCGTAATGTAACATTCAACTTTTCCTAAAATACGAATAATTTCATACAACATGGCAACCTTATTTGTTTTATGTTTTTTTCCGACGTTTCGTGTTAATGAATTTGCTGAAAATAATTGTTAAATATCTAGAAAACATGTTAAAGCGTAAATTATTGAGAAGAAGCGAGAGAGAGAGAAGCAAAAATAGAGGTGATGGGTGTATCAGTGAAGAAAGTAAAATTAGAGATATTTTTAAAACGTCTTTAAAAAGAATATGAGACTGCGATGAGATATTTCTGGCCACACGAGAACAAAACGACATTTGTGGCCAATTGATTAACTGGAAACAATTTATTTAAACGAAGTATCGCCTTTTAGACCTTTAGACCATCTTTCAGACGAGACTTTCTTTCTAGTATGTATCAGTGTGTGCGTTTGCGGACCAACTTGTGTCCGCGGGAATTCACTCTTATAGATTCCGATTTGATCCACCATAGGTATTAAATGTAATTTTGTAGATTGGCCATTTTTTTAAGAATTCTGAATATCCTTACGCATTTACATGTTCCTATTATTATGTGTAACACTGCGTACAACGCGCTTACGGGAAGTGTTGCTCTTAGTCGCCAACAAAAAGAAAGCAACTTCATGGGAAACACAATTACCTCCAAAATTGAGACTTTTGTCATACCGTCGAATCAATCCCTTGTCAACCAGGATTTGACCGCAACTTGCAACTCCGTGTCACTGTAAAGCAAGTAATGCTGACCGGACAGGAATCTCTTGCGGGGTAAGAAAAGATGAGAATCATTGGGGCGCGAGATCCAGAGTAGAGGGGGCATATTCATATACCTCCCAGCGGAACTGCTGCAAATGGTGTGTGGTGAGCCTGGTGTAGCTGTCTGTGGTCCAAAGTTATCGTCCACACAGCTATAGTAATAACACTAGCCCTGGGCATTCCACGACTGTTGTTATTAATGGCCCTTGGTAAAGTCTGAGTTGAGCAGAAACGTTCAAGATAACCGTGAAATGCTGATATCTATTTCAGGAGGCAGACTTAGTCGACACAGGCTTACAAATGTTGATCCTATTATTTTCCAGGGTATGACGAATGTCTGAGTTCTCATGGTGGAGAAATAGTGCAGCACGCGCCTTATCTGCTACAATAATGTTCTTCCTTGTCATTGTGTTTTCTTTTGGATGACGACCTAGGGAACCTTGCTTCGTGGACGCGCCTCGTGTCTGTTCCACGGGTGATCATTTTATCGTGTATCGAAACGAAAAGGAGGGACACCGGGCCATTAAGCTAGGTGGTTGGGAACGTGAATGGGGTGTTGGCACATGAGGCGGGCGGCAAGTGGGAGAAGCGTCCTGCAATATCCGGCGTGTGCGCGTGGCGCAGAGATCAGCTCCCGGCCTGCCCCTCCCCCTCGCGCTGCCTGTCCGTCCGGCCCCGTGCGCACCGTCGCTGGACGTGAGCACATGCCGCGCGTTGCCTGCTCGACCGTCGCAAATTAGATCGCGGTAAACAAAAGTTACGGCCCGATGCTGTTAGTGACGCTCCCTTAACCCCCTCCGCCGCCCCCTCCGGCCCGGACGTCGCCCCCGCCCCCGCCCCCGCCGTGCCCTCCCTCGCAGCATCCCCGCCACCATCCGCTGCTGTCGCTCGTCCCTCCGTCATCCCCAACCACCGTCCTTGATGCCTCTGCAGAGTCTCGGAGCGGGACGTCCTAGGGTTTGAATCCCGACAGCGGCATAATTTTAGGCACTCGTCAGACAGCTGCGCCGAATTCAGTCGTTGTGTGGGCGAGAATTTAGCGGCAGGCTTCTCTGTCGGTAGTTATCCGTGGATTCTTCGACCAATACAGGCGAATGCCTAACAAACGAGCTACGGTCCGCGCGCGATCTTTCCTTCCCTTTTCTTGTCCTATCCTCACCCCTTACCTACACACACTAACATGTACTACTCTACCACACATGTTGGGAGCTCAGTCGGGAGCTTAGAGCTTGTACCGGCTAGGGCGGAGCTCCGCTGGTGGACCATACCTGGTTGGGGAAACCTCCCACTAGCCGACGTGTAGGTCGGCACCGGATCACGCCATCCAGCGAGGGAATACCACCGCCACCCCCCTGATGAAAGCTTGTACTGCACTTTCGGGACTACTGACCTTAGCCGCCGACGCGCCCGGTATCATCGATCAATAAAAAAGTCCCTGGCAGCCCCATCACCACAGGCTCCCCCCCCCCACCGTCACCGCCTCCATCTCCCCGACCCCCATCTTAAGCCGATCTGCCTCGTTCGTTTTGTCGCGTCTGTGCTCGCCCGCCCCATCCTGGCCGCCCCCCCCCGGGCCCCGCAGGGAGCCGTCCGTCCCACGTCCCCACCCCGGGCCTTTCTGCCACGCCGTGCACTGACTATAGCCACGGCCGCCTTAAACAGATCGCTAGAAGAAGGAGTACCCGCTAGCCGACGAGAGGGCCGGCGTCGAATCCGTCGTTCGAGCCATCTCCAGTGATACAACGTGCGTTATGCCAACGCGTTTAGTGATATAAATAGCTCACGTGTCCGAAATTTACAAATGCCGCGTTCCTCTTCGTTGTCCTCCTTATTTTTATTCTCATTTTACTCTTTGCAGTCGACGATCATGAATTTTGTTTCTTCGTTGGGCACTTTTTATACGTAGTACGTCATTTTTTTGTTCGACCGAGCTTCGTAATTTATTTGATCGCCTACGTGGCGGAAAGTTAATCAAAAATTTCTCTCTGTTTATCAACATTTCTGTCAAGTCTAGTTTATTCTCTAACATCTCAGAAATGTCATCTCTGCTCATCTCTGGTGATACATTACCCTGCCATTTTCTCGTCACTACGAAGAGTTAGGTAAGTGATAAGGGCGGCATTTTTATTATGCGTACGCTACATGGATTTCGCCATTAGCTGGTAAATTTTGAAGACTTTACGCACGCACGTTGTACGTGCGTGTAGTCGTTGTAGTGTACGACAGAAAGAGAAAGTTAACCTGTTCTTATTTTTTCTTGCTTTTATTCGTATTTATATTTCTGTATCAAAGTGAACGTGACAGTCGATCTTTTCACATTCCATTAGTAATGAAAGCTGACATTGCGGTGGACAGGTCAGGACGAGAGGAAAGTAAACGCGTAGTGCGCTATGCCGTTCTGCTATTTGTTGCCTTCACAAGAAGATGCTGGAGTTTCAACCCGAAGTGCCCGAGCACTTTATTTGCATGGAAATATGTTTTGTTATTTATTTAACATATTCTATACTGTATATGTGTTTTTGAGATAGAACATATAAAATGGTTCTCAAGAAATCGTAATGGCGTATGTGACATTTCTTCTGGACACTTCTTTTTCACTTGCCCGATAGAATGCACCTAGCGTAGTCCAAGTGTATTCTTCAACACGACCCACTAATAAGATCCTTTAGCAGCATAAATAAAATCTGGGACTTGATACATGTGAGTTCGTTTCTGGGGAAACGGGGCACCAGGACTCCTTACTAGATCCAACATCCCATCCGAAAGACGGCACAAGGAGCACGAAATGGTGGAAAAAGTCACGTCAGCATTGTGAGCTCATGAAACATTAATGTAATTAAAGTCGTTTATTTCATTTTTAAAATGTTATTGTCATGTTCATATATAATATTATTAGTATACCTTATTTTCGCCGCCCGGAAGGCTGAGGTGCCGACATTTCGACCGACATCGCGGACCTCTTCAGGGCTGTACTGCCTACAGGACAGTGCAGCCCTGAAGAGGACCGCGATATGTCGTTCGAAACGTCGGCCCCTCAGCCTTGGAGGCGGCGTCACCCGGACAGCCCAGATCATGAGTCTGGCCGCGGAAGCCTACGACTTCATTCATCCTCTCTGATGTAAGGCGTGAAAGCAAAGGACGACAATGCGCCGGAGCTGTCGCGCGAGGATTGATTAGTCCCTCTTGTGTAGTGTATGTTTCTCCTTGGGAGAGGCAATGACTCCTCCCGGTGGAGGACGAGATCCGGCGCTGACCTGCAGACGGCTGGCGGGGCTTTCCCCAACTAGGTATCTCCCACCAGTCGGGACAAGCTCTAAGCTCCCGGCCGGTCTCCCGTCATGTGTGGTAGTATGGCGCTAGTGTAAGTGGTGAGGATAGTACAACGAAGAGGATGGAAAGATCGCGCGCGGTTCGTTTTTCTTTCAGGGTACTGCTCCGGCATTTGCCTGGTGTTGATCGGAGAAACAACGGAAAACTACCGATCAGAGCAGCCGGCCGCTAGAATTCTCTTTCAGACAGCGACTTAATTCGACCTAGCTAGTATCAAAAATTCTGCCATGTCGGGACTCGAACCTACCGTCTCCCGGTCAAAAACAGTGCAGTGACATCACATGATACCCTGAACCGCCTCTCCCGGTGTACAGGTTACATGATCATCTACAATGCATCGATGTGTACAAGCATTGCTACTTTTTGGTTTTAATTTTGAAGAACGATGCTTGTAAAGGAAGATGCTTTGTTATGGGTGTCGCGCCCCCGGAGGGCTGTCTCGCGGCCAGGCCCGCTGCGCGCTGCGCTCCGCGGGGGAATGTCGCGGCGCGGCGCCTTTCGCGCTTCGGGTTTCACTCGCGCGAGCGCCGAAGGACGCCTCCCGCGCCGGCCGGGCGCGCCGTGCCACGCTACGCACGTTTCCGATGGAATTGTTTCACAATGGAAGTGTACAAAATATTGTTCCGTTTCGCGCATATTGTCGCGTCATATCAGTCGCCTTGTACAAACGTGACAAAATATTAGCCACGTGCATTTCATGCTCATGGACAGCGCTGGCGGGAAGAGACGCCGGGCTGAACAATGGCAAACCGAGGAAGCGGACGGGAAGGGGTGCCGTGTCGTGGGTGGCCGCTTGTAAAACCCGTAGACCACTCGGGGCAAACTTGGGAACCCCGTAGACATGCTGGCTGTGGAAACGCGTCGGCGGAAACGGCGAGATAACACAGTTCCGTCAACCGGGCCAGAAAGTAATATAAGCGTACCCCGGGCCTAAACTCCTTCTTCTGATTCTTGGGCGCGTCGGTAGGAAGTCGTGTGCGTTGTGCGCGGCGCTGCATTTCAATGCATAGGCTACTGAGGCAGGGAACTGAAGCCGGCTACGTCGAGACGGGAGATGCGGCATACTCGCTTGTATGCTCACGTAGGGTAACTGGTGCATCACAGTGAACAAGATATCAAATTATCAGGCCAGCGTTGGTGGTGACCAGGAACATTCTGGTAACGGGTCAATATTGTTTATTGTAATTATTGTAAATAGTATTCAGATGTTGGAGCATATTTTAAATAAATACTAAATAAATTACAAACCGTTCACGTCTGTGAGATATTGCCCGAACAAACCGAAAATCATTAATATCTCACATTCACCCTTTTTGCACAAAGCCTCAGATATTAATTTTCATTTGGTTTTCAGATATGGCTTGGAGTTTGCTACTATAATAAGATTTCTTTCTTTTTTAACTTATTACACAGCAAACGTTTATGGAATCTCTTATTGAAGTGCATTTTATAGATTATCTATTGTGAACGATGGTGAACGTGTCGCAGGGTTGGCTTTGGGTAAAGTTGAATATATATAATAAAACTTGCGCTCAGGTATTGTGAAACTTCAGGTTGAATTGTCATTGCAATTAATTTTGTTTCTTCTTCTTCTTGTTATGCTCGCCTGTCGGCCCGTGTCGGCCCACTGCGGAGCGGGGCGGGTGGCAGCAGGTGGAGGCTGCGGCAGCGTCTGGGTCGGAGGAAGGCGGGGCGACGGGGGCCGTGGTGCGGACGACTGCGGGAGTGGCGGTGGCGGCGGGGCAGAGCATGGGCAGGAGTGGGTCGATGCTTTTGAAATCATCGATGTTTTTTGTAGAAACACCGATGTTGTAAACATTGGTTTATTAAAGATGAAGTTTTCTGCTCAAGGTTTGTACGTTTTCAATGCTTTGCTTAAGGATGCACAAGTCCCGTAATCACAATATTATTGAAGTTTGTTCAAACGGTATGGTGGAACAATGCGAACGCTGTGTGTACTCCTTTAATTGAAAAGGATGTCTCTTACCCGAGAGATGACCCCCACGCTCTGGTATTTCCTGTGCCATTCCCTGCATTTCGCGTGCGGAAAGACGGTCAGCTTCTTTCCGCACCTTTATACGAGGAACTGGGGAATCTGTAACTGTTTATCATAACCTAAGGGCTCAGTTTTCGTATTTTCTCTTATATTTTACTTTATTTCGTCAAATAATCCTTAATTATAAATAAATAATCACGTCCACTGTCAAATTAAATGTCCCCCGAGCAAATTTTAGTGTTAATGTTATTAAACCTTTTTTAATTTTAATCATCCGAGTTTTTAAAATGTCGACGTTGAGATGATGATATCGCCTTCCTAGTGTGGGGGCGGGAAGGCGGCGGCGCCAGAGGAGGGGTTGTGTTCTGAAGCAGTCTGTAGGTCATTACAGGTGGCGCGGCCTGCTTCCTAGCGCGAAGTGACACTCAGAGTAATGTTCTGGGAATGTAAGCTCGGGTGCAAGTGAGACAGGTACCCCAAGGGGTTGAGGTGGGATGAGGGCTTTCTGATGACACCATGCCGCTCAGTTTCAAGCTTGATGTTCCGTGTTATGTCGCGGATCAGAGCGCGTTGTGTTCTACGTAGGCGACAGGAAGCGCGCGACAGCCACAGCCTTCCGATACCCGCCGCGCCGCGCAGAAAAGCCATCCGTTTCATTAGCCACTTGCGCCTTGCCGCTACCGAAAGGATCTCGTATGTTATTAGGCGACTAAAAGGGCCTTTGAGGAGTTGGGCTTCCAACAGTACACGCGGCATTAGAGGGTGCTAAGGCGATACTTCGAGACAGTGGGCAATGCAGGATCAAGTATGTTGAGAGCACGAACTCTGCAGAAGAAGCTAGAGAAATTAGTAATGAAATGTATATGAAGCAAACAATTGAAAATTATTGATATTTTAAAGGAGGAGCAAAGAAATTTTCAATTCGTGCTGTTCATATATTTAGCTTTATAACTATATTAATAAATTCAATCATTGTGGAGAAATTTTATTTAATTTTGACATCCGCGGATATAGTGAATCTGTGATATAGTAAACCAAAAGTTTTAGTCCCCAGAAGTTCACTATTATTCGCTTGTTATTTTCATTTTTCCTCCTTGAACGTAGTATAATAGAATACTAGTTTTTTAAGTGTATTGATGACAACAAAACTAATTTTATTTTAAAATAGTATACGAGTGGCTTGATAGTCCTTAAATATGCCTAGGATATCTCTTTCATTCAAAAATGTATCAATTAGGCAATCGAATTTTAATTTTGTTTCATTTATAACAAATTAGATTTAACTATCGTCAATTGGATTGATCATGTTGTATGGATTCGTGTAAATGTCGAAATGCAAGTACAGCAGTTCATAACATTTCTCCAATGTTCTCATCAGTGCTTCAACCAGAAAGTGCTTCAACCAGAAACAACGTGTTCTTCTAAAATACTTCCAGAATATATTAGGCTGACTAAGAATTGTAACAATCAATTTGTTTTGTCGAGAGGAACCAAATCAGCTATTGACCATCTCTGCAAATGCCGTAAATCACTCAATTATTCAGAATTGCACTAAAAATGTTATTGTAATATTTTCTTTTTACATTGTTCAAAGTAGTTTCAAATATTGTTTTCTTTTCAAGTTGGCCATCCCGGGACCACGCGAACGTGCAACCCACCAGGGCGCAGTTATATTTATCGAGGGTGGGTGCACGTGACTTTTAATGGTGGGGATCAGCATTTTCATGCTGAAGCCGTTTTTACACCCTGGGTGGTCAGTCATTTTATAATTATTAGTAATATAATTTTATTTACAAAATGGTGAACTTCAGTAGTGTGCTAATGGTCAAAGGTTTTACAGTTTCCGATGTGATGTGATTTCCAAATTTAATTTCTGTTGATGTAAATTCACTGAGTGCTAGGATGCTAATCCCTGCCCAGGAATGAATTTATAAAATTCGCCAATATGACCAAACTATTCAATTTGAACACCTTGTATGCCATTGTCCCGAAATTGAAACACATTTGCTAATATACCTCCTCTATTAAACTAATACATTTAATTTAATTTGAAACATTATTCAAATTATAGAGAACTTAGAGAGAAAGCAAATTAAACCGAGAGGTGTTGGCGAGATCTAGCATTGTAATGTGAAAAGAAGCGAGCTGCATGGAAAAGTACTAAAATAAAAGAGGACACTGTGTAGAAGTGACCTTGTGTTTTGCCCATGATTTGTAGAAGAGGAACTACTAACCTTCATCTAGGCCTTCGTATTGTGTTCAGAAATCCTCTTATGTTAATGACCCATTCTTTTATTTACAAAAAAAATAATCTTATCTTCCAAAATATTTTCTTATGCGTGTGTTCGAACCTATTTCATCATCATTCATCATGTTATAGAAGTGAGGCAGAAGGTCTATATGTGTGTAATATATATTTTTGAATTCATTCCGAAGCAATTTATCCTCGTAGGGTGCACGCTCTCCAGATACATCAAATATGAATGTTTTATACGCATGAAATTAAAACGAATGAGGGTGTATAGCGGATGTCGACAGTGTTTGCGTGGAAACTAAACAACCATTTCGAGTTTAATATTTGAGGAATTTTCATTTTCCCCGAAATTGGAGCAGCGTATAATATCAATGAAAAGGTGATTATAAAGATGAAAGTACTATGTAAATATTTTCTCCAAATTGCCTGCGACGGCTTTCATTAAATTTGGTAGTTTCATAATACGATTGGTAGTAAACATGAATACATACTCCGAGGGTTACCATTTTTTTTACTTTTCGTCAAATGTAAAAAAAGGAATTTGTCGCAGCCGTTTTGTAATGTAAAATTAATGAGTGGAAGGGGGTCGTGCGACAATTCACACCACTTCAACGGAATTAAACGTTGGTCCAGGGGTTAGTGATATTTGCCTATTTGTGGAAACTGAATCGAAAATAGAATTAATGGCAATTCTAAATGACGGCCCAGCGATCCGCGATTGTTGAGGAAGATGCGTCGAAACTATCTCGGCTCGAAGGGAAGCGGGTTTGGATTCCGCCGTGCCCCTGCCTTGTCAGAAATGATCCGAAGCACTACAAGCACGTGGGCTCCGTACAGAGTCGGCCGACTTCGGGCAATTTTTCCCAATACAAACTTCTTCCAATTTTCAAGAAATGTTTGCTTAGGCGGAAGGTGTCCTTGTGGGTTCACTTTTGTCTATTGCCGTCAACCTCTTCCTGGCGACTTTCGAATCCAAAGTATTGGAAAACGCTTTGTTCAAACCCACGATGTGGGTGCGAAACGTCGCCTATACCTTTGTGACAGCGCCTAATCGACATGACACACCCCATGAAGTTCTGCAACTTGTACAACAGCGCGCAACAAAATCAAATTACCCTTGAAAATAGAGAGCTATCTACCTTTCCTGGTCTTCTAGGTGAGAAAGAGACACAGCCTGGGACACAGCGCTTACAGAAAACATACCGACATTGAGCGCTCTCCTCCCCGAATCGCTCCACCGCCCAGCGACAAAGAGCGGCATCCTGCGAACCCCTGCCCTTCGCACAGCCTCCGAGCTATCGAAAGCGACCTTCGCCGCCACTGGGCGCAGATGCTCACTCACCACCCCACGGCTCGGAGACCAATATAACGCCACACCCCCCTACAAGGTGTAACAGAATCGGCAAAGTCCTGAGGCGTTTCCAGATGAAGGCGGTCTTTAGGGCGCACCAGAAACTCGGCCAAACTTCGGTGCGTGTCCAGGAGCAGCTTTTACTACTACAGTCGGCGCAGGAATTTATTCAGTGGCATGCAGCTGCGCTCGTAGTTGCATTGGCGAGACAGGAAGAACCGTAGAAGAAAGATACACGAGTACATCCGTCGCTTTAAAATCAAGAATGCACATCGCCCCGGCGTAGTTCTGTACGCCGGGGGAACCGGCCACGGCTTCTTGTTTGAAGACAGCGAAGAGATCGTCAGAGAGGTCCGGTAGTCGCCCAGACGGATAAAAGAAATACTGGAATTCGCGAAGCACATCCGCGACGCGCGGTTTCGCCTTCATTACGATTGGGGAACAGTTTTGCCAAGTGCGGAGACGGGGAGGCGACTACTGAAAAAGAATCCTGGCGCACGTCAGCCCTGAGGAAGTCCACGGTAAGGTAGTTATTTTTATTTAAGCATATTATTTTACTATATAAGCATATTGCATTTGTTATTTTCTTTTATACACCTCGATAATTCTAGATAAACAATTTTTTTGTAAACATTTAACAGTTACTTTTGTATTGTGATGTAATTGTTAACATAAAAACTGTCCGTCTAAAATGATCGAGTTGTATAAAAGAAAATAACCACGATAAGATGGTCCAAACGTCCGAATCACAGATTTCGACGCGACGTCATCCGGATATCCGAGATCATTCGCATGACTCTGGCCACGGAAGTCTTCGACATTAGGTGTATTTCCTCTTTCTTTACAAAGACTCTGTACGTGGAAAAGGAACTCCTACATATACAAGACGTACACATAGGTCCCTGCTCTTGGTTCACTTGTTTGATTTTATAGGGAGAAACTATTATAGTTAAGTTACGTTTACTCCAAAGCAATATTGGTTTGTTTGTTTTTTGTTTGGAAAAAAGGCTCATTTTAGGGATTCATTTTGAATCGTAACTACCCTGTTTGATTCTTTATCGCGCAAAAATATTCGTGCCAAATTTGGGAACAATTACTACAGTAGTACATTTTTTTCTTACACATATTGTTGTAAAAAATCACTTTTTAAACAGAGAGAATTTGTGTTTCCAGTAAAAAGTAATTTTTCGTTTTTGGTTTATTTATAACGAGAGAGTTTAAAGGTCATTTCATTAAGATACTAATTTAATAGACTGACATGTGATGATTATTTTAATTCGCCCTGAGAAAGAATATCTTGTCGAAATCCTGTCGTTTCCCTCTGCTAAAGAATTTCTACACGAACTCGACTTCTTGTTGTCGGGCTTATGCAAGCACTCACCGAGAGAACGAACGTGTGTTGAAATCGCGGGAATGTGAATTCTATAGAACATTGTGGAGTCGTTCTGTGTGAAATTGAACAAAGAACAATGAAGCACATCAAAATAATACGTGTGACTTCAATATGTCGAATATTTTCTTTCAGAAATAGACATAATTTGCTCATAAAAAACCCATGTATATTGGTAGTACAATACACGTTTAATTCGGACTTTAAAATGTTATTTTAGTTAAAAATTGTAAATCAGGTGTGAATAGTAATTGTAATATCCCGTGCTCACCTTTCTACTCATATGTTACGTAATCTATTGTTTTTATGAATACATTGTTTGATAATTTTATAATAATTGCGTATCCTTTGTTTGGAAATACTGCACTCTAATCAATCCACTGTTGAAACAAACCTTTTGATGTATCCCTTTATTTGGAAATGTATTTGATGATATTCGCTTTATTTTGTAATTGCCATTGCCATTTATCGCGATGGGCACAGTGTCAACTATGCGCCTTCACCTTTGGGGTAACTTAGCAGATCTGTGACACGTTTTTGGGCTGTTGCCTTATATATGATGAATGCTGTTGACGAAATAAGAGTTGAATTATTTCTCCTTAATAATGGGCTTGTTGAAAATAAATACAACTTGAATCTGCTGCGTAATATCCTCAAGAAATAACTTGTTTTCTCTCATTATTGAACATTCTGTTTTCATTGGTACAAAAAGTTGCATACGTGCAAGACGTTTTGATGAATGCATGTATACATATTAATAGTAGGGAACAATATATCCTTCGAGAGCGGCTAGCATACTTGCAATGCGTTTTCAAGATGACAAATAATGCTTGAGACGATGCCGTGTAAAGATTGCGCGTAAAGAATGTTAGTTGCAAGAAGTATACAAACGAGCAGCATATGCGATTGGGAAAATACTATTGTTTGTGGTATGAGAACTCTTAATTTACATTCGTGCCGTGTTGGAAAGTGCTTGTTTTGAGTGAAGGTATAAGAGGAGTGAAAGCTGAGGAAGACAAAGAAGTTGAGGAGAAGGGAAACGCGAGCTCTGTGCCTCGTAAATAAACTTCCGCGAGAAGACGCACCTTCAAGTGGGCACTTCAGTCGCCGGTCGCTGTTTCTGAATGTTGTACCACGTGAAGGACAGCTGTGACCGGCGGAGAAGCCGTTGGTCAACTGCCTTAAGGAACGGCTAATTCGCTTTCCTCGCTTGGGAGGAGGTTTGCCTCCTTTTGAAAGTCTGTGACTCGGAGATTATCCTATGGAAAGACATGGGAGAGGAAATACAATAAAACAAACAATTGTCTTAAGACATATTAATTGATGAGTAAAGAGCCAAGCGCCTGATGTTTGTTGTCGATTGTGAAACTCTCAGACAACTCGCTGAGGTGACTGAGATCGCTGGTTGCTGTTTCAAAATGTTGTACCAACGGGAAGGACAGTTGTTCCCAACAAATAAGCCGTTGGGCGACTATCGTAAAGAACAGCTCACTCACTTAACTCGGTTGTGAGTTACTCGGTTGGGTTGCCTCCTTTTGATCGATCTTTCCTTGTCCTACCCTACCCTTTTACACACACATACACACACACACACATACACACACATACACACACATACACACACACATTAACATGCACTACACTACCACACCTGCGGGGAGATCTGACGGGAGCTTAGAACTTGTCGCGGCTGGGGCAGTGCCCTACCGGTGGGAGATACCTGGAAAACCCCGGTAGGTCGCCGGTAAGTCGCCGCCTGATCTCCCCATATAGCGGGGGAAGACCACGGCCACCTCACGAGGGAAACATCCACTACACTTACGGGAGAAACGACCACATGGTTTGACGCGCTCGGAATCACTACTAAAGTAATGATATATATTGGTTCAAAATATTTAATTTTGCTACAGATACAGTGCCCTGTTTACCCATTATTTTATAAAATGATTATTTAACCAAAGAGGCGATGTTATCGTCCTAAAGAATTACAATCTGTGAACTAGTTTCAAAAATAACATTTTGGCTTCGAAAATAAAAGCTACTCTGAAATGAATAACTTGTGAAACGGAGCGACAGACTGTGCAATTATTTAATAACGATAATTGAAGTTTTGAGGGCCACAATTGGATTGCCGAAATGTAGAAGCACAGGCCTTCGTTGCGGGTATCTCAGACAGCGGAAACCAATCTAAAAACATGTTCTACGAAGCTAGCAAGTATTGTACTTCAGTTTCTGATAATCTTTCTTCTCTTTCAGATTTTTCATCCACTTTCTCATAACACATTGAAAAAAAATGAGATGCTCTTCTGCTTCATTTTGCGCACTTGATTGTCGCTTCATTAGGCGCATTTTTATTTCGCTCTCCTTTTGCTCGTTGTGGTCGGATTGGGACCGCAGATTGTGGGTTGTATTTACGCTAGCAATACTATAAAATATGTAGTTCATTTGTCAATGTAAATACGTGTTCTTCTTCGCGAGAAAGAAACTTTCAACTTCTCAAATGCCATTTACACTTCATGGTACATTCATTCATAACTGAACCATGTGTAATGGGAGGCTAGGGATTCCGGGGGGTCAAGAAAAATGTGCACAGATTATTCTTCTCTTCCATATGTCCCCGAAAAAAATTTACTTTCCTTTTAAGATAAATAAATTAAATCCCATGGTCGCTGAAGTCAACGACTTCACGAAGTTCATATTGATAGTACTACAATGACATTGTTATCGAATATCTTTGGTGATTTTTTTATTATGATCAGTTTCGTTTCTTTGTTATTGAAAACTAATATTTTTAATGCATTCAAAATTGATGTTTTAAATTTAAAAAACGTGTTTCTGTTAGTTTAATCATACGTGGGTCCATGGCCAGACGTTAGATAATGAAAATAATGTGACGTACGACCCGGAGGTTTTAAATATCAAGAAGAAATTCTGATGTTAGTATTTTTTAAAGTATTTCAGCCTCTGTGGTAGATTAGTTGCCTTTGAGCATCTTCAAGGCTTAAAGTTGCCTTTGAGTAACTTTGCATAAATAACATTTTGTGTTTGCTTATTCTGATGCTAATCTTTCTACTTTTTACAGGCTGTAGTTTGAGGAAATTATAATTGATATTCCGTCCATTTGGGCGGGTTTCGTAAAAGACGCAAATTGTATATAATTATGTCAAGTTGAAGCTCCTTCCAGCGGAATGATGTTAATTACCGTTATTATATTTATGATTTGCGGAAATCTCAATTTCTCTTTCGAAAAGCGTGGGCGTTTTATGTTAGGTTTTGGGCATGCTTTTTTTCTTAAACGCGCACTTTCTGGGTGAAGCCGGAAGAGGTGACAACGCTATATGTGAGAACATCATGTTTGATTGATTCATTGATTGATTACAAGTATTTCGGGGAGCGTCAACTGCTAAGGTTATTATTCCCGTTAGTGTAGTGCTTGTTGTTTTGTTCGGTGATGATCTTGTTCCGCTGGATGGCGAGATCCGACTCCGTCCTACATCAACTAGCGGGGTTTTCCCAAACCAGGTATCTCCCACCAGCGGGGGCACCGCCCCAGCTGAGACAAACTAAGCTCCCGACCGGTCTCTCAGCTGGGGTGGTAGTGTAAGTGTGTGTAAGGAATGAAGATAAGACGAATAATGGGAAGGAAAGATCGCGCGCGGTCCGGAGTCCATTTGTTCTAGTACTGCTCCGACATTCGCCGTGTATTGACCGAAGAAACCACGTAAAACTACCGATCAGAGCTGCAGGCCTCTAGGATTCCCCGCCAGACAGGGACAGAACTCGACATAGCTACGTGGCTAGTGTAGAAATTCCTGACACCGCCGGGACTCGAAAGCGATGTTCTCTCGGTCAGAGGCAGTGCGGTGACATCAGTCGGTGCCCTGAGCCACCTCTCCCGGTAACTGCATACGTCTGTCCAAGCGGTAGACTCGTTACTTCACCCCTGGCAGCCAATATCTCCAGCGAGCGGGCCGGGGGCGAGCGGCGCGGTGAAAGCAGGCCCCCGCCGCCACGAGATGCACCTTTTCCCCGCCCCCGCCCCCGCCCCCGCCCTTGTGGAAGAGCCGCGCGCGCGAGCGGCGAAAGGGCGCGACGCAGGCGGTGCGCCCGCCGCCTCGCCACTCGACCCCCCACGGAGAGGGGTTCTCAATTGCGAATTGTGCAAATATTCAATACTTATAGCTCGATGTAACGGTGATCACTGCGCTGTGCTGATGTCCAATCTTCTTATTATATCACATACATATTTTCATTTTTATTTATTCATAAGTACATAATGCATTTTGTACCTCTTGTTTCATCTATCCATACTGATACGAGTACAGAAAATGTTAAAGAAATTATGGAGAGACAAAGCACTCAATAGGCATTCTGTTTGTCTGCTGTCTGTCTGTCTATATGCGACAGCCCGCGAACGGGCCCGGCAGCGTCCCGGCCTCGCGGCCACGGATGAGGGGTTCGTGCGGTTAGCACGAAAGCATCCGTAACCTGCATTCTGGTCTTCTCAACCTGAGAAGTGAGTTTTCTCACACAGCAGCATATACTGGGACATTGCAAGAGATATGCACACTATAATCTTGCCCGACCGGGAGTCGAACCCGGGGTCGCGTCACGGAAGGTGAGCACGGCGACCAATGAACGAATCCACGAGAGACCGTGGGCAGCATCAACAAGAATAAACAAGATACAAACAACAAATACCAATCATTTATGTGGGTTAATAGGGGAAGAATTGGGGCTAAATATGTGTGTTTCAAATCGATGGTCAATACTATGTTATATGAATATGTTTATAGTACATATTTTCGTTAATATTTAGTTTTCCCACAGCGTGTAATCAGAAAAGCCTACTCCTCGTTGCCATTTTCCCTTCCATCGGGCGCTGGCAACTCCACCCACTGATGTTTGGGAGTTTTGTTTCCCCTCTAGAAACAAGAACCTTCATTCCTTGTTTTATAACTGTCGTTTGCACGACCTGAGAACAGCCTTCCTCCTTCGCCTTTGCATTCCATCACAAGTTGCAGGTTCGAATCGTTCAACGTGGATAGTTCTCTGTTTATAAGGGGTGTGTTCATTGTGAAATAGTAGTATATTTGCATATGGTTATTTTATGAGTAAATACAGTTGCCTAAATGTCGGCTGCATTTCTGATCAGTGAAGTGAATAAAATGAAGTCGAGGAATTTAAATAGAAAATAAAATTATGATTACGGTTTACAACCCTAGGTAAAAATTTAAACATTTCTGGAGAAGACACAATATCCAGAGCTGGAAAGAACAATTAACACAATAGCTTAAACTCACATGAATTTAAAAATTGCAAACTGTTAACTGAGATAGGTGTTCCTGTGTGTTCTTTAATTGAATAACATTTTTTATTTTTTATACATTTGTGTTAAGGAAATTGAAAATACCATATGTTAATAGTAATAAATTTTACTTCAATCCATTGGACGTCTTTCCATTAATTGGCACCGCCAATGGCAAACACCGGCGAAATCTGTTGTCCATTTCTGACAACCGTAATCAGCACAACCGTCCAGAATTCTTAAAAGATTTAAACAGTACACAAATAAAAATCAAGGCTGACCCTCACCATCAATTTTGATTAATCAGCACCATTTCAACCTCTCACCAATCCCTAAAAGTCAATGAATTCATCCAGGAAGCTTTTAATAAAAGCGCCAGCCGATTGTCTCGTGTCTAGGTCTAACCCAGGCCTTCAACAGAGCCTGGCTTGTCGGCCTCATACACAAGTTAAAATCAATAGGCACCCTCGTATATCAACGAAGGGCGGACCAGAATTTGGGAAATACAGCAATGCTGGTAAAACACAACTATCCAATATTTTCTTCGTCTCAATTTTTTGAGTTTTGTCTACAAGTATAAAGGATAATGTCAAAAATTTATTCCATGCCATAGCAATTCGTCTTTGAAATTCTTCAGCAGACCTGTTGTAAAATGATATCGTCTTGTCTAGGTAAATAAATTTATTTACATACGTCCTTTTTTCATCATTCGCATTTACTTCTATCTCATCGTTATTCGTCATCGACATACCTTTACTAGCGTTTATGGTTAGACTCGCTGTCTGTCCGTAACATAACTACATAGCTAGGAGAATTCAGACGCTGTCCGGGAGAGAATTCTAGCGGCCCGCTTCTCTGAAAAGGAGATTTCCGTGGTTTCTCCGGTCAATATCAGGCGAACGCCGCAGACTATTCCCCGCAAGTCGATGTAGGTCGGTGCCGAATCTCACCCTTCAGCCAGGGGGAGGTGGCTCAAGGCATCAACTGATGTCATTGCAGTTCCTCTGACCGGGAGGTCGCAGGTGCGACACCCGACGGTGGCAGGATTTTTAACATTGGTGCATTGAAGATCGATCCATACAATACTAGCTAGCTCGATAGCTATCGATCTAGCTAGCGAGATCGAATTCCGTTGCTGTCTGGAGGAGAATTCTAGAGGCCGGCTGCTCTAATCGTAGTTTTTCGTGGTTTCTCCACACCTTTCGATCAACGCCAGGCGAATGCCGGAGCAGTACCCTAACAAACGGGCCACGGACCGCGCGCGACCTTTCCTTCCCAGTCCATGTCCTGTCCTCACATCATGTTGGGAGGCCCGTCAGGAGCTAAGAGCTTGTCCCGGCTGGGGCGGTGCTCAGCTGGTGCGAGATACCTGGTTGGGGAGAACCCCGCTAGCCGGCGGTAGGTCGCCGCCGGATCTCGCCATACAGCGAGGGAAATATCACCACCACCACCTCCCGAGCAAAAATCATGCATTACACTTACGGGATTAATGATTTTGCTAATTGATGTTCCCGGAATCACTACACCATCAATCAATCAATCAATCAATCCCGAACATGCACTACACTGCAGGACTGACGACCTTATGAGTGGAGGCGCCCGGAATGACTAATCAATCAACCAATCAATCAATCCAACAGCCCCCAGCTGACTTTGTCCCGCCCCAGACCCCCTTGGTTTCGGGTTCACGCGGGCACTGGGCATCAGCAGGGCGGCGGCGCGCGATCAGTATTTGTGTAGCAGGTCGGCGCCTTATCGCGGAAGATTTTTAACTTTCCTCTCTGGAAGGGAAGAAAGGAGGAGAGGGCAATTACCTCTCCCGGCTGCGAATCTATTCCTCACGGCCAATTTGCAGTAACTCAGAGGGCGGTGGTTATCGGGCGCGCAGACAGAGAGCGCCGCCGCCGCCGCCGCAGCAAACGAGCGCCGATGGGAACACACTTGATGAAGTACATAAATAAGGCATTGCATTATCAGGCATCGAAGAGCAGCGATTTCTCAGCGTTCGGGCCACACCGCGCCTCCTAACATTCCTCTATTCCCCTTCTCTGAAAGGCCCTTATCTTGCAAGTAAAGATAAATAGCCTTAATGTATTTCTCAACGTGCCCATCAACGAGGCGCCCGCGATAAGGCATTCTGTGAACACTTGGAAATATGCCTCACTAGGCTATGATATGTGCGCGCCTTATTTCACGCGCGTATTTCGTTTTTACTGGCAATTGCCTCCTCCTCGGGGCAGGAGAGGAGGGGGGGTGAGCTTTTCAATCGCGTCGCAGGGCTCGTAGGGTTGGGGGGGGCGGTCCCTCTTTTTGTGCCGGAGTGTTTGCGGTAATGTATGCGATAGTTCTTGGCACTTTTGCGTCGCTGCGATTCCATTCCCGTCGCGAGGTCTAATGGTCATTTTCAGTAATTGATGGACGTTTCTGTCCTGATTTTTGTGAGGCTGCTTTTTTTTTACTCGTTTTGTACTTCTTTCAGTTCGTTGCGTGTCTCCTTTGTCGTAGAGGGAACAAAGATAAATTAGTTTAATATTCGTAATGCCACTTTTCTGTTGGCAAACTCAATTTCAAGTTAATTTTGTGATTGTTCTGCGGTAATTTTTTTTCATCTAAACCGTTTACCTGCTCCTATCTCTCGAGAGTATTCTTTCAACTTATATGCGTTTTATTAGCATTGTATTTTTTTTTCAGAAAAATAATATTTCTGCATGGTAAATGACTCTAATGCATATTCCCTCGTGTACGTAAAGTTCATTACATATATTTATTACTATAAATCTAATACAATAATTCGATGCCAATCTTCATTACATTCTCTTGTATTCTGGTTGAATTAGTATTTTCAAATGATTTCTTTGAAGATGTAACATTCATTCTCAATTGATGCACTGTCAAGTGTCAGGAAAATGCCTAAAAACGTTTCTTTCATTCTAAAAAACTTTCTGTCATTCTCTTTAGTTTTCAGAGAAATGATTTAATACATGCTTAAAAATGTGTTAAAAATGAGGAGCGTGTTCTGTTCCTTCTTAGAAGAGAAGATATAATCAGAAAAAAAAGAGAAGATTGCAATAGGGTAATATTTAAATATAAAAAAGGTAATAAGGTTATCATAAGAACAGAGAAGCGCATTGAATTTCAATGGTCGTGTGTTTCACAGAATGTTTGAGACGCAACGATGAATGTTAAACTTTTCCTGTTGATGTGTTCGGGCGTAAGTAAGCGAGTGTTAGATACGCTTATGAAGCAGTTAGTTGAGAGCGATCGGATGAAACGAGGCGTGGCCACGGCCAAGGAGCGCCAAGAACGCTCCCCGAGCGCCGGGGCGTCTTTCGTCTGGAGCTGCCCTCGCGGACGAGCTTTCCCTCCGGTTGAAGCGGCGTCCTTCCTCCGACGCGACCTCGTGCGAAGAGTCTCCTCGAGGACAGAGTTTAGCAACATTTCTGCCAGAGGCGCAGTGCTCTGTGACAACGTGCGTCTTGTGGGAGGAGTTGTTGATGGACAATGCGGATTGGTCTCAGTCAAACTGAGTAATAAATGGAAAGGGAAGTTCAAGCGAAACAGGACCGAATACATGCTACTAATAATAATTTAGGCTTGTATAGTTTTTATGGTTTTCATGATTATTGATTAATGATTAGTATATTTGTAAAAAATAGCCGTTTTAACTTATAGATAACGCATTTTTTTAAAACTTTTGATTAAGATTGACAGGTACCACCAGCTCATCACATTAGAAGTGGCTGCTCTGAAAAGTTATACCTGACCTTCAGGCCATTTCCGAAAGGCATTCTCCGGCCTTAATAATAATAATAATAATAATAATAATAATAATAATAATAATAATAATCAGGAATCTCCAGCTGGGGCAATCTGCGAGCTCCTGCTGATCTCCGAACAAGGGTGGTAGTGTAGGGCATGTGGGCGTAAGTGTGTGTAGGTAAGAGATGAGGTAAGACAAGGAAGAGGGAGGAAAGAGCAGGCGCGGTCCGTTACCCATTTGTTAGGGTACTGCTCCGGCATTCGCCTGGACAATCTCGGATCGAAGAGACCACGGAAAACTAGCGATCAGAGCAGCCGGCCTCCAGAACTCTCCGTCGGACAGCGACTGAATTCTACCTAATAAAACACTTAATCTAATCACTTAATAAAAATATTCTAATATGTTTAAGTTAAGTGAATACAAAATGTATATACATCTAATTCAAATTAACAGCTATTAGTTACTTCTTTGCATGGAGAATTGAATTCTTTTTATGTTTTGGGGAGCACTTTTGTTTCAAACAAGCGGCCCTTTATCTACATTCCCAGGCGCCTTGTTTCCTGTGGACGCCCCCTGTCCAGAGAAAACAGTCAATTGTTTTATGTTTATTAAGGGTTTGGTTTCCGGTGGAACGCGACGGAACGACGTTCCGATACCTCGGGAATAATTATTAACTATTTTTATTAAATTAATTATTAATTTGGGGCGCGTTCCGAAACCTAAAATTTTATAAATCAAGCACTGTGTGTATTCAATTCCTCAGTTTACCTCCAATTCATGTCATGGAATAATCAAGACCCGTTCAAAGAATAGTGCAAGAATAATCGTTTTTGCCATACTTCAAAAAATAATTTACAGAATTGCGCAGTAAATTTTGTAGCCACTTGTAAAAAACGTTCTACCGCCGTCCGTGTTGTAAATTGAATGTAGTGCATAGTGTGCAATGCCTCATGACTTACATAATGGATCACTCAATACAAAACAAAGAGCATATCGAATTTCTGGTATTAGTGTAAACGTACAACTTGGTTGCAACGCTCTTGGGATCTTTTGAATCGAGCGCGACGAGGACGCTACTGCGCATGCGCATCCGTTCCCAGCGATCGATGTGGAAATCGATAGTGAGCACTGCGAGACACCGGAACCCGACGAGTGGAAGTCGCGACTTTTCTGTAACAAGCAACCGCCTCGACAAAATGTGGTAGATCGTGCTTCCGTTGGAACGGGTCCACAGGACAACGACAGGACTGATTTTGTTGCTGAAAAGAGGTAAGTGGTGATTCTACATGTGGGTTCCATAAATCTGAAATTATTGAACGTAATTTGGAAGGGGCATTACGAGGAAATGAAAAACGTGAGTTCTGCGTTCAGAGTACGATCGACAGATGGCGGACACGGTTGTAACGGCTACTATGTAATATTTGTAGATCTTCCCAGCTGTTTGGGTTAGGACTATACTTACGCAATTAAAATATGGGTAAGAATACTAATTCTGACCGCTATTGTACAAGAAACGGAAATTCTGTGGGCAATGACGTCTCGGATGACAAGTGCATTCGGTATTCTTCGCGTCGCAGCGCATGGTGCTGCCTGGAGATCTACTAGTGCTGGATCCACGTGCGTCAGGCTTCTTTCCTGGCGTGGGGGGCGTCAGCGTGGCAATGAAATAAAAATATTTTTTCTCTGTGGAAAAATAGGCAGTTCATAACATCCTTGTTATCATGTACATGACAAGGCCCTAACAAGAACAAAGGTTTGGTCTCGGTAAGGAGGCATTGTAATACGGAGAAACATATTAATCGAGAAATACGAATTTTTAATGCATAAATCGTTATTGCAGCCTTTGAAATTCCTGTAAACGGAGATTTTGTGTAAATGGTGACTGATTCTCGTGAAGGATGGCATTTGGTCGTTCGTAGTCTGGGAGCGTGGCAAGGCATATCAGTCAAGGTCACACCTTGAACCGTTGTTCTTAACTGACTGCGAGGGGGGAGAGAGTTTCTGTACTAGTTAAGTTTAACTGAGGCCAGAAAAATGCAACCTGATATTGTTACAATTTTAGCAGAGGGTTAAACGGTATTAAGACAGTGTAGAGAAAATGGGATTTGGGAGTTCTTTATTCTCAGGCAAACATTATTATATAGTGTTTTTATAGTAAATTTGAGGGGATTAGGTTTTTCTTATGTTCATTATTGTAAATAATAGCTTTTGGTCGGGTTTATTCTGGTATGTTATTAAAATGTGTTATAATTTGCATGACGTAATTACTCATTCATTACAGAGAAATATTGTGCCAGCCTGCATTCCAACTATATTGAACAATCTCGTTGTCATATATTCCGCTTATTTAATAGTAGTACATTTTTTCTTTGAAGATTATATTACATGTGTTTTGATCAATGAAGGTATTTTTCCAGAAAGTGTGTATTTGATCTGTTAAGTGTTTCATGATCCGTATGTTGCTTATTTCGAGTATAATCCGAATTGGAAGTGTTTAATTATGTTTTGGAATATAATGTTAGAGTAAAAACATATTCATACATTGAATATTGTGTCAATGTTTATGCATTTACATACAGTTATCCAACTGACAGTGTTTGTAAATAAGTATTTAAAAAGAACAACATAGACAAAGGTAAATGAGTACAAAATTCGCTTATTTTTATAACAAAGTTATCTTACTGAAATTAAGCACAGACAGTATTCCAAAAATTAAAATGTTCATAAAACTTTAATTCAAATTGTTTTTTTGTAGTAAATGCCGATAATAGCTTATCGCTTCCAATCTTCGTGGTGTATAACTGGCCAAATTCAATGTCGAGTTGGCCTGAATATTATTCCATTCCATTACTCCATTTTTAGTGTCCGCTTACAAGAAATGTTCATCGTTCGAAGCCGTCTGTCTACTTTTTCCCAAATATGTTCTATGTGGTTGATGTATGATGAGTGAGGGTGAGTTGGGAGGTAAAATGGGATGTTGTATAGTATCCAGACCCAACTATTGTACGCGAAGTGGTTGCGATCGTCATCATACACACATATTAAGTCCTCACTAATCTCCTGGTTTTCAACTCTATGCATCACATTAACGTTCAGTACTTCTATAGTGTTGGTGATCCATTTCTCTCTCCATAAACCGCAAGAATCTCTGCGGCCTCACGCTCCTGTATACTCTCTATGCCACCATGCTTCATTCTCTTCAGTAAGGTCGGTCTTTTCTCATCTCTTCTTCCTTCTCATTGTAAGATGACGTAATAGCTTTCGTTTGTAAAATTATTTTTTTATAATTCTTTGATGATTTTCAGCGAACAGTAATTACTTTATTGATGAATTGTTTTCGAACAACTCTACCATGGTATTCGTTTATTCTCTGTTTGAACAGTATTTCCCATACATTTAGTTGGAGATGTTTTCTAAGACTAGCAGTAAATTTTGGAGCACTAATGTGAGGATTCTCTTTATTGTGTAGGTGGTGCAAGAATTGATTTCGCAAAGCAATGCAGCGCTTGTCGGTATAATGAAGGCACAACTTTATTTGTGCCATCCTCGTTTCATTTGTCTTCGAAATCTAATACTGAACGACATTAAACAATGGCTTGGGGATTTTCTATTTTCTGTTTAGTGAATACGTACTAACGTTTCTTGAACCACATCCCCCACCCCCATAATTTTCGGCGTGCATCCTTCTTGTTCAAAATGTTAAGTTATGTTCCAATTTTCCAAGCCATTTCTCAACCATGTTGATTTTCGTGACTCATTCAATTGTTTGCTGAAAATTTTCTGCGTGACTTTATTCAATCGTGGATCTTAAAATGATGTTTCGCGTTCCTCCTGGTCCATCGCCGCAGTGCCGCCGAGGCGCGGGGGGCAGCCCTGGGCGCGCGCCGTGGTCGGGGGTCGCCGTGGATCGTCGGTCGGAGGCCGCCAGGGCACGTGGCGAGTCGGCCGAGAGAAAGTCGCCTGCCGCCGACGCAACCGACGCCAGCGGCTTGTGCGCTCGGGAACCTTCGGCCGAGAGCTCTGCCAGCGCTGCCAGCCGTTTGGTTGGTGGGTGGGCTGCGGCAGGGCTCAGCGCTCAAGAGGCATTTCGGTACACCAATGAGCCAATGCCCGACCCCAGAATAAATTGCAAAATGGCTGGAGGAAAATTTTATGTGTGAAAGAACTATGCTTCTCGTATTGAGCAATATATTATTTTTCTTCTGTAAGATTATACCGGGAGAGGTCGCTTAGGACATCAACTGATGGCAGTCGGTGCCTCTGCCCTAGGGCGGTGCCTAGTCCTAGGTTTGAGTCCCGATGGCGGCAGGATTTTCGACACTAATCGTCAGCTAGGTCGAGTTCAGTCGCTGAGTGGAGGAGAACGCTACCGGCCGCCTGCTCTGATCGATTCTTCGCCAGCGCGCGATCTTTCCTTCCTCTTCCTTGTCCTCTTCTCACCCCTTACTTACACACACACTTACAAGCACTACACTACCACACATGCCGGGAGACCGGTCGGGTGCTTAGACCTTGTCGCTACTGAGGCTGTGCCCCGCTGGTGGGAGATACTTGGGTGGGGAAACCTCCGCTAGCCCACGTAGGTCACCGCCGGATCTCACCATGCAGCGGGGGAAGATCACAGACACCTCCCGACGAAAAAACATGCACTACACATACGGGGAAAACGACCTCATTAGTTGCCGTGTCCGGGATCACTAACAATCAATTATCAATTCTGTGAGATTATGTTAAACCATTTGGAGTATAGCAAGGCTTATGGAATGTATATGAATATTTTCGTACTTGCGTTCCTTTCGACTAATGCAGATCGCAGTGTCTGTTGTTGTTTTTCTAGATCACCATTTACAATGTTTCTTGTATTGCACAACTGTTGCTACATCGACGTATTGTTAACTAAGATTGCAACGTGTTTAAGGCCAGACCTGGCTGTAAGGGAACGCCGGGGTGTCCGCGAGTAGATTAAGCGTGGTGACGGATTCGAATTTCTTTCTAAACATCTACAAGCGTTAAAGGAAAAAAAACTATCACGTAGGGATTGGAGAGTTTCTGATAAGTGAAGTCGTAAAAAGGAAACAGTAATTCTTCACCAAAACAAAGATGCATGAAAAAACTTTGCTGAGATATAGTGTTAACCCCCTTCGGTATGGGACTGTTATTATTCATTAAATGGGTTAGGAATTGTATGTGATTACGTATTTGTACATTTGTGACGATTATTTTTGTCGGGTGATTGCGATAACGTTTTGAGTGATTTGAATCTTTTTTAATTATCCGTATTGGTTTATATTGTAAGGTAATACACATTTTACCACATTTAAGGAAAACTAGCATTTCTTTGCTTCTTTGAACTTGCTATATGGTCAACGTTGTAATCTCTCAGTTCTATTGTTTTTGGAGTATTATTTTTACCTTTAGTTCAATTTGAAATGGTGAATGGGATTTACGAGTAGATCAGGAGCTAAACTCCCGAGTGTACTGCCAGAAACAAGATGAGTCCACCACTGTCAGATGTTGAGCCGCAGTTTAGTCAGTACAAAGCAATATTAAGAAATACGAAGAGCACTTTCACTTGTTCACAAATATTTTATACAATCCATTGAAGTTCACAACTCTGTAAATGTCCAATTATTAGGAAAGGATGAAGGAGCATACTTTCATTGTCTCAATAATATTCAATGTATTAATTACTACACATGAAATTTTATTCTTCTGCTAATATTAAAACAAAGTTCTTTGTCGTTATATTTATGAAACTTAAACGTTTGATAAAAACAGTTTCACTGTTTTCATTTTTTATTCAATTATTTGTACATATGTGTACTTTATTTGTACATATTGTACTCCATACTTTGAACATTTTTAATACATATTTATGTGCAAGTTTAGGCACATGTTTCTCTATATAAAACAAAACCTTGTTTATTAATGCAGCCGGGAAGTTGTTTTGCGATAAATAGACATGCGAAAGGCTTTTGATGAGCCATTAACAAGGTACGTCATTCTCGTGCATGGGATGGGATTCCTCGTCACCGAATAAACTTTGTTAGAATCGAAGAAGATAATCCAAGAATATCAACTGCTATGGTGGTGCTTTCTCGCTGATTTGATATCTCGGAACCTAATCTGTCTGGTATTGTGCGTCAGAGAACACAGCTTCCGCTTAAAAGAACAACAAAAGCGACACGGTCCACATTTTGTTCAGGTTTGCAGGTAGATTTCCATCTTGGTCGGGTTTGGTGTCATGAAGAAAAGTAAATAATGAAAAAATAAATAATAAGAGGAAGAAACAATAATGCCGCACCATAAAAAACTGCATCGGGAAATAGAAAAGGCAAAACGAAAATCTTCTAAAACAAGTCCCGAAGAGCACTTGTGAAGTGATTTCTATTGATATAATTTTAAAATCGTAACAGAATTCGTTTTGCCTAACTTTCAGGTTCTACTCGTTATGTTTGTGCGTTAAACGTGGATGTGGCAAGTTTCCGGCTCGCCCTTTCTCTTTTTCCCTGTGCTGCTGCGGCTCACTTCTCGTTCTCTTCCGCAATTTCCTTTGCGAGTCCTCGCAGATCGCGGAAGATGGGTGATCGAACCCACCCCCGTCGCCCTACGAATAGGAGTTGGAAGAGAGATAAAAGGATCGCGGCGAGGGTCTAATCGGGCTTCTCTCAAGTACTGCTCCATCAACGGCCTGGAATGGAGGGGAGGAATTCGCGGAAACGGTCCATGAAAGCCACCGGCCCAGATATTTAACAGAGGCCCAAAATCCACGGCGGTGAGTCATGAACCGTCCGACTTCTTGGTCAACGAAGTTGTAGTTACTGTCTGTCTGCCTGCTAATAAGGTTGCCATACGCTCTCATTTCTCTGGACATGTCTTTTTTTAAGTAAAAAAAACTGTCCGGGTGAATTTTACAAGAAAGGACGATATTTCTTATTCGATTATATATATATATATATATATATATATATATATATATATATATATATATATATATATATATATATTAAGCCGATCAGATGGCCAAGATCGCTAAGGCAGTAGTGCCGAAGTGGTTTCGGACCAGAAGATCGCGAGTTCGAATCCCGCCTCGGGCATGGGTGTATTTGTGTGTTTGTGTATGTCTGTATGTGTTGTCCTTTCACCCCCATCATCATCATATCATCATTTCATCTTCCATACCCCCAGGGCTAACAACCTTGGGGGGGGATAAAAATAAAATCGGATCCAGCTTAAATGCTGGTCCCCCCAAAGAATTGTTCGCAAGCACCTGCTACCGTGATATTAAAATGAAAAACTGAGCCACGGTAAATGCAGGTTGCTTGCCCTGCGTGGTCCTAGTCGGCCGAAACGAAAATAATATATATATATATATATATATATATATATATATATATATATAATTATAAAAGAGTACAAATTCATGCTAAATGCAACCCGTAGCACACGCACGATATTTTTACTATCGTTAAATAACTCATAAACAAAGCGTTCTGGGGCATTAAAAACTAACATTTGAGGCCAAAGGCCTCAAAGAAACGTTTCTTGGAGATTTTTACATTTTTGCTTGTTTTCATTTCCATTTTAATTCAATTTACATTTAAACTTCGATGACCCGGTATGGCGTCGAGAAGGACAGGACGAGCTGGGGAACATGGCAATGTGAACTAATGCTGGGCTGAGAGACGACAGCGAGGTGGCGGTCGCTGCAAGAGATCGACCGGGTCGTAATAGCGCTGGCAGAACGGAAAGACGACGCCGGGCGGTGCCCTTGCACTGCGTCGATGTTCAACTGAGGGTAGTCTACGACCCCTGCAGGAACAGCCGCTCGAAAATGTTTCAATTGGAAGCGAACAAGCGGACGGATGTTACTCGATCTATTAGAAGGAAAATTAAATATTGTCAAATGAATTTTATCTGTCTGCAAATCGGTCTGTTAAAACCGATTTAACTTAAAAAAATATTTTACTATAAGCATGACATGTAAACAAACACATTACAGACACTTCCCATGGACTAAGTGTTGTTTTTTTTAAGTGATATCCCTATATCCCGCAACACACTGCAAGATGTTTGACTCTATATCGTTAAATAACTCCCAAACAAAGCGTTTTAAGGCATTAAAATCTAAAATTTTGAGGCCAAAGACCTCAACGAAACGTTTCTTACGCCATTATCTGCAGGATGAGATTTTCTTGAACATTCTATTAAATTTTTGCTTGTCCTGCGCTTCCCGATATTAACCCACTTGCTCAAACACAGGCAGAATCTACAACTAAATGTGTATAAGAGGGTCAGGAAGACAGACAGAGAAACAGAGAGAGGTAGATGGAGAGCAAGAGAGGGCGAGTGAGAGAGAGGGAGAGACGTAAAGAGGGCGAGAGAGACAGAGGGATGGAGAAAGAGGAAGATGAAGGGCAGAACGACCTCTGCCGGATTTCGCTATATTCGGGTTGTATAAACAAACAATATTTAACTTCAACCAAGGAGATTATAATATATTATAACCTCCTTGACTTCAACTAACTCGCCTAACAACCGCCAAAAACTATAGTTTAAGTATATCTTCATTTACGTAATTTCTGCATGAAATGTGACAGTGCTGCCATCAGCTGGTGCAACATATTGTACTACGTATTGTATGACGGTGCTGGTTATAGATTCTGTGCTTTGTGGTGTTTATATTTCGAGCAGGTTACAAAAAGAAAAGCCTTCTTTAATGACATTCTTAAAAGTTCAAAGCGTTTGTTGCAAGGTTCAAAGAGAAGGAAAGTTTTAATTGTCCAGGAAGATTTCATCCACCAAATACTTCAGATATAAAGTGTAATGATAATGAAGGAGGTCTATTGTGTGATTGTGAAAGTGTTCACAATGGATGAAATATTTATTTGGTCAATAGTGTTTTGTCTTCAAAAAAATTGTTTATAGTGTTTTCTTTTTTATAAATTTCTTCTTTTTCCATAATGAAAGTATGGTAATCCTACCGACTAAGTTATTTTCTACCGCGAAGACGAGCTGAGATGGCTGGTGGCGTTACGTCATGAGCGGAAAGGCCTAGTGTTGGAGTTGTGTCGGAGGTCGAATTCACGTAGAGTGTGAAGGAGATTTCTAGCGGCTGGCTGCTCTGATTGGTAGTTTTCCATGGTTTGCCCGATAATACGAGGAGATTGCTGGAGTATTGCCTTAGCAACCTGGTCATTCACTCTATTGCACCAGGTGCCTTGTGTATCTACCTACTAGAGAACTCTCCACAAAGATGCGGATATGATTTTAACATAACTAACAGTTAAGTGGTTTGACTAAGATTGAAGGCGGACATGTAAGGAGATTTACCGAAGTATATATCGGCTGGGGTTTTGTGATTAAAATCTTGTTTTGTTATCGCTATTTCGGGAGGAAGCATGTGTGAAAGGCTGTAATAACATGGCAATATGAAAGGCATAGTTTATACTTTGTGTAGGTCTACTGCGCACGATTTCTTTGACTCCAGGTACTTCCGGACAACTGGTAATTAAAATGTGCAACTAAATGTGAACGAGAGATACCTCTTCCGGGCATTGAATTCAACATTGCATACTTTCAATAATTGCCCATTATTCCTCGCAATTAAAGTCAATATGTCAAAATTTTCGTTACTTAATTTGTATATGAAGTAGAAGTTTCTGATAGTATCGGCTGTCGATCTCTTCCCTCTGCTGCCTGCAGATTACCCTGATGGCTGTAACTGTATGTTCCTAAGTTGGATGAACAAGAGTTCTACCAATCTTTGCTCTTACACAAACAATTTAAAAAATGGAATTTATTGCATTAGTTCTTGTAGATGTATTGAAGTTATCACATAATATGTGCGTGATCACAAATTAGAAAAATAATATCTCAGATTATACATGCGATAGTGCAATTGTGAAGGGCCGGTAATGCAACTCCGAAAAAAAATGGAAACCAGGTGTTTAGTTGCTTCCTTGTACATATCTTTTGCATTGAAGTGGCGCTGAATTGGTGGATCTTCTATTATCATTCTTCCTTCATTGTCAGCTTTACCATCTTTCATGCAATGGAGGGCAATGACAAACAAGGTTGATTGTCTTCGAAAAGTGAGGCACAATTCTATATGCCTTCTCCCTCGCCTCTGCTTAAGGATTGAGCAAGGTATCATCAGTTGATGCATTGAAGATCGATCCTTACAATACTATCTATCCATATCTATCTGTCTGTGTCTGTCTGTGTCTGTCTGTCTGTGTCTGTGTCTGTCTGTGTCTGTGTCTGTGTCTGTCTGTGTCTGTGTCTGTCTGTCTGTGTCTGTCTGTGTCTGTCTGTCTGTGTCTGTGTCTGTCTGTCTGTCTGTGTCTGTCTGTGTCTGTCTGTGTCTGTCTGTGTCTGTCTGTGTCTGTCTGTGTCTGTCTGTGTCTGTCTGTGTCTGTCTGTGTTTGTCTGTGTCTGTCTGTGTCTGTCTGTCTGTCTGTGTCTGTCTGTCTGTGTCTGTCTGTGTCTGTCTGTCTGTGTCTGTCTGTCTGTGTGTCTGTCTGTGTCTGTCTGTTTGTGTCTGTCTGTCTGTGTCTGTCTGTCTGTCTGTGTCTGTCTGTCTGTCTGTGTCTGTCTGTCTGTCTGTGTCTGTCTGTCTGTGTCTGTCTGTCTGCCCTCTCGCTGCGCGCGTGCGCGATGGGTCGGCGCGAGGCGAAGCGATATCTCAAGCGATTCATTGCGCCCCATCGATCTCCTGGCTCCGGTTGCGAGCGCGTTTCGCAATAAGGGCCCAGCGCGCTTGTTAGCCTTCTTGCGGCCGACTTGGGCACGAGCCTCGACACACGGCTCTAATGAAATTTTGGCCTACGACTCTTCTGCTTCGGTGGACGTGGGCATCGTCCCTCGACGTGTCTGCTTTCGGAAGAGGAATCCAAATCATTTCGCTTCTTTTGTTGTTGTTGTTGTTGTTGTTGTTGTTGTTATTAACCGGTTATTAAGCGAAATAGTAGTCGAACTGCCAGTGAGTGGGAACAAGCATTGGAATAATGAAATCGTGTACTGACTGAGAAATTGCCACCTAATAATTGACATCCATTAATGTTAAAATAGTATCGTTCAATTCAATAACAAATAATCCTAAATAAATTTTTAATGTTAAATCAATTAATCTGCCAATACTTACAACAGAGTTACAAAAGAATAATGCAGTGTTGGTCTCTATTTCATTGATTTTTATGAAACTATAATTCTAATATAACTCCCGCTATGAAACTTGGTCTTTTGTTTTTTTAATACCAAAATTTTATTCTTGGATTAAAGGTAATGAGGGCGAGAAGAGCATAATAACACAATATAACCAGATTTATAATATTTACAAAAATATAAAAACACAACCCATCCTTTCTCTCAGTCAAACATCAATAAAATTTAATAGCTCATTCTCAGACGGTGTTCAGTTTTGATTCCCAATATGAGCCTTTCTGTTCCGTGCTTGGATATAAGGTCCTCTCAATACTTTTACAGCCTTTCTCAATACAATTTTCTCCTGTCGCCAACAGCAAGGTGTGGAGGTCATGTTGTGAATGTACCCAGTTCGAATGGTGCTTAAGTTATTGCCTCCACTGTGCTTTTTTTCTTTCTTTTCGTTCATTTTATTTCTTTCTTTCTTTTTCCCTTTTTTCTTTCTTATTCGCAATTGTAAATTGTGGAAGTATGGGTATCTTTCAGCTGAGAGGTTCTTTGCGTTCTGAACCGGTTCTGAAGCCCAGGACAGTAGCAAAGTGGCTCGTTGACCCCGAAATCACTTTCACTCAAATATTTGGCTGACGCTCCTCTCACAAACGAGGCACCAGACGAAGGTTAGTTGTTATAGGAATGCTTTAACAGAGCTTGATAAGTAATATTCTCTTTCATACCAGGCGTCATTAGTTGTCGCTGTTTCGCTATTACGTGCAAATTTAAAGGTTACGACAAAGTGTGATGTAAAAGTTTTAGTTTCAAGACAAGTCGACATTCCCAGCAGCGATTGTTCAGTGGCAATATTTTTACATGTGCAACATCGTAAGTCGGGAAGTTCCAGTCCTTAATGGTCTGATTTTCGATGCTAGCTTCGTATCGAATTCAGGAAAGCTCGCGCAAGGTCCGGTGTCCATTGGCGAAGGGACGGCTGCTGATCTCGCTAGTGGCTCTGTGCGCCCGCCACCGCCCTCCGCCCTCCCCCGCCCCTCTTCCGCGCGGCCCGAGATCGATCCCCGGCGCGGCACCACGGGCGCGTGCCGCCGCGCGCCGCAGCCGCAGCTTAGCAACCGCAAGCGCCCGCGCCCGCGCGCACTGCGCCCCCCCCCCCCGCCCCGCCCCGCCCCGCCACGCCCCGCCACGCCACGCCACGCCCCGCCCCGCCACGCCCCGCCCCGCCTCGGCCCGGCCCGACATTCGTCCAGCCCTGTCCAGTCCAGGCCGATCTAGACTAATTTGCTTTAGCCTGGCGTTTCGCCCTGAGGAAGGTCGCAAAATGGCGGCCGAAGCGTTGGCAGGACGCGGGGTCGTCCAGACAGCCAAGGAGCTACTGATTCCGTCCGCGGAAGCCTACGCTCGCAGTCCGGTCTTGTTTGGATTTCCACTGGTCTAGTCTTGCCTAGCGTTGATTCTAGTTTTTCTGCTCTTGTCGATTTTCGACTTGTCTTGTCTAGTCTTGAGTCTTTACAAGTCTTGTCTAGTTTTGACTGGTATTGTCTGGTCTGCTTTGGTCGTATCAGGTCTGCTCTTGTTCGCCATGTCTCATCACCGTCTCAGGACTCCCCACCCCTCCCTCCCCGCCCAGCCCCGCCTTACATTGCTCCTCCCCGCCCGCTCCGCATGATTCCGATCCAGCCAATTCCATCTCGCCTCGGAACGACCTCTCTTTTTCTGTTCCATTATCCGCCTGACTGTGTGTCCGTCCGTCCGTGTGTCAATATTGTTTTCTGTATGCCCATCTGTTCACATGTCTGTCATTTTAAGTAGTGTAAGGTGCAGTTAAGTAATTATATTTACCTTCTTGTATAAGCAAGATAGAGAAAATGTGCCGATGTTGGAAATGTACCATTTTTTAGAGCAGGTATTTATTCTTGATAACAATATGTGATGACAAAAGAAGAATAGAAAAAATTAAATAACAATAGGTATCTACACTTCCACATGTCTTGTTGTTCATTCTGGACGTCCGATTTGTTGTCCGTTCTCAATGTCCATTTTGTTCGCCGTGTGTCCGTCTATGAGCACGATTGGGTTCCATTCGTAAAACCATACAAAAGATTTCCACACGCCTTGATATTCGTTCTGTGATATATTCGATGTGGCCGAACTCAAGGCGCTGCTCAAACGAATCTTAGGTTTGAAGGGCATTGTCAAACATGTTGTGGACAGGGTGGACAGTGCACGAAACGATTCGAAATCAAATTCAGTGAAGACGAACTCTTTAAACAAAACCTTACGAAGAGGGTGCCGTTCGACGTCTATTTTCCATTGCTTAGAAGAAACAAGATAACGATATGTCCACAGCTGTTCAAAATGTGATAAGAAGGTAGGCCTTCATGTTACATGATATTCGACGTACAGAAATAAGTCAACACCTGTTCCGGATCTGTGTAAGGGATGTAATAGGTTCTGCAAAAACATTGAGTTATGAAGAAATCCAGTTTATCGATTCCCCTTATTTTCTTCAGTCTCAGTGATTTAACAGTGCAGGAACATCTTATTGGCATGCTCATGCCGTGAAACGATTCGCAGGCCGCTGAGAAGAGGAGACAAAGAATGCCAATGCTCTCCGGCAGGGGTTTTGTGTGTGTGGAGGGGGGGGCGGGATGGCGCGAAGAGGACTCGCGTCATGTGTGAAATCTCCCGAGTTCTTCGCTTTTGCCTTTCGCTTAAGGGTCTTAACGAGATGATTATTAGTTAGCACACGAATGATACATGGGTGGAGAGTTGCGGAAATGTTGTGTTGCGTAATCGTGTTCGTACGCCTCCTCATCGTTTTCCACTTTCACGGGACGACTTACAAGTGGGAGAAACCGCGAGGGAACCCTTTTTGGCTCTTAACTAATAAAGTGCCTTACACCAACGGTTGAGCTGTTGGTTTCCATGTTTTGGAATGGCTCGCGGTTATTACATTCCGGAAAGGGATTCGGTTTGTGAAAATGTAATAATCAGAGCCCTGGATAATTCATCCGCTGGCACATCCACTTTCGGAGCGCGTGAGCGTGGATTCGATTCCCAGGGGAGACCTTCGAATGTCGATGTTGACCCAGTATCGTGACGTCGGCGGGGGAGCTATTGGCGTTAACGGCGGTGAAGTTCGGTCCTCGGAGGCAACTGATGTGCGATGCAGTGAAGTGCGATGAGTTGATCGCGTGGCGCTGAAAGGTACAAACTGAAGACTACTGACGTATAAATAAACAGAAATCATCTCGAAAATCATTGATACATTTCAGGAATGTAATTGTACTCTATTTCGTTTGCCAAGTGTGGGTACTTTACGCGTCGTGTCTTTAAGTTTGTCTTTTACGGCAAGACTCGTGTCTTAATGTGACTTTTTGACACTTGTGAGGAAGAGAAACCTCCACGTTATTGTATTCCAGCTTCTGCGCGGAGGTAGGGGATACCTTTTCTACGCATTTTTATAATGAAAATAACTGTAAAAAATAACAAAGAACAAAACGATAATAGCAGTGAGGGGGGATACCCAGACATACTGCTATTTTTCTTATCGATCTAACATACTGTGGCGTCATATCAGTCGCCTTGTACAAACGTGACAAAATATTAGCCACGTGCATTTCATGCTCATGGACAGCGCTGGCGGGAAGAGACGCCGGGCTGAACAATGACAAACCTAGGGAACGGAAGGGAAGGGGTGCCGTGTCATGGGTGGCCACTTGTGAACCCCGTAGACCACTTGCGGCAGACTTGGGAACCCCGTAGACAGGCTAGCTGCGGAAACGCGTCGGCGGAAACAGCGAGATGACGCAGTTCCGTCAGCCGGCCCAGAAGGTAATATAAACGGACCCCGGACCTAAACTCCTTCTTCTGATTCTTGGGCGCGTCGGTAGGAAGTCGTGTGCGTTGTGCGCGGCGCTGCATTTCAATGCATAGGCTACTGAGGCAGGGAACTGAAGCCGGCTACGTCGAGACGGGAGGTGCAGCATACTCGCTTGTATGCTCACGTAGGGTAACTGGTACATCACAGTGAACAAGATATCAAATTATCAGGCCAGCGGTGGTGGTGACCAGGAACATTCTGGTAACGGGTCAATATTGTTTATTGTAATTATTGTAAATAGTATTCAGATGTTGGAGCATATTTCAAATAAATACTCAATAAATTACAAACCGTTCACGTCTGTGATTTATTGCCCTGGAAAGGCGCCACAATACCTATACCGAAGAACATTGATACTGAGGATGGTTCTTCCTAGAATGTTATAGAAATCTTATAATCAACACCCTCGAAAGGCAGAAATTCCGAGCAAGAAGAAATAAAATTAAAAAGAAACCAGCGTTAAGTGCTGATCTTTACCCGACTAAGAAATGCCGACTCCCGATCAGGGGATTTTTTTTCTGTAGCGCAACAGCACATCGAGCCGCCCTTCACAACCACCGCCCCCCCCCCCCCCCCCGCCGGCGCTCCCCCTGAGCTTTCCTTTTGTCGCCCCATTCTCGGAAATCTTCTGACCCATTCACCAGTCATTACCGCATGCCGCAGCTTTGTGTTCACAGAAGGTACCCGCTAAGCGCAGATTAGATTTTCAGAAATGAACTTCAACGCGCATGCGCCGATAGTGGATTGGGGGAGGTCAAGCCCCACTCCCACTCCCACTCCCACTCCATTCCTTCTCATAAAGCGAATAGAGGGCTACCTCATCGGTGAACGGGTTCGGTGGTGAATGTTGTTGCAATGTTAATTTGTTCAGATGAAAATTTCGAGCAAGGTTGCGATGTAGAGGCATTCAGGAGAAAACGTAGGCCGAGTAAAGTATTTCGGCAAAGGAGAACTGACTGGTGGACTGAACGTTGATTGCGTAACATGCAATGATCATAGCATTTGTTTGTTTTTGCTGCTGGGCGAGCCGCACATTGCCTGTGTAACGTAGAACATTAATTTAATATTATAACAGTTTTTGAACCAAATGGAGAAAATTTCTCTTCTCAATTATGCATGCAACACCACCTCCTTCCCGCATCCCACGATGTATTAGAAAAGCAGGCCCAAAACAAATTATAATCCCACATTCCCACCAGGAAGGGGGGGGGTGAATTATTACAGTGTTCAAACCAGCGAATCAGAATCAAGTTGCTGCAAAGTGATATTTGTTTGGGTTGCTATTGATAAGTTGTACAATGATGCAATGTAAATTAAATTATGCCTGCTGTGGTGCCTAATAGGGAAAATTACTTTGAAGTATAATCATTTGGAAACTTGTACTCAGTACTTCATCACATTGCTGAGATGAAATAGCCCACTACAGCAGAGGTGGAATATTAATTAGAGCTTTTGCCAAGTTATTAATGATTACCGTATTTATCCTGTTGTTACGAAAGATCTAGTGAAAAGGTCAAACGAAATTTAGAAACTTGAAATAAATGCTTTGCATTTACTGACCTCCAACAAAGCAAGCTTTAGATAATTTATTTTTCTTAGAAAATCTAGAGATACCTCTGAACAAAATTAGTAATTTATCTTTTAAATCTATTGTTATACGAGGGGATTTTAATATTGATTTTCTGAGCGAACCCCACGAAAAAGAGCAGTTTTTCAATTTACTGCATTCTCGTAGATATTACAGTGAATGTACCTACACGGAATACACTTACATCACACAGTAACCATGATGCAGAAATTCTTACAATTACTAATATCATGAACACTGACACAAATTATACACTAAAGTTTACATAAAATTATTTACGGACTACTTGCTGAACGAATCTTGGGACACAGTTTATAACGCTGTTGACACAAATGAAAAAAATATATTTTTCTCAAAACTTTCATTTAACTTTAACACATGCTTTCCTCTCAAAAAGAGAGAATTAAATATTTCATGGAAAAATGATACAAAAAATGTATGCTTTACTTTATTTGCAAACATCATAACGTATCACCAGTTTTCCATGTCAACTTCCGAGAATACAAAAGAATTTTAAGTAAAGTAATAGTTCAGGCAAAAATAATGAAAAATAATCAGGATATTTTGAACGCTAGTAACAAAACTAAAGCAATGTGGAATATCGTAAAAAATACGACTACATCGTCTCTTTACCTAGTAGAGAATGTTGTGTTAAAGGATAAGAAAGAGAAGCCAGTAATCCGGAAAAAGTGGCAAATCTCTACGACCAACTCTCTCCTAAAATTGCGGGCTGAACCCATGAAGGGTCTAAAACCGCCAATTCAACATCATTACCTTCACAAAAAATTTTCAACACAATGTTTATTTCTGAAACTTATTCTAATGAAATCTTACGAATAGCCAGCGAACTAAAAAATAAATATTCATCTGGTTTAGATGAATTACCGTATTGTTTATTGAAAACTTTTGTACCTGTCTTTATACACCCGTTAACTCACATTTTCAATGCTTCTTTATGCAATATTTCCAGATAATTTTAAAACAGCAAAAATTAAACCACTTTTTAAAACGAGAGCAAAAATGTAATTCAAAATTACCGACCAATTTATCTTTTGTCAGGTATCTCAAAAATATTAGAGAGGCTTTTCTGTACGCAAATGGAAACTTCTCGCGTAAAACGAAGCGTTTTCAGGCTACAATACGAGTTTAGAAATTCAACATCTACGGAAACTGCCATTTTCTCTTTTCTTAAAGATGTTACTTCATCAAAGGATCAAAATGACGCACCCATTGGAATATACTTACATCTTTTGACGTTATTGACCATAACATCTTGCTATCAAAATTACCTTCTTACATAATTCGTGGTATCGCCCTAAATTGGATAACCTCGTAACTTAAACATCGATGTCAAAGAGTAGAAATACAGTACTGGCACGAAAGAACATTATTCACTTATCTTTCCGATTATTTACCACTTGAATATGGGGTCCCGCTAAGTTCGATCTTAAATCCTATCCTCTTTCTGTTATACATAAACGCCAAGCCCTCGTCTATTAAAACGGAAGAACGGTTCTGTTTGCCGATGGCATGAATGTTATTTGCAAAAACGAAACAATAAATAGTACGATTTCACATGTTTCAAATTGGTTTTGTAATAAAAAATTAATAGTTAACTAAATAAAAACAGTTTCAATGTATTTTTGCATTTCAAATCAGCAATCGTATGCTCCATTGAAAATATAATATATGCGATTAGCTGATGTTCAAGTAACAAAATTTCCAGGTCTCTCAATTCAGTCAAAGCTCAAATGGAATGTACTTGAAACAGAATTAAAAACTAAATTAAGTTCATTATGTTACGCATTCAGAATTCTTTCAAATTCCATCAGCCTTCATGAAGCTCGTTGCATGTATTTTGCAAATGTGCATACCCGCCTGAGATAAGGCATAATATTGTGGGGAAACATGTACTCAGACTTTTAGGTTGCTAAAGAAACTTATTCGAGTAATGAAAAATCTCATCCGCGTGATCTGTATATCACTTTTTCCCTCATGCATTGAGCAAATGCTGAGATGGCCCCTTATTTTTCTTCTGGACGTAAACGTAGCTTCACTATGCGAACGTTTTGTTGAACTCCCATTTTGTTTTGAATTGGTAGGAGTAAAGGTAAGGTCGAACTACTATTTTGTTAGCAGTGCAGAAAAATCATACTTGCAATTCGTTTACCGGTGTAAATAATTCGGGAACGAAAATATCTATTTTGTTTAAATATTGCTGATATCGCGCTTTTTGATATTGCGCACGGCCACCTAATGGTGACATTCTCTCGCATGTGGGAGGTGTCCTGAAAGCATACGAGGTAAACCAAGTGATCGAGTGATTATCCACTCTTAAGTGAAGTGGGTTTTACATCCCGAGAGGTGGAGGTGTTCCTCTCGAAGGGAGATCCGGCGCCAACCTGTACGTCGACTTGGGGGAACTTCCCTTTGCCAGGAATCTATGCCAGCGGGGCGCCGCCCTTCTTATATTATCTACTTCACTGCGTGATAATGGAGTACATGTAAAAATGTGTGTTTGTGGGTGTGTGTGTGTGTGTGTGTGAGAGAGAGAGAGAGAGAGAGAGAGAGAGAGAGAGAGAGAGAGGCGAGAGGAGGGAAAACGGCGAGGAAGAAAACATCGCGCGCTGTCCGTGGCCCGTTTGTTAGGGCACTATTGCTGCATTCGTGTGGTATTGATCTGAGAAACGACGGAAAACTACCGATCAGCGCGAAAATTCTCCTCCAAACAGTGGAGAAATTCGTAAAACTGAAACCGGAATGAGTATACCCGAATGGAATTGATATCCAGAGATTATTATTAGAAGAGATCGCTTTGCTAGCTACTGCTTGGCCACAGTTGGCAACATAACAGCAAGTTATACCCAGCTACCCATTTGTGAGTGCGTTCGCTTGCAGAGAGCTCACTTGCAAATGGGTCCATCACTATCTCTTGTGTTGTCCTCGCCCTGCATCACGTTCCTTTGCTTCGCAACCTATCAGCCTGGTCCCTTCTGAGATGGAACTTCTCTATACAATACTCTTAAGATTTATGTCGTTGAACTAACTCTTTTGATAAATACGTAACCTTTTTTTTTGTTTCAGGTAAGCGCTGAGTGACTCATGCTGAGGCATTTTTCTGCATGAACTAAGCCCAACTTCTCAGTAAGATATCTATATATACAGGTGTGTAAGATTGTGTGTATACACATAATCTTAAATAACAAATAATTTGACGTCATTTATAAATAATTAATAAATAACATAATTTATAAGTTATAGTAGATAAGTAGTATTTACCATTTCATTAATAATACCTAATTCAGATGTTTCCAGTTTGTTGAATAGTCAGCTAATACAATAGCGTTATTCTAATTTATTCAGAACAAAGTGAACGTGGTTCTTTTCCCGCACATTCTTGTTCAGAAAGTAACATTGGAGATCATGAAACTAAATCTGGAATGATTTTAGGTATGCGATTCCTTGTTTTTCAATTAGTTTTGCATTCAGGCGCACTTAAGAATACCTTAGAGACGGTCATTATCATTTCGATTTTGCAATAAATACTTAATATATGGCATTATTAAAATGTAGTAATGGTTCAAAAGAGTATCAATACTCGTAATAGTCCTGTTGTTTGAATTGTCTAACAAACTTAATTAGGACAAGTGTCAGAATGTTTCAACGACTCTTTGTATTGAATAATGCCATTAGTTGCAGAAATCTATAGAGTAGCTTGTAGAACGATAATTCCCAGTTATGTAATGGAATCAATATATCGAGTCAACGTAATACACCACTTTCATGTGGCCATCGCATTATAGAATCCGATGGGGGGTAGTAAACGCTCAGCGAACTTGTGTCGAAACAAACGCGCCATTCATTCTTCAGAATTCAGCCCATGACACATGGTTTGCTCTTTATTCCTAAATGGCCTGCAGTCTTTAGTCGCCACGTAAGCGTCCGTGGAAGTACCCGATGGCTATTTGTAGTGCATGGCATGATACATTGGCACAGACGTCTGGACAGCACAAATGCAATTCTGAATTGTTTCAAAACGTATGGAATTGAAGTACGTTAAAAGAAGATTTATTGATGAAGGTAAATGAGCCGTTTGGGTTTATGAAATGGAGGCACTATAATGTTTCCGAGGCACATAATTTAGATCTCTAGAAGTACGCGCGTTCAGAAACGTCTTGTTTTCATGAATTATAGATTGTTCAGAATGATGAACTCCTATTAATAGAAGAAATGTAATAGCGCACCTTCTAGCTGTTGCTAATTTCATAATAATGAAACTTACTAGTTGGCTGTCCGGGAGACGCCACGAGCTAAGCAGGTGTACCAACGTTTCGGCCGCCATCTGCGACCTTCATTAGGACGATACGCAGTTCGCAATGCAAATCACGTTATTTTAAGTTCTATCTTTGAAGAATCGATTTCAATTCAGAAACGCTGCAAAAAATTGAACTTTCGTAATTTTCAAAAAATCTGGGATTTCAAGAAAAATGAAATCTGCACCATTCTCTTAAGCGTTCTTTAAAGCTAACCAAAGACAAATGTTAATCAAAAAGTTTGGTTTCATTTTTGCGGAAAATATTGAGGCTTCATGTAAACCCTCAAAAACAAAAATATCCTTTTGAAACTCATAAAAACCGCGATTGCGTTCATATCAATAGCGGAATATCAATTTTGGAGAAATCGCCTGAACGGTTAGGCTCTAGCGTTGACCATAGGCGGACGGGCATCCACACTTTTGTCGTCGGTCGAATTTTCGATATCAGGGATCTACAAAGCATGGATTCTGTCCACTTCGTCCTTACCGGGCAACTTTTTTTGTAGAAAATTCGCCGTTTTCCAGTGCACGATAACAGTAATTTCTCTTGTTACGTACATAAGGGCTAGAAAGTAAAAAAGGACCGTTTTTCAACAGAAAAACACATAATATAAAGTTGTGTCAAGAGTTGAGAGCTTCCTTCCCGTTCTCTAGCTCTCGTTATGAACTGCTTTGGGGAGATGAAAGTATTCTGAAATTCGAGTATCCAGCATAATAGAATAAATACATTTCGGTACTTACTATTTCGAGACGTCAGCCAGTAGTACTGAATAGTTTGTATTTTTTCAAAGAAAACTGTTACTTAATATTTCACGATTTTTTAGAAGAATTGTAAGTCTGTTGTACAAATTCTCAAATTTCTAACATGCGCTGACATTATTTAAGAAATTATTTTCCCCTCACAAGTGACTGAATTTTTATGACTAGGTTTTAAAGAAAAAACATGTGACATACTACAATTGACAATAGTCAATCAATTGTAGTATATAGATAACTGACAATTGACAATAGTCAATTCATTATAAATTACATTTTCCGTTTAAAACTTACCGGCTTAAAATATAGTCATATTTGTACTAGTATCCCAAACTGATTATTTCCCTTTCACAAGCAATGTCAATTACTAGTTGCCTGTGTCCCGTTCTTTTGCTGTAGTATCACACACGTTAGAAATTTGAGAAACCGTCAGGCGCACATTTTTACCCCTCAAGAACTGCCGTACTGAAAAGTTTTCTTGCGTCGTTTCCAAAGTCTTTCCAGACGCTGCGCCACCCTTCGTGGAAATACTGGGAATTCGTGCTCATATTTCTCGCTCCCAACGGAATGTACATAAAATAAAGCAATTTGAATATTTCACACGGAACGACCCTTGGAGAAAGTTACGACCGTTTTCTGAAGCAACCCTCCGCGTGTCTGCAACTCGGAGTATCGTTTTGCTTTCGGATCTCGGAATAGCTTTGGAAATACTGTAAAATGTTTGGCTAGAAAATCGTTCAAAGTACTAAAAAAGTGTTCAGAGAATACGGTAAGGTCTGCTTCGTCGTAATCTGCCCCTGGGATATAAGAAGAAAAATTTAATTAATTGCAGTACTTGTTAGCACACCTACATTTGCACAGTAATGCAGTAATTGTTAGCACACCTACATTTGAAGATACGTGAAGCAAAGTGCAATCCGTGATACGTACGTGTTACGTCGGTCCTCATTTCGTGGTCGCTTTTTGAATTATCGCAGGCAACTGTATTTTGTCATGGTAACGATTACTTGTTATCCGTTAGTTTATGTATGAACTTTGCCATGCTAAGATTAAGTACGACAAGCGTATAAACTGTCTGCTAGTATCCAATAATATAAACTGATAAGGTTATCAGGTGACAAATAATATCTTACACCTACAACTAAGAAGATTGTATTATAAGTTTTGTGGTTTTCTTATGTGTCATTTTCTTCACATTCTTTTGAACTTACAGGAAACACAATTGTCTAGGCCACATTGTGCTTGTTTGAAATATCGGTTGTTTGTGCCACGAGGTTGTTTTTCATCTGGAACTGATTTTTTAAAATTACCTGTCTAGGGCGTATGACTTTGATGGAACTTTCACCGCAAAGGGAAAAGAACTACGAATATTGCGTATAATTTCATAATGTATATCCTTTTATTCTTTCTTTCTGCAGTATATTACTGTCACTGCATTCCAAATCAGTATTCATGCCATTAACGAGCAAAGATTTTTAGTTCGTAAATGACACACGCGACGTCGCGTGTCGTATCGTATCTATGAATTCTGTCCTTTCTATCACCTGTCATGGGCGACCCTTTGTCGTACTGTCGTTTTCATTATCGACCCGGGTAGTCGAACGTTTCCCCCGTATCTGTTTAGGGGAAGTACTATAGTACTTACAAGTTGCTGTCCCAAATGATAGACATATCGATTGAAATGTAATTTTGTCTGTATCCATTCAAACTACTCAAGACCGTGACTAATAAGAACTTGTCTGCCCCAGCGACATGCTCGTTTGGTAATGTTTAGAGATACTGAAATCGTAATTCTTCTGCATAATAGTTTATTTATGCTAAGTAGTTTTGTCGCTTTACGTAACAGTTATTTCCGAAAATCTATGGCAGGTCGTTTATTTTTCTGTAATATAAACATCACTTAGTAGGAGAATATTAATTGTAGGAAAAGCATTGTTGAAGTGGAATTCTGTGTGCTTTATTTGCTCTCAGATTTATTCCTCATGGGTGAGTTGAATTGAACGTGGTGAAACAGACGAAGTACATATTACTCTCAGATGTGTGTAAATACTCCAGCGTTTAAATACGCCTGCGTTTATTTCTCCCCCCCCCCCCGACGTTTGTCTGATTTGCAGCATCTCAGCTGGAAGCATCAAGGCAGGGACGCATTTTTCAGCCCCAAAGCCTCCTCCAGCTGGAACAAAGGCAGGCCTTGTGCGGAGGTCAAACTCCCCCCACGCACGTCTGTCCGACACGCAGTATCTACGACTCGCCTCGCTCGTATGTTGATGAAGCTCCATATATCAGATCATTAAAATCGTCGAACAAATGTGTCTTTCATCTGCCAAGGCCCGGTGTAGCTCCATCTCAAGATAATGGCTTCAACTAAGGGATATTTAAAATTTCATTGAACAACCACTATGTTTGGTATTGACTTGTGTGGCGGGAGACTCGATGTCGGCGTGTATTAGAGATAGAGAGTGCTTTAAGCGACTTTTCCTTTAGGTTATCTCGAGCTATTTCTGTGTGCATCGGGATTCAAAACAGTTTGTTTTAAAACCAACACTTTTTTATCGACTAGGAAATACATGAATATGTGCGAGATAAACCTAGAGCTATCATGGTCCAAACAGAATGAATGCACAGATATTTTTCTTTGAAGGGGAAAGAGATAGTTTCACAAAAGCATTTCAGCCATAAAGTCTAAATCAATAATTCACAAGCAACCAAATGTATGGAATCTTTTTTTTATGTATCCATTTTCTTCCTTCTGCTGCCGCCTATGTCATCAGATATATCTTCTTGTTCCATCATAATTCGTTGCTCTGTAAAGTAGGCTGCTATCTCCGATGATGCGGCACGTTTTCTTTTCTTTGTACTTTCCACTTACTCCGATGATGTGTATCTTTCTATACATCTTTTTTGTTCGCCTCAATCGCAATGACGCATCTCTTGTTCCTCCAAGTACTTTGCGGGACTGGACTTAATTAAAATATTTTACTGGATTTCTAATTTTGATCTCCTCGGAAACAAAAAAGAAAGTTGGGATCCTGTTGGGCAGAACCAGTTTGTTTGTTTTTTGTTGCTTTGCTGCGACCACCCGCCTCGCCGTCTGGACTGCCGCGGCCTCACCACCACCACCACCACCTCACCTCTGCCCCCTCCATCTCCTCCTCTATTTCTCCACTTCTATTGTTTTGGGCTCAGTGCATCAACTGATTTTACCGCAGTGTCTGAGACCAGCGGGTCCCCCTGCGCAGTCCACGCGGACAGAGCACGAAAGATGCGTGAGGGGCAAATGCGCACAGCGGACACGGGGGAATGGCCAATCAACTACTCACTACAACGTCTCGCGCGATCTTTCTTTTCCTTTCCTTGGCGTACCCTACAGCTAACGTACACACACGTTTACTACACGGCCACATACGTCGGGAGACCAGTCGAGAGCTTAGGGCTTGTTCCGGCTGCGGCGATGCCCCGCTGATGGGATACCTCGTTGGGGAAAGCCCGCTAGCCGACGGTGGGACGCTGCCTGATCTCCCCATCCAGCGGGGAAAGATCTCTGCCACCTCGCGAGGGTACTACACTTACGGGACTAATGACCTTGACAACCAACCATCTATTGTTTTCTCCGTCATTCCTTCCTTATCGGCCTCTCGCTGCATCTGTCCTTGCTAGACACGTCGTCACCATTGCCAGCACAGCCAACGCCTCAATTGTCTGAATGATCTCTTATAACACTTCATCACTCGTTCATCACATCTGCCGTCGCCCTTTGTGCGTCCGCCGCTTGTCGGTGTTGCTAAATCCATTGAGAGACATATCACCAATTCTGTGTAAAATTTCCCCTGACAATACTTCAATTCAAATGTCAAAAAATAATTGATGGTCTTGACTCTTGTCACAGAGAAATTAAAGGTTTTGGCTCTAGATAGTGCAATGACACATCGAATTCATTTTCAGAAATCAGAAGATATAGGTTCCAACCCGAAATCCCTTGTCACAGAGTAATGAAAGAATGTCTTCTTAGTACAGCGTCATATGTTACACCAGCACCATAATACTCGCATTAAATGTAATACTCGATGAGGCGAGAATGTTAGAAGTATTATTTTAGTTTCGTCGAAAGTCTTCGGTGGAGGGTTATGGCTTACAACTATCTAAAGCCGAATCATCAAACTTTGGTTACTATTAATTTCTAATTTATTTTCAAGTGAATTCAGAGTTAATAATCTTCTGAATGTATTATTCATTGAAAAATAAGTTAACTACATTTGTTCTGAATTGGTGCAATGCAATAACAAATTTCTTACTATAACGAAGGTTTCGTAACATTGACAATAGATGAGACACAAATATGTCTCATGACTACGAAAGATACAAAGAGATACAGATCGAAGGAGTCGCATAATTATAACGCAAGCATCACCACCTCTTCCATCACAGCTGACGGCTCTTGGAGCAACTGCAACACTAAACGCTACTTTCAATAGCTGCTCTTCCCGCTTGCACTGCCATCGTCATGCTTCAGCCACGTACACACTCCAGCCGCCGCCGCTCTGTCGTCCGCATCCCCCTCCATTCCTCCCACGCCAGAGGATGCCCCTGCTCGCCCGTCGCACCAGATCGCCCCCGAGACAAGAGTGGCCTTCGTTGTGCGCGCACCTCGCATGCACACGCCAGGATAGATTTTCGCTCGTAATTAAACCTAAAACTCCAGACATTTTCAGGATCTCAAGTTCGGGTAACAGAAATGCGGCGCTGTTGCGCAAAGTGCACACACATGTATTATATCAAGGTAATTAGATTGCTTTCTGCTTAAATACACAGACTGGACTAATACTACTCCCAATGTTGTGTCTTTCGTTTTATATCCGCAGTATCTTGTTACTTCATCATATACAGCAGACAGCCATTGCTGCCTCGGAATTTCAATTCGCCCCACCCCGGCGCGCTGGTGCTTCTCTCTCTCTCCCTCTTCTCTGTCTCTCTCTCTTGTCCTCCCCCACGCGCCATTGCTCTCCCCTCCCCTCGCCTCCGGTCCCCGCCCCGCCCCGCCCCGCCCCGCCCCCGCTCCCGGTGCCATACGGCGGCACCCCCCGTTGCTTTGACGGTCGAGGGAGCGATGTCTGCTTTTGTAGTCCGGTATTATTACTTTAGAGCGGGAGCGCCAACGCTAGGGAAAGTAGGCAAGGCTACTCGTAGCAGTTCCGCGCGTAAGGTCGGCGGAGGTGCGAGCGGTCGCGTGCGGCGGGCCGCGGGCGCCGCCCTCTGGGCGCCTCGCGTTCGTCGCGCCCTCGCATCAGGCGCTGCTCCCGCGGCGCCCGCCCGCGTCGAACCCCCCCCCCCCCCCCCCCGAACAAGTACAAATACGAAAGTCCTTTCAAGAAACTATACGAGTTATTTTATTTCAACAAATTACAGAAATTTGCAACGTTTAAGCTAGAACAAACATTTAAAATTTAAATAGTTTTAAGTAAAAGTGTTTAGTGATCAAATAATACAATTTCCACGCTGAACTGAGTACGCTAAAAATGTTATGTTGAGCTAGTGTTTGGAATGAGTTCTACCTTATAATTAGTGTCTATAATTAACTATTTAAGATAAAAAAATAATTGAAACTTTTATAAAAAAAATAACTACTGTCCCGCGACTTACAACATTGCGATAACGGTAATCTCCAGTTTCAATTTCTTTTTACTAATTTCCATCGGCCCCTGACTTGCGTGGCCCCGAGCGATCGCCCTGGCCACGCCAACCACCGGCACGGGGTCTCGCCCAGGGCAGGTCGCTTGTGTGCCAGAGTAGCCATCACTTTCGAGAATTAGAATTTTTACGGGGCTCGTGGGGATCTTCTTTTGTTAACGCTGTCTCATCTTTATATCTGCGGGTAATGTCCAGCAAAATAGAGGTGGTTACAGGGATTGCGTACTTGTATGAAAAGTACCGCGAGTCCGAACTCCAAGGGCATGAATTTTTCATCTTCGTTTCTCGTGATGTTTATGCGGAGGTCTTGTTGCTTATGTATCTCTCAGGGATTCAGCTTGCTTGAATATTTAATGTTGCGTGGCAAACCAAGACCAAGTGCATTAGAACGAGGGTCATTCCATATGTCATGGCAACTGTACATTATTTCAACCAATACAATACAAGGAATATAAATTCAATACATGCGACTGAAGGTCTCTCGAATGTTTGTCGAAATGCAGATACCAAGTATTCTTAGAATTGGAGGAAAATTCAAAGAACGTGAATAGAAAGCATGGTTTTATTAGCCCCGAAGGGAACCAACTTACATTAGTCTAGATCCTTCAAATCTTGCTTTCTGCATGCGCCTCGTACCCCCCCCCCCCCCCTTCTTCACACAGCTCCGCCGTTGATGAGCTGACCGATGTTCAGCTCGACTTCGCGTGCTACTCGTCCACTCGTCCACTCTATCTCGTCCCCTGCGCGACGGGACGTGCTCACTCGATGTTTGAAATGAAGACATCCTTGTTAATTAAACAACGCCCCCAAACCATCCACGATTTTAAACATCGATGTTTTTAAAACTGCATTAGTAATCATTAATATTCAAAGCGGGAGAAATTTGACAGTGGTCGCGTTTATTCATTTTTAATTCAAGATTTAATTGACAAAATAAATTATCTGATCGGTTTTTTTCTGATTGGATAATAACAACAACAACAATAATAATAATAATAATAATAATAATAATAATAATAATAATATAGCTTTCGTGTATCGACGATACCTCTATTTTAATTATTTTTAACCCTTGATCACTTTATTCTGAAGAATGTTCAATTTATGGATAACTCAAAATTATTGTGAGGTTTAATTATGATTGTGTTTTTCATTCAATAATAATATATAGATGACATAAAAACATCGGATATACCATCGATGGTAAAAAAACATGCTTAATCTCAAAAATGTGTTAAATGTTAAATACACCGATGATTTTATAAAAGCGTGGATGATTTCGTAACTTCAACATCGAAGTCGCGTCCCTAGTGCACACATGTCTGCAGGTCTCCGCCTAACGAGCCAATGGCACAAGGCCATGCACTGTCACTCCGTTCTTCATGTACATCCGCATGATACAGAAGAACATTTCTGCCATGAAGAACTGCGATTTATACCTGCGATCAGTTTTCGAAGCACAGCCTCTCGCATACCAACTTCTTGGAGGCTATCAACTAGCCAACGATGCACGCGATTCGATTTCATACAGAGGGAAAAAGGTTTTCGTATAGATAATTGTATTACTAATTTCTAAAACACTCTCATGAGCGTAGTGTGTACCATTGTGAAACTAAAAAGGTTGCATCTGCAGGACTGAACTACAAGAAACCAATGAGATGCGTTTTCTACTGTACTCGTAAAAAGATAAATGTCTAACCCATATGTTGCATCATTTTAACTATAATCCTAATGATACTAATTGAAGGAATAATAACAATTGTTGAAAATATAAATTTTGTTTAATAAGAAGAATTTGGCTTTAGTTTCCAGACCATTTCCGTTTCAACGTATCTCATTGGGTGAAGGGAACTAAGTCAAGTTAATTTTTGCGTAATCTGAAAGCGGAGCGAATCATTTTGTCGTATGCTTGCACCAACTTCTTATAAAATGGAAACCGGGAATGAAAGGAAAAGGCTAAAAAAAACAGATATACTCATCTGAAATTGAAATAAGAGGTTCGGTACACCAAAATTAATGTAATTTATGTAAAATATCCTCAAACCCTTGAAAGACATTTCTTGTCAAACAAGAAAAATATATATTAATTTTGAAAAAAGGTATACCAATTGTTTCTTGAGCTCGTACTATATGGAATTTCTGTTCGCTATTTACACATTTCCATCTCGTTCGATATTAACCAATACAAAGAGAAATAAATGTTGGGAGTATTTTTATCTTGACCCTAGCTTATTTTGAAATTTGTTTCTCAATCATTTCTGGAAATGTCTGAATTGAAAGTGATTAGGTAGATCCCTGTACGTTGCATGAGTGTGTACGTTAAAGTTAATAAATATTCAAAAATGGCTCCTGTTTTCGAAAACAACACATTTCCGTGCAAAAAGTGTGACCACCTAATATGTTACTTATGATGTGTGGGATGTACCTGTGTCTACATCGTCTGGTTGGTGATTCTTCACATCTGTGAAAAGTCGTCATGTGTTCATATCCGCGGTGCGTATTCTCTATTTAAAACATTTCTTTTCTCTGCATCTATTTTATTATTTTGTTCCTAACAATATTCCGGCTATCTCAATTATTATTGTAAACGCAGGGATTTTCTTATATTCCTTTGTAAAACGTTTTTATCTCGGGGATATTGTATAATAATGAGTGACACTGAAGCTCCACCGCTCTGCGAGGTCTACGCCGATAGGGTTTTTGTGTTGGTTTTTCATTCGATGAACCACGCTTACACTTACTGAAATGAAAGAAAAACATTGGTTAAAGAATTCCTTACGCACAACACATGGTCGCGTCATTTGTTTTCTCGACTACCTTGGAAGCCATTCGACAGATTGACGTACAATAAAATAATATACTCTAATAACCCTTATCATTATAAATTACAAATCATATTCACACACATTAACATACAATAACATTTATTCATTCGTCTGGCGTCCAGATCAACGCAATTTTACTGTTTGAAATCAAATGGTCATTGATATTACGTTACTTTTCTTTATGATTAAAACAACCTTTGGCCTTGTACATTACTATTGTTCTGTCTCTACTGTGAATCTCAGTTCCCTTTCGCTGATCTTCGACATCCCTCTTGCTCGGCAAATCTCCTTGCTTATAGTGGTTGAACGCTCCTTTTGCTTATTGTGGTAGTAGTAGAGGTAAGGGCGAGTTATTGTTATGTAAGCAATGCAGAAAAATCACATCTGCAATTCATTTAACATTACAAATAAGTTTTCTGTATCGCGGGAACGAAAGTGTCTAGTTTTTTCAAATATTGCTAATCTCGCGCTTTTTTAATTTGATTTTTATTTATTTATTTATCTTTAACTTTAACTCAACTACTTATAGTTAAAATTATGGGAAAGGGTTCTGAAACTACTGGAACCCAAGAAAACGTGCGCAGACCCCAATACGTCACATGCAGTTTTTACTGTTTTTTTTACTAAATAAATTAAATCTAAATAATTTACGTCCAGAAGCAAAACAAGAGGTTATCGCAGTATTTTCTGAATGTACCAGGGAAACTGAACAAAAACCTCATCGAGATGGGGGCTATTGACCCGGAAGCTGAAATATATTATTTGTTACAAACGTGTTAAGTATTTTTAAAAAAACATTATACAATACAAATGTAGAATAATCCATTATAAATCACTGTTTTGTTACAATAATCATTATTTTTCTTTTGGATGATCAGTATAGTCACTAATTGTATAGAAACGGTTATGCAGCAGAAACTATTTTACTTTTACGTTAAATTTGTCTACCGACTTCAATTGTTTAATGTCATTTGGCAATGCGTGGTAAAGTAACGTTCATTTATTGTATGTGGATTTGTGATAGCGAACTGTTGATACTGGCCGTTGATGGACGTGATTTCTACGACGTGTGTTGTAATTATAAATTTCAGTATTGCATGAAAATATGTTCCCACTGTTTAGCAAGTCAGTTTGACAAATATTGTAGATTCGTAAATAAATAGGCAAGGCAATGGTAAGATTCCAAGTTCAATGAAGAGAGGCTTGCAGAGATTACGAGGATGACATTTTTCATTCGAATAATTTTCTTTCGCAATCTAAAGGTCTGAATACTACATGATGAGCTTCCCCAAAATATTATGCATATCTCAGGTGGGAATGAATATTTGCAAAATACACGCAACGACCTACATGAAGGCTGATAATTTGGAAGAATTATAAATGCGTAACATAATGAACTATTTATTTAGTTTTTAAATATGTTATATGTACATTCCATTTGAGGTTTAACTGAATTGAGAAACTTAGAAATTTTGTTACCATGACATCAGCTTATTGCATATTGTTTATTCTCAATGGAGCATACGATTGCAGATTTGAAATGCAAAAATGCATTGAAACTGTTTTTCCTACGTTAACTATTAATTTATGATTACAAAAGCAATTTGAAATTTCAGACATCGTACTATTTATTGTTTCTTTTTTACAAAAAACATTCGTGCCATCGGCAAACAGAACCGTTCTTCCGGTTTTAATAGGCGAGGGCTTGGCGTTTATGTATAACAGAAAGAGGATAGGATCTAAGATCGAACTTTGCGGGACCCCATATTCAAGTGGTATAGAATCAGAAAGATAAGTGAATAATGTCCTTTCGTGCCAGTACTGTAATTCTACTTGTAGGTATGTTTCCAGCTTGATCTATATCGGTGCCAGGGAAAAACAACAATAAAATGAAGAGAAGGAAAAGGGCAAAAATAAGTCAAAGTTCCAAAAATGGGCATCGAAAGCTAAAATACACACAAAGAGGCATAATAAAAATCTTCTAAAATATCTCCAGAAGCACAGTTTATTTATTCCTATTGTGAAAAGTCATCAAATTTATCAATAATAAAAGAGCATTTTGCTTAATTTCCAGATTCTCGTAATAAAAATATATGTCAAGCAGAAATATTTTGACAGAACTCAAATACATTGACGAAAGGCTGGTTGCGATAGCCGAGATCGCGCAGGCAGTCTCGTCAGTGCCGTAGCGATCTCGGACCCAAAGATCGCGCGATCGAGTCCCGCCTAGGGCATGGTTGTATTGTGTTCATCCTTTCCCCCCTATCATCATCATCATATCGTCTCAGTCTCATACTTACCATACCGTTACACGCAATAGTGGTTGCTAATAACCTAGAAGTTAATGCAACCTTAAATAGCAAAAAAAAAATGACGAAACGTTGTTCATAAAACAACGTAGGTAAGTGCTCAAAACACTATGATGTTTGAGTGCGATTAAAACTGATTACATCGTTATTCAGGCGAAAATTCTCGGTACATTCGTAGAAATCGACATCTGTCAAAACTAAACAAATCCTGTAATGTAGCGTATATTACAGTAACTGTTGCTGCTAATGCGTATTTCACCTGTATCTAAGCGCATTCGCTCTATTCTATCAAGTAATGGGACCGCCACGCACTAGAATACCTTGCCTTGTTGGTTTGTGCAATGAGAGATAGGTTGTTTGCGATGACGCGCGCTAATGTGATGTGATACGTTATCTTCCGCTTGAGCAACGTGTTTGCAGGAAGTACGAATGCAAACAGAGCGTCGTATCTCATACAATTCGTGTCAGTTCAGTGGTCTTAACATTGTTTAGCTCGGTGTTGTTTAGGACTTTACATTGCGTGATATTCCATATTGACAGAAGGTTTAGATATCTTTTTGTGATTGTCCGTGTTGCACCTTAAATAACCATACATAGAGATGCATGGGAATGAGATGAATGTCAGTAGTTGGCATGTAAAGCGTAGAGAATGCACATTACAGAAGGCTGATGTTTGTATTCCGAAGTTGTCCAATAATATTAGTGTAGTTACCCAATAATATTAGTTTTAGAATAATGCACATTAATTTTTTTAAATATATTGGGTTTTGTAATGTATCATAAACTTGTGATTTAAAATTTATAATAATTAACCTATTTTCTATTTCACTCCACACTTGAGGGAGTCAAAATCTGTAAACTAACAATTTATTAGGTTTCGCCAAGTTTACGCTACTACAGTACAAATTTATAAATTTTGTGTGAATTCGCGAAGTCGCCCCTGTACAAGAAACCGAAATATTATGATATTGTTTTGGGAACCTGGCTCTCTGTGTTCTTCCTCCTATCATTGGGTTTATATTACCTGCTAATATATACACACAAATTTTACAATGCCATCAATATGAACCGCAATTATTTATTGACAAACACAGAATTTCAAAATGCTACACGGCGAATTCTGCACTCCGCCGTATATACACCTGCTTTCTATAACCCACTGCACCAACACATAACATAATACAAAAAAATTACCCTTTAAATACAACGACATATCTTGAAAAAAAATTCAATAACACTCACTCATTCATACCTATTTAAACTGCATTCATTCACGCGCGTGCACTCGTTTTGGAAAAATCTCTAATGGTCATTCCTAATAATTATTTAGTTGGTTACAATCTTGGCCTTGTTATAAGTGTTCCGAAAGTGCGTCACCTCCATGGTTGCTGGACCCCGTAAAATGGCGCCGTCTCCGCTGCTGCGATTATTTGCGCCTTCTCGTCGCGGGTACCATCCTTTTCTTTTTGAACTCCAAATCGAAACACTCGCGGACTACATTCCTTACTATGGAACACCACTCTACGACCTTCCAACCAACTTTTACATGAAAACTCCAGATTTCACTTCTGCCACTACCATATCGCCAACCCCTCTGTCCATATGCATACAGCTATTCTCTTCTGTCAAACTCGCTGTACATTTTTGTATCCTAATTTTAGATGTCTTATGGTTTCCACAATTTCTTTATTGTAATACTTTGTAATTAAACTTAAAATAAATTTAATTACCCTTCCCCTATTAAAAATTCCTAATATTTTATTGTCTAAACGTTTGTGTAATCACCCATTTCTTATATCCTTCACTTGTCTTTTACAAACATACGAACATTCATTCGTATAATAAAAGATTTTTATTATTATATAATATTTCAAATTTCGAGTGACTTTGTATCCTTCCCAAACGGTTCTTTGTTTATTTATTTATTCTTCCCAAGTCTGCAACCAGCATAGTTCCTTGGATTTTTTAGCAATAAACACTTTGTACTTCCACCCCTGCACCTTCGACTGTTTCTCTTTTTATTTAATACATCTGTTTGTAGTTATCTTATTGCATCTGTTTAGTAATAATTGTGTCGCGTTCGAGTGAACCGTCACGGTACAAATGATCAGGGACGGAGGTAAACAGTTCCATATATTACATCAAAGGTGGAATACGTAAGCAGAATATTATTCACAACACAATAAATGTAAATTGTTAAATTTCTTTAAATGTTTAACGTAAATTATAAAATATTTCAAACATTTCAGGTAACAGCAATAAAATGTACAATATACGAATAAAATAATTACATCATTGTAAAGAATATCAGGACTGAAAAATCAAGGTATAAATTATGCTAATGGCCTGCTTTTGCAAAAATGCTTATTTATTTATTTATTTATTTATTTAATTATTTGTTTATTTATTTATTTATTATCAGAAACAGTTAAAACTGTGTGTGACGTGCTACGGGGAGGAGTTAATCGGAATCCCTGCTCAGTACCATGGTGTAGGGAGAGAAAGTAGGAAGAAAGAAAAAGTACCCGACCTGGCAGGCCGAGGTGGCTAAGAGCGTCCACCGACTGAGCGCTTTCGTCCAAAGTGTCCCGGGTGCGAGTGCGGCCTTGGTCATAGTTGTTTGTCCTTGCGTCTTGCTGAACCCTGATCAGGGGAACCCGTAGATGTGTTTGTGTGTAGCGTGTGGTGGAATATGCATCCCATCAGCACGTAAGAGGGAGTCGCGTGCGCAGACAGTGATCCGGGCGAAGCGGGGCCCAGCGGGACCGAAGGGCGCGAAGTGGGGCGAAGCGCGGCCAAGCGGGGCCATGCGGGGCCATGCGGGGAGAAGCGGAGCGAGGGGGCGCGCAGCGGGGGAGGCGAGGGCTGGGGTGGGCGAGGCGGCGCGCCCTCGGAGGCGCTCGCGAACGCAGCGCCTCGGCGCCGGTGAATGAACGCCCGGAGGATGCGCATTGATTTTCAATGCGCGCGGCGAGGCGGGCGCCACGTGGGGCCACATCCGGGCCACATCCCCGCTCCGCCGCCGGCGGGGACACGTCGCGCTCTCCCGGTTGTACGGCCTATTACGATTGTACGGTAACGGGCGCGACACTTCGTGATTCCGAGAAGGGGAATTCAGGCCTGCGGTCCCGCCAAGTTTTGCGGTGGACACTTCGTATCACTATAGTCCGCTTGACGTGTCAAAATGCATCGGGTGATAATCGATTTTATGGCAATTCAAACTAACGGTCTCGTGAAAGTTGACGCTTTCGAGAAGAAGCTTAAGAGAAGTCATATTACGGAGTTCAGTGCCGAGATTCGCGGAAAAACTACACGAGGTGCAGTTTCAAGGTTGGAGGTTGGTCAAGAGCGTTTATGGATTTTTCTGTTGATATTCACAATGACAGTGATGATACCTAATATTATAGAGAGAATAACTTCGAACTTTCTCAAACTATTAATGTCAGGCAACTACTCACTAGTAAACCTAGTTTGGCGACTTGGAAAATCGGCAACAACTTCAAAAACCAATACCAATACAGAACCTTTTGAATCACTCTGCGGAACGTAAATCGACATATTCATAAGCTACAGTTTATTTCAAACCAATACACTGAGTACTTGTAATCAAACTGGTTAGAACAGGCTGTGCCCTTATCGGCGCTAGCTTCAAATAACTCCAACTATAACGCAGTGTCATGTATTGTCTCCATAGTATTTGATGACGCTAAAGCTTTCCGATGATGGGATTTCCTTCCGTGAAAATTTGCGGTGAAAACAGGTCATACTTACGTAACACGCCGGGGTGGTTTCCCAGTTGAAGCGTGTTCGAGAGTACCGATAATTTTCTCGGCCTGAGAGTCCATGGAGAACAATTTTCAGGCTGAGAGTCACCATGGCAGTGGATAAAGACTTTCAGCTAAGGAATCCAAGTTGTGGCGACGCCGCGCCGCCGCGGAGTGCTGGCTGTAGCCCGCCAGAAGGCGCCAAGAATTCTCAGGATGTTAGTCCCGAGATTCCTAGTCGGTCACCCAGCCAGAAAGCCGTGATATCTCGAATTCGCTTAACCTTTGTTACTTCACGTAGGTACTTAATTCGGCCAGCGAGGCCGGTTTCACGATCGCAGCCTTACAGTAGAATCATCGTGTATTAGCCTGGAGGGCTGAGGGAAACCACGAAAGCCCCGGCCGGGATGTCGGCGCGATGAACTCTGGGCCACTTTGCTCGGTCCGACTGCTTTGCAAGACCCCCAATAGTGTAAAGACCAGGCGTCAACATTGTGCTCCATTTGCACAGCCCACCCCACATGGCGCGGGCGCGCGCCAGCCATGGCACCGGGAGAGGTGGCGCAGGGGATCCATTGATGTCATTGCGGTCCCTCTGCCCGGGAGGTCCTACCTTCGAGTCCCGAAGTGGCAGGATTTTGTCAGCGAGGTCTGGTTCTGCCGCTATCGAGGTGAGAATTCTTCCGGCCGGCCGCGCTGATTGGTAGTTTTCCATGCTTTCTTTCTCCCATCAACACAAGGCGAATCCGGAGCACTACCCTATCAAACGAGCACGGAATCACTAGTAATCAATCAGTCACCCCTGTCGTGGTTGCCTTCGCTGCCATCGGAGCTCTCCGCTCGTCGCTCCAATGTCGCGCGGCGGTCCGGGCACTGCCAGCGCCCACTTGCTGTGCGGAGACAAATGTTGGCGGCGGCGGCGGCGGCGGCACTCCACGCAGGAGAGACCCGCGTTCTCCCGCGGGGACGGGACGATCTAGCGTGCTAGGTCAGGGGAGGTCTCTACCAGTGTGGAGAATAAACGCTTTTGCTGGGGGGGGGGGGGGGTGAAAGGTATTGCGAGTGGTCTCTAATACCAAAATTTGAACACAAATAAGCAACGCCACCCTATCCACTACCCTTTCCTCCACGGCAACCCTTCAATGATCATGCGCTCTTCGGCGACACTTCAATGTTCGGAAGTGGTCAGCATTATCGTACGTAATTAGAGTGCTTTGGAAATTGTCACTGAATCCCCGACTTGCGAGCGAGGGGGGATGTATCAGGAAATTTCCAAACCACGAGTGGTATTTAATAGGACTATTCCATGAATGAAATTACGCCCAACAGAGTTGAACGAATATGCGCCAAATATTGAAAATAACTTAGAGCATGTTAAAGTCAAACAGGTTATGTTATATTACATAAGTGAACGTCAACACAGCGATCGATACATAACTCCTCCTAAGATAGATGAGTCGCATCTTATTGGCCAGTAGGAAGGAGCGGTAGGAAAAATCGGATAGAAAAACGATATTTTTTTAGGTAAATCGCCCTCCTGAGATATTTTATTGGTATAATTGAACACTATTGGTTTTAATTTCATATGTGGAATAGTCGATGTAATTCTCTTATTGGAATTACCTTGAATTATCGTACGAGTAAAATGAAATAATATTGTATATTAATACATACAATCGCTACTCTTTTATCGTATTTATGCCTGCCTCATACTTCAGCAATGGTGCAATTGAAGGTAAACTATACCGAGCCCTATCCTAATTTTTTGATAAATTTTCTTTGTAGGTAGATAAAATGGATACAATTCTGACTAGTAGGGAATGGAACACTAATGAAAGTCTCAAAGAAAACAACTCGAAGCGCGAATGTGTAATGAATGTAACGCGCTATCAGAGTGCTCGCTGCGTTCGAGCGCAACGAGAGGAACCCCGCCCACCGGCGCACCCTGCCCACGCAACTCCCCTCCGGCCGGCGCGGCTTTGTGCGCGCCCCCCCCCCCCCCCGCCTGCATTGCTTGCATGACATACGACCGCTCGAAGAGCGCGGGGCCCGCACCCGACGCGCGCGCGCCGGACGAAACGCTCAATCGAGAACGACAGCGCGCGACGAAGGCGGTGCGTTTCCTCATTGGCGCCCAACGTGGGGCGCGAGTGTCCCGCTCTCAATGGCAGCCCTGCGACGTCGTGGGCTCCAGTGAGGTGCGACAAAAATGATTTTAAGAAGAAAGTTTGGAAACATCTTATTTGCTTTCTCGCATATTGAATTCGTAGTATAAAGGAAGTTGAGTGGATAATTTTTGTTCCCACACGTAGTAAATTACTTCCTCTAACAAAGTGCTTGCGAACTCAATACTCTGTGACTTCACAAATCTGCTCCCCTGCTCCGAGCCGCGCTGTGCCGCGGAGCGAGGCCCCACGGGTTGGCGGGCGTCCAGTGTTCCAATGATGGCACGGAAGTGGGGGGAATATGTTCGATCGATTATTACGTTTTTAAACCGTAATTAATGAATTGTCTTGAACGTGTCAGAGGTACGTTCTCCGGTTGTGCTGTAATGTTTGATTCAATACAAATATAAAAAATTTTGTATGGATAGTGCTAATGCACATAATAACTTGACATAAACATCAATTTGAAGTATTCTTTTAATATTTTTTAACCTACACATTTCTTTAAGTATGTCCCTCTACAGTAATATTTAACTTTGAATACATCGTTGATTTTTTTAGTGCAAGTGCTTCGAAGTATTTCTGAAGAAGTTCCTCAAAATGCAATCGTTTTCTCTGAAAAAGAGATCAAAATCGCGCCTTTTTTTTCTTTTTTGTAGGAACGCTCAAACGACATTTTCTTAAAAACGGCTCCATTTTTTAAAATGGAAATTTTCATATATGATCAGTTTTTACCATTCTATAATTTACTTGAAGTCATTTTTCAATTCTAATATTATGGGGTCGAAAATTTGAGAAATTGCGAAAAAAGGATGCGGAGCGGCTGAAAGGACTTGCTTACCTTACAGAGGTAATTGTTCACGGGTTTTCAGCACACATAAGAATTTTATTTGAAATATAAAATTCGTTCTTGGTATAAACTATGTTGTTTACGAGAACCTCTGCTCAAGAGAGGTGTAGTACCGAAGATGATCCAAGGAAGAAGAAGGGGTAAAAGGGATTATATCGCCCCCAAATCGATCATCGCGATGAGACAATGATCTGTAATAAATATTTGTTACTGCTCTATCAAGTTACGAATGTGCTGTTTGAAAGATGAGCAAGGACGAGGTTGAAATTACTTCTGCTGCACAAATATTCACTCATCTTGGAATCTGCGCACTCGGTGTCAAAGAAGGGGCAGGGCGCTTGAAATTTGACAATTCATGGCAAAGATGAGGTTGTCAGAGAAGCGTAGTAGCACTATGTTGCTTTGTAAGAAAGATGATTCCGATGCATATAGTATTGCCAACGTGCGCCTAAAATGTTCCATTTCGTCGTATAAATATATTAAAATGTACTGAAATATATAGTTTTGGATTTATGTAAAATATGTAATTATACCAAAACATGTAAAAATGTGTAAAATAAAAATTGTTATAAATAATTTAGAATGACTTTTAAACACTAAACAATACTATTGAATGCACCTATATTGTCCTTGTAAAAGCATGTATTAACATAAAAATCCGCTCTCTATGTTTATTATTATTATTATTATTATTATTATTAATTCTTATTCTTATTATTATTATTATTCCTGGATGGTGTCTAATTACGGTGCTTTCGAAATATGTCAAGCCTCCCCTCTCCTCGTGTGCTGAATTGCGGTGCATTTCCAAATTGGGCACCACATCGGCTGCACGCTAGAGTCCCAACCCAATTTTGATTCCTGCATTCGACGCCAACACAACGGTCTCGATAACATTTATCCCTTAGTACGTTCGCCCTCTGGCTTAGCGGAAACACGATCTGATTGCGACTCATTGCTTCAGTGTTGATCATGTCCTACAGTGCCGTTTGTCGGAAAATCTTTTCTTATCTGAAACATTTTTGTTTTCGGTTGTGGCCTTGCTATCATTTTCAGGAGACATTTCTTCATCTATATTTTTTTATTCTAAAATTATTTTCCAAAACAACGAAATGGCCATAATGATATTTTCCTTTATTTCATATCGCGAATGTATAATTTTTTTCGGCATAAAATATTAAGCATCAAATCATAAAGCTTATGAGATGTAAGAATATTTATGACAAACTTATTTCGCCGTCTCACAGGAAATATTTTTCGCGCAGTTATTTCAGAATTGTACTACATTTTCTGTACGACAGCAAAACGATATTTTTAATTTTCCATAGAATGCTCAAAAATTAAAAACAAAAATGACTTGAAATTTTTCAAATATTGGTGGAAGAATGTTCTCTTAAGCCTACTAGTACTACGCTGTTCTTGGAATGAAAAAACAGTATAAAGCAATTTTGTTTCACTCGCCTATCGTATTGCATTATCATTCTGCCCTCTTCACTATGTTTGAGTGATAAGTGTTATAATTATTATTACAAATGTTCACGTATCTCTGATATGTACACCGGCCTGTCATTGTCGACTTGTCGCACATAGGATAACGCACGCGCACTTTTCTTGAAGCCTTAACGCGCGGAGGCGTGCGTATCACGACGAAACGGCGAGTTCCTTCACTCTTCCACAGCCGCCCCTGCACCTCGAGTCCCAAAGAGACTGAGAAAGAGGCGCAGGAAGGGAAGAAGGGGCCGAAAGCGCGCGCGTTGCGGAGTGATCCGGGGAAGACGGGAGGAGGGCGGGGGGACAGGTGAGGCGTCCCTGAATGTGGTCATTTGCCAGGCGAGAATGTAAAGGGCCTGCTATTTTCTCGATTACCAATGCCGCAACGCCCCTCGCTATATTGTTACGACCCACTCAACCGTACGAAGCGCCGATATCGCCTATATATGCCATCACGGAACTCCGATTTACTTCTTTCTGCGCTATTTTTTTGGAAAGCGTACGTTGTGATGCAATAATCTCTAGTGATTCTACGTCGAGATGGGTTTTGGACCAAGAGAGTTACTTGTGGTCGAGTATCTCGTAAAGAGTCTAGTATTCGTAATCGAAATAAGATAATAAACGTTTTCGTAATTTTGTGCCATTACCCGTGGTTATGTTTTACTTTTTGGGCGGAGGGCTCACAAAATTACAAGAGAAAGTAGCAATCAATACTTTTCGGAAATAATGTCAAGTCCTTGCTTTTCACGAACGATTCTCAAGTGTGTGTCTTGGCGTACGGTTATTCTCGAATAAACTGGATGGCATTGCATTGATAATGCATTTCTGTTATACGAATATACCATTTAGAACTATGATTATTGCTAACAATTTATTAACAAATTAATTGGCGCAAGAGCGAAATTTTACCTACGCAATTGCTTGTAAAAATTGTATTTTTACTTTCTGACCTTACGAATACTTCGTAAGACGAGAAAGTTATATATTCGTGTGCCAGAAAACGGCAATTTTTTTTCTCGTTTCTATTACAAACAAAAATTCATCAATAAAGGAAAGTCCTACGCCTTACATAACAATAATTTAACATTAATTACAATACAAAAATTATGTATTAATTTAGTTTCAATAATTACTACGCATGTATAATGATTCCCCGAACTCATTCAAAGAAGGAATGGGTAATTATTAGTTAATAATGACAGTAACCGAGTAAATAATATATAGGGAGGTAAAATGAGAGCCACAGGAAATGAGGAGAATACCCAGAAAATCGGCTTCAAAATCGAGTTAAGCACCACGCATTGAGCACGGTAATCAACTTTTGGGTTCTGTATTCCGAAGTGGAAAACAAGAGCGCTCATCCTGTCGTTGGATTGTCTTCCTTCATATAACGTAATTCCATTCAGCCATTTATTAGTTTCATTATTATTTTCTTATTTTGTTGTTGTTCTATTTTTTATTATTTTATTTTAGTTTGTACATTATTCAGAGTTTTCCGAAAATTGTTTAGCCTCTGACCCTACCATTCACGGATTACACGATTTGTTGGTGTTTGGATTAAGCATCACGTTGCAAGACGTCGCAGCCTCGACCATATTTACCTCAAAATTCATGTGAATTGTGTTTCGAGCTTTCTTCATAGACGACAAAAACGGACATTTTACAGTTTGATAGCGCGTTTTAGAAGTTTGGTTTGTAGATACAAGCGATATTTAATTATGGTTGCATACCAAAGACTGCGTGAAATGTTAACTACGTAAAGCAGAATTTTAGCAGCTTCTGTAACTTCTTTTGGATGCTAAGAATTCTGTATTACATTGACGACCCATCATTATCATCATCATCATCATCTTGCTACTACTACAAAACTATTCAGAACTGCTGCATCGTCCTTTGAAAATAGAACCCACGGCGAGAGAGATGAAAAAAGCATACGTATAATACTAGTATTATACAAACACCTTATTCTATCCGTGACATACCTGCGAAGTGTAACGCTATTGAATTATTGTTTCCAATTCCCGGAGAGGAGGGGATGGAACCATGCGTGATAACAGGCCGTACCATGCATAACGCAGTAAAAAAACAACAAAAACATTGGGATGATTTTGAATGTCTGAATTGAGAAGAAAAAATATTTAAATCGCAACAAGCAATTTGTACCTTTAAGGGGAGTCGCCCGCGGCAAGGCGAGAGCACTCGGCGCCCAGTGCGCTCAGGCAGCTTTCCCTTTGGACTATGACCTTTCGCGGGCACAATAATCGGCATCGCAGGCCGCCAGCGGGCCAACCCTGAGCCAGGCCAACAGTCTGTGTACTTCGATTAAAACACGACGGCCTTTCAAGGCCAGGGGGCGAAAGGAGTGGGGAACACTGTCGTCTAACCGGGAACTTCAGTGCCAAAAAGTTAAGTCGCAACGAGGCTCACGATTCTAGGACGGTGTCCCTCTTGCCAGCTCGTGACTTTAAGGATTGCCTCTTATAATCGGAGTATAACGCAATGGGCGAAATGGGCTCACGAACCACATCGGAGCAATGACGGGTAGGTGGCCTAACGTTAAGTAGAAGTCTCAACCGAGGGGGGCTTCTGCTGGTCCACGAGGGTTCAAAGGCGTGAATTAGTAATAATTCAACGCATTGCATTCTATTTGATTAACCGTATACAATCATCCGTATACAATATAATTCGATGGATAGGACGTGAACGGCAACAAATTCTACTTGCGAACAAACAAAACTGACTTATTTGTGCCACGCATCATCAAAACGTGCGCTCGCAAAGTACTGGCAATTCCTGGCGACGCGGCCCGGGCCGGGGGCAGGCAAGTGGGGGCGTTGGGCGTGTGTTGCTCGCCAGTCGTCTTCCGGCCGGAGGCACTCGTGGAATGCGCCCCCCCCCCCCCCGCCCTGCTTGGGCTGCTTGCTAGGAGGCCTTGCACGCCGTCCCTCCAGCCCCCTTCACGCACACCGCCCTTTCTGGCACTGGGTGGCAACGCACCGAAACGTTTAAAAAAAATGTTGTATCTTGCTGTTCTCTGCCAATATGCGTGCAGTTTAAAATATATATTATTGTATTTTGATCCTATTAGAACGTAAGCAATGAAATGTGTCCAGATGCCTTGTTATATTCTGTTTCTATCGTTTAAGGTGTGTTCAGAAACATCGTTTGAAATAATCCTTAGGTAACTGGAAGCGATATAATCTTAAGGCGAAATGCACCGAAAAATACTTGTAGGAAAATTCAATAGATCGCAGCACTATCACAGGGGAATTTACTTTACTGATAACGTCTGAATCAATGGACCGATTTTCGATTTGTAAACGGCATTTGGCGCCCTTTTAAAATAGAATTTACGCTATGATGACCTTTTTCCAAAAATCTAGCAAAAACGCGAATTTGGAATTAGTTCTCAAACTTCCGAGAACAAATTTAAAAATGTGGCCTCATAGCGCGATGGCGACATGCTTCCTAAATCCAACGCTGTGACAATAATGCAAATCGGACGAATAGGACCGTGGTAAAGTGAAATTTACGAAAACACCTCGCCCCCCGCCCCACTTCCCCCCTCTGCGCCGTTGCGTCACCCACCCGCCCGTTGTGGGCCCTCTGTCAGCGCGGTGGCACGGCCAGGCCCAGCGTCGTGCGGCCAGCCCCGACGGACGGACGGAGGAGGCGGTACTTGCGGGACACGCAAGCCACACACTCGGTTTACGCGTTCGTCACTTTGCATCTCAATCTATTTTTCCACGGATATCAAACTAAAGATTCTATACTACTATTACAGACCGAGGTAAACGGTCTGTAATAGTAGTACATAACTACCTTTTTCACATATTTCCGTCTTCCTTCGAATACCATTTTAAAATTGTTTGATGCATTACCCAAAATATTGATTCCGATTTTTAACTATTTTTTTTAAGGAACTAATTGTGTAAATATCCGCATTATTCCATCTCCTCACATCTTATTTTAGATATATTTTACTTCTAAGGTCATCTGTTATCACACCACCTTGGTCTAAGATCTTCCGTTGTCAAATACCATAAAAAATGAGGGGAGTATACGCACGAGTTCTTTTATCCTACAACTCGATTTTTGATCTCAAAACGACGTTTATCTGCTTTAAAGAGTTCATCTGGTGAATCTCTTTTCCCAAGTAAAATAGTCGAAGCTAATTTTAAAAATGTTTTCGCACTTTCGGACAAATTTAAAAAAAAATGCATTATCTTGGCTGCCGGGTGACGTCGCGTCGAAGGCTGTTTTGCCGACGTTTCGACCATTTTGTCGTGGTCTTCCTCAGGGCTGCTATGCCTATACATCTGATGGCATGGACATGGTAAGACCACGACAAGATGGTCGAAACTTCGGCAACAATCTTCGACGCGGCATCACCCGGACAGCCAAGATCATGCACATGACTCTGGCCGAGGAAGCCTACGACTTCAAATTTTAAAAAAGTGGTAAAATAGCGGTCTGGCGAGCTGTATCCTGACTCCAACAACCATCGACAACAGTCATCGAAATAAGATAGTATGAATCATGACTTATCCCAGCGTACTTGGTAAGTTATTTTGATATAAAATAAATATGTTATATTTGTATAATTTTGAAGGGAATAAATAATTCCTGGTGAGTCATTTCATACAGACTACGTAAATGAATAAAGGGTAATGATGCAATTGGTAAATTCTTCAGATACATTTAAAACTTTCAGATAGATTCCACGAAATTAAGTTTTTTCCCATTTTTTGCCCCAATTTCGGGTTTTGGGCTTCATTTCTTTTCAAGCGTTTAATTTCGAAACTAATAGTCGGATTGAAGTCTCGTTTGCACCATTGAATTTCTCGTCTAGAGTTGTACTTGTATACGTGATTTCAGATCGATTCTACGAAATTAAGTTTTTCCCCAATTTTTTCCATTGAATTTCCGTCCGTCTATCCGTCAGTCCGTCTATCCGTCAGTCCGTCTATCCGTCAGTCCGTCTATCCGTCAGTCCGTCTATCCGTCAGTCCGTCTATCCGTCAGTCCGTCTATCCGTCAGTCCGTCTATCCGTCAGTCCGTCTATCCGTCAGTCCGTCTATCCGTCAGTCCGTCTAACCGTCAGTCCGTCTATCCGTCAGTCCGTCTATCCGTCAGTCCGTCTATCCGTCAGTCCGTCTATCCGTCAGTCCGTCTATCCGTCAGTCCGTCTATCCGTCAGTCCGTCTATCCGTCAGTCCGTCTATCCGTCAGTCCGTCTATCCGTCAGTCCGTCTATCCGTCAGTCCGTCTATCCGTCAGTCCGTCTATCCGTCAGTCCGTCTATCCGTCAGTCCGTCTATCCGTCAGTCCGTCTATCCGTCAGTCCGTCTATCCGTCAGTCCGTCTATCCGTCAGTCCGTCTATCCGTCAGTCCGTCTATCCGTCAGTCCGTCTGTCCGTCAGTCCGTCTATCCGTCAGTCCGTCTATCCGTCAGTCCGTCTATCCGTCAGTCCGTCTATCCGTCAGTCCGTCTATCCGTCAGTCCGTCTATCCGTCAGTCCGTCTATCCGTCAGTCCGTCTATCCGTCAGTCCGTCTATCCGTCAGTCCGTCTATCCGTCAGTCCGTCTATCCGTCAGTCCGTCTATCCGTCAGTCCGTCTATCCGTCAGTCCGTCTATCCGTCAGTCCGTCTATCCGTCAGTCCGTCTATCCGTCAGTCCGTCTATCCGTCAGTCCGTCTATCCGTCAGTCCGTCTATCCGTCAGTCCGTCTATCCGTCTATCCGTCAGTCCGTCTATCCGTCAGTCCGTCTATCCGTCAGTCCGTCTATCCGTCAGTCCGTCTATCCGTCAGTCCGTCTATCCGTCAGTCCGTCTATCCGTCAGTCCGTCAGTCCGTCTATCCGTCAGTCCGTCTATCCGTCAGTCCGTCTATCCGTCAGTCCGTCTATCCGTCAGTCCGTCTATCCGTCAGTCCGTCTATCCGTCAGTCCGTCTATCCGTCAGTCCGTCTATCCGTCAGTCCGTCTATCCGTCAGTCCGTCTATCCGTCAGTCCGTCTATCCGTCAGTCCGTCTATCCGTCAGTCCGTCTATCCGTCAGTCCGTCTATCCGTCAGTCCGTCTATCCGTCAGTCCGTCTATCCGTCAGTCCGTCTATCCGTCAGTCCGTCTATCCGTCAGTCCGTCTATCCGTCAGTCCGTCTATCCGTCAGTCCGTCTATCCGTCAGTCCGTCTATCCGTCAGTCCGTCTATCCGTCAGTCCGTCTATCCGTCAGTCCGTCTATCCGTCAGTCCGTCTATCCGTCAGTCCGTCTATCCGTCAGTCCGTCAGTCCGTCTATCCGTCAGTCCGTCTATCCGTCAGTCCGTCTATCCGTCAGTCCGTCAGTCCGTCTATCCGTCAGTCCGTCTATCCGTCAGTCCGTCAGTCCGTCTATCCGTCAGTCCGTCTATCCGTCAGTCCGTCCATCCGTCAGTCCGTCCATCCGTCAGTCCGTCCATCCGTCAGTCCGTCCATCCGTCAGTCCGTCCATCCGTCAGTCCGTCCATCCGTCAGTCCGTCCATCCGTCAGTCCGTCCATCCGTCAGTCCGTCCATCCGTCAGTCCGTCCATCCGTCAGTCCGTCCATCCGTCAGTCCGTCCATCCGTCAGTCCGTCCATCCTTCAGTCCGTCCATCCTTCAGTCCGTCCATCCTTCAGTCCGTCCATCCTTCAGTCCGTCCATCCGTCAATCCGTCCATCCGTCAGTCCGTCCATCCGTCAGTCCGTCCATCCGTCAGTCCGTCCATCCTTCAGTCTGTCCATCCTTCAGTCTGTCCATCCTTCAGTCCGTCCATCCTTCAGTCCGTCCATCCTTAAGTCTGTTATCCGTCAGTCCGTCCATCCTTCAGTCTGTCCGTCCGTCAGTCAGTCCGTCCGTCCGTCCGTCCGTCCATCAGTCAGTCAGTCAGTCAGTCAGTCACTCCCTTTGTGTGTGCACGAATTCCTTTTCATCTTTAGATAAAATTATAAACTTTCTTTTATTTCGTTTCTCATTCATTTTACCCTATGGTAACTATATCATGTAGCCACTAGATTATTTATAGCTACCCAACAGTTCTCACTGTTGTTCGTCTTTTTGCATCTGAAGATAACATGCTGGAAAATGTGCGGAAAGTGTGCTAAACAACCGACATGTGATTGCGTGATATTTATGAACTTTAATACAAAAATAATTTTGATCCTAAAAGATAAGATAATTTACAAAGTCTGTTTATTAATTTCATCAAAATCACAAAGGATATTATTTAAACATTTCAAATACAAAGACCAAAGTGATAGCATTTACGGAAAAACGTTATACGCACTTCTTGAAAAGTATGACATGTGGCCAGTTGGTCATTTTAAATATTTTTAAAATAATATAACCTGTTTAACAGGGGTAGATCTAGATGAAAAAAATCCAAAAGTTCCAGAAAATATACTGTTTGCTCGACCGCAAGGGAGAAGGGATAATCACGCTGGCACCAGGATTTCTGCGACATCGGTATATTGTAGAGTTCCATGGTTTATCTTCCTACAATCTTGATATTTTTCTTTGTACGATTTGATCTCGTAAAGTAAAGGATGAAATTACCTTACATATTTCGTAAATAACTATTATAGTTTTCATTTTCGATCTATTACAGGCAAATAACACTCTCACTCTCTCACACTCTCACTCTCTCATACTCTCTCACTCTCACACTCTCTCACTCTCACACTCTCTCACTCTCACACACTCTCACTCTCTCACACTCTCTCTCTTTCACTCACACTCTCTCTCACACACTCACACACACACTCTCACACACTCACACTCTCACACACTCACACTCTCACACACTCACACTCTCACACACTCACACTCTCACACACTCACACACTCACACTCTCACACACACTCACACTCACTCTCACACTCTCACACTCACACTCTCACACTCACACTCTCACACACTCACACTCTCACACACTCACACTCTCACACACTCACACTCTCACACACTCACACTCTCACACACTCACACTCTCACACGCTCACACTCTCACACGCTCACACTCTCACACTCTCACACACTCACACACTCACACACTCACACTCTCACACACACTCACACACACACACACTCACACTCACACACTCACACACTCACTCTCACACTCTCACACGCTCACTCTCACACTCTCACACACTCACACTCTCACACACTCACACTCTCACACACTCACACTCTCACACACTCACACTCTCACACACTCACACTCTCACACACTCACACTCTCACACGCTCACACTCTCACACGCTCACACTCTCACACGCTCACACTCTCACACGCTCACACTCTCACACACTCACACTCTCACACACTCACACACTCACACTCACACACTCACACTCTCACACACACTCACACACTCACACACTCACACACTCACACACACTCACACACACTCTCACACTCACACACTCACACACTCTCACACTCACACACTCACACACTCACACATTCACACATTCACACACTCTCACACTCACACACACTCACACTGTCACCATGTCACACTCACACTCACACTCACACTCACAAACACACATTGCGATTTTCGTAGAGAAACAAAATATTCCTATATTTTTAGTTCAGTTATAATTGAATAGTTATATAATGACACGGTCTGTACACGGAGCAAACGGTTGGGAAGTGCAGGTGTTGCGGTTCAAGTGCCCGAGAGCGGGCGTTAGTCTGGGTGCAGCTCTCGGAATGCACCTAGCAAGCGGAATTTGTTGTACACGGCCAAAACAAATTAACGAATGTGTTTGCCGACCGGCCATTCTCCAGCGCGGGAGGCACTGTCACGTGAACTAGCGGTATATATGTGTAAGTTAGCGGTGAAAATCGCTTGGAGGGATTCGATAACGAATGAAATCTTCGTGGTGACGCTCATTTGTCCACCCATGCGGTTGTGCTCGCAAGCCTCGACTATGCGAGTTGTCTCTCTCGCCATAGGACTACAGGCCAGGAGCGCGACGCGAAATAAGATGAAAATTAATTGTTCAAGCAATCAATGGCAAAATACTATCTTTCTGACTTCAGGGAGTGAAGGAAGAATGACTTCGATACATTGGACTGACACGCATTCTAAAGCAAGCGTTTATGTGTAGAACGCGAGGTAGAAGACACAGAGGCAGATCGTTATAGAAATGAAATTGGTAGAAGTCAGAACAGGTCATGAACCCATCCTTGGAGTAGAGGAGAAGAAGGTGATCATAAGGGTGTCAACTCTGTTATTTGTTAATACGAGCATAACTGCGTCATCGCAGGCCAGTACCCTTAAAGCTAAAAAAGGATACTGTTATTTTTTAATTGCTGAATTATTTGCAGAGCTAAAAATTAATCTTAGACGTAGCACCGCTTGAACGCGGGTGGGTGACGCAACGGCGCAGAAGAGGTAGTGGGGGGGGGGGGGCGAGGTGTTTTCGTAAATTTCACTTTACGACGCTCCTATTCGTCTGATTTGCACGATTGTCACGGCGTTGGATTGAGGAAGCATGTCGCCATCGCGCTGTAAGGCCACATTTTTGAATTTGTTCTCGAAAGTTTCAGAACTAATTTCAAATTCGCGTTTTTGTTAGATTTTTGGGAAAAGGTCATCGTAGCGTAAATTCTATTTTAAAAAGGCGTCAAATGCCGTTTACAGATCGAAAATCGAACCATTGGTTCAGACGTTATCGGTAAAGTAAATTTTACTTATTTTGGTGCTGTCACGTGGTGGCTACAAATTGTACTAGTGTCGGGACATTTATCCTTAATATCAACTCCCTAAATAAAATTGTATGGAGAGTTCACGGTTTTGAACAAGTTATGAAACGATCAGTAAATATAGTTCTGTTGGGTGTGCAATACCCTCCACGGGGTGCCTAGAATGTTGAAAACTAAAGAGGTAGAATTTTTCTAACCGGATCAGTTATTTTGTTTGTCAAATAGTGGGTACTTATATAATTTGCCAACCCCACCTCGTAAACAATATAATATCAATATACATATCTTCATCGTGTTACGTAATGACTTGTCGCCTCCGTCATCTACGTTTCTTTGTACCATTCTCAGTCCACGCCGGCGAACTATTATTTTTAGAGGTTCTACAAAGTAGATTTCTCCAATCTTTTTTCGTTGCAGATTCCTTTTGCAATCATTATTAAAATCGTTGACCCCTGGTAGTTATTATCTTCACCTGCTCAAACTTCTGAAGTTGTATGGCATTCTATTTCAAATATTTTATTAGAACTCTTTAGTTTTAATCATTATATAAATCATTTAAAAATAAAATGCATTTTCATTTGCCACTTTTAGTAACTAAATCTCCACAGTAAAAAAATTAAAGCTTCCAGCAGACGATTTCTTTTCCTTTCAAGAAATAAAATGCAAATTAAAATAAGTACACAAGTTATGATCACTTAATAAAAAATAAAAATGAAATGAAAAAATATTATTATGTTTGTGTAGATTTCACGTTTGTCAGCAACATATTTCTGCTCCGCCCTTGCATTAGTTCGCTGAAAGTGATAATGAATGCGCAGAGTGCATTAATATTAGCTGTCAACGACTGTCAGTTTTATTCTTAAAACATTCGACCCCTAAGAAAGGTCAAACTTTCTCAATAGGGTCCACATCCACAAATTTGGGAATGGCCCTTCTCAACAGTTAAGCATCGCCGAAGGGTTGCGTTCTTCCGCCAGGCAGATGCGTTGGAGCACCTCTGAATGGGGCTTCGGAAGTGGCATTTCAATTGGTGCAGTTGAAGGTTAGGGACAGTTTTCGCGAGTTGCTTTGTTTTGGTCCCGTATCGTCACTAAAAGTAATTTTGTAAGAATTGATGCTAGTCATGTAAAAACACATAAATGCATTCTCTGTTTGAGGAAATGAAAGTGAGGCCAAGCACGTCAAATGTAAACGGAGAAGCGAAGTGAAAGAGCCCATGCCCCACTTTTATCTCACACTCAGTTTCTCTCTCAATAGACGAACTTCGTAAACATTGGATGTTTCCAGTTAATATTTTTATGTATGTTTGAAAGTGCACTTTTGATACATTCTAGCAGCCAATAATTTGTTTTCATGCAAACCGGACTGACCAAATAATAAGGACCTCTACGCCCCCACCAGAAGGGGCCTCGTTCGCGAAACCATTTCTGCGCCTTCCTCGCCGACCACGCCCACCCCCTAAAACGATGTGGCAGAGAAAAATGAGAGTCGCAATAATCGCTCACGTGACCGAACAACCGAGCTGCCACCGCCGCGTCGCGTCGCGTCGCGTCCTCGCCCGCACTTTTCCCTGCAATGACCTCGCGCCCTGTACGTTGAACCCGGTTTTATGGCGTCGTTATCTCCGACATGGCCACGGCTTGCATTCCTCCTCGGCCGCCCACGCCGCTTCCCAGAGGCTTCCTTTCGATAAGCTCTCCGTTTTGTTTCATAATGGTCACTGGCGGCGCGCGCCCTGTTGACGAATGCCGGCACGAAATGCGATAGCCCGCGCCGGGGACAATGCGATGTTGACGAGCCAGGGCGCGCGCTCCCGGGAGGAAGATGTTGTGTCTACGCCGCTTCCGCCCTGCAAATTAAGAAGTTCGTTCTGCGTGCGCGTACTCCGTGGCTGCTGGAATATGTTCAGCTTCACTAGAATAGTAGCCAAGGCTGGATGTATAGACCTGGTGTTATTTTACGACCACGTGATGCTGAATAACGTTCCATGTTCTCTAAATACATGATTTGCCACCCGCTTCAATAGTATGGGGTTTAGCATACTACCACCCTCATTCACTGATTCAAACCAAGCATTTTCAAAAGGCAGAAGGGTACAGCCCCTCGCTTTTCAGAGCTGAAGAAACGTTTTACCTGAATTTTCTTCTCCCCGTCATATACAAAACTTTTACTGTTTCTACGTGAATAAAATAAATTATTAAATAAGTACATGACCGCCAAAAAATGTATAAATCTACCGTTAGTTTAAAAGAGTATAAGTAAAAAAAATTAAAGAAAGCAACTCCTGAAGTTTATATGGTTCACTTTCTTTTGGTCTAGCTTTATACTTGTTAGACGAGAATAAAGCAATTGTTTTTCAATTAACTGGTGAGTTAGGATATCTCATTTTGAAAACGATTTAATTGGTCCTCTTTTTATATAGAAGTCTGTAAATGTGACGGAGACTGTTGTTCCGTAGTTCTTATTCGGGAACGTGGGAATAAAAACATATTTTATAGTAGCGTTGGACGTCCATGTGCCTCACTAGAAACTGTTCAACAACAGTCTAGCCCATGAGGCAGCCGTGTGCAATGAACAAGTTTCCAAAGACATGTCATTAGAAACAAACGACAAATTCCACATTTTCGAATATATCTGTAAGAGAACGTTTAACACTGGCACTCATTGTAATTAGTTTGCTATTCGTCCTGGAACAAAATATCGAACAGACGTGTTGAGTCTTTTGAGAAAGAGTTTTGTCTTCTAATATTTAGGACGTTCCCCAAATAAAACATTGTAAAAAATTCGTATATTATTTTGAAACTTTTATTTGTTGAGCATTTGTTCTTCCTGTGCTTTGGTCATTTCAACATTTTCTTCGTCAGAGTAACGTTGTAGTAACATACTACAACTGTTGCTTTTATAACAGTATTCTCGTTGACTTCATGAAGGATGAGGAAGGACACAAGTGCACTGCCTCGAATCAATAATTGCTGCATTTTTAAAACAAGCGATAGCTGCACAACCAACCAAAGAACGCACATATGCGCGATGATATTCGCTTGACGAAAGGATCTCGTGAAATGTCAGAGCATATAGTTGTTCTTAACGCAGCCCTTGCGGCGTGTGTAAGTACCGCTCTTGCGTATGCATGCCTTTTAGAGGCTCACCGCGCCAAGTGTGCTCGAAACACGCTGGGCGGACGCGTCCGCTCGCCAGGAGTCCTCGACCCAACCCAAGGCCACGCCCCCCCTCCCCCCCCCCGCGCGCCGCCACAGCTCCCTTCGTGCCTCCTCACCCTATTCTCATTATGCAAAAAGTGGACATTTCTTATAAGAAGACGACACTTCATATAAAATATTTTAACGCAATTTATTTTTACGAAAGACAAAATACTTCAATCACTGTCATCACTATCACAATCACAATATAGGCCTACTTCATTATCATTACGATATTTTCCACTTTTATACCAGAAGTATTTGATATACATTAGAATTTTGCTTTGGTTTGGTTTGAACCTTGCAACAAACGCTTTGAACGTTTCTTTTAGTATTCAAGGCTTTTAACATCATGATCGAAATATAAGCATCGCAGATGTAAACTCCACGGCCAGCAGAACAGTATTAACTCGACTGAGCACAGAATCAAAACCAAGCTGTTATACCAGCCAATGACGCATTTCATAGAGCAAACAGCATTTCAAGGAGTTCAAAGGATCTATGGATTTTGGCGGTTGTTAGATGCGATAGTTGATGTTAAATGTTATTCATTTACAAAAAAACATTTATTTATACACATTTTATGATGTCAGATACATGAATAAGTTGAAAAAAGCGCCTTCTTGATATCCTTCGTACATCATACGTCTAGGTTGCATCTAAAAGTAATTCCTCCCTTCCAATGAAAAAGAGGACCCATTTGTCTTTTCTTGTAAAATGCACCCAGAGGGTTTTTCTTACATCAAGAAGAGGACATGACCGGGGAGAAGAGTTCGTATGGCAACACGACACCACCTACCACGCGGCCGCTGACAGCAGAGTGAGCCTGACGCTCCGCACCTTCCCATCACTGCATCTCCTCATTCACCTCGTCCTCTCTCTTAGTGCTGGGTTTCGTTCCCGCTCACTCAACCCCTCGCACGCCGTCTCCTCAACCTCCACCTCTATCGATGACTCGCGAGAACATCGCTCCTCCATCACACGACACCTTTATGCTCCTCCTCCTCTTTCTAACCAGTCTTCAGCCTCCTCGTCCTTCACCACGCATTATTCGTCATATTCTTCTCGTCTTCCCCGTCGTTCTTACTCAATCCAGATTTGGCTATCAGCGTAGCGATCCTCACTCGGCACCTCCCTCCTCGACCTCTTCAGCCCAGGGATGGGTCTGGACCCCATCGCTCTGCCATGACGTCCTCAACCATCCCTTGATCTACTTCATTCTTTGATCGTTTGGTGATTCCAGGCACGTCAACTACCAGGGTCATAAGTGTAGTTCATGTTTTGCTCGGAGAGTGACGGTGACTTTTCTCCCGTTGTATGGCAAGATCCGGCGCCGACCTACCGTCGGCTAGCGAAGTTTTCCCTACCAGGTATCTCCCACCAGCAGGGCACCGCACCGGCCGGGACAAGCTCTAAGCTCCCGACCGGTCTCCCAGCATGTCTGATAGTGCATGTTGGTGTGTGTGTGTGTGTGTGTGTGTGTGTTTGAGGGGTGAGGATAGGGCAAGGAATCGGGAGGTGAGATCACGCGCACTCCTTTTCTTAGAAACTGCACCGGCATTTGCCTGGTGGTCGGAGAAACCAACCACAGCAGGCGGCCGCAAGAATTCTCTTCCAGACAGCGTCTGAATTCGACCTAGCTAACAAGTTTGTATCGGAAATCCTCCCCCGTCGGGATTCAAACCTAGGATCTCCCGGCCATAGCGACCACAGTGACATCATTTGATGCTCTAAGCCGTCTCTCACGCTTACCTACTTCATCCTTACCGGCAGTCCCCCTGGGGCCAGGGGCACATCCACAGCAGTTCACCTTTCGACCCTGCCACGCCTCCATCGCAGCCATAGGTTTCCCCTCACCCCATCTCACCCGGTGACGGGTCTCCACCTGAAAGCACATCTCCGTATTGATCCTAACGATCTGATGATCTTCTGACATCCTCGTCAATGTTTTCCTTAATTGTATTGACCTCATGTTTCTCATCTTTCTTTTCATGCCATCTCAACCCTAAGATGTTTCCACCCCAATGCATACTAGCTCATCGCCCCATGACTTTTTGCAACTCTCGACATTCATCATCTCCTGAAGCACCTCTTCTTCCTTGTCATCAGCCCAGGGATATGTCTTCATTCACACACGCCGATATTTTTCCACCTTGACACTTGTCCATTGTACGCCCCATTTTTCGTTCTCGCCCTTGATTCCCATTCACCCCCCTCTTCTCAACGCAGGGATTCGTCTGCTCTCTCGCTGTCCATTACAATCGAGACCCCGCCTCAGCCTCCATCCACCATCAGTTTCCTCGTTCTCGATCCCGCATTCTTCTGGCCCTTCCTTCATATCTCTCTTTCTCCCCTCTCTCCTCTCTCTCCTCCTCTCCTCTCTTTCCCCTTTATCCCGCATGGCTGCTGATCCCTCCCACCCTAACACTGGCGCCGTCATCCTCATCCTTCTCCTAATCCTCCTCAATCTCATCCTCTCGACACTACTCATTCGAGAAACACGACTGTGCCGCGGCAGCTGCTGACCCGTCCGACTCCACCCTACCTCCACCTTCCGCCCCCTCCCCTCTCATCCTCCTTAACTCGCCCCATTTGACGTCCTCCGCCCTCCCGCAACGCACCCGTTCCTCGGCGCGCAAACGGGCGCCGAAGACTTAGACGCGGTTGAACGAAAATGAAAATGTAATGTAGGGGCGTGCGGCGCGGAACGGCGTCGCTGGGCTGGTCCTCGCAGGAAGACGTATTCCATATGGAAGTCGCATGCATATCCCTCCTGCTCTTCTGATTATGGGAGCGGCGAGGAGGGAGGGAGGAGGAGGAGAAAGAGGGCGGGAGGAAAAGAGAACTCTCCAAGGGTGGAATATCTCCTCCGTTCCAATTCGCCGTGAACTGCGAATACAAAGTATATATTATACTCGCCCCCTCCCCCATCTCATCCCATTCTCTTTCCCTCAACGCACCTCGGATGGAGGGGGGTGAGAGGTAGGAGGAAGCGATGCATCAATTCCACCTCGAGCACTTAACATTCGTCGAAACGAAACATGGCGCGGCGGCGGAGCTAGTGGGGGTGGAGGCAGCGGCAGTGGCAGGGGAGCAGGTGGAAGGATGGAGTAGGAAGGGGAACAGATGAAGAGGATGAATAGAAAAAGTGGTAAAAGGAATATTAAAATTACCCTGGCGCGTGGGAAGGAAGCCCCCGCCGCCGCTGCAGCCGCGCACGGGAGAGCGAAGGGGTGCGTGAGCGAAATCACTTCAGCGAGGTGGAGACGGGTGCGAGTGCAGACGATCACCCCCGACCCTCGACCTCGCTTCTGGCCCCGCTCCGCCCGTGTCACTCAACTCTCAACGGCGGAGGCAACGGGGGCTCTCATCTATGCCAGGCGAATGCCGGAGCAGTACCCTAAGGAACGGGCCACGCACCGCGCGCGATCATTCTTGCCTCACCCTTGTCCCTTTCATTTCTCTTACACACACACACACACACATGTACGCCCTCACAGGCTCCACCCCGCTCCGTATTGTTCAAATCCTAACGGCGGATGTGGCTCAACAATACCAGGCGAATGCCGGAGCAGTGCCCTTACAACCTGACCATGCACCGCGCGCCAACTTTCTTGCCGCACCCTTACCCCCTCCCTTTGCCTTGCTTACACACACATACGAGCATACATACACGTACACAGACTTCATGCCGCTCCCTGTCGCTCAACTCTTCCCGGCTGAGCTGATGCCCCTGCAGTGGCTCTGACCAGGAGGTTCTAGGGTCTAGGTGGTGGGGCACAGTTGGGCGGCAATGGTGTGACGGTTAGCGTACCGGACTGTTGTACCCAAGCTCGCGGGTTCAAACCCGATCGAAGCCGTCGATTTTTAGGGCGACAAAATCCTTCGTACGCCTTCCTTCGGAGGGGAAGTAAAGCCGGCTGTCCCATGTTAGTAGATTTACTTGCATGTAAAAGATCCTCAAGCCTAAATGACGCCTCTGAGCTAAATTCAAAATCGCCTGTTTCTCGCGCAAGAAATACCTCCTTTCTCTGCTAAATGAAAGGAGCGTAGTGAAATTTGCGTGGTCAGACGGAAGAGCGGGCCTAATGGCCCGAGTCTCGCCACGTAAAATAAGGCAAATTCAATTCAATTCAATTCAATTCATAGTTGGAATTCAACAGCTGTCTGGTGAAGACGTCTAGAGGCTGGCTGCTCTGATCGGTAGATTTCCATAGGTTCTGTTATCAATACCACGTGCGTGCCGGAGCAGTATCCTAACAAACGGCCGTTCACGGTCTTTTTCTCCTCACTATTGTCCCCTTCATTTCCCTCACGCGTGCACACACACACGTGCACAAGTACTGCACTGTGACTTGGGAGATCTATTGGGAGATCAGTCGGCAGTTTCCAGTTGACCCTGGTAGGTGTCGTGACCCGCTGGCCGCGACATCTGTTAAACCCTTGCAAGCAGAAGTTGAGGACAGGGCCGAACCTCACGTTCTGTCGGGAAAATAATACTCTACCTCTGGAGATGTGACACGCGCTACTCGTACGAGACTAATGGTCGTAGTAGTTATCCGGAAACAAAATGTAATCAATCGATCTCCTCAATCCCCTGTCCCTACGCCCGTTCCGCTCCATTCCCGATGCGACTGAAACCTGCTGCATCCACTGCTGGCTGTCAAACCGTGAGAGGTGGCTCATCGAGTGACGTCACTGCAGTGCCTCTGACCGGGAGGTCGTGGGGTTCAAGTGCCGTTGATTTTCGACTCTAGCCAGACAGCAAGGTCGAGTTTTGTCACTGTCTGGAGACGAATTCTCGCGGTGGCGTGCTCCGATCTTAGTTTTCCGTGGTTTCTCCGATCAACGCCAGGCAAATATCAGGGCAGTTTCACAACCAAAATGCGCAACGGACCGCGCGCGTTCTTTCCTTCCCATTCCTAGTCTTATCCTCACACCTTACACACGTTTACACTTACATGCACCACACTAGCACACATGCCGGGGGATTAGAGATTGTCCCGTCTGGGGCAGTGCCCCCTCGTGGGAGATACGTGGTCGGACAAAACCCCGCTTCTCACCATCCAGCGGTGGGAAGATTATCGCCATCTATCGCGCAAATTGCATGCACTGCACTTACGGAGCTAATGACCTTAGTTGACATGCCCGGAATCACTGGTAATTAGTCAATCAATCAATCACCTGCCTGTTAAGCACCGAGTTCACTTTCCTTCGTATCTCTGACCCATTCTTCAGTTCCCTCCCGTCCCACCACCGCCCCTGGACGTTTCATCCTGTTACTTTGCTTGAACCTCCACTCCCGCCTCCACCTCCACCTCCACCCCGCTTCGTACTGCCCCCGCCTGCGCTGAGGCTTACACCGCACCGCCTGCCTGCGAGATGTGGCCTCCAAGGACAGGGCCGAGAACCCAAGACCCGACAGCTGCGCGCACATGAGACGGTGGACGTGTTGTTGGGTGCTCCATGTACTGAGCAGACCCAAGTTCGAAGAAGCACGCCGGAAATGTAAGAGCGAGGCTCTAGTTTATTAGAGTTTCGAGTGAACCTTTGAAGCTGACGGGAGTATTCATTACAAGATTTCCTGGTATCTGAAAGCAGATCGCAGAATGGTTCGTTTGGAACTTCTCTATCCTGTTTCCTTTTACGAATAATCCGTTTTTATTGCAAGCTCACAAAGTGCGAAGGACATCTTTTCTTTAGCAATTTGGAATTAAACATTGGCCGTATCCATAAAAACAAGCGTAAATTTCTCGCTTACATGTACTTTCATTTGAGTTCCCATTATTGTGATAATTGTTACACTCCTAATGAAGTGGTATTCTATATCTTCGTTCACGATAATGTTCTTGATTTGCGAGATTTAAATGTCATTTTTTGGCGTACAAATCATATGTTGCGTATGCCCCTGTCTGTGTATACTGCTCTGGTAAATATTTTTCTCGAAAGTATGGCGCGCTCTCGCTTTGTAAATATTTATGCCTGTAACATTCTAAAGATAATCGCGCGAATATTCATTGAATTGTAAACAAAGAGTGAAGAAGTAAAGAAAACAAAAGAGAAAGAAAAAAGTAAAAAAAACATGTTTCGTAAATTATGACTATGAAAGAATGTCTGTGACAAAGACAATGTTGTTGTTTTTTAAATGTATTACCTTTTCCATATTCACATGCTTAATAATGTCAATCACTTACAATACTTTGAATCCCAGAGAACCTCATGTGAGTTTACTTTCCAGTTCCTATAATCGTTTTTCTTACAAGTCGTATCTCGAAGTACACATTTTCCCTCGTGGGTCACATAGATATGAACGTGATAAGAAAGAATTGGAAAAGGAAGTTCCCATCTCTCGTGATGGATCTCGGAGAGGATTTTCTTTCAAGAGATCTCGGAATAACGAATTCCCTCTTTCCAGGCTATTCGAATTTCTGTCTTTATGACTTCTTGGTTGCCTGAATACATTCAGTCTTTCTCTTTTCCACCCGAAGAGGTTTCAAAACTCTCAAAATGTTTATGTATCTTATTTTTCTCGAGAGATCGAAATGGTGACGGTAATGTTCTTGACAACCAAATGAAAAGTATACTTTCTCCAATATGTAAACAGTTACAAAACTCTCTATGAGTGGTATTATTTCTAATTCCAGAATTACTTTCTGATCAGTATAGAAAATTTTCGTTAGAGTTCAAGTAATGTACATTTAATATATTCATATAGAGTGTTGTTTGTGGCGATAATTCAAACATGCAGTTATTCGTAGGCAGCAATTCACTGCAGTGTGGATTATTTTGTGAGAACAATTGGTCAACAAAAAGGGCTTCTCTGTGATAATCTTTTTTTAAATTTGTAACTTCTGAAAATACATTTCCTCTGCATTTGAAATATAACTGGACTGAAATATCAGTATTACTCTCCGGTTAAACTGCCTCAATCTTTAAACATATATAAATGGAAAAAATGAATATTCTTAAGAAGCGATTCATATCACTAAACAAATGTTGGGTAGTGAAATGATATCATCGTGTAATATCACATTTATTCAATATTGCAAATTGGTCTCCCATTTTTCAAATTAAAAAATGAAAATATTTATTTTCAATAATGTAAAGTTCATCTATTTAAATTTTCATCAACTTCGCGAATTAAGCTGTAATCCTGTGTCGGAGAGATCGGAATGTGTGCCGTTATTTAATTTCGCTTCATCTTTTCTGACAGATTGTGTGTAACACAAATCTGTCATCACAATGCCATCTGACTAAGAATTAAAGTTTAAGTTATAACTCTGGATAAGAAAGTATTTTTCAATTTTGTTTTTCCTCCGGCGTCTTGTAGACTTGAAGTTACATCACATGCCAAAATTGTTCACCGTGGAATGGGGTGCATTATTTCCCTAGAGAATAAACAATTTTCAGCTCTCTCAAATCCTGCGATGGTAGACTGCGTTTCCACCGTACAATCTTATCATCCGTGTTCATTAGAACATCACATCGGAAACCTATTATCAGGGCTGGGATTCTGATGACTTAAAAATTCTTTCAAAATGGTGTAGAAATGTGTTAAAAATAAGGGGAAAATGACCTATTAAAAAATAGTCAAAAATGTCTATGAAAATGTTTACTTATTCAATGAATTTTACATTTTTAATAAAATTTATTTATATAAATTACATTTAATAAAAAGTATTTATTCTAGCAGGAAATGTAATCCTTGGCTCCGATCTTCCAACCGTCTGTTTTCAGAGGTCGAGGAAGTTACAACAGATCCCTTTAATTGTGAGACTTAATTGTAAAACAGAGACCACTGCAGAAGTGCATTTCGTCTTGAATTGATGATACAATAAAAACTTTGCCGTAGTGTATCATTGTAAAATTCATGAAACTTTCACTAACAAAAAATACGGAAAGGAAACAAAATACGTATAATGGCAAAAATTACGTCAATCTAGAAAAAATGACCTAAAAATTGAAAAATGTCAAAAAAAGACACAAAAATGGCCGCAAAACTATACATTTCTCTTAGTTATATGTCGTGATAAACATTACTAGTTTATAATTAGATTTAGTCAAAAATCAGTAAAAACTGTATGTGACGTATGGGGGAGAAGAAAATCTGCGCGCGTTTTCTTGTGTTCCAGAATCCCTTCCCATCATTTTAACTATAAATAGTTGAAAGATGAGTAAAAGTAAATAAACAAAAATTTAATTTAAAAAGCGCGAGATTAGCGGCATTTGAAAAACTAGACATTTTTATTCCCGAGTTATAGAAAACTTATTTGCAATAGTAAACGAACTGTATGTTTGATTTTTCTTGATTTGCTAACAAACTAGTAACATGCCCTTACCTCTACTACCATTACAAGTAAAAGGAGAGTTCAACAAAACGTGCGCATAGTGAAGCTACATTTACGTCCAGAAACAAAACAAGGGGCCATCTCATTAAATGTGTGTACATTTGTAAATTTGTGTACAAGTTAGCTACGTCTAGAATGAACCAATGAAAAGATGTCATCAGAATCCGAGCCTGCTTAGTATGAATGACAATACTCCGTCTTAGGATACAAATAATTTCTAGATTTGCAAGTATCACAGTCAGGGCACATGATGTTACGTGAAACAATTTATTGCATGTTGGTGTGAAAATATCGTGTTATGCGATTGAATAGAATTGTTATTCCAAATCAAAGTTAAATTTTCATTTGTTTTTAAACAAAATTATTCCCAATGTTATAATGAATTTATTATTATAATTTAGATTCACTAAAAACGGCAAATTAGTTATTGTTTTTACAGACATAAATAGAATTAAACAATGAAACTATAAATGCCCCAGTTCATGTAGTAAATAACACGATGGCGGAATTATGTTTTTTAATCAAAATTCGTGGAGACTACTCCGACTCCTGCTTCCTTCATAACATTCGGTGTGGACGATTTCATGAAAATGGAATATGAACAAACAGAAATGGGTACAGTGGATCATATACTGCATATTGGCGTCGCAGCTATAAACGTTCATAATAACTACCGTTTTTAAAAACAAATAACATTAGATAGCGTATTTAAAACTCGATTTTCAACCATCATATTCACTGAATGTCCACTAAAAGTTTATAACAAAACGACAAAAATATTGCAAGAAAACTTTAGACTATGTAGTTCATTTAATTGTTGTAAAACCATAATATTAATTTAAACTAAAGTTCTGGGGAATTCTTACGGAATGAAGGTGCACCGAACATTACATGAAATACTTTGTAAATCTGCGTTGACCGAACGAAGGTAGACCAAACATAATGTTATGTTTATTTGCAAAAGGCCGCGATTGATTGATCATTCTCAAAGAAAATTATTTGGCTACTGTTGTCGTTTTGGCTACTTGCTTCTTAAGACACACGTAAGCGAAAACTGAGGTAGCCGGAATAAACAAATTCCTTAAAACGTAAGTAAGCAAATGCAAAAATCCACGGAGCGTTCCTTGTCCAAGTCGAAAGACAGGCGTGAAGATTTAAGAAATTACGTTACAAAAAATAAGTTTCATCGGAATTTATTTAACGTAGAAATGTAAGTATTGTTAATACTTCTTGCCTCCTCCTAATAAAACTGTTTCCATCTTTGCAGAAAACCGGACAAGCTGATATTGAGTGTTATGCCTATAACTCCTATAGCCATATCTAATAGGGAGGAAAAGGAACGAATTCTATGTAGTAAAATGTAGTCTTGCCCTGACTGTCCTGCCTTACATTCCATCCTCCCTTGGTAGCTACCGCCATCGTTGCTGCAGCCAATTGTAAACAAATGCATTGTTGCTTACGCTCGACAGACTTCCAGTAACTGTATTAACCTATAGTTACTGAATTTAATTGCTCTCTTGAAATGTATTAAAAACCATTTTGTGGAAAATTTTACATAAATCGGGAACATTTAATTAATTTTAGAGGCTTTCCTCTCAGTTTTCGAAATATTCGCGAAACTCTGCAAGTGTTCTCATCTACATTTAGTTTAAAGTGTAGGGAGAGAGAGATAGAAGTTATTTTTTTCTTCGTTCAGGGAGCAGAATCTGGTTCTATCTTATCACACAACGTTTCGTGCAAAAATTAAGAAGCAACAAATTGAAATGTATTAACTCCAAGGCAGAATATAATGAAGTTTTACAGGCAGTCTACGAATGGAATACTGTCCACGTTAAGTGGAGTATTTTATTTAATTTTCTCAAAGCGTGTTCACAATTCTCTTGAAAAATAATATTGTTAAAAATTGCATACACTGTAAGAGATTTATAATATTTTCATTCAGAATATGTGTATTTCTAGAAATATGAATTACTAGAAATTTGTTCGTTTTTTCTTGGGTATTACTTTATAATTTGAACATTTAAATAAATAAATCTACCACAGTACTTTTATTGTTCATGTTGCGACCGTCTGTATGAATTTAATATTAATTGCTGAAGTAGATTCAAAGAAATAGGAACATTTATACAAAAAATCTATTTTTTTTCCAAAAGAACATTTAAATTATACAAATGCATAAAAATAACTAAAATCTCATTAAAGTCCGCGAAAATACAATAATCAAAATACAATACTCTGAAATCAAACTTTCTGTCCAATAACAACAACGCTATAAGTTAGTTTGGAAGTAGATAAATTAGTTTCGAAGTTTTACTCATTTAAAGCTTTACGTGTCAGTCTCAGCAGTCATTTTGACAGGTCCCTCTAAACACGCCCCTTTAGAAACAATTAAATTGTAAGTTACATCCATAATATTGTTCAGAAAATCATAAATATTGAAAACCAAAAAGTAAAAATATATCTAATATATTTTCCTCCGCACTTTGAAAAAAAGCTTTGTATTCTTTGATATGACAGATCTTTGGCATGCATTCAGAAAGTTTTAAAAAACTAATAGTTTGTTTAAAATTAAATTTAAATAATTGTAATATTTTTCTTTCCAAATAAATGATGGGTGCGTATTTGATTTACCAATATATCAACAATCCGTATGTCGATTTTTCCCTCTTGATTTTCTATTAATACATAAATTAAAATAAATTATGGAACAAATTTTGATCTTTTGCTCCGTAAATGATATTGGTCAAGTGTGCGAGAAGATAGTAGATGTTCAAAAACACGCTCTTTGCATGAAAGGTTGAGGAGATATCCTTAAATTGAATGATTGTCGTAAATACAAGTATAAAGGATACGTATTTGATTGATTAGTACTATCGACGATCAGTGTATAGATTTTTCCATTTTGAATTTCTATTTTTCATTTAAATAAATTATGGTGGAAATATATTTTGATATTTTGCTCCGTAAATGATATTGGAGAAGTGCGAGAATAGTATACGTTCAGAAACAAACTCTATGCATGTAGGGCTGATAAAAAGAGTATTTCATTAAATTTAATACGTACTTTATTTAGTATTATACTATTTTATATATCAATGCTATGGACGGTAATACGTGACTTTTTCCATCTTCAATTTCTATTTATTTACTTACTTATTTATTTGTTTATTTATTTATTTATAAATGTAAATAAATTATAGAGCAAATACATCTTGATCTAATGATAACTGTCTCCGATAGTAGCCGAGTGGGGAGCGTGTAGTAGTCGTCGAGAAACAAGGTCCTGGAGCAGCGCGCGTTCGCCCCCAAGCCCTGCGCGGCGCCGCCCGCGGAGAAGCGCCTGGCAGGCGGCCGGCGGCGGGCGGGGGCGGCGGGCGGCGGCGGGGGCGGAGGGGTGGGCGAAGGGGGGCGGCGGGCAACGGGGCCGGAAATGACCGAAATTACATCGGAAGTGGACAAATTGGATTTGTGCTGTTGCCAGTGGAATTGAATGAGATGCAATCCGAGGTTCACTGCTTTTGAATACAAACAAATAAACGATGCGATATTAACTGTAGATTGAAACAGCCCGCTCTATATACGAACAACTATCGAGCGATTCAAAACCTGACCCTGCTGCGCTCGCCGCCTCTGCCAGCGCGGCCGCCGCCTCCGCCGCGACGCGAGGTCGCCTCTGCCGCTGGCGCGCGCCTCCTTGCCCACCCCGCCCCGCCCACGCCCACGCCCACGCCCAACGCCCCCTCGCACCTCGAGCCAGCCCACGTCGCTGTCAGACTTCGCACCGCGGCCGACGAGATTTAGACAGGGGACTCGATCGGTTGATTGATTTGTAATTCCGGGCCAGTCCACAGCCAAGATAATTAGTTCCGTAAGTGTAGTACATGTTTCCATCACTGGATATGAAGAATTCACTACACTTATTGGCAAGACGGGCCGGAAAGACACGGCGCCGACCTACCTGTCTGCTAGCGTGGTTTCCCCAACCAGGTATCTCCCATCAGTGGGACACCGTCCTAGCCTGAACTCCCGCACGGTCTCCCGACAAGTGTGGTGGTGTAATGCATGTAAGTGTGTTTGTACATAAGGGGTGAGGAAAGGACAAGGAAGAGGAAGGAAAAATCGCGCGCGGTCCGTGGTCCGTTTGTTAGGGTACTGCACCGGCATTCGTTGCGTTGCGTTGATCGAGAAACCACGGGAATCTGCTCATCAATCAGGCTCGTCAATCGCCAGAATTATACTCCAAACGACGCGGTAGAACTCGACCTTACTGTCTAGCAAGTGTCGAACATTCTGCCGCCGTCGTGAGTCGAACTCAGGACCTTCTGGCCGGAAGCACTGCAGTGACATCAGTTGATGCCCTGAGCCACCTTTGCTGGTAGGGGACTCGAAATTGCTCTTGGAGTATTAGGGTTGGTCTTCTGATATATTGTAATAATAGCGATCAAATCGCCTAAACTAGCCCGACTAGGGACCAGCCAAATGTAAACAAACCTAATGTGCACGGGGGAGGGCGCCAGGTTCAGCTCCTGAAATGTAACTGAATGGAAGAGTTGGGAGGTCAAGAATGAGCAATTGAGTCATTTGTGACAAACAACTGTTTATTCCTGGCACCAAAAAGCTGCCAGGGAAATTACAATGTCGCAATGGGCGACGCAAGTTTTTCACTAAAACTACTCTGTGACTTAATTACAAGAGGTTAATTCTGCTGGGCCTGAGCGCGGCCACTTGCAGTTTTTTCGCCGTTACAATTGTTCAGTGAGACGGCATCGTCTCATAGTTTTCACCAATGGCTGCTGGTCTTCGTGGGCGGGCCGAGGCGGCGGCCTCGGACAGAGGCGGCGGCGGCTTCGGGTTGCTGACCTTCTGCGGCGCGCCCTCTCACGGCAGGTAGCAGCGCGTCGGTCGCCGGCTCGAACAAGCTCAGAGGGGCGAGTGTCCACGGGCGCTGACGTAACGGAGAGGCCTGTCACTGGGCCCGGGACGGTAGACGGCAAGGCTGGCGGGCTGATGCGGGACCGGCGCGGGGTCCGGTAGTCTCCCGCCCGAGTTTTCTCCGCAACAAGTCTACGAGTCGCGTCCTGACTAATTCGGCTGTGGGAAAGTCTTTTCCCAAACTCGCGTCCCGATCGTGAGTGACTGAATAATTAGGCACATTTAGCTACCAAGAAGTATCTTGGAATTCTCCCGTAGTAACAAAAATTTACAAGTAGTCTCGAAAATCTTAGCAGCTGTGTCCCGAAAAACTTTTAGAAGTGAAGTTCTCAGGTAACAAAAATTTCGAAGTGTCCAGCCGAAGAAATTTTAGTCTCCGCCAAAAGTGTCCGCCAAAAAAATCTAAGAAGTCTCTTCTTTCCACTGTGCATCGCGTTTATAAAAGAGCTCCCTTTCCCCTTCCCAAAATATTCCTGACACCAAATTTCTCCCTTCCCTCATGGCGAAGCTTCCCATTGGCCGAGGGTGGCTGCGTCGCAGGATTCTGATTAACCAATCTCGTGTCGATTTTTCTGTATTTTTCCGTAAATGTTCTCTGTCTGTCGCTGGCTTCTCTCTCTCGCTCGCTTCCCTTTGTCAGTTACTCCGGGAGCTGATCGCAGCTGTCTGGACACGTGCGCGCGTAAAAGCGCATTTCACGGATTCCCGATTCCCGGATTCCCGGGCCGTCATGGGCTAATTGACTGCCTACTGTATTTAGGGAGAAACTGCTCCTGCGGGACTTCTGCCCAGACGCGTGCCACTTGCAGCAAGCATTGTTTGGAAGAGGCCGAGAAAGGTTCTCGCTTACGACGTGTCGTAAATGCGTCGTCGTCTTTGATTGACACCCGGCCAACCCTTCCTTTGGGGTTTGGCTCGCCCCGGTCGCGCGGCAGCAGAAAGAACGCGAGGGTGGCGCTTTGTTCGGCTGGTGTTCGGCCTGGGCCTTTATGTCTATTTATGAGGGGGCAATAAAACGGTGTTGCCTCTGAGAAGGGGGCTGTGTGCGTTCGGGGCTGGCCCGATGCGGAACTAAAGAAACCCGTCGCGGTGGCGTCGCTTGACCCACTTCTGTGCCGCGGCGCGAGCTATTTCCAGCTGTAGGAATTATTGGTTATTGGCGATGCCATAATAAAATTATATTTAATTAATCGGTGACGCCACAATATATATATATATATATATATATATATATATATATATATATATATATATATATATATATATATATATATAATTTCTTCGAAAAGAAACGTGCATTCAAAACGTGCATTTTGAATATGTGAAAGCGGTATTTGGAAACGTGCATAGTTAATACTCGTACCACGTGCATGTTGAAAATTAGTTATTAATCTACACAAGTCACCAAGAATAGATTTATCAAAAATTTCCAAAACCCGAGTAGTATATAGTATGAATGAATTTGAGTATGAATATTTCGTGGGTTAATAATGGTTATTAACTCAAATAAAAGTATTAATATTAGGACGAATAGATATCGTAAATTCAACATTACGAAATGTTTTAATATAATAGACTCCGGGAATGATTTTGTACTACAAGGCGTGGACTTTGGACTAAGTAAGTGAATTCAGGATACTTCAAAAAATATCAGTTTAGCAACAAGGAGAGATAAAAATATCATCGAACATTACCAAGAAAGTATAAGGATAATAACTAATTGAATAAACAATTAATAAAACACAATTACTATTTTACGATTTTTTAAATTAAATATGTATACTTCTGTTATAATGAATAGGCATACTTCGTCGTAATAAAATCGAAATTCTCAGATCAATGTTTTTTACAAATAGATTTATATTTTTATATATTCCATGTTAGCAATTAGCAGAATTAAATGTCACCGTGACTTCATAATTTTACTTGCTTCATAATTTCCTCTTCCATGAGATATATCGCAACTTAATGCGCAACTTCAGATGCGGTACACGTTTTCGTCCGAAAATGTCAGTTATATTTAACCACAATTGTGAAAATACGAAAAACCGAATGTTACCATTTTTACTTCAAGACTTTGTCTTCCTTTTTTTTCTGTTAATTTTTTTGCAATTTTACGGTTGTTTCTTTCTCTCTTTTGTTTTCTGACCCACTGTCTAACTTTATTTTTGTATCACTTTTATAGAATGACGCTCACTTGTTATTTACCCATTTTCCTCCACGTTTTCGTCCGAACCCCAGTGCGCTTTCAGTTTCTTGTGTTCTCTCACCAACAATTCTCATTTATTTTCTCTTTCCTCTGCCGCTCCTCCGGTGGCGCTGTTCGTGGCCTTCCTCCCCCTGCCTTCCCCGCGTCGCTGCGCGCATCCCTTCCGACTCCATGCTCTCTCCCTTCCCCCCTTCCGCCCCAGTAGCCCTTCCGCGCCCTGCTCCGTTCCCTTCGACCCCTCCCTCCGAACCTGCCCCACCCACACTCGCGAGAAGGCAAAAAAGAAAGCGATTGTCAAGAATTACTTGGATGCACGCACACTCATCTCATCTAGGAGCTGAAGACTGCGATGGCTGCTGCCAGCTGTCAGGGCTAGTAAAATCGTTGAGCATGGAAGAAACTATCCTTCCTCTATGGTCGCAGCTGTTCTCTAAGCAACTGACTGCTGGTCTCCTTTCCTTAAAATTCTGAATTTTCGAAAATTGGGAAAAAGTCGTTTTTTTTTCTCGTCTTTTTACAACTCGAATACTGAAGATAAAGATTTGACATCAAATTAAATCTATTCTCTAAAGACTGATCTTTAAATAAGATCACGTTCAAATTTTCGAAAGTATGGACAGTTTTCACGTAATTTTGCGTGAAATTCAAGTAATTTTTATACATTTTATTTTCCCCCAAAAACTGCTCGTAATTTTTTCCGTAACCTTTTTCCTCGAATAGAATATTAGACATTTAAAAACAGTGCAGGATCCTTTCCGGCCAACGCTATATTTTTAAATGTTGCCAAACAAATTAAACGTAGAATATTTATAGAGATTTTTTTCTTCACGAAATCTACTCTCAAAATTGGATATAAAAATATGTCCGATGTTTCGAAAAAACGCATTGTTTTCCTTGAAAATCATAATTTTTTCTCAAAACGAAACGACTCGAAATTTTTCTTTCTTTTTCCTCCCGGATAGGTTAAAGGACATATAAAAAATGATAAATTTATGAGCTTTGCTTTCAGTTGTCTCAAAACCGAAAACGTGTTTGGCGATAACCCATTGCGTATTTTGCCCGGCGTCTGTGCTGCCGCCCCAGCGTGAATGCGCGGGGTGGAGGGAGAGGGGGGGGAGGGGGAGGGGGCTCAGGTGCGACGTCGCGGGGGAAGACGCGCGAACGAGCGCCGCGCCTGATGGGCATTTCATTGCGCACGGGGAGAAGCGCCAGCCGCTCTATGGACTGCGGCGACGCGTGCCGCCTGCCCGCCGGCGCACTTGCCCGCCCGATTGCCCAGCTGCCCGCGCAATTACCCAGCCACGTGCCCACCAGCCCCTCCGCGCACTTCCCCACCCGTCCGCTTGCCCGCTCACTTGCTCGCCCCATTGCCCATGCACCTGCCCACCCACTTACCCGCCCGCCTGCACCAGCCTCCCGCACCACTTCGCCTGCCGTATCAGTCCTGTAGAGACCGGATTTGTTTGTATGTAATTACATATTTTTCGTGTTGCTACTTACCGAACTGAAAATTGTAAACTTGGCGAATCGTCACCGTTCTAACACAATATCCATTTTTTTCGTAACATATTTAGTGCTTTATTACATATTTCATACATTTTGCCATTTTATTACGATGTTGTTTTCGTAAAGAAACATTTGAAAAAGTCAGCATTTTTTTCTACATTATTACTGCATGATGTCTACTTCAGGTACGCTACGGGAAGACGTGGTCGTATCTTCTCACACTTATCTCAGTGGGGGAACTGCGAATTGAGATCATTTTCACCTTTAGGTGTGAAAACTATCACTGACGCTGCGTTTCGTAACCTTTTAACCTTAATTTCAGAAAAAATGTTGGCAATCGCCAATGTGTAACACTTCCATGAGAATGTTGCACACTGCAGTGATTGCTACTCGTAGACACCGCCAGTTTGTACGCTGGCTTCTCTTGCGTCTAATCTGGCTGCTAAACTAAGGTCCTGGTTAACATTAGGTGACGTTTTTTGCGGAACGGCAAAGATGTATGGTGCAGTGTGCTTCACTTGTGCTCTAAATTATTTTTAAAACGTTTGTATTATTTTTTAAATGTGTTTAGGAATTTTTTATGGATGTAATTTTGCATTATGTAAACGTGCGTTATAATTAGTATATTTTAATGTTACATATTATATCCGATATTACATATTTATTACATATTTTGACGTTTCATATTATATAGTTTTTCCGGTCTCTATGCACCTGTCTGACCAATTGTCCGCCTATCCACCCAGTCATCCTTTCACATTTCAAAATCGCAGCGCCTCGAGTCGAGCCATATCGACCGGTGAATATCCATTTTGGAAGAAAGCGTACCTATGATTTAGGCGCTAGTGGTGTTCCCAGACAGACGGACTGACCGACGTTTTGAAAAAAAACACCTTTTCGGTATCTGGGGTTCCCTAAAACGTATTTCCGTTGAAATCTCGAAATCGATTTTCTACAGCATATACTACGTATATTCCGCACTATATTACTGTGTATATACATACGAATACGAGAAAGTAACTAGTGATGCTACATAATGGTACAGACTTTCTCGTATTAGTTTTCTATTTTCTTTGGTCCGGGCTAGCTATTCGGACTTGCCACATACTCTCGTCAGCCGCCATCTAGCGCTATCCAAAGTACATTTTTTGAAATTTTCGCAGTTCTTTGGATTCCTAATCGCAAAACAGAAATATTACTTAAAGAATATTAAAGAAGAGCCTCGTCCTAAATAGCAATTTTCATTAAAAATTTTGAAGCTTTGTTTAAGACAATGGCGATTAATGCAAAATTTCAAGCTTTTTCACAGAAACATTTCCAGTTTTCGAAAATTTTGATTGGATATCATTTTAATTATTACCACACACAAATGCAATGGTAAAAGAAGAGAACATAAAGAAAAAATTTGGACCCTTTGTTAGTCGCTCCTAAATCTTGTTTTTGTTATGTTTTAAATTGCACATATTGCACGCAAACTACTAAAATTCTCAAAAGAATGTCCATAACGTTAATGAAAGAATCAGCTGTAGACAAAAAATTAATTTGAAGGTAAAATCTTTATCTTCATTTTTGTAGTTTTAGGAAGACGCCCGAAAAAATAACTCTTTTGTAATTTCCGAAAATTGAGTTTTCCATGAAAATCCGACCTATGCCACCTATATAACTGTATTTCACGCCATTCTTACAATAAATTTAAAGAGAAAATTGGGAGCTGTTTTTGAGAAAATATTGGAAATGTTCCAGGAGCTTTATGTAAAGTATCCTCAAATTTTAAAGAAAGTTTTTCTAAAACGCAGCGCCTCCAGATGAGCCAGGTTGACTGAGGAGTGCCCATTTTGCAAAAATTCTTACGTGTTGTTTTGGGTGCTAGTGGTACTCACAGCCGGACGGCCGGACAGCCGGACGGCCGGACAGCCGGACGGCCGGACAGCCGGACGGACGGACAGCCGGACGGACGGACAGCCGGACGGACGGACAGCCGGACGGACGGACGGACGGACGGACGGACGGACGGACGGACGGACGGACGGACGGACGGACAGCCGGACGTTTTGAAAAAAAAACAACATATTTTCGGTATCGATTTTCCGTAGCATTCAATTTTCCCTATTTTACGTCTATTACTCCGTTATACCAACCATGTCGACCCGCAGGGGAGCAGACCGGGCTTAGTGGTTGCGAAGGGCCACACCGCCATCGTACTTGATGCAGCGGTCGCGATGGAGTAAGGTCTGCGCGAATGATACGAGGAAAAGGCAAAAAAAAAAAAAAAAAAAAAAAAAAAAAAAAAAAAAAAAAAAAAAAAAAAAAAAAAAAAATTGGTACCTCCGCGGGATGCTCCTAGCGCAGCGCTACCGAGTGGTGGTGGCGACATGGTTTGGAAGAGTTGAAGCACAGTTTGTGTCGCTGCTGTTAACGGGTATTCTATACACAGTATACAGAATTGGGTTGTCTTACACTTTGTTCATGCTTTTTCGTTCATAAATAAAATTAATACAAAACAGGTGTTCCTGCACCCCACATTTTGTTCAGATTATCGGAAATTTCGGATTTGCAGGGTTCGGATTATTGGGGTTCTACTATACTATGGAACACAAGAGTAATCTGCGTACGTTTTGACCCCTTCTGGTGACGCGAAGCTAAACCACTCCCTTAACGCAAATGAATCGTTAGGTTCAGAAAAGTAATTATTTTGTAAATAGTTCAAGTTTGAATTCACATATTCCAACTATAGTATTCCAAACCTTCCAACGCTTTTTAGACTGTTCTGTTGCAGAATGATTCGAATTTCGAGGAATGTGTCCTTGAGTCCCATCAGATCGTTATGTTCGTGACATTGGAATGAGATGGGAGCTGATTTATGATTATTGGTATGAGAATGACTACCTTCAGACTTGTTTCTGTCGCTCAAGACGTGCTTTGTATACGACGCATATTACGAACGTGTTTCCATCTTTGCATTGTCACATGGAAGGCAATGAAGACGAGACTGAACAGTGCTAACGTTTGTGAAATATCAAAATTCTCTGTAGAACGCTGGCTCCTATACAACAAAACAATATAAAAAAAGTAAGCTCGCAAAAAAGTTCTTCCTAGTGATAGTAAATCTCCTTGGCGCAAAATATAATTGTCCACAGCGCATTATATCTTGCTACTACAATTTAAATTATTTTGCAACTAATTTACATTGTTACTGTATTCGTGATGGAGTACTTCATCGTATTCCATTCCTTGTTCTTAAAATTATTTTCACATTACTTACTTGAGATCATCAAGTAAATTATTATGTACTTGTTTCATGAAAGGAGATGTAGTGAAACACACTTTTGGTACCTGTTCATTGATTAATTATAAGATAAAAAGCTAATAATCTAATTGACTGCCTGCACAATCTTGTTTTTGATCTCCTTGTGTACCATCTTTGTACTTGAACGACAGTATAAAGAAAGACCGTTGTTATTAGCTATGAATATGCACAATGTCTTCTGAGAAGAGAACTCAGTTGATTTTGCCCGTGCAGTATATTGCTTAATGGAACGTCAGTACTTGTAGTGAATAGTCAATGTTCATATTCTTTTGGTCTTGTATATTTACCTCAGTGTATTAAGCAAACTATCGTAATTTTGCAGAACTCTTTGCTCAATACTGTAAAACCATTGACCTTACACCAAATAAAGATGGGATAACATAAATAGATCAGCATATTCAATCTCATACAGGGCGTTCCTCACTATACTTCCTTCATCCATAATGCTTTGATGTATGCACTTTGATCTAGCGTTGTTCATCGTGAAAGTTTCTAGAAGCCTTGAAGTAAAGGTAGGTTGCATTGAAAGTAAATGTCACGCTATCTCTCGATTAGCATGTTTTGAAGGAGACCGATATTTCATTGCTTGTCGGGCAACGAAAATCTGCTTGCTTTCATGGTGAACACATATTCTAGGTGAAAAAAAAGAGAATACCATAAAGGGCAAAATGTTGGGTTTGTAGACACCACAAACAGCTCCATTTTTTCTTTTATGTTTCTCCCAGATATTCGTCGGCCTAGAACGTCCCCAAAATTAGCGCAGGTCTCCTTTTCGTTGGTCACAGAATTTTGCATCGCTTCGTTAACTGATTAGTGATTCCGGACGCGTCGGCCACTGAGGTCATCAGACCAAGAGGGCTGGAGGGTGAATTCTTCATCGCGGAAGATTGGGGATCTTTCCCGGCTGGGTGGCGAGATCCGGCGCCGACCTACCCGTTCAGAAATCCGTCTTGTTCCCGTCACCAGGTATTCAATGTCATTATCATTTTTCTTTTTCTTCTAATTCGTCGCAGTTTAAATTGAAAATCTCAGTATTATGGTACAATAAATTTACTCAGCAATACCAAGTGCAACTGAATATGTTGTTCTTTTTGTTTTATCAATTTCGTACAAAACCTGTCTGACTGTCTATTAATATAAAGAAATATTAATAAACCATATATGCATAATTAGGTTAGTTATAGTATTTAAACATGAGAAAAGAAAATCAAACCGACAAAAAAAACAGCACTCTCACCACTTCTTTACCGGTGGTTCCTTAGTCTTCAGTAATGAGTTTTTCAGTAATTCATTGCGGGTGCAATGGAATATGAATAGAAACGCCGCATGTTCTAAACATTGCAGATTCGCTCTCGGCTATCATTTTACCACTTGCGGCAGGTGCCCAAGTTCCCAGTGGACAAGGCAGAGGTGGCAGAAGAGAGGCGGTGCAGGAGGCGCATTGGCCAGGCTGGCCAACCTGTTCAACAGTGGAAGATTTGCAAAGGTTTTAAAAATTACAATTAAGTAGTTTGTCAGACTTGATCCCTCGCAAGCCAATTGTCTAATTAATTATTACATCGTTTAGCCATCTTTTTAAGAATAAGAGATCTGCAAATGTTATGAAAAAACATATGTAATGTTTATATACTTTGACTTACTGAATCGAACATAAAATTTCAACTATAAAAGTGGAACTATTATTACTACTAATTATAAACTACTTTAGATAATTCGATTTTAAATAAATAGCCTACGTAGATTACTATGTCTACACGTAAGACATGTAGATTCAACATCCATAGACATAAAATTATTGTCTATAGCACGACTGTGATTTCTAGTCCGAACAGAAGTCATTTCAGGAAGAAAGTTACATTCTAAATTGTGAAATTTTTCTTGAACAAAATTATGAAAGGGCGACCAAATCATGATTGGCTCTGTACTAAAATAATTTCAAGACCTGCTTCTGTCTCTCTATTTTTTTTTTTTTTTTTTTTTTTCACTCCGTGACATTGTGGCCCCCACATTCACCCTTTCGCGCGTGGAGGAGACAGTCACCAGCTTACACATTGAGACGAGAAACCGCCCCCCGTAGATGTTTCTCCCTTCCTGGACAAATTACGCTCCTGTCGCGTCGATATTTGTCTGTTGTAAAAGGAGAAATCACGACCAAGGTATAAGATTTCCGTATTTGTTCCCGTCAAGCCAGTATTCACAGACGGAGTTGAAAATCTTCCGGTAGAACCCGACCCGAAGCGCTGAGGCTACCAATCCACTTGTGGCGGGCGCGCCCGTATATCGTGGTCGAGATCAGTTATCTCGTTATTTAATCAGTAACCAGAGCTAGTGGAGCAGCCAGTGAAGGATTACAAGTTCCCCTTCTTAACACAAGAGCGATAGCCGTCTCCCTGCGGGCCCGAACTCGTTCTCCAGAACGGCCTTTGACATCCGCCGTGCAGCCTTTCTCTCCAAGCGGATGCCGGACCAGCCCGTTAATTAAGATCGCGCCCTTGATTTCCTTGCACTTTACTCATAAACCGCATTACGTTACGACTACTCATACATTTACATTAACGCGCGGGCTTGAAAGAGATCGCGACCCAAACCCACCGAGTCATTAACCTTGCTTCGCGCTGGGGACTTTTTTGCATGGAAATGACGGATTGTTTTCGGTATAAATGGTACAGCGGGAGCTGCGGGGCTAATGAATTGATCTAGTGCCCCGTCCGCGCTACGGGCATAAAACAGCGCGTGCCATATCGCAGAAGGATGGTTGATTTGCGATGCGGCTCCTGACAGCGGGACAGAGAGGGAGAGAGAAAGAGGGATTGAAAGAGAGACAGAGAGAGAGATGTGGGGCAATGCACATTGGTTGGTACGCGATTCAGAGCAAGTCATACAGCGCCTGTATTAGCCACGGCAAATATCTTCGAGACAGTGTATAAGAAATCGGCTGCTCTTTGTGTCAAGACATTTTTGATGATGGGGGAAATTACATATTTTGATTTCTTGTTTGTAACATGTTATTTAGAAAATATGAGGCAACTGTAATTTTTGGTGAAAATATATATTTTTTCCAAGAGTATTCTAAAGTTCTCGAGGATGAGAATACCATGATGTAAATAATGATAATTATCGGAAGGAAAAAGTAGAAAAACTTCGTTCCTCACTTTCTCAGGGACCAAGCGCTCCGCGCTGCAACGCCTTGCTGGAAGACTAGAAGGGAAGCGGTAACAACGATTTTCTGGAGGGGGAAAGAGCGAGTCGCTAAACTCGGTCCGTCTCAAGATACAAATCTAAAACAACTTCGTGATTTCTGTATAATTATTTCCTATATTTTTTGGAGGAAGACGACTTAGAACGGGAGAATTGTTTCCTCCGCGGTGAATCGAAGTCAAGCAAACGTTTAACTCCCAAGGAAGTATCGTAAGAATGCTGGCCAATCAAAACTGTTAGTCGTAATAGAATGTTTATGGCATTCCTTCCGTATCAAAACCTTTGCCGAACATCCTGATTTTCGCAGTACTGCCGCAATCTTTGTAGATAATGATTGGCCGAAGGGTGATTGAGAACCAAACAGACCGTGGATTGAGGACACATCCCTTCGCCGAGGGAAATATTCGCCAACAAATTCCTGTATACAAACAGTTAATGAAAATGGCCCCAGTTCTCAGTTTGCTGGAGCGAAGTGCGCTTTTTCCCTTGCTACAGTATCCCCTTACCAAATTTCCCTTGTTACAGTATCATGGATCTGGTATACTGCAACTGTTCTTTTTTTTCGTGTAAGAATGGAAGTAAGAACAAGTGGGGGAGGAAGAATTACGCACTGTTCGTGGCCATTTTTTAAGGTAGTATCCGGCATCCCTGTGAATGTGATTGCATGAAGCCAACCGATCAATCGAACCTGCCAGGTTTTGGAATTCTCATCCACTCAGTAGCATCGTTTGATCTAGTAGCTATGATCGACAGCCCGCCACCGTGCGGTCTGAAACAGAAGACCTCCTCCGACTGTGGCAGTGTGGAGCTACTTTCGGAAGCGAACTTGTAAGTTCATTCATAATTACAGATTGTATTTCTTGCTATTTCATTTTTTATTCCTTTTTTGCCCCCTTGTGCCATATTCGTTTCGTGTGTCTAGCTTCTCATACAAAATGTTAGTCATGATGAATATGCGAAATAATTAAATCAACGGAAGTTCAGTATGTAGGAGCAGCTGTGTTTGCTGTGTTGTAAAATGTTACTGCACATATTTGAATTTCGATAACACCTTTCGAGCGTTTGTCTTACGCAATTCCTGACGTTGGATATTCAACAAAATCGAAGCAAAAGTCCAACCTGTTTATGATTTAAACATTAAGCTGAATCCCAAATTCATCACTCGAGGTCACACTTGACAAAAGTGCTTGTCGCGAAGAAACATTTAAAATTCTACCTTAATTTGAATTCAATAAGAAACGGTATTTGGAATTGCAAGGAAGTATTTTTTCTGGATAATTTGGTGCATTACGACGTACTTTCGCATTTGTACTCATACTTTCGTCGTATGAGTCGGATAACTAGAATTCGAAATCAGAGTGTTGATACATTGTGTTTATGAATTCTTTTAACAACTTTATAAACTTTTTATGTATAATTTTATAATCATGTGAAATATACTGCCTCAAAAACACAACAAAATTTGAAGTTGATACTATTGCATCTTATCACCTTTTTTTCAATATTGATTCGGGAATTGCCTCATATTGAAAAAGGTCTTCTTTCGATCTTCAAGAACAATTCTCAGTGTGGGCACAAACGTTCAGCGAGTAAAGCGGAATGTTGCACTCGAAATCGATTTCCCGCAATTCCAACCCAAATGCTTCTGCTTGTTGTCGAATAAAACGGAAGGGAAAATAAAACGCGTTTTCCTTGACGTTCTTCCCACGTGTCTAATCCGAAATGGTCGTAATTCAAAATGGTCGTGCATTAGTAATATTTTGATGTAGGAGGTACTTCGGTTACCTTCGAGAACTTTGGGCTCAGACGCACACACACTCGTTCGTAGAAGCTCATAGTCTGTGAAAGAACACATCAAATGAAGTCGAGAACTGTAGTACCATTTTGTTTATATTCCTCGTGGTTTCCGATCTTGCAACCGCATCCTAGAAAATGCGAGTCGGGAATAGGTTGTACGCTCTCTCACATGTGTTTCTCCTACTTCTGCAGCCAGACTTCAAGACTTCATAACAAAATATGAACAATGCCATGCGTTTGGCGATCGGGCGAGGCGTGTGACTGCACTGGGCAAAAATATAAACATTTTTCCGCTGCCCTGAGTATAATGTAAGTTATTGCCCTTGTTCCTAGCAAACATTTTTAACTGGATAATAAGTGAATAATATTTCGGGGAGTTCCAAATTCCCATTTGTAACATCAATCACGTTGAAGGAAATTCGCCCCAATGGGGGACCAACCTGGAGAGGGAAAGCCCACCCAAAGGTGGACAGGCGGAAACCGTTCTGAGTAGTGTCGTTGTCTGGAATACCGCGTGCGTTCAAATAAAGCATACGTGGCAAGTATCTGCAAGGAAATATAAAACATCGTATGTTGTGAGGAATTCGGTGTACATAATAGTAATATCTGACCATTGTTGTACAAAAATGCTGTGATACCCATGTTAACACGAAAGCAGCTGAATTACGCCATAACGTGCGAGAGGATTTTATTAATGCCATTTGTTGTCTGTTCTTGGAACCACTTGGAATGTAGAGAGACCTTCTCCCTCTCGTTCATAAAAGCAATAAACCCAGACGTCACCCAGCATGTCAGATACCATTATTTACACTCGAACGCCTGGTTATAAATGCTTGGTGAAGCCAATTATCATTCTCTGACTGTCTGGGAAATGGAACTAGAAGAATTACAAGTAACTGCAGCAGCAGCAGCAGCAGCAGCAGCAGAAGAAGAAGAAGAAGAAGAAGAAGAAGAAGAAGAAGAAGAAGAAGAAGAAGAAGAAGAAGAAGAAAAGGGAAGTAGGGAGAAGCGGAGAAGGAAAAGGAGGGAGAGCGAACAGAAGAAGAATTAGTCGAGAAGAGGACGGTCGTGAAAATGAGGAGTGAGGGGAAGAAGAAAAGAATGGCGATGAGTCACGTCAAATCATGCATTGCCATCGCAAGCGTGCAATTGCGCGCGTTGGCGTCCGCAGCCAGCGTCTCCGTGGCAACGCCCCCGCCAGCTGCCGTGCGTGGCGGACGTGCTCGGGGCGGCTCTTCCACGGCACCCCCTCCCCGCCCCCGCCCCGCCGCTCCGCTCCGCTCCTTTCGATGACCCTAAACGCCCCACGGACTCCGAGCTTCAGTTTTTTAGTGTTGAGCTGGGCGAATCATTTCTCGGGAAATTGACAATGTTTGATTGGAGTAAACAATAATGAATCGTTGTTGTTAAAATTTTGATGGCAAAGCGTCATGAAAATTATTAGCGCGTGAGAAAAAACCAGTGCCGATATTATAAGAAAATGAAGATGGTGCCTTAAACGCAACACAAACGTAAGGAAAGCAAAATGTTTGTTAGCCATTCGCTGAGAAACGTCGTCGCTATCAAATACCTGCGAAGAGCAATACCACAAAAGAGGAGAGTACTTTTCTTGTTACAATGTTCCCAAGCCTTATTTGGAATTGAACATAGTGTAACTCTCCTTTATTGTAGTCAGTCATGCAACACATACAATCATTCTCCTTTAACATAGTTTTCGGTCATGCAGTTGCCTTTTATCCACGTTGGCCAGGGACTCGACACTGTTAGTATTCGGAATTCCCAGACGGTCACCCATCCAGGGACCCTCTGTATCTCGAGCTGCTTAACCCCCGTGACTTCAAGGAGGAGTGGTTAAGTAGTCCGACGTTGTCGAGGGACAGAGAAGGGATAATAAATATTTTAATTAGGAATTATGAATGCTACAACTACGAAGGACTGAAACGAGATGCAAGAGGCTGGAATTGACGGTTGCTGCGAGAAATATCGGCCTTTATTTAGTGACGATCATTACGGCGGTGCTGACTTTAAAAGTCAGGAGACGGCCACCGAGCCCAGCATAGTGTATTGGTTAGTGTATTTATTATGTATTACCGTATTATAGAAAGAAGTTGGCATATAAACAACATACTGATAGACAAAAGATATGCAGGCAAACGTTGTTAGTTAGATTAAGAACTTGATAGTTTTGTAGGTAGAAAAATTAAAAACTAAATAAATTCAGATGTAAATATTAGATAACATTAGTAACCTAAGAATAAACACATGTATATAAATAAAAATAAAACATTCCCACTGTCTCCCCCAAAAAACAGACCGGCAGTGTGTACCAAACGGGAAAGACAGGCGCAGCCGCGCCATTCGCTTCTTCAAAATGAAAGCAGCAAAGACGAAGGCAGTTCACAGCAAAGTCCTTCAATACCTAATGAAGATAGTGCAAAAGCGAAATATGACTGCCAAAAACCGCGGGGCCCCAAATGAAACAATCATAGGGGCGCCCGCCGAAAACTTCAACCAACAATTCCGACGCAAAATGTTTTATTTGATAATTTAAAACTAATACCCAAAAATGCAGCCGTGAAAACTCTGCCGTAGAAACATTAAGGGCGACGTAGGATGGGCTTTTCCTAGCAAGTGCTATAATAGAAAATGATAGAACGTCTTAGTCTTCCGTCTAGTTTATTGATACAAAATGAATCGATATCGAGTTACGTTTCACGAACTTCCTGAGCGCAGTAAAAACATAAGACTTATAATGTGAACAGTTTCAGAATTCAAATGAATTGTCATTGGTACCACGACTTTTAGTGAAAGTACCAGGATTTGGTACCGGGGTAAGGGTTGGTACTGGGATAAACCATTAATCATCTGGCAACACTGGATGACGGGTCCCCAGTTCGAAGTTGATGTTTCATTTTGCGCGGTGTCTGTGTGGCGTGGGAGGCAAAACACTGCTCTTCATTTCCCAAAAAACGATGCCGTCTGTACATAGTAGCCAACGGTTCATTAGGATAGAAACGGGCACCTAAAATAAATTTTCATATTACAATTTACTCTGAAAATGTGAAAAAGAAGGATTTGATTGAAAAACCTTTCTCATAATCGTGTTAGAGTATTCAAGAATGTCAGAGTATTTTACTGTGGTTTAATGGGTCATCTACGAATTCGAAATTCTCCTTAATGCATGTAAACTGAGATGACGACTGGGGAGTGTGGACTCCGTACAGCAGGTGTACTCACGTTTCAAATTCATATACGTGTTCATGTAAATGTGTACCAAGTAGAGTGTATCTGTGTGTCCAAACACATGTGTTTTCCCACCCATGTTTTGAAATTGACATGCGTGTTTATGAACAACTATCTAATCATGATTGGACAGGAGCTGTACGGTCGAGAGATATTTTGGTTTGGCTCCCTAATATATACAGTTTCTGCGGTATCTGGTTGTTCTAGAAGCCTATACAAAATACGTTGCTTACCCACTTTATGTGACACGGCTTGAAAACATACTAGGCTTGTGTACAAGAATGTTCCTCAGATTTTCTCACCAACGTTCTGTATTTATCTTCACGAATGTTTCACTGTGATATTATATTGAGCATTAAAACAGATTCCATGGTACAAACACTCTTCATTTCATGTGTATATCATTTACAGGTAGCGTGGTAAAGTACTGCTGCAGAAAGCACAGAATTTGAACGTCATAACAAAATGATTTGGTTGGAGTTAGTTTTGTTCCTCTACAGCGAATGGTTAAGCTTGTGACTTTCAAACGAAAGTGTGTTACTTCCAATGTACTTCGGATTCTAGATCTGAATTAAGTAGTTACATCAACTTTACATAATAAGTAAAAATATTGATTGTACAACTTATCCATGTTTTATATGGCTTCGTAATACAAATTAATATTTCTTCATAGTTTTAATATTTACATGTTATATTAGTATTTAGTAAGGTTACGCAGAACGATAGGGACTAGTCATCTGGTGGCTCAGAGCACAGGCGCTCGCCTCTCGCGAAGGAAGCTCGGGTTCGAATCCCCGACAATCACAGGTGAAATTTGTTCCAACAGAAGCAGTTTGGCCGCTTCACGAGGCCTAGTCCAACCCCTGTGAAGTGTCTAGGCCCGACCCCAATCCAATTTCTGGCCGCTGGCGCTGAGGCAGGGGCGCGTAGGAGGACGCGCGTTCGCGAAATGCTACCTGGCTGTCTTCTTGACAACTTACTGCGGCGAGACGTGCTGGATATGACAATGCATGGAGCCCCGCGCTATTGTTAATGGAGAACTACGCGAAGTCCCTCAAGGGACTTGGAGACGCGTTGCGTCAATTGAAGACGCAACCTTTTTTTTTTTAACTGTAGCGATTTCTTTGCGACACCGTCATGGAATGAATTTACAAATAAAACAAAAATACGCTGAAAAAATATTAGCTATTACTGTGTTTAAATACATTTATGTCATTAAAACAAATAGCGCCAAAAATGAAACAAGGCCTAAGTCCAGAACCACCTAATGTAACAATGCAGATTAGTGTTGAAGGGTATTTTAATTGATTTACACATGTGTACTCGATTCCTTCGAACTGTTGTTCCCAATTCAGTGGCTTTACTTTTTTTTACTAAATTCTGAAAAAGTTCTGGCTGTTGTGAGAAAATGACATTGAACTCCAAAATGATTTTCATATTGTGTATTTCACCTTCAACACTTTGATGTAATCAATAAGAATTTAGCTTTGTTTCACCTTTAAATTAAAATTCGAACTGAAATATTTTCCGATGAAAGCATTGGTAATGAAGGTTTCGTATCTCCGCAAACTTTCGCAATTAAAATACGCTAGCGAGATAACGTCTAATAACCTGTCTGAATCGTGGGATTAAATTGATGTGCGCAGCTGTCAGGTATTTACCAGTGGGCTTATATGACTGGATCAGTTTGTTGCTTCTCCACTGCAGTTGGGCTTCTATTAAATGAATTCTCGATGCTTACAACGTACCATTACAGAAGAATTACAACACCCAGTCCCTCTTTCTCAACTTTTTCTCTAGAAAATACAATTTTCATCCTTGAGGTCGTCTGCCGTTAGAGGAATTCTTACGACAAGCTCTCGGAAAATAGTCAATCATTGCCTTCTATCTTCGATTAAAAGAATAAGCATTACTTTAAAATAGAAACAAATGATTTTATTTTGAAATTTTCAATTCTTAAGTTGAAGGGAGGGGTGTTTATTTTTATAAAAGTGAAAATGTACATTTAAATGTATTGTGTACCTATTTATGTGAATTGTATGAATGGGAAATTAGTTCTCGCTGACTGGGAAATTAAAAATCGCTGACTTAAGCTATAAATCGAGACGTCATCGTAATATGGAACTTTACTTTCTACCCATAGGAAACGGGCAGAGAATCTTTGCACCGACAATAGTTAAGAACATAAATCATTTGATTTCCCAAAAGACCTCGGAAAAAGGCGGCAGCTAAGTGTCTACACAATCTTCGACCAACAGAAACAATCGAATTACATCTTATGATGTTAAGATCAATGCTGCAAGACTATAAGAACATGCAATGAGTAGATTTAATTGTTTTAAGTCTTTATGCTCTCTATTGAAACTTCTGAATACAATTTGAATCTAAAATTGTATAATTCTTATCTTATATTGTATTGAAAGGGATGCAATATCAATGAGGGTCGAGAAGAGAAGGAATAGATCGCAATATATATTTATTATTTCAAACATACGTTAGAGAGAATAGAAAAGTTTATAAAAAACATAATTCAAGATAGGTAATGTACAAAATTAATTAATTCAAACATTTTCAATCAAATTTTTTCACATAAAACGTCTCCGATCAGGTCTTTAAATGGATTCGAAGCTGTTAAACAAACGTTGTACATCTGTAAGCACCACAAAATATGAATGTTACACGAAAAGTAAAGTAATTACAAGTATGTATAATTAGTCACCGGCTAAATCCAAATTTTTTTATTTATAAATGAATTTATTGTAAACAATCCCCACGTATTGGTCATATCGCATTTCAAGGGAGTATTCTCATGAAGCTCGAATTGGAATTTACATGAATAGACTCCTATATCTGCATTTCAGTTCTGTTTCAGGGCGAGGTTCAGAATGCTAAATAAGACAATGGTCCGTAAGAATTGTTTGTCAGGTTTCGGTCGAATTACGCATGTACTCCATGAAACATGAACACGTCTTTGCGATGGCTTCTATTTTGCACACATCCGTCCATCATTGATTCCAATTTCCTAGAAGCAGGATTACTCCTGACGAAGAACGAGGATCATAGACGCAGTATTACATTGCTGTGTTTCTAAGAAAGAGTATTCCTGGAACATAGCTTGGGCAGCAAGTATCTCTTATCGTCGGTTTCGAATTAAATAAATTAATATGTGACGCAACGTGCACTAAATACGTAAAAATAGCAACAATGACATTTGTTTTAATTAATTCAGAATGTTTTTGAAAACCTAAAATGAATGGAGCTAAAACAGCTTATACTTTCTCGCAATATTTCTAAATTTGTAATTTTCAGAAATTTAGAGTGTTCAACGAAAATGGGACCCGCGCCAGTATTTTTAGCGTGCTTTCTTCTTCTTCTTCTTCTTCTTCTTCTTCTTCTTCTTCTTCTTCTTCTTCTTCTTCTTCTTCTTCTTCTTCTTCTTCTTCTTCTCTCTGTGAAAAAATGGAGTGGTTTTTCAGAAAACTTTATAATTGCATTAATTTCAAGCCCAAAATACCCGAAAACTATTTGTTTTTTCAAAAAAAAAAGTAATAATTTTTAAACGGCAGACTTTCTTGAAACGTACTCTGTCTAGTGCAAAAATCTCTAACTTCAATCGTGTAGTTTTGAAATGTTAACTTTCTGCAATTTTCGAAAATACAGATAGTTCACTAAAAGTGTGACTAGCGCCATATTTTTTACCGTTCCTTGATATATTCGTGGAAAAAATTTAAAGAAAAGTGAGTTTTCAAAACTTCCATATTTGTTTGGCGGTCTGTGCACAATATTAACGCCCAATGAAGTTCGTAGGGCAGATCAAAATTTTCTCAAAAATGGCACCAATTTTCTCCTTTATATTGATTGTAAGAATAAAGCAAAATAAACTTATAAAAATGGATTCGATGGATGAAAAATCTTATTTTTATTTTCGACTCTGGACTTTAAAATTTCGTATGCAATTTTTGAAAGTTGTTTGGTCTTCCTCGTACAACTACAGTATTGAAGATAGATTGTTCTTCAAACAAAAATCGTTCTCCACAACTAGTTGTTTAATTAAACAGATGCACACTTTTTAAAATACTTTTTTTAAAAATTATTTTTAAGATTTATTTAATTTTATATAATAGTTATTACATTAAATATAACTCTCAAAATTAATATTACTTAATTCATAAATTAAAATATTATTCCATATGTATGGCGGGAATGATACATAAGGATGAAGGAAGTTTTGAAAGAAAAAAAAAAAACTGTGTATGGGTTGAATGAGTTTTGTAAGAGTATACTTGAAGGATTGAGAACGTTTTGTGAAAGTGGATCACAGTTGATTATCGTGTCCCAAGGAGAGCCCACTGAATCAAGGGTTATAATTGAAAGTTTTGCTTTAGAATCTCTTAGTAGATTGCAAGAGTTGCACAAACCTTAATTTTATTCTCTCAAAAAGCATATCTAGAAATAAAAATTGATTATTACCGACTATTGGTAGATCATTTGTTAAAAACGCCGTTACATTACGTCCGTTAGAATTTTTAATAAATTGTCAAATGATCTTAGATTTAAGTATCAATAAAATTGTGTTAGAGAAAAAATTGTCAATATCGATATTGTTAAATAGGGAGAAGATTGCATCCTTACGAACTAAATTATGTCTTTCCGATTTATATAATTTTTAGAATAACCAAAGGAGAAAGATAGAAAACATTACATAATTATAATATTACCATAACTTTACTTTTAATTACTTTCATTTTTTACTTATTTTCTTTCCCTCTTTTGGTTCTTTTATTTTGTGTCTTTTTCTCTTTTTTGTACTCAGCTCCCATGTACTGGCAAATTCATTGCCTCTAGCGGTTCTTTTTTACTATTATTATTTATTTAACTACGTAAAAGGTAATAGAATTTTTTATTATTATTATTATTATTATTATTATTATTATTCGCAGAAAGTTTTGGTGACACTGTATGAACACTGACAGAATAGTTCATAAAGATTGGATATCTACGATTCTTTCAATAAAAAAAATTGATGTAGATAGTTTTGCATGTAGACGCTACAAATACTGGCATTCATTTTTCATACCTTTTTTCATGCAAGCACGCACAAACATCCATGCCAGAGGCAGAATTCGAACTCGTGACTCTTCGAGAACCCTGAGGCAACTGCGGCCCTACAGCCTTAGCGATACCTGCTATCCCGGACGGCAGTATGGTATTTGGTTTATTAGAAATGATAGAAAACAGACGAAACACCTACTTTCTCCCATCTTATCTCACGATAAGAAAAGCTGACGAAACTTGAGGACCCCAGTTCGGAGGAAAAATAAACTTCTACCCCGTCATTGTTCGTCCGTAATTCCGACCTGAAGAAATCTATGCTTTGATCGAAATCTCTAGATTGAAACCCCCTCCCTCGCTTCCTCTGCGGCGAAGGGCGGGGGTGGGAGGCGGCTGCGTGGGCCGGCCTCGATTAAGGCCCCCGCCGCTCCCCGCTCCCCGCTTCCCGCTCCCCGCTCCCCGCTCCCAGAGCGCCGCTGAAATTTCATCGCCCCCGTGCCTGCCGCTCTGGAAGTGAGTAATTTATTTTTAAACGGGTAATTAATGGCGTACAATTTGTTTATGTCTCGCGCAAAGTAGTTTGGTTTATATAGAGTTCGAGATAAATAAGAAGTTAAGAATTAATTTCCCGCCGGCGAGCGGTTCACGGAGGCGCTACGCGGGCGGTGGGTGGGGCCCCCAGGGGTCGACGCCGCGACCTCCGGGAGAGACGGCCCACAAGTGGTCTTCTAGGCTGTCCTCGCGGTCTTTCTAGGACTTTTCAATAACTTATCGCACTCATCGTCTGTGCGCAAGAATGACAACAATCCCCAAAAATCGCAAAAAGTTTTTTGAAGCGACAACTATGTTGGGAAAATAGTGTTTTTATGAGGAGAATTTCGTTATGGATAGTTCATGAGGCTGCCTATGTAGCCAATGTTTCAGGATAAACATTACAAACTCGTAGGGTATGTTGGTGAGGCAAGGATGATCATTTTCTTCCCAAGGAACATGTGGAGGTAACTGATTGAAGGGAAACTTTTCCTGTTTTGGTGTTTGACAAGTCACGATCCGATGTAGAAAGCGGCACTTCGAGGCCTCGCCAAACACCAATTCGTTCTGGGTTCACGTATCCATGTCGTATGTTGGTAACTTCGCTCTGTGATACGACCCACCGTATGTACATTGACAAAACGTTATCGTCTTCGACCCCCTGGATGCCCTCAACGTTTGTAACATTTATTCTGAGATGTCTGAGTAGAACTGCACTGAACGGACACACGCGGAGTAAGAGTGTACGCGGTGCGTAAAGAGGTGGAAGAAAGGGCAGTGACAGTGGCGAAGCTCCAGCAGTCTTTGCAGGGCTCAGTATTTCAATGATGCATTCATTAGTGATTTTGGGCGCGTCAATTGCTAATGTCATTAGTCCCGTAACAGCAGTGCGTGTTTTAATCGCGGATGTGGCGGTGATCTTTCCCTGCTGGATGGAGAGATCCGGTGCCAACCTACGTAGGCGTGCGGTGGTTTCCCCCGAACAGGTATCTCCCACCAGCGTGGCACCGCCCCACCCGAGCTCTAAGTTCTTATTCCGGAAACTTAGAGGGCTATATTCAAGACGATACATTCGAATACGAATACGATAATTGTTTAATAAATGCAATGGATTCGAGAAAACCTTTCGTCTTAAATATAGCCATATGAGTTTCCTGAATAATTGAAACTGACGAACCAGAAGCGTGATAACTCTAAGCTCTAAGCTTGCGTCTGGTCTCCCGAAGCTTGTGGTAGTGCAGTGTAAGTAGGGGGTGAGAATAGGACAAGGAAGAGGAAGGAAAGATCGCGCGCGGCTCGTTGCCTGTTTGTTCATGGTACTGATTCGTCATTCTTCTGCTGTTGATCGAAAAAAAAAAGAAACATGGAAGTCTACCGAGCAGATCTATCGACCGCTAGAAGTCTCCTTCAGACAACGGCTGAATTCAACCTAACTGACAAGGCAGTGCCAAAAAGCGCTGCCACCATTTGGACTCGAACCCTAGGACCTCTCGGAAAGATGCACTACAGTGAGATCTGTTGATACCCTGACCCACCTTTGCCAGTGTAGAGTATTCGGATTGGTGCAACTTGTGTGGAATTCGTGTTTTAGAAACCGCCGTGTGGTACGGAGTATTTGAATTGGTGTCCAGGTTGTAGCAAAGTAATCGAAATTATCGAAAACGATAATTTAAGACGAGAAACTTTCAAATCTTGTCAAAAAATTATTAAATGTCATCACTTTTTTCTCGGTTTAATTCAGGTACAACTTGAATGTAGTAAAGTCTTCGTCTTTGGATGCGACATCAAAGGTTTATGTTAGAATAAAATAGTTAGGTTGTAAAATTCCTTTAACATTTTTTTATGTATCCACTTCTCTCCGTTGCTCTTGCAACCGAAGTGGAGCATCTGGCCACCCATAGGCGTTCTCGCAGTACGTACGGACTCTGGGTATTATGGGAATGCTCTCTTATAGCATATATGTGAGCTACTATAGCATGGGATAATATCATGTGGATATGTAAATACCGTATGGGGGATGCGCCATAGCATGGGTATGGGTTATCAGAGCACGAGGGATCAGCCTATTGCCTGATTGCAAGTATGTAATTACTAATTGATGGGGTAGACGTGGTCTCGTGCGGTGAGGTGCTGCCCAGTTGCAACGTCCATTTGATCGGAAGAAAGCCTGGACACGATCGGTGAGACCAACCGACCGCTAGACGCCTCACCCAGGCGGTGGCATATCCAGCCCAAGCACCCTTGAGTACTGGAAATATTCCATGGTCGGCATTCCATCCCATGATCTCCCAGGCTTCGAAGCGTCAGATGTAGGCTAAGTACAAATGCAGGAATATCCCTCCTGATTTCTTCACAATTTAATCCAGAGTAATGGTGTTCTAGGGAGGGCACAATAAAACTTTCAGTTTTGCTAACAGGGTTTACATTCTACAGAGAAAAATCAATAAATGTTAATTATGTTTTGCAGGAAGAGATCGCCGCTTCTCTATATAAATTATTATTGTTTTAACTGTGGCCAAGATGCGGGCACATTTAGTGTAATAGTATCATCTTGCTATAATGACATTGTTTGGCGCAAAAGCGTGGGACTCTTTCGCTGATTTGCATAATTGCACCTTCAGCGAACAGAGGGCGTTTCATGTACACCGCTAACACACACGCGGCGTTGCTAATTAAACATGTCCTCCCCTTTCATAGTGCAGCCCGACATTTGTGACACGGCGCCATTTCATTAGGCCCTCCCTGTCGCGTGGCGTCGGAATTCGAAAATACATTTTGTCGTTTTTGTTTAATTAGGCAGTAACACATCACATCATATATGTACGCGATTGCACCGAATTTTAATCCGACCTAATTGACGGGGACTGCTAATACGAAAATATGATTTCGAAGTAGCGTGTGTGTGTGTAGTTTGGCAAATTACTCTTTTTTGTTGCTGTTGTTATTGTGGGTTCTTTTTAACTAATTGTGTTGATCAAAATCTGAGTGAATTCTCAGAAATGAAAGAAGAATATCTCCTTTAGAACATCAAAGTAACTAGTGACCAATCGTGTAAATAAATATCTGTAAAAAAAATATTATTTTCGAGTATACGTTTGCGTCCAACAATTATTGTAGTCTGCATATTTAACATTCCCCTGTGCAATGTTTTTAAAATTTCCACGGGTTTTGGTCAGATGCTGTTATCACAAAAAGCTGATGCAGTTATTCTGAAAAAAACCTTGCAAAAATTAGAAAGTGGAATTGATATGCTTCCATTCAGTAATCTTCTGTTTAAGAAAAGTGAAGTACGTTCAGTGTTTCGAAGAATTTCAGAATCCTTTACAGTTGTAATATCAAAATAAATATGTAAAGGTAAATAATAATAATCGTGCTTCTCATAATAGCCATTTTTATTGCACAAATATAACCCACATTCTTAAAGAATAGATAAAATAGTACCATTTTCCCTCAATGTATTTTTTATTTTTATTTTGGAGGAATGTTATTTAAAATACCTTCATTTGTTTCCTCGTCATATCATTATGTTATTTCATAACATTGTTAATGCAGTCAGGAGACATTTGATTGTATCTTACCAACTTTTTATACATTTAATTTGCAATTTGTTCTTTCATGATCATATGACAAATTTAAGAAGTTTCACTTCGATTCACTTAGTATTGCAAAAGTTTTAAAGAACAATGTACACAAGCAATGATCGATTTCAATGAAAGTTCTAAACATCTTTCAATAATTCACTAATCTCTTTGAATATTATGATAAAGGCGCGTTAGGTGCATGTATTGAAATTGTTGTATTCCATTTTGCCCATTTCTTTATTATGGAAAATTCCTCGCGTGATAAATAAAACCTTCCAAAATAAATAACTGAATTCGTGCTCGATTTCAATCAGAAGTGGCGAGTTGTGTTGCAAAAATGTTGAATTTACTGTTGAGCGACAGTGATATGAAAACAATGTACTAGAAGTGCCCAATATTACAAACCTTTTAATATACTTCATATTTCAATATGCGTTTACATTTTTATTGCGTCATATTTGATGCTTTAGTCAATGTAAATAACCAGTACTTTTAGTTTTTTTCGTTAGTATTTATTCAAAGATAAACTTTTAAATTCTGATACAACATTGTGTTATTCCCACAGATATTACAGTGTAAATTTTTTCGGAATGTTTACTGACTCGTGTCAGTAAACTCGTGTATATGTATGGATGTATGAAAATAATCACAAGATGGAATGTTGAACAAGTTTGTAACACCTTGCCCTATCCTCACCCCTCATGAACACACCCTTATACTCGCATGCACTACTCTACCACATATGTCGGGAGACCAATAGCGAGCTTAGAGCTCGACTGGGGCGATGTCCTGCTGGTGGGAGATACCTGGTTGGGGAAAATTCCCGAGAGCGGACGTAGGCCGGCGCCAATGACGAACAATCACTGCCACCTCCCGCCACGAAAACATCGGGACTAACGAACTTGGCAGTTGACGAGATCGGAATCCTGTTCATCCCTTTCTTCCTCCGCCTGCCTGCGGGCCACGAAGTGCCCCTGTGCCGCGTGGACCTCGGCGGTGCGAATGCCGCCGGTGTATCCTAATGGTAGATGATTTCGCCATCAAACAACTGGTTACCCTTTAGGACCGGATAGGACGCATATTTGACCATACACTTGACACCAACACCCCTGCCCGCTTCTCTGATTTGGAACAGTCGGCAGAAGGCGAGGCCCTCCGCGACAACATATTCAGAATAAGAGAGAAAAGGCACAAACAACCGTGCCCTATGCGAGGCTCGAACCCGCGACCTTTCGCCCCGAAGCACTGAATCGGTGCACGCTCTTAGCCACCTCGGCCTCCCGGATGGGCATATCCTTATCCTTATACGACGAGTATTCAAGGAATACGACGCTAGGCCAGTGATGATACTCAACGCGTCACTGCTTGAGGCATGAAGGCTGACGTCATGCGACAAGGAAGAGAAAGAACTGCTGTACTCTCTGTATAATGTACAATGTTATTGTAGTGTTGTTACGGTTTGTGAATGAATGAAGATTGTTTGGCTGCAATACTTTTTTTGTTAAAGTATTTAATTTATGACAGTAATATAATACAGTATATATAGATATATTTGTTGTTCTTAAGCAGTGTGCACACAGCTGTTTAGAAAACCGTTGTGCATGAGTTGGTTCAACAGTATTTTGCTGCTGCAAGCCACTAGTTGGAAACTCAAGTAGTTAAACAGTTTATTCTAGTTTTGATTGCTAATGGCCCATATAATATTATCTGAATCAAATGCGTATATTATTTCGACCGTTAGATAGGAAACCAATTCTTACATATAGGAATTGAGAATAGGAACTTGTCCGGTGATGAAATATTGGATTTCACTGGTTTGAATAAAGGTTTTGAGGTCAAAATTCGGAAAAAAGTCTAGTTGTAAGTGAAATTTTCGCGGACATGGATATAAACGCAAATGCATTTATGAAAGTTGGTGTTTTGAAACTTTATTTTTGAGCCCAGATAACTGTACCTCACGATCCTGTAAATGTTTCTGTATATTATTAATTTCCTGATTGTCTCTCTAAGTGCACCCTACTGTGAGTTGAATTCTAACAAATAGTTTATAAACCCCAAAAGATGTTTTTCAGTCGAATAGAGTATGTAGACAGGAATCTTAGCATGGCGGAAGGTTTCCACACTGTTTCCCATAAATCGACAATGGTGTGGAGAATTTGGGCGCCTTCTTTCAACATCCAACTCTACTCTCGGAATTTGGATTGGTTGTTTGGTTATGAGAGGCGGAATAATTGTATTGATGCAGTGGCGTTATAGTTGAGAGCGTTGAGATACTATCAGCAACTCAGAAATAGGTAAATACGAATATAGTTGCCTTAGTAGTTTTATTATAATTCGAGAGGTCGATAAATAACAATCGTACAATGAAGGTGAAGGGTTTTTATTATGTGATTATATATTTTGTGTTTGTAATGTAAACACATTATTTAATTATCCTGAAAGGTTTACTTGTAAAATCAAAATGAAGGTGTTCGCATCTCGAAAATGTGGAATGATAATTTCACAGTTCATTCGTATGTTAAAAATGAAGGAGGGAGTTAAAAATGACAAGAAACGTTAGTGTAATGCATGCGAAATGTGTTTTTTTAAAGTCAGTTACGTGTCCTTCAAATGGCTCACATATTCGAAATTCAACTATTTACGTTTGAAAACTGAGATAGTCTCAAAAATCTCAGTGAATGCGAAAAGTTTCCAACTGAGTAAATTGCTGAAATAATTCGATAAAACTACCAATGTCAGAATAGCAGCACCCGTTGCAGAACTTCGAAACTTTCACAGGCAAATTAATTGTATCGGTCACTTAGTAACAGTCATTTGCATTTCTTGGTCTGCGTTGAAACTCAAATATAGAGCAGTGACTCGAGAAACTAAAGATCTTAATGCCGCAGATTTTCCACAATATATTTATGTCGGTTACTATGAATCTTCACGTTCATTTTTTTCACTAATGGAATGGGCAAACAATTTTGTTTGAATCAAAGGTGACATTACTTACTAGGCTGAAAAGATCAGGGTATGCGTTTTTGGGTTTTATAATGGTCGGAATGTTGCTGGTTGATTTGAATGAAAAGAAATTTAGGTAGTGAACGATGAGTACTTAACCAGCGTACAGCATACAGCATTGCGTGATGATATCAAAACAAAAAACCTGTGGAATTATTAGTCGAATAGTCTGCATTCTGCACAATAAAGCTCCTATGTAGAAGGGCGCAGGGACATAAGGTACCTTGAAGGACTGTAACTTGAGGAGCGTCTGCGACCGCTCTTCGCTCCAGGTCTAGTCCCCAGCAGCTACCATCTATTTTGGAAATTAGAGAAAGATAGGTTACTAAGTGAAGGATTAGTTGGCAAATTTTGATTTTAAAAACAACTTTCCAACATTTATTTTCAATATTATTGGAATGCTAATGTCGACACGTAAATACCGTGTTCAAATACACGAAGACTGTATTGAAACTTGTTGTTTATTGATTTGTGTACATCACCCTTTGAACATAATCTGGGGATTACTTATTATTACCTATTCATTCCAAGGAAAGTCTCAAATACTGCAAACTAAACACTCCGTTTAACCTAGATTCAGAGGGTTAACTGGATCTGCCTTGGATTTTTATATGAATTATTTTATAAGAAGATTTCACATAAGAAATTATGTTGCAAATGACGCTCAATAACAAAAAAAACATTAGTATCTTAACAACAAAGTTAGTATCTTAATAAGAAATGAGAAACAAATTCTGTAAAAACAGATCTTTTTATTTATTTCTCAAGTTTATCAATTTAACTGAAAACACAAAAGAATATGATTCATGGTCATGGGAAGACAAGTTGCATTTAGAGCTTCAGATCCGGGATTGAAAATAAATGGGAAGATTATTTTATTGATGAGCTGGATCTATTTACCATCTAATTATCTTCTGTCTCAAAGAGAAAAATTGCAGACAGGATATTAATTCTGACAGCTACATGTTTAATCAATCACTACGTAATTCACTTCAGTCTTTTTATTTTTTTTTCTTTCTTGTGGCAACTTAACGCAATCCCGATACGGGTACTCTCATCCAGGGTATGCGTTTTTGGGTTCTATAATGGTCGGAATTGCCCTGATGCAAATCCAGGGCATTCAGGTCATCGTTGTTCTTCATTGAAACAGTATGGCGTGAAGAAGAGGTCGGTAGAATAGCATCTGCTTTTAAATTCAATGATTGCGTAGAGACAGATTGATTGTTGCTTGTGAGCAAATCTTCATCGGGGGGAGGGGGAACTAAATTCTGAGAATTCACTGAGTGAAAAAAGCAACTCAATGAAGCTCCTGTTATAAAAATACAGCCCAGTATTTTATAGCATCGTACTGCCTAAATTTAATGATGCAGAAACAGAATATGAAGTGTAGAGTGGTTTTAATGCCATAAATGCAAGCTGATTCAATCTTGCCATCCATTTTCCGTTCGAATCAAAGCATGTAAACAAACTTTATTTATGGACTTCTGTGCCTCTGAAAGACGAATCAGAAGCGAAGAAAGAATGTCTAAATACGAACTAAACAAACTCGTGTACGTAAGTACTTTTTCTCAACTGGATCGCAGTTTGTGTATGATTAATATAAATGCAGAGCGTGAAGTAACCAGAATCCTTTATTCCTTAATGCGTCTGCCGTGAGTCAGTCGCAGTGACATGTATGGCAAGGCATTAACAACACATCTCGACTCAGTGAATACGGAGATCGCGCTGCTGATCGCTGGAATTTTTTATGTGACATTTTGCGTGATTCCGCTTGTGACATGCCTCTATTGATGAAGCTGCTAACCTTGCATCGGCCTTGAGGCATTCTTTTGTCGCGCAACCTCAGTGTATTTCTCTGCTTCTAAGAATCTCGTCTTGGGATTGAAAAATAAGATTGTAAACTAGATGCTAAGGGTGACCTACGCCAAATTATTTCTACAGTAATCTCCAAATTATTTCTACTACTAGTCTACATAGACATTCAAAGAGGAAGGATGCCAATGTTTAACTCTCTTCAAACAATATGTACAATAATATTCAAAAGGTCCTCGAACCCAAATGTTAAGAATGTTATCCAGGACTCAACCTAAAGTAAAATTTGTGTTAGTTCATTGTTTTAAACTTGCCAAAGTGTTGTTCGTGAATAACATTAAATGAAAACTAGTGGGAACCTGTCAAGATTTGACGGTGAGAGCTGAGATAAATATAAAATGCTGTGCTCAGCCTAATATCACAAACGCCGCACATGCCACTGCCGTGGGCGGAGGCTGGAAAGTTCTATTTCAATTTCTGCGCGCGTTTGAAATTAGTAATGTAGATGACTAGTTTACTTATGAGTCACCAATAATGTTGAATATTGTGTAATATATATACTTGTACCAATATGTAATGTAGTATAGTATATTATACTATGCAATAATGGAGCGTAGCATGTCATATGCACTAATCATGAAAGGTGTATTCCCAAAGATTATCATCACTTTTTCTTCCCACCTCCTCCTTGCGGGCCAAGGAGCGATACATCAATCACAGGAAGCGTTGACGTGTGCACATGTGCGATCACAATATATTTAATATTTGGCTTGTTCTGGAATTTTTTGTAGTTAATTTCATTCGTGGAATTGTCTTGTTAATTACCAATTACCGCCCGTGCATTGGAAATGTACGCCATGATACGGCCTCGAAAAACTTGTATTGGATTCTAGTGTATTGAAGTTACTTCCCGTAGTTTCTATATTTTTAATATTGCTCAAAGCTTGTATTTAAATTTCCCACTGCGTTTATAGTTTTTTTTTTTTTAAAAATTGCTGAATTTGAATTTTTTTCTTCTCGTAACTAATTAGATACAACTGTTTTTCGAGGAAATAAGGAAGTGGACGGAGAATTTTTACATGATAATTATTTTATGAAAACAATGCATTTTTTTTCAGAGAAATAAGCATGTGTTGTGATTGTTCACCGAGTACAAAATAACGATCTTTTTTCGTTCGTTTCTAAAAATAATATTTAAATCGGGGTGTCACAGTGGCCGCAGTAATGTGTTCGCGTGACTTACGTAGCCCCACGGGGTTAAGGGTTAGGCTGGTTTAAGTGTTTGTACGAGTTTGCGTGAAACGGTGAGGTAGCCCACGCAACCTGAACTGTGCCTCGCTGGCCATCCTCCCCTCCCCCCTCTGCTCTTCCAAGGGCAGTTGTGAGGCTGATCCTCCACTTGATTGGCACTTCCGTGGACCATAAACCGCCGCCTAAGGCCGGAGAATCGTGTCTGCGATCCTTCATGGTTGCCTCGGTGAGTAGAGCAACATAAGGTTAAGGTTAAGCTGTCCCACGGTGAACACTGAATGATGCTCACGGGAGTCGTATGAGTGAGGTTCCACAATTACCAGGCTTCGGCACTAAAAGGGCTTGCGGTGGACGTGACCACGCCCAGATCATCTTCCGGGCTGTAAAGAGTCGTACGCGTCCTCTGGCATCGACCTCGAGTTACGCACCGGCTGATTCCGCTCAGGGCCGTCGCGCCCGAAGCGCATTGGACCGGCAGGGCCTGGGGCTCGAGTTCGGACGATGCTTTTTGATACTAGCTCTATAACTAGGGCGAGAAGAATTCTAGCAGCCGGCTACTCTGATCGGTAGTTTTCTATGGTTTTCCCGATCAATACCAAGCGAATGGCGGAGCCGTGCCTTAAGAAACGGTCACTGACAGCGCGTGCTCTTCCCGTCAGCGTTAACGGCACAAATGACCAGAGCAGTGGACGTGCACGGATGTCAATCACTCAAGCACTGTTTTCTTCAATAATTCATTTATTTATTATCACAATATATATCGGTCAGCCTTTCGGCTCCACCGATAATTGAAGTCTTATTCTAAGATTAAAACTAAAGAGAGGGGGAACTCCTCTAGCACCGCCAAAGAATCACTGGGTGATGGTATAAATTGCTGAAATTATGTGTCTTATTAATCAAAGGTAGGGAAACAGTTTAGGAAGGAGTAAAGTTGGTATCTGCTTCGTATTCTCCATCTACACCGAGGTTGTAGAAGGATCGGATTACGTCAGGTAGGTGGGAGAAGAAATTGTGGGAGGTGCGAATTATTTTTTTTTTTAGTGGTTTTAGGTTGAAATCGGAACGGAGAGTTGCGTTCCTGACAAACCATGAGGCTTTGATTGCATTGCGGAGTATTCCGTTTTGGAAAATTTGGATCTTCTTTATGTGAGATATAGGTAAATGACACCAGATCGGCCTTGCAAAATGGAAAAAGGGGACGGACAATGTATTTAGAGAGAGGAACTGTATTTTCGTGGCTGACTCCCCTTTTTGCTGTTTATAATGGGTCGACGTTGACGAGTTTCTGTTTGGCTTGCTTCACTTTTTTTATTACTTTACTGTGCTCTTTCCACGTTGGTTTTGTATCTAAATAAAGACTTGCGTATTTGACTGATGGAGTGAGCATGAATCTCTATTTGCCATGTCATTGTTCTATCTGATGTGCCTCTGAAGTCGGTCAGCTAGTATGTTTAGTTATGCATCACGAAGAAATAGAGAATTGAACTGTGTTTACGAAACGGGATATGTCAGCGGTGAAATGGATTAGAGAGTTGGGAAGGGATGGGAGCCTTGAGAAACGCCTGCTAAAATGAAACGAAGGTTAGAAAGGTGTGTCTCATTTTTTTTCCTGAGAATGAACGATCTGTCACGAAAGTATGGTTGGTTGGAAGGAGGCCCAACTTCACCACCTTTCAACCATCCATACTTTCGCAACATCCGAGGTTTCCCGACTTGTAGATTAGACCATAGACCATTATGCTAAGTTCGGTAGAATGCTTGGCTCAGATTAAGAAAGGCTGGTATGGTTTGCTATGTTGCTATGCCCTTTTTCAAAGCCGGAAGGAATAAAATCTGTTATTTTGAGGACTTGATGGCAAGGCGAATGTTTAGGAACAAAACCCAATTGATAAGAAATTATCATGGGCTTCTTTAGGAATAAATTGAGCCTCTTTAGGATGACAATTTGTGCTATTTTGGCAAGAATAAGAAGCAGACGTTTAGGATGGTAGCTAGAAGGTAAGGTATGGTTCTTGTCGGGTTTGGGGATTGGGACTACTGTTGAATGTTCCTATAAATTGGGGAAGTAACCTAATCTCAACGTAGAATTTATTATAGTAGTTGTAATAGAAAAGGCACTACGAAGAAGGTATTTAGCATAATAGATGAACGTCTATAATATCTCTCCAATTATAAGATACCCTACAGCACTATATATAAATTTATTTTCTGCGATGTACTTTTGTTGTAAAACTGACTTACGTCTGTCATTTTTCTGTAGTGAGTTCGTGAACATCGCTTTGTACCAAATTACCATTACGAATGTCTCAAAATGAAAATGGAAGATTTCAAGGGGGCATCTATCTACCTTTCCCTCTCCCGAGAATTCGTAGAAATTCATTTATCGTTTTACTCCTGTTTGTAGTTCATTTGCTTCAGTTAAGCCATTAAAAACGATTTTTTATTTGATTTTAAATATTTAATTTTTTACACTTCTTGATCACATTTATTTATTTTATATACTTAAAATATTAAATGTGAAATAGTATATCTGTGTGAGGTGCTGTGTTAGGCATGATGTTTACGGTATTTTAGAGAGAAACGTTACCGACAGCTTTCACTTACAGGAAACATATTCGTGAGATTACGATTTGCTTGTGTTTATTGTATACGTCTTCACATAATTCATATTTGTTTTCTGTTTATCGTGATGGTCGTAATTCGATAAAATATTCCTTTCATTGTACTTTTATCGATCACAATTTTGTTTGGAATATGAACTACCAAACACCCCCTCATCAGCTTTAAAAAATGTCAGAACTACGATAAATCTGCCACTGGCACAAGCCAGGTTCGCGTGACCAGCTTCTTCGAACATAAGTCCGTTTACCAGATGACGTTTTCTTACGAGACTGAATGTGGATAGTGCTTATATTCAATTCCAGTTGGTTCGTCCGCGGTGCTACCCTACGTTCGATTGGGTTGATGCGGCACGCGTGCGGCACTTCACTGCACGTAATGATTTGGCGAAAAGAGATACAGAAAGTCAGTGCTGCAGCCCGGAAGTTAAGACATTGATTTTACTTCAATAGGTAGATAAAAAGGCATTTATGTTTGCTAAAATACTAGTAGTAACTATAGTACTAGTAACTATACCAGTAACATATATATTGTCATTATTTATTCTTTGAATCTGACACTGTATTTGAAGTTAGTGAAATAATTTATGGTGAGTCTCGTAACCTTGTCTGGGTACAGACCACATCATAATATTATTTATTTCTCTGAAAATTAGGAAATATCTAAGAACTTACATTATTTTCATCATGGCCGTCAATTGATGTTACTGCAGTGTATGTGACCGGGGGGGGGGGTCTTAGGGTTCAAATCCTGACAGTGGGAGATTTTCGACTCTTGCAAGATAGCTAAGTGGAATTCAGCCTCTGTCTGGAGGAGAATTGAAGCAGTCCACTGCTTTGATAGGAACTTTTCCGTGTTTTTTTTCAATCAACTCCAGGCGAATGCTAGAACAATACCCTTACAAACGGCAAAGAGGGCCGCGCGACATCTTTCCTTCCTCCTTCTTGTGCCATCCTAACCCCCTACTTACTTACTTACTTACTTACTTACACACACACACACACACACACACGTACATTTAACTTCAGTACCAGATGTGCCCGGATATCTGTCGGAGGCTAAGAGTCTGTCCGGGCTGGTGGGAGATACCTGGTTGAGGAAAACCCCGCAAGCCGACAGGTATGTCTCGCCATCTAGCGGAGGAAGTTCATCGCCGATAGAAACATGCAGTGCACTTACTGGGCTAATGACCGCAGTTGACGCCCCCGGAATCACAAAGGAAAAAAAGCAAAGCAAAGAAAGCAAAAAGAAGGGAAGTGAGCTGCATCCACAGGCGCGCCCAAGCGCCGAGGAGGCTAAGCGCGCCGCTGGAGGTGCCAGGCGAGCGCCGAGCCCCAACGGACGCATTCCTGCGCGGCACGTGCCGCCTGCCCTCGCGGGGCGGGGGCGGGGCAGGGGCGGGGGCGGGACGGAGCGGGGCGGGGCGGCCCCCTCGCGCCCTCCGGGTGGCAGCAAAAGCGCCTCGTTTTCGGACGCCGCGTTCGCAGTCGAAGTCACGCAGCGCTTCATAAGCGGCGCGCTGCCGAGCGCTGGGAATGCTGGGTTGCTTCCGAAGGACACACCGGGGGAGGTGGCTACTGGTGTCACTGCAGTGCCTCTGACCGGGAGGCCCTGGGTTCCAGTCCCGACGGTCACAGGATTTTCTACACTAGCTAGTTAGCTGGGTCGAATTCAGTCGCCGTCTGGAGAAGTCTTCTAGCGGCCGGCTGTTTTGATCGGACCAATGCTGGAGCAGTACCTTACTAAACGTCAAGGACTACGTGAGATCTTTCCTTCCCATTCCTTGTCCTTGTATCTTACCCCATGTATACACTTACTTGCTCCAAGTACTACACTACCACGCATGCCAGGAGACTGGTCGGGACTTAGAGTTTGTCCCGACTCATGTAGTGCCCTGCTGGTGCAAGATATCTGGTTGAGGAAAACCCCGCTAGCAGACGGTAGGTCTGCGCCGGATCTCGCCATCCAGCGGTGGAAGATCGCCGCCACACCCCGAGCAAAACAAGCACTATACATACGGGACTAATGACCTTATCATTTGACGCGCTCGGAATCACTAGTAATCAATGCGAATTAAATTTAAAGGCGGCGGTTCCATTTCGTACATTAGGCTTTCAAACAATATGCCGGCATAAAACGACTACTGGAGAAAAATTATTGAAGAGTTTGAAATGGCATATCTTACTTTAGAAGAAATACTGCATTATTTCTAGATGTGCTGGATGGATCGTGTGAAAACGAATTCGAAGTGCTGCATCTTCGGGAGTATTATAAAAATGGCGGTTCTAGTTCGTAGATTTACGATTTAAAATTTAAATACAAAACTATGATGACGCAATATTCCCAAGTTGGACTAATCACCCGTGACAGTCTCTCTTCGTTGCATATTGTTCTCTAGTGTTTTACTTCCAAGTATAACTTCAACCTCATTTCACAGGTGTGTGAAACAGTATCGATTTTTTGTTAATTTACCTCCAGCAGACAGTACAATCTCATTCCTCACGGGCATGAAACTTGTTTTATCTTTCCACACGGAGGTAACACTTTGGATGTGCGACAATTTCGGCACGCCTTAGTGGTATATGGCATTATAAGGTATTAAATTTCTACTTTTAGCCTAGCCATTATCTGCGAGACATTCACGAGGAGCATTTTTTTGTTTTGACTATTTCTTGAATTTTCTTTCAAATATTCGAAGTATTCCGATCTATGTTGCTTCCTTTAAGTAATCCTATTTTGATGGTTGATTCTTGATACTAATTTTGAAAAGCGATTGTAAGGTGATAGTCGCTTTGTTTGTATTTGTGTTGTTGTGTGTGTCTTTAGGAAAGTTGTTTCCTTGGAAATTTTCTACTTGGAATTAGGGCTGCCCAGAACTAACAGAACACGATCTGGTTTTCTTATCGATTCCATATTCTTATGACACATCATTAATTTCTTTTTAGAAATATCAATCTCAGTCGTGTTTAAGAAGGATTGCCATAATATTCTATATCGTTGAGGTGCCTAGTGTTTCGATTCTTAGAACTGCAATCCCCCGAGTGAATTCGCTATTGTAATATTACGCAACATTTCCTTCAAGGGGTGACTCCGGGCGAGTGATACGTCGTTGCTGGCAGCGGAATATGTATGGTTATAACAGGCCGTATTCTATATACGTGCAGCCCTGCAGACTTTTAACAACAACGGGCTTGATGGATAGATACATAGAATCGTGTGACATTGTAGAAAAAAGAGCCAGTCATCGGGCGCCATTGAACGAAATTTGAAATCTAAATCCCATTTTCTACGGCATAGTGCTGCGAAATCCATTTCGTTTTAACTCAACGTCCAAATTGAATGTTTTGTAGTACCGGGGGTGGCATGGGGAGGGGGAAGGGGGTTGCTGTTCTGTGTGTGGGTGCGGTGCGTCAGTGTGGGGTGTATGTATATGTGTATGTGTGTGCGCGCGCGCGCTCGCGACGGTGGAGGGAGCGAGGATTGGGGAAGTTAGAGGGGTGTGTAGAGGCGCTGTCTCCCTCTCTCTCTCACACACACACACTTTCAGCGACGCTCTCTCGCGCGCGCGCCCGCGCCGCGCACGTATATATACACAGAGAGGTGCGGTGGTGGGGAGCCAGGGAGTGGGGATGGGAAACTTTGAGGGCGAGCGAGCGAGAGCGAACGAGAGCGAGAGCGAGCGAGAGGGAGGTGGAAGAGGAAAGAGTTCCTCTTGATAAGCGTGATTTACCAGCCCTGAGGATATTGATTTTTACTTTCCCTCCTCCCGGCCGGGCCCCTCGCCCATCCTCTCTCTCCAGACCTCCCCTTTATACGCGCGGCTCCCTTCCACCCGCCTCTTCTGTCTCTCTCTCTCCGCGCCCCTCCTCGCGCACAGTTTTATGTCTGTTTTCTTACTGTAATAGCTCTGCCGCCCTCCGCCCGCCGCCCCTCTCTCGTTCTCCCTACACTTGATGTGCCCGCCATGTTGGATTGAAAGAGAGGGTGGGTAGGGGTGGGGGACGTTTTGTGTTCTCCCGCTAAAGGAAAGATGGCTTCCATTTTGGGGTGTGCGTATGACAGAGACGGAAGGAGGGGTGCTGCGCCGCGCCGCGCCGCGCCGCGCCGCTCTGCTCTCCGCAGCTCTCGCGCGTGCCTCCCCCGTGCGCGGCGCGGCGCGGCGCGGCGCGGCGCGGCGCGGCCCGGGGCGGGGCGCGGCGCGTGGTGGGGCGGCTAATGGGAATGCTAAGGAACAAGGTGTTAAATAACGTATTGGGGGAAAAGTACTGCGCGTTATAAGATCTTAAAAGGCGAGCGGGCTGCGATGTAGAGATTAGTTGAGCGTAGAAGGTGACCCCAAGGGACGCCGGAGGGCATCCGCCGAAGCGCGCTGGCGGCCGGGTCGGGGGTCGGAACGGGGCGGAACGGGGCAGTGGGAAGGCCCGAGACGAGACATGCCGGGGCGGGGTGTCGCGAGGCAGGGCCGACGGGTCGGGATGGAAGGGTGGACGGAATTTGGTGGGGCGGGGCTGGGCGGCGCGGCGCCAGCCGGCGCTCTGCTGGGCCGCTGCGGGCCGGGCCGGGCCGGGGTGTGCGGCGCCGCGGCGCGCCGGGTCGGGCTGGCTCGGGCCGCTTCCGCGCGCGCGCCCGCCGCCGCCGCCGACCTCGACCTGTCGCCCCGAGGCCGTCGAACCGGAACCTTTTTCTTTGCGCCCGGACCGCTGTTCCCTCCCGGACTCCTAACCTTTTTCTGCCTGCCTAGAGCTGCCAGCTGATGCCTCCGTTTCCTAAATCGCTGCTACTCTTTGGAACAACACAAATTACACATTATAGACAATACGTCTCCTCTGATTTTTTTATGGTAAATATGAAGTTTTTGATACCAAGTTTCGGAAGTATTTTCCCACATACTCGCAAATGCATTATATCTTTAAAGGAAACGAGCTGCTCACACTGTAAGATATTGAGTGACGAGAGGTACATTTTCGGGAACCTTACTTGATACACTAATAACTCACTATATTGAATGAGTTGTAAGTTTTCCTTGCAGAGTCTTAGGGGCTACAACTACTTGCTTTACTTTCTTAGTATTTATTTTCAAATTTCATTTCGGGTTGGATGTTAATCTTTTATGCAAGAGGAAATTATTTCCAACTATTTAAAGAAAAAACGTCCCATCAAACGAAGATGGTGTCAACAGTATACGAATACTTCTGAGTTTTTATACGGGTTTGAAACCAAATTTTCCATGAGTGTGGAGGAAATATAGATAACATTAAGCGCTTAACATCGAACATTTTAAAGATCGTTCGAATTTTCAAATTGCTTACTAAGTTTTGGACTGAGCGTTCTGTGAACATAAAGTTCCTTCTCTTATCTCCAACAGGGCAAAACGTCTTTAGGTACAGGTCGCAGTGCAAATGCGGAGGAGGTGCGTTTGTATTTCATTTGCAGTGCAGTGTTCCACGGCAGTTCGATGCCCCCTCCCCCAACCGCTCATCTCCCTTCGATGGTATCGGCGCCCGTTATTACTGTTAATTCTCCAGGCATACGTCTAATATATTACGTTTTACAGAATCATGCTGCGGGCATTGAAATGCAAATGGCCGAGGAGGTTATAAACCCGCGTGCCCCATGCCGTAGCCCCATAGTGTTATGCATACTTAAGAGGATACTTCTTTTTAAAAGCAAATCACTCTGCCTTCTATTCCGCTGTAATAGAAACCTTAATAATTTAGCAGCGGCTGCATTATGTTGTCGGTGAAAGTACGATATTGCTCTCTGCCTGCAGGCGACCCGCCGGTATAGGCGGCGGAGACGGTGACGTGGCAGTGGTGGCGGAGGCGGTAATGTAGTCACGCTCTTGCACGAGGGCTGTACAGCGAATGGAAATATTCATCTCGTAGTTTTTCATCGTGAACGGTTCGTGAAAAATTTGGAATCGACTTTTGGTCTTTCTCGCACTTACTTTGGAATACTTTTGTTTCGGATACGAAATATATTTTGTTTTTCAAATATGAACCTTAACACAATGGCAGTGTAATTTTGATGATTACCGCAGAAACGTTATGGATGAGTAAAATAGAATAAATAGATAGGGCATAAAGATGAGTAAAATAGAATTAATCGTCACCAATAAAATATGTTTCAGATTGTATTCAGCTTTCGTATTCGTGGATGATTATTTATTCTTTACCCGTTCATAATAGCAGTGTATTGGGTAAAATGTTTCAGATAAGAGTATTGAAATTTTGTTGGCATTCATCTGTAATTTTACTTTCGGTTTGCTTTAACTTTGGGAGAATATGTATATGGCATTATATGTATTTTATAATTTGCATTTGCTAGTAAAATGTACTTTCGATAGATTACAATTAAGTTTCTGTCTATAGCGGGAATACATTCAAACCTCAGAGTTTCTGTATTGTCAATTTTGAAGTGTTGAATTTTGATATTTCTAAAACTATGTATATTATTAAAATCGTATGTTTTGCTTATGAAATTGCAGTCATTGCACAGTCCACATCACGAATATTAATGTTTCGGTAACTTGAACTAAAATTTCAGTTTTGCAAATGTAAATGTATTATTTGAGAACAAAGGCAATTGGGTATGGCATTTGCACAACTCCCAACAATGAATGAATATTTCCTGGAATTGTACTGAAGAGCTGAATCGATCTCATGACTTCTGTGATTTGGGGAATACACAGAGCACACAAATACATAATCAGTGTTGCTTTATTGTAAGTAATGAACAATTGTGAACACATGCGTAATTGAAAATATTTTTCATATAACTACACGGCATGTGGGCTGATGCCCAAGCCGTGAGAACAATTCTTGCTCAGATGAAATTGCTTTGTAAAGTAACAACACGTCGTCTTCATCATTTACCAAATTAGCATCCGCTTGAATATGAGGTATCCCTTAGAATACGTTTAAATGGACGAGGGGTTTCAGTGCTCTGTTATTGGGCTGGTGCGTAAGTTCGTGCAAGTGCATCGTGAAGCCTTTTTTATTCAGTTGTTTTTCTTCTGTTTGGAGTTTGATTGATGCGAAGAGGATGTTACATGTTGATAACAGCTCCTTTCGGACATTTTCAAGGCTAATCAGTGTCGAATGTCAAGAAGAGAAAAAGGAGTTTTGTGGAGGATCAAGTGGTGCAGAAGCCGCGAGAAGAATTTGTGTTGAGTACGGGAGGAAAGCAGTTGCTGAGAGGTTTTTGCGTTTCCAGGAAGTGGTATTCGACATTTGAATGAACCACGTTCCGGGGAAAAAACATTTTTTAATGAAAACCGCCCAAATCAGTTGGTTTACGCTATTCCTCACCAAATAATGCGGGAATTGACATAAATTATGAAATACAATCGCGCCACAATTGTGCGCTGTTAGTATTCTCTGGTTATGAACACGAGAAACGAGACATGTGAAGCGACACAAACAAAAAATCAGCGAATACCCATATTCTCGTCTTTGCTGGCCCGTTACCTTTTGGCTTTTCGTAGGCACAAATCATTCCTTGCAAAGTCTTACAGACGGCGAGAAATAGTGTTTGTTAAGAAGAAGAAGAAAAACGAATGGCTCAGCAATAAAAAATGCTATAACTTGAGCGAAGCACGGTGTACATCCTCAAAAAATCATTTACGTTTTGTGGAAGCGAACTGGTCATGAATCACTACCAAAAAATGAAACAATTACAGCTGCTGCCTATACTGACTAGCTAAGATGTCGCGCTTTTGCTATTGAAACCAACAGGATCTGGTAAACCTGTGTTGTTACTCGACGATCATGCTCGCCCTCATGCGGAATCACCACAGATGCGATTGCTGAACTAGGATGAAAACCACTTCCCCACCCTCCACTTTCATCAGATTTGGTCCCATCAGATTAATATCTTTTCCGACCTCTCTTTAACTACATTCAGGGACAAGTGTTTCATTATGAAGCATTTCTTAGTAACTATTTACAGATTTATTTTTTAACGCCAAACCACAACAATTCTATAGGAAATGCACAGAACTACTACAACGCAGGAGACTGCTATTGACGAAAATGGCGCTTTCATCACTGAGTGAATGGGTGATTTATTTGTGTGCCACTATTGTATTATAACGTGCAATAATGTAGTGTTATGCTAACTACATTAACACAATAAAAAATTATAATAAAACGGCATGAACTTATGCACCAACTCAATACATCACATTATATACTTTATATAAAAAGTTTTACCGCTTTTTGAATGGTTCGAGATGATGATCAATGTGTCTCTTAGAATCGCGTGTTACTGTCAATGCAATTAAAAAGGGTGCATTATTCACTGTTTGAAGTCCCCAGTTCTATGTTATAGTATTTTCCATCCGAGTCTAGCGTAAATGGGCAGAATACTCTCTGGATTTAGCGATAGTGATTTCTATTCAAGGAGGAGGACCGTACCTAGCAAACTAAGAACTCTGTACTTTAGTACAGACTTCTAAACCCCTAAGAAATGTTTCTGCACTTTCGTACAACTGACTGAAAGATGACACATATGTTAACTTTTAACGGTTAAATGATGTTGCAGTAGAGAGAATATCACAAAATTGTTCGGACGCAGGGTGCTGGGAGCTCGCCATGCTATTCTAGGCGTACCCCAAGAGCGTACCATCCGCCCCTAATGAAATAAGCGATGGCTCTGCAGGCTCACGCATAGTAGTGGAGGGTCCAGATGAAAGCTCCCCCCCCCCACTAAAACACTTTTTTTGTAGTTTAACCACAATTTATTCAAAACAATGCCACGAATTGATCGCATCACATTCAAAAGAGTTGTCCCTTTATAATTTTTTTCAAGCAATTTTTTTTATTTACCCTGTAGGATGTTGACGTCAATTGGTCCGTTTAATAATGCTTGCCAACATTTCCAAATGTATTACTTCATCATCTAGGCTGGTGACAAGAAACAACAAAGAGAATAATTAATAAAAGGGAGGTACATCAATAAAACTACACCATATAATAACGTGCAACTACATAATATCTTGGAGGACAAATACAAACCAAACCAAAACATTTTACTGCATTGTAAAATATTGAATCGTAACTGAGCTGCGGCGCTGCCATCGCTGTCGTCACCACTCCACCACTGATTTCCTTTTTTGCAATTTTGTTAAAACAGTTTATCAAAGGAAGCAACTGAAATCTTCTCCCATCGATCCGGAGGACCGCCCATGGGATGGGTTCAGGGATTTCGACGTCATCTCGAACTCGGCGATCGAGACGAGACGCCCGGTAAGGAAAGGGGTTGGCTCCGCCTCTCGCTTGCGCCCCTTGTCGCGCGTGTTTTGTTCGCGAGGTCACGCGTGAAATTGGGCTTGGCGTTTCACGCACGCGTCGCGCGCTGTGTAGATGTGTGGATGTTTGTGCGTGCGTGCGGTGTTGTTCTCGGAAAACTGTGCACGCCAAAAGCGATTCGAAGTGCCTTGGGTAAATTTATGCGAATGTTTTGAAAAAATAATATAACTCTGGGCCGTAACAGGATATATGGGGAGTCGTGTAACGTTTTCATCGCACGGAATTTTTTTTGTACTTTCCTCGCTTTTTCGTCGCCGTGTGAACTGCGTCATACGTTTGGCTTGCGATTGTCCCTGGCTGCTCTTAGTTAATTGTTGTTTTTCGAATTGTTGTAAATATCGGTTTTCTGCTTCCGCGTTACGGCTGTTTCGGGAACCGTAAAGTGTTTCGCTTAACGATTCCGGCAGACAGGGCGTGTTGGCTTCTGGGTGTTGAAAGGTACGGAAAGCAAGGCACCGCTTCTGGTGTAAAGTCCTGTGCTTCAATTCGAGAGTGGTTGAGGGAAAATGACAGTGCAGATTCGTTCGCGCCAACAGAGTAAATAGTACGCAGGCAATATTTGGTAAATGCTTTACATTGCTGTAATTATGGTTTATGATAATCCGTACATGCCTGATGAAATGAAAATTCGCCTGATCATACTTTTTTCTGTTTCTAGATGTGTAAAGATTAAAATAAAGTTGATTGGCATTCATTAGGCAACATTTTGTTTCAGGTACTTCATCAACAAATCATATTATTTCAGTGTTTTGATTTCGAAACGAAAATACAATTTTTTGATTATTTAGAGTGCTAATTAATGAAAATTAAGTACCTTACATAAATGCATTAGTTATATTAACAACTTACAATTAAAGTATTCAACACACTTATGCTTTTAGTGCTGTCTAGGTATTTGTTTATGCTACCGAAGTATTTTCTAGTCGTGTCGCGATCACCATTGGAACGGAATTTTATTTTTTTATTATATTTTACTTTACAAAACAAAGGTATCCGTAAACATTCCATAATGTAGAAATTCAAAAGAGTGGAAGAAAGAAAAGATACAAAACAACTGTGTCAACATGTGACGATAATCACATAACACTAAACGTAAGCTATGAAAGACGCGTCCCACGTGATCAGTGGTCTCAGCTCGCCTGTGCCTGTGCGTGGGCGCGCGCGGTGGGCGGCGGTGTTTGTGAATGAACGGCGACGCGTACAACCGCGCGCGCGGAGCGTGCTCACCACGTGGCGGCGTGGCGGGGCGGGGCGGGGTGGGGCCGGGGCCGGGGGCGGGGGCGGAGCGTGCTCGCGCGGCAGAAAAGCGGCGGGGGCGGCGGCGGCGGTGCATCTCCCCGGAAGCGAGCGCATCGTTCGCTCTCGCGCGCGCTTAGCCGCTCCGCCGGCTGCCGGAAACGCCCCGCCCCCTGCCCCACTCCACACGCCCGCCCGCCCGCCCGCGGGCGCTTCGCGGAACGCCGCAGCGGGTGGGTCGCCGGCACGCGCGCCGCGCCGCGCCGCGCCGCGCCGCGCCGCGCCACACCCCCTGCCCCGCCCCCTTCCGCGCCGCGCCGCGCTGCACGCAAACCGCCACCGCCACCGCGTCATGCCGCGCCGCGCCGCCCCTGGCCACCCCGGCGCGCTTCGCCAACATAAGCGCCACCCCCCCCCCGGTCCCCCGGGCGCTGCCGTCACCACTGCGTGGAGAGCGCCTCGCGCTGTTCGTTTCCATTTGTCACGCTCCAGGCCCCGCTCCATCAGCTCTGATCCGGCTGGGGCCACCCCGACCCTTCCTTTCTATCCGTTCCTATTTGCTTCAATTTTCGCGGAAAGTGGAAACTGAAACCTGTTCCTCATCTCTGGGTATTTGCATCAACCTTGCTTTGATTGACACACGCCTGACAATCATTCCGGCGCTCGCTCATTGGTTGTCGGTACGTCGTGTAGACGTTCGTGACCAAGTCGATACCATCGTCTTCGGCACGATCGTAGAAGACTGCTTTCCTTAGTTTGGTGCTCCCTGGAGCCGCGCGAATATCGTCCGAACGAACGCCACGACCCATCCCTCTCCACCCCGGCCGCCATCCGCAACACCGCCGCTTGTTTGTTATCGCGGCTCCGTAATGAGCAACAAGTGCGCGCGACGCGGCCCGGCCCGGCCCAGCGTGGCGCGGCGCGGCGCGTCCCGTCCCGGCGCGCCCGACGCGGGTCCCGACTTCATTAAACGGCGGCGGCGGTGGCAGGCCGCTGGCGGGGCGGGGCCCGCGGGAGGCGAGCAGCGAGTGAACGAGCGAGCGAGCGCGTTGAGCGGCGCACGTGCGGTCCACGTGGGCCTGCGGCCGCGGGCGGTCGGCGCCGCCGCCGCCGCCGCTGAGGCCCCGGCGCGGGTGGGGAGCCGGCTGTGGAAGCGGCGGCGGGGGTGGTGTGGGGGATTCCGGCGTCGGCGGTCGCTCCCCCGCCGTTGCGCTGCGGCGTCGTGGGCGGGGGCGGAGGCAGCCGGCGCCCGAGGCGGACGCGCGCCGCGCTCTGCGGCCGCCGCTGCGGCGGGCCTCCCCGCCCCGTCCCGCCCCGCCCCGCCCCGCGCCCTCAGCCGGCGCCGGCGCCGCCTCACTGACCTAGTGCCGGAGGCGCCCCGCCGCGCCGAATAAAGGGATCGGCCGAAGGGACGGAGCGGGAGGAGGAGGAGGAGGAGGAGGAGGGGGCGACGTGCAGGAGTAACAAGGCGCGCGTTGCGAGCGTCCGTCGACCCGCCCCCTCCCCTGCGCCCTCGCCGCCGCCAGCACCACCTCCGTCGACCTCGCCGTCGCCACTTCCATGCAAGTCACCGCACCGCCGTTGCTGCATTTACTATCACCGCAGATACCGATAACTACCGTATCCGTCGCCACCTCCGACACCCCTCCAAACCTCGCCGCTCCTAAAGAGTTCGCAATTGTTACATGCACCACCATCTCCACTGCCGCCGCCGCTGCCATCGCATTTGCATCAACACGGTTACGTCATCATGATTACCGCTTTCACCTCCACTACCTCCACCGCCACCTTCATTTCCTCCTGCATCTCCGCATTCACCAAAACTTCACCTCCATCTTCAGCACCTGAGCATCCAACTCCGTCTTCTCCTCTTGTCTCCACTTTTGTCTTGTACACCAACACTATCTCCGTCTCTACCTGTACCTCAGCCTCCACCTCTCACTTGCAACTGCGTCTCTACATCCGCTTCAGTCTCCTGCGTCGCAGCACCTACTTCCGTCTCCACCTCCGCCTCCATCAGCGTTTCTACTTCCATTTCCACCTCCACTCCATGTCCACCCCACTTCAGTTCCCTCCACTGCTGCCACCTCTTTTTCCGCCTTCTTTCTTCCGCCTCCACCTTAGTCCTCGCCTCTATCTCCATTTCTACCTTAACCTCCGCCTTCACCTCCACCTCCGACTGCACCTCCGTCTTCACAGCCTCCACTTCTGCCTCCGCCTTCATCTCCACCTCCACCTACACCTCTACCTTCGCCTCTGCCTTCACCTCTACCTTTACCTCCGCCTCCACTTCTACCTCCGCCTTCATCTCCACCTCCGCTTACACCTCTACCTTGACTTCCACTCTCACCTCCACCTTCTACTTCACCTCCGCCTACACCTTTAATTTTGCCTCTGCCTTCACCTCCGCCTCCACCACCACCTTCGCTTCCACTTCCGCCTCCGTCTCCACTGCTACCTCCGCCTTCACCTCCGATTCTCTCTTTCGAATTCCACCTCCGTCTCCACCTCCACATGCAGCTCTGCCTCCATCTCCAACCACTTCCACCTCGCCTGCGCATGTCGCGTTCGCCCCCGTCGCCCGCCGCGTGGCTGCCGCCGGAGCTGCCCGTCTGCCGGCGCGGCGCGCCGTCCTTCTCCCTCGCCACAATGCCCTGGCGACCGGGCATCCGTGGGAATTTCTCCCTTGTTCGGGAGCCGGACCTGCCGCGCGGCGAGTACCCGTGTTTGGGTACGATGCCAGACAGTGCGGGGAAAACTCTTGGCGGGATCTAGGGAAAAGGACGTTAAAGTGGACCGGTTTGAATGTGGTCGTCTGAAAACTGGTGGTTTGCATTCATTAATACTTTGTGCAAGATGAAGTGTCATGAACTCATGATAAACGGAATACTCGGCCGACCAGATGAATCCTTAGCTCTGGTTTGTGACCGGTTTAATAAATATTCCATATAATTAAGGTTGCTATCGACACGAGCCGTGAATTTCCTGCACTAGAAAGCGAATACGAATAGTACATGCGGGGTAGAAATAGAGTATGTAGATGGTATGATCTTAGTTGCACCTGTTTCGTTGGAGTGTTCCATATTCTTTATTAAATTACTTCTAAGATATATGTATGAAATGGCCAGTCCACTTAAGCTAATGAGAATACATTTTAATCCTCTCATGCTGCCGAGATTTAATTGCGAAACTTGATTTAATTTGGTTATGCGATCCTGCTTTCTCGTACTGTTTCGCGTCTTTACATACCAACTAGAGAACCATTTCGGAGTAATCATGACGTTCAAATACACGGTCTATCCGCAATTCCTGGAATTTCCGCATCTGCAATTCCCTTTGCGCAATTCTGAGAAAGCGCTGCATTACCGCCGCGTCTTCTCGTGCACTCGCTGTCATCTTCAGATGGTTATCTTAGTTACTGGTTCTCATTAAAGCAGTTTCCGTGCCGCTGCGTACATCTGCGCCGTTTTGTGCGGATGTTATTTAGTGTTGATCTGAATAAAATCAGCGCTTTGCTTTTATTTGCGAGATCATTAAGTTGCAGATGCACTTTCTTGCACTGACTTTCTTGCACTCTCCGAGTCCCTTATTACTCGACTTGATTGTGTAAGGCTTCTTTCGTTTTTTTATGGAGGCTGATAAGCAAATAGTTGACATTGAAAAGAGCTGAAACACCGGTCGTGACCCTAGCGACACCAACGTATAAATGGTCCAGTGCATTTTCAGGGAAAGTGCCAGGGATACGGAGCCCACGGCTTAGATTTTGATTCAATTAGATAATTTCCTAATTAATATATTTAATTGCCCATTCATATACGTGTGTCATATGAACAAAAATATGTTTCATTTTTAAGTTCTGTATTTAAAATATCGTTTCTCAACATTTTCATATAGTAATAATAATAATAATAATAATAATAATAATAATAATAATAATAATAATAATAATAATTATTATTATTATTATTATTATAATGACAAACCCTTTTACATTTGTATGCCAAATAAAGGTCAATGTGTCTTTGTAGCGTATTCATATATTCAACCATTTTATACTAAGGCACACAATGTTTCAAATATTTCCAAATGTATTCTGATTTTTTTAAATTTTAAAGTGATTTTTTCAAATTCTTTGCCCACATCTAAAATCTCCGTAATAATTCAAATTCCATTAAACACTTGTGAAAATTTTTATCATACTATTTTAAACAAAACGTATATCATGTACAAAACCAATGATTTTTTAGCTTCCTAAAAAATCCATCAATCCATAAAAACTATCATCCGCAGGGAGGGAAGCTACGGTACATTCCAAAAATCTGTTTCGTTGAATTGGTGAAGAAGATGCAATTAAAAAAAGCATTTTCTCAAAAAACACTCCAATTTTTTCCAAGAATAGTGATAAAGGATAAAAACTTAAAACACGTGTCTTATTTTAGTTGAACTCTGAATTTTCGAAAATTACAAAAGTAAAAATAATGCTAGAGAGTTTGTGCAGTTGTAGTATCACTAGTTCGCGAATCTAATATGTGGTATAAAATAAATTAACTGACGTATTGTCTCTCTTTTACGGATTTTGGAGGACCAATTCAGAAGTGAGTTTTGTAAGGAACGCATTTGCATGTGAATGGCATAGTTGCGATTATCGCGCGGCCTTTCCGTGCCCTCGTCGTTGTGCCGCCTACTTCCACAGTGACATTTTCAATAGCCCGGATGCATGGGTGGATCACGGACCTGCCTCGGTGAGTCGTGTGGAAATTCCAGACTGTTATCCTTCTCAAATGGATGAGATGTAATATTCTATTTTCGCGTTTAATCGTCAGTCGCGTCTACGCGTTGAGACTATACGACGTTCTGTGATCAGCCTGCTACGCAAATTTTGCTGGGGAATTATGTATGCGTTTGAGCGAACGCGTGTCATAATTGTTTCAGCGAACCGTGCCACGATAAATAACAGATCTGACTGTGGCGTGTGATACTTTAAACAGTTTTTAATTAATACCTCATTATCACACTTGAGAGACTTCTTAAACAGGGCGGAGAAAACACACAGGCCCTCAGGGAAGAGATGAAAACAATGCCTCGTATATTCTCAGAGGAAGAAAACAAATAGCATGATCCTGCTTCGCAACAAGAATTTATGTGTATATGTTTTACTTCTCTTGTTATCATTCTATAATGTAGGCAGAACGTCTGAGATAAGAACCCCATGGAAAGCAATAGGCCGAGAATTTCACTTGTTTTGAGATGATGCAATCGTGGCCTTTATTTCGTATTGTACGCCTGCAATCTTCTTGCAATACTGATTGAGAGAACGAACTAATGAGTTTTGGTCTCCATCCAACATTAACGATTCTTTAATTTTGAATTGAATATTAAGTCTTAAAGGGATGTATTCCCATTTATTTCGTTGTTGCCAAGTACAATTATTGTTTTTTTTTTTCTAGTGAAACTACAACAGCAGTCACTTTCTCGCATTATTTGTAACTTTTGCCATTTTCGGAATTTCAGATAATTCAATGGAAATAAAACTTGTACCATTTTTATAAGCGTACTTCAGACTCACCGATGAAAAACGTAAAGAATTTTTTAAAGAGTTTAATTCAGAGAATTCAACAAAAAACGGGCCAGGGCCATTTTATAACTCTGTCTGCAAAACAAGTACTCTATCTGACAAAAAATTCTTCGTACTGAACTCTATTATATAAACAAATTGTAACCATTATTGAGAAATATGGAGAAATTATCTTTCTTTGTCCTGGTTTTTATTTATTTTTTACGTAAAAACAGTTAAAAACTGTGTGACTTGCTATGGGAAGAAGTTAATTTGAAGTTACATTTATGTCTAGAAGCAAAACAAGGGGCCATCGCAGCATTTGCTCGAGGATCAAGGAAACTGGACGAAAACCTGATCGAGATGGGGGTCATTGACCCAGAAGCTGAAGTACAATATTTGTTACGGGTTCTTTACAATTATACAATCCAAATGATATAAAATACAAGAAATGACATTGTTGAAATTAATATTACTTTCCTTTTGGATGCTCGGTATAGTCTCTAATTGTATAGAAACAATTGTGCAGCAAAAAAGGATTCAAACTTTTGTATCGAGTTTAATCGTTTAATGTTAATGTCGTGTTTCTTAAAGTATCCCCAAAAGTAAAATATCCATTTCCATTTCAAAGAACGTGTCATCATCCAGATTGATCGAGAAATAGCAATTTTGGTGAACTTCCTCATTGAATTCGAAACAGACATTTTGTTGTTTTTTTGGGGGAAGGTACTTAAAATGAAACCCTAAAGTCATTTTCAAATTTTCTCAAAAATGACTTTAAATATTTTTCTCTTTTTTCTCAGGTGTAGAAAAGTACATTTATAAAAATGACACTGGTTTGATTGGCGCTGAATTGTGTTAATTTTCGAAAATTGCAAATGGTTCAAATTTGTTCAACGTCATTCTACAACTAAAATATTGAAGTTTGAGATCTTTCTTCTTAATGAAGTCTGTTCTTCAAAATTATATCTTTTTAATAAGGTGATGTTCAGTTGTTTCAACTTATGAGTAGTTATCACGTAATTTGTCGTGAGATTATTGAGGAAATTGAATATTCCAAAAATATTGTTTTTAGGTAGCCACCAGTATAATTGGTTACTTAGGACATGCACAGAGTGCTAAAATTTCAACTTTTAGCTCTAGTTCTAGACGATGTTCAAATGTTCAGATAAAACTGTGAATACGTCAAATAAAACAAAACACTTTCGTCTGATCAGCTACAACTGATCTTAATGCAACCTGGTGCCCAATAAAACGATATGTATACTAGGATTGAAATAAAGGAAAGTCAGAAAGAGTGGTTAAAACAATATAGTGTATGACACACGTGGTAAAAATTGTTTTATTTTGCTCGTAGGGATGCACCATTTGGTATGTCGGCCTTGTTTCGCAACCTTTCCTACTCACAAAATAAAATGTCACTTTACCACTTGAATCGTAAATAACTTCATGGCGTTCAGTAATTAGTTTTCAACTAAGTAATCAATTGAGATGTTTACACATTCTGGACTACATAATCACTATTTACTGTATATATAGATTTACGTAAACATGTTTCTGAAAATGAAATGTTTTATGTTTACGAACGTTATGTCTATTCATAAACAGTCGACTCCGGTTCCACAGAAATGCGACTGTATGTTGTGAACTATAGCAGTAAATCGTCGTATCCATGCAAATTAAAAACGTAATACATAACATATAATTGTAATCACTGAACAGTTTCTGTAAGTGTACATGTGAGACAAATGCTGGGCATGACTTGTTGGCTGCCCGGGTGACGCCGCGTCGTTGGCTGGGAGGCCGTTGCGTCTGTCATGTCCCAGACTTGCTCAGCGGAGTGACACCAGTCCGTTGCGCCCTCCATCGGTAATGTTGGAATTCAGTAGGGTGTTGGCCCACCCTTAGCCTCGATGACAGCTTCCACTCTCGCAGGCATACTTTCAATCCGGTGCTGGAAGGTTCCTTGGGAAATGGCAGCCTATTCTTCATGGAGTGCTGCATCGACTCGATGTAGGTCGGTGAGTACTGGCGCGAAGTCAGCGTTCGTCAGCATCCCAAAGATGTTCGATAGGATTCAAGCCAGGACTCTGTGCAGGCCAGTCCATTGCAGGGATGTTCGTGTCGTGTAACTCCGCCACAGGCCGTGAAGTATGAACAGGTGCTCGATCGTGTTGAAAGATGCAGTCGCCATTCCCGAATTGTTCTTCATCAGTGGAAAGCAAGAAGGTGTTTAAAACATCAATGAAGGTCTGTGCTGTGATACTGCCACATCACAAACAAGGTGTGCAAGCCCTCTCCATGAAAAACACGACCACACCATAACACCATTTTGGACGTGTCCGGTTACTTTTGATCACACAGTGCATTTCATACTAATTGTACGATTAAAATGGTCAATTTGCTGTTCTGAGTATGATTGTGTAAAATCCATTACCTTGCTGTATATTAACCTTATGTCTGTATGAACATGTACTATTTAAAAAAATAAGTTACTTCCAGCGTAAAGGTAACTTGGAACTGTTGGATAGTAGTGTGAAGTCAAAGAAGCTAAACACACTCTCTTCCCTCAGGGCCCGGGACCGACACGCGCGGCTGGCATGAGCAGTCAATCCGCGGCGAAGCGGCTTGGGAGGCGATTGCTGATGAAAGGATTCCCTATTTTCAGGTAAGTGAACTTTTGTAAAGATGTTTCTCATTATGTCACTGCCTCACAATGACGATGTTCTATCACATTTGGTACCGCAAATTTTGTTTGGACATGCTCGAGTGGCATACATTAAAACAATTTTCAATGTAGGCTTGTAGGAAAGAACAAAATGATACGGGTTTCATTAGCATTTCTACGGACCTTTATTAGACACCTCTAAACTATCAAACTGCTTTACTGTGAACATTTCCTCAAAGCGAAATAGAAATTCTGAGGCACCTATTTTTGTAAGAACGAGTAATTTTTTTAGCCTCTTTTGGTAGCCTATTGTTTCAAGTATAAGGCCCGCTGGACACGCCGCCGCAGAAGCGCTCGAACCCGCCGCAGAAGACCCTCCGGCGACGACGGAGAAAGGGACCGAAGCAGGTACCTGCTGCGGCCCCTTTGTCCGTCGTCGCCGGAGGGTCTTCTGCGGCGGGTTCGAGCGCTTCTGCGGCGGCGTGTGCAGCGGGCTTAAGTGTGCATATATACGTACGAGTACTCCATTGTAGCTGAAATATGATTGCGATGATCATTTCAGAAACATATTCACGCCTAATCCTGTTTCAGACATACAATCTTTCAATCGTTTAATTAACGATTTTCACCCAACAGTACAAACGGTACCAATAGCAGCTTGCGAAACGTCAGCCTTGCAACAATATCTCCAACAAAGCACTTTACGAGTTAAGTAGAAAATCGGTGGCCGCTGATTCTGAACTATTTAAAGCAGCTCTAAGATTATAATATTTTCTTCAAAGTTGGAAAACAGTTATAATTTTACCCTTCAGCAAACCAGGAAAAAATTCACGAAATCCATCACGTTACAGACCAATCAGCCTTCTTCCATCTGTCGCAACCTTTTTGAAAATTATTACTCAGAAGACGAATAATTTAAAAAAAAATCAAATCAATATCTGTCTTCCAGTTTGACTTCCGATCCAAATTCTCAACTAATCACTTAACAGAACGACGACTACGCCTAAGAGAAGCAAGAACCCAAGCATTCCACCCACGCCAACACGCATTAGCAATTTTCTTGGAAGTAGAAAAGGCCTTCGACACTGTTAGGGTACTGGGCTCCTGCGAAAGCTACAACTATACAATTCTATGAACATCATTCATAGCTCCCTGACCAACAGAAACGTTGAAGTTAAAGTAAACAATCCACTTTCAAAACAACATACCATTGATGTAGGGGGTCCTCAAGTTTCCTGCTTGTCCCTTCCTCTTCAATATCTGTTTATCAGATATTCCTCAACCAGACACCTCTGAAATACACCCATACCATGGATACCAAACCAAACACCAGTTAAGTACCTAGAGCTCAAGGTAGACACAAAATTAACGTGGAAAGCACATATCAAACATAGTAAACAAAATATACACAAATATTACAAAACTGTGTCCCATATTAAATCACAAATCTACACTTAGCATTGCTTGAGGTAAAATAATCTACACATTAGTAACCAGACCTTCGTTAACATACATGTTTGTATAAAAGCAACCAAAAGCCAGATAAACAAACTCCAAATATTAAAAATTAAATGCCTCGAGAGAACTGCCAAATCACCGCGGTTCATAAGCAATCAACAACAACCAACACACAGAATTAAAAATAGAACCCATTCAAAACTAAATTATCAAGACTTCAAAGAATTTCTATGATATACTCCCAGAATCACTAGTTACTACAACGTACCATCTAGGTAAGACTAACATACCACCATACAGAATTACGTCACACTACACAAAATATATTTTCAAATCTCCTTAACCTGAAAATATAATCTCACACACCCACGTTCACAAAACTACGCAACAGTACCAGCTAATGCTTGCCAAGCTCATGTTACCTATCAGTCGATCGCACTTATGCGAAGAAGTTTATTAACACTTCAGACCTGAGGATGATTCAGCTTATAATGTTATATAAACCTTGTATCAACAACGTCGAAGGTACAAATGCTGAGCAAGAAATAAAATTTAAAAAAAGTTGTACAAAGAGATACAATGATATCAAACTACATTGTTAAAATTGAGGATTATGAACAATTATTTTTATTTTTGTATTTACATATTAAAGGTCGCTTTTCAGATACCAAGGTCATACAGCGACCACTGTAAGTAACATTAGAGGTAACGGAAACGGTAACGGCAGACGGACACACACAAACAACATGCCCCGGGCTTCGAACCCGCGAACCTTCAGGTGCGAGGCAGCTACGGTTCTTCAACCTAACTAGCCAATCAATATTCAACATATCTTCAACCAATACTAGTATAATATGTATTTGCTAGAAGTTAAATGCATAGGAAACACACGGGTTTGATGTAAAATACTGATCGTCGCGTGTAAAGTATTAAAGCGTTCACGTTGCTCAGTTTATTTAAATGTGAATGTCTAATGCATTGAGAGAAACTGGAGTGTATATGTGGTTAGAAATAAAATAAAACGACGTACATGTGAAAAAAATTCTAGTATATTTCTTAAGATCAGAGTACTATATCACAAACGTCCTGATTGTCAGGAAAAGTCATTATCAGGATATAAATTATATACTGCGGAGCATTTTTTGTGGTGCCTCTAAGGATAACTCTACGTTATAATCTACCCCCTTTTTGTTGCAATATTATGACGTAGACTTATAATTAAGAAGTTGAGTATTCTTGATTTTTAACCTCTTGTATTCATAAAATATTAATTGGACTTAATGATATACACGCATCGGGTCATCCAGACTATAAACCATCAATTTTCCTTGTAAGCACTCATTTCGTGACGTGATGAGGGTAGAAATTTTGTATTACGGGAACCTCTCATAAATCTTAAACTAGGCATTGTAAGTAAATGTATTTTTTAAGCAAACCCGAAGTACCCTACGATTCCATTAGCCAGAATCCAGTTGGTTGAAAGCTGTTTTGAGGCTTAAGAGAGGCTTAACAATTTCTCTGACAGTTTCTTTAGTAATTTATCCTCTAGTGGCAAAGTGCTTAAGACTAGTTTCTCTAGAAATTATCTTTAGCATTACGCTTAGACCTGCAATATGGAAATCTATATTATTAATTTCCAATGCGCACAGCAATTGTAAGAAAACCATGCAGCCTACAATCATGCATTAAGTGTCGTATTATAGCAATACTAATTTCTTCAAAATCAATACCCGTAGGTCGTTGCACGTTTAATGACAGTCCTTTGTAGAGGCCAGGGGAAATGTGGATCATTTGTAACAGTATTAATTTACCTCAATATTTTGAAGACCAAGTCCTGTTCTTTAATTCAGAACAGTTGCATGAAAATTCAGAGAACGATATATAACATATCGTAACTCGAATGGCTGAGATTGCTAAGGCCGTGGCGATCTCGGGCCGAAGAGTCGCGGTTTCGAGTCCCGCCTCGGGCAGGGTTGTATTTGTTTTCGTCCTTTCACTTCATCATCACACTATCACTATCAGAATTCCCTCAAAAAAGGCAGGAGGCACTTGCCCATAATGATATCTCAGTTTGCTAATAAATAAATAAATAAATAAATAAATAAATAAATAAATAAATAAATAAATAAATAAATAAATAAATAAATAAATAAATAAATAAATAAATAAATAAATAAATAAATAAATAAATAAATAAATAAATAAATAAATAAATAAATAAATAAATAAATAAATAAATAGATAAATAAATAAACAGGAAAGATGGGTGCATAATGTTATATTATTCCAATAAGGTATTTCTACTCTCTGAGATCGTTGTTTAAGGTACGAACATCACCAATCTAGAGAAATACCACGAATTCCATACGAAAGTAATTTGGAAAGTAAAATGATATGATCAGTGACATCATAAGCTTTTGAAAGCCTATGAGCCCGAAAGCCTACAAATATTCCAATAGGTCCTTCGTTTTGATCCATGGATGAGGCGACAATCTTTAAGAAAAAAAAATATGGCTGTTTCCTTAGATTTTTATTTTCGAACCCATGTTGGCAATCTGAAAACGCTTCGTGTTTACTGAAAAAGATTTCTATTCGAACGTAAAAATGTCTATTTTTATGAAAAAGAATCTACGAGAGAACTTGGCTGATAATTTTTAATTCCATTTTTGTTGAAAAGCTGCTTAATCTTGGCTGTTTTAATAATATATGGAAAAATTCCTTTGCATAACGATTCATTAAATATGTGATAGGACTTTTGATTGTGTTATTCTGCACATTCGCTTACAGGGCTTACCGACAGAATTCTAATGCTTAATGCGTACTGGTTACGACACAACCGACGCCATGCCACCGCCAAAGAGGGGTCGCTCGCGATTAAATATTTGCTATTCATGTGCTGTGTAAGAGAACAGCAACGTTTTCATATTATTTGTAAAGAACAACTATAATTCTGTATGTATTAAATGTGTACTGTACTGTACTGTACTGTACATTACTATGTACGTGTACTGTAGTATAGTGCAGTATTCGTTTGCAATTTGGTGCTGCTAATCTGCTGTTTGTTCGTACAAAGTCTATGCTATTCGTTGTTGTTGAATAGTGTGCATGGTACTTTTTGGAAGCTATTTTGTTTTGTTGTGTTCTCTTGAGCGGTACGTTCGCTGCCGCAGGCCAGTGGTGTTGTGTGGCGCCCCGGAGAGGCGCTGAGGACTTCCTCTTCCGTGTCGTCGCGCGCGGTGGTCGCTCCTGACTCGCTCCGTTCGTCGCTCCGAACGAGCTTCGCCCTCGCGCCGAGGTGGCTCAGAGCCAGCATTGACGCGGGCTCTGCAGCGGCTCTGGCCCAAAGGTTCGGATTTTCGACGACAGCTAGATAGCATGGACGAATTCAGCTGCTGTCAAGGGAATTCTATCTGTCGGCTGCTCTGGTATTTTTTTTCCGTGGTTTATCCCAGCAATACCAGACGAATAGCGGAGTAATGTTCTAAAAAATGTGACAGGGACTGCGCGCTATTTTTCCTTCCTCTCCTCGTATGACGTATATACAGTCACACATTTCCTTGCACTAAACCACCATACATGTGGAGAGACTGGCCTGGAGCTTATTCTCCGATTTAAATATTCAGTGGCTTGTAACAGATCGTAAGCTGCTAGCGGTTATCCAAGTGGGAGCTTCAATACCAAAAATTAAGGACGTGACGGAGCTCACGACCGCGACCAGCTGATAATCTGTCACAAGTCACTATATTTCAATCTGACTTGTCCCGGCTGGGGCATAACCCTGCTAGCGGACATAACTGGAGAGAGAAAAAACACAGCACGTTGACGTGTATGTCGGCGCTAGATTTCGCGATCCAACAGGCATATCTCCCGGGATGTAACATACACTACACTTACGGTACAATGATCACAACTGTTCACGTTTCCGTAAACATCAATTAAACTAGGAAAGCCATGCAGTGAAGGACGCTCTGATTCTCGTTAAAGCAGAGCTTGATGTGCTGCTAACGGGGTACTCACACGCTACGGATAAGTCTCTGTTTGTTCCTCTGTTCTATCGGACTGGCAAACACGATCGTTTGTGTCCACGACCCGGAAGGAAGAATACTCACGACAGGCACGTTTTCTTCGGGTGTCGTGTTTGTTCTTGCCCGACCTAAAGGACTGTGCGTGGAACCTTGATTCGCCTATAGTTGCCTATAGGCACTGACGCGCCCTAGAAATATCGTAAAAACCGAATTATTGAGGTGTCACAGTAGTCATTACTAACAATTAATTATAAATGTTTCTTGACACTTTATGGATTAATAGAAGAAACTTCCTTCATGTTCTATACATGCACTGGTTAATCATGAAACGCTAATAAAATGGCATTAATGTTAGTGGCAATTAACATAGAATTTTGGTTTCTCAGAAAAGATGAGTAGTCATACCTCTCAGTCAGTTCAGATTGTCATAACTGTATACGGAGTGAAAAAATTATTATGCAAATTATTATGCAGATATATTTCATTATGTAAGTTTCATTTTCCACTTTCCTGTGGTTAATTCCCATTTGTGACGCTCGCATTTAATAATCATTCAGGATTTATGACTCAGTTGGGACCTTCAATAAAACCTCAAATCTACCAGAAAACGAGTATGCCACACCAACGTGCGTGAAAAGAGCGTGAAATTATTCTGTTCGGTAAAAGGCACTGCGTTTTAAATATTAATCACATTTAGCAAAGTCACAGGCAAGTTTTCTTTGACCCCGTAATCTCGTTAAAGAAAGGTATTGAATAAAAATAATTGAGTTTGAAGCTTAAACATTTATGTGGATGGGTGCATTAGCTATTTTCATCCCTCGTAACTTTCGGTCGCAGCTCGGCCGGAGGCTCCCGCACAAAGGCTGCGTCGACCCTGCAAGTACAGCCACTTGTTTACTTCTCACCCTCCCCACCCTTCACACCCGTGATTGCTCTGTCCGTGACGCTCTGGGGGCGCACATTTTCCGACAGCGTTGAATTCGGGTACCCGTCGGCGCGTGGACAGGAGCCGGGTCATACACCGACCACTGTGACTTTAACATTGGGGTAACTGTGAGGGGAACCCGTAAGGACAATACGAACGTCCATGCCCGCGCCGCGATTCGAACCCGCGACCCTTCGAGCCGAGGCCGGCAGGCCAGCTTGTATCTCGATTGCACTGAACACGGACGCCCGTAGGCCCACTCCGTCGCGCTCGTTGTAACCTCTGGCTCCGGGCGCAATGTAGGAATGGGGAATGAAGCGAAGGATTCGCGTTCAGGAGCGATGCAAGTGCACTGGGCGACATCCACGTCTGCGTGGGATTCGAATCCCCAGCCCCCGTGCCCCTGCGGACCAGGCTGGCCTAAAACTTAGCATCTTATGTATTTGGAAACGAGCAAAGGGAAAATAAGCCAGAACTTGATGAAATTGTCAGAAACCTTTTGTGTGAAATGTAATTTTCTCATGGACACTAATCTGCTGCCGGCGACTAGACCATTTCCTTTTGCCAATTGTGCTATCAATTGAAATAAAAAGGAAATAATCTAGAACTAATTAAGCATATTTATTAAAAACGTTAATCAGTACTTTCAACTTATTTTTTAACTTAAAGTAGTTAATGTTACTATTGAGATAGAAATGTATGAAGTGACTTTTATGAGTAAATTATTTTGATACAAAGTTGACCCGAAATTTCTATATAAAGATATGAATGTGAAATATTGACACCCTTCCCTCGATAAATTGCCCTTCGTTGAATATTACAAAAATTCCGTATATGACATTAATGTTGCTCAAATTGATCTATACTGAACGGAAAAGTGTTAAAACCAATACATTACGAATTCTGTCTCTACTTAAAAGAAGCATGTCTCCCGGCAATATTTTTGAAGCGTTCTAAAACGTCTTGAACACACGTATTGAGGTTAAGTGTTCTTTGATTTGAACAAACGTTACAAACACATATAACAATGTAAAATTGATCTACATGGTCGTTTTTTCAAATGTACACACAGCTAATAGTAGAATATAAGGGGAGGAAATGAAAATAAATTTGAAACTCTTGAAAAAATGCGTCTGTACATAAAATTACTATTCCTTATCCTATAAATTATTCCGCGAAGTGCAGACTTGAATTTTATTCGGTGTAAGATCGGCTTTTGTACTCCGTTTTTTGAGGAGAATTGTGGTTCGCCTGGACCTGCCTTTGAGTGAGTGACCAGTGAGTTTTCATTCAAAGGCAGTTCATTCAATCACTTTCTTCCCCAACTCGGAGCGCATGAGAAAGGTGGCAGGTCCGAGCCTCTGTGGGGAGCTGCCGGTTTGACGGGCGCGAGTTATGACGCGGGAGAGAGGCGCCGTCGCCGACGCGTCGCCCTGGCCGCAGCTGCCGTCGACGGACCGGTCCGCCGCCCTTGGGGCTTCTCCGCGCTGGGCGCTGGGCGGTCGCCCTTCTGCTCCCCGACCCGCTCCTGGTTGAAGGGCCGGTGACTCCGGGCGCGGCAACTGCTCAGGCCAGGAGTCCCATAAGTGCAGTGCATTGAGTCCTCTGTCGGTGGCTTCCCCCTCCGGTGCCGACCTGCCGTCGGGGAATGCCCTCAACCACCAGCGGGGCACCGCAGCCGGAACCTCCTCTGATCTCCCGACATGTGTTGTAGTGTAGTGATTGTTAGTGTAAGTGTGCGTAAGGGCCGCTTCACACGGCGCGGCCGCAGCGCGCTTCGTTCAAGGAGCATAGCTCTTCCGACGCAGCCACCGCCGGAGCCACCGCCGGAGTCACGGCCGCACCGCCGCCCGCCGTGGAAGGGGGTGGGGTCTGGAGGGGTAGGTTTCGCCGACCCTCCGGCGACGACGAACAAAGGGACCCGAGCAGGTAGAACGCCGCGACCGGCGGCACAGTGAGAAGGCTCCCATTTAAAGCTGTGTTCTGCTAGCGGTGGCGCGCGGCCCCTCGTGCGCTTCTGGTGGCCGGAGTTCGGCGTCGACGGCCGCAGCAGCCGCCACCCGCTGCACGTGGGAAGGCCTCCATTCAAAACAATGCTCTGCTACACGGCCCGCTGCTGCGTGGCGCGCCACGCGCTGCACGTGGGAAGGGGCCCTAAGGGCCCCTTCACACGTGAAGCGGGTGGCGCGCCACGCAGCAGCGGGCCGCGTAGCAGAGCATTGGTTTGAATGGACGCCTTCCCTCGTGCAGCGGGTGGCGGCTGCTGCGGCAGCAGACGCCGAACTCCGGCCACCAGACGCGGAGAAGCGGCCACGCGCCACCGCTAGCAGAACACAGCTTTAAATGGGCGCGTTCACACTGTGCCGCCGGTCGCGGCGTTCTACCTGCTCGGGTCCCTTTGTTCGTCGTCGCCGGAGGGTCGGCGAAACCTACCCCTCCAGACCCCACCCCCTTCCACGGCCAAGTTGAAAGTAGAGTGCGCGGTCAGTGCTCTTCACAGGAAATAGTACGCTGCGGTTTCCTTTATTTATAAAACCATGCTTTTAAATAATGTTTAAAATATTTTTCAATCAGAGATGTCTATGTTGGTAGTAAGTAAAAACATCATGTTAATTTAAATAAATTTCGAAATATATTTCCATTGTAATATGTTGGGAACATATTTATTTATTGCCTTATCGCATTGTTGAATTTGGGGAGAAGGGAGTGTATCGTTTAACTTCCCCTCCCCCCTTCGTGGATCCATCACTTGGTCCACGGTACTACAGTTTACTTGAGAACCGGCTCCTTGTAAAAATTGCATGTGCGGCGAATGTATTTTATATTTAAAATAATGGTAAAAATTAATGTACAATTACATCCGTAGAGGTATCACTTCCTTTCCGCCGCTACGAAATCATGTTAAGAGCATTTCGACGATGTACTGTGCTCAGATAATGCTTGTGTATACTAATTTCAAACACTATAATGAATTTTTATTATTGTTTTCTATTTTCCCTTACATATTTTGAAAAAAAAAACTACATGTATAGATATAGATTTTACTTTTTTACTACAGTAAATTCTGTTTCCTAGCAATGAGATATAAAATATAACTTACGTAAAAGTTATACAACCCAATGCAACAAATACAAATTTATAGAGAGTGAAAGGAAAATTTGGCTGCGTGTCATGTATATTCATGTTTTACGAAAAAATTCTTAGGAGCGTGTGACGGCAATATCCAATGTGCATTATTGGAAATAAGGAGCGTTCCGCTCACAAATTATGTATCGGCAAAGATTTTATATACTGTGTGATAATTTATATAAGCCTTAAGAATATTTCATTAAACTTGATAGAAGAAAAAATTCGGTGGGGATAGTTGTATTTTCAAGTTTTATCAAGAGTTTTTGCACCTCGTCGCGTCACCGACGCAGCGGACGTCGTAATCCTCCCTCTTCCAAGCGCAGTGGCGGCGGCGGTGGCTGCGGCGGTGGCGTCGTCTGAAGAGCTCTGCTCCTTGAAGGAAGCGCGCTGCGGCCGCGCCGTGTGAAGCGGGCCTAAGGGGAAGCAAAGATCGCCCGCGGTCCGAGGCCCGTTTGTTAGGGTACTGCTCCGGCATTCGCCTGGTGTTGATCGGAGAAACTATGAAAAACTTCTGATCAGAGCAGCCGGCCGCTAGAATTCTGTTCCAGACAGCGACTGAACTTGACCTAGCTGACAACCTAGTGTCAAAAATCCTGCCACCGACGAGACCTGGACTTCCGGCCAGAGGCCTTCCGTCTCTGGGCGCCGGGGTTCGAATCCCCTTGGAAATTGTCGAGGACACGGCTTTCTCGGGTTTCTTCAGTTTCCGCTTTTCTCATTCCATCGTCGTCTCCGTCCGATACATCGTTGTTCACATCGTAAGTTCACGATTACCTGCAATTGAAAACTTTTTATCTCGGCTGTAGCCGAAAACGTTGCGGATTTAGGATCATAAACAAGTTATATATCTCCCCATTCTGAAGCGCCGGAACACTATAAGAGTTCGGTTCTACTGTACCAGATGTACCAACTGGTTAGCGGCCATACAAGAAATCCTTGAGATAACATTTTCCCATCGCAAAACTCTTAATTTTATTTTGAAATTACCGACTGCCGTGAGGCAAGAAATCCCAAATGAAGTGTCCGAATTTTACTTCAAATGTTGAGTAAATATCGTTCATATACTGCATACGTGCTACAGAGAAAGTTATGTAATGATGACGAAAAAAGTCGTTTTGCGAAATGCGAAATGCGTTGAATGCGAAAAAAGACGTTTTTGGTAGAAAAATTCGTATTGTAGGTATCGAAAATGTATTTAATTCTTGTTCCTTAAATCTAGTTAATTACTTCCTCTAACACGTGTGGTCCGAATCGCCGTTTTGTGGGTCCTTGGTACTGAAATCTGGTTCACGCCAAAACGTCTGTCCGTCTGTCCCTCCCTCCGTCTGTCTGTGAACTACAATAACGGCTTAACCGCAAACAGGATATTCATCAAAATTGATATTCCCCATTGGATGTGACTGATGTCACGTCCCCTTGAATTTGAACCGATGTTTTGTTCTCAAAAATTACTACAATTTCTTCATTAAACTTAGTCCTCGAATCGTAAAGGACGATTAAAAATGGCACTCCGCTCAGTTTCCTTGAAATATTTGAATTTTTGAAATTTGCAAATACTCAAACTTTTTTCGGCGTCTTCCAACAACTTCAGTATTGAAGATAGATATTTTCCCTTTCAATGAAATCTGTTCTTCAAAATTAATATGTAAATGATTACATATACTTTTTTTTCGAAATATAAATATTTTTGAGTTATTTTTGCGTGAAATAATAGCAATTTCAAGAGCAAGATTTTCTCAAAAACTGCTAAAAATTCTTTAAAATGTTGTTCTTTAAACTTTTGCATCACTCATTATGTTATGTTTAACAGTTTCTCAAATATAAATTTATAAAATGCGATAAATCAATCGCAATAATCCTGTATTAGTGTTTGTGATGCCTACACAGTTATTTGATTTATCGTTCCGAGTTTTGAGTCTTCTAGAAATGTCAAAGGATGAATTTTGTAGGACATGTTACATGGGCATAACAATTTAAGACTTGTAATAGATTTTTAAACGTGTAATTATTGTTAACATTTAAAAATTGATTATTTTGTTGAATGTGTTTACTATTTGCGTAAGTCTACATCAACGTTAATTCAATTGTGTTTGTGCTCTTAAGATCCGTAAAAACCGGCGACTCTCTGGAAGTCAACCTAGAAAGGAACACGTCATCTGCCAGGACTGACGGAGCCAAAGCAGGCGAGCGCTGCTGCTTCGCCACGCCGTTGGGGGCCGCGCCTTCCTTGACCAGGCTTTCTGCTTCTGCCCGATATAAGAAACATCAAGAATGCATAGCAATCATTAATTAAAATAGCTTCCCTGAATGTCTGCGTCAATAATACAATTAGAGCGTAATTGAATATTTAATCGAAACACTTAAAATTCCTCCTACTAACGGTTGGGACCTCGTGAGCTTGTTGGTCTGACCGCGATGACATGCGCAATGGTTTATCCTCGTGTTTTTATTACGAAAACAAGCAAAATCAATAAACAAAAAAATACCGCACCTCAACCCTGATACATTTGCTACTCGCCCCTTGCCTATCATCTTTCTTAGGGTGCTTTCAGGAGTATTCAAGGAGGATTCAACGCTTCTAAAATTAAGAGTCAATATTTTAACATTGAGTTTATATATTCTGATTACGCATTTTGTACATAATTTTCCATTTCTATATTTTAAATTATTTTTGAGAAGCCAAGCTTTGAAATAGGTTTGTATCTTTTACTAGTTCTAATATTGGCATTATTATTGACTTAACAATTGAAAATTTAACATTTAATGTGATGTATAAAATGTTAATTGTGAATAGTGTAAAAGTAGATTTCCCAAACTTATATCATTCCGAGACATGTTTCCAGTGCTTTAGTTAGTTGACGAGGGAGAAGTATCGCCCTTGCTTCCCTTCCCTGGCGGACAAAAAGCCAACAGCGGTGCGCCAACCACATCCACTTGCCACGCCGCCCTTGCCAACCTCTCCCGTCGCTTCAGCGGGCGAAGGACCCGACCCGACCCGACCCGGCGCGGCGCGGCGACTCGACCTGCAGAGCGATGGCCGCTGCCCTGCGGGGCGTGTTTGTTCGACCCTTGTAACGTCTTTTTGATGCTCCCGCCCCGCACTTCGCCCCTCCCGCCAAGCTCCGCCCCGCCACGCCCCACTCCGGCCCGCCCCGCCCCGTTCCCTCTGCGATCGGGTCCCTTTGTCGCGTGGTCTTGTTTGGATAACAGCGAGCAGAGGTGCTGGAGTGCACTGGCGTTCACGAAATCAAACGGGGAAGGAGGGGGGAGGAAATACATAGCTGGGACATGAAACGGAAGGCAGGCAGGCAGGCAGGCAGTTCACGTTTCCTGCTTGGGATAACTCTGGCAGCTGGCGGTGGGAAGGAGGAGGTCTTCACTCGCAGGAAAAGTTGCTGTGGCCCTACCGAAGTCACTGCAGTCCCTCTGACCGGGAGGTCCTACTAGGTTCGAGTCCAGACTGTGACAGAATTTTCGACAGTAGCTTGTCAGCTAAGTTGAATTTAGTCGTTGTCTGGAGGAGAATTCTAGAGGCCGGCTGCTCTGATCGGTAGTTTTACGTGGTTTTTCTAACCAACTCCAGGCGAATACCCTAAACAACTGGCCACGGACCGCGCGTTATCTTACCTTCCTCTTCCTTGTCCTATTTCTACCCCTACACACACGTACACTAACATGCACTCCACCACCACTCGTGCCGAAAGTCCGTTCGGGCGCTTAAAGCTTGTTCCGCTGGGGCGGTACTCCGCTGGTGGGAGTTACCTGGTCGGATCGCGCATTACACACGTAGAAAGACCACCGCCATCTCCCGAGAAAAAACTACACTTATGGGACTAATGATCCTAGAAGTTGCCGTTTCCAATATCACTATCAGTCAATCAATCAATCCTACCGAAAATCTGCCATGATGATGATCTTAATTCTCGCTCCCTGAGCGGAGGTGAGAAGTCTTACGTTTCTTCTGTCCTTCCCTTGCCTGGGAAGGTAATCGCAACGGTAGTTGTTCCTATATGTTGTAGTGTACTTCTTTTAACAACTTGTAGAGTGAGAATCCACGTTATGTGGGTTCTTAACATGGAAAATTGGTTTGGAGTAGAACGTCCGTCCGTCCGTCATCTGTTTGTCCGTCTTCCGTCGTCCATCTGTTCTTCTTTTGCCATTTTTCGTTCTGACAGTGTATAAACAATGCTGGCAGGTAAACGATGAGGTATTTTCACTATAATCTATATTTCTCTATCAATCTGGCTGTAATTGCGGCCCTTTGAATTTGAAAGACATATTTTAATTTTTGGGGAGATATATTACATAAAGCCTAAAGGTCATTTTCAATTATTGCTCAAAAATGGCTCCAATTGGTACATTTTTTGTCTGCATGTCTAGGAGTATAAATACGAAAACCCGTTTTCATTGAATTCTCTGATTTTATAAAAACTTTTTCGCTCTCTTCCTATTATTACAAGTTTTTTCTCATTGAAGTGATCACTTCTTTCAAATTAGAGATCTACATAAGACCGTGTTCAGTTTTTCAAAATATGATTAGGTTTGTGTAATTTGTGTTAAATTAAGGAAATTTTTTAAACCAGACTTTTGCCGAAAGCTTCAACCTAATTTCTTTAAACTTTTTGTACGGATAGTTATAAATGTACTCAATAACATTCTTTTGTTGTTTCAAAAATTCTCTCAAGTCGTTAATATTACAATACGAACTTTTTTTTGCATTTGTGAAAACAAGTGCTTCAAGCGTTTTCTTATGCAGTTTCTCAAAAACTCAAAAGTTTTTCCGTGAAATTGAGTTCATTTTCAGAAACTTTCAACGGATATTTTTTCTAGAACGGCTTCAACTTTTTTCGATGAAAATTTTCTCATAATGTTAAATAATTCTTAAAGTCATATTTGATTTTTTTATTAGGGACCGAGTAATTGAGAAAATGTGAAAAAAATATTTTAGGCGCCGATAGGTAGCAGCTGGGCAGACGCCAGAGCAATACGGAAAACTAGCTTGGTATTAAGAGTTAAGAAAATTAATTAGTGCAAGAAAGTCTGAGCCATCCTCTATCACCACCACATTTTTTATAAAACAAAGAATGATTGTGAATAGCACTCTTTCGAAATTCTCTCTAATAAATAAAGCTGTTTTAGTGACAAAGGAAAGATCAATCGCACTGAAGATAATTGAGAAGGTAGACAATAAAAAAGATGGGGGCATAGAAAGATCCTTACGGAATAGTCATTTCTTACTACGCGCATGTAAGCCCTATCCATTTTTGTTACGGTAAATATTAGATCTATAAAAAATGTAATTGGAGAAAATAAATTGACTTGACTCCTTTGCAGATACAATGCTTTGTACAATAATTATTGCATCGTATTGTGTATTCAATTACTTCTGTCTATTTTATCAAACACATTCTTGAGTTTTAATTTGAGCCATAAATTTTAATGTTTAGCATGAACTATTGTTCACTTTAATCCCGGAATAATTTCTTTTACATCCCAAAAACATACGTTGAACGTTGAATCAAAACTTTACGACTTATTGTTCATATTATATTCCATCATATCTTGCTAGTAATAAATTGCGCATTGTGTTTTTCATGAATAGCGGATGTTCGTGCGTTGGACGGGAGGACGACGTGGCGTTTGAACGCCCGCCTTTAATTCCCTGACGGGCAGATTCCTTTCCTGCAACGCTCAGAACCTAATCACAGCAGAAATGTCGTTGGCCACCCCTGCGTCAGCTAATACATACACACACACCCCGTCCCCAGTGACGAGCCGTTATCTCGTGCTGCCACCATTCATTCGCTGTACACGGGCTGACAAGACTCCTTTCTCGGTTATGAAAGGAAAGCAGCCGGAGAATGGGAATTTCCTAGAACACGCGTCCGCTCCGTGAGAGAGCTCGCAACACTAAAAACACGAGCGCCGCCCCACCGCGATAACTCTTCCAGCCGCTTTTGAAAGAGCAGCGCGCGCGCTCGCTTTGCTCCGAGCGGAGCTGGCACCAGCCAACGGACCAGGACGGCCTCGCGCCTCTGGATGGGCTGCCAGCAAGCAATTTCGGAAGTGAATTTTGATCCCTTGCTTTTTGGCACATGACTTCGCCTTGTTGTCATTTTTAAATTATTTGTTACTTCCCTTACGTTCGTGACTATACGAGCCATATCGTTGTTCTACTCCGATTTAAATAGAGCGTCTTCCGTCAGATCAGCTTTAACGCGATTATCCAATGCCAAAAAATTAAGTCATAACGAAGCTCCCGATGGGATAATCCCGTCCAGGTGGTGATTTGTGAGAAGTCACTCTATTTAAATCCAAGTATAGTATGAAATATAAGGTTCGAGATATTTTTCTTTGGAGCGTGCGGATGAATTCGGCTGGATATTAGGCTCCAGGGGAAAAAATCATATTGGTTGTTTCATGGAACTCGAACTGAGATTGTATATCTGGATGAGGTTCAAAACTAACCGTAGATTTGTTTTCTGAAAATCATTATAGAGAAAACGTGTTTCACAGAGTTAATTACGAGTTCTGTGTAATTTTCTGACGCCCAGAAACCTCGAGATCCCTGGAAACAATTTCAACATTAAGCAGACGGGATTGATAGATAGCTATGAGAATTGCTAAAAGGCACGAGGTCAGTTGATACAATCTTTTAATTTGGTAATTTATATCGTTCTTAATTACCACCCACTTTTAATCAACATTGAGGTCGATTCGAGAATTAAGGAAATTAAGCAAAGTGAGCTTGAATAAGTTTTTCTTGGGAATCTTGAATGTACTAAATGTTGAATTATTGAAACATTGAATTGAAAATAGTATATTGTGCGAACTTTTTCAAATAATGTAAACTGTGATGATTCAGATTATGGTGCAATCTCAGCTAATAGCATTCTTGGATTGTACCTTATAACATGGAAATCAAAATTATAAAACCTCAAATTTAATTTAGTTTATGCCAATTGAAGACTGATACTTAAGTTGTGGCGTATATTAATATCAAACATATCTCGTGATACACTGTTACTAGTAATACATTCATTGTATCGATGCGGTTTTTATGTTTTTACAAAATCTTGAAATAAAAATTGCCACCCTTTGCTTGAGAGAGCATATTATGAAAAACAAAAATAAACACTGTAACTGTACTATTATTCTACTCCAGGCAGATAGACCGAGTTCTGTTAGAAAGTATGTTTCCAAACATGACGTTCAAACACTGGCAGTGTGTCTTCACAGTGGTGGGTCAGTCCGGAAAGACATTATCATATTGACGCCGACCGTGGGCGCCTACATTGCTTTATAAACATGACAAGTGTTGGGTACACAAACCGTGAAAGCCCCCAAAACGCCCCCCCCCCCCCCCCCCCCCGTGTAAGGAAAGAAAGAGAGGGACGGAGACTTGGCCATGACAGTGCGGACAGCCGCACGACCGCAGCGTGTGCCGGCGCGCGAGGGGGCTGGCGGGGGCGGCGGGGGCGGCGGGGGGCCGAGGGAGGCTCACAGCTGGCGTCGCCGCCGGCGTCAGCGATTAGCGGCGGGCACGCGGCGGCGGCACCGGGCTTTCCCCTTCCTCCCCCCTGGGGTCGCTCGCGCGCGCGGCGTGGCGCCCCCGCCCCCGCCCCCGCCGCCGCCGCCGACCTGCTCCTGACCCAGTGCGAACTGAGACGCCGCCGCCGCCGAGGGAAGGAAGCAGTTCGGGGGCGCGCGCGGGGAGGAGGGAGGGACGGAGAGGGTCGAGGGAGCCGCGGTCGACCACGCCGCCCCGCCCCGCCCCGCCCCGCCCCGCCCCCGCGCCGCCGACGCCCTCGCCGCCCCGGGGCGCGTGCCGCGCCGCGCCGCGCCGCGCCGCGCCGCGCCGCGCCGCGCCGCGCCGCGCCGCGCCTCCGTTTCCGCCTTCCCGGTTCCGGCGACGCCCCCGCCCCCGCCCCCGCCCCCGTCGGCGTGTTGGGCTTCCCTCTGCAGCGCGGGAGCGGCCGTTCGCTTGTTCCGCCACCTGTACCACGCGCGCAACCAACGTTCGTCGCCTTTTAACGACTTGGTCATACAGCATCGCTGGGATTGTTTTAACTGTAGGGTAGGGTTGTCCTCCACTGACTTCAATTGTCCTCTCGTTCTCCTTTGAATTTTTAAAATGTCCTTCTTTTTGTAATTGTAAATTTTTTAAGTTTGTTGTCATTTATTTTATCGCATTACTAACATTTGCTACCGTGTACGTTTATTCAGTTTAGAATACAAAACATTAATATCCTTTTCCTGAACACTGACACACGCATGTATGAGTGTGTCTCTGTCTAGCTACTAAAATAAAAACCTAGACGCTCAATCCATCTTCAATGCCAAAATAATCGTCGAACTGAGATCCGAAGACAACAATGTTCTCGCTCTCGCAGAGCGGCCGGGATTGACTGAGTTAAGTGGTCGGGGCGCGCCAACTGGAAAGGTCGTTAGTCCCATAAGTGTAGTGGCTTTCCCGCTGGCAGGCAAGATCCGTCGCCGACCTACGTCGACTTGCGGGGGTTTCCTTCAACCAGGTCTCTCCCACCAGCGGAGCACAGCCCCCGGCGTGGCAAGCTTTAAGCTCCCTGCTGGACTCCGACAAGACAGTGCGATACTGTATTGTTTGTGAGTGTAAAGTGTGTATGTAAGAAGTGAGAATAGGGCAAGGAAGAGGAAGGAAAGATAGCGCGCGGTCTGTGGCCCGGGTTGTTAACGTCCTGGTCCGCCATTCGCCCGGTTTTTATGGGAGAAACCACGCGGCTGCTAGAACTCTCCTCGAGACAGCGGCTGAACACGACCTGTCTATGCAGCCAGTGTGGACAGTCCTGCCGCCGTCATGGCGTCCTGCAGCCTAAAAGAAGCGTCGCCCCAGTGGGTTCCTCCGCTGGATGGAGAAAGAAGCGCGAAGAAGTCTGCGTGGTGCGACGGAAGGGCGGTTGTGACCACCTAACACAATAGACATCGCCGAGTGGAGCTGAATCGAATGCCCCTCGCCCCAGAGGGAAGCGGCGTACGCGCCCCGCCTCTCGCGCGCCCTGGGCCGGCTGCTCGCTCGCCTCCGCTAAACCGTGGCTTACCCGGCGGCCCACCTCGCCCCGCCTGCGGTCGCCGCCGCCCCTGCCCCGTCGCGAGGCTCAGGGCGGAGGCGATTGTTTACGTCCTGGAGGACCCGCCCCCTTCCCGCCGCCGCCGCCGCCGCCGCCGTTTTAAGGAGGGCGGCGTCTTTTCGTTACGCTCGAATCGTCTTCTCGTGTCGCGTTCCCCTTTATTGTCGAAAGGGAAAGGAACTCGGATCGCGTGTGCGGAGGTTTGCGGATGGCAGGGTGTGGGGGTGGGGGCGGAAGGAATTCGGGCACGATGGCCGCGTGCCGGGCTGTTTTGTGGCCGTGCTAGTGGTCGGACGCACCCTGTTTATTCCGTATTTTCTGTGTATATTTTTTCTCTTTCGGTATGATTTCTTTATTTATTTTTATTAACGGACAATTTGTTCACAAATTACTACAAAATAAAGTGCTGGATTAATAGTAATTTACAAATACTAAACAACATCTCATTGTAGCAAAATAATATATCTCAAAATTTACAATGACACAGAATAACCTTTCAAACGTAAACAACCCATTGTTCATACTTCCATAGTTTTAACTTCAATCCGTTTTTAAACTCTGTAATATCTATATTTAAATTGAAATCATGGCCAATTTTATTCGTGGCCCCACACAATCTGTTTAGAGGTGAATTTGCAATATTTATTTATTTATTAACAAACTGAATTCAGTCCAATACAGAAATCATCATCATCATCATCATCATCATCATCATCATCTTCTTCTTCTTCTTCTTCTTCTTCTTCTTCTTCTTCCAAAAAAAGTCTAAGACTTGTTCCTTTCCAAGAACTATAACGAGTCTTTCCATCTTCTTGGTCTGTCCGCTTCTCTTCTTCCCCTCGGCCTTTCATCCCAAGCAATCCTCTCGATTCTTTTCTCCTCCATTCTCTCAATATGATCGTTCCATTCCTTTCTTCGGCCTGCTTCCCAATCCGTAATGAACTTAACTTTGCACTCTTCCTCATCTAAGAGTGCTTTTTTTCTGTTTCTTTCCTCATCTAAGAGTGTGATTTGTAATTTTTCTCAGAACTCATTTGGGCGACCTCAAGTTGTTGGATACGTTTTGTTTTCCTTGTTTATGCTGCAAATATTAATATTGGCCTAATTATTAATTGATATATTCTAACCTTCGAGTCCTACTTTACATGTATATTTTTCCATATTAAGTAGTTAAGACAGCTAGCGATTCTATTACCCATTATTATCTGCTCTTTGATTTCCTCCTCCGTTTTTCCTTAGCTTGTTAGAGTTATTCCTAAATACTTCATCTCTAGAACTTGTTCTGTAATTTGAGTATCCACAACCAATTTACACCTAATCGGATTCTTAACACTTGTCATAGCTTTCTTCTGGATAGATGTTTTTAAATTAAAATGCTTACAAATTTTACTGAATTCGTACCGCAATCGTTGTAAGTCATCTTCATTTTCTACTATTAACAATGTATCGTCTGCGTCACATATGACATTGCATTTTCCTATACTACATTATTTTTTTAGTTGTTTTATAATACTATTCATTATTACATTAAATAACAATGGACTCAATGAATCCCCTTGTCTTATACCTTTCGATGCAGGTATAGCAGGTTTTCCCTTGGTTTGTAATCTTTATTTTGTTTTCTGGATACACACACACACACACATATATATATATATATATATATATATATATATATATATATATATATATAATATATATTTTTTTCTGATGACATCAGTTAGTTTCATATTGTCAACTGCTTTTCTTAGGTACGCAAAGCATAGAAAAACTGGTTCCACGACCTGTCAGATGATAAAATTTGCGTCAGTGCATGATCTACTGCGTCTAAAACCGTGTTGTTCTTCCCATGCTACCATATTCACGAGTGTTTGCTGAATACTTTGTGAGTCTCTTCAATGACCGGCTTAGAAGGTTTGTTCCTCTGTAATGATCTGGATCGTGTTGGTCTCCTTTCTTAAATAAAGCAATAAGAATGCTTAATTTCCATTCTTTTGGTATTGTTTCATCATTTAAAATTTTAAGTTTGGTTATCTCTCTTCATAATCTTATTCTTCCATATTTAATGAGCTCATTACATATTCCATCTTCTTCTGGTGACTTCCGATTTCTTAGTGTTCCAATTACTTTTGATATTTCTTCACATTCTACGCTCTGTTCCTTCGATGTAAAATCTTCAACCATGTCTATTAACTCCGGAGTGTCAACGTCGAGTAGTTCTCTTAAAGTATTTTAGCCATGTTTAATCTGATGCTTTATATGGGCTAATGAGTTCATTTATTTCTGTTCTCTGGCCTCTAATGATCCTCCAGATACCGTTTAGTTACCTATAGAAATCATGTTTAAGTTGCTTGGCGAAGGAGATACAGTAACCTTTCTTTATTTCTCTAATCCTTGCATTAACTTTGTTCATTAAATTTTTATATCCTTTACGTGTATCTGATGTTTTATTCTGTTTGAATTTTATATATTCTACTCTTTTCTTTTGTGCTATGTCCTTCACTTCCTTAATAAAAGAAAGTGTTTTCTTTGGATTTTGCAGATGTTTCGCTGTAAGGGAAAATATAAATCCAAGTTTACATATTGATATGAAATGTAGAGGAAGTTATAGCTTAATCGAAAAGACATATCACAACAACAAGCAAAGTAAACAAAATCGTTTTTTAGAGTATCAAAAACACAACAAACATAAAAGTACTGTGATTTACAAAAGAAAACTCATTGAATGATTTCTGAATTTTTGTGGTTGATGCTTTATCCACGATAATTTCTTTTACCCTTTTCGATAACAATACATTTAATAAACAGCTTCAATAAATAAATATTAGGTGCATACTATGAATTAAATAATCAAACCAATTCAAGGTTTTAATGTATATTAAAACATTGATACCTAAAGTCAACTTTAAGGAACACTTTCTCTATCTTCAATAGATCTATAACAATGCAAAAGGAAATGTATAAAACATCAAAGCACTGAAGGACAAAAAATATAAGAAACATATTTGTATTAAGAATTTATGAGACAAAAATGACTTAAGAAAATTACCTACTCCATGCAACGTAGATATTGAACCAATATTGAAAGTAAACTAGTCGGTCAAAGTTTGAAAAAACTCAAAATTACTATATCTTACAAAACGTTTAACTCCTGTATTATCCAGGGCCAAATCCTGTAAAGCACCATGAAAGATGTGGCATTTATTGTCTCGAATGCAATAACTGTGATTCCGCATGTGCAAGACTAACAGGAAGGAAAGTTTCCAGCAAAATAAAATAACACATTAGATATTGGAAACGAAATTTAGATACTTACACCTTGCTAACCTCATGATTCAATTTTACCACTGTTTCGATCCCAAATAAAACATTTTTTCACTTTGCAACAAAGGCAATAGAATTAGCATTTTTGAAAGTCTAGATATTTTGAAACAATTAATAATCTTAATTTTACAGAAGATTCCCTAATAAAAGAAGCACATTATTTTTTTTTACTCAAGGCTCCCTGTACAATTCCAATCCTAAAATTTTGAATTGTTGTGGTTAGATTATTTCTTAATTACTATCATGGCGGGCCACAAGAAATCTGGTTCCACCACTGAATGTATTGGAAATATATTACAATTTTCTAATTTTCCTTCTCATTCAGTTCAGAATTCATTTTGATTTCTGTAAACCAGTAACGCAATTAATTCCCAGATATTCTTCATGTGACGATAAATTAGTCCAAGTGAAAAATTTGCATCCGAAGAAAAGGTTTTTAATATATCTTGTTTAAAGTGATTCATTCAGTATGGAAATACTTTTATATGAACTGGCTTTTGCAGGTTCACGCCAATTAGCAGCATGTTTAATGCATTGTTTTCTTCCCACTCGTGCTTTTTAGTGGTGAGGTTGTATATTTTGTATTAATTGAATTTAGTTATTATCCTCACTTGAAAATTGACACCATGTATCTTAATTGAAATTGCAATTTGTTCAAGAGTATATTTAATATTTAAAATTGATAAATCGTTCACTGTCAAGTGACTGACACTGAGGAAAGACAACATCAACATGGGAACTAAGTTTTACTTCCTTTGATCGACAGCGTTATTGTCAGTATGTCAGTTTTCAGAAATAATTAACGAGTATGCACGTGCATATATTATTTGAAACCCTTAGAATACGCACGTTGCAATATGCATTTAATGGCGAGAACCAGCTAGCCTGTTGCAAGAGGCAGAACGCGGATTTGGCCTTCCTCCAACGAATTATAAAAATACCTATAGTAATTACTCTCGATCCAAAACGGTCCTCTTGCAAGTGATTGCTATCTGAACCGTTCTCCTAGTCAGAGTAGCAAAGTAATCAGGCAACGAAGTAAAAAGATATGAAAATATGGGCTGCATTGCTTCGCCAATTCCTTTTTAATTAACGGAAATATCTCTCCTCTAATTGAAATTCCTCGTGGAAAGAGAGTGGGGGATAAGCACTCCCTCCTGGGAAGGTTTGTGTTGGAAGTCTTGTCTGACCAGTCTAATGCTCTTTTCTGTATGTCTCTACCCGGGAAAACTAAACCCGTGTTTAGTTTTTATTTATTGGTTTGCACCGTCGCTGGAAAAATGCAAATTCATAAAGTTCTACTTCTATGAAAAGGAAGGCAAATGTTTGTCACCCTGCAATTATAAAATGTAACGATGACCATGAATGTTACTCCACTCGCCGAGTATCGGCGAGCAAATGGACTTACGCCACTATACTGCGAATGCCGGAGCAGTACCCTCAAAAACGGGCCACGAACGGAGCTCGGTTCTTCCTTCCTCTACTCTCCCCTCAGACACATTCACTTACTGCTGCACTACATGTCCGAAGACAGTTTCGGAGCTTATATTGCGATTTATTCGTAATGTCCTCTGACTGGTCATCAGCTGTTCCGGTGTCATCCAATCGGGAGCTTATACGTCATTACAGTGGCGTCACTATGGTGACGTTACGCCTTCCGATTGGATGACACAGTAACAGCTGATTTCGTCGGAGGCAGCAATTCAAGTACAGAGCTCGTCTCGGCTGGGGCATGTCGCGCTGGTGGAGCTCGTACATTCGAGAGGAAAAACCACTGAAAGCCTACGTGTAGGTTAGCGCCAAAGCCCAGATCCCGCCTAGGGACACCGCCACCTCCCGGAATATATCATGCACTGCACTTACGGAAATATGACCATAGGCATGGGCGCGCACGGCAACAAAATAATTAATGAAACCACTAGTCTCTCCCCTGTTCTGGACGCTAATTGCTAATCAGTGAGAGCTAGCCAGATTGAAGCTGTGCCTTCACTTTATTTCTCGCATTCTGTCTAGGGGACGAGTAGAGCCTTGGGAATTTATAGACTGCATACGCATTCCGCCAATTGCGACTGTTACAACATTAAAAGAAATTTCCAAGGAACTACAATGCCACTAGACCCTGCTAGGTTTGCCTAATTTATGTTCCGCGCGGGATTATATTGTCGAATGCTTCGTTGCAGATAACTATCTTCTCTTTCATTTCTGGAATTGGAGGGAACTATAAGAATCTTCTTTGTATACCAATGCAGATGCAAATTTTGAAACTGATTAAAGTACCATTTGTTGCTAATTGAACAGATCCTTCTTAAAAGCTGCACCGGAACGCTGTGATTTATTCATTTGAAGGTTTCCTCTCGCGGAAGTGCTATGCCGTATTTTAGACAAAAATATGATAATAATATTTTGGGTACGTATTGTGGCGCTGGCGTAACGAATCTCGCTGGACTGCGAAGAGAATTCATCTTTGCTCTGTGAAGGGGAATCGCGAATTCAAGCCTAACTTCAGTTATTTGCCAGACTTATTCGACAGGGTGTAGGGCTATCTAGAGCCTTGATTCCCGAAGTGGGGGGTGGGCACCGCAAAGGAGGCGGCGGCGTGGTGCGTCAGTTAGCGTATTGTACTGTTATACCCACATTCTCGGGTTGATCGAAGCCGTGGATTTTTAAGCGCGAAAACATCCTTCGTACGCCTTCCTTCGGAAGGAAGTAGAGCCAGCTGTTCCACGTTAGTAGATTTACGGCAGGCAAAAGATCCTCAAGCTTAAACGAAGCCTGTGAGCTAAATTCAAATCGCCTGTTTAGTCAGCCACGAGATACCTCCTTTCTCCGTAGTGGGTGAAACGAGCGAAGCGGAATTTGCGTGGTCTGGCGAAAGAGAGGGCCGCATGCCCAGAGTCTCGCCACGTAAAATAAGCCATCAATTCAACTTCAATGCAAATTAGAGACATGTCAAAGGGGGGCTCTCAACCCTTCGAGCCGTGGTGTACCCGAATATTCCTGAGGACTCGGCGCAGTAACAAGATAAGATTTTTGTCATAGTTGCCTTGTGGCATTGTATGGTTTATAACATAAAATATCGTTCACGACGAGTATAACAATGATTATATTAAATATAGGTTTACTTGCATGCTTAAGGTTGCTGTCGAACATCCTCATAGTGTTATTTGCTAAAGAAAATTGCAATAAATAGTATTGATGCGAGAAAAGCGATTTGTCCGAGAAAGCCGTTTCAACACGTGTTGAACAATGGAAACAAAGTATTGGGCCTAACTTCACATTGAAAAAGATTTCGGTCGTGCCCTTCCTAATACTCAACCAAGGATAATCTGGTAAAAAACGCAAGCTCATTCTTCTCACTCATTTTACTCGGCCTCTGTTCAATTTCATTATTTTTTTCAACTTGTAATATTAATTAGGCATAAATCGTATTGTATTTTCTTGACCTAACCTAACTTAAAAACGAACCTTTTGACGAGAGGTCAAAAAAGCATAATTAACTTGTAAAATTGTAAAGAGTAAAAGTAATAAATTTATTGTCACTCAATGTAACACTTATTTTATTGCTTACCGAATTAATATGTGCAAGGGGGGCGTGGAAAGTTTTGCTATTGATGGATGGAGGCGAGATAAAAAAAAATTGGAAACCCCTGATCTAGAGCCAAGCCCGTCATTTATTTATTCCAAAGGAAGGAATCAGATGGGTAGCCCATCCGTCATCTGTGCATTCTACAACTAGTGAACCGAGGATGTGTGACGTCCTCTGCGAAGTGTTCCGTGTGCTCACGGGAGATTTATTTATGCAGGTGTCTGCGGAGGCTGTTGCACGTGCTTGTGCGCATACCAAAGCGCTGGGCGAAGATCCTGGCCGTTACTCAACCACAGACGCGTGGGACCCGAGACACGATGAGATGCGTCCCTCCTTCGCAATTATCCTTTGCAAGCGTCTTCCTTTGGCAGTGGATACTTATATCGAGGGTTTCAAAATATGAATTGCGTTACGAACCGAATTATTTTTAATTAATTTGATTTAATAATTTTACATACAACGGTCGAGCGTAAATGCAACGCTGTAGAACTGGAGCGTAATGGTGATCAGAATATCTAATAAATTGACCTGTCGGATTCGAATCCGTAGTCGACTATTTTTCTGATCAAATCACGCTTTTTATTGATTGATTAAGTGATTGTGGACACGTCAACTGCTAAAGTCATTAGTCCCACAAGCGTATAGTATAGTTTTCCTCGGCAGGAGGCGGTGATCTTGCTCCGCTAGATGGATCGATCCGGCGATCTGGCGGCTGGTGAGGTTCTCCCCAACCAGATATCGCCCACTAGCGACGCACTGCCCCAGTCAGGCCAAGCTCTATTCTCCCGATGTTTGGTGGTGTAGTGCATGTAAGTGTACATAGCAGTAAAGCACAGGACAAAGAAAGGGGAAGGAAAGATCGCGCGTGGTCCGTGGCACTCCTCTGGCGGGCCTCTGATCGGAAACATCGCGGAGAACTATCGGTGAGAGCAGCCGGCTGCTAGAATTCCCCCAGACAACGACAGAACGCGACACAAAGACCTGGCTAGTAACGAAAATCCTGCCACCGTCGGGAATTGAACCCCGGACCTCTCGGTGAAAGGCACTGCAGTGACACGTGTTGATGCCCTGGGCGACCTCTCCCGGTCCAGCTTCATGGATCTCCATGGAACACCATCAGTCCTGCGAAAAAGACCGACGAAAAAAATTACCAGGAGGCGAATATGTCCAAACTCTTTCTAAACCAATAATTACAAGTAGGTGGCGAATTTTCAAGAAATTATGTTTTTTTCTTTTCACTTTAGAATAATGCTGTTTAGAATAGAAATTCATTTTATGTTAGGACGAAACGAAATTAACCCTTTTTATTGCATCTGCGTCTTTTTTTCATTTTTCTTCGATTTCGACTAATATGTCCTTTTTTACCCTTTTAAGTCATTTGTACTGCATTGTTCACTAAGTTCGTCGATTTTAATATAATTTTAATGGTACTTGCTTCAAAAAATATTTACGAGCTGCAACAAATATCCACCTCATAATTCCTGAGTAGCCTATTGGATTTCTTCACTCATATATTGTAATGACAGCCGTTGTGAGTACTATCTAATCTTAGATTCCTGTATCGTTTATCGGCGCCATTGTCAGTTTGTCCGATTTTGAGATTAATAAAGGCCGAGATTTTATATTAAAGACCAGTCTAAACCCAATCTTTACAAGCTGAGTTCACTTGAACAAAAGGAAGAAGCCTCGATTGCATCAGTAACCTATTCAAGAACTTAGTTGTTCATCTGAAGTAGTTTTGATCGAATTTTGTACTTAAGTTTCCTTCGTTTTTAGGACATTCTAAGTGCGTTTTATTGATCATTTTTGGCAATGTTTTAGATCATCAAAATCTGCCCCCTAATTATAAATCTCCAATTTAAACACAGTGGCTCTTCAAGCTGACATGCTGGACGGAATCAGGAGGGAGACACTATCCTCCAATCGGGAGCCTCGTTACGACTTGACTTTTTAGTACTGGAGGTTCCGATTGGATCACCATGTGCCGCTTTCCTTCCACCTCGTGGCCTTGAAGTGCCACTACATTTAAATCGGAGTAGAAGCAGAGGATTCATACATATGCTCTTTTCGTTCGTACTTGGTGCAACGAACAGCTTCTAAACTGAAACAACGCCTCAGAAAGTCATCCAGTAGGGCACACATAACAACACATTCTTACTACACATGACGATGCACAATAAGCAACCATCGTCGTGCAGGGTGAGGGATTCAGATTAAAGGTTAACGATTTCAACGTAGAAGGCATTGAGCAAAGAGTGAGGTGTGAGGGGGGGGGGAGTGAAACGCACGGCCTCTTCAGCGAAGTCGTTCGCTTCCTTCCGCCCTCGGGCGCGGCCGTTTCCGGAGAATCATGAGACCTCTCGAAAAAATGGCGGCCAGCACGAATGTTGAGTTGCTCGGTCCTCGAGGAAAACTTTTTTTTTTATGTCTAGTATTCCTTAGGCCTCTTCCACGCGACCGCCCGGAGGCAATTACTTATCAAGCTGGGAGCTTTCAGAACTTTGACCAGCGAGTCCTCGCTTTTTTTGTACGAGTACGGAAAAACATTGTACTGCGGTGTTTTACAACCGTGTTCCATGTTGCGGTATGTTACTTCATACTTAAATAACACTTGTATAATGAATTCTAAAAATTATAATATATTTAGATTTAGTTAGTCAAAAAATAGTAAAAATTGTATGTGACGTATGGGGGAGAAGATCATCAGCGCACGTTTTCTTGCGTTCCAGAGGCCATTCCTATCATTTTAACTATAAATAGTTGAAAGATAAGTGAAAGTTAAAGATATATAAAGAAAAATAAAATTAGAAAAGCGCGATACCAGCAACATTTGAAAGGCTGAACATTTTCGTCCCAAGCTTATTTGCAACGGTAAACGAACTGCAGATTTGATTTTTCTGTATGTTATTTATTTATCTCATTTTTATCTCGAGTGCGTTATCGAAGGAATGTGTAGTGAAAAAATAAAATAATTGGTTTGCACATTCGATCTTCATCATCGGAAATACGCAATTTCGAGGCATTAATATTTGCACAATCCGCACGGTGGCGTAATTTTCTGAATATACTTGCTTTCAAAAAGTTCTCCACGACAGAAATGGTAATATTACGTTGCGAGCAACACAACGCGGAGGAAACTACTTCTGTTCTTCTTTGTATGAATTCATGTAATAGTATATTTTTCAATATCTGGTAGAATAACATATGGTGGGTCCGACTAGTTGCAGTATTATTTTATTAGTATTAGTTGCAAATATTCTTCTTCTTCTTCTTCTTCTTCTTCTTCTTCTTCTTCTTCTTCTTCTTCTTCTTCTTCTTCTTCTTCAAATAGGCCACTGTGGATCACGTTTATTTCAACTGGTTACACAATTATTATTATTATTATTATTATTATTATTATTATTATTATTATTATTATTATTAGATTTGTTATTATTGCTATTATTATATTTATTATTATTACTATTATTATTTTGAGTTTCGGGGCTATTAAAGAATGTTAATGTGTGTGTATATGTAGAATTATGTAGTAAATTCAGTCTAGAATTAATTGTTGCATGAAATGTTAATGAGTAAGCACCATTTTTAAAGATATACCTTTGAATAATATATTTTATTAGAAACAATATATATTCAGTATTGTAGTTGTAGGAAGACGCGGGAAAAATAAAATGTCACAATTTTCGAGAAATCAGAGAGGTCATCTAAAACCATAACCATCGCAATTTTTATAAAGCTATGTGTTCTATCTGAGAAAAAAATTACAGAATCAATTTTATGCCGCTTTAGAGAAAATTTGACAAGAAGGTTGTTGGGGCGTCATGTGAAGTCGCCCCCAAAAATAAAATGTACCTTTCAGGATTTACATCAAGAATGTAAAATACTTCTTGGCCACTAGAAACGTGACGTCTACAAGGAACCCTGTTACTCAAATCATATGATGATTTGGACAGTAACATTTCTCATAAGATGCTGTTATTTCACTGTTAGTTCGATTTCTTTCCCGAAAACGTGGAGGCTGAAAGCAATGACTGTGATGAGCGCTTCCATCATGATATTGCAACCATGAAAAAAAGTGCGTTGACCGATTACTGGCGGATTCTCAAAACCTACGTTCCTGAGGTAAAATGCTCAAGAAAACCATCAGTTCCCCGTTTCGTAGTGTAAAGGCAACGAATGTAAAAAGGTTTACTCTTTCTGAAGAAAAACTTACACGCTGGACAAAACTTTCATTTTTGAATTGGGCATAACATTGCCTATAGAGTCAGTAACGTTCTTGTGTTCGAAAAAAGTTTAATAGGCCATTGTAATCGTAAAGATAATGGGAAAACTTTAAAGAACAGTAATTTGGATAAAAGTTTCGTGCAGCAAGGTGTAGAACAGAACGACTTCCTGACAAGTGAGAAAGTTATCCTCGTACTTTCATCTGTTGGAAAAAAAAAGTGGTGCTATTTTGCGGTCAGTTGCAGATAACGGCGGAAGCAATCGTACCAGTTTCCTGTGCTTTCAACATTCGATGTTCTCTTAATTTAAAGTTGTGCGACTGTTATTCGTGTACCCAAGGGGGGGGGGGTTGCTCGCTGTTCTACATTGTGAGAAAGTAGTTCTCAGCCACTATTTTCCTCAACCCCCCCACCCTTTTTATCGACTTACCGACGTACTAGTATTTAAAATTTGAACTCTTATTCCGTTGTTCGAGGCTTTTTTCTTTCCTATTTTTATAATTGTCGACTTCTCTTACCTTTACCCATTTCCTGCCCTGAGTCTGCACTGCGCGATTCGGCTGTGTCCAAATGACGGCAAAGCGGTAATTAGCAAGCTTTGTCCGGACTACTACTCGTAATTTTATCCTTTTTTAAGAAATTAATTTGATACTTTTCAAAACATACTTTTTACCTTACTTCTCTTCTACGAAGGTAATAGCTGAATGTAAATATTTTCGCGTAAAGTTTTGGCTTAAAATTGCTTTTTTGTCGTAATCAATTATTTTATCTTACAATTAGTCTTATGTAATTATTAGTTTATGACACTGTTTAACTATAAAACGTCTTCGTTCATAATTACAGTAGTGGCATGAGATCAACTCGACAATAAGGAGTAAGGAGTGTAAGCCAGCAACAGTGATGCAGATTTCTGGAAAAGTAGAATTATCTTAATTTCGTAACATTAAAAACCCAATGCATCGTAACTTGAGAACATTTTACCTTTGAGAACGTTAGAATTATTGTTTTAAAAGACGATTTATCTTGAATTTCGCTCGCCTGTCCCCAGCTTCCCTTCGCAACCTGCGCAATAGTCGTTGAAGAACACAGTTCATTTACATGTGCTCCGCACGTCCGTGGAAGCACACGGCGCGACGGAGCCACGCGCGCTGGAGTGCGCCAGCCAATGAAACTATTGCATTATAACGGGGAAATCGCAAATTACCGCCGGGAGCTCGTAAAGCACGCGTGCCCTCGCAAATGGGAATGCATGATCTTCGTTAATGCGCACCCTCCATCGATTACTGTCTTGGGGGAGGCGTTGGAAAACGTGTGGGCGGTGGTGGGAACAGAATAGTATGACGCATCTAGTAGCAGAGGATTCAGAATCCACCGTCATTCAGGATGACATTGTTCGTCTCCTTTACTTCCCACAGACAATTTAGACAGCTCAAGAGCGCTGGTATACCTTCATTCAAGAACTATATAAAGAAACAAACATTCAAGAACAAAATTGGACCAAGAGGAAGGGGTAAAAGTATTGAAAACTCTAAGCACACTTCAAAAGGGTGGTATTTAAAAATATTATGGTAGAATGGACTCGAAAAAAGTCCATGTTACCAAAAACACATGTTACCACCCGAAATCTGGTTAAAAAATGTAGTTAATTGTAACGGCTGCTCAGTCGTTACAATTAACTGCACATTAAACAGATTTTTTTTCTAACAAGTGTTCGTCCAGACGTTTTTCAAGTCTATTCTACCATGGCGATAGGCATCAGCCGAGAGATAGGTGTTTTATCGGAATTAGATATTAAAAAACTGTGATTCTATGATTGTGAATTTGCGAGTCATGCTAGCCACCGTTCTACAACAGAACGCTATTAGTTTTAATTGCGGGGAGGGCCCCACTGTAAGTAAATTTTACACTGAGTCACTTATCTAAACCCAACTAGATGCACGAAATAAAGAACTTTTAAAACTCGAAAGCAAAACAGTTCCATTCGATTACCGTTTCAGCAATTCTTATAATGTTATTTTTTTTTTGCTAATTAAACTTTTTTTTGTCGGTTACGGAGTCATTTCCGATTTGATACATTGTCATCAAACTTTTTCGATTACGTTACTTTTTCTTTTATGTTTCTTGCAAACGAACCCTGGAGCTGGGTGTCGCCGAAGCACCAAAGCCACTCCTCCCGACGTAACACCACTTGCGGAGGGCAAGGATCTACCGTATTCATTTCCCAATAGGCCTTCAAACGAACTTACACGGTTCTTGGTTTGTACTCAACTTACACCGACACTATTGTCGAGTTGGTCTCATGTCGCTATTATAATTATGATCGAAGACGTTTCTAGTTTAATCGTGATATAAAATAATATTTACACAAGACTAATAAGATAGTTTCAGAATAATAAAGGACGTCAAAAAAGCAATGAATTATACGAGTGAAATAATGAGTTTTAGGAATACATTTACGGATCAAGTATTGCGCGGACGTAGCGCCAATTCGCCAACTGCATTACAGTTCCCTTCATCATTGTTGACTGGAATATATGCAGCTACTGTAGCATTATACCTCTGGCGGATATCTTCATATTTAAAATGTTTATTTATATTCCGCTATGCAAGATTATAATAAAAAGGAATTGCAAACATATTACAGTTGGCTGCCTCGGTCTTGAAACTTTATATGACGTATCAAGTGTTAACGTTTCATTACAAAATCAGGCTTAATTACCATAAATCTGATGAATCAAATCTTAACGGCAGGACATTCTAGAAATTCACCCCGCGTTGTAGATACCTTGACCCCCCTCTAAATGACTTTTTCTTTTTCTTCTTTTCCAGAATATTCTAGAAATATCCCACGAAAGAGTGCTATTGGTTTCGTCTTGTTGATAGGAATCCAATAAACTATTGATTACGTCTGAAAATGCATGAAAACTTCCCCCAAAACGAGTTATAGCTATTAAACTCTCTCCCCTCCCAATCACATATTTTGGAGAATTCAAACGGCTTAGGTGCCTCAGGGCATCAGGTGATGGGAATGCAGTTCCTCTACCCAGGAGGTCCTAGGGGTCGACTCCAGCTGCAAAGCTAGAGCGAATTTAGCCGCTGTCTGGAGAAGAACTGTCGCGGCCCGCTGCTTCTGATCGGAAATTTTGCTCTGTGAACACTAGACGAACGCCGGAGCAGCACCTTAACCCAAAGGGTAACGAACTGCGCACTGTCTTTCCTTCCTGCTCCTCGCTCTTTCCTCGCCCCTTCACTTCCATGCACTACACTACCACACATGTTAGCAGACAAATCGGGAGCTTAGAGCTTGTCCTGGCTGAGCTGGTGCCCCGCTGGGGGGAGATACCAGGTTGGGAAAAATCCAGCTAATGCACACGAAAATTCCAACAATCCGACGTGTATGTCAGCGCCGGATCTCACTACCCTGCCTGGGAAGATCACCATCTCTTTGGGAATACATGCACTGCACTTCCGGGACGAATGAAAGCAGTTGACGCGCCCGGAATCAGTAAAAAAAGGCTCCAATGCGTGGATCTTTAAAGATTGGAACTTCCTCCGGAGACGTAGATGTTTGAAGAAGCAGCAGCCGGAGCCGCGCCGCCGCCGGCCCGCAAGTGCGGCAGGCGCGTAACGGCGAGGGGTAACGGGGGCCTGCAGGAAGAGCCTGCAGTCGCCTGCCGGCGGAACGACCATGTTTTGCACTTGTTAACGGGTAGATGTTCCACGGCTTTGTCTCTCCCCGCGCGGTGTGCCACCCTTCTTTTCCTTTTGTTTTTCTGTGGGCGGGTGTATTAACGAAGTGAGTTTGTAGATAGTATTTTGATATGATTGGACAGATTTGGTACAAGACTCAGCCACCGGCGACTATCAGATCCTGTGTCTCTTGAAATGAAGTATTCATATTTGATGGGTGTTTGGATCTTGTGATCGAAGATAGGATTTTCATATTACTTGAAGCCTGTTTCCTTAGATAATGAATAAATAAAGAAAGCAAGTTTTTAATAAAGCAGGCAAATAGGGGGCAGGTGTTTTTTTTTTCGGTGGTTGCCTTCCCTAGCTGGGGAAGGAGTCTTAATACTTCTTGATATTTACCTGCATCAGTGCTTTACTAAACGCGTCGCCCCACCTTTGAATCGCTTATGATACTTCACGGTACTCAAGAAAAAGTTTTCATGGTTTCAAAAAAAAATTTTTTTTTAAAGGTTGATTTACTTTCATATTAGTTAAACGGGCACATAATACTTTATCACTGTGAAGTTTATGAACTTTCATTATTTAATAATGTGAAAACGAAAGTAACTGGGACCACTTAATTAAAGATAGCTGCGTTAAACATTAATCTCGCTAGTTATGTACAATCCAGGTGGATTGACTTTTGTAGATGCAACAGCAAATGAAGCAACGTAGATCGGCAAATTCTAGTAGGTTCGATTCCGCCAGCGGCCAACTTTCGACATTAATTAATTGACTTGGCCGCACGCTCCCACTACCTGCATAAGAAATCTAGTGACCTCCTGCTCTGATCTTTTTCCGCGTCTTCTTCCGAACAGTTCGAATCCGATCCCGAAGCAGACCGTGCAGCAACTGGACCGAAACGCATTCAATCCTTCCTCTCCCATCATGACGTCAATTCCATCCTTCAAGACATATGGTGGACGGATACCTTGTTACAGCCATATCATTCATTTCTCATGATGCCGAAAGATCTGGAAGGCCTGCGAGTATGCAGATGTTTTGCAGAGACTGGAATTCAGCTGGAGTGCTATCGGAAAGGTAGAAGGAAAATAAGTTCAAAAAAAACCTCATATGCGCATGCGTGGATTTGAGAGTTGGTTGTTTTTTTCAGCCTCTCTCAGCGAATGCTCTCTCTCTCCATCTCTCTTTTAAAAAAGAAATGGGGGAAATCTATTTTCCAAGTCGTAGAAGAGAGGCAATGAATGGTACAAAGTCAACGAAGATACCAATTTTTTCAAAATGTCTGTCCTGTTATAAATTCATCCGTTTCAAAAAGTCAATCATTGGGTAATCTGTATAACTAATTTCGATTACACACATAAATTGTGGAAAAACCACACAACCTCTGGAGTCAGTTCCTTCATTAGATACCCTAGAAGTCGGAGAAAAAATACAGAAACATCTAAATTACTAATTTCGAATGCCGATCAGATTTATATGCCTATCGGATGGCCGAGATCGCTAATGCAATAGTGCCGTAGTGGTTTCGGACCAGAAGATCGCGGATTCGAGTCCCGCCTCGGGCATGGGTGTATTTGTGTATGTCCTAATGAGTGTGTCGGGCTTTCACCCCTCATTATCATCATCATTTCATCTTCCATACCCCCAGGGATAACAACCGTGGGGAATAAAAATCGGACTCAGCTCAATGCTTGTCCCCAATTAAAGTTACATGCACCTGCCACCGCGATAATGATACTGAGCCACGGTAAATGCAGGATGCATGCATCCTAGTCGGCCGATTCGCGAGAAATATATAATTTGTTGAAAAACTAAGCAACCCGTAATTCGCAATTTCTCATACGTGATGTCACGCATACATTCTCATACTCAGTATGTCACTGCTTACGACAAAGCTGACGTCATGTCAAGGCTGACGTTCGCTGGGAGAGGCTGAGGAAGAAGGGCAGTTTTCACTTGTGCCATTTCATAACAGGCACGTTTTGCTGCTGCATCATTCTAGTTTCCATATACCCAACAGCAGCGAATTTGCTATTTTATAGGCCATTAGATTTTGCAATTATTGTGTCAAATGTGTTCCCACTCCTTCAAAATCTATGACTATTAATTATTTATTTAAAAATGCAACCTGGGATTCTGCAACCTAGTACCGCGAAAACTCGGTTCAGTGTCATAATTACGTGACCGATTAGACTTCGAACTTTCTGGATTGCTCGAATTCACTCCAGGGCCTACTTTCATCTCTGCATTCTGGAACGAATCAAAGATGTAAATGATTCACTCGTTTATCGTCGTTTTCTCGTGGGTGTGAGTGGCGCCACCCTATCACCGTCCACCGTAGACGACAGAGAAGCATTGCCACGGAGAGGTGACCACGCCGTATTGTGTAAGTATGAAGAGTTACTTTCCTCGATTTGTGGTTATACTTCAGACAGTACAGGATGTAATTAAGGAGAAATTCTTCGAAGCGAGATTCTCTCTTCCACCGGAATTTCTATCACAAAGAGTGACAGAAAGTTCAGTTTTCCTCCATAAAGAAAGAGAATTCACAGTTCTAAGACACTGAAGATCATAGTGTTTTAAGTCGATAATTGCAAAACCTATCTGTATTTGGTAATTGTTTTGCAGCCCTCTCATCACATTATTACATGAATCTCTTATAAGTAATAAGAAGATAGATATATTTGATATGCTTAGGGTTTAGCACACTAAGGGGTAAAATTCTAAAATAGAAAACATTATACATAAAATCACTAAAATAAAACTATTGGTGCCACTACTGCACAAATTTTTCCGTATTAATTCTAACTTCTGCAAGTTTCAAAATTGTCAACGAAAATGAAGTCTACGCCATACTCGTAAGCGTCCCCTATTCCATCCGTGAAAAAATGTGCATCCATTTTTGAGAAAATATTTTTGATTTGCTTCAAATTCAAGGGGAAATTTTGCGAAAACAACTTTTTTATTTTAAAAGATTGTACATGACCTTTTGAGGATCTAATTTTTTGAAATGAATTTCATTTTAGTCAAAAATCTCTGTCTTCAAAACTGTAGCTTTGCTATGTTGATTTTTTTGCGATTTTCACGAAAATGGGACCAGAAATAATACTTTTACCGTCCTTTGATACACACGAGAAGAAAATTTAAACAAAAAATAAAGCCGTTTTTGAGATAATAATTTTAAAATTGCCTATTCAATTATTCGAAAATTACGTGAACAATACTCATAGTTATGAAAAATTGTACGTTATTATCTTAATTCTATAACTATATTACCACAAATTTTATTAAGGAAAAGTCTCTATTTGAAATTATAATTTTTTTTAGTTTTCGAAAAATCAGTTTTTAACCAGCATCACACCTGCGCCATTCTTTTAAACGTCTTCCAGACTATCTAACCACAAAATTTAATCGAAATGGATGGCGCTATTATTTTAAAAAATTTGAAAATGGCCCAGGAGCTTCATGTGAATTACTCTCTAAATTTAAAATCTCGATTTTCAATTCAAGGGGCCGCGACATCGGTTGGGCAACGACTCTGAACTCTACATAACTGTACCCATGGATTCCATCCACTGCACACACACTCTCATACATTTCTCAATATCTCTATCGAGAATAGTGCTTTTGGAATCGACTAAATTGTAGAATTGTTTTTACTTTCTCTTCTTACGAATTCTTCATAAGAGGAGAAATTTATGAAATCGTGCGCCGGGAAACGGCGTAATTTCGCCTGAAAAAGTCTTACAGCCAGGCTCTGGTAACGAAAAAGTGGATATATCATGTTGCTAAATGTAGAAAAAAATCCTCTAACACGTGATGTGGAGGATACATGTTTTTTCGTTCTTCGTACCGCAACATCGATTGACGACAAAACATCCGTTTGTCTGCCCGTGGGCAACGCTGGCGCCTGAACCGTTCAGCTGATTTTGTTTAAAATTGATATCCCCTGGAGGGTTTGGGCGTTTCTAACAGATATTTTGATTGTTGAAGGTTTTTTGCATGAATCTGGTAGTAGCCTTTTTATGCCTTTGCCAGAGTTCGATCAACGCGGCTCTTCTGTAACATAATGGTAGGAGTGCGACACGTTAACTCCGAGGATCTGAGTTCGAGTCTCGGACCGGAAAAATAATTTGCTGCTTGAAAACACCTTTGCTGGTTTATGTAGTAGTATAATTTTGCGGAGCCATTAGAAACAATGCGAGAACGTATGTGCTTTGGCAGCACCACTAGTTCATATTTGTTTTTAGTGTGTTACAGATTACACACAGAGGAAAGGAGTACGAACAATCATGTGATGCCGAATTAGTGTTTCCGTCGTGTGTTTTTACTACATGTATTTCAGCACATACACATGTGCATTTCAGTCGTGCCGCAGGATATGCCCCCATTGACTTCTCCGTAGATCAAAAATACTTCGAACTGATAACTTGTGTCGCAGATGTGTCGAACACGCACATAAGAAACGAAAAGTTAAGATACTTTCCTTAGGGCATTGGGTGAAATTCTCATTTTTCGATTGACTATGAACCTTACAGAACAATATATTCCTAAACACAGATTGCCATAAACCAACTACGAAATCCCCTACTAGTCTGACGCTTTTCTAGTTTAATTAAACAAGTCTAGTCTTGAGATAATTTCACGTGAGATGACTAATATTTTACGCGTCCTCTTTCTGATTCTGAAATATGCATTGCACGAGCATTGTAATTAGCCATCAAGTCAGAAAGTCAGTTCTCCAATTGAAGCCACAATGTTCTCCACTCTCAAAAACTACTTTGCGAGACAAAGATTGGAACAATAATTCTATCCGGCTTTCAAACGGCTTCAAATTGCTTATTAAACTTTTCTCTTTCCTTGTTGAGAATGGAATGTTTATTTAAAATAGATACAGGAATTATTTGGTACAAATTTCTATTAAATAGGAGCTTATTAACAGACATTGTAATGTGAAAATGGTTCAATATAATACATTTCACCGTTAATGGAGTATAGAAGGTTGAAATTTAATTTCACGTTCTTTTCAGGAAACAAATCATCCCTATCGAATGGTATCAGTAAAAATACTAGTTTTGCTACAGAATAAACATTTCACCAATAGTTAATGTTTCTGCTTCTCATATTAAATTTTCGTCTTTGTAATTCTCGTCTATTTCCCTTTGTATGATTGTCTTCCCAACATATACTGTCATATAATGAGAAAGTGTTACCACATTCCTGGGAAATGAAGATGCATGTACGAAATAAATTGGGAAAATTACAGATCAAAGAGTGATATTCCTATTGAAATATGTTCCCCATGTGAAATATATTACTTCGTTACTTCTTTATTGTTTGTTAAATATGCTAACGTGTAACCTGTTTACTTTCTCATATACCTAAGTAAATTCAGAGTAACATACATACTATAGAAAAGGCCATGAAATGCTGCGGCAAAAACTAACGCTTTTTGTACACAAAAACTAATATTGCGGCCCTCTGATACCATAAAAAAGGAATTTTCTTGCTCCAATATGTAGTAAGTTGCTTTCGCTAATACGCAGCGTCGTTAGAATCTGCATTTTGTGGTCCCTTAATGTCAAAAATATTAATTTTTTTAAACGTCCGTCCGCTTGTACTTGCGCCTGCCCGTCTGTCTGACCGTCCATTCGTCTGCGAAGAACATTCGGGCGTCAACTATTCGTAGGATTTTTTCAGAATTAATATTCCCCGATTGACCTTGAAGCCCTGCGACTTTGGTAAGAATTCTTTAAATTTTGGAGGTGACAAGGGGGACAGGAAGCCCCTGGAATATTTTATCAAAAATGTCTGCAAATTTTGTTTGCAAACTTCTTGTAAGAATAGAGTGGAAAACACTTATAAAGACGACAAATGCCAATTTCCATTGTTACCTCTAAATTTTAGAAAAATGTAATAGTATGCTTAAATGAAATGTGTTCTCTACACCTTCATCCTTTAGTTCTTTAATAATATTAGGTGCAATTGTTTGAAAATAGTTACTAGTTTTCATGCAATTTTCAGTAAAATATAGGCTTTATTAAAAACAATATTTTTTCAAAAATTGCTCCAATTTTTTTTTCTTCACCATTTTGTACGGATAGTATTAAAGTTATTGAATAACATGACATAACATGACATTTCGATGTATTCTTTTGATTTTTCAAAAGTTACACCAAAGTTTTTGTTTTAATTTCTGTCATGTTAAAATTATAGGTGTATATTATTGTTTAATATGTTTGTTAACACAGACGCTTCAAAATATCTCTGATGATCCCTGCAATCTACAAATTTCGAAGAACTTGTGTATTAAAAGGCAACTGTTGGAAAACATTGGAACAAAATTTTCTCAAAACCTACTGCAAATTTTGCTCGGAACTCTCCATATCGGACAAGTGTTCCATTCTCTACCGAAAATTGTTACCTTGATCAAGTCATTTGAGACACGCAAATTTATTATATATATATATATATATATATATATATATATATATATATATATATATATATATATATATATATATACAGGGTGAGGCACCTAAGTTGGCCACAGCAAATATCTCCGAAACGGTTTGAGGTATCGGAATACAGTTTGCGCCAATTTGTAGCAGATGACGGGGGAAACAACACATATCGTTTTCGTGTATGTACCATTTTTAATTGCGAAGATATTGACGCAACTTAATTTTTTTAAATGGAAGTATATATTTTTTTCAGCAGCATTATAAAGGTCTCAAGAGAGGAATACAATGATATAAATATTGTTAATATTTGAAGAGAGACTTTTGCAAAAATACATTATGTCAAGTAGCATGTAATAGACGCGGATGCACACGTTCCTTAGACTTTTTCCTTGTTTACGGAAAGTGCGTTTGACATTGCTTGTAGCCAGATTCTATCTTTCTAACTTTCAAACATCCGACCGTCGCGTTCGCGAGGTCAACACTGCCCACGGCTGAGGGTCGTGAAGTAATACCGACGTGTAACCGTCCGAAAACCTGCAAGTGACAATTTTTATTAATTAAATTTAATAAAAAATCAAAAATTAATTTAGTTTGTCACAAAATTATCACGAGAATTGAATATTTTCTTTATTGTACTGTAGATATACTATAAATGAGGCAGAAAGTAAAACATATTGTTCTTTTGTAATTAGAATGGCATACTAAAAATGTATTGAATGGTAGTACTTTCTAAAACTACCTGCATACTACATCTATTGCAGTAAAAAATACATTATGAATTATATGTTAGGAAGAGGAACATAGGAATGCAACAACGTAATAATTTAAGACAATCAAATACCAAATTTACATTTTATGAGTGCGTCCAAGTAAACGTGTAAATTCGGTCGTTTTCTGATTATCTTAATTGATTGAACAATACGGGACATTCTGCATTGTGAAATACAAATTTTATTCCTTTGACAGCAAGTTATTTACACAGAATAAGTTTGGTATGCTTGAAGCCAGTGCAGTAACTTAAGAACTTAAATACAAGAGTGCAAAACAATGAAACACAGTATTGATAAAAATAAGACCTTTAGCACGCATAAAGAAATTTACATTCCATAAAATAGAACGCGGGGTAGTCTTCACGTCATGTGCTCAATATGTTTACGTCCACGGCAATACACATTTGCAGTCTCCTTTCCAGCGACCGACGCACGAATTGGAACGTTTCTTGCGTTATCTTGCCGCAAGCTTCTGTAATGCGCCTCTTCATATCTTCTGGAGTCGAAAGAATGTTTGCGTATACAGTATTTTTCAAATTTCTCCACAGAAAGAAATCAAGTGGTGTGAGATCGGGTGACCGAGGCGGCCATTTCACCGCACCACCTCTTCCTATCCAGCGACCTGCAAATGTTTCATTTAGAACTGCCCTTGACACTTCGGCAGAATGCGCAGGGCAACCGTCGTGCTGATACCACATGCCAAGACGCAACTCCAAAGGAACTTCATGTAGCAACGTTGGCAAGGTCTCTTTGAGGAATTTAGAATATACAACTGTGAAATCCGCTCGTGAACAGTTTAGCGACCATTTCTCTCTAGAGCAGAGCGCTGTGGCAGAAACTTTCCGCCTGCCGAAAAAACTGTTTCGGAAAGACACGAATGACGTGGTTTCTGAGAAAATGCAAAACACATTTTTTCTACACTTTCTCTTCAAATATTAACAATATTTATATCATTGTATTCCTCTCTTTGAGACCTTTATAATGCTGCTGAAAAAAAATATATTTCCATTTAAAAAAATAAAGTTGCGTCAATATCTTAGCAATTAAAAATGGTACATACACGAAAACGATATGTGTTATTTCCCCCATCATCTGCTACAAATTGGCGCAAACTGTATTCCGATACCTCAAACCGTTTCGGAGATATTTGCTGTGGCCAACTTAGGTGCCTCACCCTGTATATATATATATATATATATATATATATATATATATATATATATATATATATATATATATATATATATAGAGAGAGAGAGAGAGAGAGAGAGAGAGAGAGGAGAGAGAGAGAGAAATTGTTTTTTAATCAAACATTATACAAAAAGTCAATTGTATGTACTTTTTGGGTTTTCGCGCGGTTGATAAGTGGCACAAATGGGTTTCCATGACAATAAAGAATGTGTTTATTTTGAGCATAAAATGTCGGTGAATTTGGTAACCATCGAAAATAAAGTTATATAGAGATTTTTAAAATTGGTGTAGTGAATTCAGTGGTTCAGGTGTAGAATTTAGACGATGAAATAGATTGCGAAAAAATTTGAACATTCGATTCGATATAATATTAAATGCATCTTCAGTGCACACAATAGAACGAAACATTTAGTATACCTATGCTCAATGATTAATGAGGTACCAATACTTGGTTTGTAAGCTTCTCTGTGATTGGTCAAGAACGTGTATCATTATGAAATGTGCATTGTAATGAGTAGGAGTATAGATTTTGATGACCTAAAACATTGCCAAAAATGATCAATAAATTTCTCTTAAAATGTTTTTAAAATGTCCTTAAAAGCAATGAAGAATGACGTAAAAAATTGATCAAAACCACTCCAGATGAACAACTCAAGCTGTTGGATATTTCACTGATGTAATTGAGGCTTCTTCCTTTCGTTCAAGTGAACTCAACTGGAACACTTTGAATTTGGACTGCTCTTTAAAAGAAAATCTGTGGTGGACATTTGTGACACCTTGTAAATATGAAGTCGTAGGCTTCCGCGGCCAGAGTCATGTGGGTGATCTGGGCTGTCCGGGTGACGCCGCGTCGAAGGCTGTGTTGCCGACGATTCGACCATCCTGTCGTGGTCTTCCTCAGGCAGCCCACGACCATGACGCATACCAACCCTAAGGAAGACCACGACAGGATGGTCGAAACGTCGGCAACACAGCCATCGACGCGGCGTCACCCGGACAGCCCAGATCACCCACCTTGTAAATATTGGTTTATGCAAGTACCATTAAAATGATATTAAAGTCGATGAAATCAGCGAAAACGCAGTAAAAATGATGTTAAAAAAGTAAAAAATGATTTATTTGTCGAAATCGACGAAAGATGCAAAAAAAGACCTATGGAAATGGGTAATTTCGTTTCGTCATAACACAAAATGAATGTCAATACTAAATGGCATTGTTCTCAAGTGAAAAGAAAACAAATAGCATTTCATTAAGTTGTAAGTCCCCTAGTAATGAGTATCAATATGCAATGGGTGCAGCCAACAAATCACAAAATTATGCAATGGGAGTATAAAAATCTTATTTAGGATTCCATATATCTGGCACCTCAAAAATATTCATTTCCGCCAAACATTCGATATATTTAAAAATATTTAAATACTTTCATGCACTTCGCCATATGGGGTAAATTACAAACGCTAAGCAGACACGTACCTCCCTGAATGTTTATGAATTATTTATTGGAACATTCGTATTAATCGGAATGTAAGGGTTACTTATTATTTGTTTGTGTGGTATTGTGTTGTTTTTTGTTTAGTAGGTCCAACGTTCTCTAAAATTCCAGAAAACGTTCAGGATACGTTATTGTGATCCGAAAATTCTGAAAATTGAAAGTACGTCCGAAATCTGAGCAAAACTGCCTTACTTATTGAAGTTTTAATTTTGCTGACATGTCCTAAAGCGGGGGTGAACAAATGTCAGAAGAACCGGATGAAGCTCTCTCTCTCTCTTCCACTTGTACTCGCGGCTCCATTGTCATTTCACATTACAACGGGTTTCCATGTCGAAGTAATTAGTGTCGCTACATTGTGCTCTGTCATTATAACTCCTATTACTGTAAAACTTTTTCTCGAAATGTACGTTCCTTTGATGCACTACCGACAAACAAGACATTGAATGATAATGTGGTTATGGAATCTAAAATGCATTTCTTTGGTTAGGAATGTTTAATCAGCTTAAAATTACATTTTGTGCAATACGTGATTCTACGTGTGATAAAAGTAGGGTATGATATTTTACAAAAGCTTTCTCATTGTTTCTTATGCCTCTTTGTTCACATGGTTGTACACGACAAATGTACCGCTTCATTAACAGTAAGTGCAAAAAATTGAGTTTTGAAATCGGTACATGCTTAGCATGAATCATAACATTTGTTTTAAATTGTTTCACTTTTGTCAAATTACCGACCATGCGAAGAACCAATTTAATATATTTTTCCCTAAATTAATTTTGTCGACATAAATACATTTTCCGTGCAATGTATTATAATCAAGAAAGTAAAGTGTGAAGTTCTTTTGTAGCAATGTCTCTTTAACATAGTGTACGAAACTGTCAACAAGAGAGCCTAAAGCCATAGAGTGTGAGATCCTCCGATAACGTAAGGTTAATTGACTATTGGATAATTCGAAGAAAAGTGGGTCCGCTTCGTAATTAATATTTTAATTAATAAAATGTTTTCTGACCATTTTCAATCATTATTTTGTGACATCTCTTTCAACTGGCAAGCCTACTGAAATGAACCAATAATTTCTCCTTTTCTTGCAATAATTTACTTTAAACTATTTACCATATTTTACTGCTTCGTAATGGGCCTGCAATGGAAATAAATCATAATTCCTTTGATAATATTCGCAATTTTACAATGTTTTTTAATTTAATGCAGTAGCTAGCTCTGGTTTTAATTTAATTTCTGGGCGTCAACATACTTACGTTTGTCAGGGTACAATGCGTGTGCACGTGAGTGTGAAAATACCGCTCGTGCGTGTGAGTATTCTGGCGGTGAACAAATTAATTACCGTTACGAAATGTTTGTTACTACTGATGGTGACAAATTAAACAATTTACATATTTTGTTTATGAATTGCCAGCGACAGAAAGTGTCGGCTGCCACAATTAATTTATTCCAAATTTATTTTTTATTAACTTTACCGTTCAACAATGTATCTTTATATTTCTATACTGTTTCTCCTTGATGACCATCGAATTTCTACAACAACAAAAAACACAGATAACAATTCTTTCTCAATCTTATTGCTAACGTAATATCTAAACATAACTTGTTATTGTTATAATATTTTCATTAATGTCTTTCTGTGACGTTTTGCCTAAACATTCTTTTTGAAGAATTTACAACAATCTTGACGTTGTCAGTGTCGTCAGCGACTGTTCCATATTTACACCTACACCCCTTTTTACGTCCAGACTGAATTTCAACTAATAAATTTCTACTATTATTCGCGACCTAATTATCTCTCTAATATTACAGTATTTTTGCTGATAAATCGCATTTAAATTACTTCCCAATTCTTCCATTACACGTGGACCTCATGTCCATTTTCTAGCTCCTCAGACTAATTACAAAAATATTTCAAATTGTCCCGGCTTCCTCTGCCAAATCCAGCAGAGTTCTGACTAATCACGAAATATTTCTACACAACGTCTTGACGACCATCGATCCTCGCCCTGCCAAATCTGACATCATTCTGACCGAATTTGTTCGCTTACACCTTCTATCTGGCCTAACCGGTTCACTCGTTTCATTGTTATATTTCTTCCTTGATGCGCTCTTGTCGCACAGTACCCAAGCATCAAGGGTGACTTGTTCCCTATCCACAATCTCCTATAATATTTATCTGCTTTATTTTTTTAAAATTCTAAAGTTTCCAAAATTTACGTAATTCAATTAATATTTGGGTTTTATAACACCTCATACTCTGTGTCTCAATTTCATTTGCGTCATTGCTCAATTTCTTTTTTTATTTCACTGACATTGCTTATTGATGCCAAAAATTCCTTTAGGAATTCCAGATAAATACGGAACGCTGAAAAAAATACACCGACTCGAACAAGTCAAGCAAGCACTCATTCAGGTATATTGTTAAAGCCAAAGACCTCAAAGAAACATTTATCTCGCCGTAATCTACAGGAGTATATATTCTTGGACATTCTATTGGATTTTTGCTGGTTCGGTACTTATCGATACTACCAATGCCTTCTAGATTCCAACCCGTGGTGATGGCCATCTTTGTGACGTCACGTTTAAAAGGCTTAGATTCCTGTATCTTATACTATTTACGCTTTCAGGGTACTCCGTTGTTTGCGCAGACTGACGAGGTTCATTAGTATAATTATTAATTCAAGATTCGCTCTCGCAGCAACAACTAGAAGTACTACTAATAGATGCTTGACACCGATGAAGTTTGTTTCTTATGCGTGTAATGAACACTATATTTACGTTTTTACGAGGTCTACAAGTACTGTCTATCTAATTGTGGAGGGATGTGGGTGTACAGTAAAGAGTAAAGACGTGGCTTGTTAGGTTTGGTTTGTGTTTTACGTGTACTAGTATTTTCATTATCAGCAGAGATGCGGTGAAACTTTCAAGTCAGCATGTTCAGTGACGTAGCTTTCTCAAGAGTCAACGTTTCAAGATTAACCAACTTCTTTAATATTTTTGTGACTATCAATGAAAGCAAAAAGCTCTCAAGGATGATTGAATAATTATTTCAAATGTTGTTAAGAAGTGTGAATTGTTCGAAGAAACATCTCTATGATACTGAATAAATCTATATTGAAAAATTGTTTCCAACATCAATTGCATTGTATTTATATTGTTTGATATTCTGTAAATACGAAGTTACATTTACACAATTTTTTTAACAAAAAAACTCGTTTCATTTCAACTTTCCTTCTTAATGGAAAGGATAGACAAATGGATAGGGAAAGGGTGGGGATTAACATGCGAGAGTTCTCGCATGGGTACGCTAGTAATAACAATATTAATAATATTGCCGATCAGGATAGGATGACCGTAGTGCCGTGGCGATCTCTGACGGAAGGATCGCGTGTTCGAGTCCCGCCTCGAGTATGGGTGTGTTTGTGTATGTCTATACGTTTGTGTCGTCCATTCAACCTTCATTATCATCATCACGCCATACCCCGAGGTCTAGCAACCCCGAGGCATAAAAATTGGATTCAGCGTAGAATACTGAACCCCCAAAAGGAGTCACATGCACTTGTCAAGGGATAAATGTAACTGAGCGTCGGCATGTGCAGTTTTGTGTCCGCGTGGTACTAGCTAGCCAATTCCCCCGCAAAATAATAATGATAATCATACATTATCATATAATTATTAAATTACTATTATATTATTATTACAAAGTAGTTTATACTACGAACATTTCGTGATATGAATATACATAAACAATCCAATTGTTTTTTTTAGTTTAAATATTGTTAGAGTGCTCTAGATTGACTCGAATCTTTTACTACTGCAGTAGCATACAATATGTTCAGAATATTTGTTCCTGTTATTAGAAATCGGTTTTAGGTATGTATTGCAGTTTTAATTACTATTTGGCAATATATTTTTCTCGAATGTGCTGACAGATATATCGCTTTGTATTTAACGGCGTGGTGGGAACTTGCTGATCACCGGTTTTTCATTCGCTGTGTATATCCCCCGGTTGTCCTTCATTATTTGTTGTACGAGCTTCATAATTAATACTCATTTCGCGGGGTTTGCGAGGCCTTTTGTGTAGGATGAAATTGTGTGTGATCATCCGTCATTTATAGAGTTCGAAGAGATCTAAATGGAATAAATACATCCATGACTTCAAAACATTCCTCGAAATCTCATAACCCCCTATCATATGAAGTTTTATCTACATATCTTCCATTGGTATTAAAAGCGAATTATTATTGTTTTAGTAATTTAAATTCAGATAGCTAACTATGGAATTGCAGGTAATTTTTCTTCGACTTGACTTTCATTGAGAGTAACTATGAGAACAAAGGAGAAGAGTCTCCCAGATATTCTTAGAAATGTGAGAAAGGTTGAAAGTATGATAAATGTATCAAGGACGCAGTCATAAGAGCAGAATATTATAACATGGAATATTAAGATGCTAACAAATTCAAACATGACAATGGACAACTTTTACTTTACTTCGTTTTTTGTCATTTATCTAGCTTCTTCTGTATGAATAAAATTGGAGTGTCTGTCCGTGGTTTGAAAAGAAACACCTTTTTACCAACACGGATTATTATTCAGATTATATAAAACAATTCAACTAGTTTTTCATTTTTGTCTGCCTTTATCCAGAATAATCCCTGGAATGGGTGGAATAGATTTCAATGAGGTTATCACTGAAAGAAAGTGTTTTTCGAGCACAGTATAACTTCGCAGTATAACTTAGGCTACTTTTTTAAAATTATTATTTTCTGTTATGTGAAAAAGAATGTTTTTTGTTTGTGTTTCATAGACATACACACGGCGGGGCGGGACGGGGCGGGGGGGGGGGGGTCGGGGCGGGGGTCGGGGCGGGGCAGGATAGGAAAGGGCAATGCCCCGGAAATGCACCATCCGTGGAATTAATTCCTGTTCCTGACTAATAGGTTATTGTGATGAACAAATATCCGAGCAACGTGGGGTACTAGTCTTTAAAATACTAATTCATTTTTGCATATTTCTACATTAGCAATCTCGTCAAAATTACCGTATTATAGTGATTGAAGGGGGAAAGTAAATAAATTACCTAAATATGCATTATCAATATTGTGTTTCATTGCTGTGAATATTTCCAACTATGATATCAAAGTTTATAAACTATTCATCTGACCGAATTCTTTTTATGAATGTGTAAATCAATTTCAATTTAAACATTGTAAAATGTAGTGTTAGTAAAGACTTCTTTTGAAATATCTGACGCAGCAATTTTCATTTCGTAAATGAGTTATGTTAACAATTTGTAGGTTTTATTATTTAATATCCAGAGGAGAATTGCTGTCAATAAAAACATGTAATGAGAATTATTTCGGGCAAAATGTAATGGACATTAAAATGAATTATATTTTCTACCTCAATAACAGAAAGAACTCCATAAATGATGCAATAAAATTCTGAATGAAAGAATGAAGATATAAAAGGCGAGGATAAAATACAAAATACTCTTTCAAAAGGGCAGTGAAAATGTAACACCACAACGAAATTCATTGAATTCGACCTATTTTTACATATACTGCATTGATACATACATAGCGATACATATATTCATGACATACATATATAAATTAAATACATAACACATACACTTCGCAATTCTGATAGAGTAAATGCATTTTTCCGTTTATCAAACTTCAGTCCCGCTCTACGGCATGCCCTCGCGACGACTGCGTGGCAATTTTTCTATTTTCTTATGCCAGTGACTCTGTCGGATTAGAAGCTTTCGAGCTGAAGCTTTGGAGAGAAGTAAAGTACAGTTGTGCCTCGTTATATATATATATATATATATATATATATATATATATATATATATATATATATATATATATAGTGTTTAGGGCAGATCATTGAGGTATTTTAATTTTGGGGGATACGTTTCATGAATTTCCTATGACATTTTAAAAAATTTCGGGAAATTATTAAATTTTTTTGCTAGAGTAAGTGCACGTTTAAAGTGGTAAAATTAACAGAATGAAGTCTTTTTGCCGTCATGTGTTGCGTGCGTCGCTGGGTCGACAGCGAGGACGCGCGCGTACGTGCGTGTGTGGGTGCGAGGTGAGAGTTATCGAGGCGAAGATGGCGAATATTTTAATTTCGAAGAGTGTTTTCAACTGCAAAGATTGGTTTTGTCGCTACGCGATGTCCACCATTGCAATGCCAATCACAACAAATCATTTATTATTATGTGTGGTAAATTATTTTTTTAAGTTAAAGAGAACAGTAGATTGTCATAATTCTCTCCCACATACATGTACAGATCTTGATAAATATCAAACATTTCAGTTACATTTTCAGAAACACGTTCAACCCTGTCGTGTAGTGTGTCCAGTAATGGTATTGTTCCAATATCTGTAACCCTCCCCTACTTCATTAGACTTCATACTCAACGACATAAAAATGTTTTAGGGGTTATCTGTTATCCGTATACTGAATATGAAGAACTTTATTAACTTTTCAATTGTGCAATTCTACACAATCTAATTTTTGCTATGCATACCAGCTGTTTGAAATTTTAGGGTATGAATTTTCCAAGTCCTTTTTCAATTATTGTGACGTTGATGTTTTGGACATAATTTCAATTGTAGGTCTATAAATGATATCATGTACCTTTTTTAACCCTTAGTGAGTTTAACACCTAGTCACGCCTAGGTTGCCCGTAGTTATGGAAAATGGACTTCTACGAAACGGGTAAATATTATTATATATTATACAATATTATTATAACGGGCAACGACGCGGCGTCTCCCGGATAGCCGAGAATTTACGGGTAAATATTGTTTTAGTTTATAACTGATGATTTGAAATTAATAATTAGACAATATTACATTGAATTAAATCATATCTAAACATTGCACATGTATTTCAGTGACATATAATAGAATTATTCATTCAGCAAATTTGTATTACATTATATAATCTATTTCTCTCTCTCTCTTTCTCTCTCTCTTCCTCTCTCTCTCTCTCTCTCTTCCTCTCTCTCGCTCTTCCTCTCTCTCTCTCTTTCTCTCTCTCTCTCCTCTCTCTCTCTTCCTCTCTCTCTCTTCCTCTCTCTCTTCCTCTCTCTCTTCCTCTCTCTCTCTTCCTCTCTCTCTTCCTCTCTCTCTTCCTCTCTCTTCCTCTCTCTCTTCCTCTCTCTCTTCCTCTCTCTCTTCCTCTCTCTCTCTTCCTCTCTCTCTCTTCCTCTCTCTCTTCCTCTCTCTCTCTTCCTCTCTCTCTCTCTCTCTTCCTCTCTCTCTTCCTCTCTCTCTCTTCCTCTCTCTCTCTTCCCTCTCTCTCTCTTCCTCTCTCTCTCTTCCTCTCTCTCTCTTTCCTCTCTCTCTCTTCCTCTCTCTCTCTTCCTCTCTCTCTCTTCCTCTCTCTCTCTTTCCTCTCTCTCTCTTCTCTCTCTCTCTCTCTCTCTCTCTCTCTCTCTCTCTCTCTCTCTCTTCTTCCTCTCTCTCTCTTCCTCTCTCTCTTCTTCCTCTCTCTCTCTTCCTCTCTCTTCTCTCCTCTCTCTCTCTTTCTCTCTTTCTCTTTCTCTCTCTCTTTCTCTCTCTTTCTCTCTCTCTTTCTCTCTCTCTCTCTCTCTCTCTCTTTCTCTCTCTCTCTACCTGTACATCAATTGAGAAGTCTTTTTTGTTTAAATTTTGTTCTGGAAGTGGCCGCTAGTGGCGTCTGTAGGCCATTTTCGTTCCGTTGCCGCGTCATGACGTTGCATTCCGCAACGGGCCGGCGCGGCGCCGACGCCCTCACAGCGCCGACCGTCTGGAGGGCGCGCGCGCCGCGGGAGTGGGCGGCCAGGGATCGATTCTGCACCGCCCCTGGCCCCACCTCCTCCTTTAGAAACTGCCAGAACGGCACGGCGCCTCCCAAGTGCCTGCCCCCCCCCCCCCCCCCCCCGCACCGCGCCGCCAGGGGTACTCGCTCTTTGAGCGGCGCGCGCCGCCCGCCCGCGTCCGGACGCGTCGCGTGGCGTCCGCGTGGCGTCGCGTCGGCGAGACGGCCGTGAAGGACCCTCGCCCACCCTCTAGGGGGCTGCTACTCCATGCACGACGCGTCTCAACCGCGGGGGGTTGCAACGGCTCCGAGGGCGGGTTTCGGCGCTAGCGATGTCGAATCCAGTCGCTATCTGGACGAGAATTATAGCGGCCGGGTGCTCTGAATGGTAGTTTTGCACGGTTTCGCCGACTCATGCCAGGAGAATGCCGGAACATTATCCTGACACACGCCCCAAGGCGCGCGATCACTTCTTTTTCATCCCTGCCCTCCTTCCCGCCTCGTGAGGCTCGCTATTCGCCGAGCGCCGAACATTCGGTATTCGCCCAGAGGGAGCGAACATTCGCCGAGTACATCGGCTGTTCGGGGTTGGGCGAGCAGTTGGCTTGCTGCCCGGCGAATGCCGAACGAGTGGAGCCGCCACACACTGACTGTACTTGACGCGGGCCAGGGCCTACCAGCAGTGACCCGACCTCGTGGCCATGGGTTTAAGGGGTACGTGTAGTTAGCACGAAGACATCCCTAAGCCGTATTCTGGTCTTCTCAACCTGATAAGTGAGTTTTCTAATCGTCACAGAGCAACATATCCTGGGACATTGCACCCCTTACACACACATTTAAATTCACTGCACTATCACACATCGCATATCGGGAGCCAAATCGGGAGTTTTAGAGCGTGTCCTGACTGGCGCGGTGACCTGAGGTAGACATCTTCAAGTCACATTATTTTCAGCTGTGCAAACAATAGAGCAGTGGGAGATCTGTAACCCTGGCAGCCAGGGTTGACAGCTGAGTTTTGCTATGAATGGGTACTTTATTCTTGTAAGAATGTTTGACTCCCCTCTGGATAAATTTTCTAATAATTTTTGTTTTAATTCATTAAATAAGATAAATTATTTTTAATTAAGTTTAGGCATTGGGAAGAGAGAACATCTTCGCATTAATTTTCATTGCTTGTGACATTGTCATGCCGTTTGGGCTTCCCTGGGCTCTCACAAATCTCTGGTCTTGCTGAAGAACTTGGAGAAGTAACTCTTGACTTTTCAGGCTATTAGGAAATGGAGAATGATGATTCAAACGACCGTTATAGGTTTCATGGTGATTGGCCGCAGCCTGTCCTGCCACAATCACGAGGGAAAACAATCGATCCCTGAACGGCGAATCCGTAAACCTAGCGCACAGCGTTTTCCCATATACTGCGACTGTCATTTTACACATTATGTTTTTCAATTTCTTTACTCTTCACTTTCGTCTCAAAAAAAAAGAATTATACATTTATGAGGATAAGTGATTCTGAAATTAGGGGCAAGCAATGACGTTTCTTTTGAATAATACTTTGTAAAAATTAATTAAATTGTTGTTTTCGTTTTTCAGTAATGTGTTTACTATTCTTACAATTCATATTATTACTAATTATTATTATTATTATTATTATTATTATTTATTATATCAATTTCATTAGAAAGCTTCGTTGTGTGTGTGTGAGTTTTGCTATGATAGATAATATTATTAGCAAATGAATCCGTTATGCAAAATCGAAAAAACACTGAACACTTTACTGTACAACATAACTGTTCAAAGTAGTTTCCACGGTTTTTGCTATTTGAAAGAAACGCATGAGAAGCCTCGTCGGGTTTTGACGGGTCACCATTCATGAATCGTGATAGAACTGGCAATTCCTCGGATTGTAGTTACAGGCCTCTTCGATGGAACACGCCATTTAGAAGCACTACGACAACTAGGTTAAAAACTTTAAAGTACTCACACATTCCGAGCAAACCTCCAGATCTAGACCAATTCTGATGGCCGAAGCTGTTTTCGAACGCAGATCCACCTTTAAAGCGTGAACCCGGTTCCCTCGAGTCGACCGTTTCGCTCACCTTGGGCTCGTGCCCCCAGAGTTTTGGGGAGGGGGTTGCTCGCCTCCGGACCCCAGGGCCATGCCTCACCTTTTCAAACCTGAGAACTCCAGTGCGCCGAGGGCGTGTGCAAACGGGCTTTCAGAATCTCGATTCCGGAATTACAAGATTTTCTGAGTTTGGTGAACCTACCTGGTTCGACGATGGAAAGTGGAAATGCTTGACGTGTCTTTGTGTGCAATACTAGCCTCTTCATAACCAAATGAATTAATCACTTTGCTAGGAGCCTGATTTGGAAAATAGAAACGCGTTTTACTTTTAGATTCTTATTCGTTCATGATTTAAAAATGATTATTATTTCGTAGGAAACGTCACTGCTTCGTACCTTTAAGATATCGATGTAATTTATTGATTTGTCAAAGAAACACTTTTATATAATTAATATCAATGTCTCTTTTGTGTGTACAGGATGAAAGGTTATTTTGTAAGTCAAATGACACGCAATAATCAATTTTTAGTAATCCCTGATCCTGAAAAAATGTTACAAGTCTCCCTTCTCACACTGCAAGTATTTGTAATCATCGTGCCATTGATTCGGCTATAAATCTGGACGTTCGTTTCCGTGTGTGTTTGAAATGCCTTCACGTGTTTCGACAGCTCTGCCATTCACCTTTTCTGCTTCTACCGCCTGCGGTGACGGTGGGCCATGCAAGCTCCTCGCTTCTTTGATGTAACTCGTGTTGGCAGGGAGCGATGGAAATCGTTAGTCAGGTGCTTAGTTGTCGACGTATTTTCACGTGTGTCGCCATTTCTCAGGGCTGCGTCTTCGTGCATTCGCCGAGCTCTGCTCGCGGCGTGGCAGCTTTCTCTCGCTGATTAGCATTCGAAGCCTTTATCATCAGGGTTAAATTTATGGCTAGTACCAACTTAAACAGAAGAAAATTGAAGGTTATTCCCAGAGACGTTTGCCAATTACATGAAAAACCTTGAAAGGTCCTGTTGAAAACTATAAATAAGACGAGATAATATAATCGTTTTAGCCACAATATTCTTCTTTCGTATTGTGAATGTTGCCTAGCAAATTTCGTTTGTAATTTTCCTGAGAAAACGTGGCGATAAAAGAATGCGAGACTTATTTTTTGAGTTGTAAGTAGATCTTATTAAGTAGTCGTTGCCCAGAAGAGTGCTGTCGTTTCGTAGTAATCGTACATGCAAATCATGAACATTTGCTTGCCTCGGCAAGGCATAAGCAATGCATTCCAGCGCGTCGATAGATATTATCTCCACCGCAGAAGGTACTCTTTGCTGCGAGGTAATGCCGTGCTTTGTGTCTGATATTTCGATAAAATGACCACCGAGGGAAACGTCCGCCGTCCTGCGTTTCTGATGGTCGTTTGCGCGTCGCTCGCAGGCTGTTTGCTTCTCCAGCCCAGTGTCATGAGGAACGCCGATGACCGAAGCCATCCACTGCGTCAACATTTGCATGCAGTGAGTCGCCGTCCTATTACGTTAGGAGGAAATTGAAGCAGGTAACGCGCCAAATGTTAATATAAAAGCCAACTACAATAGAACCTCGGTAATCCGAACTGTTCTGTTGTACAGGTATGGTCTGTTCGGATTCGGATATGTTCGGATTAACCGAAAAAATGTATCGTACGTATAAAAATCCATCTATAGGATTCCCAGGCAATGCAAAAGCAGCGACTGATGTGAAAAAATGGAAGCGTAGCCTAGCTATCGCATCATCAAGCAGATTCAGTTCCGTGCGGCAAAACACGGTTACGAATTTTGCAAGTTCCTCTAAGTGAAAATTACTGCTACATAAGTGTGTGATATACACCATTGTTACCAATGCAATAAACGTTTCATTTCGACAGTTTGTTTCAATAATTAGTTGTTCAGTTCTACAGTAATTATAAAGTCATTTCTTTACACTACAAATAAGAATTTTATTTATTTTCTTTGATTCTTCCATCTCCAATTATGTTCGATTATCCGAAATTTCGGATCAGCGGGTTTCGGGTTAGCGAGGATCTCTTGAATGCTCAAAATGGCATCTGTGGTTCATATCTCATGTGTATGTAAAATTTGCCATGGTGCTTTCCTTGCGCTTTTACGATTTTATTCCTTTATTACTCTGTATCTTTACACATGGGCAGGAAACCAAGATTAGGCACTAATTAATAGTTGATCTTGATGATTATCTCACACTTTGAGTGAATTGGCATTTATTGCTGAAGATGGTACTCCCGTATAACCGCCTAATTTCCGCCTACATCTTTCATGGAATCAAGGGTGGAAACAGTATGTTGGTATGTCAATGTACATAACCACAATGAACATAAAATTTAAAAAAAATGTTTATTACCAGTAAGTCAGTTGATACTGATAGTTCTTATATAATCCATTTATTGTGTTTACTTGATAAGAACTCATCAAAAAATTTATCTTGTACGGATTCTGTGTTGGGCTATTTCTTTGCATAATGGTTTGGTGTTGTTTGTGTAGAAAAAGCAGGAGAGATACATTGATGTGTCAAGAACGTATATTTGTCCGTCAATTAAAACCAAATTAATTTCTAATGCTACGTCGTTTTTTTCGAATACCGTTTCCTACACATAGAGATGAAAAATCCGTGATGGACAATTCGTCATGGAGTGGACTCATTCATGTCACAAAGAACTAAGCTTCTTAATGACTGGCATTAGCGCGGCAACGGGGCTTGTAGTCTTGTAGTCTTGTATGGTCACAATATACGAGATGAAATATGAGGGCCAGACACGACTATGACTTATTTTCTTCTTAGAAATCGGCATGAAAACACGTTATTCCCGCGCATTCAGTTATTCAAATATTTTAATAATAGAATTGAAAGTCGCGGCTTCGTGGTGACTATTTCTCCCGTGACGAGGAACAATAGAGTGTAATTTCCTTTGCGCCCACTACTAATTCATTTTTTGTCTTCTGCAAGTGGATAAGTGAACTATTACTATTATTATTATTATTATTATTATTATATTATTGGTATTATCATTATCATCATCATCGCGGCTTCGACGCGGCAAAAGTGGGTCAAGAGCAATGACGTCACTGCAGTGCCTCTGACCGGGAGGTTCTAGGGTTCGAGGCACGACCTGGGGCAAGATTTTCGAAACGAGCTTGTCCGCTAGTTCGAATTGAGTCGCTTCCTGGAGGAGAATTCTAGAGACTGTCTGCTCTGATAAGTATTTTCCGTAGTTTCTTCAATCAACACCGGGCGAATGCCGGTGCAGTAAACAAACCCAAACGGGCCACGGATCGCGCGCGATATTTCCTTTCTCTTCTTTGACCTATCCTCACTCCTTACTTACACACACTTACACTTACATTCACTACACTACCACACAATGTATGGAGGGCAGTGTGGAGATCCCCAAGGAAATAGCTGGTTGGGGAAAAGTCCGCTCGCCGACAGTAGGTCGGCACCGGATCTTGCCAGCCAGTGGGGGACTATCATCGCCACCTCCCGCGCAAAAGCATGCACTGCACTTACGGGCCTAATGACCTTAGCGGTTGCCGTAACTTGAATCACTAATCATACATTGAATCCAGGCGTAGTCCATGAGGCCTTTTGTCATCCGACCGCTTAAACATCTCACATTGTACAAGTCTTCCAAACATACAACAAAGAATGAGAGGGCGAAAAGTTTACATTTATTCCTAGAGTCCATTATTACATTTATTTATTTACATTTATTCCAGAGCAAATTAGAGTCCATCCCAACATACGCTCTGAGCGTTGAGTAAACGTAGACAAACCCCGATCAGGACGGCTGCGTAAGACCTAAACCTACGAAGTAATTCAAATGTTATTGTCCTCTGAAAAAGCATTGCGTTTCACGTGGGAAGGAAAGACAAACGGAAAAGGAACAGAACATCCGCAGCCGTGTGAGCGCGAGTCAAGGTTACGACCTCTCTTCTTAACATTGCGATGATGAGGGGGCGTGGTCGGGGCCAGATTAGACGACCGCTCCCACACAGTCGTAAATGCAAGTATTATACTAATTACGATGCTTGGGATGTAATAGCTCTCGAAATGACTTCTATTTACGAAATTTTGTCTTCATATATTTTAACCACGTTTTCCTTTAAGGTTTGACACTTTTCACTTGCTGTTTTTATTGCTTTCATTAAGATTCTTCCATCTTGCCTACACATTCAAAGATTAGCTGGTCCATAGTTTGTTCATCTTTTTTTTTGCATTCACTGCTAAGGTTCTTAATGATTTTAAATCCATGAAATATGATCTTGATCTTCTTTGGCCAGATAGAAAAGTAAAGATTGACGTGAGTGTTAATTTTCATTTTCCTACGTACAAAGGAAAAAGTATTTTGTTACATTGCCTTTGTGTACTGGTTGTCATTATCTTTCCCACTTTTCCTGACCAAGTTCTTGGAGGAGCACTGCACTTGTAGCTTTTGCTTTCCGACGGCTCCGCAGCCCAAAGTGATTATTTTCCTGCTTTCCGGAGTATTTCTGCTCTTCAGGGGAAGGGTCAAATGGGGGGCCAGCCCATCGCCAGGCCCTCATGGCAGGGGGCGGGACGAAGTGTCTCTCCTGGCAGAGCACCCATGACCCTTGTGTACTGCGCTGCTCCAGAATCCATCTGAAATCGGGCAGCGGACGTCCTGGACCCAGGAATCGGAGCTTCCCTCAGAGACAATAAATTTTCGGCGGCTCAGTCATTTTCGACATCTCCCTGCAATTATCGCGTATCAATCGTATCGCGTGTCCTTTCTTCTGATACTCAAAAGTGGTGTACGTTAGGGTTGTGTACAAAAAATATCTCTCTCTCTCTTTACTTTTCACGCCAGCCACGTAACTTCGCATGTGCATATCGGGAGGGGAATGTACGGTCACATGGACGATTGTACAAGGGAAAAGGACATGCCTAGCAAAGTCTAGGATTGTCCTCCACACAGAGATCCGCTGCACCCAACTGTGATCAGCTGGTTTGAAAATGCACACCGACGGGGATCCAAGCTCGTACCACTCTGTCCGTGACGCTGGAGTTGCAGACGGTTGCAAGTTGAGTAGGACTCGCAGTTATTCGGCGGAAATGGGATCGCCGATTAGCTCGGATACGAAAACTCTCAGCGAATCTCTCCTTCACTTGTAAAGGAACGAAAAAGATGTGTACATTTTAATAAATGTTGAAGAACCCTTAATATACATGTACATACATCAATAAAAATAGTAGTTTGTGTAAGTAGTTCATGATGTAAAGCTTTATTGTATACGTACCTTTTGAAAACAAGTGACATATAGAAGCGAGTTTTCCGAATTAGTACGAATGCAATAAAGCATCATTACAGACGAGTTCCATACGTGTTTTTTTTTTTTTGTATAACAGCATTATATATTTATAGAAGAATCAAATTTAATTTTGTAAAACAACTTTCGTGAGACGTCTAGTATTATTCGGCATCTGTTCGATTCTCTCGCTGCGATTGACCGAATGTGTGATGACGGAATCATTTGTGCTGTAAAATGCTTTTACGTCATAATTTTAGCCGTAAACTGAGCGATTACGTACGATTTCTTGCAACAGAAAATGACGTGTGTAATGCTGGTACACAAACAACTTATTTATGTACACATATTCGACAAGCGACTCTCCGTGGGCTCAACCACAGAGAGTTCATACTCTGTGAAGAGTCGTGCTCTATAGAGTGTTTAACAGGAATCGTGGATCCTGAAAGACGACAATGTTTGTTTGTTGGTTGTAATAACAATTAGACTCAAGATGTACTGCGAAAGAGGAAATGTAAACCCTTACAACTGGCGTGAACGTATTTTCTGTTCTATACGAGAAAGAAACCTACGTTAGTTCAAAACCTAATCTATATACTTGCTTTTTTTTCGTTAGCAGTGATGATTTTTTTGTTTTTGTTTTTCTGGGTCTTTCTTGGATAACCGATATCCTCGATTAACCAAATTTCGGATAATCGCAGTCCCACGTACACACAGTAGCTCCCGGTCAGGGTTTGGGCTTTATTTCTCGGCTGTGGCTGTGGGTCGAGCGGACGCGTCGCTTTTCCCACGCCGCGCTGCAGCTCTAAACAACAGTTATGCACAGTAAAATTACCATACCGACATCAGACAGAGACGGAGAAACGTCATTAAAGAGGGAAATAATCACGAAAATATGCCGTCATAAGAACTGGCATTAAAAACGGTTATGTTCTCCATCCTACTACAGCAGTGTGCTGTCGTCGTTTTCTATCGACGCAAGAAAGACTTGTTGAATTAGAAAGCCGAGTCTTGGAGAGTAGATTCCTTTGCGTTCTACCCATTGTTATGCGTAATTGGGGGAGAGGTTAGGAGCAGGAGGAGGAGGAAGGAAGAAGAGAATAAGTTGGAGGGCCGGGGCGCGCCGAGTGGGAGGATGTGGAGGGGAGAGGAAGATGAAGGTGGAGGGAGACAGAAGCTGCAGCTGCCGTGAGAGAACGACCGCGTGCCGTGCGAGCTGCTGAGCAAGAGGGGAGGAGAGGAGCAGAGAGAAGAGGGAGAAGAGAGCAGGATAGCAGTTCACCTTGACCTATGACGTAAGTGGCCGGGCAAGCAACCCGTGAGAGCGGGAGGCTAGCTCCGGGAGGATACAGTCCCCCCGCTGGAATGCCGCCGCTTGGCCCCCACCTCCTCGACCGCCCACACCACTCTTCCACCCGCCCACTCATCCTCCCAGCCACCCATTCGCCCGCTCTCCCACCCTCTCTCACACACACACCCTCCCGTCCACCTGTCAAATTCATCTCCCGTACATCTCCCACCCCCGTCCTCTCGCCCTTCCCGCGCTTTCTTCATCACTCCCGCCCGCCCTCACGCCTGCCCTCTTCACCCACCCACCCACCCACCCACCCACCCACCCACGCCGCCCGCCCGCCCGCCCGCCCGCCCGCCCGCCCGCCCGCCCGCCCGCCCCGCCCGCCCGCCCGCCCGCCCGCTCGCCCGCCCGCTCGCCCCGCCCGCCCGCCCGCCCGCCCGCCCGCCCGCCCGCACGCACGCACGCACGCCCGCCCAATTGCACACCTGCACTCCTCCCAACCAGTCCTCTCAACCTCTCCGCCTTCTCTTCACCCCTCCACCCGCCTATCCGCCCTCTCGTTCATTCCGCCAGCTCACCCGCCCTCTCGCCCACCCGTTTACCCTCTCCCCCGCCCTCCCCCCGCCCACCTGGTGGCCGGCTTGCTGGCTCCTCGTGCTCCCAGACTGTGCGCTCGTGTGTGGAAATTGGCATTCCCCGTAGGTGGCGCGGCGCGCGAGGGGACGCAGCCCCTGCCACGCCCCTCTCCCCTCTGCCCATGGCCGTGCCCGCCCGCCAGCCCCCACCGCGCTCAAGTGGGCTCGGGGGCACCGCCAGCCGACCACTTTCTCTTCCGCGCCCGCCGCTGGCAGCTTCGGGGCAATTTCGGGTTGACAGCAAAACATCTGATACCACTGTGAAAGCTTGTGTGATGTGAACTGAAAGGACGCCGTGTTGTTGTACATGTCACAACTATTCCATTTAAAAATAATGATAGATTTCGTTTTGTAGGGGGCGGAGAGCGATATATCGTTGGACTGGTACAGTGCTAAAGAAAACTTTTGTAGGTTTGTTCTTCACGTTCTTTCACGTACAGGCAAGAATTCTAATTGGAATTATGTCGAGTTGCCCCATTTCTTCTCATATTTTATGTTCAGAATTTAGAGGAATGCATTATGAACTGACGTGTTCTGTTCGTTATGCCACTATTGCCACTACTGATAATTAAACAAATGTGTCTTGATATTGTTCTGCGAAGCCGTGTCCTTCATGTCCCTCTTAAAATAAAAAAAATGTGAATAATGTTACAATCGCTTGTGATTCATTATTTAGACGTTTATATTTTTTGCTGTGATTATATTTACATGTTTTAAATTGTATTTGTCAAATAAGTCTGTCACGTTGTCTGCCGTGAGAAACATAACGTGATGCCCTTTGAATTGATCTGAATGGTTTTGAGCATCAACAGTTGATTCTGAGTCATGGTGAGTTTCAATGCGTGAGCGTTGTCTTCTCAAACGAGTGTTACGTTCAGGGAGCTTAGAATATACGGCTGTAACAGAATATAATTTAGTCGTTCACCTAGGTGAATCGACTGTTGTTTCTCATGGCCGGGTAAGATCCCATTGCAATCCTATAGAAGGATAGAAAGGGCTCGGCCAGACGGTTCCTTTTCCCGATTATTGTGGCAGTCAACGTGCTATACAGAGGTTATGCTGTATTTTGCAACAAAAATCTGTTTTGTGTTTAAGTTTTATAATACGACTCTATATTGCACGTAAAATTAGTCATTCTCACAGTAAAAATCTCATGAAGGCTCTACATTAGCGACTCCTTTGGTTGATCTGCGCCCGTCAAGGATTCAATTCAGAGCAAGCCCAAAGCAATTGCAGTGGAATACAATTCGCCCCAAGTTCCGAAGACATTCTTCCGAATTCCGCCCGCGACTTCGCGACCTCGAGCGCCTGCGACGAGGTTGTTTCAAAATGCCAGCGGACGTCCACGGATCTGGGCTTCTATAAATTGTCTGCCGAAAATAGCCCGTCGTTGGGAGCGCTTCGCCCATCCGTTAGGCGCCCGCCCCGCCGCCCCCCGCCGCCCTCATCCTGCCCCGCCCCACCCCCCGGCTCCAACCCACCCCACCCCGCCCTGCCCCCGCTTCCACCGCCGCCTCACCGAACGCCCTGGCGCGCGTTACCTGTCCCGAGGAGTTTCGCAAAACGTCACGAAACAAACGGCTGGCGTGATAAGCGAACTACACACAGTTTCGTCGTGATATAAAATGTACTCCGGCGCAGGATTATTATGAAGAAGCGAGTTCGCATGACGAACGGGAAACTTAGTCTCCGCTGAGGCGGCGTAGGGGCGGGGGAAGGGGCGGGGGCGACGCCAAGCGGTGGAGATGTGGCGGAAGCGACAGCGATGGAGACGGCAATGGCAGAGACGGGGCTGATGACGGTGACGAAGTAGGAAACGGGGGCAGCAGAAGCAGTGGAGGTGGAGGCTGCGTGGGTGGTGGCGGAGGAGTAGCAGGAGGTGATAGCTGTTGCCTCGGAGGTGGAAGGAACGTGATGACGGAGATGGCAGAGCCGGAGGAGGCTGTTGGGTATGGTTCGGCGGTGGCGGAGCCAGCGTTGGTGGTGGTAGTGGTAGCTGCGCCTATGCCGGAGACGGAGGTGATGGCGGTGGTGTGGCGGCGGCGGTGGGGGCGGCAGTGGCGATGGAGGCTGCGTGGGCGGTGGCAGAGGTGGAGGTGGAGGCGCGTGGTGGCAGAAGCTGTGTGGGTGGTGATGACGGAGATGGCAGAGCCGGAGGTGGCCGAGCCAGCGTTGGTGGCGGCTGCGACTATGTCGGAGATGGAGGCGGTGGGAGCGGCAGGAGCTGTGGTGGCGGAGACTGCAGTGGCGATGGAGGGCGCGCAGGCGGGGGCAGAGGCGGAGGTGGAGGCGCGGAGCGGCAGGAGCTGTGTGGGTGGTGACGGCGGAGGCTGCTGTGTCTGAGCCGTAGCCACCCGGCGGAACCGCGCCGCGCTGCCGGGGCACACTGTACTTTTAATGACTTTTCTCTTCTTGGTATCGTAACGTCCCAACTTCTTTTGATGTTATCAAAAGTGCACGTTACTTTATTTCCTTCACATGGAAGTAAAATTACTTTTGTGTCGACTGAATAATACACTTTTATGAGGCCAGCGTATAATCGTATAATGCAGACAGGCAGTCGGGACGTCGAGTCGTATACTTCTCTGTGCCTTTGCTCCCTCCTGATAATTTATTCTTTCAAATGCAAGACTTTGCAGGCTGATTGGACGGCATGAAGGATGGTTCGCAAGTAGGTCGCTCTACAGTTATGCAAATAGTGGCATTCTTCCCAAGTTTGGCACCGGCGCTTAATTCCTCTTTGCCTTGCTGCTATTCAGGTCGGAACCAACGAGGCTGCCGGCGGGAGATTCGTCCCCCGCCTCACACGTTCAGGTGATCTCTGCCGGGCGATCCACGCGGTTCGGGGAAGGCCCTGTGTCGGCTGGTGTCAAAACACACGCAGCCGCTAAAGCGATTAAGACTCATGATTACTGAAACATGCCCTTAAATCCCCTTGAATCACTGATGGGTTGGTCCGGACTTATGCATCTCACTTCAGGTCCCTTCCCAAACATTATTACCTCAAAAAACAGAGTCGCCATTTGAACCCCAATTTAATCAACCGTTTTATTTTATTTACTCCGTGTACCTAGTGCTATTCGTTACTGTGCCCTCTGGGAACATCCCAGAAAGACGAGCCGAATAGACAAATAAAATAGGCAGTAATTTAAAAAAACGGTGATGTGAGAATTGATTGGAGTGTAGCGAATTACGTAAACTTGAGCCCGCGGTTATTCCCAGAAAATGCCTCTTGCTTCTCCCTGAGAATACCCTCCCTTGGCACCTGGGCAGTAATTGTAAGTTCAGTACCTGCACACATTTCTCGAGTTCTCAGTTTGCTAGATGCGAGAGAGGTGGGTGTGTAGGTGGTGATTTAGTTTAGTAGGGGTATCAGGCGTTCTCTAAAACGTGTATTTCCGTTGAAATCTAGGAATCGATTTTCCACAGCACTACATAACTAACTAGGTGTATTACTCCGTATATAATCATTGTTTACGCGGGTTAAGTAGTCTATACCCCTGTCAGTATCCACATTAGAATGCTATCTTAATGTTGCTTATGTTTTTCTAAAGGCTATGTTAAGAGTATATATGTTTAAAACTTGAAATTTTGTATTGTGAACCTAGTTACACTTTGTTTGTTACGTAAACCTTTCATTGTGACTGAATGTTCCATAGTACCCATTTTCATTCTCCAGCGTAGTTTTTCTGTCGTGTAATGCCCAGGCATAAGAGATAAGTTATGGCGGTTTCTATATCTAGAAAAAAATGGTGCCAAATTCCCATTGGGTTTAGTTAGATAGAGTAGAAATGAAACAGGAACTATAATTTAAAAGCACTAATTAATTATCTTGATTCGTTTCTATCAGTTACCACTATTAGGTGAATATGCATACACATTCACTCTGTGTTATACTAATGAATTTTTAATAGAACATAATATTGTTCATGCCATTAATGTCTTAATATATTATTGTCTGCATAGTGCCACACAATATGGTTTTCCCAGAAATAGCGCGCATAGTGCTCAACATCAACAAATGTATCTCTCTTGTATTTCTCAACTCTTCTATAAAATTGTAAAAAAATATAAATATTTTAGCAACAGTAGTCTTGAAGAATACTGCAATTACATAGTACAGTATACATGCAGAACAACACTTCTTTTACATACCAGGATTACATTTAAAAATTGCTATTCTACAATGCAACATGTGAATAGCAAGTATTTAATGGTGGGGTGCTCTTCCTTGGAGCCATGATGTCGCATGACGACAGCTGTGTCGTAAGCAGTGATTCCCTGAGAAATGAAAATTCATTCGGTTAGCACAGAACCAGAAGAGGCGGAATGACAATCAATATTTGGATTATTAGTCAAAGTCTAAACTGTTCAATTGTATTTGTTTTTGTTTTTTTCGAGTACGTGAGTATCTAATGAAAACCATCATTCTTCTCACAACGCCGGAGGCTGCATAATTTTCTTTGAATTTCTGCGCCCATTGGAAGTTAGTAATAGGATATTACACCAATTTCAATTGATTGAGAACTGTATATTTTATTAAATGTATTATTTTCTATGTTAAATTTAAAACTACATCTACTGTTTCTTGCCCTTTCATTAAATCATATTTCGTCATTACATAGGATGAAACCTCTGAAAATGTCGAGAAAGAATAAGCCAGATTAAGTCGAAGATGGAACTGCATTTTCTGGAAAATTAAGTACATGAGACTGAATACATGCATGTAGGGAGTACGTTAGGCCCACATTATAAATTATTACGGCATGTCAATCTATAATTCTTTCTTGTAGACCTCTGGATCAGTACCCGTGACAATCCGGGTTCTTCGTCCCAAGGTAATACCCTCAAAAAGTGTCGGTCTGGCATCCCAGAGAGGAATGATTAATTCAATAATGAGTATAAATACTTCTAACGATCCTTGTAATAAACAAATTCTTTGAGATATTTAATTTTGTCTCTTTGTGATAGTCGTTCTATTTATGAAATGTAGCGAGGAACGAGAGCTAAGTATGCGTTGACCGTAAACGCCGAACATTCCCTTTTCTACATCTCGTTAGATTAACTATTTTGAACGATTATTATTTTCTTTTATTCATTTTCCTGAGTCTCAATTCACAATTTTATGCACGAAGGAGAATGCGCAACTGCTCTTCTTTTAATTGCATCAGGGTGGATGGTCATACCGTGGGCCATACACGGCTCAACGCAGGGACCCGTGGCCTGCTTCAGTCCCTCTGGGGAGGTGGTCGTTCTACAGTCCGGACCTCGCCCCGGACGTTTGGCATTTTCTTACACCTCAAGCAATTCACGGCCGGTCAGCAGTAAGTGCATCACAGAGTTGCAGATGGCTTCCAATCACTGGTATTTTGTCCCACAAAACACAGATGTACTACATTTATCCCACGGTATGAGAAATGTGTCAGCTCTGGTGGTGATTATGTGAGAAAACAGTGCAACATGGGCTGCATCTGCTGCTATCAAGTTTCTGCGTGAAATCGTGTTTTCTTTTTCTGGACGATCCAGAGCAATGGACATGCCTCGTAGTTGATTCGCGCAGTACTGTGAATGTTTCCTTTTTTTATTTATTTATTTATTTTCGGTCTACATTATCAACCTCAGACACAAATAACAAAACATCGATTTCCAAAACGTTTCCCATTTCTATTAATTTGTCAAGTTGAGAAACTCTTAATAGAAGTATAATCGTGAATACTTCTTTGTTTTTATTAATTGATTTCCAATCTTAAATCGTCAGTTTTCTAGTACATCGTCTATTTAATGGCTTTGGTGACGCTCAGATTGTCGAGGATCAACCCACAACGAAACCTTCTCCAAGTGATGAAGAACCCAAGAGTAAATTTTGCCACCGTGAGAACGTGTTGAGTTTGCAAATATTTCGACTCTCAAGTCCTCTCTCGCTGTTTACCTACTACGTCCGCCGCCAACGGCCGATGCACTATTTCTATCCCCACACTCGTCCCTTTTCGTTTGCATGTTGCGAGGAGGTCGCCCGTCTTGTTAGCGACCTTTCTCTCGTTATCCGCTGCAAGAATGCGCACTGTTGGCGTATGCGCCGTAAAGCAAACACGCCATAAAACGAATGCTGCGGGCAGATTAATTGCGATTGCAGCCGTACACCATGGAGGCAGGCCTTCCTGCTACGCGCTCTGCGCTGCGCTCTGGCCGGCCGCAAGGCGCCCCTAAGACAAGCGAATGTGGTACGTTGCGCCCGCCGGCGGAGATGGCTCTTGCAGCAGGGGATGCCACTGCAGTCCCCTAACACCGAGAGGTCTTGCGTTGGACTCCCGACGGTAACACGATTTTTGACACTTGCTAGTTAGCTACATCGAATTCAGTCGCAGTCTGCAGAAGAATTCTAGAGGTCGGCTGGTCTGAGCGGTAGTTTTGCGTGGTTTCTCCGATCAACACCGAAAGAATGCCGGAGCAGTATCGTAACAAACGGGCCACGGATTGCGGCGCGATCTTTTCCTACCTCTTCCTTGTTCTACCCCTTATACACACTTACACTAACGTGCACTACTCTACAGCCCATATCGGGAGCTTAGAGTTTGTCCCGGCTCTGGCGGTACCCCGCTGGTGGAAGAAACCTGATTGGGAAAACTCTGCTAGCTGATGTAGGTCGGCCCCGGATCTCGCCATACAGCGGGGAAGGCCACCGCCACCTCCCGAGCAAAAACATGCACTACATTTACGGGTCTCATGAGCGTAGTATTTGACACGCCCGGAATCACAACAATCAGTCAACGGTAGGCCCCCGTTTCCTCGAAGCTTAGTCACTCTAATTTCTCGATATCTCGATTATTCTAATTGTTTTTAGCGTTCTTTGTAAACTTGTTTCGCAACTGGAACCTCGAATTTGCCAAAAAAATTGACAATTTTTATTCATATCCCTACGGCTGACCACAAATGTTATGAATATGAATATACTGTACGTGTAATTTGAATATCAAATTTGTAAATTCAATGTTAATAGTAGTATTTTTATATTTATTTTGTAAATGTTCTAATTTCGATGTTATTCGAGGGCCGAAGTATTTATTAAAAACATTCGCAAATTCTTAGTTTGAATTATGCTCCCGCTAGATAGCGGCCGCTTATAATTAGTCAAAATATTCACATTGTTACAATATTTAATACTTATTAAAATTACTTTTCAACAATTGCAAAAGCAGTTTATATTCTTATTCATGTTCGATAGGTATGTTGAATTGATCATTCCGGGTTCGTGAATTCCCAAGGTCATTACTCCCGCAAGTGTAGGGCATGTGCTTTCCTCGAGAGGTGGTGGAAATCTTTCCCCTCTGGTTGGAAAGTTCCGACACCGAAAAGCAAGTGTGCTAGCGGGGTTTTCCCCTACTAGGTATCTTCCATTAGCGAGGTACCGCCCTAGAACAGACTCTAAGCCCCCGACTGGTAACGTATGTTCAATTCTTCGGGGCCACGTCGTTTTGTGAAGCTTGGGAACCGCCAGCTGACTGCACCGGGCCCTGCGTGGCCATCGCCCCGGCGCGGGGCGGCGAGGGCGACAAAGAGGCGGCGCGGGCGGCGTGGCACGGGGCGGCCTGCGGGGGCGTTGGCGCGCAACAGCGATCATGAGCCGGCGGCGCGGCGCCAACCGCCCTGCCGCAGAGAGCGCTAAAGAGGCATAAAGTGTGTGCGCAGGGCTCTGCCCCCGCCCGCCACCCTCTCCCCCTCGCCACTCGCCCCTCGCCTCTCGCCCCTCGCCCCTCGCCCCTCGCCCCTCGCCCCTCGCCCCTCGCCTCTCGCCTCTCGCCCCTCGCCACTCGCCCCTCGCCCATCGCCTCTCGCCCACCCCTCTCGCCCCTCGACTCTCGCCCCTCGCCCCTTGCCCCCCGCCCCCGCCTCTCGCCCCTCACCCCTCGCCCCTCGCCTCTCGCACCTCACCACCCGCCCCTCGCCCCTCTCCCCTCGCCGCACGCCCCACGACTCTCGCCTCTCGCCGCGCGAATCTCGTCTCTCGCCGCGCGAATCTCGCCTCTCGCCCCTCGCCTCTCTCTCTCTCGCCTCTCGCCCCTCGCCTCTCGCCCCTCGAATCTTGCCTCTCGCCCCTCGAATCTCGCCTCTCGCCCCTCGAATCTCGCCTCTCGCCACGCGACGCGCGACGTGCTCTCCGCGGACGACCGCTACCGCCCTTCGTTTGCTTATTTAACATCAAAAACAGAGAAGAACCATGTGTGATGTACTATGGGGAGAAGTTTTCTTAAAACCTACCCTAACCCTACCCTAACAAGTTGAATTCTGAATGCAGATGAATTGATCACAATCATTCCAAACTCTGTAATTAAACATATTTGCAAAGGCAAATCAGTTGTTGATTATGGCTATTATTCCTCATCTTGCCCTTCGTGAAGGAATAGACTTCGTGCCGTGAGAACATGGAGAACAATAACCATATTTCTTACGGCGGCCGACCTTCATCTCAGCATTTGCTCAAAGGATCAGGAAAACCTGACCTTATTACAAAGCGCCTTAGCTCTTAGTTGTTTCTGATACAAGATGCAAATGTTAATCACATATTCAATGTACCTGAATAATAAATATTTTAATTAAGGAGTCAGTTTTAAGTTCAACAAAATTATTAATGTATGATTTGTAAATTAACGAAAATCTCATACTTAAAAATATTTAATAAATTCTGAACGTTTTTTAAATAAGAAATATTTTAATAGATAACATAATATCGTCCATGCTCTAGGAAAGTAAAATATGTAACAAAGCATCGTTTAGCAGAAATTACCATTTTAATATGAGTCGACCTGTTTATTGCGATGACAAAGTATTTTTCTCTAAACACAGTCTGTCTTGGGAACTTTCTTTATTTTTTTCTCAGCAAATATATGCAATTTCCTTTATTTTTCCCGTCACTTGACTAATGCGGATAACTGACGATTTGTAAGGTGTGTCACTATTTCTGTGCCCCTAGTATACTTTTTAAAAAGGATTTCCTTTGCAAAAGAGGGGGTGAAATAAGGAATGAAAGATATGTTTTTAAACTACCTTTTACGTTTTCCTTATAACGTATTCAAAGCTACTTCTCAAAGTATTTTAGGGCTTCCGAAATTTCGGAATGCCTGGCGACATTGGCATTTTTCAGGAGAGGAAAAGAAAGCCCTCATCATATATTTTCTTCTTTTGGGTGTAATGGAAAAATAAAATATTTTCTGTGATATTTGAAAAAACATTTGCATTTTTTTTATACATTGAAAATTTATTTTATTGTGATTTTCTGTTGACTTGTGTAAAAAAGTAGTTTTCATGATAAATTACGTGTTATCTTTTACAAGTATCAACGAATCCTATTGCTGTGTGTTAAAATAACTTTACCGCTTCGTAGTAAATAAAAGTGTACTCGAGCATGAATTTTTTTTGTTTCTGAATTGTTCGAAAATTCTGTTCTCTCTGAATAAAATTGAAATATTATTAAAAGACAAAATTTAAAAAGTAAAAATATAATAAATATCTCATGAAAATGCCACATGATTACAATATATGACTGAAACCTTCGACATATTTTATGAGTGTCTATATAATTTCTTCTTGTATTAGGTCGTCTACATTGTTTCGGAAGCCAATGAACAGAAAGTTACCGACATCTCTCGCACCTTTTGGGGCAGTTAAATAAGGAGAGAAACTCATTTTGGGTTTCGAACTCGCACCAAGCAACCATTAGTCATTTACCTACGTCACAATTACTTTAAACCCTCAAGTTAATTATGAATCAGTAGCACTATCCATCATCCCTTTCTCCCGCTGTATCGACACTCTTGGACGATATTTTTCGCGTACTTCCTACGCTCTCTCAAACAACGTTGAATACGGAGAGGCATGTCAAATTTGTAATCGTCACGAAACATCAAACGTCAGAAAATGAAAAGTTTTGGAGTGACGTTACTGTCATTTTAGCCCACATCGTGAGGCTGTTTTGCTTAGAATTTAAAAAATAATTTACTACCTCAAAAATTATGTGGTACTGGTAATGAAAGTATCTCTTGCCAGTAGCAATGCATTTAACGCAAGGTACTATTCGCAACACTCATTTCAAATGTCCTACTGTATCACTTAACCAACAAAAGCATGTACGTCAGTACAATCATGAATCTACTATATAAATGAATCATCTATCTACTATGACTATCTACTACTACTACATGAATCTACTATATAAATATTTGTTTCATGATTTCAAAACTGCTGATGTCTATGATATTACCGTTCAAATAGACGACTAGATCAGACTACAACTGTTTGATTTGAATTGAATTGAATTGAATTTGTCTTATTTTACGTGGCGAGACTCGTACGGCTTACCACGATTTCACGCCTAAGCCTCCACCAAAGAACGGACGGATAGAGCGCAGTGTTAATTAATTATTCATTAATTCTGTTGGCAGTAAAGCTACGTCTCTCTACATTCATACACAGATATTTTTACCATAAGAACAACAGTTACCAGAATTTTGGATCGAGCTACACGTCGTCCATTTTCCTGTTGAACGTCGATATCACATCCCCACAAGATATCTCATTGCATCCAGAAAAGCTTGTCAAGAGGTACATTGTTATTCAATCAAAATTATATCATGTTTTGTTATGACATGCAAATATCTGTAAAATTACAACGAAACATTGCCGAGTTAAAGTACGTCACGCACTCGGCATTTTGAGAGTATGGCGTATAGTGACGCGACCTTTAGAAGGGTTTGCAACAAAAGTAATGCTAGTATACACTGGTGTCATTTTTTTTATTTTGCCAATTCTTATCTACAATCTGTAGTACATGCTATTGGTATTTGGAGAATAATTCATTCCCGAGGACCGAGAGGTTACCTGGACACGGGTTGCACTTGGCTGGAGTTGTAAAAGAAATCTGTGAGAGAGTCGTCGCTTCCCCATAGAAACTTCGGAGGAGAAAATTTCAGAACCCAAACATTCAAAGTCATCGCTGGCAAACTGAATGGAATAGTGTCAGTCAAAAGAAACTAAATTCCATCCTACAGGGCTTACCACATTTCCAATAAACTAGAACGATAAACTATATACAATCGAGCGAGTTTCAATGCAAATTTGCATACAGGAACAATTTTACTCTTCTTTAACATCATTATAGTAATATTCCAAATATACGATTACGGGGGATTGAAAACTCTTCAAGGTTGTCTTAAGGTTGTGAAGAATGTAACTTATTAGACTAAAGAGATTAGAAAAGTAACTATGTGCCCTACTATAGCATCTCTAGTTTGAAATTGTAATTTAAAGATAACACTGCGTTTTAAATTTTGAAGAAAGTTCCCACTGCAATGTTTTATGTTTATTTATTCATACACATAACTTAATAAGAAAACATACTTTTTCCCTATCGCACTGTTTTTTAGGAACGGTAGCTTAGAATTATTAGTAAAAATATTAACAAGTAAACGTCCTGTATACACATTGCTTATATAATTATCAATAATTCCAATAAAACGACGATAAAACTTATAATATATTTGGGCACATTAAAATATAGAATATATAGTATAAAGTATAAATTCTACACAAAAAATGTAAAATACTTATCTTTTAATCGTATAATGGGAAGTATCATCTCGTTTTAAACGCCAGAAGTAATCTCCCAACATAGCAGCGTTCCAACGACCTCGAAACCGGTCTTGTAGCCTTTTTACATCCTGGTGAAACTGCTCTCCTTATTCTTATCTCAAACCTTCTAGATTTGAAGGGAAGAAAGAGAAATGGGGATAAAATTTGTTTTTAATGACATAAGCATTTCACAAATAGTTCAGAGTTCACAAATAGTAGCAGATAAAAGCATTTAACAAATTGTTCGCCAAAAGTTTCCACATTTTCAGCTCTGTGATTACCTTAAAGAACTTGTATCATGGCGTTAAGCGATGTCCATACGCATTGTTCTTTGTCATTTACTTTTTTAGATATTTGAGATTTTTCATTAAAAGGTGTATTTGAAACGATAAAAAACATTCTTTTAACTTTGCGTCACTTAATTTTAAAAAGTAGACTTTAAGTACAAAATTACGTCACCATTTTTATTAAATTTTATTCACAAAATTCTTCATTAAGCCGAGTTTTGTTTATAGAGGAGGTAAAATACTGCCAGTTTGACTTTTATTTTGAGGCAAAGGAGCACACATGTCTTCGCTGTAAGGTATTGTTTTCATTACAGAATTCACACTTGGGTACTTGATATTACGCTTGAATCTCTACGAAAATCCTCTTAAATCAGTCATGCGAAAGCAGCAGTAGTTGTAGTGATTACCAAGTTCGCACCACACTGTTATTGCAAATAGCATTTACTACTAGTCTCTAGACTAATATGGACAAAACATATGTGTACCTCACAAACAAGACGTAGTAGAACCAAAAGACATCTAATGCCAACATACTGTAACTAACAGAAAGCTATAATAGCAATCCGTTTTTCTTGTAGTAAAATCGTGTTAGGCAGTGTGATAGGAGACCCTTGGTGCGAATGGCACATGTCGAGAATATTATTTATCGAATCATCGCTGGGGTACTACAGTCAGGGGAAGGAGTTGCCAATATTGTCATTAACTCTTAACTGCAAGCTTCCTGCATCGAATACTGTGAGCACATGGTCGACGGCTTCTGCATCTCACTTACTTGTGAAAAATAGCCGAAGGGCACGTTCCCCGTGACGATGCTTTCACGCTAGGATGCACTTCCTCCCATTTCTCCAATCGCAAAGAAATATTATATTATCTTGCATAACGTTCTCTGGATTTTCTAGTGTTAGCTTGAAGCAAAATGTCTGGTGCAGTTCCAAATCAATTTTTGAATACGCCGTTTTCTTCCATTGCAAATTTCGCGCAATTTTCTCCTCAATTGACATCCAACCGTCAGTGAACAATTCGAGAACAAAATGTATCCCAATCCCTTAACGGAAAAATACGAACTACGTTCCCGTGCTTGTCAGTTAAATTTGTATATTAGACGGACAAATGGCCCTAAAATTGACGTCTCGAGTTAACTTTTGCACAACATGGCAAAAGAGACTTCCCGGACACGGCGGAATTCCTACATTCGGCCAATCAGTCTCCTACGCGCCCGAAAACGCTGATCAATCTGTCAACCTACTTATCGGCCTCGTCTGGGAACTCCCCCGTCGTCATGGAAACATCCACTTGCTGGCCTTCTAATGTAAATTACTATTTTACTCTCATTATGATTTAAAAGTTTAATGAGTAGAACGTGGATTGGGTTGGAGTCCAGGGATCTATTACTAACCTTTTTATAGAAAATGAAAATGAAGAAAGTACAGGTTTGTGGAATTCGCGAGAATAAGTACTCTAGCCGTGCCTTTGAATTCCGCTCTTACTCAAGATTTCGTCCACGAACGATCGTTTCTGTCTCTAGAAGTGTTGCTTCGTCGATTGGAAGGAATGAGTTTCATAGCTCTACTTTGTGGCAGGATGTAAGGAGTGATAAAATGTTTGCTCTGTTCTATGACGTGAAAAGTTATGCGCTTTGACTTTGCCATAAAGTTATCCTCAAGAATTTGCCTCGTAAAAGTATGTTCCATTTCACACGAACGAGGAAAAGTGAGCTTTTACAGACTCTTTCCAAACTGTTTGCTTCGTGGAACGAAATGTGGAGTACTAAAAGTTATAAAAAGTAATGCCACCATGGCTTTGATAATTACACGTGATCTGGAAAATTGTAATCTGTAACGGAATAGATAAAACTGGTGTTAATACCCTCGCAACTAATTCATCGCTTGTTGATATAAGAGGAATTTTTAGACTATGGTGATTTATACATCACCAGTGGAATAGCCTTTCTTATAATTTCCACTATATTTCAATGCGATTACGATGTCATTAATAATAAATATTCAATTTAATTGTTAATTATCGATTAATATTTTGGCTGTTTATCTGGTTGCTGTATTCCTAGTGTTCCCTCTCTACCAACTTTCAGTGGTACGTGCGATTTTCTGCGGGAATAGGTATTTCATTGAAGGTCATTTTCTTTTCTTTTTTCTTTTTCTTTCGTTAGTTTGAATGAGATACATCTGCGTTACGTATGTTCGCAGCACTCTCAGAAAGCTGTCAGATAGGGCCGATTCGACGATCCATTTCCCAGGCGAGTCCCATTAGTGAACTCAGGAGTTGGGATGCGGTACGAGCAGTTTGTGGATCCGAAGGTCAAATCTCAAGTCTCAGCGGCGCACGAGAGTCTCGGTTCCTTATTTTAGTCCTATTCCCATTCTTAAGTGCCAACAGTTGGATGGCATCACTTCTGTCGAAGAATAGCGTTCAAAAAGAAGGGAGTCTTAGGGGTCGTGTTTGGAATGAATTAAGAACAGCTAGAAAATAATTGATTGATTGAAAGCATTAATTGAAATCTCATTCTTTAGAAAATATATGTTAGGTTGTATCAGGATTTGTGAAAACAAACTTTCAGTTGAAAAGCTCTGATAAATTCCTCGTCCTAGTTGCGTGCTTTGCCTGACCCGGATCTGCGAATACCTGGACATGCAAGATCTGGAGAGCACTGCTGTTATTTTTTTATTTTTTTTTTGTTTTTTTTTATAAATAACAACGGAGGAACCGCGAAGTTTTATTTTCTCAGGCGAAAAGAAACAATCTTTCTTTCTTAGTCTTATGGAGGTTATAACTTAATCCGTTTTCACCTGACAAGTGTTAATTTTTTGTTTGTTTCACTTGTCAGCTTAATTAAATGGGAATGATATTTACTTATTTGTAGAATGATTTATTGAAGTTGCTTTTCCCACCTGCAATAGAATCTCTGATCCTTCTTGTAGGAAGTAATAATTAGAAGACATTAAATAATTCTGTTCGTTTAAAGTGCCTTTTTGTACGGATTTTTTTTTTTTTTTTTTGCTAAATATTGTCTGAATATGAAGAACATTGGGAATTTATTGCTGCAATGAAAAACTCTTACAAGCCTTTTTAGGAATCCGGCTCTCCTAGAGTATACTGTACATAACTAATTCATAAGATAATGGTAATGTGCAAGGATAGTAGTTCTCTCAAGAAATTGTGGACTCCTTATCGTACCACGTACCTGATAATCTCGTGTTCGTGCAAATTGCTGCCACGGAGCTCAGATTTCGTTGAAAACAGTGAAAGGTGCGCGGGCATTTGCATGCGTCGGCCTTGCGCGCGCGGCCCCTCCCGGCGTGCTGTGGCGTCCGAGCGCGGAGGCCGGTTGCTTGCTTGGTAGTTAGTGGTTCCGGGCGCCTCAAGGGCGAAGGTCGTTCGTCCCGTAAGTGTAGTGAATGTTGTTTCCCCGTGTGGTAGCGGTGATCTGCCCGCGCTGCATGACGCGATTCGGCGACCGTTGGCGAGCGGAGTTAGACGTATCTCCCAGCAGCGGGGTACCGCCCCAGGCGGGCCAAGCTCCAAGCTCCCGACCGATCCCCCGGCATGTGTGGTCGTGTAGTGCATGTATGTATAAGGGAGGAGGACAGAATAAGGAAGAGGAAGGAAAGACCGTTCGCTGTCCGTTGCCTCTTTTGTTAGCGTATTGCTCCAACATTCGCGTTGTGTTGATCGGAAGAAGCCCGGAAAAGCACCCATCAGAGCAGCCGACTCGTCCAGACAGCGACTGAATGCGACCTAGCTGAGAAGCTAGCGCCGACCATCTTCCCTCTGTGGGGACTCGAGCCAAGGTCAGCGGCACCGCAGCGACCAATTGCTGTTCTGAGCGACGTCTCCCGGGCGGAGAGAGCTGCGGGGGGGGGGGGGGGGTCCGTTGGGGGCGAGCTCCGCCACACCTCCCGCGTTCAACGCCATCCAGGTGGCCTGGCGATTGAGAGCCAGCGGGGGCTGCATTTTCAATACCAGCTACACGAGGTCTTAGAGCTAGGTAGAATTTAGCCGCACTTTGGAAGGGAAATATAGTGTTCGGCTGATCTGATCACACCTTACACACACTCACACACTTACATGCACTGCATTTGCACACATGTAGGAAGACCTGTCGGGAGCTTAGAGCTTTTCCCGAGTGGGAGATACCTCCTTGAGGAACACTCCGTGAACCGACGAGTAGGTCGGCGCCGGATCTCGACATACAGCGGAGGACTGCCTGCTCCCGCGGGGAAAAACATGTACTACGCTGACAGGTCTAATGGTCTTAGAAGTTGCCGCAGCCGGAGCCTCCATTCCATCACTTGTCGCTCCGCTGCTGCCGCTGTCCAGTGGCCTGCGCCCCTCGCCCTCCACCCTTCCCTCGCGCGCATTCCGCCCTTTCGCCCACTCCACATGGGCGCGCGCTCGAGGAGGCCTGCGCGGCGGAGCGTCCAGCCGTGGCCAGCAGCCCCACGCCCGCCCGCCCCCCGCCCGGCTTTGTGACCGGGGTCGGAAAAGGAAGTCGGGACGAGTTGCTGGCTTAAAAGGACACTTTGTCAAAGAGGGTTTTCGGACGTTTCCAAACGAAACTTCAGTCTAAATTAAGCTCCTTTGTGGCTGCAATAAATAGTGATCAAAATTCCGTGTCAGTGAAACCGTGCGTGGAAGGTATTTTCGGAATTTGTGAGAGGAGATGGGATTTGAAGTGTTCGTCGTGCCATGGACAGTCGTTGTCTTCCGGACAATACTTGTTCATGATGTATGTATATCATATTAGTTTTACAGTGCAGGAAAATTAACATTGAAAATGCATTCACACTTTTTGTGCAGGACTTTTGCCTTTGGTTAATTCCATTACTGCACTTCCGTAAGTAACATGAAATGTCATATCGCCCGAACGCCTCTATTGTAATTATGTAAATGTAAAAATATTTAAGTGGTTAGGCGAAAGAGCTGAGCATCGCCAGAAAACAGATTATTATAGAAAAAAAAGTTGTGTTTCCTTTTTTGCGTACAGGCCAACTCACACCGCGCGTGCATCCTGCCTCAGCACGTGCAAGTACCTTCTGGGGCGGCTCAGCATTGTAGCTGAATCCCGATTTTTATCCCCCAAGATTGTTAGCCCTCGAGGTATGGACGATGAGATGAAGATGATTGTGAAGGGTACACACATATAGACATACACAAATACACCCTTGCTCGAGGCGGGATTTGAAACCACTGTCTTCTGGTTCGAGATCGCTTCAACGATCTCGGCCATCTGACCATAATAATAATAATAATAATAATAATAATAATAATATTGTTATTGTTATTATTTTGCTTTGTTTCGTGCTTCCCACCAGGGCTCAGACTTCACCATCGAGCACGTTACTTTTTCTATAAGGGGAATGCTGGTACCATTTTTGCTCCCCAGAGTTACTAGCCCTAGAGGATGGGATGAAATGATGATTAGGGTGAAATACACACACACACATACATGCAGACACACACACACATAACACAACCATGCTCGAGGCGGGACTCGAATCCATGATCCTTTGGTCCGAGACCGCCATTGCACTACTGCCGTAGCGATCTCTGTTATCATTATCGGAATTATTATTATTATTATTATTATTATTATTATCATCATCATCATCATCATCCTGCCGCTCTCGGAACGAACGTCCTTCCCTCGTCACAAAAAATAAACGAATTTTAACATTCTTCCTTTGGCACATTGCTATGAACCTTGAGCTATCATTTACGTTTTGAATAATATTATCCCAAAGTTTTCATGCATTCAGTTGGTCGTCGTTTTGTTTAGTGTTAAAAATTACCATCAAAGACAATAGGATATTTGCATAATTGTATTTTTGTTGTCAAATCCACCATATAATTTATTCAATGTGATTCAATATTTTACATTAATTTAGAACGAACATGATTGGTTTTCATCGTTTTGTAATCTCTAATGTATTTTTCATAATAATGATGATCTACTGGGTGTTTCAAATTTTGAATAGATAATGTAATCGAACTGATATTAGGAGTTATTGTCAACGTCCGTAACTGACCGTTCTCATGTCTGTTAAGTATAGGATTTGAGGATAAAATGTGATTCCTCTGTCGTTCAATGCTGCAAAGTGCTTTAATGTAGCATGTTTTTCACCAATTGAATTTGGGATTGTTCCAAGGAATCTCTGTTCGTTCCTCCTGCTGTTTACTTTTTCGAGTATCGTTTACGACCCTCTAAATACGTGCTCGTTGACTACAATATTATCCAACCAGATATGGTGTTGGCAATAAAAATAATTTATGGATACATGATACGTTCTTACAACATTCTCGATTCAACATTATTCCCTCGCTCTATGTTGTCGTCCTTGAATTTTTTCCTGTCCATGACATGAGAGAAACTTACTATAAGTAGAAAACCGGCTCTTATATTTCTTGATTGCTTTGTTTCTTGGTATCGTTTAATGTGTGCGTTTTAAGAACAATGTTGCTGTAAATTTAAAAGAATGCTGTGTGTTTTTCTTTTTCTGTTTTAAGCTTACTGGGAGTGCTCATCTAATTGCGATTGCATTCCTGATTTGGAAATGTCTCCCAACACATTTTCAACTTTTTTATTGCAGAACTATGGCGCAGACTTCCTCAGTAGATCCCATTTTTGTTGTAGATCATAAATTCGTAGCAAGTTGTGAAAAACTTCATAAATAAATATCCACATTCTTGAAGGTACCTGAATTGTTGGCCACGTACAGGATCAATAACCTTTGCAGTTGACGCATCCGAAATCTAATCAGTCAATAATGGGTGGCACTGGGTGGTATTTTGTTATTTAATTTTCAAATTTGTATGTGTATAATAATTATGAATTAACAATATGTCGTGTCATTTGTGAATAAAATAGAAATAAAGTCGTTGTGCGTTAGTTCTAGTGTGAGCAAGCATATACCCTCTAGGACAAAGAGTACTGGTGGCCTACACATTCGTTTAAAGGAAGGCGATCGTCAAATGTTCGTTGTCCGTCTGTTACCTCCACTCGCGCGTCACATTCCCGTAACATGATAGAATTTAATTGCGCGGAGTCAGTTAGATTCGTGGGACTTCATTTTCGCTCGTCTCCTCGACAGACTTTGTGTGAGAAGGCATGACAAAGGCAGTAAGGTTTGTGGGTTATTTTCTTTGGGGGATTATTTAGATTGTTAGATTAAGTTAACAATTATTAGTAGGATCATTCATGTTTTTAGACACTCTGAAATTACAAGATATACAATTGTAGTAATGAGTGCTGGGACGTTTGACGTTAAGCAGAGTTTTATCTTTACTAGTAACATCACGGATTCGTATAATGCAATAGTCGTTGCAAAGTTCGTTGACCAGCCATCACCTGCACTCACGCGTCAGTGGCATAATGTGATAGAATTTCATTGCGCAGAGTAAGGTGGCTTCGCCGGACTTTGTCTCCGCTCGCCTCATCGGCTGCCTTTGTGCGAGACGGCACGATCCTCATGAGAAATGCAATTCGCGCGGCTGTGTTCGGGGTTTCATCGTCCAGTTAGCCCGCGCCCATTTCCAGCAAATAGCCTTCTCGTCATCTTCGTCACGCGGCTACTTTCTGCCGGCGGACGCCATAAACAGCGTCGCTCTGGTGCTGTTTTTTTGGGGCCGTCGCCCTCTTCGTCGAGGTGCGGAGGTGTCTCCTTCCGAGGGAGCAAACGCTGCCGACTGCACGGTGACGATTCAGTGGAGGGGTTATGCGGAGGCATGTCTCGCGATTGGCTCGGTTCAAACCACCACTAGCGTATTGTCTGCTTTGGATTTTATTTTCTATGCGCTTTGAGGAGCTGATTATTACACTACGTGGTTTATGTTTCAATAAATTTAGGACAATTCTCATCAGCCCATGTGGAACTCTCATGACTCATAAATTAAAACATATTCTCTCCGAATGTGACCATTTTAAGGAATCGAATAAATTATTATTTTTGATATTGTAATTACTATTAAGATTAATATTATTTTTATAAACTCTGATATTACTTTTGATATTTATGAGATTGTGTGTGATATTTCTTTCGTCTGCTTATTGGGTTTTGGGATTTTATTTCTTGGCGCGCGAGGCCTTGTCTTCACGATGGAATATCTCACGGTTTTTCGCGTCTTTCTCATTTGTGCTGCTAGATGTCGCATGATCGCGACCATGTCGAGTAGTGCTGGCGATCATGCGTCATCTAGCGGCACGACTAAGAAAGACGCGAAATACCGTGAGATATTCTAACGTGAAGACAAGGCCTCGCGCGCCAAGAAATAAAAATTCAAGTATAATATTTGTAGCTGATTTTGTAAATGTTTTTCGGAGCAATATAACGTAACCGTTAAAAAAGGATGATAAATTATTGTGTAAACTCGCTACTTTGGTGAGATAGAAACGTAACCGTACGTACCATAACGTAACCGTTAAAAAAGGATGATAAATTATTGTGTAAACTCGCTACTAAAGTGAGATAGAAAGTTAAACTGATGCTGTGTAAATTTTTGAGGAGCCCATAACAACACACGGAAAGAATAAAGAAAAACTGAACATACCAGAAATAGATCATTTCCGAAGATCCCGCCGAGACGATGTAAGTAATGAAACAATAAGAGTAGTCAATGACAGGCGATATAGTTAACATAATTCAAGAAAAACAGTCTTCATAACTCATTCGTGTTTTATGAATGCCAGAGAAAGATTGCCAAAAAGGACATGCTATATCTACCTGTAAAAATAAATATAGAAGGAAGTGATCGGTAGAAGTGCAAGAAGCCGGGTAGCAGCGTGGTGAGGCCGAGCCGTGTGGCATCGGAGGGGCGGGAAGTGGCGACAGCTGTCAGATGTGATGGTGGTGGTGATGATGAAATTTTTTAGTTCAAAAAGAAATGTTTTGTGTACTTTTTCTCATGTTCATTGCAATCCGAAGCTTTTATTCGAATAGGTTTCCGGTAAGGAACATAGTAATAATAATATTAGAATAGAATAAATTAATTCAAACGTAAGGGCGGATAGAGAGTCAAAAATGATGACATTTTGACAATGTATAGTTGAAAATTGCTTACAAGGAAGTTATAGGAATTTGTACATTTGACATTTGTCTCTGATCTTTAGGCATCTAAGTATCGTCACACTCGGCAGGTATACTTGTATGAAATGTACTTGATTGAGTTATAATGTGATCTACCGTACATCGTATATAAGTGTCTATTCTGTTGAGAGTTTCTACTGAGATCCTTTCTCCGAATAAAACACAGTATGTTGACAAAGGCATACGTTGTTTGATTTGAAATATTATGAACATTAATTCAATTCAATTATGTCCTATGTTAACTGATGAGGCTTGTCCCGCCTGACTACGCAAAGTGCGCTACGCTCCTTTCCGCATCTACCAGTGAAGAAGGTCCTACTCGAGCAACGAAACAGATGATTAGAATTTTGCTCGGAGGCTTCTTTTAGATTTGAGGATATTTTTAATGCATTAAATCTACGACAAGCGGCTTTACATTCCCTCTGAAGGGAGGCGCAGGAAGGATTTTCCGCTCTTAAAAATCCCCTGCCTCCTTGGTGAGGTTGGGTTTGAAACCGCGAACTTGGGTATGGCATTCGGGTGCGCTAAGCGTCTCCGCCGAAGCCAGTGTAACTCTTGTTGCGATACTCAGTGGTAACACACTTGCCTCCGCAGGGATTAATTGATTAATTAATGTTTCCGGGAACGTCAGCTGCTGTTGGGGGAATTTCCTCCTCTTGTTATTTCCAGGGACGTCTACTGAAAAAAGAGAAATGCGCATGGTCAGGAAATTCCTAAACAGAATTCATCACTGTATGCAACAGAAATATCCTATAATGATTGATTTGAATTCAAGTAATTTGAATGAACCAAATGAGGGCTCTAATGAAGTCTGAACCAGATGCCCTGCTCTCCAGGCGCTCTGGTTCTCTCCCCCTCCCCGTCAGTGCGGCACCGCCACCAGCCGGCAAAGCTCCCGAATAGTGCAATGCATGTGTGCGCGTAAGGGGAGAGGAAGAGAAAGGATCGTTTTTGGAGATATTGGCTCCGCATTTGCCTGGTTTGGATCCGAGAAACCTTGGAAAAGTAGTCATCAAAGCAGCAGAATTTGACCTAGTTATCTAGCTAGTATCGAAAATCCGCCATCGTCGATTCTCAAACTCCAGCACCTCTTAGACAGAGTCGCTGCAGTCTGCTCTAGCACTTTAGCTGCAGAACTCGATCATATTCAGCGGATGTCTGAAACGGAATCCCAGCTGCCAACTGCTCTTATTGCTTGTTTTCCGTATTTTTCTTCCTATCAATACCAGACGAATGCTGCAAAAGTTGGTATCATAACGATGGGTCGCGGCGTGCGGTGTTTCCTTCTTCAACTCTAGCCCTTCCTCCTCCCTTATAAGTGGACACACACACACACACACACACACACACACACACACACTTGTTTTATTAAATTTGACTTTTTGTTATTTATTTTAGTTGAAAGTCAGTGGAGTAGTCTGCTTTCAGAGGTAGCAGAGTTGCATCGTGGGATGGAACTCTACTAGCTCTGCTAGACCCACTTCCCGAAACTAGTTTCTCAGTATCTGAAGTTGAGTCCTACACCACTGATGGTGAGATGAGTGCACGATATTCGAACGAATAGTAGTACAAAGAGATGAGAAATTATGAAAGGGCAGTAGTGGAATGACTGTCCGAGAAAACTGGATTTTGACTAGGAATGTACGGAAGTTGAATTGCTGAAAGTGCGCAGGCAGGTAGCGCCAACTCCCTGACTGCTCCACAGCGCGATCACCCGCGACTTCGCCAAGCGGTGAGTCGGGCAGGAAGTGCGGCCCTTCGCCTTCAGAAGGGAGAGCCTCCGACCCCTTCGCCCGCTCCGTCCGCCCACGCATATTTCTAATTTCGCCTCAGCTGACTGACGCGTGCACGGAAGACGGGCCCCTCTCCCCCCCCCCGCCTCGCCACACCTTGCTCCCTTCGTCCCTCCCCGCCCGGCCCTGCCACCCCTCTGCGTTTTGCCTCGTCTTACCCCGCCACGCCACGCCACTCCGCGCCCCGCCTCCACTGCACCACACCCCGCCCCTCCCCACCCTCCCTGCCTCTCCCCGCCCCGCTCTCCCCCGCCCCTCCTCTCTCTCCACCTTCCCCGCCCCGACCGCTCCTTTCCAGAGAGAGACGGCAGCTCGCTGGCTGCCTTCCAACCGCGCCAAGGGCTCGATAGCGGAATTTCGCTCCAGACAAATGCCAGGTCGGCGATTTAAAACCTCGGCTGTCGTGCGTAAAGTATTGGATTTCATGTATTTCAAAATACTTCCTCCGTCTCTCTCTCCCCAGCCCTCCCTCCCTCCCTCTTCTCTCTCTCTCTTTCCCTCTTCCCGCGTGTCGTTCTTTCTCGCACCCTTCCCAAGAAGTATTTCCGTCCATGTATTTTCATGGCGCGCGGCTCGGTGGAAGCGAAGTAGTTGGACCTGCCAGAACATAGTTCGCGCGGGAACTAGCTCCGGCGCGAAGTTTCAGCTGCAATTTGACCAACAAGCGAGAAGGCGAAAAGCGAGCACAACGAACTGTCTGAGATCCATGCCACTCTTCTTCACAAAATTAGGGACCTTGTTTATTCGCAAATCTAAACTTAGTATAATAATTTTAAAAATTTTTCCCCCGTATTTGAAATGCTTTCTCTTAATATAGGGTAATGTTGTTGGGAAAGTCGTTTCGAATTCTCGTTTGTATTTTAACTCGGGAATAAAAATGTATATGTAAAAACATACAAATTCACTTTAAAACTACATCAATATATGTTTGTGAAATCGTGATTGCTCATTTGGTCTGTCTTATCTTTTCTTTTATTTGTCATATTTACTACTGTAAACTTTCTGCCCCCTAAATATATCAAATTGAAAATACAAAAATGTTTTAACTATATTTATGATAGAATATCAGAAAAGAATGAAAAAGAGACATCAGAAGACTTTTTTAACTTTTTTTTTGTGAGTTTTTCTGGAATTATATGTATGGTGTTATGTTGTCAACGGACTTATATATATTTCTTGGTTAATTCTAAGTTTAAAATTATTGCTTGCTAAGATCAAAGTTCTATGAAAAGAAATGCCAGAATTAAATACTTTATGCTTGAGTGTTGAAATGTGGGCAGCCGATGAAAACAAACCAACCAACAATCAGTCAACCAGACGCCATCCAGCAGATGAAAACGAGTAATAAGAACGTTTTATCTAGAAATATTGTATTTTGCTGGTCGAAAATTCTCATTTTAAAATGTAAAACCACTTTAAATTATTTCTCTTCTTTAATCAAACTTCTTTTTTTATCTTTTATATTCGATTAAAAATATATTAAAGGAAATTAAATTTGTAATGGTTAGTTTGACGCTCTGGAGTAACAAATGTTGAAAAAGGTGCGAAGAGAGTTCTGACCTCTAGGTGTGTAGTTGGAAATTCGGCAATCAATCCAGTTTATCTCGAACTTAATTTCTAAACCTCTGTTAAAATTGAATCCTCAGTTGAACATGTGTTTTGGATATTTTGAATCTGCCGATGATATCATTCTAAATTCATTAGAAATAGTTTATGGCACTTCGACACAGAGATGCAATAATGTAGAAAAAATAGATTATTGTAAATACTAAGGATGTGAGAAATATTTTTAAAAATACAATTGTGTAATTTTTGAAAAAGGAAGAGAATACATCAACATGTCAATTTCACTCAGAAGTATGCGAAAATTACTAATATTTCGAAAAAAGGTACTTGACATGAAATTTTTAAAAAAAATATTGTGGAGAAAAAGTCTATTTTAAGAAAAAAATCTCTTGAATAATATAGTTACACGAGGGAGCCAAAATAATGAAACCTTTGTAATTTTTCGAAATTCACACAAATTAGAAAATTGTAAAATTATCCAGCGGTCTCGTGTGAAATACTCCCAAATGATAAAAAAATCGTTTCAAAATGCCAGAGCGTCGATTCTGGCCAGACAGCATCGGGATAATACTTTTTGGATAAAATCCTTTAAAAAAATAGTCTAGGCACTAGTGTATACGCACGGACGGACAGACAGACAGACAGACGGACGGACGGACGAATTGAAAAAAGAAGGGAAAAAAAACTTCAGCAATAGGGGATCCCAAAACGTGTATATCTATTAAAATATGGAAGTCAGTTTTTCGAATCATTACATATCTTTGTCTAAATACTCGTATTACTTCGAAGAAAATACTAAAATATTTTGGAGAAAGTGATAAACTAACTTATTACTTAAAGGTCGTATAATGCGATAGTAAAGATCGTATATATAAATGATTTTTCCATTTTACGTTGTACATTTAATCTCTGGAGACTCACAATGCTCGGCAGACCGTGCATTGTGTCCCTACTGACACCAGATGTTTCAAGTTCACAGGTAATAATTTATTTATTTCATGAAAGATTCAAACTCAGAATGGAGAGAATATCCTACATCTTTAAGCAAAACATGTCCTTTGATGTGACAGATTAGAAGGATCAGTCATCTAGAATAATTCAAATTAGCCGTAAAAGAAAACATTTGAAGATTTAGAGATGAGAAACAAAGAAAACAAAAGCGGTATGAAACATTGTTCTTGATTGTGAAACATACGACGTGCAGACGTCCATTCCATGTGGCTCGTTACAAGAGTTAATTGGTTGTGCTGGTTTGTCTCGGTGATTTCGATGATATACTTCTTTTGTTGGACAAGTTGAGTTCCGAAGAATATGCAGACACACACATCAATTTTCTCTCAATCAAAGAGAATAAGAATGTAAGTAAATTTCAAGTTTGTGATTATTTTTACATTTACTGTTTTAAATGTACTCAAATTAATTTTAGATTTCACCATCGACGTACGTAATTACAAAAGCAGTTTCAATACACAATGGGATCTGCAATTTTTTTTTAATTGACACCAATGCCATGTTCTAAGTTCCAAATGGTTGCTTTTCCTTCAAATTCCAAAGGTAGTGGCTTAAATTAGTTTCTCCATTTTTGCAGGCCCTCTGTAAACTGTGTTTAAAGCATAGGGTTTTTTCATATTAGAGATTTCATGCAGGATGAGTTGGATAATTACTGAGGCCCAGCATCGACTATTTAAGAGGTTTTAAGACCGATAACAAGCAGAGTTTCATAAATGTAATGTTGACCTGTTTCCAAGAGCAGGATATTTCGTTGTCTAATTGCGAATATCTGAAGTGTAAAAATGTTCCAAACAAGGTCGTTTCATTGAAGCCTTGCAATCGCACAGACGTCAGCTATGTAGTAAGCAGTGAAGCTCAGTAGGTTCGTGCAGTGTGCGAATAACACGGAATACCGAGACAAATATTTTGAGTTTTTCAATGAAAATCGAAACTAGTGCATTGTTTGTTTCTTTTTATTTTTTTGTTAATTTTTCACGAGATCTTAGGCAGCTAACGAAATCATAGACGCCTCTCTCATGATGGGATGCTGCAGAGTTTTGTCTGAATTATTATTATTATTATTATTATTATTATTATTATTATTATTATTATTATTATTATTATTATTTGGCAACAAAGATTCCAGTGAGTGCAAGGGCCTCTCTGCCCTCTGCAGGAAATGCTGAATAAGTGATAGGGTGATGATGAGGGAAAGAACTAGGATGATGGTGTGGGGGGGCGGGAGGCGATCGTGGCATTTTGAACCATCCCAGCATTCGCCTTCTGACCGAGGGGAAATCACGAAAAAGCCCTGTCAGGATGTCGGGCCCGGGGATCGTATCCGGACCTCCCGACTGCGAAGTCAGCGCACACTACGCCCTGCCTCACTTGGTTCGATTTTGTCCGAATAGATTAGTAACACAGATTGCGTGAAGGCGCTCAGCTGAGAGGCTTCTGCCGGCGCGTAGGCGCCGAGGGGCGGGGCCGCGCTGCAGGCGCCACCAGCTCCCGTTATGATAGCTTCTCACGTCCTTCGTGGTTCGCGTTTCACGTTCATTGCAGTTTATTAAGTTTATTACGCTCTTGGCGCACATCGCCCTTAACTCGCTTCCCAACAGCGTCACGTGCCCCGGCGCGGAGCCGCAACGTGCCCCCCCTCCGCCCCCCGCTTGGGGCAACCCCGTCGGAGCCAATTCGTTAAATAACTGCGTTGTTTCTTTGTTTCGGGCCCACGCTCTGGAATCTTGTTTATTGACCTACACTTCACAAGTATTATTGGGTCAGAGGTCTTTTATGTATGCGTCATATCCTTAATGTTATTAATAAACTAGTGGTGCTACAACAACACATGTTTTCTCTCAATATTACGATGTTATCGTTCTGAAAGGCGGGCCCATATGTGTTCCATTAATTTCAAACGAAAATTACGCAAAAACTATTAACTTTTACAAAAAAAATTGTACGTGACATTTTTTAAAGTGTTAAGTTTGTGCAACAGATTTGAGAGTCTGAGACAAAAATCTCTACCTTCAATTTTGTAATTTTGAATATTCTTTTGTAATTTTCGCAAAAACTTGAGCAATACCCGAAAATGGGACTAGCGCCATATTTTTAACCATCTCGTATTACACATGTGGAGATAATTTAAAGAAAAACTTTGGAGCGGTTTTTAAGAAAAATATTGCATCAATTTCAAGCCTGAATTATGCAAAAACTACTGGGGTTTTTCAAAAATGTACATGGCCTTTTTAATGAGCTAATTTTCTACATTTTTTAAAATTTAATTTATATATAATGGTCGTATAAACATCTAGGTCTTGAGCGACCACAAGCTTGTAATACAGAATCACATGTATTTACAAAATAATTCTGTAGTAACTGTATGACAAATACAGGAGGTTATTATACGTACCATACATTATTATGGATAGGTCAGGCACTTGCCCTGCAGGAAGGCATCAAATGGATATTCCTTTATTGACACATGACCTGGATTTTGAATAGTAATAGCAGTATAAACCATAGAGTTATATAAGAAAATTAAATGTAAACAATAAGCATCTCAAAAACAATAATTCATGTGGTAAAAGAGATTAACTCTGCTTTATTATTTTGCAGTGATTGGTGATATACATTATTGTGTACGTACTGTTTGTATATTTACACAAATATTATCACACATATATTTACACAGACTTCTACCTAGGGGGATAGGCATCTAATGAATTTTATTTACTATTTTTTTATTTTGTTGCAACATGTACTAGATATGTCTGAAGTAATATTATTAAAACAATTCAATCTCAACATTTACATTAAAATTCTTGGAGTGTCAGTAATAAAAAATACTTGAGTCTTTAAACATATATGAACACCTACACTAGTTAACAAATATTTATGAAGGTTGAGCCCAACGAGGAAATGAATCACATTAAATATATTACTTTTATGATTCAAAAGTGTTTATAACATACTTTGTTTGAGGCAAAAATCTTTATCTTCAATTTTGTTGTTTTAAAAATCTTGTTTGCAATTTTTGAAAAATGAAGGATCTTAACGAAAATAAAACCCGTGTAATTCTCTGAAACATCCTTCGCACTATCCAACAAAAAAATTTAAGGGGGTTCACGTAAATTATCGCCCCCCCCAAAAAATAAAAAAAAAAAAAAACATACAGGCCCGCGATATCAGCGAAAATGGTTGGGGAATATCGATTTCGAATATCAGTCGATTTTTCGGTATGAAAGGCGCACAAAACATGGATTCTGACTACACCCAGTGTTAGAGATATTTTTCTATATTTAGCAACTGGATTTATCCACTTTTTCCTTACCAGGGCCCGGCATAAGATTTCTTGTGTCGAAAATTAGCCGTTTTTTCCGCACACCGCTTATGTTTGTAAGTGCGAGAATGTAAAATATCAGCAATAACAATAATAATATATGCAATAATAATAACTATCTTTATAAATGTTTCTACGTAGTAGTAGTGTATTTGTTCATAATTGTTCTGGAATGAAGTTCCACGTAATCCGCGATGCACTTTTGTTTCTTTGTGTTCCCAGTAACGTAATTGTCTCTTCATGTGTTAGTTCGTCTGTTCCCATACTGCGCAAATCGACTGAATTCTCATCCGAAGTGCTTGACTGCTTGTGACACAGCTGATGCAGCAAGGTAGCCGTAGCAGGTTCCAAGAATGAGTCCCCAAAAACAGAGAAGAATAAATAATGCTTATAAAAAATGTCACAAAAGAACATTGAGGAAAAGTTTAAAAGTCAGCATCATGCAAAACATAAATTAATTTTTGCAGAGGCGTTTTTGTATAAATTCAGCGATGGGAGCAAGAAACTTAGGGAACGTTCTGAAAGCGTTCAAATTTTTAAACATGCTTACGGTACAATAGAACATCAAACAATGTAATCAAGTAGAGAACACACGAATGAAAACATTCATTCCTGAAACAATCGTAAATTCCGTTATCGGCGACGTCGTATCAGAGAGACACGCAGCGCTCCGTGTAATTCTTTCCGATAAGAGCGAAGGGCTCTTCTGCGCGTGCTGCCCCTGCCCCGCGCAGGAGATGCAAAACATCGGGAGTGCGGTCCGCTGTGGGGGCTTCCTTGATCCGGAGGTTGCAGGTCGCGTCCCGACGATGGAGTGTTCTCAACAGCAGCCAAGTGGCCTCCGATCAGTCCCTGGCGGATGGCGAAAAAGGACCTCGAACATCCTCGCTAGGATCCGCACGTGCTATCTGTTCCTCCCGAGTCTCTCTCCCCAGGCCCACCCTGAGGGCTGATTCTCCATCCTCGCAGACTCGGGCTCTACTGAGAATAGGAGGATGCGCCTCAGACGGATATGACCCTGCATTGGAGGGAGAGAGAGAGAGAGAGAGAGAGAGAGAGAGAGAGAGAGAGAGAGAGGGTGAGTGTTGATTCCGCGCGCATGAACAGCTAAGCTCATTAGTCCCGTAAGCGTAGTGCATTGTTCCTTGAGCGGTGGCTGTGATCTTTCCCAGCTGTATGACGAGATCTGATGCCGACCTCCCGTCGGCTAGCGAGATGTTCTCTCAACCAGGTATCTCCCAGCAGCGGGATACCGCCCCAGGCGGGACAAGCTCTAAGCTCCCGACCGATCTCCCGACAAGTGCAGTAGTGTTTAGCGCAAATTAGTCTAAGTGTGTAAGTAAGGATGAGAATAGGAGAAGGAAGGGGAAGGAAACATCGCGCGCAGTCTGTGACCTGTTTTTTAGGTTCTGCTCCGGCATTCGTCTGGTGTTGATGGGAACGACGAAAAACTACCTATCAGGGAAGCCGGCCGCTAGATCTCTCCTGCAGACAGCAGATGTTATCGTCCCAACTATCAAGCTAGACAGTATTTGAGAGCCTTCTAAGAGAGAGAGAGAGACCTGAGGGACAGAGAGAGAGATAGGGGAAGATGGGAGGGACTAAGATTGCCAATACTCCTTGTGCACAAGAAAAGTGACAAATCCCAAATTATTTTCCAATGACCAAGCGTTTAGAGTATTTTCACGAGTTAAAATTACATTACGATAACTCACAAGATAGCTGTTATAATTGAATAAAAACAGTTAATAAACGGATCCGCTCAGGTTAATACACCATTTTCCAGTAAAATCACGATTTTAGTCGTATTCCAAACCAAGTAAACCAACGATTTATTCCTGCAGACGAAACAGACGAAACACACAGCAGCGTAACCTCCCAGTGCAACACTGGCGATGCACTGTCATCCCAGAGACTGACTTGAAGCTCTTGTAAATTTAAAGACGTCGGAGATCCTTGGCAGGGAGCGTGATATTGAGGTCATCCCCTCTAAAAGCCTCAAGCGAGGAGCACTCGGGGAGGTTTTCAGTCACGTTGCGAAAAATGCTGTACAGTATTCAAAGAAATTTGGCTCCCTGCCAGCGGAGGCAGTGACGGTCCGCTAAGAATACTCGCGCTTCGCCAGCTCCTCATGTTGGGTTGTTGCCTGGGAGAGACCTGAGCGCCTACGTGACGAGAGGCGTGTCCGATACTTGTTAGGTGGAATCGATCTGCTTCCTGGAAATGATATAAATGGAAAGGCGAACGCCAGATTATATTCACTGGAATTTGAAATAGACTGTTACAGCGAGTGAGAGCACTATCGTAGCGGCTCTCCCATGAACGAAGTTCACATTCACGTGGCCTGGGATTCCACCCCCTCCCCCCATTCAACTGCCCCCTCCTGTGACAATAGTCGGAACTGTCGGAATTCGTCACTTTGCCGTTGTTTAGTATGCATTTATTTATAGCTACGTTTCGGTATTATACAACACATAATGCAGATGGCCTTTGCAATTCCAATGAAGGGAGGAGCCCGAAATATTGTAATACATTTGAACTTCTGATGGCAGCGGCGCGGCACCCAAGGCCGTAACGCGAGAGAAGTAAGGGCGGTCGGGGCTGAATGAATTGGGGGACAATAACAGGGGGAAGCGGGGAAAGGGGTAGACAACAGACGCTGCCCCCCCTCCCCAAAGGGAGTATTTCAAGCCACTTCCCTTTCACCACGGCCGGTATTGCATATTGCATGAAGACTTTCATGAAGTTTTGTTCCACGCGCGGGCGCCAACTCTTCTTGCTCCCCATGTATTACTATTGCCCGTTTATAACCGTGGGAGCCATCTCTTCTTATCTTTCAGATTTTTCGAAATGATTTTGATTTATTGTGGGTTGTAGTGTTTTATTTCGGAAATGAGACTGCCGGAATAAAAACAGGTGTGAAAATATTTATGAGTATGTCTTTCTTGATTTCGTGCACGTGTTTGAGTGGTGAAATATCTCCTATTCGGTACACACAATATTTTTTTCTTGGTGAAATAGTATTATTTTTTTCTTAAAAAACGTTATATAGACAACCTACATTTGATGACTGAATTAAGTTAATTTACAACAATGAAATTTAGTCACAATTTAAAATTAAATTGAGAATCTAATGAAACCCTAATGATCATGTGATGTACTATGTGTTAAACTAAAGTATCTGCACTGTATAGATTGACAACAGTTCGAATGGAAATGAAGACAGTTTAGTATCACAGAATAAAGAACAAATACATTCAACCACACAAGAAAATCGATCCATTTGTAGTGAAATGATAAGTTTGTTATTGTAATACAGAATCTCACATCAGTTCTAAGAAAAATAATTTTGTTTATTATACGAAAATTGCTATCAAATGTCCGGGTTAACATTGTGAAGCGTTCACGTTCGACCTATTGTAACATGTGTGCCCTATAGCAATTTAAAACAATTACTAGGAGGATATTAATAGAAAACAAATCTGTTTTATTTCTTTCATATTCTTTTCGTAACGAAAATGCTAAATACAGGTTTAAAATTGTAATCACAAGAACTGGGGAAACTCTTCGGAGATTCAATTCTTAAATCAGCCATATCTGTGAGTAAAACTAAGAAGTTTTCCTTGCCGAAGAGCAAATGCAGATCTGGAACTTCGCCAAGAACTTTTTTTTTTCCTTTTTCGTTCTGCGTACTTCCAGTTCTTCTTACATTACCCTTGCATACATGAATGTACTTCCATTATCACAATGGCAATTGTAAGAAACAAATTTGGTGAGTAGAGACGAAAATATGCTTAAAAATGCATAACATGCAATTTCTTAAAAAGCTTCCGCATGTTAAACAAATTTGCATATGATATTCAGGAACATAGTTATGCAAAGTATGGTGCGTGTAATGTGCTTATCAAACGCATTTAGATTAAAAATACCTTTCGTAAAGAGGTGTCAATGTATAGCGTGAAGAGTACGCTGCGGTCACTAGTGGATGAAGATTTTCATTTAATGCATTATGTTGACATAATTTATGTCAGATTGTATGATATTGTCCAATGTATGTCATTTGCGGCAAGGTATTAAAGCTACCCTCCATTGGCAGAAAATGTACGGCACGAAATTCTCAAGCTTGTGTTACATCGAGAAGTATATGGTGGTATTGACAAATTGTATTCCTTTGACCAATAGTATTATTCTATTGAAAGTTTTACAAGCATTTATTTGATGTTCTTGTATTTTATTACACTTGGTCACATTTTATCCCCGTACTTCCAGAGGGATGTGTGGGGCTGCCTCATCCGGTATCATGTGAATCATCAAGAAGTTCAATTCACAAGTCGAGAGTTTTGCTCTCTCGCCGATGTCGCATCCCCGACGAGGCCCCGGGCAACGTCTACAGCCCGCGCCTTGAAGGCCCGTATGTCCAGCAATTTCGGGAGGTGAACGAGCTCCTGGCCCGGGGGCATGGAACGCTGCCGGCGGGTGGGGCACACGGCGGAACGGAAATTCCGATCCGACTGATCGAATAAAAAGCGCTGCCTCTTCTCCATTAGAGTTTCCTGAACGCTGACGTGACCTGGCAAAGTGCGCGGCGAGCCACCGCCTCTCCGCACGCGACTCCCCACCCGCGCACGCTCGCGCACACTCGCCCCCACCCCCATCGCCTGCCTCGAGAGACTCCCCCCCCCCCCGAGGATTGTTTCACACCTGGCGACATGACGGTGGGAAGTGGAAGATGGGAGTGCAGAAATGCCTCGTTAGGAGCCCAAACGCGTTCGGGGTACGTGAGAGTTTGAACAGTTGCGTTTTTTATCCGTCCGGGAAAACAGTAGCATCTGTATCCACAATCCCGCAGGTGGGAATGGAAGAGGTGAGTGGGCCTAGGATGGCTGGAGCAGAAATACCATGTTTGGCGCCCAAACGCGTTCGGGGTACGTGAGAGTTTTAACCGTTGCGTTTTTTATCCGTCCGGGTAAACAGTAGCATCTGTATCCACAATCCCGCAGGTGGGAATGGAAGAGGTGAGTGGGCCTAGGATGGCTGGAGCAGAAATACCATGTTTGGCGCCCAAACGTGTTCGGGGTACGGGAGAGTTTAACCGTTGCGTTTTTTATCCGACCGGGTAAACAGTAGCGTCTGCGGCCACAATCCTGCGGGTCAAGGCCGCCTGTCAACGTCTGGTTTCTCCAGTACTCGGTTGAAGCTGAGTATCTGTGCGCGATATAATTGTATATGAGATGCTCAAAAACGGACTGATAAAACTGGTTATGTATCCCGGTCGTGTATGGGTCCCGTATGCTCGAAATGGAGACGAGGTGTTCATATCGACCCTGAAATTACTCGATTATTAAAATAGCTACATATCTACAAATCGTCCATATTCAAACACAACCATAAGGTGGTGAACATTAAAAATTGATTTCATTCCATTGGACGGTATGCGTCACTAAGCAGTGCTTAAAGCATTTTCAATTTTAATATTTCATACTTCGTTTAGTTACTTAGTTGTTTTTCTTTTTAATTTTAATAAACTATACCTATTTCAAAAATATCTAGCCAGTGGTTACTGACAAGAATCAGGCCCCTTGCATCGTAGCCAATGATTCTCAGTAAACATTTAAATATTTGCATCAAATGCTAGCGTCATCAATTGCGAGAAATGGAAATCACAAAAATGTCTTGTTGGTTCAGGCCTTATGAGTGTCTAGAAACTGAAAGGTAAAATGAAAAACTATATTTAAAAAATCACTTTTGAAGACGCTCTAGAAGTTACGATTGGTTTACATATATTATGGACTTATAATTTAAATTTTTCTGAGGGACCAAAATAGTTTACCTTCCGATACAGTGTTTGTGAAGTGCTAGAAGAATTGCAATATAACGCTATTCACTGAGTATCGAGATCTTTGAATTGCGAGATCTCATGACACATCTCAGTTTCAAATTACTGCTGCTTGACTTTAAAGCATTTCTTCATGAAGGTCGAGATGACTCGAAGGCCTCTCATCTACAAGTGACGTGTGCAGTACGTTCACGTTTTCTTGCGCTCTTCATTTTGCTGAATGCGACACGAGTGGGGTGTTCATTTGATCATAGCAAATGAAATCTGGAAATGTTTTTCCTTCGTATAGTTTGCATTACAAGGGAGCGAAAGTTACCGTTAACAACGCTCGTTATTATCTTTAATTGATAATTTATCTATGTATTGATAAAGAGATGGGATAGTGATTCCGTTCTCAAGGAAACATGCGCATATCATACCATATTTTGTTTTATTACTGAAGGACATTTTGTCTTCTTCATGATGGTCATGATTTTTCGTTTCTTCAATAGCAAATGTTATCTTAATGCTTATTATTAGGAAATATTGTCAACTGCGTCCAAACCTTTAATTCTTCAAAGCTGAAAAATAACTTGTAGATTTCGTTCTTTTCTTTGGTGGATGAATTATCGTAACTTTTCTTGAAAATTCTGATCAGAGAATGGTGATTACTTATGGAGATCGTAATATCTAAATATTATTTTAAGAACCCTCGTGTATGTTAAAACGTATCTCTAAGAAGATACGCAGTGTGCAGTATAATAAACATAACTATGTATTTCTTCGATACACTTGTATCATTCCATTTTTGGTATTGCAGCTTTCGTTTATGGCTTAACATTGCTTAAAATCTGCAAAAGATTGTCTGTTAGTATATTCAACAGACGAAATAAGGATACCAATCAATATAGGTCTTTTAAAATTTCATGTCATAATTCGTGGGGTGAGCTTTATTCATACTTGTGGATTTAAAAAATATATTTTCCACATCCTTGCATTTAAAACAAAATAAATTACCCCCTCCCCCGAAGACAATGCGTACACTGAACATAGTGACTATTAGAACTGCCCAGCTCGTACGTGAATCGTGAAGGCGCCATCGAAAGGGAGAAAACAATTACAGCTTGCGATGGGCACGTGGGCACTTCGTGCAAATACACTCGATGCCCAGTGCGCGCGCTCCGGGCGGCTGTTAGCCGGCGGCGGCGCCCTGAGGAGGAAGCAAACGCATCTTGGGAGCATGGGAGAGTGCGGCTCAAATGCGACTGGTGGAGACATCCCGGCTTTAAGACATCCATTTTCATATTACTTGTTTGTTCTTGTAGTTTCCTTGGCATGAGTAAATGATATACCTTAAACTCAGTTTGTTATTCTACCTTTAAGTGCCTGCACAGTTCTGCTTATTAACTTATTATTCCTTATTTTAGCTTTATGCGAGAGTTGCGATTACGGATTAAAATTGCCGATTACAAGTATATGTGTTCGCAATAAGTTTATACATCCGGGTGTACTACATGGCACATAGACATCAGTTTAGACGTAAAACTCATTCATGGGCGCCCAGAAACATTTAGTCGGTTTACTTCAAATCCGATGCAGAAACTGTAACATTATTTAAGCACACTTTGTTATTTTCGCTCGTTCACGAGAAAGGATATTAGACAAGAGAGACGAGTGTACTTGGAAGCGGGACTCTATTGCTGTGGTACCGGAATATTTGAATTCTCTACAAGGAAAACCACTTTTCAGCTTTCACCTTATCCTTATGTTCTCAAATTAAAATATTACTTCACTGATCATGTTATGTCTCGACCTAATAGAATACACAACAGTAGGGGGGATATGAGGTTTCTGGAACAGGAAGTGCTTATCTTATCAGCTTATCTTATCTACTTCCTGGCCCCGCCCCCACATCCGGTGTCAACAACCGGCGCCACCAATTATAATGGCAGGAAGTGCTTATCTTATCAGCTCTTATCAGCTTATCTTATCGACTTCCGCCCACCCCTCCTCCTCCCCCGCCCCTCCCCCTCCCCCCGCCCCCACCCCACTTCCGATGTCAACAACCGGCGCCACCAATTATAATGCCCCGCCGAATGTCAACAAACCCACCACCCCTCCCCCCTCCCCCTCCCCTCCGATGTAAACAACCGGCGCCACCCATTATAATGCCCCCCCCTCCCCCTCCCACCCACCCCTCCGATGTAAACAACCGGCGCCACCAATTATAATCTCCCCCCCCCGCCCACCCGATGTAAACAACCGGCGCCACCATTTATAATGTCCCCACCGACCGAGGTCAATGACCCCACCCTTGCGACCTCTGGCGGCGAATGGTGGAAGTGTGTGCGCACTCTGGCGGCGAATTGTGGAAGCGTATGTGTCTGCGCTCTGGCGGTGAATTGTGGAAGCGTGTGTGTGTGTGTATATGTTTCAAAAATGCTCCTGCCTGAAGCGGATTCGAACCAACCTCAATTCCCATTTCCTGTGTGGGAGGCGACCAGCACTTTGGCTCTGAGCTACGGTGACATCTCGAGTCAAGCTGTCTGCTTTGGGCTACTGATAGTACACGCGGTCGGGAGGGCGCCGCGCGCTGGCGGCAACGGCCGGGTGGCTGATAAGATAGCGGCGGGCAGGGGGCGCTGAGGGTGCGCGCTGCCGACCGGATGTTGATAAGATAGCGGCGGGCAGGGCCCGGCGCGGGTGGCAGAGGACGCGCGCTGCGCAGACTAATGAGTATAGAGATACGCGCGCTCTCTAGGAGCCGGAGAACGAGATGGAGTTGTGAGCGACGTCGGGGCGCGCATTTTGAATGCACTCTATATAAGATAGCCAGCCGCGCGTCTCTCTCTCTCTCTCTCTCTCTCTCTCTCTCTCGAGAGCGCTGACGCTCGCTGCCCCGCTGAAAAGACTTTCATAATAGAAGAAAGGGAAACCCTAAAAGGCGGTGATAGGAAAAACAAATGAAAAACAATACAAATTGAAAGAATGTTTTTTGTTTATTGAAATCAAATAAAAATCAAATTATACATAGAATAAATAACATTCATGTTTGTTTGCCTGTTAGATATTTAGCGATTTCCCCACACAATTTCACCGTTAAACTGCGGTGGACTTATCACCAGTGACAACACATATGAAAAACAATACAAAATGAAAGAATGTTTTTTTTTGTTTATTGAAATCAAATAAAAATCAAATTATACATAGAATTCTCCATCTTAAAAGTCCTCTCTTCTACACTCGATGCACTTCCACTTCGGCGGCGACTCGATATGCGCGTGCTCGAAACAAGGTAGCACTTCTTCTCGCCGACACCGCAAACACTTCCACTTCGGCAACGGTTGTTTGTTGTCGACATGCGTGTGTCCATTGTTGTAATGACGAAGACAAGGAAGGAGGCGACGAATGTCTCGGTTCCGCTGCACGTCTTTCGACAGGCGATGGAAGACAGAAGGCACGTCCTTCGCGGCCCAATGTAATAGCAAGTCCATAGGAAGAAGCTGCAGAGACCGATCATCAAGTCCGAGAAGAGAACACCCGTCATTGATGAAACGTTGTATGGCACGTTCCATCTCGAAATGGCGCTGACGTAGATGGACGTCAAACTTCGTCACTGTCACTATCACTGTGGACTGGAGAGTACGCCGGAGGCGTATTTTCAAATGGACAACGCAGCGTCTGAATGATTTGACGAACGCGAGAGACGCGCTGTCGCAGTGCTTCACCGTACGGATCTTGAAGGAGATGACCGAGAGCTTCGAGGACAGCTAACACTTCAGCGTGCACCGTGAGAATAAACTCTTCCGGTTGAGCCGGTCTCTTTTTAGCGACTCCTTCCGCCCCGTATGAATTGTGGGGTGGTGGTGATTGCTTATCATTGTCTATGATAAAGGGAGGGGGGTCCCCCATGTTGAAGGAATCACAGGGAGCATTCAAAGCTTTCTGGATGACGCAATAGCGCACGAATAAATCATCAGTTTGACACTCACAGCACAGAGAGGAGTTCACTTCACCGAGAACCATCATCATCCATAGCACTTTCTCGTGACATGTAATCGCGAGATTGTGAAGAGTTTTTTCCTTATCTTCTTCGACATCTGATGGTTCTTCCTCGTGACAGCGTCGGGCAGCACACGCCACATCAACGGCGACGTCGATAATCGAGTGATAGGCTGCAGCGTAGTAGGGGCGCTGAAGACTGCTATTGTGTGCAATGATGGCGAGATCGGCGGCGGCGTCGCGGAGGCTGTCCCAGTTCATCATCATCAGCTTCTTCCAATCATCATAAGCTTCTTCGTCTAAGTGAGTTTGTTCCATGGCGACAGGCGATGGACGAGTGTTGAGACCTGTTTCAACGTGTCGAGACCTGTCTCAACATGTTGAGACCTGTCTAAACGTGTTGAGACCCGTCTCAACGTGTTTGCAAACGCTCCCCCTACTACTAGTTGAAAGTGATTCATCATAAATCTCCCACCTACTAAAAGAGTCTAACCATAAATAATATAAAAAATTTTAAAAATACTACTAAAAGAGTCTAACCATAAAATATATAAAAAATTGAAAAATACTACTAAAAGTGTTAACAAAAATCATAAAATAAATAAAAAATCATAAAATAAATAAAAATGAATGCTAGTCTAACTGAACCCCGCCTGCAGGGACGAGCGTGCACGCTGAAGAAGAAGAAGAAGAAACGGACGGACGCGTACGCAGGATGCGGAAATGACCCCATGGAAGACTTGTAAATTTATCGATCCAATAGCGTTTGTCGTCGGACACGGACAACGAACGCTTGTTTTGAACAAATGAATAATTAATATGTGATTTGGACCGAATAGTACATTGTTTGTCAATTCTATTTTCGTTTCGAAATAAACAGTCCAAATAATTTTGAAATTTATAGCGTTTGACGACCGAACGTTGTACTCCCTTCGCCCGAGAAGAACATGCCCGAGATCGGGTTTCGATGGAGTACATTTTTGGACGTAAACCAACATAGCCGAGCAGGGGATCACTTCCGCATTCGTCCTTAAACAACCCTAAGACCTTTTTATTGCGAGGTGTCACGCCAAATGCGTTATCGGGAGCGAAACAGGATGTATCAAACCAGGATGGATGCCGATTCATCTCAGCGTACACACTCGTGGAAGTAGAAAGAATGAATGAATCGGTATCCATGTAGAGAAGGTGAAGATCACAAAGATGTTTTTGACAGTAATTATAAAAAAAGTCATACATTCTATGCTTCGAAATTTCTAATATACAAAACCCCAAATAGATGGGCTTTGTGAACTTCACCTCCGTTTTTCGCAACTCGATGGTCATGAGATCGCCATTCACGTGGTGACTACGCACGAAAGCGGGATCGGCGATGAGTCGTCTGGCCCCGCACCTCCCCTCCCACTTGTTCACGAGGTAAATGCGTCGGTGGTTGCGCACGTCCTCCATCGACTTGCCGTAAATTGAATTGTTCATGAGTTTGAAAAATTTATCCTCGAAATCGGAGGACGCGCGCTGTCGACGTGCGTTGTTCAGGTCCATGTACGTGGCAAGCCAAGGTCGTTGCGAAAAAGAGAGAACGCGGTGAATTTTCGTGAGTTGCACTCCCAACTCGAGGGCCTGAACTAAATTTCGAATGTGAATGATGTAACGACGCTTGGGGAGCAGCGTCGCTAGCAACTTGGCTTGCCTGCTCTTCGAGTCGGGGGGGACGCGGGTTTCCGGACAGGGCGGCAAATCGCTCAAGCGATCGTGGATGGCGTCAGGATAGTCGAGGTCGACCTCCAAAACGTATCCCCGGTCGACTTCCGCAGCCGCCTCTGCGATGTTCAACCGCTCGATGTCGGTTTCCGGCATCCACCGGAAGTCGCCCACCGGAAGCGGATGTGACATCGAGAAACCATATAAGTTATTCGCGTCAACGTAGGCGAGATAAGATGCCTTATCGCTTGGCCGGAAGCGTTCACCCGCAAAGGGATGATTGGCCTCAGCGTGACGACCGATCACTTGCACGAGTCCCCCCCGGATGCCCCGTTCGAAAAAGAGAACCATGTCGATGTCTGTGAGTAGCTCTAGTCGAACGCCGGTGGTTTTCAACATGGCGTCCCACGAAAGCCCGGGAGCGGTGTAGTAAAAGAGAGGATCGAGCCCGTACACCTCCAAACACAAATTTCGAAAGGTTTCCATCGTGTCGGTTTCTAACAGCACGTCGACTTTCAAGTACAAATCGGCGTACTGCAGCAAATTTTGAATGGAGAACGCGTCCCACACGGCCTGCGCGTGCGCGTACTCCGAGTCCGACACGGGTGTGTCTGTGAGGCGACTGTAAAAGGCCTCGGGCGACGGTAACCTCGTGTCGTCCAATTTGGACATGTCATTGACATAATCGTAGGGAAACACACCCTTCCTTCTGGCCAACTCGAAAAGGCGATCGTCGGGAAAGGCTGCACGGGTGAACTTCAAATCGGCCGAATCGAGCGATCGACTTAAAGAGTCGAGCGATGCACCTAAAAATTTCAATGAATCTAAAAAGCGTAGTTCCACTTTCCCGATTCTCTGGGAAATCGCCACGAATCTCTCGTGATTGTGTGGAACCACGCGCAGCCCGTCGTTGTTCATACAGTTCTTTTCGCCCCAGGCCTGAAGGAGAAAATGCCAATCGTAACCGCTCCCGTTGTGCATGACGACGGGGATGAACTTTGGTGCTGGAAAGTTGACGTTGCACGCTTGATGAGCCGCGCCGCGAAAGACACCCGAAAAATGATCGTGGTCCCTGACGCGAACGGAATTTGGAAGAAAAGGTCCTTTGCATATGTGGCATATATCGGAATTTTGAAAAGACGCCTCGTTTTCGTTGTTCATCACGAGGGGAGAAGGATGACTCAAAAGTTGCTCATAATCTTTCGCGAGACCTTCTAAGAATGCTAATAATTGTATCGCGACGTCGGGACCATGAAAGTTGACCAGTTGATTTCGCGACTCATCAAACGAGCACACCACTTGAAGCGCGGCCGAAAAGGGTTTGTGAATTTGATATGGTTGAAGGAAGGATCCATTCAACGACGGCTCACACGAAGACACGGGGACCGTGAGCGCTTCGAAGTCAACATAAACCGCAATCGGGCATCGTTGTTGTCTTTCGAGATGTTGAAATTGCATGAAGCGCTCCTCCTCTTTGCTCGTCTCCGACGGAAGGATCAAACGTGCGGGGGACCCCACGGATCGACAATCAATTTCGTGAGCCTCGAGATGCGCTTGCGAGTAAAACACATTCAAACATCTGTCGCAAACGAAAATCCTATTCTTGTGAGCCGTATGTTGAGACTTCACTAGTCTACTTAAATTTTTGATCCAAACGTAATGGGACTGTCCGCCATCGCCATGAATCAACAAGAAATTGAAATGGTTCTCTTTCTTCGACCCCGAAAAGTGTACAGGACTTACGATTTTCCAAGTTTTGTTGGCCGAATCATAGTCTAACGTGAAAACATTGAATGAAAAGCTAGAATTTTGACGTTCGAAACGTTTGATCTCGTGAACGGGCAGGGGCCAGGAGATGCCGCGCAAATCGAGACTGTTTTCCAACTGATCGAAAAGGGTTTGATAGTTACTGGTACGGTGGGAACTCAAAATTTTGATGTGTGGGGGCTGACGTTTATGAAAAAGAGCCGAAGCCACCGCCCACAGGAAACATTTCTCGTCTCGATTTTGCACGTTGATCACAGCATGACGACTCGCGATGGACGCCGGAAGAGGAAGATAAGATGAGGCAGAATGAGCGATAGGTTCAAATAAGTGAGCCGAAACATGAAGAGCGACGATAGAGGCCAACGATTTCCCGGAATCTCTCTCGGAAAACTCGTCGAATTTGGAATTTATAGGTTGTGCTATATGAGAAAGGAAAAATTCCGAAATGTCATCCGCTTGCGTTAACACAGCCGTTCGTGCCGAAAGAAAGATAGGCTGCAGCACCCCTACAATTTCGTGCGTCTCGACGTTCTCTTTCTCAATTAAAAATTGACACTCGAGTTGCGCGAAAATTTTGAAATTAGATCGACCGAGAGTGTTGTTGAGCTCTTCAAACATCTTACGATGGAAGGGAACACGACAACGGTTGAGAAACTCGACGGGATCCGCAATGTCATGTGGGGGAGGAGGATTCAAAATGACACCTCGAAATACACGGGCGTTTAAAGACTGAACGACGTCCGTCCATTGGGGAGCGTTTGCAATGTCTCGTTGTTGTTGTTGTTGGTACGGGCAATCTATAGAATCAAACAAAACACACACACACATAAATGATAATCATTCAACACAGCACTAACCACTCCTATTAAAAGAAATTTATTTTACCATCCTCACGCTGCGGAGAAGACACTTCCGCTTGTCGACCTGCATGAGACTCACTTTCGTCACGACGATTGAATAGAAACGGGACATCTATAGAATCCATGAAAACACATACATAAATGATAATCATACAACACATCACTAAGCACTCCTATTAAAATAAATTTATTTTACCATCCTCACGCTGCGGAGAAGACACTACCGCTTGTCGACCTGCATGAGACTCACTTTCGTCACGACGATTGAATAGAAACGGGACATCTATAGAATCCATGAAAACACATACATAAATGATAATCATTCAACACATCACTAAGCACTCCTATTAAAAGAAATTTATTTTACCATCCTCACGCTGCGGAGAAGACACTTCCGCTTGTCGACCTGCATGAGACTCACTTTCGTCACGAATGTGCCGATTTAACAGAAATTTCTTCATCTCAAATCGAATCACTGAATGCTAACAATCACACGTGACTAACACTCAAATAGCAGTACACAAGACAGAGTTGAATCACACGTGACTAACACGACGTCAACACTGAAATAGCAGTACACAAGAAGGTCCGCACGCTTCAAGAGCAATGGCAGACTAATGGCAGAGCTCTGTGGACATGGAGTTTTAAACCCTATGTTATCTCACACTATCACATCCAGCACGTGCAGTGCGCATGCGCAGAAGCCATTCATCACTCCCCCAAGCGATAGTGATAAGAACAGCAGTCGACCACAGCCGGAAGTTATAATTAGGAAAACAGGATGTCATTGATATCACTCGAGGGCCGGAAGAGATAATTAGGAAAACAGGATGTGTTGATATCACTCGAGGGTCGGAAGTTATAATTAGGAAAACAGGATGTATTGATATCACTCGAGCGCCGGAAGAGATAATTAGGAAAACAGGATGTATTGATATCCCTCGAGCGCCGGAAGAGATAGTGGAAGCATCCGCCGATCCAGCGGACATTCTAATTGGTGCGCCGGAAGAGATAGTGGAAGCATTCGGCGGTCCAGCGGACATTCTAATTGGAGCATCGGAAGAGAGAGTGGAGTCACTGATAATTTAATAATCTCAACGCGCCGACTTAAAAAGGGGTTCCATTCGAGCAACGCTCACTCGCTCGCGTGCCCCAACTAGCTAGACACCATGAGCAGCTCGCAACACGTCATGAACGGGATGCCAGAAGACTCCATGGACTTCGGTGGAGAATTGGTTGAAACATCGCCACCAGCACTTCGAAAACGAAAACTGTAAGTCTTTTTCAATTTTTTCAATTTCATATATCATACATTCAGTGAGTAGTTTCAAAGTGTTTCTTTTTTTTTAAAGTATATCAGAAGAGGTAAAAGAAAAAAGAAAAGTGATAAAGAAACAAGCGTGTGAAGAGACATTGAAGTTATTATATGATGATGAGGGGGATCAGACAATTGCTCAGGTAGAAGAAACATCAAAAAACAACATGCTTCTCCCGTTCTCTTCAAGACAGGAAGACAATGCAATGCAAGCAGTACAAATGAATGTCAACACAGACTGCATACAGATTAGTAATAGTGCTGTATTTATATACACGTCGAAAAGAACGACCGAGTAAGTGAAATAATTTTCCTTGTAGCTGTTTTACTCTGAGTTGTCATTAAAAATGTTTGTTTTCATTGTTTAGTTCGTGGGAAGCATTAATAAAAAAGATGGAAGCCACTACAATTCGAGTAAACATGAGGCAGTTGCCGAAAGGTATTTTCTTCGAAATTACAGACATACACCTCACTGTCAGTGAGGCATATAAAAAATCATCGTATGTAGCGACTCTGCACAATACATTCGATGTATTTCTCCCAACAAGGTATGTAAAATATGTTTTAATATGTTTGTAAAAAGGTTTTTTTTTTAAATCATGCAATAATACTTTTCTTTATAGATTTACATCAGAAATTGAAGCCATAGGCAAAGAAGAATTTTTAGCGGAAAGGCCGCATTTAACTTTTCTTGGGATTCATCCTAAGAATAAAGCAAGTGTTGTACTTATATACAAGTACAAAGATTTATTGAAACAAACAAGTTGGGAAAATCTCTTAATATGGTTCAAGCAATATGGACTTCTAGAAAAAAAGGAAATAATGTACAACTTAATAAATAAAACAAAATGATTGTCTCTCTTATATTTATATCAATTTTTTAATACATTCAATAATTGTTGCCAAAATGTTTATTGCACAACTGAAAAAATGATGTATATATATTACAGAATAAAACAAAATATTAAATATAAGTGCAGAGTTCTTCTTATTTTCCTACTCCATTCCCCAAATCCTCAAACTTAAAAATACAATATGAAGGTGATAAAATTACACAGGAAAATGCATCAAATATTTATAATGTAAATTATTACATTCATTTCAAAATTTACCATACAAGGTTGTGACAGGATATCAAATAGTGCATTTGAAAAGATTTTCTTTATTTAAATCAAATGTTTATATAAAACTCGCAAGTCGAAAACAAAACTCTCAGTCGTATCGATGCGATGGATGTCTTCGGACATGCGGTTCGGGCGCGTCACGCCGTCACAAAGCGATACATCGATGAACAAATCGATGACGTTGTGAAGCGTATAAGGAGAGTTGATGAGACTATGGAAACCGTGATCAAAGAAAGCGACCTCGATGCTCTCGAGCAGAAGCTCTCTACGCGTTTCGGAGAACAGGAAAATCAATTAAAGGCGTTCGCGAAAAACGAATGCAAGGCGCTCGAAAGTAAAATTCCTCCCAGGCTCTTGGACACGTTACCGCAAGTCGGTTCGTCCGGTAATTTCAATTTTCATGACAAACTTATTCGCAAAGTAGGCCCTGGCACAAACAGCTCGGACGTTGTGATTAAGTCGCAATTGGATGGCACGCTGGCGGACGCGAAGAAACACGCGGAGAATCTTTTTCATATACATAAAGAATAGTCAAAAACGATTTTTCTAATCTCGAAACAAAGATAGAAGAATTGGAAATGCTCGATGTGAAGAAAGTATTGCAGGAGGAAGTCGATAAACGCAAGACGAGTTTAGGTAAAACTCTGACGAGTCGTTTAAATGCATTGCGTGAGGAAGTCGATAAGCGCATAAACGCAGCCGTTTGCGAAGAAAAATTGAAAAAGCTCGAGGCAGATTATTCTAATCTCGAGAAACTCTTTAACAGCTCTCAGAGCCGAGTGTTGGAAGTGGTGAACGATGTTACTGTTCTCAAGATTAAGCTCCGTAAGGTCCTTAACGTAAGTAACATATGAGCAAATGGTAAGTCAATTCCGTAAGTTGCGTGATGTCTTCAATAACGATAAAGAAAGTTTGAAAAACCTCAATACAGTCCAGTCTTACAAAGATAATGGGGAAAATGATTGGTGGCACCTCAAACTCATCATTGACGTCTTTGCTTAGCACCATTCCCATGACGTCCTTGATGGGCGCCATTCCCGAGTGATGGTTGAAAAAAGATCGATCAGATTTGTATATATATTTCGACACTTGCGCTCGTGTATTAGTACTGTCATGGTTCGCACCGTGTGTAGAACAACAACGACGAGAGATTGTAGGAGACAACCTGATAGGGAGTTACGACAAAGAGGTGCACAGAGAGAGAGAAGAACTGATTCTTTTCCTGTTTCCGACGCGGTGATTACTCCGACCGCGATGGGTCGCGGCACTTCTTTGCGAGGTCGGTGCGTCGGCGGTCCCTGTAGGAGGGGGAATCGTCGTCTGCAGGGGAGTGGCGTACGAGGACGGAAGACGACGAGTACGGCGCGTGGCGGTAGAAAGAGTAAGAGAGGTGGCTTTCTGCCCGCCCTCATACCTCTGATTCCAACCATCCTCAGCGGACTGAGCGCGCTCGGGACTGTCGCAGGCGGCGCGACCGCTATCGCAAACGCTGTGAAAAACGCCAAAAATAAAAACAAAGAATTATCGGAAATGGTGCGTCATAACAAGGTCATGGAAGAGACCAGAAAAGGCTCGGGCGTGTTGCTAAGGGCCGCGAAAATGCTTCGAACGAGCAGGAAGACGAAGGGGAGGAGGGGGAGGCCTCAAAAAAACGAATGAGTGGAGTACCGCGTCGAGCGCTCACGCATGAGGAAATGTCACGTTTTGCGAAGATTTTGAATATTCCTCATTTTCGTGGTGTGTTTACGCGGGATGCGCTGCCCAAAAGAACAAGGGCGGAGCGTGAGTGCGGCGTCATCAACCTCGACGACGTCAGCGGCGACGGTACTCATTTCGTCGCGTACGCGAAACGAGGCCGAACGGTGCGTTATTTCGATTCGTTCGGACTTCCGCCCCCTCCCGAATTCCTTCGATACATGCAAAGACAGCACGTGACGTACAACACACGTCAAGTTCAACAATACAACGCGAACAATTGCGGCAAGTTATGTTTGCAATTTCTTTTTCACGAATGGAAGAAGAAAAAGGAAGATTAAACACCAGACATTGTCATTTTGCTTTTGACGATTGTGTCATGCGCACGTACACCTTAATCGGGAAGGGTCCAGAGGTCTCGGTGAAGTTTGCGCCGGGTGTCGACCTCTCGAATGATGTATATGAGATTGCCTTAGTGCATCTCAGCACCGTTCACACCATTCGCAACGTGAAGGACGGTCACAACCGACTCCACTACGAAGTTGTCGAGGGGGATGGGGCTCCAGCAAGCTATAGTCTGTCCGTCTCTCCGGGTACGTATACTTTAGAAGACATCTATCATCGTATATCAAACAATCTACAGCAACAGTTTCCCGGCGACTTTGCGGCGAAGAAGCACTTTTTCGAATTGGAAGCGGACCCGCAGACGAACAAAGTGCGCGTCAACACGTCATTCACGCTGCGTTTCGATCACGCCGAGTCCATCGGTCCTCTCCTCGGATTTTCAAAGACCGTGTCACCCACACCTTTCGGGGTGTACGTGGCGGCTGATGCTGCGCCGACGATTGTAAAAGATTTCGAGGTGTTCGTGACGTGTAACGTGATCGAAAGTGGATATATAAACCATCGCATAGCGCACGTGCTGTATCAGTTTCACGTGAACGATTTACCCGCCGCCATCGTCGAAGAAAGGCCGGCTGAAAAAATCTTTCACCGCGTCACGCGCCGTTGGATCGATGAGATATCGATTCGACTGGAGAATGCGGACGGTCATCTGATTCCATTGTACTCGGAAACACCGTTGACGTGCACCTTACTCGTACGCCCCAGAAGCAATCCCAATGCCGCTTTCTTCTAAAAGAACATTGAAAAAGCACTATAAAATGCAGGTCGTACCGCGACCGAGGCACAGAGTGCTTTGTCCGCTCACCACGTTAACACCATCCAGTCGACAAACCTTACGAGCGTTGGGTTACTGTATTTTTTCTAAAAAGAAGAAGACCGAAGAATGTCGTCCAAGAAAATGAAGACCAATCATCATTCTTCAACTGAATTTGTGGACGAACACGCGATCGACATTCTCCGCAAGGAGAATATAAAACACCACATCGTCAACGAAGCTGTTCACGAACACTTTCCATACATTAAATCGTTTGGTCAAAACGATGAAATTCGCATTACTATCGTGAATAAGGACGCCGTTCTCTTACCTTGCGAGAGTTCGCTCGTCATCACGGGATCTGTTGTCAAAACGGGCACCGCCACGCGCACCAACTGTGAATTGGTCAACAATGCTTTCGCCTTTCTTTTTAGCGAAATTCGTTACGAAATCAACAACGTGATCGTCGACGTTGTGAAAAATCCGGGCATCACGAGCACGATGAAGAACGTGTGTTTCCTTTCGCCGGCAGAAAGAAGATCATTTGGCAACGCATGTTGGACCGAAGACCTTCTATTATATGAGTCTGCTGTCAGCAACACCAAATTCATGCTCAGTAAGACCGGGGGAAAATTTTACGGTATCGTGCCATTGCGACTGTGGATGGGATTTTTCGAAGATCACACGCGTATCATGACTGGCGTGAAACATGACCTCGTCCTCATTCGAGGTCGTCACGATAATCGATGTCTCACGACGAAAATCGACACACCAGACGAAACAACGATTACCGTGACGGATGTGATTTGGAGAATGCCTCATTTGACACTGAACGATGCAGCTTCCCTCGCGGTGACGCGAACGCTGGACAGTCGGCGACCGATCCCCGTGCAATTCAGACGATGGGAACTTCACGAATACCCCAACGTTCCAAGTGGAGGCATGGGACCGTTTCAGTGGACGGTGAAGACTGCCGCAAAAGAGGATCATCCCTTGTACATTTTCTTTGGGATGCAAACGGGGAGAGACAAGGATCTGAAACAGAATTCGGGTGAATTCGATGGTAACGATATGACAAGAGCAAAACTGTATTTAAACGACGAGTTTTACCCTTATTCCGAACTTCAATGCAATGTAAAATTTTATACTGGCGATGAAAAATGGCACCCGTATCTTTTTGAAATGATGCAAAAAGCTGAACGTTCTTACTACAATCGCAATCCCATCTCGAGCATGGAATATTGGTATCTGAATACTTGGTTTCCTATTATTGTGTGGGACGTCTCCGCCAGAGCGTCTGCCGTACTCCCCTCGCAAACCGACATCAAGATCACGTGGGAAACGGGTACAGCCATGCCTGCCGACGTCACAGCCTATTGTGTCATTATCTACAAAACGGAAGTGCAATACGCACCAATCGACGATTTTTTTGTGAAGAAAAACGTGATCGTATAAGACGTCGCGTGTTTCGTGCACTACCATCATTCCGTGTCTTTCCTTCATGAGATGATGAACGAAGAAGAAGAAGCTCCATCTGTTTCGCCCGGTGAAGACGACGTTGATTCTTCTTCGTCTCGCGATTCGCAACTCGCAGTTTTTATTGACATCAAAGAAAACATGGAGGAGGGGGAGGACATGGAGGTGAGAGCGGCATCAACTGATTTTCCTTCTGCATGCGGTCATCCCTGTCCGATGCATTGCACATCGAAAAAAAAGAAGAAAACCAGAAAGGACGAGAAACCAAAAGAGCGAAAGATCAAAAAAACAGCGCGACGCCGCAAGACGACGACAGAACGATCAACATCCACTTCACCGGATACGGTCTGCTGCGATCTTCTTCTTCCACTGGACGTCGGCGAATGTGCGCGCAACGCAGCAAATTGGTTAGCGAGAGCTGTGCAGATGGCAATTGTATCGATGTCTACCCCAACAGACAACCATAACTGTCATGTGTAATGTGTCACATTTGTATTTTTTAATTATCAATAAAATGATGTATTTCTATTCATATTTTTTTTCATTTCTTATCCTTATCACACACCGAGTAGGGTATCCCTTTCCCCCTCCCACTCTCCTTTGTTGGTTTTAAAAACAGTCTCCTTCGCTAGCATGCAAACAGTCTCTCTCTTTCTTCGCAAGGCGATGAACGTTGTTCAACAATCGGCGACACTGCCCGTCGTGAACGTGACGGCCTTATGGCGTGGGCAAGATGACGAGAACAAGAGTCGACACGGCCCGCTTTTCCCAGATAGCGTGCGCGCTCTTATCGTGGGACCTTCCGGATGTGGAAAGACAAACGTGGTCGTCTCGCTTCTCACCGGACAGTTCGGACTGGCGTTCCGCAACGTGTATTTATATTCCACCACAGACACGCAGCCCATGTACATGTACTTGAAGCAAGTCTGCGACGGACTCCTTCCTTTTCGTTCGTTTTCGCAACACGATAGCATCGTGCCGCCAGCCGAGGCGTCGCCCGACAGTGTTTTCATTTTCGACGACATCGCCACCGAAAAACAAGACTGCATCAAAGCCTACTTCGCGGCCGGGGGACATAAACACACGGACGTGCTCTATTTGTGTCAAACGTACACCAAAATTCCCAAGCAGTTGATTCGCGATAACGCGAATATGATTCTCATCTTCCGGCAAGACGATAACAACCTCGATTATATCTACAAAGAACACGTCGGAAACGATTTCCGTACATTCAACGATTTTAAGGCGGTGTGTTCCAACGTGTGGAACGCCGACCGTTTTGCATTTGTGGTCATCTGTAAACCAAGTGCACTTCATAATGGTCGATACCGATCGGGCTTCGACCGGTTTCTCGTGCCGACGGACGATGGTGGTGTTGATTTTAAGGTTATATAATATCTTTTCTTTCGCTATAGTCTTCACTCTACGCCATGGTGTACGTGCGACAGCATTTCAATGTCGCGGGACGGGGGGACCGACACTATCGCGGAAGAGGATTTATAGGACGGATGTTGAATCGGGCGATAGACAAACTGCCCTTCGAACTTCACATTCCCGGCGGATATCAATTTTGTGGGCCCGGTACAAAGCTCATGAAGAGACTGCAAAGAGGTGACCGCGGTATTAATCCTTTGGACGAAGCGTGTAGGGAACATGACATCGCTTACCACAACTACAAAAGCGGTGAGGAACGCAAAAGGGCAGACGAAGCACTCGCCAAGACAGCGTGGGAGCGCGTCACGTCCAGAGACGCGAGTGTCGGTGAAAGAGCGGCCGCGCTCGGTGTGGCGGGAGTGATGAAAGTGAAATCCAAAATAGGAGGACGTGTGAAAAAAATAAAACAGATTCGCGAAAACTTGAGAAGAAGAAGAAATGTAGACAGTGAAACAACTAAAAAATATAACAAACAATCAAACATAGACTTGAAAACGCTGTATGCACTTGAGAAAACGAAAAAGAGCTTGCGTGGAAAGACAGCGCGTCCTCGTCCTTCCTCACCACCCGCTCCCCCTCGACTCGTCACGTCGGAAGAGAGGTTGAAAACGGAGTTGGAGAAGGCACGCGAAAACATTCGCAACAAAATGAGCATCTTGAAAGACGCCGAAACGATGCGCAATCGAATACTCGATACTTATCTCACAACGCCCGTCTCGAAAGCGCTGCACCGCTCTCAAAGAGAGGGAAAAAAGAACAACCCATCGTCCACGCGTATCAAATCGGAATCAAGAGTAGAAGAAAAAGAAGAAGGGTCCTCCTTCCAAACTCTCCCAGAGGTCGAAGACGAAGAAGAAGGGAACACAGAAAGAAATAGAGATTATCACAGTCAACATTATGAGCAATTACGGAGCTACTTGTCGAATGCTGCGCTCGACATAGGCGATACGACTTTCGAACCGTACTATAAAGGAGGGCGACCTCACATCGGTAACTCCATCCTAGAACTTGACCCGGAAGATGGAACATTCTCTGTTCAGGGTCACACATTCTATCCAGAACCTGGTCTTCTCGAACTCCTTTTTGAAAAACGCCCCAACTTAGAGGATGTCACGGAAGACGATTTGAAAAAATACAAAACAATTCTCGAACTCACTTCCGCGCACAAGAAGAGCTTCAAATCGAGTTGTCCGTTTAACACGAAAGGAAATCGATGGAAATATCGTACAATTATCTCACATCTTTTCGGTGGAGGGGAAAGACAAAGCAAAAGACTTGAAGAAAGGAAGAAGAAGAAGAAGAAGAAGGGGAGCGGTCTACGTTTTGTGACGGCACCAGACTACAAATATTGGCGCGATCCGAACACACTTGTGGAGAGGTTAAGTCTGTTACACGCTTCGAAAACGGCCGGTAACAATGGGCTCGATGGTGAAATAGTAGAAATAGAAGATGAATTGCGTGACGCCGGTATTATCGGCTAGTGCCTCTAACCATGCAGAACAAGAAGAAGACGACCGTATTGCCGACCGTTCGACAAGGACTCGCTGATGAATTGCATGCGCCTGCCCGACGCCGTTACGCGAGACGGCGGGTGATAACGAAAGGACTCGATGATCTATGGCAAGCCGATTTGGTCGACATGCAACCGTACTCCAAAAGCAATAGAGGAATGCGATACATTCTCACCGTCATCGACGTGTATAGCAAGTACGCCTGGGCGGAAGCGATAAAGAAAAAGACGGGAGCGGAAGTCGTCAAGGCTTTCAACAGCATCGTGACGTCGAGCGGGCGAGTGCCTCACTTCCTACAAACCGACCAAGGCACCGAGTTTTACAATACCGCACTCAACAAGTGGCTCCGAGAGCGTGACATTCGTCATTATTCCACCTTTTCCAACGTGAAAGCCGGCGTTGTCGAACGTTTCAATCGAACGCTCAAGGAGCGGATGTGGAGACGCTTCACCGCCGAGGGGACGCGACGGTGGACCCTTATGCTCCCCACCCTCCTCCGAGATTACAACAATACTAAACATCGAACAATCGACATGAAGCCGAAGGACGTCAAGGACGATAGACTCATGCGCACGGTGTACGGGCAAGTGAAAACGCTCGACCCGCGTCTCCTGAGGACAAATCGATTTCGCGTCGGGGACATTGTTCGGGTGAGTACGTACAAAAGCTCACCGTTTCGGAAAGGCTACGAAGCGCGATGGGGAACCGAACTCTTCAAAATCGTTCGTGTGCATCTCTCGAATCCCGTCACGTACTCGCTAGAAGATCTGCAAGGTGAAACAATCAAGGGCCGCTTCTATACCGAGGAATTGCATCGCACGCGATATCTCGATCGATATTTAGTCGAGCGTGTCGTACGGAAAAAGGGTCCGCTTCGCCTCGTGAAATGGCTCGGTTTCGACTCACGCCATAATTCGTGGGTACATGCGAGAGACATTGAAGTTTAAGAGGGACTTGCATCCTCGCGCGGACAATCACACTTCGACATGTTTGCTGTCGTCACAGTCTTGTATAAGAAGGACGACGAAAGCACGACAATCGTCAGTTCTTGTCCCGTGCGAAAGCGAGTCGCTGCTACACCGGTCGATGATCATTGCGCTGTGTCATTCGATTTTTTGTTTTCCTCTGTGACTGTGTGTGCGCTTCTTTGATCATGTTGCGCTACGTGAAACATTCTTTATACAGACTATTGAAAGAAGAAGAAGAAGACGAACAGCGAGACAATGCTTCTTCTTCACCTGAACAGAACAGTTCGCAAGAAGAAAAATCATTTCGAAACGAGAACGAGGGGGAGGGGACTTTGTGGTCAACACAGCCGACCACCCCGTGGCGCGAAAACGAATCCGGTAGAAGAAGAAGAAGACGTGTGCTCACAGCTGTCGCTGATCTTCAAGGGTTTTGGATAGGTGGACAATTCATTATCAAAGTGCTAACCGTCATCCGGGCCCCCAAAGATGATCCTGAGGAACGGTTCGTTCAGAAATTCACCTTTCGTCCACCGCGACCTTTCTATACTTTGAACAGCGACGACAAGAGACAAGTGTGGTGGATCAAAAGCTGCCATCACGCCACACCGCCGTGGAGTAGCGGCCGTTACGATTATCGAGACAGGACGTTTGTGATGTTGAAAGCTTTCGAAGGTGTCACAACGATATACGTTAAGGGAGCACAGAAGAAAGAGTGGCTGCTGGATGTTATTCAAGGAAAACGTATTGTTGATCTGGAGTCGATCGGATGCCCTCCGCTGAAGGAGTGTTTACGCGCGTACCGCGAACTCTACGCTTGCGGTGATGTTAGTTTAGCAGGGCAGCACGTCATCGCCCTGTACGAGTGGATGAGTGTCAATCGACCGCACTTATTGCATCATGAATGGGAGGAGTCGAAAAGGAAGATTGTGTAATCGACCTCTTCCATTCAAGGACGATAAGATGAACAAGTTCCTGCATGTTGCAACATGAAGGGGAGGACCCGAAAAGTGAGATTGTGTAATCGGTTTCTTCAGTTCAAGGACGATAAGATAAACAAGTTCCTGCATGTTGCATCATGAAGGGGAGGAGTCGAAAAGGGAGATTGTCGGCCTCTTCCGTTCGAGAACGATAAGATGAACAGGTTCGTGCATGTTATAATCACGCTCTCCACCGCGTCGCTCATCAGTACGATGTCGACTGTTCCGTCGTACGCATCCGCTCATCCGCTCATCTGCTACGTTGCCGAAGTATTGGAGCATACCAGACAAGAGATCAGGCGAGAGACGCGCGAAAACATCGAGCGCGCTTTCAGAAAGTTGTATGAAGCCGATTACAAGCTTACACTTCTCGACTCGGATACATTGAGTCAATTGCCGGTCGAATTTTTGTGTCATTGGCCCGCGTCTCACGAGGTTGAGCGCGTTTTCGAGAAACTCCCTGAAGACATCAAAAAACTACCGTGTATTGAAGAACTTCGTTCGTGTAAAGAGCATTGGAATCGCGGACGCACGCACATCGATGGACCGCCGCCGTCGAAGCGGAATTGTCGCTTTTGCATCTATCTCCGCCAGCCTTGCATCCAACACTACTCTGAGGAGGAGGACGCTGCCGCACCGTCGGGCTGCCCGTCGTGACAAACCGTCACCCTTCTCGTCTGCACGCAGCACTACGCTCAACACGACAACGGATCTCGGCCATTGAAACGGAATGATGTGTGTGTGTTTTGTAAGAGGAATATTGTGACGTGTGTGTGCTATGAATTGGATGGATAGCATCATTGTTGGTGTAGCCCTCCTGAACTTTGCTTTCGTGTTCGCTGCTTTTATCTGTTTAATATTTTGACGTGAAACAAAAAGAAGAAAAATGGAAGACCAATGGACAAGTGACACACCGCCACCATCACCGCCTCCACCTCCTTTTGCGGAAGTTCGATCCACTGCATCCCCTCCTCTATGTTGCACCATTTGTCAAAACGATGACACTCCCCCTCCTGTGATGGCGCGCACACTGTGCAATCACTTTTTTTGTCTTGAGTGTATACAAACGTGGCTAGACGTGAACAACACATGTCCTATGTGTCGACGCGAATTAAAACCTCCCCCACCCGAAGCTTATTCGAGCCTAGACGAATACATTATGGCATCGATGGTGGATGACAGAATCATTATGCAGGCGTACATTTATCTCTGCAACGTCATGTGCACACTTCCCACCAACGAGAGAGTAGCGGTTCGACAGGTCCTGGAGGCTCTCTGTGATGAAATATGTCGACGACGTACCGCCGAGGCAATAGGTCGACGAGGGGTGGTGTGATATGTCGACAAGAGGGGGATGTGTTGTCACTGGTGATAAGTCCACCGCAGTTTAACGGTGAAATTGTGTGGGGAAATCGCTAAATATCTAACAGGCAAACAAACATGAATGTTATTTATTCTATGTATAATTTGATTTTTATTTGATTTCAATAAACAAAAAACATTCTTTCAATTTGTATTGTTTTTCATTTGTTTTTCCTATCACCGCCTTTTAGGGTTTCCCTTTCTTCTATTATGAAAGTCTTTTCAGCGGGGCAGCGAGCGTCAGCGCTCTCGAGAGAGAGAGAGAGAGAGAGACGCGCGGCTGGCTATCTTATATAGAGTGCATTCAAAATGCGCGCCCCGACGTCGCTCACAACTCCATCTCGTTCTCCGGCTCCTAGAGAGCGCGCGTATCTCTATACTCATTAGTCTGCGCAGCGCGCGTCCTCTGCCACCCGCGCCGGGCCCTGCCCGCCGCTATCTTATCAACATCCGGTCGGCAGCGCGCACCCTCAGCGCCCCCTGCCCGCCGCTATCTTATCAGCCACCCGGCCGTTGCCGCCAGCGCGCGGCGCCCTCCCGACCGCGTGTACTATCAGTAGCCCAAAGCAGACAGCTTGACTCGAGATGTCACCGTAGCTCAGAGCCAAAGTGCTGGTCGCCTCCCACACAGGAAATGGGAATTGAGGTTGGTTCGAATCCGCTTCAGGCAGGAGCATTTTTGAAACATATACACACACACACGCTTCCACAATTCACCGCCAGAGCGCAGACACATACGCTTCCACAATTCGCCGCCAGAGTGCGCACACACTTCCACCATTCGCCGCCAGAGGTCGCAAGGGTGGGGTCATTGACCTCGGTCGGTGGGGACATTATAAATGGTGGCGCCGGTTGTTTACATCGGGTGGGCGGGGGGGGGAGATTATAATTGGTGGCGCCGGTTGTTTACATCGGAGGGGTGGGTGGGAGGGGGAGGGGGGGGCATTATAATGGGTGGCGCCGGTTGTTTACATCGGAGGGGAGGGGGAGGGGGGGAGGGGTGGTGGGTTTGTTGACATTCGGCGGGGCATTATAATTGGTGGCGCCGGTTGTTGACATCGGAAGTGGGGTGGGGGCGGGGGGGAGGGGGAGGGGCGGGGGAGGAGGAGGGGTGGGCGGAAGTCGATAAGATAAGCTGATAAGAGCTGATAAGATAAGCACTTCCTGCCATTATAATTGGTGGCGCCGGTTGTTGACACCGGATGTGGGGGCGGGGCCAGGAAGTAGATAAGATAAGCTGATAAGATAAGCACTTCCTGTTCCAGAAACCTCATATCCCCCCTACTCACAACTGCGGAGGCCACCTCTCTCGTTTCCCTCTGAAGGTGTGAGGAGGAAGGCAAAGTGAAATCACCTTAATTCCAGACATTCAAATCATTATTCGTTCTTCAATCATTGAAGAGGTGAGAATAGGAAAGACCGAAGCTACAAGTTTTGCAGCAAAACGAAAATAAAGCTTGAGCTATTGGTGCTAAAGAATAGCGCAGGCTTTCCCGTACTAGCTTTCTTCTCTCTTCAGTCTGGGCTAGCTTTTTGATTTTCCTGCACCCTTTTCCAAATGGCCATCAATTGCCCCTTAAAGGTATTTTTTTAGCATATACGCAAATTTTAGGTTCCCTATTGGTAGAAATGGAATATGACTTTAAGAATAGTAGAAAAGAGTGAAATCTGGTCCTGAATTCACATGTACGTTGAAAAAGTTGGGGCGATGTTTGAGATTTCCGGAACATGAGCAATTTGGAGCAATTTTCACAGACAAATTTTGAGCTTTGCAGAAACTTAATTGGTAATAATTTATCCAGTGCTTTATTATGTCCATTGATGCATTTTGAGTAATATTTAGAGCAGTCAGAGCGTTGGGTAAACGAGCCCTGTCAAGGGGCGAACGCTTGGTACCGTGTAACATGTGCTCTCAATAGGTTTCGTGTGTCACAATGGACGTTTTCTGACGGACATTTTAGAAAACAATCCGTTTACGTTTTCTAGCAATTGTGTCCATTTTCAGAAACGTTTTTACATTTGCATTCACAACGAATAGTGATTGTGTTGACCCAGAATCTGTCACCTCTCTCATTTCATTTAGCCTTGTAGAAAACGATATGGACGGTGCAAAACAATATTTCTGGAGTTTTCAATTTTCTGAATAGTATTTACGTGTGTATTACTCTTCCGTTGTGACTTTACTACAGCTTTTCTTTTTGTCCGATTTAATTGCAAGGGTTAAGGTAGTATTTGATTAATATTCATTCTCCCCGTATTTTGACAACGTGCCGCAACTTCGTATTGAAATTTGTCGAGCAAGAATAGAATTTATGTCTATACATGAAAGATAATGCTGACATTTATTCCTGACTGCACATTTATGTGTTACGATCTTGCTGAGCTATCATTATTGCCGATGTTTTTCTCAATTCATAAGCATAACGGGCGTTCGAAGAATATTTTTTTTGCGTTCCTCTGCTGTCTTCCATGGTTGGCATGTTGTTCCTCGTAGGTGTCGATCAGCTTCGGGTTTTGTTTTTGACGAGGTATTTAAATGCTAACGTGGCTCAATTTTCTTTGCCTCATTAAATTATGTACCCATAATTCTTCTTTACGTCATGTGGATGGCTGGGCTTCCAAGAAGGCAGTCGGCCAGGAAGCAAACGAGCAGCCATCGAAGTCCGTACATGGGGCGGAACGACTGTAATAATCTCTCGGAATCATTGATGGCATCCTTACGGTCTAACAAGACTGAATCGACTCTTCAAATAATCAGAATGAGTGATCTCGTTGTGGAACTTATCTGTATGTCATCAAGGGAAATAAACCCTCTGAATGCTGAGTGAGTCAGTTTATGTTTTGCCCACCAGATGCAAAGGACCCAATTGATGATAAAATGCATTCGGGTACATAATATGTTATTGTAGGTAGTTTTAAATTGATTCCGATTAAACATTTTTATTCTCAAACATAATGTTTACCATAAATACATAAAATGGTTGCATACTGCAAATTCGGTTTGCGGTATGACTAAATACACGATCTGAAACCTCCCACAAATTGCTAAAGTGAGTGGGAAGTCGTAATGATTATGAAATTTATATGACTTGCATAGCCCATAAGAAGTTAAACACATACAACGCTCACATGTTATAAAACAAAGTTAATAAACCTGTATCTTGGCTGAAAAGGAAGACAAACACACCATTGCATGAATTATAAATGTGCCATCTGGGGAAAAAATTACAAAAAGGCACACTAGATATGAATAATAAAATTTAGCTTAACAGTGTGTAACAGTGGATGAGTGGAAAAGGCTCGCAATCACTACGACATCTTCCACAATCGGTCAAACACTATCCTGGTCGGTGGAAAACTGAACATGACATGACGGGCGCTACTCATAAACATGAACACTGTTTACGTGTACGTTGCATGGTACCGACACATATCACAACATAAAGATTCACGCACCTTGGCCGCACCCAAGTAACAGTATTTTACCACGGACTGCAGATAGGTCACATACAGAGGTAACCGGAAATAGTTTGTGGGAAACTGTTTCATCAATGAATTCCGTTGCGGAAGAACTTGTCCGTAGGAACGTGACACAAGGCGAGTGCTGAACGTCTACGCCAAGTTATGAATTACCAAAACGCCCTTCCGAATATTGCATGCACGACGACGGATAACGCGTCAGTCTTCCTTGGAATGACTCTTTTGAATTCTATCCCAAAGAGCAATTGAAACCAGAGAGGCCGACGGGGCAGTTGAGGTTAGACGTACCAGTAGTTCAATATTTCGCCAAATAAATCGAAATTACATTACTAAGAACATGTGAACAAACGGTCTGATTTTCTATCTGTAATCGGCATTTGACTTGTTTTTAATATATAATTTACGGTGTAAAACCTTCCCCACCCAAAAAACAGCCAAAACTCATTTTTCAAGTTGCATTTCGTACTTCCGGAAATAAATTTTAAAAAACGGGGCTTCTAGCGCGTTCGCAACATGCGTCTAAATCGGATGAATCGATGCAACGTTAAGTGAAATTGGGTGTCCGTAAAATAAGGTCTCGAAGGCGCTGCGGTCGTGAGGAACGCATTTACGCGCAATCCGGCAACACTGACGTGTAGCCTGGTTCCCTCCGCTCAAAATCCCCACCATCTCTGCGAGACTTGGACTCGACGTGGCGGCCGCTCGCGATGGAGATTCCATTTGCCGCTTCCGACAGGTGTAATTCGTTTGTGTGTGCAAATAACAGAACCCCGGTGAAGTGTGCAGTAAAAAGGGTAAAATTTAAAAACGGACGTACAGGTGGTGAAGAACGTGCCGAACGGCCATGGGTTTCCGTCGAAAAAATTGATAGAGTGGAAAAAGCAATGCTTGAAGATTGTCGGGTGCAGGTTCCAGAGCTCTGTAACATGCTCTCTAACGTCATTTTTAACCCACTTTTGACACGATTTTGGGCAGAAGAATTGGGATACCAGAAAGTGTGCGCAGAGTGGGCCCCCAAACTGCTTACGCATCATGCTTTTGCTTCATGCTTACGCTCGTCCACATACCGCCCGCGCAACACCCGCTCTCATCGCCCAGTTTTGGATGATATACTGTGACACGGCCTACTGCGCGGTCACAGCCCCAAGAGGCTGTCGTGCCTTCCCCGAAGTGAAGAATCTCCTTGGCGGAGCGACTGGCGAGAAGCTGAGGGAAGAGGTCCTGCGCTACCTGCACCATGCGGCAGGAGAGTTCTTTGACACAGACATAAAGAAAATGGTACACCGCAAGTAAAAATGCAACGATCGTAACCGTGATTACGTAGAAGAAGAAGGAGAATTTCAGGCTTTCCAAAAATGTACGTGTCAATGCAAAAAAGCGTGGTTTAATCGGTTTAAAATAATTGGAGACCTGATTTTATGACAACCCTCGTATAATGCATCCCGTAACTACTTGGATGTTCGGGAGATGGCGCGTCCTAGGCACAGGTGCCAGCGTTTCGGCTGCGACCTTCCTCAGGGCGAAATGCGCGGAGATGGGCTGCGCGCGAGTTTAAATCAAGCGAGCTTTTCCTCGGCCCGTATCACATGCATCTTCCCGAATACACACTTTGTGAACGTTCCTTGCATCCTCACTTGGAGAGTTTTTGTTTATTTTTCGGTATCTTCGATACATCTTGATCAAATCCCAGAGCTCCGATGACTATCGGGACGACCTGTGATTTTACGCTCTACATTCGCCAGACCTTGATTTTTCAACTTTTGTATTTTAAAGGTTTCTCTTCTTCCTTGGTTACGACGTTTTGATCGTACGGCATAGGCATATCTACAAGTAGATACGATTTTTTCTCCACATCACGGATAACAATTTCCAGTTTGTCTGCCGCTATCTTTCGGTCAGTTTGAATTTGTTGGTCGTACAGTCCAACAGACGTCACGGCATTGGGTGGGTGTTCATACCACTTGGAGCTTGTGTTTGGAACTTCGAGGGCTGTACAGATCGGCCAGTGGGGGTAACTACACGCCCACTACACGTCGTGTCTTTTCAAGTATTCGATCTTTGCTGGAATTGAACACTCTGAAACAATATTATCAATAGTTTCTACTTGTTCCTGGCGAATGCAACATTTAACATCTTGGAAAATTTTGAGAACCGTTTTATCATGTGTTTTCAATGCCTGATCTTGGGCAACTATTAGAACTGCTTTGGATTCTGGCTTCATTCTCGCCCTTTTACGCCACATAAATTATTAATTTTTATTGATCTGTACCTTGTCCATTCTTTTTGGGTATTGTCCAGGGAGTGGTTTGCACGTTCACGATTTCTTTAACATTTTTGTGTGCCTCACGTTTCATACTAGGTAGCATCAGACGTTCAGTGACTCTGATATTCTGCGTGTCATGCAGAGTGATTGATTGTTAGAGATCCGGAGCCGAACTACCGCCGGCTAGGGAGGTTTTCCCCAACCAGGTATCTCCCACCAGCGCAGCGGGGCGCCTCCCCAGCGGGAACAAGCGCTAAGCGCCCGCCCGGTTGCTCAGCATGTGTGGGAATGTAGTGCGTGATAGTGTAAGTGTGTGTAAGTAAGATAGACTTGCGTAGTTCTTCTTCGCGGTGCTTCTTGCTACACTTACAGTGCCTCTGTTTCCCATTCTTCGGTCAGATTTAGTTATTATCTCATTAGAAGGGTTTCTTGATGGCTGACCACTTACTTTCCTACCCCGACTATTGCATTGTGCCAAGAGGCTTCATTTATTATTATTATTATTATTATTATTATTATTATTATTATTATTATTATTATTATTATTATTATTATTATTATTATTGTGGTTTTGATGTTTGAAGCATGCCAAATGTGTCATGGTTACATTGAAGTATTGGATCGCTGCCTCTGTGCGGGTGAGGGCGGTGCCCTTCCGTGGAGGCAGACGGCCGCCCCCCGTGGCGAGAGCGCCTCCATTGTTCGGCTTCCATTAGCTGTGTTTGACAGGAGCAGAGGTGTTTTGCCCCGGAGTCCGTTTCAGCACTTTGCCGCAGACGGCGCCTCTTGACGGGCGGGGGCGGGGGCGGGGGTGGGCGGGCGCCTCGCCCCGACATGTGCTGAGACAATGTCACCCTGGAACCCTTTGCGCGTGCTTCTTAATCGCAATGTGTGCATACATTCTCGTCATACGAATTAGCCAATACCTCCTGGTTTATACCATGCCGCTTTCCAAACAGCTTACTTCGAATTATTCACGGTCGAAAAAATAAGAGGGGTGTGATTCATCGTGAATATTTTTAGTGGAATCGTATTCCTCATGATTTCTTCTCTAGTGTCGTTTCCTCTCGCTTTTTTAAAGTAAGTTGTTTTTTCCTATGAACTTCCCGAATACTATAGAACACGGAGGAAAAGTATTGGAATCCCCTCAACATTATGATTTCGAATACAAGTCGACAAAATCCGTACTCAAGGTTCTTTTTAGCTGTAACTTCCCACACACGTTAAGATTAAGGGCTATTAGGGCGGTTGCAAAGATTAAAATTGCAAGGTTTGCAAAGAGATGCCTGCAACTTTGACCTCGAAAATGGATTTGTATAGATGGACGGATGAATGGTTGGATGTGTCACGCAAAACTGTCATGATTAAATTATTTTCAGTTGAAACTAAGTAAATGCGTCAATGATTATTAAGATATTTCAATTTTGGTAGTACTTTCTATGAAGCCCCTATGTCATGTAGACATGTGGAAAATGTTTGAAACAGTTTGTTCGTTTAGAAAAAAGTGAATTTACAAGTATGTTCTAGTTCCGATTTTTATTAAAACCAGTGATATTTATAAAATTACAGAAATCTTTATATTTCAACACTGAAGGATTTCTTTTAGAAAGAAGTTTGAACTTTCATGCAACCAAATTTCGTATTTTTTGCTTTAGATGATGGTAAAGGGATACGGCGTTTTTTCGTTTGCTATTATTAACCAGTTTTGTAGCGTAAATACTAAATATTAAAAAATTGATCAAATTAATACAATAAGTTAATTTTATCTGCCGTCATTCGTTCATCATTTCATTATGTGATTTGCAGTCGATCCATTTCACAGCATTCGAAAGCATTCCACATTCTTCGAGAAAACATGAGACTGTAAAGTTTTTGTTAGAGAAACTATAGCGATTTTTCTTAAGTTCAGGGGGTATTTATTAATACAAGATTTGTGAATGTATGCAAAGACAATGACTATAATTTGTGGTGCATTACGTTTTTAGGGTAGGTGGATTGTAGTACTTCTTTGCCATATTTCTCTTCGGCTTACGTGTAAAACTCTTGGTAAATATAAAACATTTCCTTTACATTTTCAGAAAGATGTTGAACTCTGGGTTCACAGTAAATAGTGACTGTATTGTTGTCCAATGTGTAATCTCCTATTTCATTTGACATTTCGTTACGTTTAATTCTGAACTACATAAGTAATGTTTTAGAGGTTTTCTATTTTTTGTATCGCGACTATGTTGAACTTTCCTACAGTCACATTCCACAATTTCTAATTTTCGGCGTGCATCATTGCTGCTCGAAATTTTACGATATGTACCAACTTTCCAAGCCATTTTTAACCATGATTCTTGTGGCTTGGGTGTTTTCTGCTTATATTTCAATTGTATATCTATAAATGATATCGTGCACGTTCTTTAAACATCTGAGAAATTCTAATGAAAACCAATTAGAGACGTAGTTACGATGTGCCGTTCATTCCCATATAATTGTCATTGCTACGAACCTCATGCCATTTTAAGAGTTGCAAGAATGTTTTGTTTCATTCGCAATTTCATACCTTGTTACACTGGAAATCTAAGAACTTACTATCTTTCTATGGGTGCTTTCAATTCGTTAACCGTTGTTCATATTTTATGTAATTGTCTTTTCAGACTAACAAATCGGGAAGTCCATCCAGTGAGGATATTCTTCCTAGACTTTGCATTATATTTACACCATTCAGCAACTGTCTTTTGTGTGTTGCGATTTTCTTTGATATTTGTGAAATTCTGAATAATTATTTGATTGTTCGATCCTCGAGAATGTCTGGATCTTAAATCAGAACTATTAAAATATTAATTAAATTAATTAGTCGTTTTCCAGAAATTCATGCAGCATCTTAAGATGGGTGTGTGGACATTAAAACATCCATTTCTGTATTTTCTTATCCAACTTGTGGGATATCTCTTCTTGAACTAAGGCCGTAGAGTACATATCTCAAAGACAATGCAAGAATATCAGACATCTAGAGTATTTCTCAGAACACTCTTTTCACACACGAGAAATGCTGTTCTGTACACTTATGATGTCAGATCCCCTCCACGAAGTCTAGTCATCTTGCTTGCTTTATTGTTGAGAATCGCGTACCAAGAACCCGGTGCTGAGCTGCCGGCACAATTGCTTGCTGAGCATTCTTGCGATCGTGAACTCCGACTTTTGATGATCTCTCACCTTTTTCCACCATCGAAACCACTTGACGTCATGTTCGTGTCTATCACTCCCCTTCGGTCACTGCTGCCATGACGCCATTGATGACGCATAAAGCGCATTTGTGGACGGCAGACAAACATGTCATCTCTCCACATTGTAATGAATTCTTGTAATTTATTGAAAAGTAATTGTGGAAATCCGTTCGGGAGAGGTGGCTTAGGGCCACCTTAGTGATGTTACCGCAGTGCCCTGCCCGGGAGGCCCGTCCCGACGGTAGCTACATAGCTAGGTCGAATTCAGTCGCTGTCTGGAGGGGAATTCTAGCGGCCGACTGCTCTTATCAGTAGTTTTCTGTAGCTTCTGAATCAACACCAGGCGAATGCCGGAGAAGTACTAACTCTAACAAACGGGCCACTGAACGCGCGCGGTCTTTCCTTACCCCTTCCTTACAAACACCAACATGCACTACACAGCCACATATGGCGGAGGCCACGTCCAGTCGGGAGCTTAGAGCGTATCCGGCTGAGGCGACACCGAAAACCCGCTAGCCAACGGCGAACTGCCATCCAGAGGAGGAAGACGACGCCCCCTCCCGAGGAAAAGACATGCACTACACTTATGGGCCTGCAGCAGTTGACGCCCCCGGAATCAGTAACAATCCGTCATCATGGAAGTCCGACGCCTTCTGCGAGCCCTCCCTTCCAGACGGCCCGAGACAAGAGGGCGGGCGAAAGACTGCGGCCGACGGCCGCTGATACTTTTACTTTCCCGTGTACGTACGTAAGTACGGAGCATAGGGAAAGTTATGTAATGCTGCGGAAAATCTATTTCGAGATTTCAACGGAAATACGCGTTTTGGGGTCCGAAGATACCGAAAAAAGGAATTTTCAAAACGTCTGTAATCGCCAGTAAAAGTCTGTCCGACTTCCGTCCGTCTGTTAACTCCACTAGTGCCTGAACCATACGTAGGATTTTTTCAAATTGAATAAACCCCTGTCCATCTGGTTCGAGTCGAAGATTTTAGATTTTGAAAAAAAAAAATCTTTAAAATTTGATGGTTTTATGCATGATGCCCCTCGGACAATTTCAAAATTTTCTCAAAAACTGTTCCAATTTTTTTCTTTAAATTGCTTGGAAGAATGGAGTAAAGTACACTTATAAAGGTGGCGTAGGTCAGTTTTTTAGGTTTAATTTTCGAAAATTTCAAAACATGTCGGGCTACAACTACAAAATTGAAGATAGAGATTTTTCCTTCAAATATTTTTTTTCCATAGTGGGTTCTTTCATGAAGGTCATGCACATTTTTTTTTTTTAATTTTAGTAATTTTCGCGCAATATCGCACGCTTTTATTCTTCTAAGTTTTGGTAGTAATAGGGCTAAATGTATTATATAAGATGACATAAGTATCATACTGCCCTATTCTTTTCTTTTTTCAAAAATTAGAGACATGTAATTTTTTATACTTGTCTCTCACGTCGTTAATATTTATACTAGTGACAATTTGTTCACATTATTATATTTATGAGTACACGTGCTTTAAATAATGTCAGTTCAAGTTTCTCGAAAACTCGGCCGTTTTCTGTGAAAACTAGCTCAGAATTCCGCATTTTCAGAAACGCTCAAACGCCATTTTCTCAAAAACAGCCTCAAAATTGTTTTCATACTTTTCGTACGGGTAGTTCTACTTGCACTTTTTAATACGATGTAAAGTTGGTTTCGGTGTATATTTTTGTGTTGTTGTTTGTTTTTTCTCAAAAATTACACTAATGTAATTTTTTTGAAAGATCTCTCACTGTGTTTATATGCACATTAACAGCAATTTGTGAACACTATTGTATATGTGACTTAAAGTTTTTCAAATTACTTTAAATTAAGTTTTTCGAAAACTAAAAACTTTTCTGTTAAAAGGAGCTTCAAATTTCTAATGTCCTGTAGCACTTAAGTGCCATTTTCTTAAAAACGGCTCCAAATTTTTCAAAGAAAATTGCCATTTAGAACGAGGTTTAACTGTTCTTTAATATTCATAATATTTTAGTTCAGTTCTATTATTAGAAAACAGAAAAGTTTAGAAAATTTCAAAAAATTTACTTTGGGCGGCGATAAATGTCAAGAGTTCGTGGCAAGTTCGTATAGCTAGCCGAGACCAAAGGAAATAGAAAACTAATAAGGAGGAATGACATGTGCTACTGAATACCCCTGTAAATACCTTAAAACACGGTTTAGGTGCTAAAAAACCGCCGAAGCACGTTTAGGAGAAATTTCTTAGTATCTCCTGAATGGATCCGCAAACAACTCATCAGTTCCCCACCCGGAAGCGCGACGCACCGAAAGCTACACTTGTCGCTATCGGTGGACGGGAAGCGGTCTAACCGTGGCCGACAGATGGATTCACGCAAGCACAGACGGACGCAGGTTATTCAAAAACGGGTTAACAATATATACTGTAATTACAATCTTCTTGAAGACTATCATGATATTTAATTTATTTCAGTGTTATGCGAAAGTATTGTTGTTCTTGAGGAGTGTGCGTTGAACTTTTTGGATAGCCATTTTGTGTTTTGTCCCACATTATTTTTGCTGTAATAGGTCACTAGTGGCTTCGTCCTTAAAAATAAAAAAAAAATCTTGTTTACCAGAACTCTCAAGGAAGTGGTGTAATATGCTATGTCCTTGACATTTTAATACATTATAGTATGACTATTATTGTCGTGCTTTTGACGTAGATCGAATGGCCTTCTTTATGATCTATGCATAAATGGAAATTGTATTCTCATTTGAATTGTAATTCACGCACAGACGGGTAAAATGTGTGCTATTAGTTACTAGAGCGCACAAGGATGAGCCTTCTTCAAATTGTAAGTGTATGATATATTTTGTGTGCAACATAATTTCAGGGAAAACAATGCATCCCGCCAAGTTTCTCTCAGATGCCCTGTCTTAAAAGCTCACGAATTTTTCATCCGCGTCTCTTTTCTACAGGTCCCTTATCTTGTATGTCCGAAACATAATTAAATATAGGTAATAAAAATATGGTCCTTGAAAAAGCGCTGAGGTTTTTAAAGTCGATTTTCTTCTTCTTTTTTTTTCTTTTGTCACTTGGGGACATTGCCGAGCGCCATTTCGGAATCGATGAACATTCCGATTGGTCCATCAGTCTGAATTTCTTGCTTTTCTGCATTGCGCAGCTTAGTCTCCAACTATTTTATAATTAATAATACTATTATTAGACTATTTTATAATTGTGGAAATGTTTAGTCACAGCGCAGAAAGTTGTGCAGCAGCTGTTATGCAACGACGAAAGTAGGGCGCGATGACGAAACACCGAATGAAACAAAAGGTCGCGGACTTATTAAAAATTTCAATGAAACGTTTTCAACCCTCCTCACTAAATGTTTCGGGCGCGTACTTTATGTCCGATGTCTATAAACACTAAGGTGGTTCGCGAAAGTGGGGCGGTTAACCCTAAGACGTAGCCTCTTGACTATTCCAAAGATTTCATCCTAGAATTGTCTTCAAGGTCATTCGACTTAAACCGTTCAGATTTTTGTCTTTTGGGTTATTGTAATTTGTTTGTGACAGTAACCCCCGAAACATCATCGAATTAAAAGAGGAATGAAAGGAGTTGTTGGTGAAATCCAAGCGCAGTCTCGTCAGGTAGTCGCAACGAAGTGGCACACAGACAGTGTTCTTGTGTGCCAGCGCCGTAGAGGAGGTCACATGCCCGACATTTGCCATATCTGAAATGGGAAGTCGCATTTAATTGAAAAGGTTGAATTATGTGTGTGTATATATATATATATATATATATATATATATATATATTGTTAATGTGTTTTCAAAAATATGAAATTGTTAATGACTGGTGTTATTATTATGATGAAAACATCATATATCCTACAAAATTTCCATATTTTCAAGCATCTTCCATATATTTTATTCAGGTTCTATTTCATTACGTACTAATTTTCATTTTTGTACATCATCTGGAAACCTCCCCTTTTCAAGAAATTTGTATGCCTTTTGAAGCGCCCAACATTGTAGTTTAAACGTATTCTGAAATCTCTAATATGTTTTGGCTTTGAATAAAGTATTTTACAGGCGAAAAATATTTGTATATTATCTGACTACAACATCCATAAATAAATATGGGGAGTGAATTTCATATGGTCATAAGAATGTATGTCTGGTTTCTCATCAAAGTTTCAATTTTATGCATGAGTTATTGTAAATTCAAAACAGCCATGTGTTACTCCAATAGAAAATAACCGAGTTGTCAAGGTAACTTAATGTTTTTTCCTCACCTGAGTGAAATTTTGAGTGCACAGTAAAAAATGAATTTAATGAAAACCATGTGAACGTGTTTTATTGTTTAAACAATATTTAATGGTTTATATAACTTTTTTGTTCAAATCTTTTTTCTTCATACAATAAGTTTTTGAGTTGAAGAAAGCTTTTGGGTAAAAATATCGGGGTTTGTTAAAGAGCATAGAGCGGAGGTAGAATTTTAGGTAAAATTCATTTCTTTTTGAGCCTAAAAGATGAACAAACATTTGTTGTTGTTTTTTTGTTTGAACCATTATCTGTTGTTTTTTATAGTTTTTAGTCCTAATTTTTAATAATTTTTGCAGTCGTAATTATGTTAATTTCGTAAAGTAAATGATATTTTACAGGCGGTTTTGCGTTTAATACTATAAGGAAAAGAACTCTTTATTTAAGAAAACATGACCAGCCAACCCCAACTGTGTATAACATCCATCAAGATTTGACATTCTTTCACAGTTCATCTCTTGCTAAAATACTCGGTTTAGGGAAGCAACCCATAAGAGCATTCGAATTGCAGAAGAGCGCTCGGGTAGGGAAGAGGAAGAACACAGCCCTGAGAATGTCTTCCTGGAATTTGCTAGTAGCGAGGGTAAATTGTCGAAAATAAGGCATTTGTACTACTAGTACCGCGTGCCTCTCCATAACATAACTTGGCAGCTTACTTGCCTCCCTCTCGGGGATTGCAGCTCCGCTAACTAGTGGCCCTAAATACCTTAACTCCCTGAGACCTTTGAATACACTGGAACTCAAAGATGAAGTTATGTGAGGACCATACAGAAATCCCCAACTACTCCAATACAAGCTGGGGGATAACTGAGCTGTTGCTCCCAAAGGTCGAGCCAGGGATGATCGCGGCAGATCGTAGTTCTGTGTACTGGAGCTTCCTTAACCTCACAGAACAGCGTGAGGCACGTATGATCCGCGGATTATCCCAACTCCATCGCAATCGCAATCTCATGAGCATTACCCTCATTGGTTAGTATCATCACAAGTCACGAGTCTGACAATTAACAAATTCAATAGGAATAGAACACTTCTACATACTTGCCACCTTGAATCTGAAAAGGAAAATAAATGTTTTAAGTTATCGAATATTTCGAGAAGCCGTTTTCCCTTGTTGAAATCCGTTTTCAAAGGAGGAAAATACGAGATAACAAAAAATTCTAGATACTGCGGTTTTCTTGTATAATGATGCATTGATGATCTTATATTCTCCTAATTGAATATGTGCATTGCATATATGAAGGTTATTAGCGCTTTGAAGCTGACAGTTAACGAGATGTTTTGCCTAGTTCGATGTGCGCTGTTTCGTGTGAATTATCGTTAGTGAGTTGTTACAAAAAATAGTATTAAGACCTGCTTCGTTTATCATGGGTTCGCGTGTCTGAAGTCACCGGGAAGTCGTGCTTTTGAGGCGTATCAAAATGTTCTGCTTTCTGGGGTTGCGATATGCTAAAACATAACCGACGTGTTAACGCTGAGTACGAGTACATTTGTTTTGCAGGAAGTGAAAATAAAATTCATTTATATCGTATTTGGTAATGTAATTATGCAAATAGTATCGAAAGGTTTGTTAGTAAATATTTAGCCTGCGCCATCAATTTGGAGCAACCGTCGCACCACTCGCGGCGCAAGAGGCCGTCGACGCAACTGAGCAGCCACCAAGCGAAAAGGCGCAAGTGCTCCAACGCGAGCCATTGGATTTGCATCGAGCACTCCCCCCCCCCCCGGCGGTCAGTCTCAATGTTTAGTGAAGGCGAATGCGATGTGATTGATTAGTGTATTGTGAAGGGACGTGGAGTGCAGCGTGGTTACAAGATCTTGCTTTTATTCGTTTAACATATCTGTTCAGGATTGCCATAAAATGTAGAGATAATGCTATTATTGTTATTGCCTTTATTGTTATTGTTTGTTACTTTATTGTTGATTTCTTTCTCTTTTTTCATTTCTTTTCTTCTTCTTTTTCTCGCGAATCGGCCATCATGGGGCCACGCGATACGTGAACCGGGGCTCTGACTTGATTATCGGGGGAGGGGCTCATTACTTTTTCTAGAGAAGGGAATCGGCGTTTCGATGCTGATTCCATTTTTATACCCCAGGGTTGTTAGCCCCGGCGACACACACAAACATAGGCACATAACACAACTATGCCTGAGACGAAACTCGAACCCGCGATCTTCCGGTCCGACACCGCTACGGCTCTATTGCCTTAGCACTCTCGACCATCTGATTGGCATCATTATTATTATTATTATTATTATTATTATTATTATTATTATTATTATTATTATTATTATTATTAATTATTATTATTATTATTCTAAAATAAAGGTATGTTGTATTAACATTCGTAATTGTAATGTTTGTAAATTTTAGTATTCTGCCACCAGGATACGTAAACCTAGTTGCAGAAATAATAAATGTCTATCTAAACTCAGCCGAGCGAAGTGGCTCAGTGAGTTGCGCTCTGATTTCGCAATTGGGATCTTAGTTGACTAATTATTATTATTATTATTATTATTATTATTATTATTATTATTATTATTATTATTATTATTATTATATTATTAATGATAAAAAATATGTAACCTTGGCCTCGAATCATGGAAACTGGAATCAGTTGGTAATTTGATACCATCTGCAGAACTTACTCAGTAAAACTCAGTGGTGGCTCGTAACTTCGTAAGCTGGAGGTTCTCAAAAAACTCTGTTACCTCCCCTTTCGAGAGTGCTTGAAAGCAACCAAGAATTTCCCAAAGATTTAACAGGACGAGTAGTGATAATTGGAGGCCAGTTTTTCTTAAATCTGAAAACGATGAACATGCTTGTAAGAATAAGTAATGAAATACGAACATTTTCGTTTTAAATGTAAATTGACAGAGAAACGATGTTTTCTATATTAATAAAAATGAAGTGTTGGTCTGAGATTTCAAAATAACTTTTTTTTATAAGGTCATGCGGTTATTTTCTTGATCTGAAACCAATTCAGTTATTTCAGTTTTTATCTGTATGTCGACTTCTTCAGGCTAATCTCAGATACGGCTAAATGGAGTTCGATGAAGTTTTTCATCTTGAAAGATAGTGTATTTTGTCAGGCATAAGTTAAACTACTTTTTTTCAAATCTTTCTATTCAGATCTTTTTTCAGATTTTCTATTTCATGTAGATTTTTTTGTTTTTATTCAAATCCACATTGTTGTTCCGATCTTAATGAAAATTTGCTCCCTTAACCCTCAGGGTAAGAGAAGACTGTCCACATGATATTTCGTAAAAACTACTGCAATTTCCTTATCCCATACTTTAAAGCAAGACGTAAGTACGCTCTGTTTCATTTTTTTGTGAATACATGGAAAGCGGTAGAGAAACCGACCAAAGTTCTTCTGAATTTTCGGGAAAACTCATAAAATTCCCTGCTAAATGCATGTTGATTCATTCCGGTTGCGCAATTAAGCTCGGAATAATGAAGACCAAAATTGAAAATTAGCTCCAACGCAGGGCCAGGGTGGGTGGACGGGGCGACCTCTTTGCTCACCACGCCCCCTGAGCCCTTCTTCCATTGGCCCGCGTGCGCGAAAGATATCTGAAAGTCGTTTGCTTCTTCAGCTTCAGCAGTCAGCTTCAGAAGTCAGCTAGGTGGAATTCAGTCGCTGCCTGGTGGAGAATTCTAGAGGCTGGCTGCTCTGATCGGAAGTTTACCGTGGTTTCACCGATCAACATGGGGCGAATGCTGCAGCAGTACCCTACGAAACGGGCCAAACGCGATCTTTCCTTCCTCTTACGTGTCTCAACCCCACCCCGTATACACATTTACACTAACATGCACTACACTACCACACATGCCGAGAGACAGGTGGTGACCTTAGAGCGTGTCCCAGCTGTGGCGGTGCCCCGCTGGTGGGAGATACCTAGCTGAGGGAAACCCCGCTAGCCGACGGTAGGTCGGCGCCCTATCTCGCCATCCAGCGAAAAAAGATCACCGCCCCCTCCCGAGGAAATACCATGCACTATACTTACGGGAATAAGGACCTCGGTAGTTGACGCGGAATCACTAACCACTAAACCTCGTATTCCCTTACATACATAGCTACATTAACAATTACTACATTATTCCATACATTGGGAGGCCGGTCAGGGATTTGGAACTAGAGCCTGCTGGGGCGGTGCCCTGCTAGGAGAGTTGCTTGTCAGCGCCCCACCTCGCATTCAAGCGGGAGGAACACCGCCTCTTCCCGGCTCTTAAGTAAATTACACTCAAGGTGTACATCAAAGAAGTTGACGCGACCAGCAATACTCGCTCACTTTCCTTGGGAAGGTGGCCCATCTAGTGCAAACCAATCGGGAGCTTAAACGTCAGGACTGTAGGTGTCAACCGAGCTCCGCCACCGTAACAGCTGATTTACGCCGACAGACTCGATGTTTAAATCGAAGTACAGGGCATTCTCCGCAGACCGCGCTCTCGTGGCGGAAGCGCTCTGCGGCGGGGGCGGGGGCGGCGGCGGCGGCGGCGGGACGGGCGGGATGGGCCGTCGCGGCGCACGTTAAACCCGCAACGGACGGGCGAAGGGCACGCGAAGTCTTGGGCTGCGCTTGTTTGCTTCCTTTGTAGAGCTATCTGGCGGAACACGCGCTGCGCTCAATGCAAATGGGCAGAGCCTCCTGCGCCGGGGACTTACGGCGCGACGCACTCCGCAAAGTGTGCCTGGGGCGTGCGGCGTTGGAGCCTTCGGCAGATTAACACAGAGCATGTGGTTTCCATGCGGGTTTGGTGGCGTAACAGCGTATTGGATTCTTGTAGCCACGTTTGCGGGTTCAACCCCGATCGAAGCCGTGGATTTTCAAGGACGACAACATCCTTTCGAACGCCTTCCTTCGGAGGGAAAGTAAAACCGGCTGACCCATGCTGTAGATGTACTGTACGTAAAAGATCCTTAAGCCTAAAAGAAGCCTCTGAGTTCTATCCTAATCGCCTGTTTCATCGCCCATGATACTTCCTTTCTGCGCTAGAAGGTGAAAGAAGCTTCGCGGAATTTTCGTGTGAGACGGAAGAACTGGCTTTATGGCGTGAGTCTCGCCACATAAAATTAGGGATTCACTAATAATATCACTTCATAAACTAGAGGTATGCGGCAGGAAAAAGCTGCTGAAGAAACCCACCGAAAATGGTTTTCCTCTTGTATTACGCTCCAATATATTCAATGTTTTAACACATTGAATCTTCACGAGTACTACAATAACGTAGAATGGCATTCACGAATACACGTTACAACAGTTGTTTACATTTCAAGAATATAAAAAAATTACTGTTCCTTAACGCAACATGTAAATAGCAAACTTTTAATAGCTGGGAGCTCTTCATTGGAGACTGAGTATTGCAAGACGTCAGCTGTGTTGCAAGCAGTGACGCACAAAGTAGAAGAAAACAGAGTAGACAAAAAGCACAAATATGTTCATTTTTCAGTCAAAATCGAGTCTCGAGGTATTTGGATATGTCCCCAGTTCTTCGGTATCTAAAGAAACCGCATACACCTATCCCGTGGCCTAGAGCTGCATAGTTTTCTTTGAATTCCTGCGGGCGTTGGAAATTGGTTGTGTGTATATACTGTGACACCCCTAACCATCTTACCTTACCTGCCGGCTAGCTCAGATGGCAGTGGGTCACCTGCAGTTGAGTGAGATGGATCGACGTTGTTTGTTTTAAGAGTGAAAGAAGTAATTGAATGAGGCAAAATTTAAAGTTTAATGACTCAAAATAAAACAAGCATAGGAAGAAGTGAGCTTCTACCTCAATTCAGTTTCTCCCGATACAAAACTTATTCAAGTTAAAACCTAACTCACAGGGAAATCTTGAGACTACACTAAAAGTAAATTAGATTCCCACTTGAATTTTATTCTAGCCAATGTGGCTGAGAATAGTTGCACAAACAAATTGAATTACACAAAAAAATATTCGAGCTGGAGTCCATTTTTCAATTCTGCCTGAAGGGAATAACTGGCGCCTTTGCCAGGCTCTGCGATCATCCCCGTTGATCTCCCGTGCTGTTGTTGATGTTGTTGTTGTTGTTGTTGTTGTGTCATTTTCCCTTTCCAGCTGTTGCGCCCTTTCACTGTGCAGCCCGATCGTCTGAAAAGACGGGCGAAGATTGCCGGGGGTTTGGCGCCGTGGGTTTGGGGCGAAGATTCTAGCAGCAGGTTGAAGGGGTCCGGCGGGCTGACTCGCGACCCACACCATAGATTACTGCAGTCACGTCCACAAATATCTTCCTCAGCTCTCACTTCCAGATGCGATGCAGCAGGCGGTCGTAATTCAGTTCATTTTGGTAACGGTGACAAATTTTTCGGAATACTTGTCGAAACTTTACGGAATTCTGAAGTTCGGAAGCCGTTTAGCGTAGTTTCGAAAATGCAATAAGAGACCTTCAAATTTTCAAATTGTGCAAGAAAGTGTGGGTGAAACCACACATTGCTTCTGAAGGGCGGTTTACAAACAAACAGTTAAGTTTAAGACGCGCATCACAGCTTTCTAAGATGAAGTCTAGTGCCCAGCGGTTTAACAAGAAATCAAGTACTGACAAGAAGTGCCCGCGGTTTGTAATGACGTCCACGGTGGCCTCAGTTATCCCCTCCTTTCAAGTTCTAGGAGATTCCAAGATTTTGATAAAATGCCTGGCTATTGGCTTAAGTTTATTGCTTCGCAGAAGAATTTCAGCCTATCGCCGGTGGCGTGTAAAGGGACCCGAATGGAAAGTGAAGTGTCTCCTTTGACACTATTTTTATTTATAAAATGCACGTGCAGAGCAGTGTGTCGCTTCGTCGGTAGCCCGAGATTTCCCTTAACTTTAAGTTAATGATTAGTAGATCTACGGGTGAGCGAGTTCGGGAAGATAGGTCGGCGTTTTCCCGACGAGCGAGCTCTTAACAGATCATAAACAAAAAGTAGGGGATCCCAAAGCGCCTCTTCCAGCTGCAGTTGTGAACAAAGAAATGGTTCAGCGGAGGGTGTGGCTAATCGAGGCTTCTTGGCGCCGAACGGGTCCAGACCCTGGCGTCCGTCGGTTCTACCGATCGCATTTTGCAAGACATAAGTTGGAAGTTTAATAATTGTCATCAAAATTCGGTGACATCACAATATATATATATATATATATATATATATATATATATATATATATAACGCAACACTGCTTATATTACCTTAAATAATATGCAAGGTCTCGCTCACTCTCGTGCTGACACACGTAAACTATTACTGTTCTTATATTACCTTAAAGAAGATGCTGAAACCGGTTTCCTTCGGCTCAAATGCGTTCTTGGCTACCTATGGAACGAATTCTGATTTACCCTTGTTTAGAATTGTTATGTGATCGAGCATAACAGAAAAACGTTCTATTTCAATAACACATAATAACATAATGGAAGAAAAATCGTGAAACGTAAATTAGAAAATGTGTTAGAAAATAAACATAAATTAGAAATTACTGCAAACAAACCACCAAAACAAATGGTAAGATCGAACATGCAATACTCCACTTACCAATTTACAAGGCATCAAATACAGTTTATACGACACTTGAAGGAACACGTAAATACATCCGTTTCCCCTTATTTTTAGTCATATTAACATCTGGTTTCTTTGTGGATTCCAGAAGTTCTTCTGGATATTTTCTTATTATTGATTAAGTTAGTTAAGTTATTGATTTTTTCCTGGATGGTACCTCGTCTAGTGTGAAGAAATGCTGATATTTTTTAGAAACACTCTCCGATCGTGTAGGGTTGCAGATTTCATTGGATTTTTTAAATACAAGGGACAATCGACAAATATTGATTGCCATCGCATCACATGGATCTATTAGCAGCCTAAATGAATCAACTTTACTCTCTTTCTGTTCTAAGCTATATTTTTGTTCAGGGACTACTACTAACTCACTAAGGAAAACAGTCAATCCAAATTTCCAATACAATCAAAACACTCACTACAACCTCCGTGTATTATATTTGTATATTCCTTCAATTTTAATAACATTATATATTTTCTACCAATTTTACAAATTTCAATTTTTGTCAACGAAGTTTTAATGCATATTTAGAGCTTCCTAAACGAAGATACGTCAAAAGTTGTTGCCTATTAATTGTATTTTGAGATACATTTTTCTTGATTGTTCAAATTACTATTATTTTATATGTATCTTAATGAAAACTGTAAGGTCGAACAAGGTCAAATATATTTTAATAATAATAATAATAATAATAATAATAATAATTAATAATAATAATAAAACAGAATCATCGGGACCTTCTCCGGAATGCTTCGTGCATTTGGTTTCCACGAATCTATCTCTCCAACGACCGTTGTAGGCAAGTGGATCGTTTCCAACACGCAGGACCAACGCTTTACCTGTATGACGAAATACTCGGGTAAGAGGAGGGGGGGGGGGGTCAACTCCGCAATGCTGTGCAGCGAAGCCGGTAATAAGGGAGCTTAAGAAGCCCCAAGGAAAAGCCGCTACATTCGCAACAATGCACGTATTTTTCGTCTAATGGCATAGCGAAACTAAACTACCTCTGTTCTTTCCTTTTTATCATCTCCGCTTCCCGGAAAGAGAGCGGAGCGAGGAATGACGCAGGAGATTTATTCATATTGAACCACTCCGAGACAAAAAAGAAGGCAAAAGAACTAGAAAGAGCTGCAACGGACAGCCTGAAAATTTTATGAACATAAGAGAGCGGAATGATCGACGATGGACCTTCCCTTTGCCACAATTCCTCATCCAGTTGTCTCGAGGTTTCTCAGACATTTTTATGCTGCAGGGAAATTAGTCTTGTAACTGTGGGTCTCGCTGTCAAACTTTCTTCTCTGCCTGTAGTTTCACGCTACTGTTACCGTGCATGCCCGCTGCCTTTTAAAAATCCTTTTATTTTCCTGCTGTATATCTCAATTTCTATCATCCGGTGACTCGCATGTTGAAACAGCTTACAAATGCATTAAAATTGAAGAGTTGTAAAAAAATGTATTTTATCTGTATTTTCAGTCTGCAAGAATTTATATGCTACAGAAAGATAAATATGCAAAGAGAGACTGTAATATCTGAAATGAAAACATTACGAACAGCACGAATAAAATAAAATTAAATGTAAACCCCTTGATACCAAGCAATGTGTTTCTCTTGTCGTAGAAATAAATGATTCGAAAATAAGAAAGAAAATTCGAAAATAAGAAAAAAAAAGAAATAAATGATATCGCCGTCTGCTCTTAGCGTCTTCGAAAAAAATGAATGAAGTTATTTTTACATTTTCGAATCGCAAATGAATTTGCTTCTTTACTCATTGATTTATACAAGATAATTTTTACCAAGAAAGGGGTTTCAGAAAACCATCGTTGATTTCTCCGCCCTGCGCGTCCACTGTAAGCACATGTTATCCCTGAATCTGACATTATTGTTTCCCACTATATTTATTTAGATTTATTTAGTTAAAAAAAACTAAAAACTTTATGTAACGTATGGGGGAGAAGATTGAGCACGTCTTCTTGAGTTCCAGAATCCCTTCCCGTCATTTTAACTATAAATAGTTGAAAGATGAGTAAAAGTTAAAGATAAATAAATAAATAAAATTTAAAAAACCCTTAGCAACTTTTGAAAAACTAGACATTTTCGTTCCCGAGTTATAGAAAATTATTTGCAACGGTATACGAAATGCAGGTATGATATTTCTATATTTCTAGCAATAAAGTAACTCGCCATTACCTATACTACCACTAGCAAAAGGAGAGTTCAACAAAACGTGCGCAGAGTGAAGCTACATTTACGTCCAGAAGCAAAACAAGGGGCCATCTCAGCATTTGCTCAATGGATCCGGGAAACTGGACAAAAACCTGATCGAGATGGGGCTCATTGACCCGGAGATATCGATGGTGAGATACGGCTTGCTCATCGGCTTGGAGGCACAGCCTCAACCCGAACAAACTCTTAAGCTCCCGCTTGGTCCCCGACGTGTGTGGCAGTGCAGGGCATGTGAGCATAAATGTTTGTAAGAAAGGGAAGAGGAGTACGTCTCCGGCATTCGCTGGGTATTGATTGAATTGAATTGAATTTGCCTTATTTTACGTGGCGAGACTCGGGCCATCAGGCCCGCTCTTCCATCTGACCACGCAAATTTCGCTACGCTCCTTACATCAACAAGCAGAGAAAGGAGGTAATCCTTGGGCGAGAAACAGGCGATTTTGAATTTAGCTCAGAGGCGTCATTTAGGCTTGAGGATCTTTTACATGCAAGTAAATCTACGAACATGGGACAGCCGGCTTTACTTCCCCTCCGAAGGAAGGCGTACGAAGGATTTTGTCGCCCTAAAAATCGACGGCTTCGATCGGGTTTGAACCCGCGAGCTTGGGTATAACAGTCCGGTACGCTAACCGTCACACCATCGCTGCCTCTATTGATAGGAAACAAACACGGAAGACCACCGATCAGAGCCCGCCCGCAAGAAATCTACTCTGGACAGCACGAGATAGCGAGTGTAAAAGAAGTCTGCCACCATCGGGTCTCGAACCCTACTACTTCCTGGTCACAGTCTGCAGTGACATCAGTCGGTGCCCTGAGGCACCTCAGCCGGTAGAAAACCTTGAATTGGCAACTCACTTTATAATATGAAATCGTTATGTCGAGCTTTGAGTCTGAATTTCGATCACGAGAAGGAAGAAGAATAATGGTCGGATGCGTGTAGGGGTGCAACAGAACCATACAAATTGTATTCAAAACAGGATCACGCACACTGCTCAAGAATAAAATAGTACAACAATGCAATAAAATCAATACTTGGAAAGAAACAGCCTTCGTAAATACTGCAAGAACAGAGTATCTGTTAAAATGGTCATACAGTTCAACTATTCTTTACACACCACGAATACGGAAAAGTTGCTATTCCATAACGCAACTCGTGATTGCAAATATTGTAATGGGCGAATGCCTCTTCCTTGGAGACTTGGTGTCTCACTGCGGCAGTTGTCTCATAAGCAATGACGCACTGAGTACGGTTATTTGGCGGAATATCGGAATACGGGGAATAACACAATCAAAATATTTTCATTTTTCAGTCAAAATAGAAACTTTTTAACTGTTTTTTTTAAATTAATCCCGAGTTTCTGGATATGATTCATGGTTGGAGGTTGCAAAGTTTTCTTTCAATTTCTGCATTCTGGGGAAATTAGTAACATAATAGACGTTTAGTTCTGGGGTGCCCACTTTATTATTTCTATACTCGTTATTTTTTATTCTTACATTAAATCTTAAAAGCTTCAAAGATTAAACAATGTAATTGGAACCTCTTCGAATAAACAGTAGGATTGTTTAATCTGAACAACAATAGTCAATATTACGAGGCAGGAAAAATTGTATTAACCTTCAGCAGCAAAAATGCTGCTCTCCAGTGGGCGGAAAAGTGGAGCCCTGAAGCTGCAAAAGTGCTGCTTGTATGTGGAAATAGCATTTGTGCTACTGCAGGCCCCTAGGTTCGGAATCAGGCTTGGCAGCCAGATGCGAAGCAATGGAAATGTGTATGAAAATTATTGAAAGGAGAGAAAGATTCTGAAGACACTTTATATATATAAACACATTATAGACATGCAATTCTAACGTTTCAGAGTGGACCATTTAAGTTGGCCGCTGCAAATATCTTCAAAACGGTTTGAGATACTGATATGCTGATCGCGCCAAGTTATTGTAAGTGTGGGAGGAAATAACATAGTTAATTTTCTGATTTGAAACAATATTAGTTTTCAACATTGTGACATGACGTGAAGAAATTTCGAATTATCATCATTTATGTTCATTTCTCAGTCAAAATCAAAACTACTGTATTTGTTTTTGCATTTCCTCAGTCTTTCTGGACATCTTAGCACAATCATTGACGCATGGCGAGAACTCGAATATGGCCAGAAGCTGCTTAGTGTTCCGTCACTTTATGCGGCAATTCGAAATTAGTAAAATAGACATTCCGAAACATTTCGTCGTGGAGCAGCCTATTTTCGGAACCTGAAATTTTTAACGCTATCTGAAGTTAATAAAGTTGAGCTTGAATAGGAAACCGTCCACGAAATACAGTACTATCCATTGGCATGGGACCGGAACGGCCCTTCAGCGGAAGAAACAATCTGCATGAAAGATAGCACATAATTTCCCTGCTGTTGACAGCCCTGGACAAATGTAGTTTCTCTTGGGAAGTGCTCGCCCCAGCACGTCCAACGAGTATATATCCGGACCGTGTAATTGTCGAGTTTTATCTTCTCAACTCAATTGACTCCACTTGTGCCAGTTGGCTTCAAGTCCCTCTAATGATACGAGTGCAGTTATAAATGCACGTCTTCACCATACGTCTTTGATATACTTCCTGCTTTAAAATACAAGACGCACATAAGAAAATTGACGTTAAATTTGCTACAATTTGACTTTCATTCATCAAATAATCTAATTTTTTCAAAATTTGATACAAGGCTGTGTAATTTTGCTGCGTTTTATTCAACTATTAGATTCATAACACGATTATTGTTTTAGATTGTTCGGTCATTCTTGATACTTGTTCAATTTCAAGAGATTGTGTAAGGAATATGAAATAAAATTTAAGGGTTTTAGAAACTAGTTCATTTTATCCTGAACCAGCGTGTACGCTATGAAGTCTTTTATGTGAACAGCTATCATGAGCGTCCATTTGTTTTCACATTCCCTTTTAAACTGATGAAAAATTACTTGGATGTTTTAAAAGCGTGATTCAATATATCCGAAATCGTTGGGAATCAAAATACTACTATCCATTGAGATGACCTATTACCCTCAAGAAATTTTCTGGGAAAGAGAAACAACCTTTCAATTCAGATTTTTTGCGATCGAATCCGACGAATAAATTGATATTGTGAAACTAAATTCGTTACGTCTGGAGTTATTAATGGTATAAGGGTATGATTTCTCAGTATTAACGTAAATATTATTCTATCCTACCTCCAGGGTGTTCGTCCGTAGCTGGTGAGGCAATGGAAGCTTGAGGAAAGTGGGAGTACTGGGAGGTGGATGGGGACAGCGTGCTGCTATTAAAGTTCTTCTTACCTAAACGTGAGTTTTTACGAGGATGTGAAAGAATGACTACCCAAGCATAGAATATGTGTTTTTCTCTCCCAGCTAAAATAGCAACATTCCGCATACCGAAACACGAGACCATAGGGGGGATCGCTAAAAGTGACAGGGATGCAGAATGGAAATGTATCTCGCATGATTGCCAAATTGCCACAAAAAGAGCTCTCAGACTTGGGTTGTGAAATACAATAAATATCATGCATTCGTGGGATACTTCTCAATAATCGAGGCGTTCGCAACGTTCATTCGTATCTCCCCAGGTTCTGTTTACTTCACAGTACTCAATTGTTTTGTACGACCATGTCTTCTTTGCAGAACCCGTCCGGCAAAGTACACTTCTCCGTGCAGGCACCCTTTCCAGTACCAAAATAGTGAAGGTAAGAACTTCAAGCGTGTGTGCTGCAAAACATATTCCTTCACTAACACCAAATTTGCATTTGTAAAGTTGACTGAGAGGCCTTAGTTTCCAGTTCCTACAGATGTTAAGTAACTCGATCAAAGCCCACCGCTGCCCGGATGAGTACTCTGTAGGGCAGCTGCACTGATCGCTTTCCTGTGATCAATTGTACGCGGATGTCGAAGCTATCCCTTAAGCCAGGTGTCCGCTCTGTTAACTGAGAGCAGCCGATACCCTTGTTTCTGCATTGACTCTGATCGAGAAGTCCTAGGCCTCGAGCCCTGAGGTTGACAGAATTTTCTGCATTTCCACGAGAGGTAAGTCGAATTCAAAGGCTGTTTGGATCAGGATTCTAGCGGCCGGCTCCTCTCATTGGTAGTTTTGTACGGTTTTTCCGATCAATACCAAGCTAATGGTCAAGCAATATCCTTACAAACGGACCAAGGACCATGCTAGATCTTCCCTTCCTCTTCCTTGCTGTACGTTATCTTCTTCCCCCCTCACACACACACATACACACTTAGACTTACACGCACTATACTTCCGCACAGGACGGGAGACCAATTGGGAGATACGAACCTGTTCGGACTGGGGCGGTGACCCGTGGAGATTCATGAATGGAAGGGAATATCGCATGTTGAGGTGTATCTCGGCGTGGGATTTCACCATCCAGCGGCCAAGGAACAGTTCCACCCCCACGATAAAATCATTCCCACTGTAACAGGTTTAGCCACGTCTGCTCAAATGCCAGAATTCGGTGACACTTCTCCCGTCACTCGCAGCAGTTACCTATGGGCCTATCCTCACTCTCTAAACTAGAGCCGATCGCACGCGAGCGCCTTCCTTCGCTCTCCTCGGGCAGAATCCATATGAAGCGAGCACCCCCGGTTGCCCGCTAATAAGCGGGAGCCAGGACATGCCCAGTGGCTGGCACGCATACGCAGCCCTGCAGCGGGCCACGTTACACACGCAATCCACCCGCTTCCAAAATGGGATGAATTTATAAAGAGGCTACGTCTTAAAAATCATCTGTGTTTGGGACCTGGTGTATAGCCTCTTCAATAAGGAATAGTTTAGGGCATGAAGCGCTGTGCATTTCCTTTTAATGCATGCGTGACTAATGTAAATTGAGTGTTGCAGAAAGGAATTTTGGCCGTTTTTCGCGACAGTCATACCACCGTGCTCTGTCGCTGCGACTGCGGGCTGGTGATGAAGGGGGGAGAGGGGAAGGGAGGGGGGATGGCACGGGTGCCGCCCCGCTCCGCCGCCCGCGTCAGGCACGGCCACGCCCCTCCGCCTGCGCCGTCGCCTTGCATCCTGTCACCGTCGACACCTCACCCCCCCATCCAACTCACACCATGCGTATCTCCCGCCTCGCCAGTCGCCCCAACACCCCGCTCGCCCCCTCGCTCGCCCCCTCGCCCGCCCCCTCGCCCGCCCCCTCGCCCGCCCCCTCGCCCGCCCCCTCGCCCGCCCCCTCGCCCGCCCGCTCACCCATCCCCTCACTCACCTCACACGCCTCTCACCCGCCTTCTCCCGCGCCCTCACGGCCGCAATCCTCACCCGCCCCCTCGCCCGCATTCCCTTCCATTTCTTTATTTTTTCGCATTTTTGTTTTCTTTCGTTTTTGAAACAACCCATCCTCGTTGCCCACTTCGTATTCAGCCGCAACCCGATGTGGATCTGTGTCTGTGGACCTCCTGCTACTCGTCCCAAGAGGAGCCGTCACCTTGCTGCCCTAGCGAGTTCGTCGCCCGCTCCACGCCCGCTCCTCGCCGCCCGTGGCTTAGCGGTTTCCTCTTGCACCACGTGCTCTGTCCCCCTCCGCCTCCAGGGGCCGCCGCGTCGGAGGAAAAGAGCGGCTTGTCACTCCCGCCGCCGCTGCCGCCACCACCACCTTCACTGCCACTCCGGGGCGCGACCTGCCCGCGCGCGTGGCTGCGGCCAATGCCGCCTCCGCCCTCCGCCCACTGCCCGCCGCCCGCCGCCGGCGCGCCTCCACCTCCGCGTCAAGTCGCGCGCCAAGTGGGAAGGCGGGCGATGCCGACAGACGGCGCGGCGCCGCCGCCCCAGGGGGCGGGAGGTAGTTAGCGCGCGGCGCCGCTACTCGTTTTTCACGCCGGGCCCGCCCCGCCCCGCCCCGGCCCGCCCCGGCCCGCCCGCTGGTCGCAGGAAATCGCCGGGGCGGGGGGAGGCACGGCGCGCGCGGATCGCGCCCATTCACTGCCGCCGCCGCCGCAACCGCCCGCCCGTTTGTCGGCAGCCGCCGCCGCCGCCGCCGCCGCCGCCGCTGCGCGTACTACGCGCGCCGCTGCCCGCGGGCGGCGGAGAGGGGGCGGGGCGCGGCGGCGGCGGCGCCGGGCGTGACAAACACGCCGCCAGCCCAGCTGGTTCCCGCCGGCTGTTGCGGCAGGTCATGGCGCGCCGCCGCCGCCCCGCGGGGGCCGGTGTTCACGACCGGTCACGGAAAGTGGGCGTCCGCGTCCGGGCGCGCGGCCGACGCCCGTCCCAGCGCGCGCGCCGCCCAGCGCAAGGTCGCCCCGCCGACGCCGCCGCCAGCGCCACCACGCGGCGTTTTTATTTCATTTCGCTTTTATTTATTGGCTGCCCGTCCCGCCCCGCCGCCACTTTAAGCACGATGTATCGCTGCGCGAGTGCGCTAACACGCCCCGCGGATAGGAGAGGATTGGAAACGAATGCAAAGTATAAAACATGTACACGATGTCGAAAACTCTGCCATGCTCCAAATTATTACGTGCGCTAATATGTGTACACCGCTGCGAAAAGTCAAGTATATATGCTGATAACGCCCGAATGGAAACGCATAAAATTGTCAACTGTTGTGGAAATAGGAAAAGTTATAGGACTATAAACATGTGCGTTTCTTGGATTATAGCGTGCGTTGTAATTAGGAGACATTGAACGATTAATTTCCGACGATAGTGTTATGTTTATTGCTGAATAAAATTTGAATTTCCTGTTGGTGTTGCGCACATGGAATGAAATTGGTATTGTTAGTATCAGTGCCACTGCGGTCCACTACCATGATCAATAGTTGTGAGGGCGTATAACAATGTTGCATATTGATTTCGAAGAACGACTGTAATCTAATTGTGGATTACTAGATATACTACATTAATGACACTCTATGGAACGTGCTGTTCTGCTTCTCTGCAATAGAGACGAAATTGCGACTCTTTCATATTTCGTGCAGTTAATTTCTTCTCTGTGGACGATGCTGAAAATATTGTTGCATATTAGCGCCCTAGATTATGTGTAGCAGCCCAAAGTCATTAAATGTGCAATATAAATTGCTATGCCTGTGATAAAACGTAACGAATATCAAAATTAGCTTCGTAAAATCCTGTTTGTGAAGCTTTAATATCTTCACAAAATATGATTTACTGTTCCAAAGAAACATATTTACTTACTCAAATACAAATATTTATAATTACAAAAATGTAATAATATTCATGTTAATATGAATTGAATATAAATACGGTTAATCAAAAGAGTGAAAATATTTCATAACGTATATAAATATAAGTTATTTAAAGCATAATATATAAATATATTATGCTTTAAAAGAAAATGTGTATCCTTAAATTAGGTTTATTGCTGCATCATTTTGTTTTTACTAGATTTTGTGATTACAACGGAAATACACGTTTTTGGGGTCCGCTGAAACGGGAAAAATGATTTTTGTTCCAGTACGTGTATACATTATTGCATTTGTGGATAAAAGTGCTTCATAAGATGTCTTGTATAGTTCCGCCAAAACTCAAAATTCTGTAAAAATGAGCTCAAAATTATTCATTTTCAGAAATGCTTAAACCTCACTTTTTTAAAAGCGACTCCAATATTTTATTTATTCCTCATGTCATAAATGCAATTTTCAAAACTTATTCAAATGTAATTTTTTTTAAATATCTCATCTGCTTGTTAATACGAGCATTACTTAAACATTACTGGCATTACATGCATCAAGGGAATTTTTCTATATATTATTGTATTTGTGAGTTCAATTCCTCTAAATAAAAACCGGTTATGTTTTTCGAAAACTCGAAAGTTTGGGATGAAAATGAGCTTCAAAATACACGTTTTCAGATACGTTCAAACAACATTGTCTTAAAATCGGTTCCAAAATTTTTGAAGAAAAAGTAGTACATGTGTGACCGAATTTTACCCTTTTGCGATAGTCGTAGTCACATTCAATTCTACCATTAGGGTCCCCAAAATTTGAGAAAACTGAAAAAATGTCTTTTAGGCGCCAATAGATAACAAGTGAGAAGAGAGTAGCGCAAAACCGACGAAAATAGCCTAAACTGAGAAGTCTGAACGAGAATGTCTGTGCCGTTCTGTACCACCTAGCACACTTCCATTGTGTCTCTGGTTATAAACAGTTGAACAAAAAGAACAAAGAACAACTGTTAAAAAGATTAACTTACAGTGTAAGGAGAGATATTTATTATACATACTGCAAATAAGTGAATTAATGGAATGCCTCAACTCAGTAAAATAGCAAGCGTAGCCTACATTCTCTGAACTTTCTAATTTTGCACCTTCGCTATTATTGGTTTACTGCATTGAATGCAGATGAAGTTTTGATTTCATTGGCGCAATTGTATCGGACTCAGAAACAAAAAGCGAACTATTTTATCAAATATATCGTGATATGTATCATCCTACTTTTTCTGAAGAGAACTGCTGATCTGAAAATGTATAATTGCCAAGATTACAGGCAAAACCCATATTATTGTATTTCTATGTAAACATTGTTAGCCACTGCGCCCTCACACTAATGGCAATTTTGAAAACCGTATGAAAACGACGTAGAAGGGCGTGGCAGGAGAGTGTATGCGTCTAACAGTAAACTGTAGAACGTTGACGTAGGTTGTTTCACATTAAAATTAGCCTTAATGTAGTGATCGCATGACTGATAATACAGTTTGAGATCGATCACGTTTCACCCTTCATCTTTCCATCTACTATACTGTTCGTTATACTGATACATTGCCTAGTAATGGCTGTTTTTGAAAATTTCATATCTGAAGAAATATAAACAAGGATTGCAATATATTTGAGTTGCGTTCGTGCCAAGACGGAAATAAATTAACACTTATCGCTGTGTCCCTCTATATCTAGTCGCCACGAACCTTTTTGCATGCGTGTGGGTTGTTAGTTGTGGGAGACAGTTTTCAAATATATTTATCAAAACACGGTCCATCGCATGGAAAACCTCCTTTTACGCTTGCATGCTTTACTAGAGTTTTGTTGTTCAATTGCGTTTGAGATCGCAATTATCTCGTATCTTTGCATAACACTATTTGTTAGGCAACTGTCAGTAGCTTTCGAGATTAATGTCAATCTTAAATTTTGGGAATTAGTGAATTTTGGCGTTATTTATGTTAGTTTCATGTTGAGTTGTAAGACACTAAATATGAATATAATGTTTTACCAATAAAACTGAGAAAAAGAAAATCACCTTCTAAAAGTTTTCGTTATGGGTGTGGTATTTTTTTCTCCCATATGTACGAAGTTTATATTTAATTGATTTGACTTTATATATTGGTTAAAGATAATTATCGTAAGGAAATACGAAATGAACGTTGGTTAAATAGGATATTGATTAAATAGGGTAAATAGTTTCAATGCATGTTGCTTCAAAACTAAATTATAGTACAAAGTCACAATAGTAATTGCTCATTCCAATAAAGGGATGAGTAGTGTATCTTTTAAAGAAGCAACATCTGTCCGGCATGGCGTGACTGACATTTCCAAGTATTAGACCGAAGGCTGTTTTCTTCTTGAGCGTGCGATCCAGGCTTCAAACCATAATGCCAAGCTGCATGTCCTGTGATCAGGGCCCATTTGATTCCAGGTCCATCCAGTTCAACACCGCGAGAGGGGATCAGAAGGGCAGCATGCGGCTCCTCGCATTCGTTTGATGGCGCACCTGATTCCACCCCTCTTCCCCTCCTCCTCTCTCCCGCCCACCCCTTCTTGCCCCCCCCCCCCGCCCAGCCCCGAGCGCTATCGTAAACGACATCGCAGGTTAAGCCAGAGATTTAATGATACTCTTTTAGAGGTACCTTGTCGGAGTTGCATCAGCTCACTGATGGTGTTCGAAATTGCGGACTTGAGCGGCTGCGAAATTTCTTTCTCGACCTGAATCGCGAGGGCGAGTTCTTCGTCGTTTAGTTGAATTTGTTGCTAAACGAGCATGTAGGGCACAGGTTTTCCAAACAAGAAACTTATATGGAACATAAGTAAACTGAGAGCGTGTTATCCAATATATAGAGAAATCTCAGAGAAAAAATATCGAAGAGACTCTAAAAATAAAGTTTCTAATAAATCCTGTCATGTTTATTCATTTTTAAGTTTATTGAAAGAAGTGTTAATTTTATGCAATTTTATAAAATTGTACTTCAGATTTCTGAAAATCATTCAGAAATTATTGATAGTATTTGACTCCACGATGTTTCATGATGTCTGTAGAGTCGGTCTTGTTACGTTGATGTGTTTCAGTGTGTTCCGTTTACTAGCTCTTTCCTGATTCAGTTTGCCTTAAAAAAGGAAGTTCAATATTTTTCTTTTTAAATATTTATCAAAAAAGTAAATTAACAATTGAAATTGATAATGCATAGTACCTTAAAATGTGTGTGATGAACGCGAATTTTCGCACGTGCTTCATGCACTACCTGGAAAGTATTCGGTGAAAGTTGTGTGTACATGACCTACTTGGAGTACCTTAACCTTATTCTTTCCACTGTTGAAACCGTTCAAGACATAACCACAAACAATTACCGTGCTATGAAGTTGTAAAAGATTAATGAGTTTGTCTTCCCTTATCACTTTGTTTAATACACAATAGTATGAATTTTCTTTCGATCGTTGCTTTAGAATTAAAATCATTCAGTAAGTGAAAAAATTAGATTAAAAAAGCTTGTTAAATCTGTATTTAAAAATAATTCATTCTCAGTTATTTAGTTTTTACAATAAATATTTTATTTTATGACTTAATGATCATCTTCGTTCCAATTCAATTATGTAGTATCTGAGTAATAACACTATAATTAGGGTTTAATTTTTTATTTTGAAACGAAAAAATTAAGAGAATTAGTGATTTTTGGACTTAACATCGTACTAGAGGAGAAATGTATTTGAACAGCATGCGTTTTATGGTTTTGAGTACTCTCAGAAAAGCAGATTTTGCAGCTTTTGCTTCCTTTATTTACAGACACTATTTCCAGAAACTATATGTATTATCACTCTATGTATTTCAACACAGAAAATATTTTCAAGAAGAATGGGCATCAAAGAATCCAAATCTGCAGTAGAAGAAACATGTATACAACACAAAACCAGAGTATTATAAAATACTTTTAACATGTTATATAACATATTAGGTGCATTTACAACCTTCAACATACGTAACTACAATCTGTATGTCCGAAAACAGGTATATTTTTCAATGAAGACAGTAGGGGGGATATGGCGGTTCTGGAACAGGAAGTGCTTATCTTATCAGCTTATCTTATCTACTTCCTGTTTCCCTCCCCCACATCCGGTGTCAACCGGCGCCACCAATTATAATGGCAGGAAGTGCTTATCTTATCAGCTCTTATCAGCTTATCTTATCTACTTCCGCCCACCCCTCCTCCTCCCCCCGCCCCTCCCCCTCCCCCCACCCCGCCCACTTCCGATGTCAACAGCCGGCGCCACCCATTATAATGCCCCGCCGAATGTCAACAACCCCCTCCCCCTCCCCACTTGCGCCCACCCCTCCCCCTCCCACCCACCCCTCCGATGTAAACAACCGGCGCCACCAATTATAATGCCCCCCTCCCCCACCCCCTCCTCCGCCCACCCGATGTAAACAACCGGCGCCACCAATTATAATGCCCCCCCCTTCCCCCCCCCCGCCCACCCGATGTAAACAACCGGCGCCACCATTTATAATGCTCCCACCGACCAGGGTCAATGACCCCTCCCCTTGCGACCTCTGGTGGTGAAGTGTGGAAGCGTGCGCGCACTCTGGTGGTGAATTGTGGAAGCGTATGTGTCTGCGCTCTGGTGGTGAATTGTGGAAGCGTGTGTGTGTGTGTGTATGTGTTTCAAAAATGCTCCTGCCTGAAGCGGATTCGAACCAGCCTCATTTCCCCTGAGGCGACCAGCACTTTGGCTCTGAGCTACGGTGACATCTCGAGTCAAGCTGTCTGCTTTGGGCTACTGATAGTACACGCGGTCGGGAGGGCACCGCGCGCTGGCGGCCGGGTGGCTGATAAGGGCGGGCAGGGGGCGCTGAGGGTGCGCGCTGCGGAAGTAGATAAGATAGCGGCGGGCAGGGCCCGGCGCGGGTGGCAGAGGACGCGCGCTGCGCAGACTAATGAGTATAGAGATACGCGCGCTCTCTAGGAGCCGGAGAACGAGATGGAGTTGTGAGCGACGTCGGGGCGCGCATTTTGAATGCACTCTATATAAGATAGCCAGCCGCACGTCTCTCACTCTCTCTCTCTCTCTCTCTCGAGAGAGAGCGCTGACGCTCGCTGCCCCGCTGAAAAGACTTTCATAATAGAAGAAAGGGAAACCCTAAAAGGCGGTGATAGGAAAAACAAATGAAAAACAATACAAATTGAAAGAATGTTTTTTGTTTATTGAAATCAAATAAAAATCAAATTATACATAGAATAAATAACATTCATGTTTGTTTGCCTGTTAGATATTTAGCGATTTCCCCACACAATTTCACCGTTAAACTGCGGTGGACTTATCACCAGTGACAACACATCCCCCTCTTGTCGACATATCACACCACCCCTCGTCGAGCTCGTCGAATAGCTCGTTGAGCTATTGTCTCGGCGTTACGTCGTCGACATATTTCATCACAGAGAGCCTCCAGGACCTCTCGAACCGCTACTCTCTCGTTGGCGGGAAGTGTGCACATGACGTTGCAGAGATAAATGTACGCCTGCATAATGATTCTGTCATCCACCATCGATGCCATAATGTATTCATCTAGATTCAGATAAGCTTCGGGTGGGGGAGGTTTTAATTCGCGTCGACACATAGGACATGTATTGTTCACGTCTAGCCACGTTTGTATACACTCAAGACAAAAAAAGTGATTGCACAGTGTGCGCGCCATCACAGGAGGGGGAGTGTCATCGTTTTGACAAATGGTGCAACATAGAGGAGGGGATGCAGTGGATCGAACTTCCACAAAAGGAGGTGGAGGCGGTGATGGTGGCGGTGTGTCACTTGTCCATTGGTCTTCCATTTTTCTTCTTTTTGTTTCACGTCAAAATATTAAACAGATAAAAGCAGCGAACATGAAAGCAAAGTTCAGGAGGGCTACACCAACAATGATGCTATCCATCCAATTCATAGCACACACACGTCACAATATTCCTCTTACAAAACACACACACATCATTCCGTTTCAATGGCCGAGATCCGTTGTCGTGTTGAGCGTAGTGCTGTGTGCAGACGAGAAGGGCGACGGTTTGTCACGACGGGCAGCCCGACGGTGCGGCAGCGTCCTCCTCCTCAGAGTAGTGTTGGATGCAAGGCTGGCGGAGATAGATGCAAAAGCGACAATTCCGCTTCGACGGCGGCGGTCCATCGATGTGTGTGCGTCCGCGATTCCAATGCTCTTTACACGAACGAAGTTCTTCAATACACGGTAATTTTTTGATGTCTTCAGGGAGTTTCTCGAAAACGCGCTCAACCTCGTGAGACGCGGGCCAATGACACAAAAATTCGACCGGCAATTGACTCAATGTATCCGAGTCGAGAAGTGTAAGCTTGTAATCGGCTTCATACAACTTTCTGAAAGCGCGCTCGATGTTTTCGCGCGTCTCTCGCCTGATCTCTTGTCTGGTATGCTCCAATACTTCGGCAACGTAGCAGATGAGCGGATGAGCGGATGCGTACGACGGAACACTCGACATCGTACTGATGAGCGAAGCGGTGGAGAGCGTGATTATAACATGCAGGAACTTGTTCATCTTATCGTTCTCGAACGGAAGAGGCCGACAATCTCCCTTTCGACTCCTCCCCTTCATGTTGCAACATGCAGGAACTTGTTTATCTTATCGTCCTTGAACGGAAGAGGCCGATTACACAATCTTCCTTTTCGACTCCTCCCATTCATGTTGCAACATGCAGGAACTTGTTCATCTTATCGTCCTTGAATGGAAGAGGCCGATTACACAATCTTCCTTTTCGACTCCTCCCATTCATGATGCAATAAATGCGGTCGATTGACACTCATCCAGTCGTACAGGGCGATGACGTGCTGTCCGGCTAAGCTAACATCACCGCAAGCGTAGAGTTCGCGGTACGCGTGTAAACACTCCTTCAGCGGAGGGCATCCGATCGACTCCAGATCAACAATACGTTTTCCTTGAATAACATCCAGCAGCCACTCTTTCTTCTGTGCTCCCTTAACGTATATTGTTGTGACACCTTCGAAAGCTTTCAACATCACAAACGTCCTGTCTCGATAATCGTAACGGCCGCTACTCCACGGCGGTGTGGCGTGATGGCAGCTTTTGATCCACCACACTTGTCTCTTGTCGTCGCTGTTCAAAGTATAGAAAGGTCGCGGTGGACGAAAGGTGAATTTCTGAACGAACCGTTCCTCAGGAACATCTTTGGCGGTCCGGATGACGGTTAGCACTTTGATAATGAATTGTCCGCCTATCCAAAACCCTTGAAGATCAGCGACAGCTGTGAGCACACGTCTTCTTCTTCTTCTTCTACCGGATTCGTTTTCGCGCCACGGGGTGGTCGGCTGTGTTGACCACAAAGTCCCCTCCCCCTCGTTCTCGTTTCGAAATGATTTTTCTTCTTGCGAACTGTTCTGTTCAGGTGAAGAAGAAGCATTGTCTCGCTGTTCGTCTTCTTCTTTCAATAGATTGTATAAAGAATGTTTCACGTAGCGCAACATGATCAAAGGAGCGCAGACACAGTTACAGAGGAAAACAAAAAATCGAATGACACAGCGCAATGATCATCGAGCAGGGTAGCAGCGACTCGCTTTCGCACGCGACAAGAACTGACGATTGTCGTGCTTTCGTCGTCCTTCTTATACAAGACTGTGACGTCAGCAAACATGTCGAAGTGTGATTGTCCGCGCGAGGATGCAAATCCCTCTTATGCTTCAATGTCTCTCGCATGTACCCACGAATTATGGCGTGAGTCGAAACCGAGCCATTTCACGAGGCGAAGCGGACCCTTTTTCCGTACGACACGCTCGACTAAATATCGATCGAGATATCGCGTGCGATGCAATTCCTCGGTATAGAAGCGGCCCTTGATTGTTTCACCTTGCAGATCTTCTAGCGAGTACGTGACGGGATTCGAGAGATGCACACGAACGATTTTGAAGAGTTCGGTTCCCCATCGCGCTTCGTAGCCTTTCCGAAACGGTGAGCTTTTGTACGTGCTCACCCGAACAAGGTCCCCAACGCGAAATCGATTTGTCCTCAGGAGACGCGGGTCGAGCGTTTTAACTTGCCCGTACACCGTGCGCATGAGTCTATCGTCCTTGACGTCCTTCGGCTTCATGTCGATTGTTCGATGTTTGGTATTGTTGTAATCTCGGAGGAGGGTGGGGAGCATAAGGGTCCACCGTCGCGTCCCCTCGGCAGTGAAGCGTCTCCACATCCGCTCCTTGAGCGTTCGATTGAAACGTTCGACAACGCCGGCTTTCACGTTGGAAAAGGTGGAATAATGACGAATGTCACGCTCTCGGAGCCACTTGTTGAGTGCGGTATTGTAAAACTCGGTGCCTTGGTCGGTTTGTAGGAAGTGAGGCACTCGCCCGCTCGACGTCACGATGCTGTTGAAAGCCTTGACGACTTCCGCTCCCGTCTTTTTCTTTATCGCTTCCGCCCAGGCGTACTTGCTATACACGTCGATGACGGTGAGAATGTATCGCATTCCTCTATTGCTTTTGGAGTACGGTTGCATGTCGACCAAATCGGCTTGCCATAGATCATCGAGTCCTTTCGTTATCACCCGCCGTCTCGCGTAACGGCGTCGGGCAGGCGCATGCAATTCAGCAGCGAGTCCTTGTCGAACGGTCGGCAATACGGTCGTCTTCTTCTTGTTCTGCATGGTTAGAGGCACTAGCCGATAATACCGGCGTCACGCAATTCATCTTCTATTTCTACTATTTCACCATCGAGCCCATTGTTACCGGCCGTTTTCGAAGCGTGTAACAGACTTAACCTCTCCACAAGTGTGTTCGGATCGCGCCAATATTTGTAGTCTGGTGCCGTCACAAAACGTAGACCGCTCCCCTTCTTCTTCTTCTTCTTCCTTTCTTCAAGTCTTTTGCTTTGTCTTTCCCCTCCACCGAAAAGACGTGAGATAATTGTACGATATTTCCATCGATTTCCTTTCGTGTTAAACGGACAACTCGATTTGAAGCTCTTCTTGTGCGCGGAAGTGAGTTCGAGAATTGTTTTGTATTTTTGCAAATCGTCTTCCGTGACATCCTCTAAGTTGGGCCGTTTTTCAAAAAGGAGTTCGAGAAGACCAGGTTCTGGATAGAATGTGTGACCCTGAACAGAGAATGTTCCATCTTCCGGGTCAAGTTCTAGGATGGAGTTACCGATGTGAGGTCGCCCTCCTTTATAGTACGGTTCGAAAGTCGTATCGCCTATGTCGAGCGCAGCATTCGACAAGTAGCTCCGTAATTGCTCATAATGTTGACTGTGATCATCTCTATTTCTTTCTGTGTTCCCTTCTTCTTCGTCTTCGACCTCTGGGAGAGTTTCGAAGGAGGACCCTTCTTCTTTTTCTTCTACTCTTGATTCCGATTTGATACGCGTGGACGATGGGTTGTTCTTTTTTCCCTCCCTTTGAGAGCGGTGCAGCGCTTTCGAGACGGGCGTTGTGAGATAAGTATCGAGTATTCGATTGCGCATCGTTTCGGCGTCTTTCAAGATGCTCATTTTGTTGCGAATGTTTTCGCGTGCCTTCTCCAACTCCGTTTTCAACCTCTCTTCCGACGTGACGAGTCGAGGGGGAGCGGGTGGTGAGGAAGGACGAGGACGCGCTGTCTTTCCACGCAAGCTCTTTTTCGTTTTCTCAAGTGCATACAGCGTTTTCAAGTCTATGTTTGATTGTTTGTTATATTTTTTAGTTGTTTCACTGTCTACGTTTCTTCTTCTCAAGTTTTCGCGAATCTGTTTTATTTTTTTCACACGTCCTCCTATTTTGGATTTCACTTTCATCACTCCCGCCACACCGAGCGCGGCCGCTCTTTCACCGACACTCGCGTCTCTGGACGTGACGCGCTCCCACGCTGTCTTGGCGAGTGCTTCGTCTGCCCTTTTGCGTTCCTCACCGCTTTTGTAGTTGTGGTAAGCGATGTCATGTTCCCTACACGCTTCGTCCAAAGGATTAATACCGCGGTCACCTCTTTGCAGTCTCTTCATGAGCTTTGTACCGGGCCCACAAAATTGATATCCGCCGGGAATGTGAAGTTCGAAGGGCAGTTTGTCTATCGCCCGATTCAACATCCGTCCTATAAATCCTCTTCCGCGATAGTGTCGGTCCCCCCGTCCCGCGACATTGAAATGCTGTCGCACGTACACCATGGCGTAGAGTGAAGACTATAGCGAAAGAAAAGATATTATATAACCTTAAAATCAACACCACCATCGTCCGTCGGCACGAGAAACCGGTCGAAGCCCGATCGGTATCGACCATTATGAAGTGCACTTGGTTTACAGATGACCACAAATGCAAAACGGTCGGCGTTCCACACGTTGGAACACACCGCCTTAAAATCGTTGAATGTACGGAAATCGTTTCCGACATGCTCTTTGTAGATATAATCGAGGTTGTTATCGTCTTGTCGGAAGATGACAATCATATTCGCGTTATCACGAATCAACTGCTTGGGAATTTTGGTGTACGTTTGACATAGATAGAGCACGTCCGTGTGTTTATGTCTCCCGGCCGCGAAGTAGGCTTTGATGCAGTCTTGTTTTTCGGTGGCGATGTCGTCGAAAATGAAAACACTGTCGGGCAACGCCGCGGCTGGCGGCACGATGCTATCGTGTTGCGAAAACGAACGAAAAGGAAGGAGTCCGTCGCAGACTTGCTTCAAGTACATGTACATGGGCTGCGTGTCTGTGGTGGAATATAAATACACGTTGCGGAACGCCAGTCCGAACTGTCCGGTGAGAAGCGAGACGACCACGTTTGTCTTTCCACATCCGGAAGGTCCCACGATAAGAGCGCGCACGCTATCTGGGAAAAGCGGGCCGTGTCGACTCTTGTTCTCATCATCTTGCCCACGCCATAAGGCCGTCACGTTCACGACGGGCAGTGTCGCCGATTGTTGAACAACGTTCATCGCCTTGCGAAGAAAGAGAGAGACTGTTTGCATGCTAGCGAAGGAGACTGTTTTTAAAACCAACAAAGGAGAGTGGGAGGGGGAAAGGGATACCCTACTCGGTGTGTGATAAGGATAAGAAATGAAAAAAAAATATGAATAGAAATACATCATTTTATTGATAATTAAAAAATACAAATGTGACACATTACACATGACAGTTATGGTTGTCTGTTGGGGTAGACATCGATACAATTGCCATCTGCACAGCTCTCGCTAACCAATTTGCTGCGTTGCGCGCGCATTCGCCGACGTCCAGTGGAAGAAGAAGATCGCAGCAGACCGTATCCGGTGAAGTGGATGTTGATCGTTCTGTCGTCGTCTTGCGGCGTCGCGCTGTTTTTTTGATCTTTCGCTCTTTTGGTTTCTCGTCCTTTCTGGTTTTCTTCTTTTTTTTCGATGTGCAATGCATCGGACAGGGATGACCGCATGCAGAAGGAAAATCAGTTGATGAAGACGCCGCTCTCACCTCCAGGTCCTCCTCCATGTTTTCTTTGATGTCAATAAAAACTGCGAGTTGCGAATCGCGAGACGAAGAAGAATCAACGTCGTCTTCACCGGGCGAAGCAGATGGAGCTTCTTCTTCTTCGTTCATCATCTCATGAAGGAAAGACACGGAATGATGGTAGTGCACGAAACACGCGACGTCTTATACGATCACGTTTTTCTTCACCACAAAGTCGTCGATTGGTGCGTATTGCACTTCCGTTTTGTAGATAATGACACAATAGGCTGTGACGTCGGCAGGCATGGCTGTACCCGTTTCCCACGTGATCTTGATGTCGGTTTGCGAGGGGAGTACGGCAGACGCTCTGGCGGAGACGTCCCACACAATAATAGGAAACCAAGTATTCAGATACCAATATTCCATGCTCGAGATGGGATTGCGATTGTAGTAAGAACGTTCAGCTTTTTGCATCATTTCAAAAAGATACGGGTGCCATTTTTCATCGCCAGTATAAAATTTTACATTGCATTGAAGTTCGGAATAAGGGTAAAACTCGTCGTTTAAATACAGTTTTGCTCTTGTCATATCGTTACCATCGAATTCACCCGAATTCTGTTTCAGGTCCTTGTCTCTCCCCGTTTGCATTCCAAAGAAAATGTACAAGGGATGATCCTCTTTTGCAGCAGTCTTCACCGTCCACTGAAACGGTCCCATGCCTCCACTTGGAACGTTGGGATATTCGTGAAGTTCCCATCGTCTGAATTGCACGGGGATCGGTCGCCGACTGTCCAGCGTTCGCGTCACCGCGAGGGAAGCTGCATCATTCAGTGTCAAATGAGGCATTCTCCAAATCACATCCGTCACGGTAATCGTTGTTTCGTCTGGTGTGTCGATTTTCGTCGTGAGACATCGATTATCGTGACGTCCTCGAATGAGGACGAGGTCGTGTTTCACGCCAGTCATGATACGCGTGTGATCTTCGAAAAATCCCATCCACAGTCGCAATGGCACGATACCGTAAAATTTTCCCCCGGTCTTACTGAGCATGAATTTGGTGTTGCTGACAGCAGACTCGTATAATAGAAGGTCTTCGGTCCAACATGCGTTGCCAAATGATCTTCTTTCTGCCGGCGAAAGGAAACACACGTTCTTTATCGTGCTCGTGATGCCCGGATTTTTCACAACGTCGACGATCACGTTGTTGATTTCGTAACGAATTTCGCTAAAAAGAAAGGCGAAAGCATTGTTGATCAATTCACAGTTGGTGCGTGTGGCGGTGCCCGTTTTGACAGCAGATCCCGTGATGACGAGCGAACTCTCGCAAGGTAAGAGAACGGCGTCCTTATTCACGATACTAATGCGAATTTCATCGTTTTGACCAAACGATTTAATGTATGGAAAGTGTTCGTGAACAGCTTCGTTGACGATGTGGTGTTTTATATTCTCCTTGCGGAGAATGTCGATCGCGTGTTCGTCCACAAATTCAATTGAAGAATGATGATTGGTCTTCATTTTCTTCGACGACATTCTTCAGTTTTCTTCTTTTTAGAAAAAATATAGTAACCCAACGCTCGTAAGGTTTGTCGACTGGATGGTGTTAACGTGGTGAGCGGACAAAGCACTCTGTGCCTCGGTCGCGGTACGACCTGCATTTTATAGTGCTTTTTCAATGTTCTTTTAGAAGAAAGCATTGGGATTGCTTCTGGGGCGTACGAGTAAGGTGCACGTCAACGGTGTTTCCGAGTACAATGGAATCAGATGACCGTCCGCATTCTCCAGTCGAATCGATATCTCATCAATCCAACGTCGCGTGACGCGGTGAAAAATTTTTTCGGCCGGCCTTTCTTCGACGATGGCGGCGGGTAAATCGTTCACGTGAAACTGATACAGCACGTGCGCTATTCGATGGTTTATATATCCACTTTCGATCACATTACACGTCACGAACACCTCGAAATCTTTCACAATCGTCGGCGCAGCATCAGCCGCCACGTACACCCCGAAAGGTGTGGGTGACACGGTCTTTGAAAATCCGAGGAGAGGACCGATGGACTCGGCGTGATCGAAACGCAGCGTGAATGACGTGTTGACGCGCACTTTGTTCGTCTGCGGGTCCGCTTCCAATTCGAAAAAGTGCTTCTTCGCCGCAAAGTCGCCGGGAAACTGTTGCTGTAGATTGTTTGATATACGATGATGGATGTCTTCTAAAGTATACGTACCCGGAGAGACGGACAGACTATAGCTTGCTTGAGCCCCATCCCCCTCGACAACTTCGTAGTGGAGTCGGTTGTGACCGTCCTTCACGTTGCGAATGGTGTGAACGGTGCTGAGATGCACTAAGGCAATCTCATATACATCATTCGAGAGGTCGACACCCGGCGCAAACTTCACCGAGACCTCTGGACCCTTCCCGATTAAGGTGTACGTGCGCATGACACAATCGTCACAAGCAAAATGACAATGTCCGGTGTTTAATCTTCCTTTTTCTTCTTCCATTCGTGAAAAAGAAATTGCAAACATAACTTGCCGCAATTGTTCGCGTTGTATTGTTGAACTTGACGTGTGTTGTACGTCACGTGCTGTCTTTGCATGTATCGAAGGAATTCGGGAGGGGGCGGAAGTCCGAACGAATCGAAATAACGCACCGTTCGGCATCGTTTCGCGTACGCGACGAAATGAGTACCGTCGCCGCTGACGTCGTCGAGATTGATGACGCCGCACTCACGCTCCGCCCTTGTTCTTTTGGGCAGCGCATCCCGCGTAAACACACCACGAAAATGAGGAATATTCAAAATCTTCGCAAAACGTGACATTTCCTCGTGCGTGAGCGCTCGACGCGGTACTCCGCTCATTCGTTTTTTTGAGGCCTCCCCCTCCTCCCCTTCGTCTTCCTGCTCGTTCGAAGCATTTTCGCGGCCCTTAGCAACACGCCCGAGCCTTTTTTGGTCTCTTCCATGACCTTGTTATGACGCACCATTTCCGATAATTCTTTGTTTTTATTTTTGGCGTTTTTCACAGCGTTTGCGATAGCGGTCGCGCCGCCTGCGACAGTCCCGAGCGCGCTCAGTCCGCTGAGGATGGTTGGAATCAGAGGTATGAGGGCGGGCAGAAAGCCGCCTCTCTTACTCTTTCTACCGCCACGCGCCGTACTCGTCGTCTTCCGTCCTCGTACGCCTCTCCCCTGCAGACGACGATTCCCCCTCCTACAGGGGCCGCCGACGCACCGACCTCGCAAAGAAATGCCGCGACCCATCGCGGTCGGAGTAATCACCGCGTCGGAAACAGGAAAAGAATCAGTTCTTCTCTCTCTCTGTGAGCCTCTTTGTCGTAACTCCCTATCAGGTTGTCTCCTACAATCTCTCGTCGTTGTTGTTCTACACACGGTGCGAACCATGACAGTACTAATACACGAGCGCAAGTGTCGAAATATATATACAAATCCGATCGATCTTTTTTCAACCATCACTCGGGAATGGCGCCCATCAAGGACGTCATGGGAATGGTGCTAAGCAAAGACGTCAATGATGAGTTTGAGGTGCCACCAATCATTTTCCCCATTATCTTTGTAAGACTGGAAACGACTGTATTGAGGTTTTTCAAATTTTCTTTATCGTTATTGAAGTCATCGCGCAACTTACCGAATTGACTTACCATTTGCTCATAGTATCTCTTGAGAACAGTAACATCGTTCGCCACTTCCAACACTCGGCTCTGAGAGCTGTTAAAGAGTTTCTCGAGATTAGAATAATCTGCCTCGAGCTTTTTCAATTTTTCTTCGCAAACGGATGCATTTATACGCTTATCGACTTCCTCACGCAATGCATTTAAACGAGTCGTCAGAGCTCTACCTAAACTCGTCTTGCGCTTATCGACTTCCTCCTGCAATACTGTCTTCACATCGACCTTTTCCAATTTTTCTATCTTTGTTTCGAGATTAGAAAAATCGTTTTTGACTAGTTCTTTATGTATATGAAAAAGATTCTCCGCGTGTTTCTTCGCATCCGCCAGCGTGCCATCCAATTGCGATTTAATCACAACGTCCGAGCTGTTTGTGCCAGGGCCTACTTTGCGAATAAGTTTGTCATGAAAATTGAAATTACCGGACGAACCGACTTGCGGTAACATGTCCAAGAGCCTGGGAGGAATTTTACTTTCGTGCGCGGTCACGAGCGCCTTGCATTCGTTTTTCGCGAACGCCTTTAATTGATTTTCCTGTTCTCCGAAACGCGTAGAGAGCTTCTGCTCGAGAGCATCGAGGTCGCTTTCTTTGATCACGGTTTCCATAGTCTCATCAACTCTCCTTATACGCTTCACAACGTCATCGATTTGTTCATCGATGTATCGCTTTGTGACGGCGTGACGCGCCCGAACCGCATGTCCGAAGACATCCATCGCATCGATACAACTGAGAGTTTTGTTTTCGACTTGCGAGTTTTATATAAACATTTGATTTAAATAAAGAAAAACTTTTCAAATGCACTATTTGATATCCTGTCACAACCTTGTATGGTAAATTTTGAAATGAATGTAATAATTTACATTATAAATTTTTATACATTTTCCTCTGTAATTTTATCACCTTCATATTGTATTTTTAAGTTTGAGGATTTGGAGAGTGGAGTAGGAAAATAAGAAGTATGCAGTTATATTTCATATTTTGTTTTATTCTGTAATAAATATACATCATTTTTTCAGCTGTGCAATAAACATTTTGACAACAATTATTGAATGTATTAAAAAATTGATATAAATATAAGAGAGACAATCATTTTGATTTATTTATTAAGTTGTACATTATTTCCTTTTTTTCTAGAAGTCCATATTGCTTGAACCATATTAAGAGATTTTCCCAACTTGTTTGTTTCAATAAATCTTTGTACTTGTATATAAGTACAACACTTGCTTTATTCTTAGGATGAATCCCAAGAAAAGTTAAATGCGGCCTTTCCGCTAAAAATTCTTCTTTGCCTATGGCTTCAATTTCTGATGTAAATCTATAAAGAAAAGTATTATTGCATGATTTAAAAAAAAAACCTTTTTACAAACATATTAAAACATATTTTGCATACCTTGTTGGGAGAAATACATCGAATGTATTGTGCAGAGTCGCTACATACGATGATTTTTTATATGCCTCACTGACAGTGAGGTGTATGTCTGTAATTTCGAAGAAAATACCTTTCGGCAACTGCCTCATGTTTACTCGAGTTGTAGTGGCTTCCATCTTTTTTATTAATGCTTCCCACGAACTAAACAATGAAAACAAACATTTTTAATGACAACTCAGAGTAAAACAGCTACAAGGAAAATTATTTCACTTACTCGGTCGTTCTTTTCGATGTGTATATAAATACAGCACTATTACTAATCTGTATGCAGTCTGTGTTGACATTCATTTGTACTGCTTGCATTGCATTGTCTTCCTGTCTTGAAGAGAACGGGAGAAGCATGTTGTTTTTTGATGTTTCTTCTACCTGAGCAATTGTCTGATCCCCCTCATCATCATATAATAACTTCAATGTCTCTTCACACGCTTGTTTCTTTATCACTTTTCTTTTTTCTTTTACCTCTTCTGATATACTTTAAAAAAAAAGAAACACTTTGAAACTACTCACTGAATGTATGATATATGAAATTGAAAAAATTGAAAAAGACTTACAGTTTTCGTTTTCGAAGTGCTGGTGGCGATGTTTCAACCAATTCTCCACCGAAGTCCATGGAGTCTTCTGGCATCCCGTTCATGACGTGTTGCGAGCTGCTCATGGTGTCTAGCTAGTTGGGGCACGCGAGCGAGTGAGCGTTGCTCGAATGGAACCCCTTTTTAAGTCGGCGCGTTGAGATTATTAAATTATCAGTGACTCCACTCTCTCTTCTGATGTTCCAATTAGAATGTCCGCTGGACCGCCGAATGCTTCCACTATCTCTTCCGGCGCACCAATTAGAATGTCCGCTGGATCGGCGGATGCTTCCACTATCTCTTCCGGCGCTCGAGGGATATCAATACATCCTGTTTTCCTAATTATCTCTTCCGGCGCTCGAGTGATATCAATACATCCTGTTTTCCTAATTATAACTTCCGACCCTCGAGTGATATCAACACATCCTGTTTTCCTAATTATCTCTTCCGGCCCTCGAGTGATATCAATGACATCCTGTTTTCCTAATTATAACTTCCGGCTGTGGTCGACTGCTGTTCTTATCACTATCGCTTGGGGGAGTGATGAATGGCTTCTGCGCATGCGCACTGCACGTGCTGGATGTGATAGTGTGAGATAACATAGGGTTTAAAACTCCATGTCCACAGAGCTCTGCCATTAGTCTGCCATTGCTCTTGAAGCGTGCGGACCTTCTTGTGTACTGCTATTTCAGTGTTGACGTCGTGTTAGTCACGTGTGATTCAACTCTGTCTTGTGTACTGCTATTTGAGTGTTAGTCACGTGTGATTGTTAGCATTCAGTGATTCGATTTGAGATGAAGAAATTTCTGTTAAATCGGCACATTCGTGACGAAAGTGAGTCTCATGCAGGTCGACAAGCGGAAGTGTCTTCTCCGCAGCGTGAGGATGGTAAAATAAATTTCTTTTAATAGGAGTGCTTAGTGATGTGTTGAATGATTATCATTTATGTATGTGTTTTCATGGATTCTATAGATGTCCCGTTTCTATTCAATCGTCGTGACGAAAGTGAGTCTCATGCAGGTCGACAAGCGGTAGTGTCTTCTCCGCAGCGTGAGGATGGTAAAATAAATTTCTTTTAATAGGAGTGCTTAGTGATGTGTTGAATGATTATCATTTATGTATGTGTTTTCATGGATTCTATAGATGTCCCGTTTCTTTTCAATCGTCGTGACGAAAGTGAGTCTCATGCAGGTCGACAAGCGGTAGTGTCTTCTCCGCAGCGTGAGGATGGTAAAATAAATTTCTTTTAATAGGAGTGCTTAGTGATGTGTTGAATGATTATCATTTATGTGTGTGTGTGTTTTGTTTGATTCTATAGATTGCCCGTACCAACAACAACAACAACAACGAGACATTGCAAACGCTCCCCAATGGACGGACGTCGTTCAGTCTTTAAACGCCCGTGTATTTCGAGGTGTCATTTTGAATCCTCCTCCCCCACATGACATTGCGGATCCCGTCGAGTTTCTCAACCGTTGTCGTGTTCCCTTCCATCGTAAGATATTTGAAGAGCTCAACAACACTCTCGGTCGATCTAATTTCAAAATTTTCGCGCAACTCGAGTGTCAATTTTTAATTGAGAAAGAGAACGTCGAGACGCACGAAATTGTAGGGGTGCTGCAGCCTATCTTTCTTTCGGCACGAACGGCTGTGTTAACGCAAGCGGATGACATTTCGGAATTTTTCCTTTCTCATATAGCACAACCTATAAATTCCAAATTCGACGAGTTTTCCGAGAGAGATTCCGGGAAATCGTTGGCCTCTATCGTCGCTCTTCATGTTTCGGCTCACTTATTTGAACCTATCGCTCATTCTGCCTCATCTTATCTTCCTCTTCCGGCGTCCATCGCGAGTCGTCATGCTGTGATCAACGTGCAAAATCGAGACGAGAAATGTTTCCTGTGGGCGGTGGCTTCGGCTCTTTTTCATAAACGTCAGCCCCCACACATCAAAATTTTGAGTTCCCACCGTACCAGTAACTATCAAACCCTTTTCGATCAGTTGGAAAACAGTCTCGATTTGCGCGGCATCTCCTGGCCCCTGCCCGTTCACGAGATCAAACGTTTCGAACGTCAAAATTCTAGCTTTTCATTCAATGTTTTCACGTTAGAGTATGATTCGGCCAACAAAACTTGGAAAATCGTAGGTCCTGTACACTTTTCGGGGTCGAAGAAAGAGAACCATTTCAATTTCTTGTTGATTCATGGCGATGGCGGACAGTCCCATTACGTTTGGATCAAAAATTTAAGTAGACTGATTCGGTCTCAACATACGGCTCACAGCCATAGGATTTTCGTTTGCGACAGATGTTTGAATGTGTTTTACTCGCAAGCGCATCTCGAGGCTCACGAAATTGATTGTCGATCCGTGGGGTCCCCCGCACGTTTGATCCTTCCGTCGGAGACAGGCAAAGAGGAGGAGCGCTTCATGCAATTTCAGCACCTCGAAAGACAACAACGATGCCCGATCGCGGTTTATGTTGACTTCGAAGCGCTCACGGTCCCCGTGTCTTCATGTGAGCCGTCGTTGAATGGATCCTTCCTTCAACCATATCAAATTCACAAACCCTTTTCGGCCGCGCTTCAAGTGGTGTGCTCGTTTGATGAGTCGCGAAATCAACTGGTCAACTTTCACGGTCCCGACGTCGCGATACAATTATTAGCATTCTTAGAAGGTCTCGCGAAAGATTATGAGCAACTTTTGAGTCATCCTTCTCCCCTCGTGATGAACAACGAAAACGAGGCGTCTTTTCAAAATTCCGATATATGCCACATATGCAAAGGACCTTTTCTTCCAAATTCCGTTCGCGTCAGGGACCACGATCATTTTTCGGGTGTCTTTCGCGGCGCGGCTCATCAAGCGTGCAACGTCAACTTTCCCGCACCAAAGTTCATCCCCGTCGTCATGCACAACGGGAGCGGTTACGATTGGCATTTTCTCCTTCAGGCCTGGGGCGAAAAGAACTGTATGAACAACGACGGGCTGCGCGTGGTTCCACACAATCACGAGAGATTCGTGGCGATTTCCCAGAGAATCGGGAAAGTGGAACTACGCTTTTTAGATTCATTGAAATTTTTAGGTGCATCGCTCGACTCTTTAAGTCGATCGCTCGATTCGGCCGATTTGAAGTTCACCCGTGCAGCCTTTCCCGACGATCGCCTTTTCGAGTTGGCCAGAAGGAAGGGCGTGTTTCCCTACGATTATGTCAATGACATGTCCAAATTGGACGACACGAGGTTACCGTCGCCCGAGGCCTTTTACAGTCGCCTCACAGACACACCCGTGTCGGACTCGGAGTACGCGCACGCGCAGGCCGTGTGGGACGCGTTCTCTATTCAAAATTTGCTGCAGTACGCCGATTTGTACTTGAAAGTCGACGTGCTGTTAGAAACCGACACGATGGAAACCTTTCGAAATTTGTGTTTGGAGGTGTACGGGCTCGATCCTCTCTTTTACTACACCGCTCCCGGGCTTTCGTGGGACGCCATGTTGAAAACCATCGGCGTTCGACTAGAGCTACTCACGGACATCGACATGGTTCTCTTTTTCGAACGGGGCATCCGGGGGGGACTCGTGCAAGTGATCGGTCGTCACGCTGAGGCCAATCACCCCTTTGCGGGTGAACGCTTCCGGCCAAGCGATAAGGCATCTTATCTCGCCTACGTCGACGCAAATAACTTATATGGTTTCTCGATGTCACATCCGCTTCCGGTGGGCGACTTCCGGTGGATGCCGGAAACCGACATCGAGCGGTTGAACATCGCAGAGGCGGCTGCGGAAGTCGACCGGGGATACGTTTTGGAGGTCGACCTCGACTATCCTGACGCCATCCACGATCGGTTGAGCGATTTGCCGCCCTGTCCGGAAACCCGCGTCCCCCCCGACTCGAAGAGCAGGCAAGCCAAGTTGCTAGCGACGCTGCTCCCCAAGCGTCGTTACATCATTCACATTCGAAATTTAGTTCAGGCCCTCGAGTTGGGAGTGCAACTCACGAAAATTCACCGCGTTCTCTCTTTTTCGCAACGACCTTGGCTTGCCACGTACATGGACCTGAACAACGCACGTCGACAGCGCGCGTCCTCCGATTTCGAGGATAAATTTTTCAAACTCATGAACAATTCAATTTACGGCAAGTCGATGGAGGACGTGCGCAACCACCGACGCATTTACCTCGTGAACAAGTGGGAGGGGAGGTGCGGGGCCAGACGACTCATCGCCGATCCCGCTTTCGTGCGTAGTCACCACGTGAATGGCGATCTCATGACCATCGAGTTGCGAAAAACGGAGGTGAAGTTCACAAAGCCCATCTATTTGGGGTTTTGTATATTAGAAATTTCGAAGCACAGAATGTATGACTTTTTTTATAATTACTGTCAAAAACATCTTTGTGATCTTCACCTTCTCTACATGGATACCGATTCATTCATTCTTTCTACTTCCACGAGTGTGTACGCTGAGATGAATCGGCATCCATCCTGGTTTGATACATCCTGTTTCGCTCCCGATAACGCATTTGGCGTGACACCTCGCAATAAAAAGGTCTTAGGGTTGTTTAAGGACGAATGCGGAAGTGATCCCCTGCTCGGCTATGTTGGTTTACGTCCAAAAATGTACTCCATCGAAACCCGATCTCGGGCATGTTCTTCTCGGGCGAAGGGAGTACAACGTTCGGTCGTCAAACGCTATAAATTTCAAAATTATTTGGACTGTTTATTTCGAAACGAAAATAGAATTGACAAACAATGTACTATTCGGTCCAAATCACATATTAATTATTCATTTGTTCAAAACAAGCGTTCGTTGTCCGTGTCCGACGACAAACGCTATTGGATCGATAAATTTACAAGTCTTCCATGGGGTCATTTCCGCATCCTGCGTACGCGTCCGTCCGTTTCTTCTTCTTCTTCTTCTTCAGCGTGCACGCTCGTCCCTGCAGGCGGGGTTCAGTTAGACTAGCATTCATTTTTATTTATTTTATGATTTTTTATTTATTTTATGATTTTTGTTAACACTTTTAGTAGTATTTTTCAATTTTTTATATATTTTATGGTTAGACTCTTTTAGTAGTATTTTTAAAATTTTTTATATTATTTATGGTTAGACTCTTTTAGTAGGTGGGAGATTTATGATGAATCACTTTCAACTAGTAGTAGGGGGAGCGTTTGCAAACACGTTGAGATGGGTCTCAACACGTTTAGACAGGTCTCAACATGTTGAGACAGGTCTCGACACGTTGAAACAGGTCTCAACACTCGTCCATCGCCTGTCGCCATGGAACAAACTCACTTAGACGAAGAAGCTTATGATGATTGGAAGAAGCTGATGATGATGAACTGGGACAGCCTCCGCGACGCCGCCGCCGATCTCGCCATCATTGCACACAATAGCAGTCTTCAGCGCCCCTACTACGCTGCAGCCTATCACTCGATTATCGACGTCGCCGTTGATGTGGCGTGTGCTGCCCGACGCTGTCACGAGGAAGAACCATCAGATGTCGAAGAAGATAAGGAAAAAACTCTTCACAATCTCGCGATTACATGTCACGAGAAAGTGCTATGGATGATGATGGTTCTCGGTGAAGTGAACTCCTCTCTGTGCTGTGAGTGTCAAACTGATGATTTATTCGTGCGCTATTGCGTCATCCAGAAAGCTTTGAATGCTCCCTGTGATTCCTTCAACATGCCCCCTCCCTTTATCATAGACAATGATAAGCAATCACCACCACCCCACAATTCATACGGGGCGGAAGGAGTCGCTAAAAAGAGACCGGCTCAACCGGAAGAGTTTATTCTCACGGTGCACGCTGAAGTGTTAGCTGTCCTCGAAGCTCTCGGTCATCTCCTTCAAGATCCGTACGGTGAAGCACTGCGACAGCGCGTCTCTCGCGTTCGTCAAATCATTCAGACGCTGCGTTGTCCATTCGAAAATACGCCTCCGGCGTACTCTCCAGTCCACAGTGATAGTGACAGTGACGAAGTTTGACGTCCATCTACGTCAGCGCCATTTCGAGATGGAACGTGCCATACAACGTTTCATCAATGACGGGTGTTCTCTTCTCGGACTTGATGATCGGTCTCTGCAGCTTCTTCCTATGGACTTGCTATTACATTGGGCCGCGAAGGACGTGCCTTCTGTCTTCCATCGCCTGTCGAAAGACGTGCAGCGGAACCGAGACATTCGTCGCCTCCTTCCTTGTCTTCGTCATTACAAAAATGGACACACGCATGTCGACAACAAACAACCGTTGCCGAAGTGGAAGTGTTTGCGGTGTCGGCGAGAAGAAGTGCTACCTTGTTTCGAGCACGCGCATATCGAGTCGCCGCCGAAGTGGAAGTGCATCGAGTGTAGAAGAGAGGACTTTTAAGATGGAGAATTCTATGTATAATTTGATTTTTATTTGATTTCAATAAACAAAAAAAACATTCTTTCATTTTGTATTGTTTTTCATATGTGTTGTCACTGGTGATAAGTCCACCGCAGTTTAACGGTGAAATTGTGTGGGGAAATCGCTAAATATCTAACAGGCAAACAAACATGAATGTTATTTATTCTATGTATAATTTGATTTTTATTTGATTTCAATAAACAAAAAACATTCTTTCAATTTGTATTGTTTTTCATTTGTTTTTCCTATCACCGCCTTTTAGGGTTTCCCTTTCTTCTATTATGAAAGTCTTTTCAGCGGGGCAGCGAGCGTCAGCGCTCTCGAGAGAGAGAGAGAGAGTGAGAGAGAGACGCGCGGCTGGCTATCTTATATAGAGTGCATTCAAAATGCGCGCCCCGACGTCGCTCACAACTCCATCTCGTTCTCCGGCTCCTAGAGAGCGCGCGTATCTCTATACTCATTAGTCTGCGCAGCGCGCGTCCTCTGCCACCCGCGCCGGGCCCTGCCCGCCGCTATCTTATCTACTTCCGCAGCGCGCACCCTCAGCGCCCCCTGCCCGCCCTTATCAGCCACCCGGCCGCCAGCGCGCGGTGCCCTCCCGACCGCGTGTACTATCAGTAGCCCAAAGCAGACAGCTTGACTCGAGATGTCACCGTAGCTCAGAGCCAAAGTGCTGGTCGCCTCAGGGGAAATGAGGCTGGTTCGAATCCGCTTCAGGCAGGAGCATTTTTGAAACACATACACACACACACACGCTTCCACAATTCACCACCAGAGCGCAGACACATACGCTTCCACAATTCACCACCAGAGTGCGCGCACGCTTCCACACTTCACCACCAGAGGTCGCAAGGGGAGGGGTCATTGACCCTGGTCGGTGGGAGCATTATAAATGGTGGCGCCGGTTGTTTACATCGGGTGGGCGGGGGGGGAAGGGGGGGGGCATTATAATTGGTGGCGCCGGTTGTTTACATCGGGTGGGCGGAGGAGGGGGTGGGGGAGGGGGGGCATTATAATTGGTGGCGCCGGTTGTTTACATCGGAGGGGTGGGTGGGAGGGGGAGGGGTGGGCGCAAGTGGGGAGGGGGAGGGGGTTGTTGACATTCGGCGGGGCATTATAATGGGTGGCGCCGGCTGTTGACATCGGAAGTGGGCGGGGTGGGGGGAGGGGGAGGGGCGGGGGGAGGAGGAGGGGTGGGCGGAAGTAGATAAGATAAGCTGATAAGAGCTGATAAGATAAGCACTTCCTGCCATTATAATTGGTGGCGCCGGTTGTTGACACCGGATGTGGGGGAGGGAAACAGGAAGTAGATAAGATAAGCTGATAAGATAAGCACTTCCTGTTCCAGAACCGCCATATCCCCCCTACTGAAGACCATTTTAAAATCTTTTAACAATGTAAACATTCGTATTTGAAGATGAATTTTCCAAAATGACCCACAACTCAGTCGAAGGTTGTCCACTCGATCAACTCAAGTTGGAGGTCGACGAAAAAACAATTCACAAAACCTCGAAGATCTCCATGATCCTACGTAATAAAACAATTTATTTATAAAAAAATCAAGTGTTGATTGTTCCATTTTTCAAATTGACAATCTGAAGGGTAGATATTATCCGAGAACGTTTTTGAGATCACTTATTTCGCTAGAACCCAGAGAAATGGAAGAGTTGGTTATTTCGATGACAGAACTATTGTATCAAATCTCTGTCTTCTATTGATGCAAAATAATTTCTATTATTCGGGAGTGAACGTTAACAAGGCTCGTTGCTATCATTTATACTTAATTTTAGCAGTACTGGTTTAGAAGCGAGTGTGTGTACGTGGGGAGGGGGGGAGGTATTCCGGGCCTGAAGAAAAAGTGCGTGTATAATAGAAGACATTTGGGAAGAGGCTCTCCAAAGCATGTAGCAACCTGTACATGGTTCAAAATTCAAACAGTAGTATTTATTAATTGTGTCATTAAATGTTTTATTTGTTTACTAGTAAAATAAATCATTTTTATAAATAAAAATGCCTAGTCGAAAAAGGGTTGTTCCCCTGCTGATTTAGGGTAGGGACGCCTGTGGTCTGGACAACCGACGACAACAACTTTCCGAGGCCGCGACCAAAGCGTGAGCGATGTTTTCTCCTTCGCCGCGACCTTTCGCGCCGAGCGCCTTCGCACGAAACCTGATCGATCCCCGGACCGTTGCTTCCGCGAAGCGCGCCGCCCAACGGTACCGGCACGCGGAAACCAAACCGCGCCGCCGCTGGACCCGATCGCGGCGACGTCCGCGGAGGCAGGAATGAGGCGCTGGAGCGACGCCGGCTCGCCAGTCGCAGCTTGTTTGCGCTGCAGGAAAAAAGCCGCTATTTCGATGTGTTTGGAGACGCTGTGTGTGGGAGGTCGTGGGGCTTCCGCTTCCTTCCCCCAGGATTCGTCAATTGATTGGTAGTGGTTCCGGGCGCGTCATTAGCCCTGCGGAGTTCATTAGCCCGTAAGTGTAGTACATGCTTTTTCTTCTTCGAGATGTGGCTGTGATCTTCCCCCGCTAGATGGCGAGATCCGGCGCCGACGTACAGTCGGCTAGCGGGATTTCCCTAACCATCTCCCACCAGCGGGGCACCGCCCCTGCCGGGAGAAGGATCTAAGCTCCTGACCGGTCTCCCGGCATGTGTGGTAGTGCAGTGCAGGTTAATGTGTGTAAGGGGCGAGGATAGGACGAGGAAGAAGAAGGAAAGATCGCGCGCGGTCTGAGGCCCGATTGTGAGTGTATTGCTCCGGCATTCCCCCAGGAGCCGGTGATGCACGCTCACAGATATATGTACCTTTTACTAATTTTCTATTCTATCGGAAATTATTCAGTTGAAGACGTTATAAACGACCATAAATCAACCAATAAAAATGAATTTTAAATTCTGCATAAACATACTCTCTGTTATTTCAGTAATATAGATAGTTTTCCGACTCTCACACGCAACCAAACTTTATCAGCAATCATACGTTATTCTTTTGCATTCATACAGTATATTGGATGATCTTCAGCTCTAAATATTTTAGTTAATCACGTCTTTTACTTGAAAAACTTTTGATCACTAATTATGAAATAATTATTCAAAAATTAGAAGCTCACTTTGATGTTAAGAAAGTAAGCTTGTGATAAATTGTCCCTTGCTAGTCAGGATAATGTGTTCCAAATACTGCAACAGTTGAGATATATTCTCGTTTGTTTCTTTTGAAGGAAGAGATTTCTCCTATTCCTGACTATCAAAATGATTGTCGATATGAATCGCATGCGCTTAGTTTGAATTGATTTGCAAGTGATTGCTGAAGTGTTAGTAGGGTAGAAATTGCAATATATGTTACATAGTCGTTCCTATCATTGCGAAAAAGTGTGTGCTGTTGTAAGTTAACAGTTCCTCGTAAAATGAAGACTTTATATTAAACATAATTTTATATAAATTCATTTTATTAAAAATGGTAAAATTCCTTGCATAAGTTGTAAGAAACATTTTCATACAAAATGTTGGTTATTTAAAAATAATGATGTCATTTTCCTCTTATTTTCAATTTTTTAGGACATTTTCCTCTTACTTTTAAGTCTTTTTAAAGGTAATTTTCAAAGAATTTTTGGTTATCAGAATCTGAGTCCTGGTCATAATTAATTACATATAGAATGTTTCTGCAATAGTCTTATTGCAACGCTGTTAAATATCATTTAACTTATTATAATGTATCAATTGTTAAAGGAACTTCCGATAAGTGTGAACTCTGAACGTATCTCGATTTGAATTATCGGCTGTCGAATTTGTGTCCTCGAAATGTCAATTTATGAATAAGAAATTATCACATCTTACATTGTCCAATAAGGAGGTTTTGTGCCAGTTCGTGTTAACTTCGAAAAATTAAAAAACAACCCATTCATTTTACCTAATCGTCTCCGTAGATTTGCCTTATATAATTACACGGTGTTTTCCTGAGTATCACAATTCATGTTATCACATAGTTTGTAATAACTTGCTGTTGATATGATAAATACATCTTCCCTAGGAAGTGTGTTGATGATTACACTCATTGTGCAATTCATTTATCTTATATTTTGAGTATGATAATGCTACCCACCTTCAGCACTAGTCTGTAGTACAACACAAACCGCAATTGCATGGAATATGCGCAGCCAAACGCAGAAAAAACAATAAAATAATAAAGGCATTACCGTGCCTACTAATACCTTCTTGCTCGTCAATGAATTGAGTCTAGTGAGAATTTGAGTGATGTGCGAAGCGGGCCGATTCGCCGTACTGTAGATGTCAGTGCCGAATGCACAGTGGATGTGACTGATGTGTAACATCCTCAACTTTTCCACTTCTTAAAACTTTTCAGCTAAGTATATGTTTCTCTTCCTCAGAGTCATGTCTTTGAACCTTCAATATCTTACGTTATTTCCATGCGTGTTCCAACTGGCGTTTGTGACATCCCTGAGTATGACTTTCCGAGATACAACCCTTACACCGTGACGTTACGTTACCGAGGTCGTTGAACTCACGGTTGTGAGCTGTGTGAAGGCTGCCTTTAGTTTCGCCGCTGGTGATGCGATTCAGTGGTTACATCACAGCCTTCTCATTAGCTCTTCTGTATCTCTCCTCCATAAACTCATCCCCATAGTTTTCATTGAGCACTGCTCTTTCAGTAGCAAACGTTGGAATCCCAGTGGTCTCTGATTCGATGCAATGTCAGACAACTGCCCCTAGACAATTTTCCTCCTGATACAGCCTGTCGCCATACCAGGTTATAATAACGAGCAATTGGTTACCAGTGTGGACGAAGAGCTCCGAAAGAACAATTTTTTTCTTAAAACTGTGTTATATAGTGTGATTTCCTGTAGAACAATATAGTTCTGAAACTGCATCGCGATAATTATAATACAACCATTTTCACCTGGAAAGGTGCGTCATGACGGGTACTTAGTTTGTGGCAGTGAATGAATTACGTGTGATATGAAATGTGTGGCTTAAAACTTATTGTGCTTTCAAAAAACTTCGTTTAACTTCTTTTCGAATGAGCCAGAACACAGCGGTGAATACACTTCAAAATAAAGCATTAAATGTGTGTATTTGTATTGTTTATATTTCACATGTATATTTATTTTATTACTTTACTTATAGAACAGCTGCGAATAGACAATATTAAAGCATCAGATATGTACGTTTTTATTATTTGTGTTTCACATGTATTTTTGTTTTATTACCTTATTTATGACGGCAACGCCAAATTGGCAATTCTCAGAGGAAATTCACTTCATATCTATATTGCTAATTAGAGCACATATTAGTAATAATTCTATAGTTCCAAGAAACCTGATATCTTGGTGATGTAACGACATGATCGCAACTCATGCCCACCGCGCAGGATACACCTCTGCTGCGTTCGCTCAGAAGAGGAAGAAGAGTTGGGGTAAAACTAAGTTGTTTTGGTACAGTCCTAGTTCATACACAGAATCCACTTTTGAGTTCCAGAAAAACAGCATATTTTTGTTCCAAGAGAAGATAGAGATTCTCTTATCAATTGTATACTCCAGAAAATCTTGCAAATGGTTTATTCAATTCTGCAGTTAACATTTCAAACCTTGTCCTGCGTGTTCATCGTGTGGAATCAACCGCTAGACGAGCTTCCTTAAATTAGTGCAATCGACATTTTATGCATATATCATCATTTTCAGAATTTCAAGTTGTTAAATTCAGAAATTTAGACCTATGAATATAAATGTAATAGAACACATTCATACTTAATTTTAGTAATTTGACTTATAATGATAAGAAAGGGGAAATTAAAAAAAAGTATTTGCGGTTTTGAAATTTTCACTTTCAAGAATATTAAGCGGTCAGCTGAGTACGTTCTTTTACAAGGTCCTCCTCAAACAACCCACTTGTGCAACCTGCGTCGGCGGAGTTGGCAGACTCGTCCCTGTCCTGGGGGCTATTCGTGGTTCTTGAACCGTAGGCTATTACCATAAAGAAAGCGGATGCGATTAATTCAAGTTGTTTGTGTGGAGAGCTGCGGCTTGGAGGAAGCACACGAAACTAACCGTCGACCTTCTGTCCGTCGCCACTCGCCTCTGCCGGCTTCTTACTCGCGCCCACTCAAGGAGGAAGAGCGCGTGGAAAATATCAGTAGGCCCCAGTAAATCGGGCCAAAGCATTTTTTTATCCCTACATTATAAACGACCTTTTCTGTTGCCAGAAATCGTTCATAAAACGGCATTTTACGGCACAAATGATGACGTATTCGCATTTCAAGGCACGAACCATTGCGTCATCACATGTTCAGCCAATCGCAGCTAGAGAATCAGGGGGAGGTAGCGGTGAAAGGAACAACCGATCACAGTTTTCTCCCACAGATGTCAAACACCCGATACGTCACAAGAACTTTGTTTCGCAAAATTAAGTATATTTCTCTTTCTTTAAATTTATAATGCTCTTATAAATGTATAATGCATTATACACGTGCTAAAAAAATGGCATATGCAATTAGTTGATAATGTTGCGTTATTGCATTCGTACAAATTGTAAAAATCGCTCCTAACGCCGCTCGTTTTCAAAACGTGTCCTCTTGCAATAAAGATTAACATTATAAACTAATTGCGTCAGCTACTATTAATGTGAGCTTCTGTTTTTATTCCCTATTCGGCAATGAATGTTCACTAGTGGCCTACAGCAGCAGAAATGATGCTGAACAAAACTACACAAAATGGTTTTCCGACGAGAACCATGCACACTGCCCACGAAGAACTGATAAAATACTCTCTTTTAGCACTGTAATAAATTGAAGATTTAACAAGAATTATTCACACATTCTGTAACACCAAAGTGAACGTGTACTATGTGTATACTACTACGTATACTATATACCATGGATGTCTAACATGCAAGACCTTATGGCCACAACTGGAATCTTTAATACGGTTACGTGCCTTAATTAAATTATCTCATGCGGGGATGAACATTCGCGAAATATATACAACGAGCAGTGTGTATGCTGTTTGAATTTGAAATAATTCTGAAAGCATAAAGAACTTAATTTAGTGTTCAATTCATTTAAATGGACGTTCCATTTAAGGTTTGACTGAATTGAAAGACCTAAAAATGTTGTTACATTAACATCAGTCTATGGCACACCGTTCATTTTCAGTGAAGTGCAGAGCTGATTATTTGAAATGGAAAACTGCATTGAACCAGTATTCTTTTCATTAACTAATAATTTGTTATTACGGAACCAATTTGAAATATCTGATATTATGCTATTTACGGTTTCTTTATTGCAAAGAATATTCGTATCGTCCGCAAAGAGCACTGTTCTTCTGTTTCTAATCGTCGAGGGCATATCGTTTACGTATAGACTAACCTTTTGCAGGCCACGCCACAATAAATGGCACATGCGGCACGCAGGCTGTCAATTAGACAACCCTACTATATACAATATTCATAGTGTGTACTCTGGCACTACAGCCCCATCAGATTATGGCCATGCCATGGCGTTTCACCATGACGGTCAGGGGTCGTGTGACCCGTAATAAGCAGGTTGCAAGTACGCCGTCGATTCATCTGTTTGACATTGTCTACCTGCGAGAAACTTTCACAATATCAATGTGCTATATGAACTGGAATATGACGGTACAATATGACAGCTATAATTTTTTGTCCCACGTTCTCTACAAAAAAAAATAGTTTGAAATTTTTAAAATATTACATGTTTATAAAGAGAATACACCTTTGGATGTGATGCGATAAAAACTTAATTGTTTGAATGCATTGAGTAGAATTACGAAACAAAATGTTCGCTTTGGAGGAGGGTCACCTGGATCGGTACCACTGCTTGCAAAACCGCCTGCACTTTCGTCACCTCGCAATAGCTGCCTGACTCACATCTAATGGAGATTTCCAAGAGTTAGTGTCCGTCCTCTTCACGAGTCAGAGCAGGGGAATGGAGAAACAAATACAAGGGCGGTTTTGTACTGTTGTTATTCAGTTGTCTTCTTAAAAAACAATTGACGTTCAAGAATTTGTATATCGTTCTCAGAGAAATTGATATATTGTTTATTACGAGAGCTAAAAGAAAAGGTGTCCTGATATTTCTGGCAAGTTTTACTACAGAGGTGATCATGAAACGATCTATCCAGTGGATTTTTTGTTCTCATAATGTTTATCATATTGTGTAAAATATATTTGCTTATCACATCATTAAGGAATTCTGTCGACAATATAACAAGTTCTTGAAAGGCACCGACAGGCGTTATGGCACTGACACACCCTGGGGAGGCCGAGTTACCCCTCCGGGCAATCTCGAATGCCTGCGGCCGCAGCCCGGCAGGCGAAACTGAGGCAAAAGAAAGCCACCTGCTCCTGATTGATTGATTCCGTGGGCGTCGAGTGCTAAGGTCACTAGACCCGAAAGTGAATTGCATGTTTTCCTCGGGAGATGGCGGTGCTCTCCCCCCGATGTATGGTGAGGCCTGGCGCCGACCTACGTCGGCTGGTGGGGTTTTCCCTTACCAGGTATCTCCCACCAGTAGTGCACCGCCCCACTCGAGAGAAGTTCTAAACCCCCGACTGGACTACCGGCATATGTGGTAGTGTAGTCCATGTAAGAGTATGTGAGAGGTGAGAATTCAACAAGGAAGAGGAAGGAAAGATCGCGAGGGTCCGTAGCGCGTGTGTTAGGGTACTTCCCCAGCAGTTGTGTGGTGATGATCGGAGAAACCACGGAAAACTACCGATCAGAACGTCCGGCCGCACCATTTCTCTTCCAGGCAGCCGCTGAATTCGACCTAGCTAGTGTGGACCGTCGGGAGTGGAACTGAGGACCTTCCGATCAGAGGATGAACCGCCTTTGCCGGTCTGCTCCCGATGTGCTTTGGGAGTCGTGGACGCGGTTACGGATCCTGTCATCTGCAGAGCAGCCCGGAGAAGTGCAGAAGCAGTGAAGGGCGAACGACGGACGGACCGGCGGCGGCCCCCCCCCCCCCCCAGCTCATAGCCTTTTCTTCACCCTTCCCAGAAGCCAACGGGCGGTAGGGAAAGCTATAGATAAAACTATGTAGCAGTTAAATCTGGGTGTAATTATAATTCAAAAGAGATGTTTCTATCAATTATGAAAGGAGGGTTGGAAAATACACGTGGACGCAAAATAACGAAATAGAGAAGAATTAAACTAAGAAATCAGTTCTAAAACTTGGCCTGGCCCCGCTTGGGCTGGCGCCGTTTCCGCGCGGTTCCGGCGCGCGCCTCGGGAGGTGGCGCGGCCTCCGCAGGTCATCGCCCCGCCGCACCGGCCGCCGCTCCGCGTGCTTGTGCCGCTCCTTGTGCCGGGCGTGCGCAGGGCGTGCGCGGGGCGTTTCGACGCGCTCGACCTTGCGCTCCTCCCCCCCCCCCCGGCCACGGGGTGCGACTGATGAGCGCGTCAATTCCTGAGATCATTACTCTCGTAAGTGTAGTGCAGGACTGATCTTCCCCCCCTGGATCCGTTCCCGACCTACCCGTGGGCTTGCGGGTTTATCCTCAACCAGGTATCTCCCACCAGCCGGGACAAGCTCTACCCTGCCGTCTGGTCTCCCTAATGTGCGATAGTGTACATGTGTGTGTGTGTAAGTCTGTGTGTAAGGGAGGGGTGAGGATGGGACAACAAAGAGGAAGGAATGATCGCGCATGGTCTGTGGCCCGTTTGTTAGGATACTGCTCCGTTTGGTTTGGTTGATTAGTGATTCCGTTAACTGCAAAGGTCATTAGTCCTGTAAGTTTAGCGCATGTTTTATGGTGGGAGGTGGTGGTGATCTTCTCTGGTGAATGGTGAGATCCAGCACAGACCTACCCATCGGCTAGCGGGATTTTCGCCAACCAGGTTCTCCCATCATAGGGCACTGCCCCAACTTCGAAAAGCTATTAGACTGTTTACCATGAATGGTAGTGCAATGCATGTAAGTGTAAGTAAGTAAGAAGAAGGATAGAATAAGGAATGGTAAAGAGGCTCTCGATTGGATGACAGGGCCCCCTCTCTTTTCAGCTCATGGCCTTGAAAGGAGTTCCTGTTTTAATGGAAGTATAGCTACCTACCTATACTGCGATTTATTGAAAGCTGCCTCTGGCAGGTCATCGGCTGTTACGGTGCTATGGGGACCTTCACGTCACTACAGTAATGTCATGTATGGAGGCGTTCAACCTTCCGTTTGGATGGCATCGAAACAGCTTTGACAAAATGTCAGGGCAATGTCGAAAACCCTGCCTTCTGCGGGAGCCGAACCCAGGGCCTTGCGGTCACAGGCACTGCAGCGCCATCAGTTGCTGCCCTGAGCCACCTGGGTGAGTGCGTGCGCGTGCGTGCGCGGGGCGTTTCGTCACGCTCGCCTTTCGGCTCGTCCGTCCGCCGCGCCGTCGCCCTCCCCTCCCCGACCGGAAGCGCGGGGGCGAGAGGTTAAAAGGGTGCGCACGGGGAGAGTCACGCAGTGCCCTTTGACCTCCGCCCCCGCCGACGCTGCGAATGCGCCCCGCCAATTGGCTCTTGGCCGCTCGCGCGCCTTTGAGCCACGCACGTGGCGACCGCGACGTGACCGCGACGTCGGCAAAGCAAGACGTCCCGCGCCCCAAGATTCAGAGAAGCCGGCTCTTTCTTGCTATTTATTGCTTCGTGGTACAACTTCAGTACCATCTGCCCACAACGCATTGCAATGCAGACTGCTTGCTTTGTGTGATGTGTTCAGCACAAGCCGAGATTTCCCACACGATTCCAATACTCTTGGTAGGCCGGGGACGATCTTTCAGAAAAATGCGTGCATGACTGTGAATGTGCCTTTGAGGACGTAATGTTTTGTATTAAGTGGTAACGTGGAAATGAAATTTCGTTTTGAAAAGTCATTCGCGCGTGTTATACCACAGTAAAAAAGGGCGTAGAGGAGATTTGAGCGCTATTCCCGTGTCGTCGTGGGAATTGTCAATTTGCGGCCGCTGGAGGCAGCGTGAAGGGGACGCCTTTGTGCGACGCACGTGACCCACGTCGGAAGAGTCCGACGGAGATGTTAGGCTCTTTTTCTTTCGGGCGAACATGTGCAGAGGGCGACTTTATGTTGCCAGTTATTGCTTCTTGGCACGTTATATTACACAGCACGCGTTTTTGTTTCAGCATTTGTGCGTGATTAACTGGCAAGAGGGTTTCAATGAACTTGGTGCGTTCTGCAGCAGCAGCGAAAGTGGGTTTGAAGAAAACTTCAAAAATTATTTTCCAAAACGTTGTACGCAACTGCTCATGAACAACAAATAAAATAATATAAATTACAAAGTCAATATTTTGACAAAATTAGTCTGCACGATTATTGGAATAAAGAAGTATAGTATACGTGTACAGCAAAGAGTTGTTTACATACCAAGAATATCAACAACGTTCCATAGCATGATATTATCTAATATTAATAGCATGGGGTCTCTTCTTGGCAGCTTTGCTGTCGCATGACGTCACCTGTGTCGTAAGCAGTGGCGAACTGAGTCTGAAACTTCAATCAGCAACACAATCAAATATTTGCACTTTTTGGTTAAAACCAGAACTGTTGTTTGTTTAATACAAAATATAATAAAAAACATTTTTGTATTTTTCCGAGTTCTTGTGCATCTAACGAAACCATAGAGCCCTCTCATGTATCCGGAAGCTTCTTAATTTTCTTTTCCTTTCTGCGCACATTGAAATGAGTAATATGGAGCTTTTTTGCATTGTTTGAGATCTCTGAATGTGTATTTTGGAACCTAATGTTTGGCATGAAGTGGAAACAAAATTAGATGAAAAAAGAAACCTTTTCAGCTTTCATGTGTAGTGATTATTTTAGTTGATACACCTTTCTTGTATGTGCTGAATGGTGCTCTGACGAATCTACGCATATCCAGAGATGCCAACTCCTCCTTGCTCTTTGTTACTGCTTGATGCAATCGAAGTACTTTCCATATGCGCGTGTACGTGGAGTGTTGCATTCTTTTGTGCGTAAACCGAAATAATATGAGATGACGTTGTACCGACGTTTCTCATAGACTTATCAAACGAAACAAATGTTTTAGGAAAATGGTGCCTACCTGTGAATTGTGCATTACAGAATAATGTTTTGTATTAAGCAGTAAATTAGAAATAACTTTTTGAAAAGTCGTTCATGCAAGTTTCTTCTGTTTTGCTTCAGAAAAATGTGAATATTTCAAAGTTATTCACGTGTGGGTAATAGTAAAAATCAATTTGCGCCCGCTGTGGGAGACATTATGAAACGGACGCCTTTGTTTGATGCACTTGCCCGTACGAGATGTCTGATAATGACGAACCAAGATGTGGCGCTCTTTTCTTCTGTGCACTCTTTTTATCACTTATTGCTTCTTTGTACAACTACAATATTATCTATACGAAACGCTTTTTTATGCATTGGTGCATTGTGTGATAGTGTGGTGTAAAGAAATAATGTGAATGAGATTACGGCGACTATTATTTCCAGTACGAACAATGTGTGTCTATAAAGAGCATTATGGTATATAACTTTTGTATTGGTGATAAATTTTGAAATAAAATTTGTTTTGAATCGTCATTCGTGCGTACTTTGTCTGTAATGAAAGTCATTTAGTAGAGCAATGAATTAAAAATTAACGACTACAGTGATTCCTATATATTTTAAGATCACGTTTGACGTCAAGCAAGTCTTTTAAGTTTTCGTGGTTCATTTTACTTTGCACTGTTGACTGAAAGTTTCTTTGCGCCGGGAAAGAAACGTAAAAAAGTTGTGGTTTCAGCTGAAACTAACATTGAAAATATTTACCTGTTTTAACACACAACCGAAGGATTTTTAAATGTCCTACATTAGTCAGCAAGAAGCGATGGCAGGGAAGTGACTGCAATTTATTTCAGGATATCTCAAAGATTCTGGTTGCTGTGGTGGTTCATAATATGTGTTCATTGAAATAAATTTTCATGAATTAGGTATTCTCGTGTTAGAAGTTTGATAGTAAACTGATTTGCCCCAAGAGGTGGTATGGTATCGAGATATTATACTCTGGGGAGACGCATCTTACCTCCACAAGTATGTCTGCTGCTCGAGAAACACTCCTTGCAGCGTTTGCGAAGAAAATAGCTGTAAACGTTGTATCTTCATTATTTTATTAGCTTAAGCTGTTAGTGATATTTTGTTTTATCTTCTAGAACTGACAACTTGAGTACACCATCTCAAATAAAAAGTAAAGTACTCTTGATTGGATATAAGATGTTTTTCTTTCCGTTAGTATAATCTATTTCTGTGTGTTGCGCGCTCAGAGATGAGGGAACCAAAATGTATTGATTGGTTGGTTGATCGATTGATGTTTCCGGGCACGCCAACGGCTGTGATAATTAGTCCCGCTAGCGCAGTGAATGTTGAAGGTGTCTAGGTGGCGGTGTCGCTTCCCCGCTAGTGACAAGCGCAACCTCCACTACGGATTGCGGGCCCCTCCCCCTCGAGGTGCCTTCTCCTCCAGACGGGACAGTGCACACGAGAGAGAACGTGCGTGAACGGGCGGGGGCAAAAATGAGGAAGGAAAGATCGCGCGCGATGATTGGGGAAATCACGGAAACGACCAATAAGAGCAGCCGGCCGCTAGAATGCTCGAGACAGCGGCTGAATTCGACCTAGATATAGCTCTTGTCTAAACTCTGCCACTCGTCCCCGAGGAGCTGCTTATTATAATTCAAGTCCTGCCACATACGTTTGTGGAAACTGTGGAAAGCAGAACATCACAGGAACTAAACCATTCGTCAGCATGCCCCAATCAGAGTGAGAAACAGTACGAAAAAATATTTATGTTACTGTAATTTTTTTAGACAGTGATCTCCATGACCCTTGGGCATCTATCAACGAGTAAGCACATCGACACTTACTTTCACTTTGGCCGAGAACGGAAAACGAAGCGTTGCCGATATCAACTCCAGAGCTCCGGCTTTCAAAATAAGAAACAAACTGGATCTTATCGATTGGGCCAACTGGACTCGAAAGTCCTCTTGTCACATGACATAAATAACATCTGACAAATGACCGAGATAAAGAAGAGAGAGTTATTTTGAAGTTGCAATGCTAAAATGTCCCTGGACTTGGGGTGAGGAGATGGTGTTGGGTCCGCGCCAAGACCTTTTGGTTGGTTAGCACATGAATCAAGGAGTGGAAACGCTCTTTAGTCTGAGATTCGTAACTCGAAGGGAAAGAATAAAGAACACTCTTCGCTCCGCACATAAGTATTATTGAGCAGGAAAGAACTCGGCCTTCACAGTCTGGTCTCGCGTGCCAGTCTGTTGTATTGGCGCTTATGTGTCGATTGCGCTGCTTAACTGGTAATTCCATGTAATTTTCATTCTACCTCACCCGTCGTTGCAACCACGCCCTTTCTGTGAACTCGCGTCGTAAACTATATTAAGTACTCGAGAGCTCTCGTGCCGGTTGGATTAACATCAAAATATCACGATAACTGTAGCTTTAATATTACTACCTTCTTACATCATGAACTGTACTATGAAAAAGGAAAGTTCGGGGTAAATAGCCAAGAGTTTCTCCTCATGCTCATTATATGCGGCGTGCAATTTGCGAATATTGTTAGCTTAAATCACTGGAAACCTTTTAAATGGTTGTTCTTATCATGATTATTACAACCCCCGTTACCTCTAAATGTATAACACAATATCTGTATTGCAAAGTTATTAGCGGTATTCAATATTCCTTTTAAAGTTTGGGAAAGGAGGTGAAAGAATACATTTCTCCCCATTGTACGTCACTCACAGTTTAACTGTTTTGGAGATGATTAAATAGCAATATACAATGAACCCGGAGAACTACATTACTTGGCCTACTTTATATTTACAAGGCTTATTTTTATATTTTCTCTTGGGAAGTAATTTGTTAAACTATTACTGAGGCCAAAGAATATTTCAGGTTACGGCTGAAGAAGCTTTACTTCGCAAGAAGAAACACGATTATAATCGTGCGCCAGAAAATGATTTTTCAACAGAAACACTTGCGGGGCCTTGGTAAAGAAGAAGGGTTGAAATATTGATTCTACATGTATTATACTACTTCTTCAAACGTGGTATAGTCTTGATCCACGCTTTGTGGGGTCGTCGATTGACGGTAAAATGAATGTCTGTCTGTCCGTCCTTGAACAACGCTAGTACCTAAACAGATTTTCTCCAAAACTGATATTCCGTGATCGATTTAAAGTAACTCGAGGTCCTGCGAATTTGAAACGGATATCTTTTATTTTTGGGAGTACTTAACATCGAGATTGAAAAACATTTTCTAAAAACGGCTCAAAATATTTTTTTTGTTGCAAAAAAGATTGGAACCGGTCTCACTTTCAGTGTAATACCTGATTTTTTGAAACTTGCAAAAGTTACTGTTTTCGGTGTATTCTGACAACTATAATATAGAAGATACATATTTTTTACGACAGGTCTTGAAATAAGTTCCTTATCAATTTTTCGAAAATGTCTGCTTTTCCATGATTTTGTGTGAACTTTTCTGCATTCCTTGCGGTTGGGTTTGCTAAAGTATATCCGACATTTTTGCCAGCTTCTGCGTCATAAGGACATAGACTGTCGTCCGGACATGCGATTTAGAGCGATGGATCAGAGCTATGGATAAAAGACCTAGGGATGCAGTATTTCTACCAGGGTGCAAGTTGAGGAAGGGGAGTGCCGAAAATTGTTCCCGCCTAGAACGTATGATGAATCCAGGTGAAAATGTAGCAATTGTTTGATTGCCAGTGACACAATTATCATTTAGTCTACCTACGAATCCCATTTAATATTTCCAAACGGAAATGTTTAAACAAGGAATCTTAAAGAAGATAGTTGAAATTTGTTTTCAGAATTTACTTATATTGTACTAATGGTTCTCCTTTCAGTCGTCATTGGGTCGATTCCATACACATACACCCTTGAAGTTTTGACGTTCCTGGAGAAAATTGAAATTCGTACCTGGATTTCATAATAAATACTCTGATTTAAACGGGAATGTGCACACTGTCATCCAATCGGGAGGCTCGGTACGAGTTACATTTTTCGTATTGAAGCCCCGGACTGGATATCACTGTCCCCCTCTCCTTGCAGCTCTCGACCTTCAAGTGCCACTATGTTTAAATTGGAGTATAGTAGTGGTTTTTCATACCAGCGCGTTCCCCATCTGAACCATCATTCGATTCCCAATCACCTCTTAACATCATTAATCCCTCGTTATCGCCCACATTGGCATACATTTAGTAGAAGTCTTCGGCATCCGACACTTGTGTGAAAAAGGAGATCAAAAATGCCCTAAGTCTCCTCTCTCGCCAAAGCTCAATCTGGCTATCATATGATATTTTTAAAATTAATTTTATTATTATCTCTTTCATGAAAAACTTTAAACATTTTCTTCACTGATATGGTTGTGATGTTGAAATACAACACGTATAGTTTTGAAGAAATTGAATATGAGAGATGTCTTCCAGCTTCACTGGAAAATGGACTGGACATGGGACTCGTTTATTTTCAGCGATGAAAATATTCTTTTGTGCATTTATTGCAAGGAGTTGCCAAAATTTTACAGTATCTACGTTTTGTTACTGTACTAGCAAAACACGAAGAAGAAAGATGTCTTCGAAACTAGATCGAGAGAACGGCCGTGAGTTAATGTGAAAATACCCTTTGGATGGGCGCCAAATTCTCTTGAGCGTAGGCGCATTACCTAAATCGTGCCAACTCTGCCAGTTCTAGCATCCAAGATGAAGTCAAATGTTCTGTAAGACGTAGCGCCGTTTCTACATCTGTTCGAAAATGTTTTAGTGAAATCGCATAGTGATTGAATACATTTATGAAACAAATATTGGAAGAATGAGACGTTTTACAGTTTGATAATATTCTATAGAAATAAATCCATACTCCTTCTTACCATAGTCTAAATCAACGAAATCGAACTATGTATTATTGATAATGTAGCATTTAAGTTAAAATGGTTTCATGAATATATCTGAGGATAATTTTGATAGGATTGTCTAGTGTGTGTGTGTGTGTGTGTGTGTATGTGTGTTTGTCTCGCGTTCTCAGCCGTCGCTCACCTTTAGTTTTAATTTTTTTTGTTTCTTTTTGTGTTACTTGTTTAGAAAGAGTAGTGCCTGTCTGGAATTAACAACACCCATTTCTGAACTGTCGAACCAATGTAATACGGAAGTTATTTTACACCGACAGTAATGATTTTTTTCTTTCTGCAACAAAGTTAAGAAGCCATGTCACTCATACGTTATCAATTGTCTGGTTTGTAAGCCATACGATGAAAATGAAAAAAAAAATCCTCTTGACTTCTTCCATTTCTCAAAGTATATCTCTATTGCAGTAACCGTGTGCTTTTAACGAAGAAGAGCCACTATCTTAGAAGCCTGCCGTAGCGTCTGTGTCACATGTGCACCGATAACGATTTTTTGTCTCGTTTGAGAACGGAGCGGGAAGATCCGAGTTCCCTGCCGCTTCATTTCAGCTTCTTCTGGGCACGAAACCTCGCCCGGAGGTGCAACAAACTCATTTTAAGCGGATTGAAAGTGACTACATTCTACGCTCCTCGATAATGAGGCCGTAAACACCGCTTTGTTAACGTTTGTTTGTGGATTCACATATATAGATTTTCGACATGCATTTTGCATATCTTTACAACCCACTGAAAAGCACTCTTGGTCGGAATACGTTCCTGGATTATGAGCTATTTTATATATTTTTTATTGATGTCTACTTTTTTTGCGAAATTTTAATTTTAATTTTAATTTTACTCTAGTTCTGAGGCAAATAGTATGCTACTAGCGTGATTCATCAGTTATACTTTTGAAATGCCAGTGAATTAAAAAAACAAATAACTCGTCGAAATTTGAATGTGATTTCTACCAAAAGTATTCAAATTCCGAAATCTAACGACACATGTCCTTATTATTATTCGTTGTATAGTATTATGAAATGTGCAAATTAAATACGAGTACTATGAACTATTATAATGTTATAAAATGTTATACACCTCTTAGCGTACAGATACATCCACAAGTGCAATGTATTAATTTGAAAGGAACCACACAGTGTTTAACTACAATATTAGTCCTCTTGCTATTATTTGTAAGGTTGTAGTAGTTTCATCGGTGGCGTTTGTGTTGCAGGTAATAACCACATCTCCTTCAGCATTCAAGGGAAGGTACAGGCTTTTTTTTTCATAAAAAATGTAGTAGACATAGAGAGAGAAGTTGCAGTCGGCTCTGAGTATAGTAAACTCGGATGGAGTCCATTTAGTGAACGGAAGTCACTGGTCGTGATCCTCGTACATTCCATAAAATTCAACGCGATTCAATTGTAGAGAAGTCTCCAGATCCGCAACAGGAGAAGAGGAAATGCAACTTCCAGGGACAAACTTGTTCGGCTCAGGGGCGCGAAAGTGTTTCGGGCGGAGGTTTCTTTGTCGCATGTGCTGCGTATGAAAGGCAGGAACTCATGTGCATTGTCGGAGGTTTCACGACTTTTGTATTCTAAAACAGGGGTGTTCCACTTGTAGGGCCTCAAGCCACCCTGAAACTTTAATATGGTTGCAGGCCATATTTTACTTACTCGGGCGATCCACACCTGCTTTCCCTATACTGTTGGTCTCAGCAGTTCTGGAACGGGGTGGGGGGAGGAGAACCATACGTGATAGCAGACCGAACCATGCATAACGTAGTGAACACATTGGAATGGTTTTGAATTTCTAAATTTACTAGAAAAAATCCATAAATCTACACCTAACCTGTTCCTACATTAAAAGATATGTTGGCGTCGGCAGGGTGCGCACACTATGTATAAATAAACGAAATTTTCACGTTTCCCTGATGAACGGACTCACACACAAATGTTGTAGGACCCAAAGACTTGACACATGTTTCTCTATGTATGTCGACGCTCTGAATCCGAATCTGAAGCCAGTGTTTGTATCTCGAAGAACCGCCGTGAAATTGTAGGTTGTGTATTTCACAGTGTTTTGTGCAAATAAAAAAAAACTGTAGCGTGGTGGGGCAATGCTCGCGTCAGTTTCTCATTCAGCGCGGCGACATACGCAGAGAAACAGGTCTCCAGTCATCAGGTTTGACAACAACCCCTGAAAATAAATAATACAATTTCACTGTAGTTTTAAGCGATTTTAAAAATTGGTGGGTGGTGGCGCAGTTCTGGCTTCAGATTCGGATTGAGCCCGTCGAAATACATAGAAAAACATGTGGCAACTCTTTGAGTCTGACAACAATGGTGTGTGTGCGTGTGTGTGTGTCACAATAGATGGCATCGCTATCCGCCAGTTGGACAATCGTGTTCTAAAATATTTTGTGTGTGCGCTGTAGAATCGAGTATTAATAAGAAACTTTACCGAGTAAACAGAAATATAAATTATTATTTTAAATTTCTTGGATATATTGAAATTTCGATTTCGCAGTGTTTGAATTTTTCACTGAACATGTGTAATGACCATCAATAATCTAGAAAGAATTAGTTTATTATCACATTATAGGATACAGGGAACGAAATATGCGAGCTAGCAGAGGTTCGCTGTGACCGGAGTCGACTGTAGACACGATTCGCACAAATCGCTTGGAAGTGCAGATTAACTTCCCTTTTGCTCATACTGTCACGTACTTGCTTCGTTGTCTGCAAGTTTGCAGTTGTCTGCTTGTTTGTCTGCATCCCTAGCACTTCATGGAGCGTCTTTGAATGTCCCGTCTTAATTCGTACGTTGAACGAGTGGGGATGAGACTTGGTGCGCCATGTACTGCCCAGCTTCAGCGACACTTAGGCGTGGCCTGGTTCCCTTCCTCTAACCCCTCCAGGCGCGATTCGAGAACTGTGCTCCAACTGAATCGCTTTGTGCAGAAACTCGCCATGTGCGCTCTCAACGATTTTTTAGGAGAAGAAAAGAACTGATTTACTTTACATCCGATTCCGTATCAAATGAAAATTTTAATCGGATGTTACACCCACAGTTCGCGGCGAATAAGATGGATTGTTATGCCAGTCGACGCGTATAATTCATAATATCATGTGATCAACATATCTCAAAATCTGTATTAAAAATGTGCATGAGAAGTTTCTGCATCAAGCGATTCAACTAAGTCGGAAGATAGGTTTTGGCTCACGAGACACACCCTAGCACGGGTGGCATATAGAGTATTGTCCAACCCTGGGAGGGAGATATCTGTAGGTACCGAAATGAGCAATAACGTTAACGACGAAGACATTCATACGAATTTCACATTGTTTGAGAACACAGATTAGTTTCTATTTTGCACGTACTTCTCGCTGGCTATTCGCAAATAATGACTCTGGAAAGAATTAAGGTTACAAGTAACACGATTTGGAAAAAATAACTTGATTGTTTACATTTAATTAATAAATAATGCCAGGACGGGTTGTAAATTGTTGAAAGTTGTATTTCCTTAATGTTGCCGTGATGAAATCTGAACTTTTCGGCAGTTAAAGTTTGTTTCCTTTGTATATATTAATCTGCTGCGTCTGCTTCAATTCCGCGTGCATTCCCCACGAATCAACGCCATCGTTGTCTCCTCTTAAAACGCAGCTTTGTTGAAGATGTTGCGCTGGCAGGGATGATCCAGGAAGGATGACAGAAGTTACAAACTGTGAGTGAGGTTGAACAGGCGCGCGCCGACTCGTGCACATGTTTCCCAGCGGCCGGGGGGGGGGCGGAGGGGGGGGGGGGGCAACAAAAATGCGGCGCGTGGTCTTCTGTCGCTGGAGAGGGGGGGGGCTCCTCCCATCCCGTCTTCCGAGGACTCTGCCTAGGAATCATGACTCGATGGACAGAGCCCGGCGGTAGGAAGGTCTGTATCAGGCGAGAAGTGGATTAACGCTGTGATTGATTTATACAATTGTAGGTCCTGCAACGCGCTCCAAATTAGTTATTAATTTCATTGAAATAGTTAAATAATAATAATGTAATTTAATAATTATTCCCGAGGCCATTCCGTCGCGTCCCGCCAGAAATCAAGCCTCGGATACACGACATCGACCCCTTTTGAATTGAGTGGAATAGAATTAATGCCTTATTTTACGTGGCGAGACAGGCCATGAGGACCGCTCTTCTTAATTTCGCTACGCTCCTTTTACCAACTAGCGGAGAAAGAAGGTATTTGTTCGGCGACGAAACAGACGATTTGAATTTAGCTCAGAGGCTTCATTTAGACTAGAGCATCTATTACATGCAGTAAATCTAACATGGGACAGCCGGCTTTGCTTCCCTTCCGAAGAAAAGAGTACGAAGGATTTTTCGCCCTTAAAAAATCCACGGCTTCCAACGGGTTTAAACTCTGGACCGCTGGTTGCAACCCGGAGTATACTTTATAATCAACCGACCCATAACATCTTAAGACTGAATTAGAGAAATAATAATAATAATAATAATAATAATAATAATAATAATAATAATAATAATAATAATAATAATAATAATAATAATAATAATAATAATAATAATTTATATCTGCAAATGAGGGTACTCTCAGTGGCAGTTAAGCAAAACTAGAAAGTAAAAAAATAAAAATTAAAAGAAACAAAATATACAAATATTAAAAAAGATAAATAATACAATTAAACAAACAAAAATAAATAAAAACTGTTACGAACTGGCTGAGATGGCTCAGGTTATGAACTGTTTACACTACAGTGTTTCTAATCGGGAGGTCCGTGGATTCGAGTCCCGTCTATGGCAGCGGATTTTCGTCGCTAGGTTTGTAGCGAGATGCTTCAAGTTGCCAGCTGGTAAGATCAGTAGTTTTGTGAGGTTTCTTCGATCAGTACGTGGACAATGCCTTGATGTACCACGTATGTGCACTACGCTATTACACTAGTGCAGAGCGGCACGGGTTCCACTTCTGCGGCGATGCTCCATTGACGGAAATACCTGGAAGGGAAAACACTCGCAATCCGACATGTAGGACGGCGCCCAATATAATCTTCCAGCTCAGGAGGGCCAACGCCATTTCCCGAGTTAGAACATGTGTTGCCCTTACGGGACTATCGATCATTGCTGTTCACGCATCCGAAAACACAAAACAACAAAGCAATCACATCGAGATAGCAAACCGAATTCCCTGAACAGTGCCATCTGGATAGCAAACCCAACCTACCGCTAACGCATGTTTGAAAAACCTTTTTTGTGAGTTTCACAGGCTACTCGTAATACTCGACTACCTACGGTAGGTGGCAATGTGACCTCCGCTCGTCACTTCTATGTATCCGTTGAATCCGAAACGCGAGGGATAATTGATACTAATTTACATATGCTTTCGCCAGTGATAATGGTATTCCTATTTTACGTCTTTTGACCATTCTGTGCCTTTCCCCCTCCGAGTAAGACTTGGCATTACTCCAGATGCATCAACCTTGGCATCGCCCTTGCATTGCAAATTATAATCATAAGTGTATCAACGAAGCAAAAGACAATACGTTTAGAAAATGGTGCTGAAGGGTAAGATGGCATAGAAGCATATCATATTTCGTTTCTATCCGTGGTTAACAGCATTCGAAAAGCTTCCTCAATAGCTCGAAAGGGTCCCAGCATATTTCGTATGTTTACATAAGGCTTTTGAACAGTCGTAATGAAACTTGAATATTTCTTGTAGAAAACATGTCCCAAGTAACAAATGTTGTCGATTTACTTTCAAGCTTTTAAGCAAATGAAAACATTTTTAATCTCCGAGGTAGACATTGCCAAATGTTTCTAGTTTGGAAAAAAATAGTTATTTTAACAGCCAATCACAGAGAAACTTTAGATCTTTGATGAGTCCAGATTGTGTAATGGCCGTGACAACCTTGTGTATACGCCATTTTCTGTTAGTTGGACTTTGAAACACGGAACACCTGTGTTATCGTTAAGCAGCATGTTCTCAGACTGTCACATGCCCAGTAGTTTAATGGAAATACTTAAACGCGATAGCCGTAAGACTCGTCATTCAGATGCCCTGATTGTCGAGATGGTTCACAAGAAAGTTAAGTTGTTCTACTTGTTTAGTTGTTGTCTGGTCGCATTCCGAGAACGAAAAACTCGTTTGTTGGAGAAAAATAAAACAATGATGAATCACAGTTTAGAGGATTCGTTTCATCTTTGGATTCGATTCCCTTCTCCTTGAGACAATGAGGTAGACTGCCTTTTACCGAACACACCTGCCTCTTTTCTCATAAATATAAAAAAAAAAATATTGTACCAAAAGTGGAAAATGTCATGTTTTTAAAATTACTAACGAGATAAGAAATACGTACATATTTACATTACATTTAATTATTTTGAGCTGAATTAATGGGATATTCTTTATCTAGACGTATGTTCTCTTTCTTGTGCTGAAGGGACCTTTGACTTATTCTCCATCTTCGCGAGGAGGAATTATTCGCCCAGAGCATATGTTCTTTCTGACAAGAACCATTAGGATATTTCACCAGGTTTCGGATCAAGTTTCCTAATATTTTTCGTTGCTGCCTTCTGCCCATCACTATCCGCTGAAGGCACATGGATCACTCCTTTCGTGAGGTATTTTGAATATTGGAATTATTGTCTGCATATTTTCTATTTGAACCTTGAAATGACGAAGAAAGGTGCAAGTTTGGTTGAAAACGAGCTTTTACAAGAAGTCTAAGAACCAGATGTGGAAGTACTGTTGTCGATTAATGAAATCCCTGTCCTACAGAATGTAAATAAGAGTAGCCAGTGGCATTGAGCGCCGAGGGAAGGAGGGAAGGGCGCCGGTTGGTTTTGCTCCCGCGCCCGCGCGCCCTCCCGGTCAACGAGTTGGTCCCCCGCTCTGAAGGAGCCCCCCCCCCCTCTGGCTTAGAAATTATGTCCGTCCACTGGCAGGGCGGGTCATGGCTGTTGAGCCAGAAACAGATTAAATAGCAAAGTAGTCAGAAGAAGTAATTTGAAAAACTACCCGTGTATGACGTACCACCCGTATTTCGTGTGGTCCACCGGGGGAGATGGTGTCGGAATGATTGATTAGAGATTTCCGAGGGCATCAACTGCTAAGATCATTACTTCCGTGAGTGTTCTGGTACATTTATCTTCCATCTGAGGGCCACCGCCCAGCCGGGACAGCTCTAAGCTCCCTACTGGTTTCCCGGCACGTGTGACAGTGTAGTGCATGTACGTAAGGGGAGAGGATATGGCCAGAGGGGGAAAGTAAATATCGCGCGCCGTCCGTGGCCCGTTTGTTAGGGTTCTGCTCCGGCATTCACCTGCTGTTGATCGGAGAAATTCTCCTTCAGACAGCGGCTGAATTCGACCTAGCAATCGAGGTAGTGTAGAAAATCCTACCTCCGTCTGGGCTCGAATCCAAGGACCCCCCGGTCAGGCGCACCGCAGCGATATCAATTGACGCCCTGATTGGCGTAAGGTGAAGGGAGAAGTAACATGTGTAATACTTCCCCCGAGCGTCACCTGATCTTCGCGTGCGAAGCCCTTGTGTGAAGAACCCCGCATATTCGCTCTCCTGCTCTTTAGTCGTCACCGCGAAGACGCTCACTGTGCCATTGTATTGTAATGACTTCGCGGTCGCCCTGCGACGCCTTGATCAGCGTTGGATGGTCATCATAAGGCCAGGTTTTGTTCTAATATCGTTTCTATGAAATGTGTAGGTGCGTGTGTGTATGAAAGACAGACAGGCACTCAGACAGTCAGTCAGACAGACAGACAGACAGACAGTGTTCCATTCTTCATTTTAAAATTAGACTATTTACCCACTACTCCCATACTCTTTTTCCTCGTGCTGCCTTTGGGTTTGGCCGCTAGCCTAGAACACACGCCCTCGGCCGAATCTCCTGGCGCCGCCTGCGCGGACGGTGTGGCGACTGTCGACTGCAGGAGCTGCGTTATTCGGCCTGCCAGCTGATCGCCGTCCCCGCGCGCTGTTTGGGCATGGCGGGGGCGCCGACAAAATACACTTTGAGGGCATGGCGGGTCCGGATACTCAAAGTTTTTAGTGTGGTTCTGTGTGTTAGTAAACATGCTGGTTAGCACGGCATGCGTAGGAAGCACAATTGGTTCTGAACAATATATTTCTTTCATGTGGGTAGTTCATTTCTTGGTTTTAGGGAACTGTTCAAATTTACAGAGGGAAAGAACCATGTGTCTTACTTCTCGATATTCAAACGCTTGTAGTACATTCTTCTGTTGTTATAGCAAGGAATCATTCATTTCGTCGATAACGCTTCACTCTCACTATGCTGAATAATACTTGTGGAAATTTAAAAAATAAAGAAAATGCTTATCTTAAGAATAAACGACATGATTAGAAAAATTGGTCACATCAGTCACGATCGTGAAGTTTGCTTACGCATTGAAAAGAAAAGGTCATCGCCACTCCGGCAAGCGGAGACAAGGGGAAAAGATGAGGAAGGAAAGATCGCGCGCTGTCCATGGTCCGTTTGTTAGGGTACTGCTCCAGCATTCGCCTGATGTTAATCGACGAAACCACGCAAAACTACCAATCAGAGCACCCGGCCGCTAGCATTCTCCTTCAAACACTGGCTGAAATAGGCCTAACTATTTAACTTGTGTCGAAAATTTGAAAGTAATATTGAAATGTAGTTTGATACGAATAAACACGTTTTCCTAAAAACGTTTTTTCCTTAACAGAATAGAACAAAGGATGCTTAAAACATGGCGCAATTCTAATTTGCATTGATCTCTCTGGATTTTCGAAAATAGAGGGCGTGGTCACGTGCAAGCCCCCTCAGCCGCGGTGAAGGGAGAAAATAAATGCGAGTGCCTTGTGTGAAACGGTTTCGCTCCCCCAATTCTTCTGCAACACTGGAAAATAGCAGAATTGGACGCCAAAAAGGGTTTTTCAAAATGTACACATTTTATTTACGTTTTTTGCAAGTTCTAATCTTATCCTTCTCTTAAGTTCATTCACAAAACACAGTTATTCCTGGCGTTACAAATTTGTCCCAAGTCAGGCGCTCAAGAACCTAAACCTAATCGCCTTTGGTGCACTGTTTTGCGTTACGGTTTTTAACGCACGAATGACGTTGCGAATATTTCAACGGTTTGTTCTTCTGTTTTCCTTGTGAAGTTTTCCGTACATGTAAATTAATAATATGTTAAAATATTAATTGGTAATAATTGCGTAACAGTGACAATAATTCACAAAAAGAGGTTGAAATACTCTTGATGTGTTAATTAACAAGATAAATACGAGCGCGTCCGAAGATTGGTGTGTTGAAAGTGCACGTCCGTTGTTCCATTGTTTTCCTTTGTCATTTCGATATGAAAGCCGCACCTGCACCCTACTTTACGTAACGGTTACTCCTCCGCCCCGCGCCGGAAGAGCACAAAGCCCCTGCCTGCTTCCATATGCTGACTGAGCGGGAGAAAGGAACTCGTTCATCGTACGCGTCACCAGAACAAAAAGTGATTCCTACATTAGCGTATTCATACGTGCGACGGTGATCGCGGATTTATGACGCTAATAAATCTATCGGTATTCCATAAAACATCATGTGAGCGAACATGCGGCAGGTGCAACCGTCATTGAAACTATGCGAGTGGAATAGCAATGGATGTTTGTAATGTTCAGAAAGAAAAGTCCCACATCAAGTTTCACATTAAATTTGAACTATAGCTCAAAAAATGTTTCCCTTTTTTACTTCTATTTAATTTGCTCTACGAAGTGCATGGCAATACTCGTATAGCTGTGAATATTGAGACCTATCGTTGGTATCTCGGTCTCACAGAATTGCATGTCTTGGTATTCGTTTTCACCAGAGGAAGCTGAGATGGCTTAAGCAACGCGCCCCTACCGACGACTGCTTTATCCCGGCTGACCCGCTCCTTGCGGACAAGGCCCAGTGCTCTGCTTGCTCAGTTAAACATCGGTTTGTGGCGACTGCCAGGCTCGAGTGCTTACGTCGACCATCCTCGACCGTCTTTACCGTGATAATTTCCTGAAGAATGCCGCAGTCGCACCTTACATGGCCCACGTACTGCGCGCGATCTTCCACCACCATCACCGTCACCACCGCCACTCACTCTATCACCATAACCACCATCAGCACCCCATCATCTCCCCCAATCGCGAATTAGATGCCTTGCGACAATGGGTCACGTCTAAATTCTCCCCGTCATAACTGGCGTATGCTGATGTGGGTGCCTTATTGAGAGACTGACTCTTCATGTATGTGAGCCTAACCCTAGAAAGAACAAAAAACATTAAAAACCAAGAGTATTTCATCTTTAGGTTATAGGAATTAACAATTAGGTTTTGGTGAACAAATACAGCCAATTTTCTGTAAATTCATGTGGATATTGTTTGTAGGGAATGTTTTGGGATTCTTGGTAGCAATGGTATCTCGTTTAGATGTGGTGCGGTCTATAGAAATCTTAACGTTCTGACAGAGAGCAGCGAGCTCTTTATGTAACTGGATCGTTCCTCATTTTGCCTGTAAGTCTGTTTGTTACTCAGTCGAAAATCGAACCAAACACGTTCGATTTTCCTGGACTTTGGCATAAATGTTCGTTAACGTCTTTGAAACCACGAATGTGTAAGGCTTTTTATTTTTTAATTGTGCTTCAAGATAGATACCGTTTTATGTTTTGGATGCGAGGTCTACTGTTCACATAACTACTGTAATGCCTTTCGCTGCAGGTGTAGTGCTGCTAGCAGCGATTGCAGGCAATTACAATTGCTTCCAGTACAGGATGCAATAAAAATTAGGTTCGCAGGGAAACTAAGTTCCCTGGAGGAGCGTGGTGGTCAGCGAGGTTTCAATTACAGAGACGAAGTCCGATGAAGTATGAAATTTTAATATAAGAAAAATACAGCGCTGCAGAGCAGCGTGAAGTGCACCCAGCAAAGTCTTTAGGCGGTCTCCCTCTTCTCAACGCTACACGATCCTTATATGGGAAACAGAAAGTTTAACGAGGCTATTACGCCGCCTCCCCCGCCAGAACTCGGCGCGCCCTCGACGCCATAAACTGACATAACTGTCAGAGGACTTTTGCCCTTCTTGAAAACTAACAAGTTCCCAAACATTCCTGTTTCGTCTGGATCGTGTCAGCGTGACAGCGGTTCGGGTAGTTTAATCACCCGTGACCGCAGCCGGAGCGCCCGCTCCCGGCGCGACCCCAATTCAACCATGAAGGGTAATATTTCTTTCACGTACAAGTTGAAAGAAATATTCATTGCTCTTCTTAAGCAATGCGTACTTCACATGTACGTAGGTGCATTTGCCATTACACCTCCCCCCTTAGAAAAAGTTTTGATCAACAGATGAAAACTTTTCTAACGGAAAGCTTTAATTGAGCTCCTCGTTCGTGTGGATATGGATAGATGTTTCTCGCCATCAACTTCAGTTATACTGATAAATTTTGATGAGTGAGCAGGAGATATTGTGGAATTTATTTCTGCAGTGGAAGACTGCTCGTCACGAGTACCAGTTGCTTTATAACACAATTCTCCCTGCTCCTGAATAATTACTAAGAATCTTTCTCTTGTTTCTTTCCATTAATTCTTTGGCGAACATCTGTCCCATAACCAATAAGTACAATTTCTACCTATTTTAACACATCAAAACATAAAACAACATGAAAATATTACAATTATTATGCCAAAAACTGAACTACTTGTTATTACATGAGTGTACCACTAAGGGTAATTATTTCTTTCTTGTTGTTCAATTAATTTCTCTACCTCATCAACTTTAACACTTCGTTACATACATAGATTCTTCCTTACATATATAGTTTCTTCCTTACGTATATAGTTTTGTCCTTATATATATAGTTTCTTCCTTACATATATTGTTTCTTTCTTATACACATAGTTTCTTTCTTACATACATAGTTCCTTTCTTACATCATAGTTCCTTTCTTACATCATAGTTCCTTTCTTATATCATAGTTTCTTTCTTACATCATAGTTTCTTTCTTACATCATAGTTTCTTTCTTACGTACATAGTTTCTTTCTTACATCATAATTTCTTTCTTACATACATAGTTTAACATACTAGTTTGAAAACATTTTGACAACTCATCATTTGACATTTTACCATAATGTTGCCTCATGGAATCACTAAAAATAAACTCTTTGCTTGAACTTAAAAATACATACTATGTGTTAGTTCCTTTGGACACGGGAAAAGGTAGGATCTTATAGAGATGATAGATATTGGGGGAGAGAAGAGGAATTTCTAATACATACACCAAATATTGCTTTAAAGCGTACACATGGGGAATCATTATCTTTTGGAGTTCAGGAAGGGGAAAAGGAGGATAATCCAAACCATTTGGCAGTGCCTGGCTCTCCATTACCTTTTTGATCTTAGCAGTAGTAATGAGTTGTGGCTGCAGCGTTCCCTGCTCTGCATGGACAAAAGCATCTAGCAAAATTTCAAACGAATGCTGACATTCCTCGATACCTCTTTGCAATATTCTTATTTGCTCATTGATCTGACTGATGTTTTCTATCTCCACTTCTAATGCATTAACTTTGTTATCAGTATAATTAGCTAATTTATTCAAATTTTGTTTTAATGTTTTCTCATTTTGATTCACTCTTTGAATTGTTAAGTTAACAGAACTTAATGTCGATTTTATTACCGTCATTTGATCTTTGGAAATGTGTAAAAATTCGCTTTGCTCTTTTTCTAATTCTGAAATATGTTTATTATATTCCTCTGCATCCGATTGTGTTAGAGTTCCAAAAAGTACCTTTGCTATTTCTCCCACCAAATTTAATACTCCTCTCTTTGTTCTTACTGCTCTTTTATTGAAAGATTCGACATTTTCTGTATCTACCATATATTCGCTTACTAAATCTCTCAAATTATCAATATAATACGTTTTAGATCTCATGTATTGCTGAAAAGCTCCACAGTCTGTCAGATGATACCAATTTGCTTCCGATACTTTATTACAATATTCGGCTACCTTTCTGTGATGTTCTTTCGTACTCTTCCAAAGCTCCTTAATGGGTTCTAAATTTATATAGCTTACTACTTTCCATCGCATTGGGTAAAAAGAGATAGTTCCAGCTTCATCAAAATAAATCCCGGTTTGCGATTGTAGCTGAGTAGGGGGGATATGGGGTTTCGGGGCCAGGAAGTGCTTATCTTATCAGCTTATCTTATCTACTTCCGGTCCACCGCCCCCACATCCGGTGTCAACAACCGGCGCCACCAATTATAATGGCAGGAAGTGCTTATCTTATCAGCTCTTATCAGCTTATCTTATCTACTTCCGCCCACCCCTCCTCCTCCCCCCGCCCCTCCCCCTCCCCCCCGCCCCCACCCCACTTCCGATGTCAACAGCCGGCGCCACCCATTATAATGCCCCGCCGAATGTCAACAACCCCCTCTCCCTCCCCCCGCCCACCCGATGTAAACAACCGGCGCCACCAATTATAATGCCCCGCCGAATGTCAACAATCCTTCACCCTTCCCTCCCCCCGCCCACCCGATGTAAACAACCGGCGCCACCATTTATAATGCCCCACCGACCGGGGTCACCCTCTCCACCCCACCCCCCCTTGCGACCTCTGGCGGCGAATGGTGGAAGTGTGTGCGCACTCTGGCGGCGAATTGTGGAAGCGTATGTGTCTGCGCTCTGGCGGTGAATTGTGGAAGCGTGTGTGTGTGTGTGTGTCTTTCAAAAATGCTGCTCCCTGAAGCGGATTCGAACCAGCCTCACATCCATTTCCTGTGTGGGAGGCGACCAGCACTTTGGCTCTGAGCTACGGTGACATCTCGAGTCAAGCTGTCTGCTTTGGGGTACAGATATTACACGCGGTTGGGAGGGCGCGCTGCGGATGCTGATAAGGGCGGGGGCCGCTGAGGGTGCGCGCTGCGGAAGTAGATAAGATAGCGGGGGGCAGGGGGCGCTGAGGGCGCGCGCTGGCGGCGCTGGCGGCCGGGTGGCTGATAAGATAGCGGCGGGCAGTGGCTGCTTTGTTCGCCCACTCATTAGCGCTATAGAGATACTACACGCGCGCGCTCTCTGGGAGCGATTCGGGGAACGAGAGGAGATGGCGCTGTGCGTCGGGGCGCGCATTTTGAATGCACTCTATATAAGATAGCCAGCCGCGTGTTTCTCTCTCTCTCTCTCTCTCGAGCCGAGAGCGCTGACGCTCGCTGTCCCGCTGAAAAGACTTTCATAATAGAAGAAAGGGAAACCCTAAAAGGCGGTGATAGGAAAAACAAATGAAAAACAATACAAATTGAAAGAATGTTTTTTGTTTATTGAAATCAAATAAAAATCAAATTATACATAGAATAAATAACACTCATGTTTGTTTGCTTGTTAGATATTTAGCGATTTCCCCACACAATTTCACCGTTAAACTGCGGTGGACTTATCACCAGTGACAACACATCCCCCTGAAAAACAATACAAATTGAAAGAATGTTTTTGTTTATTGAAATCAAATAAATATCAAATTATGCATAGAATAAATAACACTCATGTTTGTTTGCTTGTTAGATATTTAGCGATTTCCCCACACAATTTCACCGTTAAACTGCGGTGGACTTATCACCAGTGACAACACATATGAAAAACAATACAAATTGAAAGAATGTTTTTTGTTTATTGAAATCAAATAAAAATCAAGTTATACATAGAATTCTCCATCTTAAAAGTCCTCTCTTCTACACTCGATGCACTTCCACTTCGGCGGTGACTCGATATGCGCGTGTTCGAAACAAGGTAGCACTTCTTCTCGCCGACACCGCAAACACTTCCACTTTGGCAACGGTTGTTTGTTGTCGACATGCGTGTGTCCATTGTTGTAATGACGAAAACAAGGCAGGAGTCGACGAATGTCTCGGTTATGCTGCACGTCTTTCGACAGGCGATGGAAGACAGAAGGCACGTCCTTCGCGGCCCAATGTAATAGCAAGTCCATAGGAAGAAGCTGCAGAGACCGATCATCAAGTCCGAGAAGAGAACACCCGTCGTTGATGAAACGTTGTATGGCACGTTCCATCTCGAAATGGCGCTGACGTAGATGGGCGTCAAACTTCGTCACTGTCACTATCACTGTGGGCTGGAGAGTACGCCGGAGGCGTATTTTCGAATGGAAAACGCAGCGTCTGAATGATTTGACGAACGCGAGAGACGCGCTGTTGCAGTGCTTCACCGTACGGATCTTGAAGGAGATAACCGAGAGCTTCGAGGACAGCTAACACTTCAGCGTGCACTGTGAGAATAAACTCTTCCGGTTGAGGCGGTCTCTTTTTACCGACTCCTTCCGCTCCGTATGAATTGTGGGGTGGTGGTGATTGCTTATCATTGTCTATGATAAAGGGAGGGGGCATGTTGAAGGAATCACAGGGAGCATTCAAAGCTTTCTGGATGACGCAATAGCGCACGAATAAATCATCAGCTTGACACTCACAACACAGACAGGAGTTCACTTCACCGAGAACCATCATCATCCATAGCACTTTCTCGTGACATGTAATCGCGAGATTGTGAAGAGTTTTTTCCTTATCTTCTTCGGCGTCTGATGGTATTTCCTCGTGACAGCGTCGGGCAGCACACGCAACATCAACGGCGACGTCGATAATCGAGTGATAGGCTGCAGCGTAGTAGGGGCGCTGAAGACTGCTATTGTGTGCAATGATGGCGAGATCGGCGGCGGCGTCGCGGAGGCTGTCCCAGTTCATTATCATCCGCTTCTTCCACTCATCATATGCCTCTTCGTCTAAGTGAGTTTGTTCCATGGCGACAGGTGATGGACGAGTGTTGAGACCTGTCTCAACGTGTTGAGACCTGTCTAAACGTGTTGAGACCTGTCTCAACGTGTTTGCAAACGCTCCCCCTACTACTAGTTGAAAGTGATTCATCATAAATCTCCCACCTACTAAAAGAGTCTAACCATAAAATATATAAAAAATTGAAAAATACTACTAAAAATGTCTAATCATAAAATATATAAAAAATTGAAAAATACTACTAAAAGTGTCTAATCATAAAATATATAAAAAATTGAAAAATACTACTAAAAAAATGACTAACCATAAAATATATAAAAAATTGAAAAATACTACTAAAAGTGTCTAATCATAAAATATATAAAAAATTGAAAAATACTACTAAAAATGTCTAATCATAAAATAAATAAAAAATCATAAAATAAATAAAAATGAATGCTAGTCTAACTGAACCCCGCCTGCAGGGACGAGCGTGCACGCTGAAGAAGAAGAAGAAGAAACGGACGGACGCGTACGCAGGATGCGGAAATGACCCCATGGCAGACTTGTAAATTTATCGATCCAATAGCGTTTGTCGTCGGACACGGACAACGAACGCTTGTTTTGAACAAATGAATAATTGATATGGGATTTGGACCGAATAGTACATTGCTTGTCGATTCTATTTTCGTTTCGAAATAAACAGTCCAAATAATTTTGAAATTTATAGCGTTTGACGACCGAACGTTGTACTCCCTTCGCCCGAGAAGAACATGCCCGAGATCGGGTTTCGATGGAGTACATTTTTGGACGTAAACCTACATAGCCGAGCAGGGGATCACTTCCGCATTCGTCCTTAAACAACCCTAAGACCTTTTTATTGCGAGGTGTCACGCCAAATGCGTTATCGGGAGCGAAACAGGATGTATCAAACCAGGATGGATGCCGATTCATCTCAGCGTACACACTCGTGGAAGTAGAAAGAATGAATGAATCGGTATCCATGTAGAGAAGGTGAAGATCACAAAGATGTTTTTGACAGTAATTATAAAAAAAGTCATACATTCTATGCTTCGAAATTTCTAATATACAAAACCCCAAATAAATGGGCTTTGTGAACTTCACCTCCATTTTTCGCAACTCGATGGTCATGAGATCGCCATTCACGTGGTGACTACGCACGAAAGCGGGATCGGCGATGAGACGTCTGGCCCCGCACCTCCCCTCCCACTTGTTCACGAGATAAATGCGTCGGTGGTTGCGCACGTCCTCCATCGACTTGCCGTAAATTGAATTGTTCATGAGTTTGAAAAATTTATCCTCGAAATCGGAGGACGCGCGCTGTCGACGTGCATTGTTCAGGTCCATGTACGTGGCAAGCCAAGGTCGTTGCGAAAAAGAGAGAACGCGGTGAATTTTCGTGAGTTGCACTCCCAACTCGAGGGCCTGAACTAAATTTCGAATGTGAATGATGTAACGACGCTTGGGGAGCAGCGTCGCTAGCAACTTGGCTTGCCTGCTCTTCGAGTCGGGGGGGACGCGGGTTTCCGGACAGGGCGGCAAATCGCTCAAGCGATCGTGGATGGCGTCAGGATAGTCGAGGTCGACCTCCAAAACGTATCCCCGGTCGACTTCCGCAGCCGCCTCTGCGATGTTCAACCGCTCGATGTCGGTTTCCGGCATCCACCGGAAGTCGCCCACCGGAAGCGGATGTGACATCGAGAAACCATATAAGTTATTCGCGTCAACGTAGGCGAGATAAGATGCCTTATCGCTTGGCCGGAAGCGTTCACCCGCAAAGGGGTGATTGGCCTCAGCGTGACGACCGATCACTTGCACGAGTCCCCCCCGGATGCCCCGTTCAAAAAAGAGAACCATGTCGATGTCTGTGAGTAGCTCTAGTCGAACGCCGGTGGTTTTCAACATGGCGTCCCACGAAAGCCCGGGAGCGGTGTAGTAAAAGAGAGGATCGAGCCCGTACACCTCCAAACACAAATTTCGAAAGGTTTCCATCGTGTCGGTTTCTAACAGCACGTCGACTTTCAAGTACAAATCGGCGTACTGCAGCAAATTTTGAATAGAGAACGCGTCCCACACGGCCTGCGCGTGCGCGTACTCCGAGTCCGACACGGGTGTGTCTGTGAGGCGACTGTAAAAGGCCTCGGGCGACGGTAACCTCGTGTCGTCCAATTTGGACATGTCATTGACATAATCGTAGGGAAACACCCCCTTCCTTCTGGCCAACTCGAAAAGGCGATCGTCGGGAAAGGCTGCACGGGTGAACTTCAAATCGGCCGAATCGAGCGATCGACTTAAAGAGTCGAGCGATGCACCTAAAAATTTCAATGAATCTAAAAAGCGTAGTTCCACTTTCCCGATTCTCTGGGAAATCGCCACGAATCTCTCGTGATTGTGTGGAACCACGCGCAGCCCGTCGTTGTTCATACAGTTCTTTTCGCCCCAGGCCTGAAGGAGAAAATGCCAATCGTAACCGCTCCCGTTGTGCATGACGACGGGGATGAACTTTGGTGCGGGAAAGTTGACGTTGCACGCTTGATGAGCCGCGCCGCGAAAGACACCCGAAAAATGATCGTGGTCCCTGACGCGAACGGAATTTGGAAGAAAAGGTCCTTTGCATATGTGACATATATCGGAATTTTGAAAAGACGCCTCGTTTTCGTTGTTCATCACGAGGGGAGAAGGATGACTCAAAAGTTGCTCATAATCTTTCGCGAGACCTTCTAAGAATGCTAATAATTGTATCGCGACGTCGGGACCGTGAAAGTTGACCAGTTGATTTCGCGACTCATCAAACGAGCACACCACTTGAAGCGCGGCCGAAAAGGGTTTGTGAATTTGATACGGTTGAAGGAAGGATCCATTCAACGACGGCTCACACGAAGACACGGGGACCGTGAGCGCTTCGAAGTCAACATAAACCGCGATCGGGCATCGTTGTTGTCTTTCGAGGTGCTGAAATTGCATGAAGCGCTCCTCCTCTTTGCCCGTCTCCGACGGAAGGATCAAACGTGCGGGGGACCCCACGGATCGGCAATCAATTTCGTGAGCCTCGAGATGCGCTTGCGAGTAAAACACATTCAAACATCTGTCGCAAACGAAAATCCTAGTCTTGTGAGCCGTATGTTGAGACTTCACTAGTCTACTTAAATTCTTAATCCAAACGTAATGGGACTGTCCGCCATCGCCATGAATCAACAAGAAATTGAAATGGTTCTCTTTCTTCGACCCCGAAAAGTGTACAGGACCTACGATTTTCCAAGTTTTGTTGGCCGAATCAAACTCTAACGTGAAAACATTGAATGAAAAACTAGAATTTTGACGTTCGAAACGTTTGATCTCGTGAACGGGCAGGGGCCAGGAGATGCCGCGCAAATCGAGACTGGTTTCCAATTCATCGAAAAGGGTTTGATAGATACTGGTACGATATGAATGCATAATTTTGATGTGTGGGGGCTGACGTTTATGAAAAAGAGCCGAAGCCACCGCCCACAGGAAACATTTCTCGTCTCGATTTTGCACGTTGATCACACCTTGACGTCTCGCGATGGTTGCCGGAAGAGGAAGATAAGATGAGGCAGAATGAGCGATAGGTTCAAACAAGTGAGCCGAAACATGAAGAGCGACGATAGAGGCCAACGATTTCCCGGAATCTCTCTCGGAAAACTCGTCGAATTTGGAATTTATAGGTTGTGCAATACTAGAAAGGAAAAATTCCGAAATGTCATCCGCTTGCGTTAACACAGCCGTTCGTGCCGAAAGAAAGATAGGCTGCAGCACCCCTACAATTTCGTGCGTCTCGACGTTCTCTTTCTCAATTAAAAATTGACACTCGAGTTGCGCGAAAATTTTGAAATTAGATCGACCGAGAGTGTTGTTGAGCTCTTCAAACATCTTACGATGGAAGGGAACACGACAACGGTTGAGAAACTCGACCGGATCCGCAATGTCATGTGGGGGAGGAGGATTCAAAATGACACCTCGAAATACACGGGCGTTTAAAGACTGAACGACGTCCGTCCATTGGGGAGCGTTTGCAATGTCTCGTTGTTGTTGTTGGTACGGGCAATCTATAGAATCAAACAAAACACACACACACATAAATGATAATCATTCAACACAGCACTAACCACTCCTATTAAAAGAAATTTATTTTACCATCCTCACGCTGCGGAGAAGACACTTCCGCTTGTCGACCTGCATGAGACTCACTTTCGTCACGACGATTGAATAGAAACGGGACATCTATAGAATCCATGAAAACACATACATAAATGATAATCATACAACACATCACTAAGCACTCCTATTAAAATAAATTTATTTTACCATCCTCACGCTGCGGAGAAGACACTACCGCTTGTCGACCTGCATGAGACTCACTTTCGTCACGACGATTGAATAGAAACGGGACATCTATAGAATCCATGAAAACACATACATAAATGATAATCATTCAACACATCACTAAGCACTCCTATTAAAAGAAATTTATTTTACCATCCTCACGCTGCGGAGAAGACACTTCCGCTTGTCGACCTGCATGAGACTCACTTTCGTCACGAATGTGCCGATTTAACAGAAATTTCTTCATCTCAAATCGAATCACTGAATGCTAACAATCACACGTGACTAACACTCAAATAGCAGTACACAAGACAGAGTTGAATCACACGTGACTAACACGACGTCAACACTGAAATAGCAGTACACAAGAAGGTCCGCACGCTTCAAGAGCAATGGCAGACTAATGGCAGAGCTCTGTGGACATGGAGTTTTAAACCCTATGTTATCTCACACTATCACATCCAGCACGTGCAGTGCGCATGCGCAGAAGCCATTCATCACTCCCCCAAGCGATAGTGATAAGAACAGCAGTCGACCGCAGCCGGAAGTTATAATTAGGAAAACAGGATGTCATTGATATCACTCGAGGGCCGGAAGAGATAATTAGGAAAACAGGATGTGTTGATATCACTCGAGGGTCGGAAGTTATAATTAGGAAAACAGGATGTATTGATATCACTCGAGCGCCGGAAGAGATAATTAGGAAAACAGGATGTATTGATATCCCTCGAGCGCCGGAAGAGATAGTGGAAGCATCCGCCGATCCAGCGGACATTCTAATTGGTGCGCCGGAAGAGATAGTGGAAGCATTCGGCGGTCCAGCGGACATTCTAATTGGAGCACCGGAAGAGAGTGGGGAAGCATTCGGGGGTCCAGCGGACATTCTAATTGGAGCATCGGAAGAGAGAGTGGAGTCACTGATAATTTAATAATCTCAACGCGCCGACTTAAAAAGGGGTTCCATTCGAGCAACGCTCACTCGCTCGCGTGCCCCAACTAGCTAGACACCATGAGCAGCTCGCAACACGTCATGAACGGGATGCCAGAAGACTCCATGGACTTCGGTGGAGAATTGGTTGAAACATCGCCACCAGCACTTCGAAAACGAAAACTGTAAGTCTTTTTCAATTTTTTCAATTTCATATATCATACATTCAGTGAGTAGTTTCAAAGTGTTTCTTTTTTTTTAAAGTATATCAGAAGAGGTAAAAGAAAAAAGAAAAGTGATAAAGAAACAAGCGTGTGAAGAGACATTGAAGTTATTATATGATGATGAGGGGGATCAGACAATTGCTCAGGTAGAAGAAACATCAAAAAACAACATGCTTCTCCCGTTCTCTTCAAGACAGGAAGACAATGCAATGCAAGCAGTACAAATGAATGTCAACACAGACTGCATACAGATTAGTAATAGTGCTGTATTTATATACACATCGAAAAGAACGACCGAGTAAGTGAAATAATTTTCCTTGTAGCTGTTTTACTCTGAGTTGTCATTAAAAATGTTTGTTTTCATTGTTTAGTTCGTGGGAAGCATTAATAAAAAAGATGGAAGCCACTACAACTCGAGTAAACATGAGGCAGTTGCCGAAAGGTATTTTCTTCGAAATTACAGACATACACCTCACTGTCAGTGAGGCATATAAAAAATCATCGTATGTAGCGACTCTGCACAATACATTCGATGTATTTCTCCCAACAAGGTATGCAAAATATGTTTTAATATGTTTGTAAAAAGGTTTTTTTTTAAATCATGCAATAATACTTTTTTTTTATAGATTTACATCAGAAATTGAAGCCATAGGCAAAGAAGAATTTTTAGCGGAAAGGCCGCATTTAACTTTTCTTGGGATTCATCCTAAGAATAAAGCAAGTGTTGTACTTATATACAAGTACAAAGATTTATTGAAACAAACAAGTTGGGAAAATCTCTTAATATGGTTCAAGCAATATGGACTTCTAGAAAAAAAGGAAATAATGTACAACTTAATAAATAAATCAAAATGATTGTCTCTCTTATATTTATATCAATTTTTTAATACATTCAATAATTGTTGTCAAAATGTTTATTGCACAACTGAAAAAATGATGTATATTTATTACAGAATAAAACAAAATATGAAATATAAGTGCAGAGTTCTTCTTATTTTCCTACTCCATTCCCCAAATCCTCAAACTTAAAAATACAATATGAAGGTGATAAAATTACACAGGAAAATGCATCAAATATTTATAATGTAAATTATTATATTCATTTAAATATCCCATACAAGGTTGTGACAGGATATCAAATAGTGCATTTGAAAAGTTTTTCTTTATTTAAATCAAATGTTTATATAAAACTCGCAAGTCGAAAACAAAACTCTCAGTCGTATCGATGCGATGGATGTCTTCGGACATGCGGTTCGGGCGCGTCACGCCGTCACAAAGCGATACATCGATGAACAAATCGATGATGTTGTGAAGCGTATAAGGAGAGTTGATGAGACTATGGAAACCGTGATCAAAGAAAGCGACCTCGATGCTCTCGAGCAGAAGCTCTCTACGCGTTTCGGAGAACAGGAAAATCAATTAAAGGCGTTCGCGAAAAACGAATGCAAGGCGCTCGAAAGTAAAATTCCTCCCAGGCTCTTGGACACGTTACCGCAAGTCGGTTCGTCCGGTAATTTCAATTTTCATGACAAACTTATTCGCAAAGTAGGCCCTGGCACAAACAGCTCGGACGTTGTGATTAAATCGCAATTGGATGGCACGCTGGCGGATGCGAAGAAACACGCGGAGAATCTTTTTCATATACATAAAGAACTAGTCAAAAACGATTTTTCTAATCTCGAAACAAAGATAGAAGAATTGGAAATGCTCGATGTGAAGAAAGTATTGCAGGAGGAAGTCGATAAACGCAAGACGAGTTTAGGTAAAACTCTGACGAGTCGTTTAAATGCATTGCGTGAGGAAGTCGATAAGCGCATAAACGCAGCCGTTTGCGAAGAAAAATTGAAAAAGCTCGAGGCAGATTATTCTAATCTCGAGAAACTCTTTAACAGCTCTCAGAGCCGAGTGTTGGAAGTGGTGAACGATGTTACTGTTCTCAAGATTAAGCTCCGTAAGGTCCTTAACGTAAGTAACATATGAGCAAATGGTAAGTCAATTCCGTAAGTTGCGTGATGTCTTCAATAACGATAAAGAAAATTTGAAAAACCTCAATACAGTCCAGTCTTACAAAGATAATGGGGAAAATGATTGGTGGCACCTCAAACTCATCATTGACGTCTTTGCTTAGCACCATTCCCATGACGTCCTTGATGGGCGCCATTCCCGAGTGATGGTTGAAAAAAGATCGATCAGATTTGTATATATATTTCGACACTTGCGCTCGTGTATTAGTACTGTCATGGTTCGCACCGTGTGTAGAACAACGACGAGAGATTGTAGGAGACAACCTGATAGGGAGTTACGACAAAGAGGTGCACAGAGAGAGAGAAGAACTGATTCTTTTCCTGTTTCCGACGCGGTGATTACTCCGACCGCGATGGGTCGCGGCACTTCTTTGCGAGCTCGGTGCGTCGGCGGTCCCTGTAGGAGGGGGAATCGTCGTCTGCAGGGGAGTGGCGTACGAGGACGGAAGACGACGAGTACGGCGCGTGGCGGTAGAAAGAGTAAGAGAGGTGGCTTTCTGCCCGCCCTCATACCTCTGATTCCAACCATCCTCAGCGGACTGAGCGCGCTCGGGGCTGTCGCAGGCGGAGCGACCGCTATCGCAAACGCTGTGAAAAACGCCAAAAATAAAAACAAAGAGTTATCGGAAATGGTGCGTCATAACAAGGTCATGGAAGAGACCAAAAAAGGCTCGGGCGTGTTGCTAAGGGCCGCGAAAATGCTTCGAACGAGCAGGAAGACGAAGGGGAGGAGGGGGAGGCCTCAAAAAAACGAATGAGCGGAGTACCGCGTCGAGCGCTCACGCACGAGGAAATGTCACGTTTTGCGAAGATTTTGAATATTCCTCATTTTCGTGGTGTGTTTACGCGGGATGCGCTGCCCAAAAGAACAAGGGCGGAGCGTGAGTGCGGCGTCATCAATCTCGACGACGTCAGCGGCGACGGTACTCATTTCGTCGCGTACGCGAAACGAGGCCGAACGGTGCGTTATTTCGATTCGTTCGGACTTCCGCCCCCTCCCGAATTCCTTCGATACATGCAAAGACAGCACGTGACGTACAACACACGTCAAGTTCAACAATACAACGCGAACAATTGCGGCAAGTTATGTTTGCAATTTCTTTTTCACGAATGGAAGAAGAAAAAGGAAGATTAAACACCAGACATTGTCATTTTGCTTTTGACGATTGTGTCATGCGCACGTACACCTTAATCGGGAAGGGTCCAGAGGTCTCGGTGAAGTTTGCGCCGGGTGTCGACCTCTCGAATGATGTATATGAGATTGCCTTAGTGCATCTCAGCACCGTTCACACCATTCGCAACGTGAAGGACGGTCACAACCGACTCCACTACGAAGTTGTCGAGGGGGATGGGGCTCCAGCAAGCTATAGTCTGTCCGTCTCTCCGGGTACGTATACTTTAGAAGACATCTATCATCGTATATCAAACAATCTACAGCAACAGTTTCCCGGCGACTTTGCGGCGAAGAAGCACTTTTTCGAATTGGAAGCGGACCCGCAGACGAACAAAGTGCGCGTCAACACGTCATTCACGCTGCGTTTCGATCACGCCGAGTCCATCGGTCCTCTCCTCGGATTTTCAAAGACCGTGTCACCCACACCTTTCGGGGTGTACGTGGCGGCTGATGCTGCGCCGACGATTGTAAAAGATTTCGAGGTGTTCGTGACGTGTAACGTGATCGAAAGTGGATATATAAACCATCGCATAGCGCACGTGCTGTATCAGTTTCACGTGAACGATTTACCCGCCGCCATCGTCGAAGAAAGGCCGGCTGAAAAAATCTTTCACCGCGTCACGCGCCGTTGGATCGATGAGATATCGATTCGACTGGAGAATGCGGACGGTCATCTGATTCCATTGTACTCGGAAACACCGTTGACGTGCACCTTACTCGTACGCCCCAGAAGCAATCCCAATGCCGCTTTCTTCTAAAAGATCATTGAAAAAGCACTATAAAATGCAGGTCGTACCGCGACCGAGGCACAGAGTGCTTTGTCCGCTCACCACGTTAACACCATCCAGTCGACAAACCTTACGAGCGTTGGGTTACTGTATTTTTTCTAAAAAGAAGAAGACCGAAGAATGTCGTCCAAGAAAATGAAGACCAATTCTTCAATTGAATTTGTGGACGAACACGCGATCGACATTCTCCGCAAGGAGAATATAAAACACCACATCGTCAACGAAGCTGTTCACGAACACTTTCCATACATTAAATCGTTTGGTCAAAACGATGAAATTCGCATTACTATCGTGAATAAGGACGCCGTTCTCTTACCTTGCGAGAGTTCACTCGTCATCACGGGATCTGTTGCCAAAACGGGCACCGCCACGCGCACCAACTGTGAATTGATCAACAATGCTTTCGCCTTTCTTTTTAGCGAAATTCGTTACGAAATCAACAACGTGATCGTCGACGTTGTGAAAAATCCGGGCATCACGAGCACGATGAAGAACGTGTGTTTCCTTTCGCCGGCAGAAAGAAGATCATTTGGCAACGCATGTTGGACCGAAGACCTTCTATTATACGAGTCTGCTGTCAGCAACACCAAATTCATGCTCAGTAAGACCGGGGGAAAATTTTACGGTATCGTGCCATTGCGGCTGTGGATGGGATTTTTCGAAGATCACACGCGTATCATGACTGGTGTGAAACATGACCTCGTCCTCATTCGAGGTCGTCACGATAATCGATGCCTCACGACGAAAATCGACACACCAGACGAAACAACGATTACCGTGACAGATGTGATTTGGAGAATGCCTCATTTGACACTGAACGATGCAGCTTCCCTCGCGGTGACGCGAACGCTGGACAGTCGGCGACCGATCCCCGTGCAATTCAGACGATGGGAACTTCACGAATATCCCAACGTTCCAAGTGGAGGCATGGGACCGTTTCAGTGGACGGTGAAGACTGCCGCAAAAGAGGATCATCCCTTGTACATTTTCTTTGGAATGCAAACGGGGAGAGACAAGGACCTGAAACAGAATTCGGGTGAATTCGATGGTAACGATATGACAAGAGCAAAACTGTATTTAAACGACGAGTTTTACCCTTATTCCGAACTTCAATGCAATGTAAAATTTTATACTGGCGATGAAAAATGGCACCCGTATCTTTTTGAAATGATGCAAAAAGCTGAACGTTCTTACTACAATCGCAATCCCATCTCGAGCATGGAATATTGGTATCTGAATACTTGGTTTCCTATTATTGTGTGGGACGTCTCCGCCAGAGCGTCTGCCGTACTCCCCTCGCAAACCGACATCAAGATCACGTGGGAAACGGGTACAGCCATGCCTGCCGACGTCACAGCCTATTGTGTCATTATCTACAAAACGGAAGTGCAATACGCACCAATCGATGACTTTGTGGTGAAGAAAAATGTGATCGTATAAGACGTCGCGTGTTTCGTGCACTACCATCATTCTGTGTCTTTCCTTCATGAGATGATGAACGAAGAAGAAGAAGCTCCATCTGCTTCGCCCGGTGAAGACGACGTTGGTTCTTCTTCATCTCGCGATTCGCAACTCGCAGTTTTTGTTGCCATCAAAGAAAACATGGAGGAGGACATGGAGGTGAGAGCAGCGTCTCCATCAACTGATTTTCCTTCTGCATGCGGTCATCCCTGTCCGATGCATTGCACATCGAAAAGAAAGAAGAAAACCAGAAAGGACGAGAAACCAAAAGAGCGAAAGATCAAAAAAACTGCGCGACGCCGCAAGACGACGACAGAACGATCAACATCCACTTCACCGGATACGGTCTGCTGCGATCTTCTTCTTCCACTGGACGTCGGGGAATGCGCGCGCAACGCAGCAAATTGGTTAGCGAGAGCTGTGCAGATGGCGATTGTATCGATGTCTACCCCAACAGACAACCATAACAGTCATGTGTAATGTGTCACCTTTGTATTTTTTAATTATCAATAAAATGATGTATTTCTATATATATTTTTTCATTTCTTATCCTTATCACACACCGAGTAGGGTATCCCTTTCCCCCTCCCACTCTCCTTTGTTGGTTTTAAAAACAGTCTCCTTCGCTAGCATGCAAACAGTCTCTCTCTTTCTTCGCAAGGCGATGAACGTTGTTCAACAATCGGCGACACTGCCCGTCGTGAACGTGACGGCCTTATGGCGTGAACAAGATGATGAGAACAAGAGTCGACACGGCCCGCTTTTCCCAGATAGCGTGCGCGCTCTTATCGTGGGACCTTCCGGATGTGGAAAGACAAACGTGGTCGTCTCGCTTCTCACCGGACAGTTTGGACTGGCGTTCCGCAACGTGTATTTATATTCCACCACAGACACGCAGCCCATGTACGTGTACTTGAAACAAGTCTGCGACGGACTCCTTCCTTTTCGTTCGTTTTCGCAACACGATAGCATCGTGCCGCCAGCCGAGGCGTCGCCCGACAGTGTTTTCATTTTCGACGACATCGCCACCGAAAAACAAGACTGCATCAAAGCCTACTTCGCGGCCGGGAGACATAAACACACGGACGTGCTCTATCTATGTCAAACGTACACCAAAATTCCCAAGCAGTTGATTCGCGATAACGCGAATATGATTCTCATCTTCCGGCAAGACGATAACAACCTCGATTATATCTACAAAGAACACGTCGGAAACGATTTCCGTACATTCAACGATTTTAAGGCGGTGTGTTCCAACGTGTGGAACGCCGACCGTTTTGCTTTTGTGGTCATCTGTAAACCAAGTGCGCTTCATAATGGTCGTTACCGATCGGGCTTCGACCGGTTTCTCGTGCCGACGGACGATGGTGGTGGTGCTGATTTTAAGGTTATATAATATCTTTTCTTTCGCTATAGTCTTCACTCTACGCCATGGTGTACGTGCGACAGCATTTCAATGTCGCGGGACGGGGGGACCGACACTATCGCGGAAGAGGATTTATAGGACGGATGTTGAATCGGGCGATAGACAAACTGCCCTTCGAACTTCACATTCCCGGCGGATATCAATTTTGTGGGCCCGGTACAAAGCTCATGAAGAGACTGCAAAGAGGTGACCGCGGTATTAATCCTTTGGACGAAGCGTGTAGGGAACATGACATCGCTTACCACAACTACAAAAGCGGTGAGGAACGCAAAAGGGCAGACGAAGCACTCGCCAAGACAGCGTGGGAGCGCGTCACGTCCAGAGACGCGAGTGTCGGTGAAAGAGCGGCCGCGCTCGGTGTGGCGGGAGTGATGAAAGTGAAATCCAAAATAGGAGGACGTGTGAAAAAAATAAAACAGATTCGCGAAAACTTGAGAAGAAGAAACGTAGACAGTGAAACAACTAAAAAATATAACAAACAATCAAACATAGACTTGAAAACGCTGTATGCACTTGAGAAAACGAAAAAGAGCTTGCGTGGAAAGACAGCGCGTCCTCGTCCTTCCTCACCACCCGCTCCCCCTCGACTCGTCACGTCGGAAGAGAGGTTGAAAACGGAGTTGGAGAAGGCACGCGAAAACATTCGCAACAAAATGAGCATCTTGAAAGACGCCGAAACGATGCGCAATCGAATACTCGATACTTATCTCACAACGCCCGTCTCGAAAGCGCTGCACCGCTCTCAAAGAGAGGGAAAAAAGAACAACCCATCGTCCACGCGTATCAAATCGGAATCAAGAGTAGAAGAAAAAGAAGAAGGGTCCTCCTTCCAAACTCTCCCAGAGGTCGAAGACGAAGAAGAAGGGAACACAGAAAGAAATAGAGATGATCACAGTCAACATTATGAGCAATTACGGAGCTATTTGTCGAATGCTGCGCTCGACATAGGCGATACGACTTTCGAACCGTACTATAAAGGAGGGCGACCTCACATCGGTAACTCCATCCTAGAACTTGACCCGGAAGATGGAACATTCTCTGTTCAGGGTCATACATTCTATCCAGAACCTGGTCTTCTCGAACTCCTTTTTGAAAAACGACCCAACTTAGAGGATGTCACGGAAGACGATTTGAAAAAATACAAAACAATTCTCGAACTCACTTCCGCTCACAAGATGAACTTCAAATCGAGTTGTCCGTTTAACACGAAAGGAAATCGATGGAAATATCGTACAATTATCTCGCGTCTTTTCGGTGGGGGGGAAAGACAAAGCAAAAGACTTGAAGAAAGTAAGAAGAAGAAGAAGAAGAAGGGGAGTGGTCTACGTTTTGTGACGGCACCAGACTACAAATATTGGCGCGATCCGAACACACTTGTGGAGAGGTTAAGTCTGTTACACGCTTCGAAAACGGCCGGTAACAACGGGCTCGATGGTGAAATAGTAGAAATAGAAGATGAATTGCGTGACGCCGGTATTATCGATTAGCGCCTCTGACCATGCAGAACAAGAAGAAGACGACCGTATTGCCGACCGTTCGACAAGGACTCGCTGCTGAATTGCATGCGCCTGCCCGACGCCGTTACGCGAGACGGCGGGTGATAACGAAAGGACTCGATGATCTATGGCAAGCCGATTTGGTCGACATGCAACCGTACTCCAAAAGCAATAGAGGAATGCGATACATTCTCACCGTCATCGACGTGTATAGCAAGTACGCCTGGGCGGAAGCGATAAAGAAAAAGACGGGAGCGGAAGTCGTCAAGGCTTTCAACAGCATCGTGACGTCGAGCGGGCGAGTGCCTCACTTCCTACAAACCGACCAAGGCACCGAGTTTTACAATACCGCACTCAACAAGTGGCTCCGAGAGCGTGACATTCGGCATTATTCCACCTTTTCCAACGTGAAAGCCGGCGTTGTCGAACGTTTCAATCGAACGCTCAAGGAGCGGATGTGGAGACGCTTCACTGCCGAGGGGACGCGACGGTGGACCCTTATGCTCCCCACCCTCCTCCGAGATTACAACAATACCAAACATCGAACAATCGACATGAAGCCGAAGGACGTCAAGGACGATAGTCTCATGCGCACGGTGTACGGGCAAGTAAAAACGCTCGACCCGCGTCTCCTGAGGACAAATCGATTTCGCGTCGGGGACATTGTTCGGGTGAGCACGTACAAAAGCTCACCGTTTCGGAAAGGCTACGAAGCGCGATGGGGAACCGAACTCTTCAAAATCGTTCGTGTGCATCTCTCGAATCCCGTCACGTACTCGCTAGAAGATCTGCAAGGTGAAACAATCAAGGGCCGATTCTATACCGAGGAATTGCATCGCACGCGATATCTCGATCGATATTTAGTTGAGCGTGTCGTACGGAAAAAGGGTCCGCTTCGCCTCGTGAAATGGCTCGGTTTCGACTCACGTCATAATTCGTGGGTACATGCGAGAGACATTGAAGCTTAAGAGGGATTTGCATCCTCGCGCGATAAGCCAATCACACTTCGACATGTTTGCTGACGTCACAGTCTTGTATAAGAAGGACGACGAAAGCACGACAATCGTCAGTTCTTGTCGCGTGCGAAAGCGAGTCGCTGCTACACCGGTCGATGATCATTGCGCTGTGTCATTCGATTTTTTGTTTTCCTCTGTGACTGTGTGTGCGCTTCTTTGATCATGTTGCGCTACGTGAAACATTCTTTATACAGACTATTGAAAGAAGAAGAAGAAGAAGAAGACGAACAGCGAGACAATACTTCTTCTTCACCTGAACAGAACAGTCCGCAAGAAGAAAAATCATTTCGAAACGAGAACGAGGGTGAGGGGACTTTGTGGACAACACAGCCGACCACCCCGTGGCGCGAAAACGAATCCGGTAGAAGAAGAAGAAGAAGACGTGTGCTCACAGCTGTCGCTGATCTTCAAGGGTTTTGGATAGGCGGACAATTCATTATCAAAGTGCTAACCGTCATCCGGACCGCCAAAGATGATTCTGAGGAACGGTTCGTTCAGAAATTCACCTTTCGTCCACCGCGACCTTTCTATACTTTGAACAGCGACGACAAGAGACAAGTGTGGTGGATCAAAAGCTGCCATCACGCCACACCGCCGTGGAGTAGCGGCCGTTACGATTATCGAGACAGGACGTTTGTGATGTTGAAAGCTTTCGAAGGTGTCACAACAATATACGTTAAGGGAGCACAGAAGAAAGAGTGGCTGCTGGATGTTATTCAAGGAAAACGTATTGTTGATCTGGAGTCGATCGGATGCCCTCCGCTGAAGGAGTGTTTACACGCGTACCGCGAACTCTACGCTTGCGGTGATGTTAGCTTAGCAGGACAGCACGTCATCGCCCTGTACGACTGGATGAGTGTCAATCGACCGCACTTATTGCATCATGAATGGGAGGAGTCGAAAAGGAAGATTGTCGACCTCTTCCATTCAAGGACGATAAGATGAACAAGTTCCTGCATGTTGCAACATGAATGGGAGGAGTCGAAAAGGGAGATTGTGTAATCGGTCTCTTCCGTTCAAGGACGATAAGATAAACAAGTTCCTGCATGTTGCAACATGAAGGGGAGGAGTCGAAAAGGGAGATTGTCGGCCTCTTCCGTTCGAGAACGATAAGATGAACAGGTTCGTGCATGTTATAATCACGCTCTCCACCGCTTCGCTCATCAGTACGATGTCGAGTGTTCCGTCGTACGCATCCGCTCATCCGCTCATCTGCTACGTTGCCGAAGTATTGGAGCATACCAGACAAGAGATCAGGCGAGAGACGCGCGAAAACATCGAGCGCGCTTTCAGAAAGTTGCATGAAGCCGATTACAAGCTTACACTTCTCGACTCGGATACATTGAGTCAATTGCCGGTCGAATTTTTGTGTCATTGGCCCGCGTCTCACGAGGTTGAGCGCGTTTTCGAGAAACTCCCTGAAGACATCAAAAAACTACCGTGTATTGAAGAACTTCGTTCGTGTAAAGAGCATTGGAATCGCGGACGCACGCACATCGATGGACCGCCGCCGTCGAAGCGGAATTGTCGCTTTTGCATCTATCTCCGCCAGCCTTGCATCCAACACTACTCTGAGGAGGAGGACGCTGCCGCACCGTCGGGCTGCCTGTCGTGACAAACCGTCACCCTTCTCGTCTGCACACAGCACAACGCTCAACACGACAACGGATCTCGGCCATTGAAACGGAATGATGTGTGTGTGTTTTGTAAGAGTAATATTGTGACGTGTGTGTGCTATGAATTGGATAGATAGCATCATTGTTGGTGTAGCCCTCCTGAACTTTGCTTTCGTGTTCGCTGCTTTTATCTGTTTAATATTTTGACGTGAAACAAAAAGAAGAAAAATGGAAGACCAATGGACAAGTGACACACCGCCACCATCACCGCCTCCACCTCCTTTTGTGGAAGTTCGATCCACTGCATCCCCTCCTCTATGTTGCACCATTTGTCAAAACGATGACACTCCCCCGCCTGTGATGGCGCGCACACCGTGCAATCACTTTTTTTGTCTTGAGTGTTTGCAAACATGGCTAGACGTGAACAACACATGTCCTATGTGTCGACGCGAATTAAAACCTCCCCCACCCGAAGCTTATCTGAATCTAGATGAATACATTATGGCATCGATGGTGGATGACAGAATCATTATGCAGGCGTACATTTATCTCTGCAACGTCATGTGCACACTTCCCGCCAACGAGAGAGTAGCGGTTCGAGAGGTCCTGGAGGCTCTCTGTGATGAAATATGTCGACGACGTAACGCCGAGGCAATAGCTCAACGAGCTATTCGACGAGCTCGACGAGGGGTGGTGTGATATGTCGACAAGAGGGGGATGTGTTGTCACTGGTGATAAGTCCACCGCAGTTTAACGGTGAAATTGTGTGGGGAAATCGCTAAATATCTAACAAGCAAACAAACATGAGTGTTATTTATTCTATGTATAATTTGATTTTTATTTGATTTCAATAAACAAAAAACATTCTTTCAATTTGTATTGTTTTTCATTTGTTTTTCCTATCACCGCCTTTTAGGGTTTCCCTTTCTTCTATTATGAAAGTCTTTTCAGCGGGACAGCGAGCGTCAGCGCTCTCGGCTCGAGAGAGAGAGAGAGAGAGAAACACGCGGCTGGCTATCTTATATAGAGTGCATTCAAAATGCGCGCCCCGACGCACAGCGCCATCTCCTCTCGTTCCCCGAATCGCTCCCAGAGAGCGCGCGCGTGTAGTATCTCTATAGCGCTAATGAGTGGGCGAACAAAGCAGCCACTGCCCGCCGCTATCTTATCAGCCACCCGGCCGCCAGCGCCGCCAGCGCGCGCCCTCAGCGCCCCCTGCCCCCCGCTATCTTATCTACTTCCGCAGCGCGCACCCTCAGCGGCCCCCGCCCTTATCAGCATCCGCAGCGCGCCCTCCCAACCGCGTGTAATATCTGTACCCCAAAGCAGACAGCTTGACTCGAGATGTCACCGTAGCTCAGAGCCAAAGTGCTGGTCGCCTCCCACACAGGAAATGGATGTGAGGCTGGTTCGAATCCGCTTCAGGGAGCAGCATTTTTGAAAGACACACACACACACACACGCTTCCACAATTCACCGCCAGAGCGCAGACACATACGCTTCCACAATTCGCCGCCAGAGTGCGCACACACTTCCACCATTCGCCGCCAG